>CM066035.1:139253383-140654978 GCA_033557465.1 Ichthyophis bannanicus | reverse complement strand
TTGATATACTGGAAAATTTGACATCCAAATAGCAGATGAAATTTAATGTGGACAAGTTCAAAGTTATGCACCTAGGAAAAGAAAACCCAAACTATAGTTACATGATGCAAGGTACCACCTTAGAAACTACCACTCAGGAAAAAGATTTAGGCGTCATCATGGATAATACGTTGAAACCCTCCACCCAGTGTGCAGTGGCAGCCAAGAAAACAAATAGAATGCTAGAAATCATAAGGAAAGGAATGGAGAATAAAACAAAGGATGTTATAACGGACTCTACCGTTCCATGGTGCAACTGCACCTTGAATATTGTTTGCAATTCTGGTCACCATATCTTAAAAAGGAAATAGAATTAGAAAAGGTACAGAGAAGAGCGACAAAAATGGTAAAAGGGATGGAAAGATACCCCTGTGAGAAAAGGCTTTAAAAGGTTGGAGCTTTTCAACTCAGAAAAGAGATGGCTAAGGGGGATATAATAGAGATCCATAAATTAATGAATGGAGTGGAACAGGTAAACGTAGATCGGATGTTTATGCCATCAAAAAGTAGAAAGACTAGAGGACACACAATGAACATAAGAACATAAGATATGCCATACTGGGTCAGACCAAGGTCCATCAAGCCCAGTATCCTGTTTCCAACAGTGGCCAATCTAGGTCATACGTACCTAGCAGTTTCCCCAAAAGACACAGGTTCCACAATGCTTGTATTGGGTTAAGCATTGGTATCCTGGGTCCCTTCTTAATAATGGTTTATGGACCTTTCCTCCAGGAACTTGTCCAAATCTTTTTTAAACCCAGCTATACTAACAGTCTTTACTACATCCTCCGGTAACAAATTCCAGAGTTTGATTACACGTTGAGTGAAAAAATATTTTCTTTTATTAGTCTTAAATAGTTTACCCTGTAGCTTCATTGCATGTCCCCTAGTCTTTCTATATTCTGATAACGTAAACAATTGATCTACGTTTACCCGTTCCATTCTGTTGATTAATTTATAGACTTCTATCATATCTCCCCTCAGCCGTCTCTTTTCCAGGTTAAAGAGCCCTAACCGGAGACTTCCGGTGACACATGAGCGAGTGAGGACGTCTCTCTGCTTGCTCCAGGGCCGCCTCAGGTTTCATCGTTAAAAATCAATATTCTCAATCCTCACACGCCGGTGGACCGAAGGGAGAAGACAGAGGAAGGTGTGAAGAGAGTGGGAAAGTGAAAAATGGGCCAGTCTTAGTCTCCGACCATGCGATGGTGTGGATGGATTGGCAGAGTGGGGGTGTAGGCAGAGGTAGATGGTCTTTCTCCAGGCACAAATGGCAAGATAAGGATTTTCAGCATTTTCTGGTGCAGAAGTGGCAGGAGTTTCTTGAGTTTAACAAAGCCAGTTGTGAATCAGTAGCCGTGTTATGGGAAGCCGGCAAAGTGGTATTGCGGGGACGCATCATTGTTTATATGGCTAGGGAGCGGAGGAAACTAAATGAGGAGATTATTAAATTAACGCAAGAGCTGGCAAGGTTGAAGGGGGAGGCAGTGGGAGATTTTAGTGGGACTAAGCTACCGGTGTATTTGGAAGTGCAGAAAAAACTCAATGCCTTGCTTCAGGATAGAGCAGTGTATGCAATGCACTATTATCGTCATCAGCTATTCCGCTATGGCAATCGATCAGGTAAGCTTCTAGCGCGGTTAGTGAAAGGAGGAGGAGCTGCTAGGGCAATAACAGTCATTCGGGATAACGAGGGGCAGAAACAGAGTGAATCAAAGCGGGTGGCAGCGGTCTTTCGACAGTTTTATGAGGCTTTGTATCACTGTTCCCTCTAAGCTGTGCGCGTGTGCGCGCGCACACACCTCGTGGAGCGAGCGCACATACTTTAAAACAGAGCGCACAAAAATTACGGCTCTGATTCTGACAGAAAACAACACAGACGTCTTAAAATTTAAAAGTTATGATTGTAATTACTAGAAATTTCCTGCTTCATTTAGTAATCATCTATTTTCATTTAATTTGATTAAAATCAATGTGGTGTACATACTGTATTCTGACATGTAGTCAAATTTTAAAGTATATAACTCCGAGTGTCGTTATGTGGCGCACAAAAATTTAACCTTCCTTCAAAAGCTGCACACAGCTGATATTTTATGCGCACACAGCCTACAGAAAATTAGAGGGAACGTTGCTTTGTATACCCCAGAGGAGGAAAGCCGAATCCAGGAAAGGGCATTCTTGGATAGAGTCACTTTTCCACGTATCTCCCCGCAGGAGCTAGGGGAGTTGAACAGACCCATTTCTGGGGGGGAGATCCAAAAGATTATTAGGCGAGGAAAGCCGCACAAGACGCCAGGCCCAGATGGGTATGGATCCGAATTCTATAAGATACTGGAATCCCAGGTGACGCCGACCTTGGCAGCCCTGTACGCGGAGGCCTTAGAGGTGGGGGGTTTTCCCCAGAGATATGCGGACGGCCTCTATCTCCCTTATATATAAGCCGGGGAGATCCGGAGGATCCTGCTGCGTATAGGCCGATCTCCTTGATTAACTATGACATGAAGATCTTGGCATCTGTGCTGGCGGAGAGGCTGCAGGCTCTACTGCCGCAGTTAGTAGGGGAGCATCAAGCAGGCTTTGTGAAGGGCAGGGAAGCCTCTAAGAACATAAATAAGATACTTTTGGGGATGGAGAAGTATGTGCAACAAGGAATCCCGCTACTCTTCGTCAGTCTGGATGCTGAAAAGGCTTTCGACAGAGTCTCCTGGGAGTATATGTTCGAAGCACTGAGCAGGTTTGGGTTGGAGGGCGACTTCACGAGATGGGTGAGAGCTTTATATATGGATCCCCTAGCGTACATTACTGTGGGAGGGGATAAGTCTGACTCCTTTGGCTTGAAAAGGGGCACCAGGCAGGGGTGTCCTCTCTCGCCCTTATTGTTTGTGCTCCAGTTAGAGCCTCTATTATTAACTTTGAGGGATTTAGAGAGTGTGCGGGGGGATGCAGTGAAAGAATGGTGGGATGACAGCGCTTTTGCGGATGATATGCTGCTGTGTCTCACGGATCCCCAGCGTTCGTTAGAGAAAGTTATGCAGCAGATTGAGAGGTTTGGGGCTTTTTCGGGCCTAAAGATTAATAAGACTAAGTCCTTGGCACTGGATGTGGGAGGCAAAGTGCGGGGTCTGTGGAGAGGTTAATTTCCCCTGGTTTGGGCGGAAGGGCAATTTAGGTATCTAGGCATCCAAATCCCCGATTCGTTATCCCAACTGTATCAGGTGAATGTCAAACCCTTGCTGGATAATACGTTCGAGAAACTGAGAAGGTGCCGAGAATTACCTCTCTCACTGAAAGGCCGCATTGCACTTTTTAATATGATAGAGGTTCTTAGATGGCTCTACATGCTAAGGCATCTCCCAATCTGGCTACTTACGAGAGACTTGTTGATACTGCAGAGGCACTTAAAGTTTCTGTGGAGGAGGCGTAGAGCGCGCATCGCAACAGCGATGCTGATGAAAAGTGTAGAGGAGGGGGGAGTGGGTCTAGCGTCTCTCCGAGCTTATAACTTGGTATATTTAACAAGGTCTCTCAGGGATTTGGTAAATGGTACGGAAGAAGTGCTGCCCCTAGATTTAATAGATGATCTGACGGGAAAGCAGCATAGGGTTAAGATGTTACATACTCTTCAGAGAGAGCTGCCAGTGAGTTGGAGATATTCGGAGTGCTTGCGAGGGCTGTGGCAGGCATGGAAGATCTTGTGCCAATATAGGGGGGCACGTTGGAGGACAACGGACTGCCTTCCATTAATGGGAAATATGGATTTTGTCCCAGGGATGGAGGGGCGTATAGCGAGAGATTGGGCCCAGAAAGGTATACAGTTTCTGGGGCATTTGAAAATGGAGGGAGCGGGGGAGCTGGAATCCTATTCCTCCTTGCGTGATAGATATAAGCTGGACCACCATGACTTCTATTTCTACTTGCAAGTTCGGCATTATGTTAGATGCCTGCAAAGGCAGAACAGTCTAGTACTGACAATGGGCAGCATGTCGGAGCTTTTTCGAACCCTGGAAGGGAAGATCACTGTATGGTCTTTATGGAGGGAACTGGTCCCTGGGGGAAGGCCTAGGGGGGATACAGGGAGTATCCAATGTCTAGCGAGAAGGTGGCAGAGTGATGATATGCCTGTAGGGACTGTGGAGCGCCTGCAGAAAGCTTTTGCTGCGATCAAAGGGATGGCGGAATCTGTACAGATGCAGGAAATGCAATATAAGTTTCTGTGGAGAGCATATGTCTCCAATGTATGGGCAGCGCGAGCAGGCTTGGTAGAGACAGATACGTGTAATCTCTGTGGGACCGAACCTGATACACTAGCCCATTGGTTTTGGTATTGTATCCGCATTCAGCAACTTTCGGAGGAGGTGGGAGCCAAATTAAGCGGATGGGTGGGCCACTCGGTGCGAATCTCTCCAGAATGGGGGTTGTTTGGGTCCTGTTAGGGGGTAAGTCCCATAACAAGCGGGAAGCGTAAGTTATGTGAGAAAGGCTTCCTGGTTGTGAAGAAATGCATCCTGCGACACTGGTTGTTGAACACAGCGCCAGACATTGGTGAATGGGAGCGAGCATTGCTGGATTTGGGAGACATGGAGAAACGTACAGCGAGGAGTTTGGGAGAGGCCGCATGTGATAGGTGGGCTCGCATATGGGACCCCGTCCAACGACAAAATAGATCGCACACTGGGGGGGAGGGGGGGAGGGGGGGAGGGAAAGGAAAAAGGGAGTCTGTGAAGTATTAATGCGGTAGTGGGCGACTACCCCTTGGGCAATCCTGGAAGATAGGACTGTTTGGGGTGGGAGGGAGGAGGGGGGTTTCGGGGGTAGAGGAGAAGGGAGGGGGGGTGGGAGGGGAGGAGGCGGGTCAGAGGAGGGGTGGAGGAGGCGGGTCAGAGGAGGGGTGGAGGAGGAAGGTGGGACAGCGCTTGTAGTAGGAAAAGTGTAGACCAAGAGATGAACAGAGTTGTAAATGCATATGTACTGTGGATACTTGTTGCTGTTAAGAGTTCTGTGTGTTGTTTTGGGTTGTACGATTGAAGCTCTTGTACGATTTATGTTACTGTCAATAAAAATGAGTTTTCGTAAAGAGCCCTAACCTTTTTAGCCTTTCTTCATAGGGGTATCCTTCCATCCCCTTTGCCATTTTGGTGGCTCTTCTCTGAACCTTTTCTAATAACGCTATATCCTTTTTAAGATATGGCGACCAGAATTGCACACAATATTCAAGGTGCGGTCTCACCATGGAACGATATAGAGGCATTATAATATCTTTTGTTTTATTTTCCATTCCTTTCCTTATGATACCTAGCATTCTATTTGTTCTCTTGGCCGCCGCTGCACACTGGGCCGAGGGTTTTAACATGGTATCCACAATGACGCCTAAATCGTTTTCCTTGATGGTGGTTCCTAATGTGGAACCTTGAATCGTGTAACCATAGTTTGGGTTGTTCTTCCCTTGGTGCATAACTTTGCACTTGTCCACATTAATTTTCATCTGCTATTTTGATGCCCAGTCTTCCAATTTATCAAGATCCTCTTGCAAGTTTCCACTATCCTCTTGGGTTTTAACAACTTTAAATAGTTTTGTGTCATCTGCAAATTTGATAATCTCACTCGTTATTCCCTTTTCCAGGTCATTTATGAATATGTCAAAAAGCAGCGGACCCAGCACAGATCCCTGGGGTACACCACTATTTTCCTTTCTTCATTGTGAAAATTGGCCATTTAGCCCTACCCTCTGCTTTCTATCTTTTAACCAGTTCCTGATCCACAATAGTACACTGCCTCCTATCCCATGACTCGTTCCCTCCGCTCGATCCATGTAAACCGCCTTCATCTCCCCTCACCTGCACGTGCTCACCTTCAATCTACCCGACACTCTGCTTTCTTCTTTCACGGTCCATCTTTGTGGAACTCTCTACCCATTACACTCCGACTTGAAACAAAACTATTCCTTTAAGTCAAGCTAAAAACCCATCTCTTCACCACAGCCTACAATCTTCAAGTCTCTCAAGCATGACCTGGATTATTTATGTTTGTCCAAATCTGTATTATTTTCTCTTTTTCTGTCATTTTTGTATTTCCTTTTCCCTTTCCTGGCCTTGTGCCTTTTTCTGATTGTTAAATATTGTAAATCATCCTGATGTAACATAGGGCGGTATATCAAATACAACTAAACTAAACTTTAGTTTTGCCAAACGTCTCTGATGAGGGACCTTGTCAAAGGTTTTCTGAAAGTCCAAATACACTATATCACCTGACTCACTTTTGTCTACCTGTTTATTCACACCTTCAAAAAAACATAACAGATTAGTAAGACAAGATCTTCCTTGTCTAAAGCCATGTTGGCTGTCTCCCATTAAGCCATGACTATCTACACGTTCAGCAATTTTGTTCTTTATGATGGTTTCTACCATTTTTCCCGGTACTGACGTCAGGCTCACTGGTCTGTAGTTTCCCGGATCACCCCTGGAACCCTTTTTAAAAATCGGTGTTACGTTCGCCATCTTCCAATCTTCAGGTATTACAGATGATTTTAATAATAGTTCACAGATTACTAATAGCAGGTCTGCAATCTCACATTTCAGTTCTTTCAACACTCTTGGATGTATATCATCCAGCCCAGGTGATTTGCTACTCTTCAGTTTATCTAACAGTCGTAAAACATCTTCCCGATGTATCTCTGCTTCCTTCAATTCTTCCGCACCTTTAAATACCACTTCAGTCACGGGTTACATTGCTACATCTTCCTCAGTAAAGACCGAAGCAAAGAATTCATTCAGTCTCTCTGCTATCGCCTTGTCGCCTCTTAGTGACCCTTTAACCCCTCTATCATCTAATGGACCAACTGACTCTCTCACAGGTTTTTTGCTACGAACGTACTTGAAAAAGTCTTTATTACGCGTTTTTGCTTCCACAGCAAGCTTCTCAAATTCTCCCTTTGCCTGCCTTATCAGTGCCTTGCATTTAACTTGCCAGTGCTTGTGCTATTTCCAGGTTTCATCGTTTGGCTCTTTTTTCCATTTCCTGAAAGATGTTTTTTTGGCAACAGCCTCTCTGACCTCACCTTTAAACCATGCTGGCAGTTTTTTTTGGACTTCCTTCCACTTTTCTTAAAGCGTGGAATACAGCTGGTCTGGGCTTCCAAGATAGTATTTTTCAACAACACCCAAGCTTGATGTAAGTCTTTAACCTTTGCAACTGCTCCTTTTAGTTTTTTCTTAACTATTTTCCTCATTTTATCATAGTCTCCCTTTCGAAAGTTAAAAGGTAGTAATGTGGATTTCCTTACTATCCCTCCTCCACTAATTAAATCAAACGCGATCATGCTATGATCACTATTGCCAAGTGGCCCCAACACCCTTATCTCTTGTACCAGATCTGGTGTTCCACTAAGGACTAGGTCCAATATGGCTTCCCCTCTGGTCAGTTCATGAACCAGCTGCTCTAAGAAGCAGTCATTTATTTCATCTAGGAACTTTATCTCCCTAACATGTCCTGCCGTGACACTGACCCAGTTCCCTGTAAAATAGTTATCTCCAAGTTATAATACCCTGTTCAATGTAATTTCAGTTTGTTCAATGTAAACCGCACTGATGCAGAATAGCGCGGTATATAAGAGAATGTAAATAAATAAATAAAATACCTGGGTAATTGAAATCACCCATTATTATTACTGTGCTGTAACTTTGGTTAGCTTCCTTGATTTCTTTGAGCATTTCATCATCCATTTGTTCATTCTGGCCAGGCGGTCGATAGTACACCCCCTCTGCCATCGCCTTCCCCTTTTTACATGGAATTTCAATCCGTAGAGATTCTACAGCAAATTTTGTTTCCTGCAAAACTTTAATCCTTTCAGACTCAATGTCCTCTCTAACATAGAGCGCAACTCCTCCACCAATTTGATCAGCTCTATCATTACGATATAGTTTGGACCCAACTATCATATATAGTTTGTACCAAACCATGCACTCAACTTAGATAAAGGCTAAACAAGTAACTGACCACATAAAGCACAACCCTCCCACCTAAATGGACCACACACATAGCGCAAACGAAAAGACTATCCAATCTCTTATGCCTTAATACCTCCCTCATGTATATAGTTGTATCTGTTATGTACTATATTATGTACGTAGACACCACATTCTGTTAGTTAATTGTTTTTTTAAACACAGTTTCCAGTTTAAAATCACTGTTTAATTTTCCTAGATTTAAGTTTGTTTAATTTATGATACTTTAAGATGTTCTATGTATATTTAAGATGTTCTATGTAAAACAAACTTCGATTTGTTAATTGTTGTTATTTGTACACCGCAACTGATCTCTGGAAGATGCGGTATAAAAATGAGTGTTAAATAAAAATAAAATAACTATCACAGTGTCCCAACTGGTTGTCCTCCTTCCACCATGTCTCTGAGATTCACATGAAAACACAATGTAATCCATTTAAGACTAATAAGAGAAAATATTTTTTTACTCAACTCGTAATAAAACTCTGTAATTTGTTACCGGAGTATGTAGTAAAAGCTGTTAGTGTAGCTGGGTTTAATAAAGTTTTGGACAAGTTCCTTGAGGAAAGGTCCATAAACCATTATTAATGAGGACCCAGGAAATCCACTGCTTACCCTGGGATGAGCATTGTGGAACCTGTGTGCCTTTTTGGAACCTGGATTGGCCACTGCTTGAAACAGGATACTGGACTTGATGGACCTTGGTCTGACCTAGTATGGCATATGTGCTTATGTATCTGCCCTGCCATTCCTCTCTCTGTTTCTTCCCTCATCTTCTCCTTTTCTTCTTTTCCATTCTCCTGAATGTAATTCACTTTGAATTTCCCTTCACTCTTTCCCCTCCCCCCTCCCTCCTCTGGCCTGCGCTCTATATTGCTCTGTAACAGGTTGGACCCCCTCTTAAGATAGCAAGTGTAGGGCAGTGGGAACCTCTATACAGAGGCTCTTCGTCTTATGCCACCACAGGTCTGTTCACATCTTCAGCTTGGTGAGGAGGGGAGTGGGAACCTCTGCTAGATCTTTAATTTACATCATACTGCTGTGGCCCAACCACATCTTCATCCAGCAGGGTGTGGGGTGAGAGCGGAACCTTCACTGGTTCTTCCACCACCATGGGACTGGAAGCTCTGCTGGCTCTTAGCTCATATTTTCATACCTCCTAGCTGCCACCGCCGAAGCCATACTGTTCGATAGTCCCCTAATAAGATCATATTGAATATCTGCCAGATATGCCGTACCGGACTCCAAACGAGCAGCCTCACCAACGACCTCCTCAGTCCGTTCTCCCTGGACCCTCTGTGCCCATCGGAGACAAGCTCTCGCTACCCAAGCCCCACAAATCGAAGCTTGAATGGACAGAGCATTAACCTCAAAAACCTGCCATAACAACGCATCAAGCTTTCTGTCTTGAGCATCCTTAAGGGCTGCACTTCCTTCCACCGGAATGGTCGTCTTCTTGGTCACGGCCGACACCGCCGCATCCACCTTCGGGGACTTAAAAAACTCCTTATCCTGTTCAACTAACGGATACAACCGAGACATTACCCGAGAACATTTGAGCGACGACTCGGGCATATCCCACTCCTCCTGGATCATCTCTTTTATAACTCTATGTATAGGAAAAGCTTTTTGAGTCTTCCTAAAAGCCTGCAAGAGCGGATCCTCTAATGCTGCCTCCTCTGTCGGCGCAGACTGGGGCATATTAAGTGTCTTCAATGTCTCCGAAATCAGCCGGCAATTCCTCTCTTCGGAAGATGCGCACTACCCTAGCCTGGTCTTCCTGTTCCGTAATCTCTCCTTCTTCCACCTCCTCATCCATCTCCGGATCGTCATCCGTGCGCAAATCTACCGAAAACTCAGAGATCTTGTTTATCTCCGTCCAGCCGAGCTCTTTTTATACCTAAGGCCAAAGGCGCCACTGACATAGGAGTCCCTGACCTTTTGAGTCCTAAATCACCTCCTATGGGACCCAAAGCCACGGAAGCAGCTTCTCTAGCCGCACCGCCGAAAGCCCTTTGAATAAGAGTCACAAAGTCCGGCGAAAAAATGGATGTCAAGTCCCCTGTCAAGGGAGCCCGGACTCTGGTAACTTCAGAAGCCAAGGAAGGACCCGGCAGTGGTTCCGCTGGATCCAATAGAGGTGACCGAGGTCCCTGAGCAGCTACCTCTCGGTCCTCCTCCAAATCTAATTGCTGCTGTTCCATTGCTGACGCCTGGTTACAGCTCTTACAAATTCCTGCCTCTGACACCACAGACCTTTTTACACCGCAGAGCAAACACAAGGTCTTAGCAGGCATATTAAGTCTGTGACACCTTAGTGCACTCCTAAGCAAATTAATGTACCACTGAAAACCAACTATGCAGTAGTAACTTTAAAAGTCAAATATCCTTTAAACTTAGCGCTCCGTTTTTTGTTTTTTTTTAAACAACCTAAAAGCAAGCAGGAACTCCCCCGAGTTGAATCGTCCTGCTCCTATTCGAAAACGAAGCTTAGTCTCTTCACCCCGCGGGCTTGTTTCCCCAGACTTAATGGCGGCGTTTCCCGCTCAAAAAGAGAACGTACCGCGAGGCTGCTGCTCCCCTGGGGCCTAATGTAGTGCAATTACCAGCAAGCCTCAGGCCACCGACCTCAGGTGTCCCGAAGGTGTCCTCTTACCTCCGTGCACCGGCTAACACGGAAGACTGCCTGGAAACATCGCAGTAAGCATTTCTGTCTTCAGCCCCGCTCCAACACCAAGAAACAGAAGCAGAAGGGAACTGTGTCTCGCAGTTCCTGTCTGCCTTCCCCCACAAGCGCATACAGGCAAGCTTCTGTCTAGCGCTGGGGAAGGTAATCTACCAGGCAGAAAAAATTTCTTTTAGACTCCCTCCCGGGCTCCGGATTGTCCTGCTCCGTTCAGCCCCGGTAAGCAGGGAAGTGAGGCCCCCAGCAGCCAATTTAAAGCAATATGTCCCTGACTTTAGAATCTTTAGCAGGTATCCCAATCTAAGGAAAATGAAAGAAAATGAACTCAATACCCAATTTGTAAGTTAAGCTAACCCTCAAAATAAAAGTAACTAAACTCAAAGTCCTTAATTATTACTCCAGTGAGCCAGAAACTCTGGCTCACATCCTCCAGCTGCTTGGAGACTGATATAACTGGAGTGGGAGGAGGCGGTTCTTGAGTCCTTATACCAGTGTCATCAAAGAATGACGTGTATCAGTCTCCAAGCTGCTGGAAGAGGATGACAACTCAGAGTTTCCGTGACTAGACTGGAGGGATGATAAGGAAGGCAAGACCTAGCCCACTTCAAGGCCTAGGTGCATACTTGAATGGAGGAGCTGAGAGTGAATGTGCGTGAGGTGGGACAACGACTAGAAGATGTGGAAAACAGGATAGAAGAGCAAGAAGGCACTATAAAGAGTGTGCAAGAGACAGTGAAAGCCCTGGGTGGGGGGGGGGGGAGCAGGAAGAGATTTGGGCAAAAATAGAAGATCTGGAAAACAGATCTCATCGGGTGAATTTGAGAATATGGGGAGTGCCCAAGAGTAAAGACAAAGACGACTGTGTAAAACTGGTGGAGAAAATAAGCCACCACATAATGGAGCAAGCTGGGATGGAGGGGACTGAGCTTTGTTGGAGGATACAGCGTGCACACAGAGCGCTCGGCCCTCGGAGAGAGGGACGTGTAAGAGATATAACTGCTTGCTTTCAAGAGTATGCAACAAAAAACGCGGTAATGAGTGCTGCCAGGAAATTAACAGAAATTACCTGGGAGAACCAGAAAATCGAGGTGTATGCAGACCTATCCGCGATCACTATGCGGAAGCGGAGGGAACTAGCAGGCCTAACAAGGAGGCTGCGAGAGGAACAAATTAAGTATAAGTAGACCTATCCTTTTGGCTTACAATTCAGTATGGAAGGGGTACAATCCCACATACGGACTGTGGCAGAAGGTCACCTCTTTATGTGGCAGGCAGGCTGGATGGAGGGGACAGCAAGCAATGATGCCAAGGCTGCGAAGAGGCAAGACGGAGAAGACAGCTGGAGACGGGTGCCCCAGGGGGATAAGCGTCTAAGGAGGCAGAAGAAGAATTCGGCACAAGCAGAAGAGAGAGAGGGTGAAAGGTTGCACAGCTGTGGACATATTCTAATGGAGAGAGCTATATTTATATAAAGCTTAAGTAAAGAGCATATAAGGAGTATGAATGGTGTAATAGAGCCAGGTATAAAAAAAATAGATGTGTGTATTTGTTGATTAGGGGTCTGGTATGTCATGCCTTGTAGGAGGGGGAAGGTTGGAGATGACGGGGAGGGGGGGAGGCTAAGGGGTTGGGGGGGGGGGAGACTTTCTTGCCAGACTGGAGGTTATAGCGGGAAGACAGCTTTTTATGTTAAATGGCTAGATTACGGGTATTAACCTTGAATGTGAGGGGTTTAAACTCACCAATCAAAAGACAGCGAATGTACAAAGAAATTAATAGACTCAAGGGAGATATTATCTTTATTCAAGAAACTCATTTGAAGAAAGCTGATGAGTGGAGGGTGGCACACAGGAAATTCCCAGGGCAATGGTATGCGTCCAATAGAGTTGAATTGAAAAAGGGGGGAGTGGGGATTTTGATTAAGGGGGGGGACGGGACTACCATATGTGGTGGAAACGGTACAATGGGATAAAGGAGGTAGGTTCTTGATGTTAAAATTGAAAATTCAAGAGCAAAGGATTACGTTAGTAAATGTATATGGCCCAAATGTTGCACAGGGGGCATTTTATGAGAGATTAGCAGCAGAGGTGGAGCAGTTTACGGAGGGACAGGTGATCATGGGGGGTGATTTTAATCTGATGGTCAACCCACAATTAGACAACTCCAAGGGGTATAGTGAGGGGAGTGCGAAGAGTAGGAGGAAGTTAAAATTAATGGGCACACACCTAGGTCTTCAGGATACCTGGAGGGAGTTAAAAGGACGGGAAAAATATTATACATTTTATTCACCAGTGCATAAGTCGTTCTCCAGGTTAGATATGATTTGGGTATCTAAAGGTCTGGTGGAGAAGATTGAGAATTGTGAAATTGGGTAACGGATCTGGACGGATCATGCACCAGTATGGATTGACTTTGAGTTGGGAAATCCGGGAAAGCAGAAGATGGGATGGATATTAAACGAGCCACTATTGGAACAGCCTGAGGTAGTGCAAAAAATAAGTCAATCCATAAAAAGCTATTGGGAGATTAATGACTGAGACAACTGTAAAGTGGAGACCTTGTGGGAGTGTTTGAAAGTAGTGGTGAGGGGAGAGTTGATATCAGCAGGGACATATATGAAAAAAGTTAAAGAGGGTCATAAAGAAGAGTTAAGGGGACTGGAGAGATTACAAAAACAACAGGATTTCAGTGAGACAAATATGCAGGAGTTAAAGAAAGCGAGAAGAGAATTGGATGAACTAGAACTGGCAGATATTAAGTTTGCCCAAGATCAATTGAAACAGCAATTTTTTGAATTAGGAAATAAACCCACTAAGTGGCTAGCATATAGGCTTAAACAGCGGCAAAATAGGAACTTTATAACAAAAATTCGGGATGCAGGAGGGCAGGAGGTAAGAACGAGGGAGCAGATCCAGGAACGATTTGTGCAATTTTATAAGCAGCTATATTCAGCAGGGAATGTGAAAGAGGGGGTGGATATAGATAAATACTTAGATACAGAATTACCTAAGCTAACAATGGAAGAAGCGGCCCAGATTTCAGCACCCATTAGTGAGGGGGAAATATGTGAGGTGATCCAAGTTTTACCGGCAAATAAGGCCCCAGGATTGGATGGCTTTACTAATAAGTTTTACAAAGCTTTTAAGGAAATCCTGTGTGGGCCTCTGGCCCGATTATACAATTTGTTTAAAAATGAAGGGAAACTTCCAGAGACCATGCGAACAGCTGGTATAACAATATTACCGAAAGAGGGGAAGGATCCCAGTGTATGTGGGTCATACAGACCCATATCACTATTAGGGACAGATTTTAAAATTTTCACAAAAATATTAGCTAATAGACTGTTACCCTTTATGCCGCGATTAGTACATGAAAATCAGGCGGGTTTTGTGCCCGGTAGGCAAACGGCAGACAATATCCGGAAGGTGTTAAATACCATATGGAAGGGGAGGAGGAGTGAAGAGCAAATGATTCTTTTGACCATAGACGCGGAAAAAGCATTTGATCGCCTAGTCTGGCTATATCTGTTAAAGGTTCTGGAGCATATGGGGATTGGAGAGGGATATATTAATTGGATTAAAACAATTTATACGGAACCCTTAGCAAAGATTGCCATTAATGGGGAATATACTAAAGCGTTTGAACTGGGCAGGGGAACAAGGCAGGGGTGCCCACTCTCACCCCTTCCTTTTTGTACTCTCTATGGAACTTTTGGCAAAAAGGGTGAGGGAATGTTCAGAGATATCTGGGGTGAAGGGAGAGAACTGGGAGAGTAAAATATCATTATTTGCGGATGATATTTTGTTTATGTTGACAAAGCCAAAAGAATCAGTGGAAGCTAGTTATAAGATTTTAAAAGAATTTGAGGAATTTTCAGGTTTTAAAATTAATGCTTCCAAGTCTGAAATTCTGAATATCTCAGCAACAGCATCGACACAACAACAAATACAGGGAGAATTTCCATTTAAGTGAGCCAAAGACAGGGTGAAATATCTGGGAATATATCTAACGGCTAAGGATTTAGATATGTTCCGAGCCAACTTTGGGGGGGATGGAGAAAAAGATGAGGAAAGAGTTGGAAAGTTGGTGAAGCACCAACTTATCCTGGCTGGGGAGGATTTTGGCGATCAAAATGAAGATACTACCGCAATGGCTGTATCTGTTTAGGGCCTTACCATTGTGGGTGCCTAAAGAGTTTGTAGCACCCGTACAGGGGATTATTATGAAATTTATAGGAGGGGGAAAGAGGAGTAGAGTGGCCTGGAAAACTCTGACTAGGAGGAGGGAGAATGGGGGGATGGCCATACCTGATATGCAGAGATATGTGGAAGCTGCGCAGCTTAGTGCCATTGTGGAATGGGGGGCGGAGGAAGTAAAAGAGTGGGTAAAAATGGAATCGGAGGAATTATTGGGGGGAAATTAGGAGAACTGATGTGGATACCGATGGAGAAAAAAGGGGGAGTGCGTTTCCAGAACCCCTACGTGCAGAGGGTTTGGAGTTTGTGGAAGAAATGGAAATACATTTGGCTGGGTGCACAAGGGATCTCCAGGTTGATCCCTATTTGTGGGAACCCAAATTTTCCTGTCATTGGGGAAAAGTGTATTTGAGGAATGGGGCAAGAAGGGGTTAAGTTACATAGGACAGCTTCTAGAGGGGAAAAAGATTATGGATTTTGCATCAGCTATGAAGCAATATGGCTTGGAAAAGGTAGACAATTACTCTTATAATCAGATATGTCATTATATTAGACATAGAATACTACCAGAGCTTAGGGGAGATCCGAATGGAAT
Organism: Ichthyophis bannanicus; assembly: GCA_033557465.1. Classification (NCBI taxonomy): domain Eukaryota; kingdom Metazoa; phylum Chordata; class Amphibia; order Gymnophiona; family Ichthyophiidae; genus Ichthyophis; species Ichthyophis bannanicus. Next base: position 140,639,462 of record CM066035.1, on the reverse strand, counting down.
TGAAAAACTAGTCTTGATGGGGCAAAGGAAAAAAATTGTGACTAGTTTTTACCATATGATGGAGGGGGAGGGCTCCAAACGGGGCTTTCAGGAAAAATGGGAACAGGATATTGGAGAAACTTTGGATGGGGTTCAGTGGGGCCGCATATTCCGCAATAGATATAAGGGGCTGTTAGCAGCTAATTTTATTGAAAATAATTACAAAATATTGTACAGGTGGCATATGACACCGGAAAAAGTGCATTGTATGTATAAGGGGAGGGACGATAAATGTTGGGGATGTTATCTTCATGTATGGTGGGATTAAGTACGATACTAGAGAAGGAGGTTACTCCCCAACCAGCGTAGCAATGCTGGGAATGAAACCGGGGAATTTAACTAATTCGGACAGTATGTTCCTCAACTTAGGGTGTGTGGCACTCCGACTTTTAATAGCACGGAGATGGAAGCAGAGCTCGGTACCGACTATCGGGGAGTATAAAGCTTCATTGGCACAGGTATACCTGTTAAGTAAGCTAAGGCGTTGAAAAATAACAGGCCGGCACAGTTTCTAAAAGTGTGGGGGATTTATTTATTTATTTATTTATTTGAAGTCTTTTCTATACCGCGCTTTTTCAAATTCAGCTCGGTTTACAAGAAACATTAACTTTGTCCAGTCGTGGAGGCCCGTACTGGACTTACAGAGAAAGCACAGTTACTTACCTGTAACAGGTGATCTCTGGGAACAGCAGGAATAAGTCTTCACATATGGGTACGTCGGTACCGACGGAGCCTGCGCGGGAACGCTCCCCAGCATCCAATCAGAAAGCTTTTGGGAGCATCCCTCAGCGCCTGCGTGCTGCCTTCCCGCCTTTCCAACTGTCTCTCCTCAGTTGAGTTTCATAGCTGAGACAAAGAGAGAGAAAGAGGAAAGGAAAGATAGAGAAATACAACTCCTAGGGGAGGTGGGTGGGTTGTGAAGACTTATTCCTGCTGTTCCCAGAGATCACCTGTTACAGGTAAGTAACTGTGCTATCTCCAGGAACAAGCAGGAATGAGTCTTCACATATGGGGACTCCCAAGCTAAGATGCCTGGAGCCCTAACATGTTGGAGATTGAAACATGCTACACCTCATATGGCCAGGCATCCTGAGGATGGAGGGTAGGAGTTGAAAAGAGAGGAGCTGTAGAAAAACAGCTAACCTAAGAAAGGACTACCAACAAGGAGTCCTTGTATGTATGATCATTATCATGCAGTGTAGATAGTTTATGTATATAGTTAACCCAGTTATCCAAGTTTGTACTCCTGTTCAATGTAAAACCTGACAGTTTGTCGTTATGGTCGTTTTGTTATGATGTAAACCGCGCTGATTCTAAATAGCGCGGTATATAAGAAACTGTAATAAATAAATAAATAAATAAATAAAATATATTGAAATGAACAATCACCATATGACGCTCACCTACTGGATTGCAGGAAGTAGAGAGGCTGATGGAGTCTACTGGGGATCCAGTAGAATAATGTTCAAGGTGACCTCACTGGAGTGAAGGTGGAGGTCAACATCTGGAAGTGAGAGGTGACCCCAGGATTCAATTGGGGTAGCACAAAAACGGCAGGTCTTCAGTGGGAAGCTTCATGGAAAGCTGAAAACTCTTTTGGCTACAGAAGTATTCAGAGGTAGGAGCAAAAGAGGAAGACTGGCCGATCTGGACAAACAGACCTAGTCCTTGAGGGAGGAAAGGGTATGAGAAGAACCCCATACTCCCAAGAAAGGACAGATGTTTGAGGAATTGAATCTGAAATCCACTGAAGATCCACCATGTCTTTCCTAACTGGTGAGAGGTAGGAAGACATTGGGGCATGGATCTTCAGGGATACGTAAACCTAGGATACGGTAGGGCTGTCAGTACCACAGCAGTGGTTGTGTGCATAATATCCGAAACATACTGTGGAACAGTATGAAGCTGTGCAAGCCCACTGTCAGGAACATACAGGAAGGTAAAAACCTTTATGAACATAGACAGTCAGAGAGATAAGTATGGAAATACATATCTACCTATAAGAAGTATCTGGACAGATACACATATATATGTAGATATATGTGTGTATATATATATATGTAGATATATGTGTGTATATATATATATGGGTATATATATATATATATATATATATATATATCTATGTATATATATATATATATATATATATACGGGTATATAGATATATATAGATCTATAATGAGATCTAAAGGGCATAGCATATGCACACTTAGCTGACAGACAGATACATCTACAGAGATGTATATAGGTATATATATAGGTCTAAAGATAGATGCCTGCAACTAAGCAGACAGAGCTATGCATATCAGGACATTCACATGGAGATGTGAAGGGAAAAGATTCATCTAAGAACAAGGAGGTGAAACCTACTTGGGAAGATATATAGAGAATCTATTCCCTCAGAGATGATGGTAAAGGAATGCTATCCAGTGAATAACCAGGATGGTTACGTGAAAAAACAGTCTGTAAACAGCAAGTCCGGAGTCCTGTGGAACTCCAGCATGGTAAAAGGACAGAAACGCATAGAATGAGATACCAGGTTGACCTACGTGAGGGACAAAGGAGGTATCAGGCGTTTTCCAGATTAATATGTGCTGTCCTTGAAGGATTAGGATACCATGAGGACAAGCTGCAAGAAAAAAAAGAGTATATTCCCTGTAGGAATGGAATAACTCCTAGACTTTCACGTGGAGAAGGCTTATGTCCTGTTCCCTCTTCTTTTTTTTTTTTTTTTTTTTAAAAGGAGATAGTAGGGTGTGAAGAACCCTCACAGTCATAGGGGATGACTGAGGAAGCCTTTTTCAACCATGATGGATAGCCATTAGAGAAACTCTATGCTCTCTAGCAAGGGCCGATAGTGGAAAGCTTCTCAATAGGATTGCAGAGAGCATTATGCAGGAAAACTGGGATGTAGAACTGGTTGATGGAGAAAACTCACAGCCACGTCCACTACGTTGCCAAACCCAGAGATTGGAGATGGCAAGGGTAGAAGATAGTGTAAGAAGCCTGTAGTGAGAAGGATTATCCAAGAAAGATGTAGAAAACTGTCTTGGAATCACTACTAAGGCCAGACAGAAGTGGTGGAAGACAAGACTGGGACTTGTGGAAAAGTACCAGTAGTCAATTACTGGAACGCCTGCATGGGCAGCTACTGAATAGGACAACAGAGAGAGTCAGTCTGTGTCAAACAGAGAAAACAGACTGAACAAAGAGAGAAAGCTGTCTCTGTCTGCAGAGCTGCCCAGATAAAGAAGGGAGTTTACTCAGAAGAAGAAACTCTACAGTGAAAAGAAAGACAAGAAAAGTCCTTCAATGGTATGGTACCACTCTTACAGGGGAAACCCTGGAGAAGAGGGTAGAGATAGAAGCTGAAGAAGGACTTACCACATGGTAAATCCCTGGAAGGAAAAAATTCATGCTGGTACAGAGAAACTATCATGTGATAGTTGTTAAACCTCTCTTCTAGTCAGGAAGAGGTGGAAAACCCTGTAACTTATAGACATGAAAATCCTGACAGTTCAGCATACTGAAGAGTAAATGGATTTCCTGAGAATAGGAATCCTTGAGCAGAGTTTTGAATGGAAAAAAACAGTGAAAAACCTCTGCTGAAAATAAGTTAACTGTAGTTATAAAAAGATTAATCAGAAACCTATGGTTACTGTGTTTATTCAGCCTGGGTAGAGTTTGGATTCTTCAGACCAGGGCGAGACTTCCCCTGCTTGGGAACATCTGAATGATGGGCAGGAGAAGAGGAAAACCTCTTTCTTTTAGGGAAAGAAGGTTTGGTAGGGCATTTCCTACCTGCTGAGGAAGGAGAGGGCTTAGGATGGCCCTCAGAAACAGGAAAGTCAGTGGACCAATGAGCAACCTGACGTAAGAACTCCTTATTGAAGAGATTTTCTCCAGTACAAGGAGTATTACCCAGTCTTTGTTGTGCCCATCTATTCAAGTCTGATGCTTGGAGCCAGGCTTTACGACGTGCTCCTATGGCTATAGCAGAAGTTCTGCTAACAGACTCAAAAGAGTCTAGGGAAGCACGAGAAAGAAACCAAGAGATATTTTGGCTATGACTAAGAAGTAAGGAATAGTCTGCAGCCTTGGGCTCTGATAGAAAAGGAGTCAAAAGAGATAATTTCTTTGTGATCTCCTGAAGGGATAGACTCATATAGAAAATATATGAGAGAATCCTTGTTGCCAGCATAGATGTTTGGAAGGTTTGACGTCCAAAGGCATCCAGTGTTCTAGATGCATGCCCTGGCGGGAAAGAAGAATGTTTTTTCTTGCTTTTTACCTTCCCTCATTGCTGATTCCACTACAATGGAATGATGGGGAAGTTGAGGCTTTTGAAATCCTGGAGAGGGGGGCACCTGATACAGAAGATCAGTTGCTGTAGGAGGTGAAGAAACCCTTAAAGGTTTTTCCCATACTCTCAGAAGAAGATGCTGCAAAGAGTGATGTAAAGGAAGCATTATATTTTCCTTTTCTGCAGAAAAACCTTGAGAAGACTCATAGCCAGGGATAGGAATATTAAAGAAGGTTGCCATGTCAAGGAGAAATTTCTGAAAAGAAGGATCTCCAATGGGAACCATCCCTGGACAGGCTAAATTTGAAAAAGTAGCCTGGGCACCGGAGCATGTACCTGTCCGGTGCAGAACAGGATCTCTAATGGATGGATACTGGAACTGGCAGTTATGAGTTAAGACAGTCAGTAGTGCATCGTCCATGCCAGGTATCGACTCCAAACTAGGTATAGAGAGGAGCGATCCAGGTGAAAAAAGCATGGAAGGAGCTGGTCCCGATGATACTGCAGGTACCGGCATCGATACCGATACCGGTAGCTGTGCTGGAATCGAAGGCGAAACCGACACCGAAGCAGTCATCGGAGGCTGCTCAAGCGGTACCGAGGTAACCAAAAACCCTTGGTGATTATCCTCGGTACCATGCATGCGGAATCAGTAAACGTCAGTTTCGAGACGCGTCGGTACCCAGTCTTCTAGACTAGATATCGATTCTAGACTCGGCATCGAAGGAAGCGAGTCTATCGATGCATGCCTAGAGGGCACCGACGTCGGTGGTGGTATCGGCAGTACTGCCGATACTGGAAAGTCAATCTGGGACGTATCGGTCGGTCCCGAAGGTACCGAGAACGCCAGATGACGATCCCTGGTGAAGAGTGGATCACTCAACACCGGTGCCGATGCCGGGGTATCCGTACCGCTCAAAGCGGATGCCACCACCGAGCATGGCTCAGGTATGTTCTGTGAGGGGTGAGCCCCAGGAACAACCTGAAACCCCTGAAATGCTTTGGAGCCCGAAGACTCCCGCCGGGGTTTTAATGCCAATGGGGTCTTGAGGGCAAGGCCGGGGCCGTCAGCATGCTTGGCATGAGACCTACCACTCAAGGATTGGCTAGTCTTAACAGACTGTTTGTGGGTTACCTGATCCTGTAGAGAAGAAATGGCCGGTGCCCTGACACAGGGAGGGAAAACGGTATCGAGGGAAACTCGAAACAGAGAATCTCTTCTCACAGTATTGTAGCCTGATGGTTCAGGGGAAAAAGGGTCAGGACCCAAACAGGTTAGACACCAGTCATTGGAGTCTAAAAAGAAAACTGTATTTCCACAGTTAAGGCACTTCTTAGGAGAAGAAGGCTCCATGATGGAGAGGCCTTACAGGCTCAAAAAATTTTAAGACAGAAACTGAGGGAAAAACTCTCCCTGAGTTTGAGAAAAAGAAAAGAAAAAACCCACCGGCGGTACCGGTGGCGGCGGGAAAACAGCCGCGACCACAAGAAAACAAGAATTAAAGAATTAAAGAAAAAAGTTTCTGCGGTGACAGGAAGACGTCCTACCGACTCCGCGGAAAAACGAAAACTGAGGAGAGACAGTTGGAAAGGCGGGAAGGCAGCACGCAGGCGCTGAGGGATGCTCCCAAAAGCTTTCTGATTGGACGCTGGGGAGCGTTCCCGCGCAGGCTCCATCGGTACCGACGTACCCATATGTGAAGACTCATTCCTGCTTGTTCCTGGAGATCAGGGGTGGTAAACTTGGGTTTAACTGGGTAAACTATATACAGGGATAAGCTGGGTATTTACATTCTAAGATATTATAGACATTCTTAGATACTATATACAGGGTCATGCTCAGGTTCTGGTAGAGCTAACATGTTGTGCTAGAGTCCTGAATAATGGGTAGCATGGGGTGGCTGTTTAGTTGATTGGAGTTGACTGGTCGTTGAGAGGAGCCATAGTGTTGCATGAAGAGGTGATGTTTCAGGGCCTTTCTGAATGTGGTGAGGTCTGTAATGGACCGGATGCTAGGTGGGAGTGTATTCCAGCACGAAGGAGCGTAGTACACAAAAGCTCTCTTTTTTGTGGCCTGTGAGCATTTTGTGATCTCACTGGGGATACTCAGGGTGTTTACTGTGAATGATCTTCTGGCTCTATTTGTGGGAGTGGGGATGAGGAGGTCTGTGATAGAGGCAGAAGTGATTCTATTGATGGCTTTGAATGTCATCAGCAGGGTCTTGAAGGTGATCCTACAATGAAATGGTAGCCAGTGGAGTTGCTTCAGGATTGGTGTTATGTGGTCCCTCCTGGATGCACCGTGTAGGATTCTGGCTGCGGCATTCATGGCTAGTTGTACTGGGATCAGCGCGTTTTTTGGTAGCCCCTGTAGGATGATATTGGCATAATCGAAATGGGGCATGATTAGTGCCTGGTAGATTGTCCTAAAGTCATCCGGGTCTAGCAGAGTTCGTAGGTGGCGGATTGTGCGAATCTTAAGGTATACTGCCTTGACGATGTTATTTATATGGGCTTTCATGTTCAGTTGCTGATCGATTGTTATCCCTAGGTAGCGGATGGTTGGCTTGCTTTGAAGTTCGGCGTCTCCTACTTTTAGTACAGATGGTGGAGTAAAGGATTGATCCCTGGAGATGAATAGCGCTTCAGTTTTCTTTAAATTTATCCTTAGGTTTTGGGTGTAAAGCCAGTCTGCTATGGCGCTGAAACAGGAGGTTAGTATTGAGAAATCTGGTTGGTCTGTGGTGAACGGCATGTAGAGTAATACGTCGTCAGCATATGCAAGGCATGAGATGCCGAAGGCTTGCGCAAGTGTGCAGACGGGCTGCATGTATATGTTAAAGAATAGCGCTGAGAGGGATGATCCCTGTGGGACACCTTGTGTTTGCTGGAAAGCTTTAGACGTTGTGGATCCTGTCCTTACATGCTGCCATCTGTCTGAAAGGTAGGATTCGCACCACCTCAAGGCTGTGTCCTGGATCCCTTTCTCTGCCAGCCGCTCAATGAGTAGTGTGTGGTCCACAGAATCAAACGCTGCGGCGATGTCAAGGAAGATAAGGGCATATCCTCTTCTAGATTTGTTCAGGCAGGTGGTTAGTGTGTTGAAGAGGATGGTTAGTAGTGTCTCGACCCCATGTGCTTCTCTGAATCCATGTTGACATGGGTCTAGGGGTGCGTTGGTCTCGATGTGATCCTGGATTATTTGTTGAGCAATTATATAAGGTGGGTAGCACTAAATTAATCAAGGTCAAGGGAGGAATATGGCAAGGAAGGGGGGAGGGGAAAGGGGAGAGTGGGGGGGGAAGGAAAGAAGGGGGGGAGGATGAAAATCTATAATAAAAGGTACCATATTAAGGCGTGAATAAGGGGGAGTCTGGAGATGCCCTGTTGGGATGGTGAATGTTAATATGTATGTTAAAGTTCTGTAATGTTAAAGCAATGGTTGATAAATTGTAAAAAAAAAAAAAGATGATGATTTTGTAGTCAAATCACTAATATGAAATAAAATTATTTTTTCTAACAAAAAAAAAAAAAATTAGTATAATGCTCAGTTTACTGAAAGTTTTATAGAAGCATTCACAATGTTAAATCACCACAACATTTTTTAAAGCACAAAAAACAGCATAGTTTTTAACATTAGTGACAACAAAACTATTCATGCAAAGGCCGTGAAAAGAGTACTGGTTCTCAATCCAGTCCTCCACAATGAGGCAATGCCTGCCCAATAAATATTCACAAGGCACTTTTGCATGCAATGGAAGCAATATATGCAAATCATTGAAGATATCCTGATAGTCTGACTGGGGCCTTTTGCTCTAGAGCTACAAAACAGCCTGGTTTTCAGTACCTTCACAATGATTATGCATAAAAACTATTCATAGGTGCTGTCTCTGTTGTGGGCAAATACATTTCATGATGATTCATTATTTGATTCTCAACTATGAAACTAACATTTGAATTCTTTCTGAACTTGGTTACCTGATAAAGAGGGGTCAATATTGTCTCAGTGATATCCTACAGATTATTCAATCCGTCAAAAGCCCACAGTCAAGACAGAAGAGGAAGAGCAAATGGAAATTACACTTACCTGGTAATTGATGTTCCTTGAGGGAGTACAGTTCAGTCCTCCAGCACTGGGTAGTGCACCTCCTCCTGCAACATGGAGACTGGACAAGTCAAACTTGTGACATCACCGGGTATATCCTGCTGGTCTTCTCCCATGATCCCCCAGTGACCTACTGTCAAAGCAGACTCAAAGGAGCAAACATACAACCAGTTAAAGTACTAAATACAAAGCTATGCTCAAACTTCAAGTTTAAAATCACAGGGCCCCAAAAAGAAAGGCCGAAAACACCCTCCTCCGTGCCCCTGTCCCCCTGCGCACCAAACAGCGGAAGACAGAGAGCTAGAAGGAAGGAGAACTAAGGAAGAGTATAGGCAGAAAAGGTTGCTCTCGCGATTACCTGCCAATCAGAGCCCGTTGCCGACTCTAGGATCCAAAAGCATACTCGGAACTGACGCCTCGCGTCTGAAACATCCATCCCCGGGCGGGAATGAGGACTGAACTGTACTCCCTCAAGGAACATCAATTACCAGGTAAGTGTAATTTCCATTTCCTTATCGGTCCTACAGTTCAGTCCTCCACCACTGGGATGTACCAGAGCAGTAATCATTGGGAGGGACCTATCCAGTCGGCTCGGCCCCTAAACGAACAGAGCAGGCACCGACCCCAGCCCGCTCCTCACGTCAACAGGCGGTAAGCCAACCAGGAAGACACGACCGAGAGCCCATTTGGATCCTCTTCACTGGTGAAAACAGCACAGAACTCTGCCCCAAGCAGCGCTAGTGCTTCAGAAAGACAAACTCGCCATCGCAAACACACTTAACGCCCTAGAAACAGACCTACTGAGAAGGCTACCGGAGCTCCGCCTGAAAAATCCGCTTGAGCTCCCCCTTGGCTCTCGACCCCACCAGGGTGTCAAGTGTTAGCAACCGCTGCTTTCCCGCAGAACCCGCCTCCACGGAGGGACAGGCAGCGAAGAGACCTCCCAGAAAGCGACGGAACCTCACCTAAGGTCCAAGGAACGCAGGTTACAAGCAAAGTGTTCTTGCGTAAGTCCCAAACCGACAACTAAACAGGCACAGCCGGATTCCACGAGGGAGAACGGAACCGAGGTCCATCCAGACAGAGGTGGGAAGCAAAATGAGGGAAATGGAAAAAACCACCAGCGTCAAACACCCTATTTGTCACACCTCTTAAGGGCTTTATTCTTTGCAACACAAAGTAGCTCTACAGCTATGTCCTGGACCAGTTGGAGTCTTTTTAATTGAGAATGTGGAATGCAGCGAAGCAATGAGTTGCAATAAACCAAGCGTGATCCACCAAGGGCATATAAGAGGGTGTCAAGTGCCCCAGAGTCCAGCGCTGTTTCAAAAGATGTGGAGTCTTACATGGTGTGACAAAAAAGAAAGGAGACTCTGGTAGCCACGCCCACGACGCAATGCCAGTAGGCCAACCGCTTACATCACCTGGATATGCCCTCCGGAATTGGAGGAACCATGCAGAAGTAGCAATCGCCGACGTGATCCAAGGGCCCTCTCCAGATCATTGGAACCGCAAAAGACTTTGATGGTCTTTTCCCATCCATCCACAGCCTGAGATCTGCTACACATGTATTGCAGCATATGTGTGGCGCCTAGCTTTTATCCTGATCTTTTATTCTGCAGCCAAAATATAAATTGTAGGCTTTCTGAACCGCCACAGTCATATGCCATTTTTGTGATGTAAAAGTCACATCACCACAACTAGAGCAGAAATTATCTGCATGATTAACACCAGGATGAGGAATCGCCAAATATGCTGTGAGTGACCTATCGGTATAAAATAAATATGTCTTTTTTTTTTTTTTTCTTTTTTTTTTTTACTGTCAAGCGAGGCAAATTTAAGTAGTGACTGCATCAACTGGTTTTGGACAGGTATTTCGATTGGTTGCAAGTAAAGATTATGCAAGCTCATGCAAATGTTGCAGAATACACTGGTAATGGTCCCCACTGACTAATGAAGAGCACATATCTTAGCAACCAGACCCAGTCGGCCATTTTCACTATGACCTCTGAAAGGCATAGAATGGAACGGGCCACGGCCCCGTACCAATGCGTCGACGCTATCCAGTAGCCTCATATGTCCTCTGCTAAACATCGACCCGTCGCCGCAGACTGACAGGTCGCCATGAGGTCCAATATGGGCTGACCGCATCTGAGCACACACGGCGCGCACACCGCCTGATGCAATCTCACTCCTCCGGCAAACACTCAGACCCCACTAAGGACATTCGCCACCACAGTGTCCCCACCGAAACGCAGGCCGCCAAGGCTTCAACCGCGCACGCTGTCCCTTCGCTCGGGCCACCCTGACCACCCGACCGACTCCACCCTGCCGATCGAAATAGGCCACCATCCCGGAGATCTCAGACAGCACCTACAGCGCTCGATCCACTACCGTGTCCGTGAACGCCTACCACGGCTGACGTACCGCGTACCGTTCCAGTCAGACGATGGAACACTGGGCGTGCTGCGTACACTAAAACGCCTTGTACATAAAGGATCCCCAAAATGTAGCTGAGTCTAACCACGCTCCGGCCAAGCTCCCGGAAGAAAGGGACAGAACCTTATAAAAAAGAAGTGGGGACAATTAGGAAGGCTTTCCTGTTTGATTATTCTTTTTTTTTTTTTTTTCCTTTTTACAACTCCATAAGGGCCACAAGGCACACAACCGAACAGGGCATTGTCCAGAGAACGCAAGGCCCCCTCCTCCAGGCTGACTCCACAGCCTAAACCGGCAGTCACCTTGGCTGATGCCGAGCAGCGCGGAAGCCAACTTGTAAGCCCAGCATATGAAGTATGCCTACTAGTACAGCATACCACAATGGAGGGACATGTAACCGGACGGCTTTGAATATGAACCTACAGATATCCCGCGCTTGCTCCAAGACAAGCACTGTGCAGCCTACTGGTCTTCTCGGAGCACCGCCACGACCCGAAGACCTAAACCGGCCAGCAAAAGACGACGTACGCTGGGCCCGAAGGAACCTGGTTGAACGGATCCCAGCACTCCCTGTATCGTTAGGATCGGAGCCTCCCCCCAAGGACTCAGCCCTGGCTGGAACCGGCTGAGCATAACTCCAGGCCCTGCGGCGAGCCCCCCCCACGAAGAAGTGGGACGCAACGATGCCTTGAGGAAAGGGAAGGCCCAATGGGTGAAGCAAGTTGCTAGCTGACCAAGGGAGTAAACCCCACACGCGCACCTCAACGGAAGGTCGGAAGAACCGAGGATTCTGGTCCCACAGGTGCGCCTGCTAGCCTTTAACAACATACACCTCCGCAGGTACAAAAAACTTAAATTGTGAGCACCTTCAGGGGTAAGGGGAATAGACGACAGCCTCCGACTGTTGACCACCTTGTCTTGCACAACAGACAGCAGCACCCCACCAAACAAATGATTGGGAATATATGACCTCAGAACCCCAAGACAGAGGTAAAACAGTAGAACGTGCAGTGGACGTGAATTTCCAGATCTGCCAGCCCCCCTGCCCACATTGAGAAGAGGCAGAGAAGAACTGGACCGGCGGATCTGGAGGGGTGCCTCCTGGACAGCCGGGCCACCGAAGGGAAAGCTGATGACTGAGGCCCAAACTCCTCAGGATGGCCCCGTCTTGCATTGGCAACCCCATGACAACCCCGCTCACGATCTCTGTCATTGCTGCAACAATCACCTGAACATGAGATCACAGACGGAACACGGACATGCAGACGCACTCAAGGAGAGTGCACCTAAGAAGTATGAGCCTATCTAACATCCAGCACCACATGTCCAGGTGTCCCACTCCTGTCACCCAAAACACAGGACGCTTGAACCTAGGTGACCGTCATAGCAAAGACAGGGAGGCCTGACTGCCGCTATCAACCCTTCCAGGACCCTGGAACACTAAGCCCCGGACTGTGCCATCCAGCAACACTTCTCACGATCCCCAGCAGGGGCCTTTCCCCAGATGGCCCAGATGGGCAGTGTTCCCGCCAAATGGGCAAGCTGCGCTCTGATAACATAGTGCAGAAAACCAAATCAAAGTGTCTTAACCTAGCTAATTTTTGTCTAATAGTGATCATTCATAATATCAGCCAGACTCAATCATAACATTAGTATTAATGATCTCTAAAGATTGAAGAGTTACTAATGTAACACTAATTGGGTTTTTGTTTTTTTTTTTGTTTGTTTGTTTTAAAGAGCTTCAAAGGCGATCTTGGAAACTACAGACCAATGAATCTGAGTTCAGTGCCAGTTAAATGATAGAACTTGTTCTGAAAAGCAGCACCAAGCTGTCTTTTCAAAGGGTTAATAAACATGTGAGTAAGCCAAATGATATGTATCTGGATGTTTTAGAAGGTACTTGACAAAGCCCCTTATGAACTTCTCCTGAGGAAGGAGATGATGTGCTATTATAGAATGGGAAATGGATCAAAAACAGGAACACAATAGGACTAAATGGCCAGTTTTCTCACAGGAGACCCGTAAATAGTGGAATGTCTCGGGATCTGCACTGGAACTGGCATATGGTAACATCTACTGCACTGAAATGATCTGGAAAAGAGATCAGCAAGCATGGCGATCAAATTTGCAGATGGCATAACGACATTTAGAGGCTGTCTGCACAATTTCCAAGCATATAAACATGGAAATAGCATCCTTATGTAAATGACAATTTCAGAAAGGGCTCAATTTGTAGGTGGTTGTGCCGCCGATGACCCTGAATGGCCAAATCCTAGCACGGAAACCTGCTGCTGACAGACGTCGCTAACTGCCAGAATGCAGACAAAGGTAAAGGCACCCCCCAAGAAGTAAAACCCAAACCAATCACATTGCAGTCAAAAGAACTATAAACTATCATGAAATTAAAAGGAAATTAAAATTAAAAGGAAATTAAAATTAGAATTAAAATTAAAAGTAACAGCAAAAGGAAGTCCTTATCTGGGTGTAGCCGCGTGGAACAGAGTCGTCTGCTCAAACGCGGGGCTGCTCCGCTCTCCGCCACGAGGCCTCAGCCCTGCCGAGAAAATGGCGCCAATCCGAAGCAGGCCCGTTTGGCGCCAAACACCACAGAGGCGGCAAGAGCTCAGAGCCCCTCCATGCGGACTCGAGAGACTCCCTTGTGGTGTCGGGATGCAGCAGTTACCCCGCTGTAGCTGCGGGGTGAAGAGCTGTCCAGACATGCTGTTGCCTCGCGCCACCAGAAGTAGCAGACACTGCGAGCCCCGGTCCCACCGGCTAAAGAACCTCGAACGGCCTGAAGCTCCCGCCGCGATGGGAATCTGCCACATGGACACTGCCAAAATGCAGGTGTTCCACAGAGCTCTCCCCCGTACAGTCCTGGGGGAGAGATCATCACCGGGCACAGAGACCGAAGAATCCCAAGCAGAGAGGCTAGCTGGCAGCGTGAACTTTGAAAAGGGACAGAACCCCCCTTTACACTAAGGCAGACTAGGTGAAAATAAATAAAGTAAAAGTAAATGAAATTAAATGAAAATGAAAATGAATTCAATTTACAGGATTATACCTAAAGAAGGGCAAAAGAAATGCAAAGTAAATCAAATCCTGACTAACTGCTCCTAAACTGCTTCTCAAGTGAGCCCAGCACCTAGGCTCACTACGTCCTCATGCTGCATGGAGACTGGACACACTGGGGGATCATGGGAGAAGACCAGCAGGATATACCCGGTGATGTCACAAGTTTGACTTGTCCAGTCTCCATGTTGCAGGAGGAGGTGCACTACCCAGTGGTGGAGGACTGAACTATAGGACCGATAAGGAACAGTATTTAGAAACATAGAAACATGACTGCAGAAAAAAGACCACATGGCCTATCTAGTCTGCCTTTTCATATCACCTACAATAGTACCCTTTTTTCCTTTAGAGATCCTCTGTGTTTGTCCCATGCTTTTTGAATTCAGATACTGTCCTCGTCTTTGCCAACTCCACTGGGAGACTATTCCACGCAACTACCATTCTTTCTGTAAATAAAGCGGAGGAGTGGCCTAGTGGTTGGGGCAAGGTACTTCAGGCCAGAAGTTCAAATCCCACTAGAGGACAGCAACCTTGGGCCGGAAGGACTGGGGTTTCTAGTCCCACAGGTGCTCCTTGTGGTCTTGGGCAAGCCACTTAATCCTCCATAGCCCATGTTCCCTGTAAAATAGTTATCTCCAAGTTATAATGCCCTGTTCAATGTAATTTCAGTTTGTTCAATGTAAACCGCACTGATGCAGAATAGCGCGGTATATAAGAGAATGTAAAGAAATAAATAAATATTTTGGCATATTACTCCCGAGTCTATCCCCTTTCACCCTCATCCTATGTTCCCTAGTAGCAGAGCTTGCTTTCAAATGAAAGACTTTTCTCCTGTACATTTATGCCACGGAGGTATTTAAACATCTCTATCATATCTTCTCTATCTCGCCTTTAATTATTTACCTTTCTTTCATCACCCTTATTAAAGTGGGTCTCACCCAAGTTGGAGTTACAAATGTATTTTTATTAATTGTGGGGTCTCTCTTCAGAGAGGACTATTGTTAGTTTATTAATCTCTTGGTTTGCTGGCGGTCAAGGCCTGGAAATCAAGCAAGCATAAGATAAAAAAATGATGGAAGAAATTGGTCTTATAAAACATCCACAGTTTCATAAATAAACTTAGTTGGCAAGTTGCTGAAAAAAAAACCCTCTTAAGTCATCCTTCTCAGAAGACTCCATCAGAATTCATCAGCAGGGGCTTAGATCAGTGATCAAATTACTGAACTGGATGGTCCTCGCTAATGATATTAGGGGAATCTGAACATTCATTCTGATAATTCCGGTTTTTGATCTCAGCTTTATCAGTAAGCAGGATGGTCCAGCTTACTAGAAAACCTACCTACAACGTGGGATGTACTTCAGATGCTATAAAATGCTCACAAGAAAATGAAGAGAAAGGATCAATATAAGGTTATCATGATTACTAAAGAGGGATGTTTACTAAGCTGCTGTATCTGTCAACACAGCAGATAGCCAGTGCTATCGGGCCACATTACCAGCTAATACATGGAAAATGCAGATAGCATAGAAAATTGCTGCGCTATCTGCATATCTCATGGTAAATGTAGGGAGAGGCAGGATGGAATCGGAGAGAAGGCATGGTGGCAGGTGATAGCCACTGCAAGGGCAATTGCCATGCACTGGCTGTCATGAAAAAAGAGAGACCAGGGTTCGAATCCCACCAGCATTCCTTGTGGCCTTGGGCAAGTCACTTAATCCTCCATTGCCTCAGGTACAAACTTAGATTGTAAGCCCTCTGGGGACAGGGAAATACCTACTGTACCCTATTGTAACTCACCTTCAACTGCTACTGGAAAGGTGTGAACTAAATACTACTACCTAACTAAATTAAACTAAACTAAAATAGTGTGGCTGAATCATAGCCACTGCCCATTGTAGCATCAATGGTTGCCCCTCCACCCTCCCAATGTATTTTCAAGTCCGGTGCTACCGATCAGAAGACTTGCAGCACCAACAGAGAATCCCCTACTATGCTCCCCCAAAAATCAGTAGCTTCCCTTCCCGGACAGCACCCAACATCATAGGGCTGGTGGTCCTCTCCTCTCCCCAACCTGGCTGGGATAGGCAGATAGCAGGCCAGGCCCCCCCCCCCCCCTCGCTCCTTCTCCAGTCTTACTGGGCTTCCGTAAAAGGGTCCCTAAATTTCTATATTTTAAGGATGACATATGGAATCTATTTGATGGAAAAAGACCATGCAGAAGCTGACAATGCATTAAATGGATGTCCACTGAACAACTCAAAGTGGATGGAGGCTAGTCATCTTAATCTAATGGCAGCAAATCAGTTTGGGTATGTTATTAGTTTGGGAATGTTATAATCTATAAATGGCATTTCCTGTGCTCCAAAAATGTCACGATTGGTTAAGCATGCCCCTTAATCTCCTTGTCCACTGCACCCATAGACACAAAAGGGCTGTGAGCACTTAAAATCTTTAATAAATATGCCCCTAATTATGGACTTATTTATTTAATAAAATTGCAACAATTGCAATTTTAGTTAAAAAAAAAATCTGTGGTTTTTTGGATTCAAATATTTGACAACTGTGATGCAGGCATTGGCTTCCTCTGTTCTAGACTATTGTAATTTACTATTTGTGGGTCTCCAAAAAGTAATTTAAAGGCTTCTGGTCCAAAATGCAGCTGCAAGGGCTGTATGGGGAAAATTTCCTGAGACCCAGGGGTCCTGAAGGAGTAACAATGACTCCAAATAAAGCTTACTGGATTATGTATACATTCCTAAATTTTAGAGCTTTAAGAGAAACATAATCCCAATACCTGACCTGAATTTAAATGTTTTGGGTCTGCTGCTGGTCTAGTACTATAAATTGAGAGTCTATACGTATTTATATTGTCTAGTTTTTAGGAATGTGTTTTTATGTTTTCATTGTATTGTTATTAGGGGTTTTGAATTAATGTCTTATTTATGATTTTACTGAAGGCACAATTATGGGTTAATATAATCTGGTGGGGGGGGTTTGGGGGGGGTTGCTTTTTATTAGTTGTACTCTGCTTTCTTTGATATTGTAAAGGCAAAATAGGTTTATGCAATTAAATTGTGGAAATCGTGAAAAGCCTGCTGGTTTGTGGTCTTTGTGACCAGATTTAAGAATACTTGCACTAGAGTAAAGGCAAAGGGGAAGGGATATAAAGGACATTCCAGCACTTATTTTTCCCAGGCGATGCATGCCTGTACTAAGTACCAACACCTATTCCACCACCAGCTGTCACTGCCCCACCAAAACCCAATACAAACAGTGTGCTCCAACATTCAGGAACTAAAGTCAATACACAGAATTATTTGGATGCTATGGGGGCAGAGCGGTCATCCTGTTTTACAATCCCCCTTGCCTGACAGCACCATTTAGTGAAAGTAACATAAGATATGCCATACTGGGTCCATCAAGCCCAGTATCCTGTTTCCAGCAATGGCCAATCTAGCAAGTACCTAGCAGCTTCCCTAGAAGATACAGGTTCCACAATGCTTGTATTGGAACAAGCAGTGGATTTCCCGGATTGAAAACTTTAATAATGGTTTATGGACCTTTCCTCCAGGAACTTCTCCAAGCCTTTTTTAAACACAGCTACTGTACACTAACAGCTTTTACTACATCCTCCAGAAACGAATTCCAGAGTTTGATTACACGCTGAGTGAAAAAATATTTTCTCTTATTAGTCTTATAAGGGCCACAGGGATCTCTGAATGTGTTCAGCACCGTCTGTCCCCAGGGCCCACCTTCTTCCATTAATCCCAACATTTCTTCAAAGGCAATGGACCACAGGGACAGACCACTGCAGTAAAGCTGTGACATGTTCAGAGATCCCACAGCCTGTACACTGCTCTTGCTGATCGGGAGAGTGTGCAACAAATCAGGGAGGTGTAAGAGGGGATGAGGGAGGGAGGTTAAGGAGAAGTGGAGGATAAAAGGTATGAGAGAAGGAAAGTGAAGGAGAGCAGGAGGAAAAAAGTATGGAGAAAAAGAAGGGAGAAGAGGAAAGAAAAACTTGGAGGAGAGATGAAATGGTAAAACATAAGTGAGGGGGGGATGGAGAAGAGATGATGGAGGGAAGAAGGTAGGAAGGGAGAAAGAAGAAAGGCGAGATAAGGAGGACTGATAGAGAAGAGAAATTAGGAAAGGAAGAAGGGAATAAGGTGACAAGGAAACTAGATGTAAAACATAGCTTCTAGTCCAGGGTTTGTAGAGTTTGCTTTAGAGAAAGCAGAGCAGCTCAAAGAGCACTCGAACACCCCTCCTTGTATGTTATATATTTTATGTTATTTAATATGCTTACTTGTATATATAAATTTTTTATCAATTTATGTTCATCTTTAATTTATTTCTTTTATATCTGTTTTAAGCTGTAAAATGCTTAGAAAATCTGAATTGATGAGTGGTATATCAAATAAATCTCAAAATTGAAACTTAGATTAAAAAGAATATGAGTGCAAGGAATATTTGAAAATTCTTTACTGAAGAATGTTACACTGCAGGATATACTGACAGATCAGGAGTAATCAGCAGGGGCAACCTTGGAGTTCTTCAGTGTGGGGTCCTTAAGAGACTTAATTTTCATGCCTTAAAAGCAAGTCAGACTTTCATGTCAATTTTACTTTGCCCTATTCATGAAACTGCAATAATAATTGCATCACTCTTTTTCATAATTTTTCAAAGAATTAGCCAACTAGCTGAGTGTTAAAAACAGAGCGCCACTTCCTTGCAAAAGCTTCACTTAAAGCGTGAGACCCAGGTGGTCATCTGATTTGTCGCCACCTAAAGCCACTACTGGTGCCAAGGATAGTAAGCAATGGACAGGATGAAGTGTGCTTGGCTTAGCTCTTGGACTCTAGCATGTACTTGGTATATTTGATTCCGATATGTGATGGGTAAGTGGTGTATAGCTCTGGCAACCGTATTAGTCTTGGAGAATACTGGAGTCTAATTCAACGCCATGGAAGGGGCGGAACCCGTATTGGTGATCA
This sequence comes from Ichthyophis bannanicus, assembly GCA_033557465.1. Taxonomy (NCBI): domain Eukaryota; kingdom Metazoa; phylum Chordata; class Amphibia; order Gymnophiona; family Ichthyophiidae; genus Ichthyophis; species Ichthyophis bannanicus. The sequence goes on along the minus strand of CM066035.1, from coordinate 140,620,503 downwards.
TCAAGGGGAGCGGAAGTGGCTATATAATCCTGGAGTTGAAGTTGAACAGCTTTTTCAATGATTTTGGTTATAAAAGGAATACTGGCAATCGGACGATATGATAATGGAAATGACCCATCATCATATCGTCCGATTGCCAGTATTCCTTTTATAACCAAAATTCCTACTTCTAGCCCTACTCGATACTCTCATTAAGGGCCTAGACAACACAAAACAAGCATTCATTCTGGTATTCCTTGATATATCCGCTGCATTCGACAGTGTAAACCATAATGTACTCATTTCAAGACTCAAACAGATAGGTTTACAGAAAACTACCCTAGATTGGTTTAAATCATACATATCTGATCGGTCACAATATGTACAACTAAACCAAACTTCATCACCTCCATTTCCTCAAGAACAAGGAATACCCCAGGGCTCCGCTCTATATGCCCTTCTATTTAACCTTTATCTACAGCCAATATGCACCATATTCTGAAAACATAAGATAAACCTCCACATATATGCGGACGACATTATGTTATGCTCCCCAATCAACTTGCATGATCCCAACTACGATAAATTAACAAACTGCCTCATAGAAACTGATAAATGGCTTAGATCAAACAATCTGACCATTAATTTAAAAAAAACTGAAGTTCTCTTTACAACACGAAATACGAATTTTACACCACCAACAGACATCAAACTTCTAAATTTTACTCTACCAGTGAAAGAAGAGATTAAATACCTAGGAGTCACCCTTGACAAGACCCTTAGCTTTACAACTCACATTAAGAAAATAACAAAAACAATATATTACAAACTTCGTTCCATTCAACAACTGAGGCCTTTTTTAGAAAATGATAATTTTAGAACTATCACACAAGCCTTAACAACCCCACACTTTGACTATTGTAATGGAATACTTCAAGGCATAACAAAGAAGAATCTAAAAATTCTCCAAATGGCCCAAAATGTTACCGCAAGAATAATTATTAAAGCCAAGCTTTCTGACCACATTACCCCGATTCTTTACTCTCTTCATTGGCTACCTATCTCCAGCAGGATTCAATATAAAATACTGTTGACCACCTTCAAATTAATTAATAAAACTGCCCCATTTTACCTATCCACTCTTATCCATAGCCCCCCTGAAAATAGAATAAGACGAAGAAGGAATCTAAATACCATCATAGTACCTGACATTATAAAGAAGACAAAACATATAACAAGCAACAGTGCCTTCTCATTTGTAGCACCAATCCTATGGAATAACCTCACAGATCAATTAAGAGAGATGAAAGATCTACAAAAATTCCGAAAGGACCTAAAAACATGTCTGTTCACTCAGCACTACTCCAACACAGATTATGACTTAGCTATGGCCTCCCAACCTCCATAAATCGGCATGAATATATCCATTCAAATTGATTCACTACAATTTTTGATAACTCAAATTAAGATGAATCCTTAAATATGTATACATGTAAAACTTATGTAGCATCTTGTAAATAGTTCTAAATCTGTTATAATTCTTGTATATAGTTGTTTACAGTTTCCATGTATCTGTTATAGTTGCACATTGTTCTATGTATTTTAACATTGTTTGATGTAAACCGCCACTGATCTTGGGAATTGGCGGTATATAAGAGATTTGCAAATAAATAAATAAATAAAATAATTGTGGGAAGAGTTATGTCAGGGTCCAAAACATCCAGAGGAAGAAAAAAATATTTTATTTTTGATGTAAGAATCAAACATCAGCTTTAAGAATCCGAATGTGCAGTATTCACGATCTTTTTACACTTTATAGAGTACAGGAGGAAATGAATTTCTATTTCTGCAATGTTGCACTGCATGCAGAGTCTGACTTCCCAGAGCATCCAGTACAGCTTTGCACATTTCTATTTCTATTTCAATTCCTTATTCTGCATTTGATGAGGCCTCTATGTTCTATTTTGACATGAGGTATTCTGCTAGTATTCCAGTTTCTGTGTAGGGATTTATAACAATCCAGCTTGTTCTGTTTTCTCAATAAGAGGTGTGCTAGTGTTAAAGGAACCAGTGTAAAACAGCTCTGCACTTTGCATGCAAGTACCATCACCTTTCCTTCTAGGAAAAACACCACAATGAGATAAAGTACCTTAAAGATAAAAATAATGTAGAAGAGGAGAGGAAACTAACAAAAGGGTCATGATTACAAGGATGATAGGAAGTACATTCCTGGGCAACAAAAGCATTTCCTCACAGAAAGAATGGTAGATGCATGGAACAGCTTTCTAGTGGCAGCAGTAGACAATTTTTTTTTTAAATACAAGAATACATGAGAAGCACACATGATTCCTGCTGGAAAAGAGAGGCTGAAACAAAAGACTAAGTAGGGATCTTAGCTACTATAGTAGGCAGGACAAAATAGCAAATTAGATGGACCTTATGATACTTGTCAGTTATCAAATTCTATATTCCAGTGTCAAGTCTTAAGGCAGCCTCATAAGATGGATTACAAGAAGCAATGCTCTAACCGTGTCTAGAGAAAGATAGGATACCCCTTCAGATAAAATACACAATACATAGCCTTATTAATTGGAAGTCAATGCAGTTCGTAAGAATCAGGTGCAAAAACAATAGGACCAATTTGAACCATCAGTCTTGCCATCATCTGGAATTTGAAAGCAGAGAAAAGAAACGTAACACGGGAACTCAAGCACATATGAACATAGAACTTGTAATACTCACTTGCATATTTGCTCATAACCTTGAGATGTGATTAAAACTTTTACACTGGATTCATAAACGTCATTTATGTTTGACCAATGAGCCTGTATCTGGGGATCTTCAATACGACTGGCAAGACTATCAATAGTTCGAGCAGTTCTGAAAAAAGAAAAGTGGCATTTTATTTTCATGCTAGAGGTTCCTCCCGCCACAGTAGGTATTAAGAGGGCAATACCCTGGGGCTCTCACATGTGAGCCAAACAGAACATACTGATAACTATATATAGATGTTGTTTAATTAGATCGATGTAAGAACAAATGAGATATGAGCATACATCATTCTAAAAGTCATCCTAGATCATCATTTCCGACAAAGTACAACCTAATTAAACTTAAGTCAAACACAATAAGCTTAAAGGCAAGAATTCCAGAAAATATAAGCTGTACAGGAATGGTTGCCAAACTTTAATGATTTTCTGCTGTTTTCTAGTTTTGAGTTGTGTTAGAAGTATATACTCTTTGGTTTTGCTCCATATATATTTTAAGGAGTCCAGCATTTTAAATGAAGATACAATTTTACAATCTGTTAGCATTTTGAGATACATGTGTTTGTCCTTTGAGTGAGAATATTCAGTGCTTCTGGCACAGTTTCACTGTCCTATGTTGTTCCTCTGAAAGAATATGATACACTTGATGTGACAGCAGACATTCTTGTTAAAGAACATTCTTGTTAAAGGGAATGGATTTAAGGACTGCACTAATCTTCCCTAAGAACATAAGAAATGCCATACTGGGTCAAAACAAAGTCTATCAAGTGCAGTATCCAATTTCCAGCAGTGGCCAACCCAGGTCACAAGAACCTGGCAGGTTCCCAAAAAGGTACATAGATTCCACAATGTTTGTCCTGGAGTAAGCAGTGGATTTCCCAGGTCCTCTTTAATAATGATTTATAGACCTTTCCTCTAGAAACTTGTCCAAACCTTTTTGCCAGCTATACTAACAGCTTTTACTACATCCACTGGTAAAAAATTCATTCTTGATTTTCTATTTTGTAATACACAAAGAAAGACGTAATTTCATTTTAATAGGTCCTATAAGGCTGAGAAAAGGTATTACTCAGCTGTAGTAGGTGTTCTCCATGGACAGCAGGAATAAGTCCTCACTTATGGGTGACATCCTTTGATGGAGCCCATGAGAGAACACTCCCCAGCTCCTATTGGAAGCTTTGGGCAGGCTCCATCGTGTCTGTGCACCTCCTTCACGCCTGCTGCCACAGTGCCATCCTAAACTAGTCTGATAGCATAGCTGTAGCAGAATACAACTACTTGGGGGAGGGGGGAGGGTTGTGAGGACTTATTCATGCTGTCCACGGAGAACATCTGCTACAGGGGAGTAACTGTCTTTTCTCCATGGGCAAGCAGAAAGGAGTCCTCACATATGGGACTCCCTAGCTACAGGCTACCAAAACCAGAGGAGAATGCAGACAAGTCCAAAAGGGGCAACAACTCATTTGCATAACAGCAAAAGGCCTTAGCAGTCAAGAGACCAACTACGTACCACAGCAGTGGTTCTCGCTTCCCTTTTTTTTTTGGTAAGCTGGACAGAATAGAAAGGGCCTAGGGCGGGATGGAGTTGGCCCAAACAGATTTCGGAGCACAGATAGGCCGAAGTTGCTGTCACATCAGGAATTCACGTGCAGGCAGAAGTGAGATATGAATATGTGGACAGAAGACCACACTGCAGCCCTGCAGATCTCTTCCATGGAGACCAAGCACAGGCTGGCTACCAACACAGCCATCACTCTGTGACATGACCATCAAGGCTCAGGCCTGCCTGGGCATAAGCGAAAGAGATGCAGTCTGCTAGCCAACTGAAAGAGAATGTTTGGAAATGGCAGCCCCGAGCTTGCTGGAGTCAAAAGAAACAAAAAGCTGAATGGGCTTTCTATGCTTTAGTCCACTCCAAGTAGAAGGCTAAGGTTCAATTGCTTGACCTGGATTGGCCACTGTTGGAAACAGGATACTGAGCTTGATGGACCTTTGTCTGACTCAGTACAGCATTTCTTACGTTCTTAAGCAGTCCAACATGTGCAACGCAGCTTCCCCTTTGTGGGCATGAGGCCTTGGAAAAAATGTTAGTAGAATAACTGAAAGATGTAAATCAGATACCACATTTAGAAGGAATTTAGGATGAGTATGGAGGACCACTCTATTATGATGAAATTTGGTACAAGTTAGATGAACTACGAGGAGCCTATAGCTCGCTTATTGTGTGTGCTGAAGTAACCGCCACTAGAAACAAAATCTTCCAGGTCAAGAACTTCAGAGAGCAAGAATTGGGTGGCTCAAAAGGAGCTTTCATAAGCTGCACAAGAACCACAATGAGCTCCCAAGACACTGCAAGAGGTTTGTAAGGAGGCTTCAAGAGAAGCAACCCCTGCATGAAGCGAACTAAAGGCTGTACTGAGATGGATTTCCTCTCCACACCTCGATAATAAGCTCCAACAGAATGGGACTTAAGCCCAGACTCAGAGAGATACAGGAGATAATCACTTGAACAAACAAAAACAAAGATCCACACACAGTCAATTGGAAAATACAAACTCCGAGGAAGTACATGTACAACAGGGCAGGCACAGAATGAAGGCTCGAATGCCAAAAACCTTCTGCAACAAACCAGAGCCTCTCAGCAGCCTGAAAGCCCTCAGACAGTCCAATCAAGGGTCTCTAGGAGCTCCCTTGTCCAGCAGAACTAGCCATGCTGTCCCCAAAACAATAGAGTATAGGATCACTTGATAGGGTTTGTTTTATCATAGGTTTTTAACATTTTTACAGAGTCTACCCCCCTCCACAGATTTCTCCTTTTTTCCCTCCATTCCTCCCTGCCACCCCTCATACCCACTCCGACTCCCATCCCACCCCCACCCCCCCGCACACAATCTCAAGCACACCCCCTCACAGTCAATCCGATCAATAGACTCACTGCCTGGGGTGTGACCCCCCTCCTTTTCTCCTCCTGACCACCCCGCCCCTACCCCCTACCCCGGGAACCACTAATATTGTTAGAACCCTCCAAGCCAAAAACTACATGACCACCGCATGCCCTCCTAACAAGGAGAGGACAACTGGGAGAGGCAGGGCGAGATAGGTCAAGAAGGCAGTTCTTCAATCACCAATGCCTTTAGATGCCAGACCACTAATTGGTGCAGTGAACTGCATCACTCCCATATACAAAGCCCTTCCGAAGTCCGCCAGTGCCAAAGAACACATTGCTTAGCGACCAAGCATCCTTTCCAGACCAGGAGCCGATATCCTGCTCCCCAGAGCCCCAGAGATTTAGCATTGTCCAAAATCACAAACCCTGAAGAAAAGGCAAAAGTTTGACCCAAGATTCTTACAAAAAACTGCTGGACTGAGTCCCAGAAATGCCGCACCCGAAGGCAGCTCCAAAATATATGCCTTAAATGTGCCAGTCCCTTCCCACACCATGGGCAATTTCCTAATTCTGCAAAACCGGCTCTCTGAGCCCGATAGGGAGAGAAATAAGCCCCTCTCCAGAATCTTAAATTGCACCTCCCGGAGTCACACCCCCTGCACCATCTGGGGGATATGAGCCACAGCAGCAGTCCACCCAAAGCCAAGGGATATCCTCAACTTCCCTTCCCAGCCACGAACTAAATGATCGTGGGGGCGAGCCTTGTCCAAGTCCTCCAAAGCTTTTTAATAGTAGGCCATTGACAACCATTCCCATTCAAATGTGAACCAATTATCTATTGTAGTTAGCAGCCCTTTTCCCAACCTCTTACTCCCCAGCATGCCCACATATTGTTGTAGCTTCAGGTCCACAAAATAGTGCCCCCAAGAAACCCAAACTGATCATCAAGGGCCAAAAAAAAGAGAAAATATCCATCTTCATCTACTGCATGTTGTACCTGGGGGAGTCCTAGGGAAAACCAGACACAAAATGGGTGGGAGTCAATAATGGGAGCAAGGGCCACATATCTTGTATAGGCCTATCTCAGCAGAATCTACCGCAATAAAAATGGCCTCAAAAATAAGGAGGCAATCTAATCGGGTACTGGTCCCATGGGCTCTTGAGAGGTGTGTATAATCCCGTTCTTGGGGATGCAGTACCCACCACATGTCCAAGAGCTGGCAGCACCTCACAAAATGCCACAGAGTGATATGTGGGCAGTCGCCCTTCACAACGCCCCCCTGAAGTGTCCAGGTCAGGGTCCAACACCCCATTCCCATTGCCACAGGATGAGGGGGTGATCCAGGAGTGATTCAACAGCAGCAGCCAACACAGCAAAAATCTGGGGTCTGCAACATTGGGGGCATAAACACTTCCCAAAATTACCCCCCACCCTTGTAGCACCCCCTTACCAGGATATAACGACCGGCGGCGTCCACAAGTTCCTCAGTTGGTTGAAAACTCGCTCCCTTGCGCACCAATAGAGTCATTCCCTCTTTTCATCCCACCGCTGGGGCACCAAAGACCTGTCCTATCCGACCCTCCTGGAGTTTAGACTGTTCCTCTAACGATTGGTGTGTTTCCTGTAACATAACAATGTCCCCTGATGTCTTTGTACAACCTGAAGGACCTTATGGCATTTAATGGGACTACCTAGCCCACAAACATTCTAGGAGAGAATCTTCAGTCCGGATCAAAATTGAGAAAACACCTCAAACAAAAGATATTATAATGCCTCTATATCGTTCCATAGTGAGACCACACCTTGAATATTGTGTGCAATTCTGGTCGCCGTATCTTAAAAAGGATATAGCGTTATTAGAAAAGGTTCAGAGAAGAGCCACCAAAATAGTAAAGGGGATAGAAGGATACTCCTATCAAGAAAGGCTAAAAAGGTTAGGGTTCTTTAACCTGGAAAAGAGACTGCTGAGGGGAGATATGATAGAAGTCTATAAATTAATCAACGGAGTGGAATGGGTAAACGCAGATCGATTGTTTACATTATCAGAATATAGAAAGACTAGGGGACATGCAATGAAGCTACAGGGTAAACTATTTAAGATTTTTATTTTATTTATTTATTTAGCATACATTTGTATACCGCTACTTCCAGCGATCAGTAGCGGGGTTGATTACATAATGGAAGCTGTCAAATCAGGACAGACAAATTAGCAGTATATACACGTTGATTCGTAGGGTTGGCATAACACACATAATTAAGTTCTTTTTGTAGATGGGGGAAGAAATTTGCATATGTACATTTTTACAGAAATGGATCCCTGGATTTATAACAAGTTGAAATGACTCTGAAATAGGTGAGTCTTGAGTTTCTTTCTGAAGTCTGTTAGGTCTTTGCTAGATCGTAGATTAATAAAAGAAAATATTTTTTCACTCAACGTGTAATCAAACTCTGGAATTTGTTACTGGAGGATGTAGTAAAGGCTGTTAGTGTAGTTGGGTTTAAAAAAGGTTTGGACAAGTTCCTGGAGGAAAGGTCCATAAACCATTATTAAGAAGGGACCCAGGATATCAATGCTTGACCCAGTACAAGCATTGTGGAACCTGTGTCTTTTGGGGAACTGCTAGGTACGTATGACCTAGATTGGCCACTGTTGGAAACAGGATACTGGGCTTGATGGACCTTGGTCTGACCCAGAATGCATATCTTATGTTCTTATGTAAAAAATAAATAACAGGAGGCTCCCCCAAAAAATCAATAACAGGAGGCTCCCCATCCTAGAACCCCTTCCCTGTGTCCCTCCATTGCAAGTGTAGCTTCATCCCCCCTTCCATAATGCAGTGGTTTCCTATTGTCCCCATCCCCCTCACCCTCCCCCCACTCCTCCTACTACTACTACTACTGAGCAATCCCCCCCCTTATCTAATCACCACTTGGGGTGTCACTTGTAGATGCTATGAGGTGTCCCCCCCTCCACTCACATGTCCTATCACATCCATCCTCCACACACCAATACGCACAGCCCTATGCACACAGCCACAAGTACCACGTCTCCAGACTGCCCCCACAAATCCCTGTCCCCCCCCACAAGCAACCCCCCTGCCACAGAGAGAATCAGATACACCTCCATACTTCAACCAACAAGTGGGCCCCCCCCCGACATAACTAGCATTAAAGGGAAGCACAAGTAGAGGCAGACCCTACCCCATACCCTCCCAACACTACATCAGGTTGCATAAGTCTTGCCATCATCTTGACAGTCACACAAGTTCAGGAGGAGCAGAGAAAGTCCTCCCTCAGTGCTATCATTCCCGCCACCCCCAGCCAAAAAAACAAAAACAGCCGGTCAGCTGGTCACAGTGCACACCTACTGTAGCTCTTCCCAAACACAGTCCAAATGTCCAGCACAGTGCGTACAAAACAGAAATATGTTCAAGTCACTTCACTCCCAGGAAGCTCTGCAAAAAGCAGCAAACTGTTCCTCTAAGGACAGAGCCCTTAGATTCACTCTTCCTTTCAGCACTAACATGTGAGTTTCCGATCGATCCGGAGTCAGTCTGGTGTCACAGTTCCCAACATCCGCAAAGATTGCACAAAGTCCATAGCCGAGGCCGGGGTATCAAACACCCGAGATATCCTGCCATGGAAAAAATGGAGCTGAGCAAAGTACATAACCACAAACTTAATCTAAGCGTCTACTAGATGTTGGCAAACCTCTGCATAAGTACTCCTCCGTTGGCTGAGCTACAGTGAGTAATCCTGGGAAATGTTTATCCAGATGTTGCCACTCTGGATGAGGCCCTGCGTCCGACCCACCCACAGAACCTTTTCTTTCTGTAGGAAGTTAAGGAAGCGGGCTAACACAATTCGCGGGCAGGAATCTCCTGCCCTCACAGGTCCCACGCAATGAACCTGCTTGATGATTAGCTGTCCACAGTCCACCCCCAGCTGGAAGAAAGTTGGGAGAAGAGTCAAGATAGCCTCAGAGTTCAGCATCCTTGATGGTCTCCAGCACACCAACAATGCGCAAGTTTTTCCAGCAATCCTGATTTTCAAGGTTGTCTATTTTGGCAGCCTGCTGCGTGACAGTCTCTTTTAAGAACTGGATATCTTTATTGTAGAGCGAAGATCCACCTCCTTCTGAGATATACTGCGCTCTGCCTCTTGCAAGCAGATCACATAGGCTTTGAAAGATTTATGCATGGTATCCAGTTGCCCTGTCAGCACATCAAATCTTCCAGCTAGGGCACCCATTACGGCTGCCAAAACTTGCTCCACCAGGGCAGCCGATGCCAGAGAGCCAGAGTTGGCAGGGGCATCCACCATCTTTGAAGGTGCTGCCCTGGGTTTCTCTCAATCCTGCTTTGCCGCTTTCATGACTGACCCACTCTTTGTAGGCAGCCAGAAGATAATATTAGGAATCCACTTCGTCCCCAGGGGATTATCAGCGGGGTAGATGTATTAGGTTAGAAAAATCTCATCAGCGAGGGGGACCCCCGGAGAGAATGCGAAGCACATCTTCACTCTCTCGACACGTGACCTCAAGCAGTTTTAATGTGGGACAGATGAAGGGATCTCACACCAGACAGCAAACCTCCTCCATTTACAGAAATAAGACTTCCTCATTGAAGCTCTCCTGAAGGCCAGAAGGACATTAATTACACTGGCAAGCAAGCTGAGTTCAGACAATACTAGCCTCTCAACATCCATGCCTTAAGGGCCAAGAAATGGATGTTGGTGTGCAGCATCACCCTGTCTTGCGAAATTGGATCCAGCGCGTGACCTAGCCAGAGTGGCTCCTGACTGGAAAGCTGTAGTAGGAGAGGAAACCACTGCTGTCTGGACCAGAAGGGAGCAATGAGAATCATTGAGCCTCTGCCCAATTTGAGTTTCCGAAGTCTTTGCAATGAGATGGATAGGCAGATACGCATACAGAAGACCCTCCCCCAATGTAGTGGAAAGCATCCGAGGCTAGTCTGCTGTGTGATCCGATTCTGGAGTAGAATTGATCCACAAGCATTATGCAGTGTGTCAAAAAGGTTTAACGAGGGGCTGCCCCATTCCCGAAAGATACAACTCGCCACTTCCCTGTCTATTCGTGAGGTTGGAGAACTCGATTCAATCTGTCTGCCAGAGTGTTTTGTGCACCTGGCAGGTATGTAACTCTCAAATCCATCCCATGTGCAATGGCAAACTTCCACAGCCTGACTGCTTCCCAATACAGGAAGTGCAAGCCAGTTCCTCCCTGCTTGTTGACATAAAACAATGCGTCTTGATTGTCGGTCTGAACCAGAACAATTTGGTTGGCCAGCCAATCTCAGAAAGCCTTTAGAGTGTTTGCTGATGGAGACTTTCTTGGGTGGACCAATTGCCCTGAGTGAGAAAACCCATTGAGATGAGCTCCCCAACACAGCTTGGATGCATCTGCTGTCAAGATCTTTTGAGGAGAGAAGGGAAGACCTCGGGGCAAATTGTAGTGAATTCTCTCAAGCCCTCCTGGATCCTTTACAATCTGACTTTCGTCCTGTACATTCTACTGAAATGGCTCTTGCCAAAGTCTCCAGTGACCTCTTCCTGGCTCTCCAAGGGCCTTTACCAAATTCTCATCATTCTTGACCTTTCTGCTGCTTTCGACATAGTTGACCACAGCCTTCTCCTCAATATCTTGTCCTCGCTTGGTTTTAAAGGATCTGTACTATCCTAGTTCTCTTTTTATCTCTCCCATTGCTCCTTTAGTGTTTATTCTGGTGACTCCTCCTCTGCTGCTATCCCACTCAGTTGGTGTACCCCAAGAATCTGTCTTGGATTCACTCCTTTTCTCTTTCTATATCCAGGTCCCTTGGTGCACTAATCTCTTCCCATGGCTTTCAGTACCATCTTTACGCAGACTCTCCCCAGATCTACCTCTCTATACCTGAAATCTCTCCAGCAATCCAGACCCAGATCTCTGTCTGCCTTTCTCACACTGCTCCTTGAATGTCTCACCGCCGCTTGAAATTGAACATGGCCAAGACTGAGCTTCTTATTTTTCCCCCTAATCCATAGAGACTGAGGAAGGGGAGAGGAGGGTTAACTCTCTACTCCTCCCTGTTTCCTCAGCTCACAACCTTGGCGTCGTCTTTGACTCCTCTCTCTCCTTCTCCACACACATCCATCTGATATCTAAAAGCTGTTGTTTCTTTCTCTATATCAACAAAATCCGCCCATTCCTTTCTGAACACACTACTAATCCACTCTTTAAGTCACCTCCCGTCTAGATTACTGTAACCTACTCCTTGCTGGTCTCCCTCTGAATCATCTCTCCCTTTTAATCTATTCAGCACTCTACTGCGCGGCTAATCTTCTGACAGCCTCATCATGCTCCTATTATCCTTCTTCTCGAGTTACTTCATTGGCTCCCTATCCGTTTCCACATCCAGTTCATACTTCTCCTGCTGACCTATAAGTGCATTCACTCTGTAGCACATCACTCCCTTTCCTTTCTTATCTCTCCCTACACTCTTCCTCGGAAACTCCGTTCTTCTGGCAAATCCCTTCTATCTGTGCTCTTCTCTTCTATCGCTAACTCCAGACTTTACTCCTTTCACCCTTCTGCTCTCTTATGCCTGGAACAAATTACCTGAGTGTACGTCAGGCACCTTCTCTGGCTCTTTTCAAATCCAGGCTGAAAACTCACCTCTTCACTGCTGCTTTCGGATCTTGACTCAAGTGATCTGATTTGTGTTTCCTTACCATTCCCCCCAAGATGTATCCTGTGTCTGCAGATACTGTGTTGTCTGTCTTGACTAGATTGTAAGCTCTGATGAGCAGGGATAGCCTTTTACAGGTGTCTATGCAGCGCTGCATACATCTTGTAGCGCTATACAAATGCTCAGTAGTAGTAGTAGGGTAAGGAATTCCACAAACCTGTAGCATAAAGTGAAAAAGCTCTAGCATAGGTAAACTGAGTTCTGCATTTACTCAATGCAAAAATAACACAAGTTTTCTGCAAGTTCGCATTGCACAGACAGCAATTTGGACGTTACTGGCTGTAAGCCCACACATAGACTTAAAAGGAACAACTAATGCTTTAATTCACCCTAACTACAATAGCAAGCCAATGGAATTGTTTCAAGAACTGTTACATGGGAAGACTAAATTTATTTGGTCTATATACCTAAGGGAAAGCATCCAGAGAGGAATGGATACACTGGTCTCCGAGGGCAATTTAGACATTTCTGCTTTTTTGGAATCCTTGAATAGTGGCATTCCCACTAGAGCAATTTTGGTGGTAACCTTGTGCTCTGAGGCAGACAAAAGCCTTATATCAAATGTTATGTCAAAAATAAGGACATTTCCTTTTGTGGTCAGAGAATGGTACTATTTCTTGACCTAGCTAGAGAGACACAACTGAGGCGATAAGCTTTTCTTCTATTGAAACATGTATTTTAAAAAAAAAAAAACCACTAAAAGCGCCCCCCCACCAATTTCTTAAGTTTTCCTGAAAATGTTTAATCAGTTATAGTGAAAATAGGTATATCTTCTTTAACCCTGCTTAATAGGTGAGTTTTCTTAACTATAAGAATGCCCTAGTAAAGTTTCTGAGCATGGTCTGGATTATGCAGAAATTTCACTAACCGTTAATTTTCTTTCCTGGAATCCTGCTAGACCAGTCCACAAAAGTGAGTTATGTCCCCACTGCCAGTAGATGTTGGAGATAGGGATATACCAAAGGCTTCTGGGAACTTGCCCTGTTACATATCATCCTACCCCTAGGGGTCGCCTTCTGTATTCTCTTGACAAGCAAGGAGGAACAATGCCATGAAAATGTAAGAACTTATAGTAAAAAATAAAATAAAATAAAAAAACTTGACCACAGAAGTGGAACTATGTACAAGGAGTACACAAGGCACTACGATGGCAAACAGCCAACCATATTGACAGCGGTGGCTGACTTACTGACAAAGGCAGCAGCAGTAGTATAGCGGCTCTGTCGACCACCGGTTCTGGCATTAGACTCTTATCGGATGGTTGCACAGTCACAGGCGGGTTGTGGACTGGTCTAGCAGTATTCCAGGAAAAGAAATTAACGGTAAGTGAAATTTCTCCTTCCAACTCATCCTACTGGACCAGTCCACACAAGTGGGCAGTACCCAAGCTACTCAACCACCGGGAGGGACAAGACCATCGCCCTTACTACTCGTGCTCTAAAACGGGCCGCATCCTAGCATGGAGTCTGAGGTAGTAATAACTGGCAAAGGTCAACAAGGACTACCAGGTCACCGCCCGACAGATGTCTAGAGGGGCCACATGGGAGCTCTCAGCCAAGTGGCTTGGGCCCATGTGGAATGAGCCCGAAGGCCTGCTGGTACCGATCGACCGTGCAAAATGTATGCAGACTCAATAGCCCGTTTAATCCAATGGGCAATGGTTGATTTGGAAGCCACCAGGCCCGGGTGGGGTCCCGTGAAGAGGACAAAAAGCCGTTCGATCTTGCAAAGTGCTTCCATTACACAAAGATACTGGCGCAAGACCCAGCAGACATCCACGGTCTGGAGGCTGGCATCAACACCAACACACAACCCGGGAAAAGAGAGAAGCGAAATAGCCTGATTGAGATGAAAAGGTGAAACTACCTTTGGCAGAAAGGCGGGGACTGTCCACAAGGACATGCCTTCTTTTGAAAAGGTGAGATAAGGATCTCGACAGGAGAGGGCTAGAAGCTCAGACACCCTGCGGGTGGATGTAATTGCCACCAAGAAGGCTGCCTTAAAAAGACAGATCGCGGAGAGTAATGCCCTTGAGAGGCTCAAAGGGTGGCTGCATGAGGCTATGAAGCACCAGCGAAAGATCCCAAGAAGGGAGGACTGGCCACCGTGGAGGGCGTAGGAAGCGTACCCCACTAAGGAAGCGGCTAACATTTACAGTGGTATGCAAAAGTCTGGAATCACTTGTAAATTTGATGTTTTTTTCAACTTCATGACCTTATATCTTAATTTCCTTTTCCTCTCAGTGGGTTTTTCTGTGTATAACATGATAAGTGATAGATATGGCTATTAGAGCCAATTTTTAGTATTGGTTTGGTCCTTATTTTCTGAGTTTGTTCCACATAGTTGTCCTGTTGATAGATTTTCTGTGAAAATCGTATAATGTACATTGTTGGCCAACGATATATTATTGTAAGTATGCTTTAAAATATTATGGACACACGCCAGGTTTCCTTCAAATTAATGCATGAGGCCTTGAAAAAGGCCCTTTTTGTGTGTCAGTGATGGCTCAGTATTTGATGGGCCACCCTTTGTTATTGATCACCTGACTGCGCCTTGTCGGCATTGAATAAACCAGTCTGACAAGGTGATCGTTGGTGACAACGCGGTTCCAAGCTGCAATGAGTGACTCAATCAGCTCACGCTTTGATGTTGGATACCTCTTGGATATTTCCAAGGCCCCCTTGTGCCACAGGTTCTCGATTGGATTCAGATCTGGAGACTGGCCAGGCCAGTCCATTAACTTGATGTTGTTCCGCTGCTTCCAGCTGATCACCTGTCTGGAGAGATGGCAGGGTGCATTGTCATCTTGGAACAGGAACTGGCCAGGAAACAGCTGGTGTGCTGATGGCACCATGCACTTTTGCAGTACGGTGATGTACTTGGCCCTGTTGACCATTCCATCGACGATGTGAAGATGTCCAACGCCACTGGCAGCCATACAGCCCCAGACCATGACCTTCAAAGGATGCTTCACAGTGAGGTTAAGACACTCAGGCTTGACTTCCTCTCCAGGAAATCTCCTCACATAGGTGTGGGCCTGGTTACCAAACAGGCAGAAGATGCTTTCATTGCTGAATAGCACCTTTTCCCACATTTCAGTCGACTAGGATGAGTGCTTTCTCACCCACAAGATCCGGTTGTGCCTTTGTATGTCAGTCATCAGTGGCTTATTCTGTGCTTTGCAGTCCTGGAGACAAAACTGCAGGCACCGGCGACAAACTGTTGATGAGCTGACACTGACCTCATTCTTGTCTGACCACTCTAAGTAGCTGAGGAGAAGTCAACTTGCGATTAGTCAGTGAAATGTGTCGTACAGCGCGGTCCTGACGTGATGCTGATGCACGGACGACCTGAACAAGGCTTGTCCACCACTGAACTCGTTTCTTTCTTCTTCTATACAATCTTAACAACAGCGCTCTGACTGCAGCCAACTTTCCTGGCTATCTGACGACTTGAAAATCCTTCCTCGCTCATAAAGGACACATGAACATGCTCCTCCAACGTCAGGGTCCGAGTCATCTTCATGGTCGATCCAGAAAGCGTATCAAATTCAAAAATTCTGCGCATTTTTTATAGCTGCACTGTTGGCTAGATATCTGCATTATGACTGGTTAGTGAAACCAGCCTCCTGATTGGTCAGAAATAACGCATGCATATTGGATAATCTCGATCCAGTTTTGACGCAGGATCCACAAAAATCGCAGTAGCTATCTCCCAGTGTCTGTAAAGTATTTAAATTGAAAGCAAGGAATGCAAAAAAGTCAACCCTAAGAGCCAAATGTATCCCTTTTAACATGGTAGAAAGATGAATATGCTGGGCTAACGCAAAATTTAAAAAACAGTTAGAAAGTACGAAAAACGCAAAACTCACAAGTGATTCCAGACTTTTGCACACCACTGTACATGGCAAACCATAGAGTGCCCTGCAATGGGCCTGAGGAAGCACTAAGGGCTGCAACTTGAACAAGCAAGGAGTTGAGCGCCAACTCCTTATCGAAGCCATCCTGTAAAAATGATAGTATATCAGGAATCGACGAACGCCATGGCAAGATTCGACAGTGAAAGCACCAAGACTTTAAAAGATGCCAAACCCGGGCATAGGCCACAGAAGTGGATGGGTGTCGTGTTTGTAGAAGGGTGGAAACGACCTTAGCGGAATATCCCTTCCACACTAAATGGCTCCTTTCAAGAGCCAAGCTGTAAGTGAGTAGGGAGCCGGATCTTCCATCAGCGCTGGCCCTTGGTTAGAAGGCCCCTGTGTGTCCCAAGTGGAAGGGGGGAGCTGCGAGGAGATGCATCAGGTCGGCTTGGTCAGTCAGGGACTACTAGAATCATCAAGCCTGGATGAGTCTCGATCCGGCCGAGGGCATATCCTATCATTATCCAGGGTGGAAATAGATACAGAAGTTGGCTGGATGGCCAAGGTTGACTAGGGCATCGAGTCCGCTGGAGCCTCATTCCCACCGGCAACTGAAGACGGCGGCTGCTTTTGCATTGGCTGTCGAGGCCATAAGATCAAGAGCGGGCCGACCTCACTGCTTCACAATCCTGTTGAAGGCCCAGGAGGCAAGTTCCCACTCGCTGGGGTCGATGACGTGCTGACTGAGAAAAGCTGCCTGAACGTTGTCCACTCCCACTATGTGCTGTGCTGTGCTGACAACGCTGGTAAATTGGTCTCCGCCCAAGGTAGGAGGAGAAACATTTCCTTGGATACTCCGCGACATTTGATCCCGGCTCTGGCAGTTGAGGTAAGATACCGTTGTTGCGTTGTCGCAGAGGACTCAAACTGCCTGACCTTGAAGTTGGAGCTAAAAAGTGCAGCAAGGCAAAATGGACTGCTTGGGCCTCAAAGCGACTGATGGGCCACTGCTGTTCTTGAAGGGTCCAATGGCCTTGCGTGGTCTGATTGAGGCAATGAGCTCTCCAGCCGGAGAGGCTAGCATAGGTTTCGAGAAGAACCCAACTAGGGGGATCTAGCGGCATCCTGTGCAAGAGATGGATTGGCGAGAGCCACCACTGAAGATCCCAGCGAATGGCTCAAGGCAGTTGTAGGTGGGCATGAACCCCTGGGACAAGAAGGACCAATGGGATAGGAGAGAGTGCTGTAATGGTCTCATGCACAGGGCACTGAATTGTGACCACCATGGCCCCCAGGATCTGGAGATAATCCAGGGCTTGGGGCCGGGCCTGCCTGAGAAAGAGGTGAAGTTGGTCTGAAAATTTCTGGACTCGGTCGATGGTGAGAAAAACTCTCCCCACATGGGTGTTGAATCTAGCCCCTAGGAAGTCTATGGTCTGGGAGGGCCAGAGAACGCTCTTGGCCAAGTTGATCACCCAGCCAAGGCTCTAGAGCAAGGCCACCTCTTGGGAGACTGCGACTTGAGCCTCCTCACGCCTCTTTGTCCGAACGAGCCAGTCGTCCAGATATGGATGGACTTGAATGCCTTGCTTTCTGAGGGCGGCTGCCATGACCACCAAGACTTTGGAAAAGGTGCATGGTGCTGTGGCGAGGCCAAAGGATAGCACATAGAACAGGTAATGCTCGCCTATAACAGCAAAGCGGAGGAAATGCTATAGGTCCTTTCGGATGGAAATATGAAAGTAAGCCTCGGCCAGGTCGAGAGTGGCTAGGAACTCTCCCATCCGGACCGTCTGAATCACAGCATGGAGAGTTTCCATCCAAAAACGCAGAATCCGCAAGGAGTGGTTGATGCCCTTGAGATTGAGAACTAGCCAGAAGGAGCCATCCTTCTTCGGGACAATAAAGTAGATGGAGTAACGCCCCCAGCCGTTCTCGGATAGAGGGACCAGAACAATGGTCCATAAATGTAACAGGCACCGAAGTGTGCACGGATCGCCTCCCGCTTGGTCGCTGAGCCACAAGGAGAAACGAGAAAGGACTCCCGAATGGATGTGACACAGTCCAGCACATAGCCATTGCAGATAACATCGAGTACCCACTGGTCTATAGTAATATTGGTCCATTCTCCCCTGAAACAAGAGAGACGTCCGCCCACTGGTGGCACCCCGAAAAGCCATCAGCAGGAGGCCTGCCCGGCGACCAAGAACTTTGCCAAGAAGCAGTAATGGACCTTGTTTTGTCAGTAGCTGCGAAAGGGTCGAGACTGAGCCTTAGCTCCCTGTCTGGAGGGGCTCTGGACAGGACTGACCTTCCAGGACAGTAATGGCGGGGCATTGCAAAAGCTATATCTGGAGGTAGCGTTGGATTGTGTGCCTGAACCTGAGTGGTGCGAAGTTGCCTGGGGTCTGTCCTCCGGTAGCTGCTGGGGAGTAACCTCCCTGAGATCCTTTATGAGTTTCTCCAGGTCTTCCCCAAAGAGAAGTTTACCCTTGAAGGGAAGCCAGGCTAGCCGAGCCTTGGAGGTTACATCTGCCGACCAATAGCGCAGCCACAGTCAGTGCCGAGCAACTGTCACCGCTGCCGACTGGGCAGCTAGGCGGAACAAATCGTAAAAGGCATCCACCAAGAAGGCCATCACCGACTTCAGGCGGGTAGCTGCCGGATCCTCGGGTAGAAGCTGAATCCAGTGAAGAAGGGCTCGAGCGGTAAGTCCCCCACATGAAGAAGCCTGAAGAGCTAAGGAGAAGGAAGAGCAAAAGTCCTTTGACTTTATGGTTCTGCTGGTCCCAGAGAGCTGCCCCTCCCTCCACCAGGATGGTAGTATGTTTGGCCATTGCTGCAGTTATGGCATCCACCTTGGGGTATCAGAGCCACCTGTCTAGGTCCTCCGGGGACCAGCTGTATTGATGACTTAGCCGCATAGTGGTATGCAAGGAGGTATCTGGGGAATCCCATTCAAAGGACACCATCTGTTGAAGCTCCAACAGGAAGGGAAAGGATCAGGATGGTTTGCAAATACCCACCAGGATGGGGTCAGATTGAGCCCGATCGCTCCCTGGCACCAGCGGATTGGGGGTTGTGGAAAGCCACAAGGCTTCAACCACCTCATTTTCCACTCCTCTCCACGTGACCATGTTACCCCTTTATTCGTCTACCTCAACTGGCTTCCCGTCAAATTTCGTATCCACTTCAAAGTCCTGACCATCCTTCACCGCGTCCTTTACTCCCATTCTCCTCAGTATCTCGCTGACCTTGTTCATTTTCACACCTCAGCCCGCCCCTTACGGTCTCTGCACCTCAACCGCCTTCATCTCCCTTCACCTGCTCATGCTCACCTTCAGTCCACTCGCTCCTCTGCTTTCTTTTTTCTTGGCCCCACTCTGTGGAACTCTCTCCCCTCCTCCATCCGGCTCGAACAGACACATTCTACTTTCAAAAACAAACTCAAAACCCATCTCTTTGCCCTTGCCTTTGATCTCCCCGACCCTTCTGTGTAGCCCTTACCCCCCCTCTTCCCGCTCCTCCTCTTTTCTCCTCTTGTCCTGTTGATTGAATCTGCCTGGTTTACTTTCCTGTTAATATTGTAATTTCCTTTCTCCTCCTCACCATGGGTTTTTTTTTTTTACCATGTGATCCGCTCTGATATGTATTTGTAGAGCGGTATATTAAGTCAATAAACGTAAACATAAACCTGTGTGACAAGGGAGGTGAGCTTCTCTCTGCAAAATAAGCATACATCCTGAGACTGCTCCTGGTCCTCCGCCAGGTCTTCTTGAGGAGACCATTCGCCATCTTCATGGCCTGAGGCAGCTGCTCGCAGTTCTCTAAGGGAGAGGGGATGGAGTCACCAGAAGCCCAGGACACCGCTTTTGTCAGGGGATCCCCGGAGGACATCGGCGTGTCTCGGACCCGCTTTCTGATAGGGCAGTCCCTGGCCAGAGAAATGACTTGACCAGATGTCTTGAGCCAGAGTCCGACTTCCAAAGATCCCATGCCTGTCTGAACAATCTCATAAAGGCATCAGACTGCTGGTCAGAACCTTGAGGCTGCTGTGACCCTTGCGGCTGGGATGGTTGCTGTTGTAAGGGTGGCTGCTGCGGTAACAAGAGAGGAGGGGAGAAGGATTCCTGCAAGCGCGATGAGAGGGCAGGATCGATATCGGTCCCTGAATGAGGTTCACAGACAGATACCCCTTGCAGCACTCCAGTGGAGTTGGGAGCTTCCTGTCCCATAGTTAAAAACTGCCCCGGATCCTCAGAACATGCAGTGCAAAGCCAGTCTATCAGATACCGGCATTTGCACCCACATGCAACACAGCAGAGGAGGCCTGAAGCTGAAGGCATCGTGAACTGAGCAGAGCCGAATGTGCTGCAATTTGCCATTGCCCGAACAAGCTGCTTTTCCTAAGGAGACACAATTTTAAAATGTCTGAAGCGATCTGGCGTGCTTGCTGCTGAAGGCACGCTATTGACAAAATGGCTGACGCAGTCAGGCGTCCCTCTCCATGCAGTGCTGAGGAAGGCAGAAATACAGTGAGATAACGGTGGAGGCACTGCTCTATCCCCAACCCACTGAAAATCCGTCTGAAGTCTCTAAGCCGTCCAAAGTCTCTCCTGAGGTCTGTGGGGGAGGGGGGTGAAAGACTCACTGCGCTGCTGCCGAAAGGAGAGCCTGTCGGCCAGTGAGCTTGCATGGGGCTGTTTGACCATCGTGTTAGAGAAGTCTGCCAGGCGGTCAGTCTCCACAGGGCTGTTAGGCCATCGTTTCAAAGAAAATAACACCATTTGCCTGTGAAGAGAATCGACAGCTTCCCGCTGCAGGCTCAATAGGACCTCATGACCCGGAGCCCTCCCCTTTCTTAGTCTCGCCAGTTTCACTGACCCTCGTGGTTAGGGGGTGATATCAGCACCGGGAAAGGAACTTGAGAAAACACCTAGTTTTTTACTCTTAGGCTGATCGAAAATGAGCGGAGGCAAGAAGCTGCTGACAGGGAACCCTCTTGGTGACTGCCAGGAGACAAGAATGCATCCACATCTGCTGGAGACAGAGAAATACTGAAGGCAACCCCTAGGGGTAGGATTATATGTAGCAGGGCAAGTTCCCAGAAGCCTTTGGTATTTCCCTGTCTTCAACATCTGCTGGCAAGAGGACATACTACTACTACTATTGGGGTTTCTAGTTCTATAGGCACTCCTTGTGGCCTTGGGCAAGCCACTTAATCGTCCATTGCCTCAGGTACACATAGTGAGCCCTTTGGGGACGAGGGAATATATCTAGTACCTGCTTGTAGTAATTGTAAACTGCTCTGATGCCCTTCAGCCTGGGCGATATATCAAGAAATTCAACAAACATAAAGCACAGTTACTTACCTGTAACAGGTGATCTCTGGGAACAGCAGGAATAAGTCTTCACATATGGGTACGTCGGTACCAACAGAGTCTGCGCGGGAACGCTCCCCAGCGTCCAATCAGAACGCTTTTGGAAGAATCCCAACAAGCCTGCGTGCTGCCTTCCTGCCTTTCCCAACTGCCTCTCCTCACTTACGTTTTAAAGCTGAGGCAAAGAGAGAGAGAGAGCAAGAAAGGGAAAGATAGAGATAGAAAAATGCAACTCCTAGGGGAGGTGGGTGGGTTGTGAAGACTTATTCCTGCTGTTCCCAGAGATCACCTGTTACAGGTAAGTAACTGTGCTATCTCCAGGAACAAGCAGGAATGAGTCTTCACATATGGGGACTCCCAAGCTGAGATGTCCAGAGGGAGTCCTAGCATGTTGCGAGTCTAGAAAGAGCTATGCTATTCCTCAGGACCTCAGGCATCCTGGGGATGGCGGGTAGGAGTTGAATATAGGAAAGGAGCTGTGGAACAGCTGGCCTAGAACAGGGCTTCTAAAGGGGAAGACCCTGTGTAGAGGGCATTTAGTAGTATAATATTGTAATATGGGCCTCCCTTGTTGGCACTGCAAAAGTCTGCTGAGGTTCATATTGATCTGTTAGAAGAGCCAGTGAAGAACCTCAAGGAGTACCTCACTGAGAAGTAGGGGTAATAAAAGTAGAAAAAACAAGTGGAGGTCAGAACCCTTCAGGGTGAGAAATAGCCCCAGGGGAAAACTGGGATAGTATAAGAGGTAGAGCTTCAGCGGAAGATGCAGAAGGTACTACTAGAGAAAGCTTAAGCTGTTTTGGTCCAAAAACAGTACAAACCTAGGACCAAAAGAAAAAATGAGTCTGACCCAACTGGACTGGCAATGGAATCAGTCCATGTAGGAGAGAAAGGGTATGGAGACCCTTGTATTTGATAAGAAAGGACAGACTTATGAAGCGCTAAGCTTTAGGTTAACTGAAGCTCTGTAATGTCTTTCCTAAATGGGGTCAATTAGGAAAGAAAAAGGTACATGGAGAGCTTCAGGGGTACCTAACCCAAAAAGGTTATGGTAAGGAAAAAGTTTGTTAATTACCACAGGAAGTGGTTAGATGTGTAGAACCCTAAGTATGCTGGCACAGCATTGATAGGGGTAGTGCCCATCTGTCAGGATCATATAGGAATGTATGGATATCTGAACCTAAACAGACAGATAGATAAGTATGTGGATACATATCTATCTAAAAGATATATCTCACTATATATATATACACACACACATATAGGGCATATATGCATATATATAGAGAGAGATATATATGGGCAGAAGATACACAGATAGATATAGATCTATCTACCTATATAGATCTATCTATCTATCTATATATATATGAATATGTAGGCATATAGACACGTCTCCAGGTATGTGGATGGAGAGATGTCTATAGAACCAGATCCCCACTAGGGAAATGGGGAGAGAGAGAGATCTCTCTAATAGCAAGGTGGTTGATACCTGCTTGAATAGATGCATAGAGAATCCTCCTTCCCTGGTTCCCTTATCTCTTGCACTAGATCTGGTGTTCCACTAAGGACCAGGTCTAATATGGCTTCCCCTCTGGTCGGTTCATGAACCAGCTGCTCCAAGAAGCAGTCATTTATGTCATCTAGGAACTTTATCTCCCTAGCATGTCCTGCCGTGACACTGACCCAGTCGATACCGGGGTAATTGAAATCACCCATTATTATTACTGCACTGTAACTTTTATTAGCTTCCTTGATTTCTTTGAGCATTTCATCATCCATTTGTTCATTCTGGCCTGGCGGTCGATAGAACACCCCCACTGCCATCACCTTCCCCTTTTTACATGAAATTTCAATCCATAGAGATTCTACAGCAAATTTTGTTTCCTGCAAAACTTTAATCCTTTCTGACTCAATGCCCTATTTAACATAGAGTACAACCCCTCCACCAATTTGATCAGCTCTATCATTACGATATAGTTTGTACCCAGGTATCAGTGTCCCACTGGTTGTCCTCCTTCCACCATGTCTCTGATATTCCAATCATATCTAACCTCTCATTTAGTGCTATATATTCTAACTCTCCCATCTTATTTTTTAGACTTCTAGCATTTGCATACAAGCATTTTAGAGACTGTATTTTATTCATATTAATTTGGCTATTGGTAGACATGGGTAATTTGGGATCTTTAAGCTCTGTCTGCTCCATACTCGAGGGCATTTGGGCTACTTTACTCTTTTTTGGAACCTCTCTGCTTTTGGTAGTATCCTTCAAGGATACATTCTTCCGAACCATCCGCTCTTGGGCGACTGTCGGCTTTCCCCTATTATCTAGTTTAAAAGCTGCTCTATCTCCTTTTTAAAGGTTAATGCCAGCAGCCTGGTTCCATCCCAGTTAAGGTGAAGCCCATCCCTTCGGAAGAGCCCCTCTTTTCCCCAGAATGTTCCCCAGTTCCTAACAAATCCAAAACCCTCATCTCTGCACCATTGTCTCATCCACGCATTGAGACTCCGGAGTTCTGCCTGCCTTTTGGGTCCTGCACGTGGAACGGGAAGCATTTCGGAGAACGCTACCCTGGAAGTTCTGGATTTCAACTTCCTACCTAAAAGCCTAAATTTAGCCTCCAGAACCTCCCTACCACATTTTCCTATGTCATTGGTTTTGACATGTACCAAGACAGCAGACTCCTTCCCAGCACTATCTAAGACCTTATCTAGGTGGCGCGTGAGGTCCGCTACCTTCGCACCAGGCAGGCATGTTAACAGGCGATCCTCACGTCCACCAGCCACCCAGCTATCTACATGCCTAATGATCGAATCACCAACTATAACGGCTGTCCTAACCCTTCCCTCATGGGCACATGGCCCTGGAGAAACTTCCTCGGTGCGAGAGGGTTTTACATCACCTGGAGGACAGGTCCTAGTTACAGGATCACTTCCTGCCACACCAGGGTGATGCTCTCCTATCACGTGACCTCTCTCCTCCATGGCAACAGGGATGCTGCCAGACTGGAGGTGGGACTTCAGGACTATATCCCTGTAGGTCTCGTCTATGTACCTCTCTGTCTGTCTTATGTTTTCCAAGTCTGCTACTCTAGCCTCTAGAGAACGGACTCGTTCCCTGAGAGCAAAGAGCTCCTTGCACCTAGTGCACACGTAAGACCTCTCACCAACTAGGAGAAAATCATACATGTGACACTCAATGCAAAAGACTGGAAAGCCCCCATCTCGCTGCTGGACTGCTGTCTGCATCTTAGTTTTAAGTTTTTGTTTAGATCTTTAAGTTCTTTACTTACTAAGGGTTGCCAATAAAACTGTACCTAATACGTTTAATATACCTTGTTCACCTGAAGCTTAATTAATCTCAGGTCCTTAGTGTATGACTGATTTGGGTAATGAGCTTCACCTGAGAGCACCTCCTGTCTGTTAAAATGTGTAAGTACCTATAAAGCTATGATTATCCCAGGGGTGGGTGGGTGTGGGGAGGGAGGGAGGGAATTAACACTTATTAAAGGAGGGCTGCTACACAGTACCCTGTCCTGTGCTGCAGAGGTAAGCTATATTCTTATTTGATTTACATTATAGCTCTTTGCTGCTGCTAGGCTCTAACTTATTATGAAATGTAAACTACAAGCTCTCTGCTGGGTATGAAATGTAACCAGAAAGTTCTCCTCTGTGTTTTAAAACTAAAAGTACTTTTCTGATGCTAGGCCCTGAGTGACTATTAAATGTAAACTACAAGCTCTCTGCTGGGTTCCAAATGTAACCAGAAAGCTCTCTTCTGTGTTTTAAATTTAAACTAAAAGTACTTTGCTGTTACTAGGCCCAGAGTGACTATTAAATTTAAACTACAAGCTCTCTGTTGGGTATGAAATGTAACCAAAAAGCTCTCCTCTGTGTTTTAAATTTAAACTTAAACTGCTGCTACTAGGCCCTGACTGATTTAACAAAAATAGTGGGTTCACAGATTAATTAGCTTTAATACAAAGAATTCCTTTTAGAAAATTACCAGAAGTATATACTCACAGTTGCAGATCTCTCTCCAGAAGTAACAGTCCCTTTTTCTAGTCCTTCAAAACGGCCGCCACTATCCCTCCTTGCTGTGACCATGCGATTTTAGCCGTCACAGGCCTTGCGCCGCTTTGTCTGAAGCTCTAACGCTTTCTCCTTGCTTCAGCGGCGAAAGGTAGAGGCCTCCGGTGTACCTGGTCTTCTGCCGAATGCTGCTGCAGCCGTGAAACTTACCGGCTTTGGTGCATCTGAGCTCCCGGCCCTGACAGGGCTCTTGTCTCTCCTGCCCTGGCTTGCTGCAAGCCGCTGAGCACTTTTCACCCATAGCACCCCAACTCAGGGAAGTAGTACCGATTCAGCTTTTTTTTTTTTTTTTTTTACTTTATGACCTCAGGGTATCCGAGTTTCTCAGCCAAGAGGTAGCCACAAATTGCCCTACCCCTGCTGAGTTGACCAGTGCTCTTGTGCTGGCTATAAAATCGTCTTATTTCATCCAAAATAAAACCTTAAAAATCTATTTGTTCCTTCAGTGAGAACAGATTGGGAATCACGTCTCTCCAGCTGCTTGGAGACTTGAAATACTGAAGGCTAGGATGGAGCCAGCTGTATATCTACGGGAAGATCATGAAGATCATGACGTGCTCAGTCTCGAAGCTGCTGGAGGGGTATGAATACCCAAAGGTGCCAGGAATGGACTGGAGGAACGAAATGGAAAATAATGTTATTGCATATGTCTCTTCACATCCTTAGGTTCAGAGGGGGTTCCTCGGCCATCCACCCCACAATCTGTACCCCTCTCCCCTTCACACATCTTCAGAGACATATAAATATTACAATTATAAAGTGCACTGGTTTGGAAAAATAATAGAATAAAATTGAGGAAGCTATTATAATTTTTGTGCAAGTTACTGGCTAGAATGGACGCAAAACCCAGGTTGACTGGCAATTGCTGATACAAGGTGGGCTTGATAAGTCTCTGGCCTTGTAACACAACAGAAAGCTATGAGTGCACTTCAATTCTGGAGATCCGAAAGATTTCTCTGCATTTTCGTTTTATTTGGTACCAAATCATTCGGACCTCGTTCCCCCCTCATATATCCTAAAAATGCATAGTAAGTTATTTTAAAAATGTATTGAAAATCCAAGAAAGATACTTGGAGTTTCTTTGCTCCTATTTGATGAATGACGTTTGACCAGGAGAAACTATTTCTGCACTGAAAATGTTTGTAATTATATTACATCTTTTATTATGTTTTTATGACATCAACATGTAAACCACTTTGGAGTGAAAAACAAAGTGGTGTATCAAATTGAAGTAGTAAAGAAACAAGAAAGCCATTTTCTGTTGATGTCAATTCTAACATATTTTGAATGGGTTAATTTTTTAATAGATTAATTTGATAAAATAGACCATAAATGACTAGCCAGTAATTACATTTTCAGTCATCAAACTAGTTTTTTTCTACTCACTTTCCAAAGACTATAAATTAATCATAAAAAAGGACATTAAAAGGAATGAGCTACCATTGCTAATTGCTGTAAAGGAACGAATAGAGGATATTGTACTAAATAAAACACTTCAGTGCTTCTGTCATGCTAAACAGTTAGAAAAGAGACTTGATGAAAATTTTTGCAGGTTTCCCACAATACTACACATTGCCAGACTGCAAGGGATACAAGTTCCAGTACACGTACCTGCGTCTCAGGAAGATGTGCTTTGCTTGCTTGATAATCTTTTCCAGGAGTCCTTCACTCTGCTGTAAGGAGTTGATTTCATTTTTATCAAAAGCCTGAGGGCCTGCCAGTCGCATTCTCTTTGGGCCAAAAGGAGCACTAGCAGGATGTGGCATCATTGCACAACTCAACGTTTGCTTGTGAAACTGCAAGAAAAGAATGCAGAAGAAAGCTGCATAACGCATAATGAAGCTCAATAACACAAAAAGTATGGTATAGCTGTAATTTTTTCTAAATTAACATATTTCACTGTTAAGAATGAATTCATTTTAGAAAAGACTACTGTACTCCTCTTCTACTGTATGAACACATGAAATTCAAAGTTTTTGCTTAGGCCATTTTTCGCTTTTGGGTCAGATAGGTCTGTGTGCAGAAACCGTGACAGTATATCAAAACCCTAGAAAATTGCTTGACCGGAGGTATTCCCTTTCATCTGTTTCCTGGATATCTGGCTGCCTATTGGTCTCTGGACCCATGTGATTGTGTGCTGGTTGGCTGGTGCACAAGTAAAGACTATGTATCACCTAGCCCCACCACGTGACGTGGTCGCATGTCCAAAGGGGCAGGGCTGTCCCTTTGGTACCCCTTCGGCGCACATAGGCGCTAGGAGGAGGTATTTGCCCTGTATTGGAGAAAAGAAAAAAGAGAATCACACCCTCTTCGACTATGAAGGCTGCTAAAGTGGTTGTCCTCTCAACGCCCAGTTTAAGTCTGTGGGGAATTTATCTTCAGTTCAGTCTTTGATTCCATCTTGAGAGGAGGAGTCAACTGTTGAGTATGCCATCTTTTTCATTCTCCAGTGTATTTCAAGGTAATTTAACCCTGCCCAATCAAGAAGTTGGTTTTCCTGGGGTGGCCTGTTCACCTACGAAGGGAGGAGGTGATCTCCCAGGACTGGTTTCCCTTCCAGATGCCTTCCTGACTTTAGACTCATTAGTTGGACAACAAACCTGTTCCCTTCCTATTGTAACTGAATTTAAAACTGCGGTGAAAAAGCAGCTGCCACCGAATGATGTTTCATTAAAGGATGTATAAGAAGTTGTTTCCCGCACTGAGATGTTTCTTCAAGCCTCTTTGGAAAACGTTTCTTGTTTTTCTAAGGAGGTGGTTAATAAACTTTCGGATCATGCGTCTCGGTTGACGGAGCTGGAAGTTAGATGTACTAAATCTAACTCCCAGCTCTCAGTGTCTAAAGCGGCATTAGCCTTCTCAGTGCGGGATTCTCTTCTTCTACATCACCAAAATGAAATTTTGGAAAACTCTTTTCGTTCTAAGAACTTACGTTTATTGAATTTTACATATACCCATTACCTCTCACCACAAATTCTTTTTCATAAGTACCTTAAAAAGGTTTTATTGTTTCCTGAAGTTGAATCACTTAGATTTTCTAAGATATATTATGTTCCTAAAGGAAAGGTGGTGAAAGGTGATTTAGGGGTTGAGCAAGATTATGATCCTTTATCAGCGCCTAGTTTAGATATATCTGCTTTTTTGGAGTCATCACAGGAGGATATAGCTTCAAAGGTGTTCTTTATTTCTGAGATAGACAACGATAGAATGCGAAAGTTTGATTTCTTTAATTAACTTTTCTCTCTCTTGATTTAGATTAAAGGGTGTGTCTGTGTGTGTGTGTGTGTTATATCATGAAGAACATAGACCTTACCTGCTAATTGATGTTCCCTGAGTGACTCCAGTCCAGTCCAGGCACGCCCCTCCAGCAGCTTGGAGACTCAGCATGTCATGATTTTCATGACCTTACCTTAGATATGCTGCTAGCTCCACCCCCAGCCTTCAGTATCCTCTTAACAAAGTAGACTCACAGAAACAACTATTAACCAAAACTACTCCAAACATGAACTTGTAGAATCGAAAAAGAAACCAAACGGCAAACTCCCTTCCCCACCAGGGAAGAAGAGTTGAACATGCTCACCTGTCAAGGGCGCTACCCTTGGGCAGGAGACCAGATGTCGATCCCCTGTTCACCACCTTGGCTGTGTCTAACTCCCCTCCTCCCAGCACCACTTCTGCTGCATCTCTTTGCTCCTCCTTTATTCTTCTGCTTTTTTTTTTAGCATTCCCCAGATCTATGCCCTCTAAAGAAGGTGTAATTCTTACACCTGGGGAACAATGTTTAAGTGTTAGCCTTAGGAAGGGAATTGGAACTGGACAGGAGTCACTCAAGCAACATCAATTAGCAGGTAATATCTAATTTCTTCTTCCATTTTCGTTCCTCCAGTCCAGTCCCGGTGTCTTTGGGATGTACCAGAGCACCCGCTAACCCAGTCTGCAGTACCACCGAGCCTCCTCCGACGCTTGAACGTCTAACTGGTAATGCTTCACAAAGGACGACAAAGAGGCCCAAGTAGCTGCTCTACAAATGTTGACTGGCAGCATCAGACCAAACTCCGCCCACGACGCTGCCTGGGCTCGCGTTGAATGTGCCCTCTAATCCATCTGGAAATGGATGCTTTGGACGCTGCTGCTCTCTTTCACGGCCCTCCAAATAAGACGAATAGACGCTCAGTTTTACGAAAGGCCTCGTTGACCCTCAAGTACCTTTAACACCCGACGCACATCCAAGCTTTGCAACAAAGAACCCACTCCCGGCACTCCTTCCTCTCCCGAGAAGCCTGGTAGAGATACCCATTGGTTCAGGTGGAAATCTGAGCACATCTTCAGCACAAAAGAAGGCACCGTCCT
Source organism: Ichthyophis bannanicus (assembly GCA_033557465.1). Lineage (NCBI taxonomy): Eukaryota > Metazoa > Chordata > Amphibia > Gymnophiona > Ichthyophiidae > Ichthyophis > Ichthyophis bannanicus. The sequence continues at coordinate 140,590,437 of CM066035.1, read as the reverse complement.
CAGGACCATCTTATCCTTTGACATAACCAGGTAATCTCTACACGACAAGGCTTGGAGCTTGGACATCCTTCTGGCCAAAGAGATGGCTACCAAAAAGACAGCATTTAAGATGTAGCATATAGCCTAATCTATATCAAATTAGAGTTCCTCTTTGATGTAAAGATCTTTTCAACATATGCTAAAGCCCTGTAAATAGTTACCTCTGTTAAATGTTTAACTGCTGTATATTATTCCCCAGTTTAACTGTTTTATTACCTGTTACCTGTAAACTCGGACTAGATCTCTAAGTCTGAGTGTAATGTTGTTCAATGTAAACCGCACTGATAACAAATAGCGCGGTATATAAAAGCTGTTAAATAAAATAAATAAATCCTTCAACGTGCACTGCACTAATGGTTCAAATGGCGCTTCGGTCAGAACCGACAACACCAAATTCAAATCCCAAGGTGGCACTGTCGATCGCAAAGGCAGCCTCAACTGCTTCACTGCTCTAAGAAAACGAGCAACGTCTGGATGTGAGGCTAGGGACTGTGCCCCCAAGTGCCCCCTATAGCACGAGAGGGCTGCCACCTGCACTCTCAAGGAACTGCAAACCAAGCCTTTATCCAGTCCTGCCTGAAGAAGAGAGTATCTCAGGGATCACACACTTCAATGCCGAAAGCCCTCGGTCATGGCCCCAGTGCTCAAAAACTCGCTATACTCTGATGTAAGCCAGCGATGTCGACCATCTGCGTGCCTTTAGCAATGTTGCTATTACCGTCGGTGCGTAGTCCCTCTTTCTTAAACGCGCTCTCTCAAGAACCATGCCATAAGCGAGAACAGATCCACCTGCAGCATCTGGATAAGACTCTGACACAACAGGTCCTCCCTCAAGGGCAGACGCCACGGTCTGTCGATTGCCATGCACTTCAGATCCGCATACCACGGATGCCTCGGCCAATCTGGAGCGATCAGCAATACCCAACCGGATGGGCTTCTAACCTTTGCACTACCCTGCCGATGAGCGGCCATGGTGGGAAGACATACAGCAGCCCTTCCATGGGCCATGCTTGCACTAGCGCATTGAGGCCTTTCAACATAGGCTCTCGCCTTCTGCTGAAGAACCTTGCCACTTTGCTCAAATTGCAGGTCGCCATCAAATCCATGATGGGCTGCCCTCACCGACACACCACCTAGTCGAATACTTCTTGACTGAGCCTCCATTCCACCAAATCAATCCTCATTCTGCTGAGATAGTCCACCTGCATGTTCTCCCGCCCAGCCACATGCACGCTGACAGCGCAAAGAGGTACCTTTCCACCCAAGTCATCAATGCTCCTGCTTCCTCCTCCAGTTGTATGCTGCCTGTTCCGCCCTGTTGGTTGATGTATGCTATTGTTGCCACATTGTCTGAGAATACTCTCACGGCTTTCCCCTCTAGCCTGTGCTGGAAGCCTTGGAAGGCCAGAAAGATGGCCCGCAGCTCCAGCCAGTATATGGGTCACTGTGCCTCCTGTTCCAACTGGCCTTCACAATGAGCTCCCCAGCCGACCAGGCTGGAATTCGTTGTGACCAGAACCCAGTGAGGGACCTCCAATGGCATCCCTTTCAGCAACATATCATCTCTTAACCACCATTTGAGAGCGTTCCGTGCCTCTGATGTACAAGGAAGATGGTGAGATAGGGGGTGTAACTGCGTTGACCACCTGTGCAGGAGAGCCCTCTGCAATGGTAGCTTTCATGCCCGTGCCCACAGGACTATGTCTATTGACACCACCAAGGAATCCAGCACCTGCAGGTAGTGCCACGCTGATGGCTGCTGAAGCCGTAGGAACTGCTGGACCTGCCCTTGGAGCTTGTTGGCTCTGGCCAATGGAAAAGACACTCTGCCCAAGCTTGTTTGAAACCAAGCGCCGAGATACTCAAGGGTCCTGTGATGGTGCAACCTGACTCTTGCCATACTAGGCTCTGGAGGAACTGGATGACTCTGGAAGTCACTCTCCCACGCTCCTCTAGGGACTTTGCCCTTATAAGTCAATTGTCGAGATAAGGGTGAACCAGGATGCCTTTCTGCCGCAAGGCCAGCACCACTACCACCAAGACTTTGGTGAAGGTCCACGGAGCGGTTGCCAGCCCAAAGGGCAAGGCTCAAAACTGGAAATGCCCTCCTGGAACCGCAAGTATTGCTGATGCTCTGTTCATATTGGAATGTGTAAATACACCTCTGTGAGGTCAAGGGATGTTAAGAACCCCCCTTGTCGTACCGCCACTATCACGGACCGTAACGTCTCCATGCAAACGTGCAGCACCTTCAGGGCCTGATTGACATATTTGAGATCCAGGATGGGCTGAAACATACCATCCTTCATTAGGACTACAAAAATGATGGAGTATTGACCACTGCCTCGTTGCCTTTGGAGCACTGGTACCACCGCCCGAAGCTCCAATAGCCGCTGGAATCTGCCCTGTACCACCTCTTGCTTCCTTCGGGCTTTGCAGGGGGAGACAATAAAGGCCTCCCTGAGAAGCTGGGCAAATTCCAGTGCATATCCCTCTCTTATGACCTCTAGTACCTATCGGTCAGTTGTGATTCGGGTCTAGGCATCATAAAATTCCTGCAGCCGACCCCCTACCAGAACTTGGTCCGCCTACCTCGTCCTCACCTCACTGCTGATTTTTAGGTGCTGCCGAGGTGGAAGAGTAGAATCCTCTTCCCGAGCCCCAGAAGCCTCGAAAGAAGGGTCCCTCGATGGGAAGCAGCCTCTCTGGTACAGGGTATACCTTAACAATCTAAGCCGCCTAAACTCTCTTGGCTGTCCTCTTCCTGGGGTAGCTGAGTGATCCAACTTTCGCTTGCCTTCTGTTAAGCCCCCACCTTTAGTCTCCCCCAGGTCCTTGAGCAGCTTCTCTAGGACCTACCCAAATAAGAGCCTGCCCCTAAATGGCAGCTTGCTCAGCCGAGACTTTGATGACACGTCTGCCGACCAATTACAGAGCCACAAGTAGCATCTTGCTGCTACTACTGAAGCTATACCCTTGGACATACAGCAGATCAGATCATAGAAGGTATCCACTAGATACACCGCCCCTGACTCTAGCTTGGCTGCCTCTGGCAGTTGACCCCGCGAAAGAGTTCTCCATCGCACTTTGGGAGAGGGTATGACCAAGCCATTGTTCAAGTACACCTAAGCGGTCCTTCTGGCACATACCATTCCTCCTGAACCAAGCGCTGCACCAGTCTATGTAAAGGAAAGACCTCCTGAGTCGAACGCACAGCTTGGAAGAGCAGATCCTCTATAGACTCCTCTTCCTCCGGTGCCTCCAAGCAAAACTTTAATGCCTTAGCTGACTGTGCTATCAAGAATGCCAGTTCCTCCCTACGGAAGGCTCGTATAATGCGGGATTCCTCAGCCTGTGGAATCTCACCTTCCTCCAAACCTTCCTCTTGGGGGTCTTCCTCCTCCCAGTCTTCTATGTCACATGGAGTGTCCTCCCAGATACTATCCTCCACCCAACGCTTACTGGGACCAGGCTCCTTGTCTGCTTCTTCCAGTGCCTAATGGCTTCTATTGGGTGCTTAGTACTACTGCTTGGAGGTCCTGTCTTCTCTGGTGCCCCTTGCTTCAAACAAAATGCTTTATGCAGAAGGAGTACAAACTCTGGTGAGAAATCTCCCAGATTGCCTACCCCCTGCGGGTCTTTCATGCCTTTTACCTTTGCTTTCTTCTTCCCTTTGCCCCTGGGCGCCTTTGCCAGGAGAGGCTCCTTTCCCTCTCAACCACCTGTCTTTGCACTTGAAGCTGCCACAGGCTCCGGTACCTGGGGCTCTGCTGCCATATGCAGAGACCTGCCAGAACCATCCCCCTGCAGCTCTATTTCTGCTGACCTAGATTCTACCTCATAGCCCTTTCAGAAGCCAGCTGCCGAAACTGAACCCCTGTGTGACCCACAGGCCACACAGGTCTGTCTTGCAGGCATTTCTTATTTTAATTATTCCCCCCCCCCCTTTTTTTAAAACTGCTTGTCCTAAGAGTCTAGTATTCCCCCCAGTCCTATTAATGGCCAAAAGACTTCCTAGAATGGAGAGAGCACACTACTCTAGGGGCTGCCTGTCTACCACGCAGGCTGCCGTTTCAGACCTCTGCTCCCACGCTTTTAAAATGGCCGTCGCTATCTCTCCCTTGTGAAAACCACACAGTCTCAGCACACCCCACTCTTCCCCCGCTGCCTTACTCAGACGCTCCCTAGGTTGCCCAGTTACTGCCCCGCCCGGATCGTCTCCTCTATGCTTCGGCCGGGAGCGGCAAAGACCACCAATGTACCCATTCTCATGCCCAGTATCTAGTGTCTTGCTAAATGCTGAAACTGCCATTAACATGCCGCCACCGCGGCTGAGAACCCGGCTCTGACTCAGTGCTGGTCTCTACTTCCCTGGCTTGCACGACCCGTTGAGCACTCTGCCATACCACGCTCCCCCCTCACGGGAGTAGTACTCGTCCTGCCGACAAACCTGAGCTTTTTTTCCCCCCCCTTTTGGCCTCAGGAGCGCAGCGCTGAGCAGCAAAGGGCAGCCCCAATCTGCCTTGTCCCTGCTGATGGACCAGTACTCTGAATTCCCTTTCAATTTTGGGACAATTAGAGAAAAAAACTAAGGAAAACTACAGAAAAATAAAGCTTTCCATTCCTTCAGTGAGTCCTGATTGGGAATCACGTCCCTCCAGCTGCTTGGAGACAGATACTGAAGGCTGGGGGGTGGAGCCAGCAGCATATCTAAGGGAAGGACATGAAAATCATGACATGCTCAGTTTCCAAGCTGCTGGAGGGGTGTGACTACCCAAAGGTGTCGGGACTGGACTGGAGGAACGAAATGGAATATACTATTTTCTTGCTGGAATTATTTTAAAAATTAAAAAAAAGAAAAGAAAACTGTTTGACTAATGGCCAAATAGCCAGAGACATCACCATGGCCACAAGACTAATCTGATGCCTTCTCTCGTCCTTCCCCAATAAAACAAATGTCATCATTTTTCATCTAACTATGGAGACATGTTTCTTTTTTATCTTTAAGCATTTAATAGACAGTCAGTCAGCAGAACAAAGGAGGCAGAGGGAACAGTGCTGCAGTTTGCCTGCAGGAGCAGCATCTCCAGCAGGTAGAAAACAAGAGCAAGACTATGACTGCAAGGAAGACTGCTGCAGGAAGAGGAGAGCAAGGCAGGATAGACTCTTCAGGGAAAGGGAGATGCAGAAAGTCAGGAGGCAGTGCACTTGGTAAAAGAAAGGTGGTGTGCAAGAGGGAGGGAGTAAGGGAGAGAGTCTGGGAAGAGGAACAGAGAGGGGCAGCAAAAGAGGAACTGGAAGGTGGGAGGGAAGAGTGCAAGCAGTTGGGAGGCCGAAGAAATGAATACATAGAGACAAAAGACGACTAAATGTTTAAGTCAAAACCCTCCCCCTCCCCCCCCCGAAGAAAACACACAGACCTCTCACCCCCGCACCACACACAAATATATAGGTAACACCAGAATAAAGATTCTTCATACAGCCCCTGCTACTGCAATGAGATACACTATCATCTGGCTTTTTGAATTCTTCCTCTGCACCCAGATATGAATAAGTTTACAAATGTAGGAAGGAGAATTTTGTGTTTTGTCACACTGTAATTAAGTGTGCTTTTTTCAACTTGTTTTAAACAAATTAAGATTTTGCCTCAACCTTTTTTCTCTACTCCACAATGAAAAGTGTTTTATTATTATACCTGTAATTTTGTGAACTGCTTTGGACAAACGGAAATTTTGGATTAGCGAGCCACAAGATTTGTAAATAAATAATTTTTGTACTGTACATTAGAACTTAGAGACTTCTTGTTTGTCAGAAAAGTAACAAATAAATTCCACCTGAAAGTCATAGCCACCATGACCAATGACACAATTTTTATGTTTCAACCATCTGTTTTGGTGCAATTTGCCCTGAGCCTGCAAAGTACAGATATGAATGAAACAAAGCATACTAATCCATCACCCAAAGTGAACTACCTCTCTAATCAGCTGATGCAAGTTGTGTTCCAGGACATATAGATGATCTTCTGCACTCTGCTTCTCTGAAGGTTTTTGAGATTTCTTGTCATTTGAGGAGTGACAAAAGGAAATAGATAATTGCAAACCTGAAGGCAAAGAGGACAAAAAAAAATTGTTTTAAAGGTCCAGGGCATGACCCCTTCTACATCCTTCCACAAATAAAATCCATAGCTGCCTCCGTGGAGGCCCCATTTGAGCAAAGTGTTTCCATCAAAGTATTCCTGCAACCATTTTGTTGGATGACCCACCCTGCCAAGATACTGACCTCACAGCTAGTTTTTCCATTAGGCAAACCTATGCAACTGAACAGTGTGCAGTAATTCTGAAGGTGGCACCAGAGGCCTCAATATGCCTCCTCCACAGGGCTCTACATAATGACTATTGGTCAGTGCATTTGATTCTAGGCAGCAAAGAACAGCCCTCTTTACTACTATAAGCAATGTGCAGGAAAGATGGGTAAGATACTCAAGTTGACAGAGCACAGCAGAATTTAAAAAAAAAGTCACTATGCTCCCTAAACAAGCCCCTCCTCATAGAGAATAGGAGGAAATGCATGTAAAGCTGCGATGGACAAGAGATCACTTTTTGGCTATATATTTCTAATGTGTGATACTTATTAGCTACAATTTGCTTAAAATATAGCACCTACTGGGGAGGGTTCATCCATCTGTCTGTACACATCTGTTTGTTTGTGCATGCACAAAGATGAAATTAGGTCTTACCTGCTAATTGGCTTTCCTTGAGTTCCTCCAGTCCAGTCTCACTTGTGGGTTGTTTCCCTTCACCAGCAGCTTGGAGACTGAGCATGTCATGTTTTCATGACATCAGTATAGATAGGTTGCTGACACCTCTTACCAGCCCCCAGTATTCTATTGACAAAGCAGACTCACAGGAGCAACAATTAAGAATCGTGCTGAACAACCAACAGAAGGGAGTATACCTATCCCCCACAACTAGAAAAAAAAACATACCCCCTTTTACCATAAGCTAGCTGATCTTCCCCGAAACAGAGATCAAAGGTTACTTACAGTCAAGCTTACTGGAATTTAGGGCATGCTGTCCTCTTCAGGCAGTCCCCCCCCCCCCCCAAGATAAACAAGGGGGTGCAAATTTATTTATTGAGCAATTTTATATACCGCCTTTCAGCAAAATCAAAGCGGTTTACATTGAACAAAACGAGAACATTACATTATAACTTATTTGATCAGGCAACTTATCAATAAAATAAGTAAAAGAAAGGTAGGATGTCTTGACATATTTACATGAGGTGACAACAAAGTGAAATACTTAACATATTTACATCTGGGTGATGACATATTTAATATTTACAGCTAAGTAAAAATACTGACATGGCTTTCAGCACATAATCACAAGTGGGAGGTTACATTTACCATTGCGGCCATGACGCTGAATCGCCAAGATCAGGATAAAGCAAATCAAGATGGACTTCTTCAGGCCACGGACAAACCAAAGTGCCATAACCACCATGAATAAGGAAGGGACTGGACTGGACTGGAAGAACTCAAGGAAAACCAATTAGCAGGTAAGACCTAATTTCACCTTCCTTATCGTTCCTCCAGTCCAGTCCTGCACTTGTGGTATGTATCATAGCAGTACTGCCCTTAGGAGGGACCCATGAGTCCGGTCTGAAGCACTGCCGAACCAAACCACACATCCTCCACTGCCTGCACATCCAGACAATAATGCTTGACAAATGTATGTAAGGACAGCCAGGTCGCTGCCCTGCAGATATCCTCCAGCAGACCAACTGGTACTCCACCCACGATGCCACCTGAGCCAGAGTCAAATGGGCCTTCAGCCCTTTGGGAAAATCTCTACGGTGCAAAAGATAAGCAGAGGAGATAGCCTCCTTCACCTACCATGCAATGGAAGCCTTGGAAGCTGCCTCCCCTTTGTGCGGACCTCCGAAAAGAACAAGAAAGTGATCAGGCTTATGGAAGGACTTCTTAAATACTGCCTTAGAATGTGGTGCACATCCAGGAGATGCAATAAGGGGTCCACCTCTGCCCCTCTGGCCCCTGAAAATACCGAAGTGTCACGGATTGATTGACATGAAATACTGTCCTTTCTACCCAAAGTTGTGTCTGTATCGGCCACAGCACAACTTTCTCCCTGGAGAGGGAGAGAAAGGGAGGATGACACAATAGAGCCTGGAGCTCCGAAATCCTCCTGGCCAAACAAATCGCCACTAGAAAGACAGTCAGTCTTTAAAGTCAGATCTTTAAGGGGCAGCCACTGAGCAGCTCAAAGGGAGCCTCCGTCAATACTGATATAAACAATTTGAGATTCCAAGATGGTACAACCCCTCTCACCAGCAGCCAGACCTGCATCACCGCTCACAGAAAACGAATATCATCAGGATGTGTCGCCAGAGATATCCGCTGGATTCTACCCAGATAAGTTATAGCGGCCAGCTGCACATGAAGGGAACTATAAACCAAACCTTTGTCTAAGCCCGCCTGCAAAAAGGCAAGAATGTCCGGTACAGAGACCGATAGGGGCAAGACAGCTGTACCCCCAACACCAGTCTCTGAAGACTCTCCACACCCTCACATACACCAAAGAGGTGGAGCGTTTATGGGCCTTCAACAGTGTAGTGGTGACCGGTGCCGAACAGCCTCTCTTTCTTAACCTAGCCCTCTCAAGAACCAGGCTGTAAGCGAAAATCGAGCCACTTGAGGCATTAGGATGGAACCCTGCGCCAGCAGGTCAATCCGAACTGGCAAATGAGACGGAGATTCCACTGCCAGGCAAATCAGATCAGATCGGCATACCATGATCAACGTGGCCAATCTGGCGCAATCAGAATGACAAGATCCCAATGCGCCTCAATCCTTTACACTATGTGCCTGATCAACACCCAGGCCCTCCGTAGGCCAGCTCTGCACCAGTGCATCTAGCCCCTCCAACATACATTCTTGTCTCCAGCTGTAAAACCGAGCCGCTTTTGCAGATTCAAAGATCGCCATCAGATCCATGATTGAATGACCCTAGTGCCGTACCAACTGAACAAAAACCTCCCCATTGAGAGTCCACTCGGGTCTAGGCGCACATGACTGAGATAGTTGGCTGGCAGATTCTCCTTCCCAGCTACATGAGCCACCGAGAGTGCCAGAAGATTGTCCTTTGCGCACTCCATTAATGTACCGATCTCTTGTTCCAGAAGTGCAATGCCTGTGCTGCCTTGATGATTGATGTAAACCACAGTGGTGGCCAGGGAGAACTGGAACTGCCACAGCACCAGAACACTGCCCGCATCTCCAGTTGATGGACTACAACCTTTCCTGTGGCGACCAGAGTCCCTGGGCTATCTGGGATTTGCAGTGCTCTTTCCAGCCTGACAAGTTGGTGTTAGTTGTCACCGGAATCAAATGTGGTGTCTTCAGAGGCATCCCTGCCAATAGCTTGTCTGTGCACAGCCACCAACGGAGAGCCACTCAAATTGCTCTCGGAAAGGGCAACGGCTGTGTCAGCTGATGGCATTGCGCCAACCATCAGCATAACGCCGCCCTCTGTAACGGCCTCTTGTGAACCCTCGCCCAAGGCACCATTTCAATTGATGCAGCCTTTGAGCCCAACACCTGCAGGTAGTGCCATGCCATCGGAATCTTCATGTGTAGGAACTGTCACACCTGCTCCTGCAGTGTGAGCATTCTGTCCATCAGCAAGGACACCAGCCCCTTTGCCGTTTGAATTCAAGCCCCCAGGTACACCAAGTCATGTGACGGCTGAAGCTGGTTCTTGGCAAAACTGACAACCCAGCCCAGACTCTGCAGATAGTAGACTACTCATGCCATAGCTCTGACACTTTCTTACCTGAACTTCGCTAGAATTAGCCAATTGTCCAGGTAGGGATGAACTAGAATCCCTTCCTGACAAAGCCCTACAATCATCTTGGTAAAGGTGCAGGAGGTGTTAGCTAGACCAAAGGGCAAGGTCAAAAACTGGAAATGTCCCATGGGTACCGCAAAACGTAGATACTGTTGATGATCTGGCCGAATGGGAATGTGCAAATATGCTTCTGTGTGGTCGAGTGAGGTCAAAGACTCACCTTCTCTGACCGCCACTATAACCAAACTGAGTGTCTCCGTATGAAAATGGGGCACTCTTAAGCAGCGATTCACGTGTTTGAGGTCCAGGATGGGTCTGAAGGAGCCTTCTTTCTTGGGAACAATGAAACAGATGGAGTATCGACCATATCCGCCCATTGGCCTTCTGGAACCTCCTCCACCACTTGCAACTGGTGAAGATGCTGAAGTATGGAACGGATGGCCTTAAGTTTTTGGGGCACCTTTCAGGGAGATCTGACAAATGTTTCTGTGAGAGGCAAAGCAAACTACAACGCGTAACCTTCTCTGATGATCTCCAGCATCCATTGATCCGACATGATCCTGGCCCAGGCGGCATAAAATTCCCACAGCCGACCCCTCACAGGAACTAAGCCATCTTGGGCCTGCACAGTCTCATTGTGTTTTCTTGGAAGCGGAGAAGAGAGGGTTATAGAAACCCCTGCCCGATCCTCGAAACCCATGAAAGGCCTGCCCTCTGGCAGGGAAGCGTCCTTTCTGGTAGCGTGCACACTGGACAGCCCGGAAGCACCGGAAGCCCCGTGACTGACCCCTCGCCAGTTGAGGTGCGAATCAATTTCTGCTTATCCTGAGGGAGCTGGCCGCCTTTCGACTCCCCCAAGTCCTTCACCAATTTATCCAGGTCCTTACCAAACAATAGCTTACCCCGGGATAGAAGCCTACTAAGTCGCAACTTGGAGGAGACATCTGCCAACCAATTATCACAAATAATGACAAGCGGTCACCACCAAGGCCATCTCTTTGGACACACCGTGAATCAGGTCACAGAAGACATCCGCCAGGTAAGTCACTCCAGATTCCAGCTTGGCTGCCTCTGGGGGCAGTGGCCCGGATTTTCCAGAGCTTTCCAAAATAAACATGCAAGCACCACAAAGCCACCACAGATGGACACCTGCAGCGACAGAGCATTGATATCAAACGCCTGTTTGAGCAATGCTCCAACTTCCAATCCTGCATGTCCTTGTAGTCTGAACCACCCTCCATCAGAATTGTGGTCTTTTGTGACCGCTGAAATGACAGCATCCACCTTAGGATAGCAGAACAACTCCTTTTCCCTATCCGGCATCAAATACAAATTGGCCATGGCCCACGTCCCCTTCAGTCCTGCCTCTGGGATGTCCCATTCATCCTGAATCATCTGTTTGACTACCCGGTGTGGAGGAAAAAACATGTGCCTTTCTGACTGCTTGGAAGAGATGATCTTCCAGCAGCTCCGCCTCCTGAGGGACACCTGTCCCCATATTAAGGACCTTAGCGGACTGACTTATCAACGTCGTCAGCTCCTCTCTGCGAAAGACTCGCACAATGCAAGATTCCTTCCCTTGTGGAATCTTGCCTTCCTCCAGGCTCTGTATCCTCTGGGATGTCAGCCTCAATGTCCAGGTTCTCCAAACTCCTCAGAGTGAGTCGACCCCAGGTCCTCCCATGAGTCACTATCTGGCCACCTCGGATGTGGACCAGGTGCCCCCTCGGTCCTGTTGAATAAGACCTCCAATTTAACTCGTTTCCATCCTTTCCCCTGAGGAGCAACCTGTCCCTCCTCCTCCCCCCGCTGCCTCATACAGAAGGCCGCCTGCAGAAGGAGGACAAACTCTGGTGAAAACTCCCCACTGAGATCGTCCATGGGCACATCGTTGGACAAGTGGGACCTGGGGGATTTAGGGGTCCTAGGTTTTGACTCCAACAATGGTAGGGTGGACTATCATTTCCCTTTAGAGCAGGCATAGAGTCCTCACCCACTGTACCAGAACTCCTGTCCTTCCAGTCTGGCCGAGCACATTTCCTGCAAATCTTCCTCCACTGATCTAGACTCTCCTTCACAGCCCCGGCAGAAGCCTGAGGCTGAGACAGAGCTCCTTCGGAAATCACAGGCAAGGCCCAGAGCGGCATGCTGTCTGTTCCAACCTCCAGCAGCACTGCGAGCCTTCAAACTTCTTTTTTTCTTTTTTTTGTTCTGTACTTCCTGCTCTGTCCTATGTCCTTACCCCGAGGAAATATTAGACTACTCAGGGAAAACCAAACAAAACAAAGTGCACCGGAGTCTCCCTCACTCCCGCTAATGGGCACATCAAAGTGGCAGCGTTTCCTGCTCTGCACAGGAATCTGCCACTGCAGCACGCAATCCCTCAACTTCACACGGGACTCAGAAGTCCAACTTACTGTGCCAGGTACATCAGAATCACAACCTCAAGAAGAGCAGGAAATTGAAATTACACTTACCTGGTAATTGTAGTTCCTTGAGTGGATCCAGTTTAGTCCTCCACCTCTGGGTAGTGTACCTCCTCCTGCAGCTTGGAGACTGGGCATGTCAAAACTCGTGACATCACTGGACATAGCCTGCTGGCACCACCCATCAACCCCAGTGCACTATTGAAAAAGCAGACTCAAAGGAGCAACAAGCAAGTAGCTAAAATTTAAATCCAACAAGAACTACAACTTAAACCTTCAACAAAAAGACCTTGGCCTTTACCCATGGATTCATAATAACGACCGGTCTTTGTTTTTTTTTTGTTTTTTTACCCCCGCTTGCTTTCTAGCATCCTTTTACCTTCTCTGTTCCCTCCTCTAACTCATCAAAGAGAAGGAAAGGAAAATGAGAAACAGTCATACTCACAGCAATCCAGAGACCGATAGAAGCCCCTCAGCCTTCACAACAAATTTTCTTCTCCACCTGTAAATAATCCGAGAACTGATCATCCAAAGGGCGGGATGAGGACTAAACTGGATCCACTCAAGGAATTACAATTACCAGATAAGTGTAATTTCAATTTCCTTATCGTTCCTCCAGTTTAGTCCTCCACCTCTGGGATGTATCAGAGCAGTAATCATTGGGAGGGATCTTTGCACCCAGATCGCAACACCATCGTCCCGAAACAGGCATCGCTCACCGCCAAAACATCTAGTCAATAGTGTTTACTGAAAGTATGCAGAGAGGACCAGGTGGCCGCTCTACAAATTTCCACTGGAGGAACCAAACTGTGTTCCGTTCAGGAAGTCGCCTGTGCTCTAGTAGAGTGAGCTCGTAGCCCCCCTGGCACTGAACGACCCTGCAAAATATATGGTGATGCAATCATCTCCTTAATCCATCTGGAGATAGAGGCTTTTGCCGCCGCCTTCCCTCTACGAGGACCTCCGAACAGCACGAATAGACGGTCTGATCTGCGAAAAGTTTCAGAAACCTTCAAATACTGCTGCAGAACTCTCGATATATCCAAACGACGTAAACTACAGTCCGAGCCGTTCCCCTCCTTAGAACTGAGCGTTGGAAGGGAAAGCGTTTGATTGAGATGAAACGGTGACACTATCTTTGGTAAAAACGATGGTACTGGTCTCAACACCACCTTTTCTCTTGAGAAAGATAGAAATGTCTCTCTACATGACAATGCCTGCAACTCCGAAATGCGTCTTGCTGAACAAATAGCCACCAAAAATACCGCCTTTAAAGTTAAATCTTTGACCGTCACCTGGTGCAACGGCTCAAAAGGCGCCTTAACCAACTAATACTAACTTAAGATCCCACAGCGGAACCGTCATTCTCCGAGAGGGATGCAGCCTAGAGACCACTTTGAGAAAACGCAACACATCCGGATGCGCTCCCAAAACCACGCCCTGTACTTTGCCTCTATAGCATGCCAGTGCCGCCAACTGAACTCTCAAGGAACTGGCCGCCAGTCTTTTATCGAACCCATCTTGCAGAAAACTCAACACTACAGGCACTGCTACCGTAGATGCGCGTACTTGCCTCCGAGAATACCAGTCCTCAAAAATACGACAAATCCACACAAAAGCCAATGATGTGGAACTTTTTCTCGCTCGAAGCAAGGTATCAATGACTGCTGCTGAGTAACCTTTCTTCTTTAACCTTGCCCTTTCAATGGCCATACCGTAAGCGAGAACTGATCCACTTGAGGCATTCGGAGCGGCACCTGAAGTAAAAGGTCCTCCGACGAAGGTAACCTCCAGGGATCCCCATCGAGCAAGCGAATGAGATCGGCGTACCACGGGTGCCTTGGCCAATCCGGTGCCACTAACAACACTGTTCCCGAGTGAGCTTCGATCCGTTGAATCACTCATCCCAACAGTGCCCATGGAGGAAAGACATAAAGGAGGCCTGACGACAGCCAAGACTGAATCAAGGCGTTGATCCCTTCCGACATCCTTTCTCGTCGCCTGCTGAAAAAAATGATTCATCTTTGATGACCGAAATGTCGCCATGAGATCCATGATTAGTGAACCCCATCTGTGAACTATCTGCGCATAGATGTCTGGATACAACTCCCATTCTCCGGCATCCACCTGAACTCTGCTGAGAAAATCTGCTATCACATTGTCCTTTTCTGCAATATGGGCCGCTGAGATTGCTGGAAGCCGAGTCTCTACCCAAACGAATAGCGCCTCTGCTTCCTCTTCCATGGCCACACTTCCTGTACCGCCTTGCCGATTGATGTAGGCCACTGTCGCGGAGTTGTCAGACAGGACTCGCACCGCTCGTCCCGTTACCGTTGTTTTGAACGTCCGTAATGCCAATGAGACCGCTCTCAGCTCCAAGCGGTTGATTGACCACGTCCTTTCTTGGTCGGTCCAAGTGCGTTGCACGAAAAGAGCGCACCAATGCGCTCCCCATCCCGCTAGACTCGCATCCATGATCAAGGGAAGCCACTGCGGATGTTCCAGAGCCACCCCTGCCGCCAGAGACTCCGGGCGAAGCCACCATCGAAGCGACTCCCTGACCCGGAGAGGGCAGTGGAGCCGTTTGCTCAACAGATGTAACTGATGCAACCAAGGCGAAGCAACGCCCTCTGTAAGGGTCTCATATGAAATCGAGCCCACAGCACTACCTCCAAGGTTGCTGTCATCGTCCCTAGCACCCGAAGATAATTCCACGCCGAGGGTGCCTGAGTAGTTCTGAACTTGCATACCAACTGCTGCAGAGCTTTTACTCACCGCTTCAGGAGACACACCACCCCTCTCTGCGTGTCGAAGCGGACCCCAAGATACTCGAGGTCCTGGGATGGAGCTAAGTGACTCTTGGCCACATTGATCACCCAGCCAAGACTCTGCAGGAACTTCACCACCTTGGCTGTAACCTGAACACTCTCGGTACGTGACTTTGCTCAAATCAGCCAATCATCAAGATAAGGGTGGACCAAAATCCCTTCCTTTCATAGAGCCGCCGCGACCACTACCATAATCTTGGTAAATGTCCGTGGAGCTGTTGCCAGACCAAACGGTAAGGCCTGGAACTGATAATGACCCCAAGGCAGAGCGAATCGTAGCAATGTTTGATGAATCTCTCTTATCGGAATGTGCAAATACGCCTCCGTAAGATCTAGGGACGTCAAGAATTCCACTTGACGCACCGCTACAATGACCGACCGCAACGTTTCCATTCTGAAATGAGGTACTCGCAGACACCGATTTACCGCTTTGAGATCCAGAATAGGGCAGACCAATTCGCCTTTCTTTGGCACCACGAAATAGATGGAGTATCGACCCACTCTGTAATCTGCTCTTGGCACCGGCGTGACAGCTCCCAACTGTAACAGCCAGTCTAATGTCTGTCGAATTTCCAAAGCTTTCTGTTGTCCTCTACAGGGGGACATCACAAAAGAATCTAGAACCGGTTTTGCCAATTCCAGCGCATATCCTTCGCGAATGATCTCCAACACCCACTGGTCGGACATGATTTGGGCCCAGGCAGGAAGAAACTCCCGAAGACACCCCCCGATCAGTAGGCTTCCCACCGGAGCCCACCCCCTTTCATTGTGGTCTTCGAAATGTCGCAGAGGAAGACGCCGCAAAACCTCTACTTGCTCTCCGAAACCCACGAAACCCCTGGGCTCTAGAAGCAAATCTTCCCCTTTGAAAACCACCCAGCCGAGAAGTACAAAATCTCCTGAAATCCCCAAACTGCCCCCGAAAGGCCGGCAGGGATTTCCCTTGTTTAAGCTTATCCTCTGGAAGTCTTCCACCCTTGGTTTCACCTAAATCCTTGACCAACTTATTGAGGTCTTCGGCAAACAACTTCCCTTTAAAAGGTAGCTTACTGAGACGCGCCTTAGACGACCCATCGGCCACCCAGTTTTTTTAACCACAGGGATCTCCGGGCGGCCACTAAGGAAGCCATACTATTAGCCAATGCTCTGATCAGATCGTAATGCACATCTGCCAGATACGCTGATCCAGATTCAAGGCGGTCTAGTTGACTGATACTCTCCTGTTCTAACTGCGGAGACTGCCGCAAATGTTGCGACCATCGGAGACAAGCTCTCGCCACCCAAGCTCCACAGATGGAAGCCTGCAAGGAAAGCGCATCAGCTTCAAACGATTGTTTCAAGAAACCATCTACCTTCCTGCCCTGCGCATCCTTTAAGGCAGCGCTACCTTCCACCAGGATAGTGGTCTTCTTTGTCACTGCTGCGACTGCCGCATCAATCCGCGGAGACCGAAACCTCTCCTTGTCCGTATCTGCCAATGGATAGAGCCTGTTCATGGCCCTAACCCCTTTCAGACCTGCCTCAGGCTGATCCCATTCATCCTGGATCATGCACTCCACAACACGATGGACGGGAAACACCACCTGAGCCTATCTCACCGCTTGAATGACAGGATCTTCTACCTCCTCGTCCTCCGCTGGTTGCGCTGTAGCGAGTCTCAACGTCTGCAGAGATTCCGTGATAAGTGCCGTCAGCTCTTCCTTCCAGAACACCCGAATGATTTTCATCTGATACTCAGGCTCGGGTATCTCTCCTTCTTCCAAGTCATCTTCGCCAGCTTCGAGCCCCTCCTCCAGCTCATCTGGCTCGGTCCAAAGCCACGTCTGAGGGAGAAGGGTCGGAAGCCTGAGCTCTTTTAGGGGCTTGTGGAGAGGCCCCACTAGGATCTCCAGTTCGGGGTAGTGACGCAGAGTTTGCTATTTGAAAAGACTCAGGCAACTTCCCTTGACGCTTCATACAGAACGCTTGATGCATGATTAACACGAAATCTGGACAGAAATCCTCCAGCGATTGTCCCAAGGACATCATAGACGGTGCATATGATGGCCCCGCAAGGCTCTCTGTACTGGGCCCTGGCTGCGCGACCGCAAGTGCCTCCTCTCTGGCTGCACCTGCCGGCTCCGGCACATCCAACAGTACCTGAGATTCCATCTGCTGTTCCATACAGCTCGAGACAGACACGCAGGTCCGACAGATGCCTGTGTCAGCCACAGTCCCTCTGCGCACTCCACAGACCACACACTGTGGTCGCAACGACATCCGCTTGAATCCCTACCCAGCCAGTTGACTACCCAGCCAGTCACTTGGGTTAACCACAGCTTCTCCTGTCTTTTTTTTTTTTTTTTTTTTTTAAGACCAAAATTTAAATCAACAGCCCAAAAAGAAAACTAAACCAGCAATTGCTAAATCCGTTGAAAAGAAAAGGTAAAAGGTAAAGAAAAGCTTCCTTCTTTGCCGCGGGCTCTAGAACCAAGGGGCCTACGCTACCTCAGCCATGTGGTTTCAGAAAATGGTGTTGCCTCGCTCCGGGCCTTTTTGGCACCAAAACCGCAGCGCTCCACTTACCCCGGAGAGTGACCCAGCTGTCTTCTGTGAAGCCGTGGGTGTCCATTCCAACCTGCTGCCGCGGCTCTGTGTGTCTCGTCGGTCCCGGCAGCGCGCTGCAGCTCAAGCAGCGCCTCTGGCTGACACACACATCGTGTGCCATTGAGACTCACGGGGCTCTTCCCCATGCAGTCCGGGGGGAGAGAGTCCGGGGGGAGAGATCCCGGCAGAAAGCTGCCTCAGCAGAGAGAAATAAAAGAAGAGACAAGACAGCCGATCTTAAAGGCACAGGATCCCAAAATAAATACAAAAGGATGGAAAATTAACCCCTCTACTTTAAAAGAAATTTAAATGAACTTCAAGGTAATCTAAAGCAATTTAAAAGCCACTTTAAGGTAATTTCAAAATAATTGAAAGGTAATTAAATTTAAAAATAATTTTAAAGCAATTGGATTAAATTAAATATTATAGAAACCTAACTAACTGCTCCTTAATTGTTCCTCAAGTGAGCCCAGCACCTAGGCTCACTACGTCCTCCTGCTGCATGGAGACTGGACACACTGGGGTTGATGGGTGGTGCCAGCAGGCTATGTCCAGTGATGTCACGAGTTTTGACATGCCCAGTCTCCAAGCTGCAGGAGAAGATACACTACCCAGAGGTGGAGGACTAAACTGGAGGAACAATAAGGAATTATCCTTTGCTCTAGGCAGTTGCAATCTCCGGAGAGCCCCCTGCCCAGCAGCTCAGCTGACCATAGCAGATTCGGTAGTGTCAGGTATCAAAAGAGCACTGGATGAGGATCCTGTGCCACCCTGAGGCACCCCCCCCCAACCCCTCGCAGGAGGACTGGGAGCCACCAAACTGCTCACCCCTGATGGCTGTGAAGCACTCCTGGTAAAAGACTGAGCATCCATACCAAACGCCTAATTCTCCCCCCCCCCCCCAAAACACCCTGCGTTAAAGGGCCATCTCTCCAAATTACCTCAGTACCATAGAGATCAGAAACTACTTTGTTCCTTCAGTGAGCCCCTACTTATAGGATCACACCTCTCTCCAGCTGCTTGGAGACTGAAATACTGGGGACTGGTAGGAGATGCCAGTTACACCTATCTATGCCGATGTCATGAAAACATGACATGCTCAGTCTCCAAGCTACTGGCAAAGGGGAACAATCCACAAGTGCGGGACTGGACTGGAGGAACGATAAGAACAGATATGTAAGGCACTCTGACCCTGAAGAGCAATGGAACTAAGCAGTGGAACTAGTCCAGATCCCACTGGTAAGAAGAGTACTTCATCGTTATTAAAGAGCCAGCGAGAGTCCCTGGGTTTACCAGCACAAAAAAGGCAGAGCTGCAGCAAGACAATACAGCAGGAGTTCCCAGATCCCACTGGCACAAAAACAGAAGAGGCAGAGCCAGAAAATCTGGCTAGAATCCTGGTTTCCACCAGTAGGAAGACCGGAGCAGCTCAGAAGAATGGAAAATAAGGGACGGGGAAGTTATCTAAAGGGAAGGGGAAGGGAAGGTGAGGGAGAGAGGAAAAGAAAGGCTGGTGGCAGGGAATGGAGAGTGTGCAAAGCAGAGTAGCAGAAAAGACCCACACACTCAATGTACACAGCCAACCCCCCTCTCCCAAATACACAAACATCTCACAATGCAAACACACAAGCATGCAGGCACATGCACAGATCCCGACACACACAAAACACATCAAGTCCTGACATGGAGTGAAGGAGTAGCACTCCTTGTGGCCTTGGGCAGGTCACTTAATCCTCCACTGCCTCAGAAGAATCCAAGTTATCAATATCCCTGTTTAATATATATTACCAAGTTTAAGTTACAATGTAAACTGCTTGGACTAAAATGATAAAGCCGTATAAAAAAACAACCTGTTAAATAAATAAATAAAATAAACTACTGGTGGATGTTTACCAAAACGCATTAGGCTTTTGCAGATAATGTGGCAAAAAAAGTGCAGATAGTGCTGCGTTAGATGCAAAAGCCATATGGAATCTGTTGGAGGCTTGCACAGCATGTCCCCAGCAGATAATGCATCAATATTATAAAGAATATGGTCCAGCAGTACCTAAGATGCAACTAAAGCCATTAAGGTGGCATTAAAGTTGCAGACAGAATAATTGCAATTCTGATGGTTCCTACATGCCTGATGCCCACAATAACTGAACATTGAGGACACCTACTCTTTGCCGCCATCCCACCAGCAGTTATCAGAGGTTCTGCAGATGGCGCAGAAAATCACTGTACCTATTTGCATTTCGCCTGTGCTGTTAACACTCTCTGATAGTGCAGCTTAGTAAACACCCTTCACAAGCCCCCTGGCACACACATGAATGAAACGCATGCACACACGTTGAGCCCTGAGCCACTGACTCACATGGCTGTGTGTGTTTGGCAGGAGCTAATACACGCATACTCACCAGCCCTCTAACATCCCACTCTCACCACCGAAATAGAGAGCTAAAGCTCTTCCCATGAAAACAGATGTGAGGAAATTGGATTTTAGTTTGTATCTTTCTCAGAAGTTCATGGCAAGTTCAGGTACAATAGATATTTTTCCTGTTTCCAGAAGGATTACAATTTAAGTTTGTACCTAAGGCAATGGAGGGTTAAGTGACTTGCTTGTTGTCATTTTCTGTTTGCTGTCAATAATGCACCCTTTTTCATGAGAGCATGCACTACTGAAGAATAGTGTGCACTATTTGTGCATGTGCAAACAGTGCACCCTATTGCTCAATAGTGTGTGCTCTCACAAAAGAGTCTGCACTATTGCTCAATAGCATGCACTCTTGCAAAAGAGGGGGCACTATTTAAAGAAAGAAAAAAAAAGAATGAAAACGAAAAAAATTAAAAAAGAAAATGAAACAATATGAAACAACATTTTTGGGCCTGTACATTCATAGTTCTCAGCCCCTTGCTCTAAACTAATCCATTCCTTTTCCCTGTTGGGAAGAACAACAATACTGTTCTCAGCAGAGTATAATATTTTTAAAGACAATGGGGGTTACTTTAGAAGCCCTAGTCATGCTTTAGATGTCTGAAAATGGGCATAGAGACGTCCAAAGCAAGGAGACGTCTTCAGAGGCATTTTAGAAGCTAGGTCTGTAGATGTCCCCAATGCGAGGACATCAAAGCCTGAATAGGGGCATGCTGGTAGTGTGGCCTGGGCGTTCCCAAGAAACTGAAAGTCGCCGCCTGATCTCAAAAAGATCCTGGACATCCAAAGTGATATAGTGTAGTTACTCACCTGTAACAGTTGTTCTCCAGGGACAGCAGGAATAAATCCTCACATATGGGAGACGTTGGCACCGACGGAGCATTTCCCCAGCTTTCAAAGTAAGCCTTTGGGACATGTTACCCAAGCATGCGTAGTCCCCTTCCTGCCCAAGGGTGCTATCTTGCTGAGCCAGATGGAAGAGCTACAGCGGCAGTAAAAACTAAAACAAGGTAGGGAGGCAACTCACAGGGTAGGAGGGAGGACTGATTCCTGCTCTCCCTGGAGACTACCTGTTACAGGCGAATACCTACGTTTTCTCCAGGAACAAACGGGAAGTTAGTCCTCACATATGGGACTCCCTAGCTCCAGGATGCCGAGGACCGAACCATGACAGAACCAATGGCAACCAACTGGGTAGCCGTGAGCTGCAGAAGGTAAGTTCCCACTGAGAGACTCTGCAAGACCCTAGCATCCAGCAATACTATCACTCCGGTAGCCTGAACACAGACGGGTTGGAGGGCAGGAGTTGCCTACATGTTGAGAATATTAAGGAGAATATTAAGGAGAATATTAAGTCCCTGCGGGACTCGCTCTCCAGGCAGTAGTGAGCTACGAATGTATGAACTGAAGACCATGTGGCAGCCTTGCAGATTTCTGTCATCGGCACTGAGCAGAAGTTGGCCACCAAAGCGGCCTTCGCCCTTACACGATGCGATATGATCCAGTGCTCAAGGGAGAGGCCCGCTCGCTCACAGGCGAGGGAAATACAGTCCACCACCCAAGTGCACTAAGTTCACTTTGTCAGGGAGAAATTCAGTCTGCTGGGGTCATAAGACACAAAAAGCTGAGGAGCTTTTCGATGGATCCGAGTCCACTGTAAATAGAAAGATAGGACCCATTTGCAATCTAGTGTATGAAGTACTAGTTCCTCCTTGCCGGCGTGAGGCTGCAGGAAGGTGGGGAGGACCATATCTTGGTTGAGGTGGAAAGGAGAGACACCACCTTTGGGACGAATTTGGGGTGTGTGCGGAGCACTACCCTGTTCTTGTAGAACCTTATATATGGTGGATCTGCCACCAGGTACTGGAGTTCACTCACTCTTCAAGCAGATATGAGGACCACCAGAAAGGCCACTTTCCATGAGAGGTACCACAAGTGGCAAGTGGCCAGGGTCTCGCACGGTGGTTTGGTGAGCTGAGAGAGCACCACACTGAGGTCCTACTCTGCCATTGGAGGGCAGAAAGGGGTTTGGATAACAGGAGGCCCCAGAGGAACCTGGAGAACAGATGCTGGCTTGAGAGGGGTTTTCTCTTGACAGGGTGGTAGTGAGCGGCTATGGTGGTCAGATGCACCCTCATCAAGTTAGATTTCAGCCCGGTGTGTGACAGGTGCAGTAGGTACTGTATTATTAGTTGCATCTGGCAGAAGGGATTCTCCTCTCTTTCCACACACCAGACAGAAAACCTTCTCCACGTAAAGGCATAAGCCCGTTTGGTGGAGAGTTTTCACGAGGCCAGTAGGATCTCCTCAACTTCTCCAGGAAGACTGAAAAGGGTAAATGCTACCCTTTCAGCAGCCATGCTGCCAGCATTAGCAACACCAGATTGGGATGCAGGAGAGAGGCTTCCTCCTGGGATAGGAGGTCCGGGGCTTGGCCCAGAGGGATTGGGAGTGCCACTGACATGGAAAGCAGCAGAGGGAACCACGATTGCCTGGGGCACCTGGGGGCAATCAGTATAACTGATGCCTTTTCGCTTTGAACCTTGAAAGGGATCCTGGTGACCAGAGGGGGGGGTGAGGGGCACTGTTCCCTCTAAGCTGTGCGCGTGTGCGCACGCACACACACCTCGCTGAGTGAGCGCACATACTTTATAACAGTGCGCACAAAAATTATGGTTCTGATTCTGATAGAAAACACAGATGTCTTAAAATTTAAAAGTTGTTGTGTATTTACGGTTTTCACAAGTTCTACAATATTTTCTAGTGCAATCAATGTGGTGTACATACTGTATTCTGACGTGTAGTCAAATTTTAAAGTATATAACTCCGAGTGTCGTTATGTGGCGCACAAAAATTTAACCTTCCTTCAAAAGCTGCACAGCTGATACTTTATGCGCACACAGCCTACAGAAAATTAGAGGGAACATTGGTGAGGGGGGTCAATGGGAACGCATAGAGTAGGCCCTTGGACCACGAGATAAGGAAGGCATCTGCCGCCTCTCCGGGTGCAGTTGACGGGAGCAGAAGCAAGATAGCTGCGTGTGGTCTGGAGAGGCGAATAGGTCCATCACGGGCCTGTCCCAGAGGTGGAAGAGTGCTTCATTACTCTGGGGTTAAAGCGCCACCTGTGTGGACAAAGAAAGCAGTTACTTACCTGTAACAGGTGATCTCTGGGAACAGCAGGAATAAGTCTTCACATATGGGTATCGTCGGTACCGACGGACCCTGCGTGGGAACGCTCCCCAGCGTCCAAAAGGAAAGCTTTTGGGACCATCCCACAGTGCCTGCGCGCTGCCTTCCCGCCTTTCCTAACCGCCTCTCTCCAGTTCGCGTTTTAAAGCTGAGACAAAGAGAGAGTGAGGAAAGGAAAGAAAGATACAGAGATACAACTCTTAGGGGAGGTGGGAGGGTTGTGAAGACTTATTCCTGCTGTTCCCAGAGATCACCTGTTACAGGTAAGTAACTGTGCTATCTCCAGGAACAAGCAGGAATGAGTCTTCACATATGGGGACTCCCCAGCTAGAGATGCCTGGGAGATCACCCAGGTTGTGAGTCCCTGGGAAGGACTCTACCTCCACCCATGAATCTCAGGCATCCAGACAGGGATGGAGGGTAGGAGTTGGTTAGGTATGGAACAGGTGTTTGAGAACAGCCTGACCAAACAAGGCATCCCGGCAGGAGTCCTTGTCCAAGCAGTAATGGGCTGTGAAGGTATGAACCGAGGCCCATGTGGCCGCTCGACAGATCTGGTCGATGGACACAGAATTTAGATGAGCCATAGAGGCTGCCATGGCACTCACATTGTGAGCTGTGACATGGCCCTCCAGAGAAAGGTTCTTACTCTGGTAGGCGAAAGAAATACACTGAGCAATCCAATTGGATAGAGTTCTCTTAGAGACTGGAAGTCCTAAATGAGAGGGATCAAAAGCAACAAAGAGTTGAGAGGACTTTCTATGTTCCTGTGTCCTTTGCAAGTAAAAAGCAAGAGCTCTTTTACAATCCAGGATATGAAGATTCCTCTCTGCACTTGAAGCCAGAGGTCCTGGAAAAAAGACAGGTAAATAAACCTCCTGGTTCAGATGAAAAGGTGAGACCACTTTAGGCATAAAGTGTGGATTAGTCCTGAGGACTACCTTGTCATGATGGAACCTTGTATAAGGAGGATTAGCCACCAAGGCTTGCAGCTCACTGATGCGGCGAGCTGAAGTGACTGCAATGGGAAAGATAACCTTCCAGGAAAGAAATTTCAAGGAGGTAGTGGCTAAGGGTTCAAAAGGTGGCTGCATAAGCTGGCCAAGAACCAGATTCAAGTCCCATGCCACTGGAGGTGGTCTGATGGGAGGTTTAGTCAAAAGAAGGCCTCTCATGAATCTTGCTATAAGAGGATGAGAGGAAATAGGCTGTCCATTGAGAGGTTTAAGGGATGCTGCAATAGCACTCAAATGGACTCTTACTGAATTCGATTTAAGGCCTGCATGAGATAAATGCAGCAAATACTCTAGTAAAGAATTCAGAGGTATTGCAAGAGGGTTGAGACCCTTCTCTGCACACCACATGGTAAACCTTTTCCATTTAAAAGCATAGGAATGTCTAGTGGAAGGCTTTCTGGAAGCATGAAGGATATCCATCACTTGCTGAGAAAGATGCAAATCGTGAAGGTCTAGGCCTTCAGCAACCAGGCTCTGAGATGAAGAGACTGGGGATTTGGATGCCACAACGTTCCCTCCTCCTGGAACAGGAGGTCTGGAGCAGATCCCAAGTCCAGGGAGGGAGCTTGGGAGAGATTCAGAAGTAGAGGGTACCACACTTGGTGTGGCCAATGTGGTGCTATGAGGATCATAGACCCCTTGTCTCTCTGAAGTTTTAAGAGTGTCTTGGGAATTAGGGGAATGGGTGGAAAGGCATAGAGGAAGTCTTGCCCCCAATGAAGGAGAAAGGCATCCCTGGCCTGAACTCCCTGACACGGAATCCTGGAACAGAACCGGGGAAGTTTGGCATTCCACAGACTTGCAAAGAGGTCTATGTCCGGGGTTCCCCAAATTCGGAAGATCCTGGCTATCTGGTCCCCATGGAGGGACCATTCGTGTGGAAGCAGAACTCGACTGAGTCTGTTTGCCCAAGAGTTTTGAACCCCTGGAAGATTGTAGTTCCTTTCCTTTTCTACCAGGCCTTGTGCCTCTACTGTTCCTTTTATGAATTGTAAACCACCCTGCTTGTCACAGAAGGGCGGTATATCAAATTGAATAAACATAAACATACACTGCCATGAGATAAATTTGATGCTCTCTGGCGAAGGCCCACAAACTCAAAGCTTCGTTGCAAAGCGACAGAAAGCCAGTCCCGCCTTGCTTGTTCACGTAGAACATGGCTACTTGGTTGTCCGTGTGGATAAGGACTGTCTTGTAGCTGAGCAGGGTGTGAAAGACTCTGAGAGCTAGAAAAATTGCTCTGAGCTCTAAGAGGTTGATATGTAGAGATGTCTCCTCTAGAGACCAGATGCCTTGAGTGGAGAGATCTTGAAGATGAGCTCCCCAGCCCCTTGGAGAGGCATCTGTTGTAAGGGTTGCTTGGGGTAACTCCTGTTGAAAAGGGGACCCCAGCAACAGATTTTGAGTGGACTTCCACCAGTGGAGGGACCAAAAGAGGCGACTGGAGGTTGCTATTTTGTCTGACAGGCAACCTGATGCCTGGGTCCATTGGGTGGACAGAGTCCACTGAGCTGCCCTCATGTGAAGGCGAGCGTAAGGAACCACATGCACAGTGGATGCCATGTGGCCTAACAGTTGTAACATCTCTCGAGCAGTTAAATGGGATTTTAACTGAATTTGTGAGGCTAACTGCACCAAGCGTAGGCAACGGGCCTGGGGAAGATAGGCCCTTGCAGTTGTGGTATCCAGTAAGGCCCCTATGAACTCTAGAGACTGAGTAGGGGTGAGATGGGATTTTGGAATGTTTATTACAAGTCCCAGATACTGAAGGATACGGCTTGTGCAGGTTAGAGAAGTCTGGGCCTCTGACTGGGATGGAGCTCGGATGAGCCAGTCGTCCAGATATGGGAATACGAATATCCCTAGAGTGCGTAGAAATGCAGCTACTACTGCCATGCATTTTGTGAACACCCTTGGTGCAGAGGCCAGACCGAAAGGAAGCACTCTCTATTGGTAGTGCTTCCCTTGATAAAGGAACCGAAGGAACCTTCTGTGTGTTGGATGGATGAGGACATGGGTGTACGCATCCTTGAGGTCTAGAGAGCAAAGCCAATCCTGACTCTGAAGGTATGGAAGGAGAGTACCGAGAGAAATCATCTTGAATTTCTCCTTGCATAGAAATTTGTTCAATTCTCTGAGATCTAATATGGGTCTGTAGCCCCCTGTTTTCTTTGGGATAAGAAAGTAGGGGGAGTAGAACCCTGAGCCCTGTTGAAGAAGGGGTACTTCTTCTATTGCCCCTTGGGCAAGAAGGATAGTAATCTCTTGACCCAGAAGGTCGAGGAGAGATGTCGGAGAATTGAACTGTCTCACCATGGTGTGAGGGGGAAGGTTTAAGAAATGAAGCTTGTACCCCTCCCTTATGATGGAGAGGGTCCATTGCTCTGCTGTGATTTGTTCCCACCTGGGAGCAAAGTAAACCAACTTTCCTGGAATGGTGAGAGGCTCTGGATGTTCTAGAGCCAGAAAGGCTAAGCTCTCTAGTTGTAAGTCAAAGGCCCTGAGGAGGCTGAGGCTGTTGGGCCGTAGCAGTCCTAGCAGCCTTAGGCTTGGCTTGTTTCGGTTGTTGCTGTCTCTTTGCAGCAAAACGACCTGCAGTAGATGACTGCTGACCATAAGCAGAATAATATTTCCCTTTTTTGGGAAAAAACCCCTTTTTGAATAACCTTTTTTTTAAAAGGAGCAGAAGTAGACTTTGAAAGTCTATCTAAAGCAGAATTTTCAGCATCGATTTGGGTGGCCTTTGCTTGCCAATCTTTGCCAAAAAGGTTCTCACCTGTACAAGGAAGGTTTCCTAGTCCATCTTGAACCCAAGATGCTTGTAACCAAGCAACTCTGCGTGCACCTATGGCAATGGCCGAGGCTCTGCTGGCACCTTCAAAAGAGTCAAAGGCTGCACGGTTGGAAAACTTGGAAATATCCTGGGCATGTTTGAGCCAGGTGAGGAACTCTTCCCTTTTATCTTCTGAAATGAAAGGAGATAAAGTTTGCAGGTGATCTGTAACTTCTTTTAGAAACATCCCCATATAGAGACTATAGGAGTTGATTCTGGCAACAAGCATACTGGCCTGGAAAATTCTCCTGCCAAATGCATCTAAGGTTCTGCATTCTCTTCCTGGAGGAGCAGAAGAGTGCCTTTTTGTACTCTTTATCTTCTTCATAGCAGACTCCACCACAATGGAGTGGTGAGGGAACTGAGTCTTATGAAAGCCAGGACAAGGAGGAACACGATACATGGTGTCCAACCTGCGAGAATGAGGGGAAGTGGTGAGAGGAGTTTCCCATATGCCCAACATGTGATCATAAAGAATCTCATGTATTGGTAAAGTGGCTGCCTCTTTAGGAGCCTTAGGATATTGTAAAATATCTAATTTTTTGGCTCTAGGCTCTGTCTCAGGGGCCACTGAGATGGAAAGACCCCTGGCCACTTCCCTAATGAAGTCTTGAAAAGACAAGTCCTCTGGAGGAGACATTCTCCTTTTTGGAGAAGAGGGCTCCTGAGGATGAATCACCGATGCTTCGACAGAGACCTCTGATTCATCAGAGTCTTCAGAGGAAACGAAGTATCGCCTGTCTGGATGCTCCTGCAGAGCCCGATACGCATACCGGGTGGTATCGACATCGGGAGTGATCGGTACCGATTCGGTACCGATGGGCATCACAGAACAGTGTACCGCTGCAGTCGACACCGAAGCGGAGGTCGATGCAATCGGTACCGACACCGGAACCGATGTCGGTACCGGAACCGATGTCGGTACCGGTGTCGGTACCGGCAACGGAGTTTGTTGCGGTACCGAAGGCGTCGCAGCTTGTATGAATGCCGTGATGGCACGCTGCATGGTCAGGATATTCTGATCCATTGACGCAACCAATGTCTGGATGTCGGTACCAGTGGGAACCACCGGTACCCCAGAACATGGCAACAGGTGATCGGTCGAGGCCGAGCCATCGATGTCAACCTGTGATCCCATAGATAAAGCTTTGGAAGCCGGAGCCTCCCGCCGGGGTAATTTTGCTGGTGCGGATTCCTCGAGGGCAAGCCCGGAGGCATCTCGATACTTAGAGGGAGATCTACCCTTCGAGGACCGGCTGGATTTAAGTTTGGTTACCTGAGATCCATGTGAGGAAGAAGCAGCCCTGGAAGACGTCGATGCAACCGAAGCTGCATCCGAGGGAAACAGGGTACTGAGCTTAGCTGCTCGATTCTGTAGACCTCTTTTAGACATCATGGAGCAGGACTCACAATCCGCAATGGAGTGGTCAGGACCTAAACATTTTAGACACCATTCATGGGTGTCAGTGACAGAAATAGTGCCGCTGCACTTCGTGCATTTTTTAAACCCAGAAGCAGGCTTTTCCATGAGGAAATATGTCCTAGGCCTAAGGCCAAAGAAGAAAATGCACTTAAAAAAAAAAACCTACTGTTTTTTTCTCACTTGTTTTTTTTTTTAGAATAAAGAAAGAAAAGACCGGCGGTACCGGTCCAGCGTCGAGATGGCAGACGCGATACCAAAGAAATAAAATAAAATAAAGAAATTCTTCAGCGGTGACAGGAACACGACCTGCTGGCTCCGCGGAAAAGAAGAACTGGAGAGAGACGGGAAGGAAAGGCGGGAAGGCAGCGCGCAGGCGCTGTGGGATGCTCCCACAAGCTTTCCTTTTGGACGCTGGGGAGCGTTCCCGCACAGGCTCCGTCGGTACCGACGATACCCATATGTGAAGACTCATTCCTGCTTGTTCCTGGAGATCTCTGGTGTACCTTCCGGGCCAAGGCAACTACCTAGCAGACAGGCTGAGCACTCACAAAAGCATGTTGTTCCATGCTGCGAAGTAGAGGAAGGCCATCGCCTCCTGGTAGAGGGAATACAAACCCATGCCCTCCACTTGTTGATATAAAACATGGCAACCTGGTTGTCCGTCTGGATCAGTACAGGTCGGTGTCACAGGCGGTGATGGAATGCTCCTAGAGCCAAGAAGATTGCCCTGAGCTCCAGGTGACTGATCTGTAGGAGCAATTCCTCCTGAGACCAGCTGCCCTGTGTGCGGTGGACTCCACAATGTGCCTCACAACCCAGAAGGGAGGCATCTGTGGTCAGGGTCCTCTGCAGCGTGAGTGTCTGAGAGGGCATTCCTGCCTGGAGGTGGTGCAGTTTTTGCCAGCAGTTGAGGGACTCCGCCAGTCGGCAGGTAACCCTAACCATATCCTGTAGTCCGCCCGTGGCCAAGTCCACTGCAAACGTAGGCACCACTGGCCTGTCAGCATGTGTAAGTGGACTGAAGGTGTGACATGGACAGTCGAGGTCATATGGCCCAGTAAGCAGAGGAGACAAGCCAGCACTGACTGGGGGCATTGTACCTCTCCTGCCAGATATCTGAGGCATTTTGCCCTTTCTCTTGGGAGGACAGCCTTGATCTGTAACATGTCCATCTGGGCACCTATGAACTCCAGACTTTGGGTTGGAGAGAGATGGGATTTTGGGTAGTTGATGACGAACCCCAGGTGCTGCAAAAGAAGGGTTGCACGCTCTGCAGCCTGACTGATCTCCAAGGCCATACTGCCCCTGATGAACAAGTCGTCCAGGTAGGGGAAGACAAAAGACCTTTTGTAGGCGCAGGTAGGAGGCTACCACCACACCAGGCATTTGGTAAAGACCCTTGGTGAGGCGGCAAGGCCAAAGAGTGGCACCTTGTACTGGTAGTGCCCTTCTCCCACCACGAACTGTAGGTATTGCTTGTGGGAGGGGTAGATCAGGATGTGTGTGTATGTATCCTTTAGGTTAAAAGGAGCACAGTCAATCTCCCTGGTGGAGGTAAGGCAACAGTGTTCCAAGGGAGAGCATCTTGAACGTCTCCCTCACCAGAAACTTGTTTAAGTTTCTCAGATCTAGTATGGGTCTGAGGCCCCCAGTTCTGTTTGGGACAAGGACGTATCTGGAGTAGAAGCCTTTTCCTCACTGATGTTTGGGTACAGCCTCTACTGCGTTGTCCCTGAGCAGACCTGCGAGCTCTGACAGCAGAAGAATCTGGTGAAGGAGAGGTCCCATCGGCTCTCCTGGAAAGAACCTGGGTGGTACCTGCTGGAGGTGGAGGAGGTATCCCTCCCTTACTACCTGCAGTACCCACTGGTCCGAGGTGACGCTGGCTCACCTATGGGCGAAGAGTGACAGGCGGCCCCCTGTGGGCTGGTGAAGATCTCTCGGGGTAGGGGAGGTGGGGTCTGAGGCTTCTGTGCCTTTGGCTTCTGGGCTCCATGGCTTTGTCTTTTAGGGTGAGAACCCTGTTGCTGGCCTAAGAGCTGGTAATGGTGACTCTGATGAAAGGGCTCATTTTTCCTCGGGAACAGGGGTCTTTTCCCCGATGGTTTCTTACAGAAGAAGGATGAGGCCTTTTTGGGGAAACTCTGTTGAGTCACCATGTCGGCCTCTATCTCGGCTGCCTTGTCAGCCATTGGCTTGCTGAACAGGTTCTCCCCGGTACAGGAGAACCCATTGCTCGAGGTCCAAAGACTGCAGCCAGGCTTGCTGCCAGGTGCCAATTCCAGCTGCTTCTACCCGAGCCGCTGACTCAAAGCCATCATAGGGGGCCCGGTAAAGGAACTTAGAGCAGTCCTTGATCCAGGAGTTCAGGGATTGGAACCACTGGAAGGGTTCCCCGATAAGCCCTGCTTAAAACTCAGACAACTCCTGGGTTAGAGCTTTGACGTACATGTCTATGTATAACTCATAGGCCTTGATCAGACACCCCAGCCTTGCGCCCAAAGGCATCAAGGTTCTAGCATGCCTACCAGGAGGAACAGAAGAATGGGTCTTCTGGCTCTTATGTTTTTGCATGGTTAACTCAACAACCATGGAATGTGGGAGTTGGGGTTTGTGGAAACCTGGCCCTTTCCCAACACGGTGCATGGCGTCTTGGCACCGGCTGACCGCCAGTACTGATGCTGAGGTCTCCCACATTCTCAACTGGAGCCATTCAAGGATCAGTTGCAGCGGAACTGTGAAATTTTCCTTGGGTGGAGACTCATACTGGAGAATCTCCAGTTCTTCGGTGGGTGGATCCTCCTCTGCCTCAGTTTGCACCAAGAGGGCTCTGGCCCACTGTTCCCTCTAAGCTGTGCGCGCGTGCGCGCGCACACACCTCGCCGAGCGAGCGCACATACTTTACAACAGAGCGCACAAAAATTTCAGTTCTGATTCTGATAGAAAACAACACAGACGTCTTAAAATTTAAAAGTTGTTGTGTATTTACGGTTTTTACAAGTATTACAATATTTTCTAGTGCAATCAATGTGGTGTACATACTGTATTCTGACGTGTAGTCAAATTTTAAAGTATATAACTCAGAGTGTCGTTATGTGGCGCACAAAAATTTAACCTTCCTTCAAAAGCTGCACACAGCTGATATTTTATGCGCACACAGCCTACAGAAAATTAGAGGGAACATTGCTCTGGCCATATTCTTGACAAAGTCGTGGAAAGCCACATCCTCCAGAGGATGGCGGCGCAGGGGCGCCAGGGGAGATGGGTCCGAGGGAATGTCCCGGTGCCATCTGATTTCCGGGGAATGCCTCGTCGTCAGTCTCCCACTCGGAGTCGAAGGGTGACGACAAATCCGAGGCCCTGTGACTCCTTGCCTTGAAGCCAGCACCGAGGGGCAGGGGGCCTCCAGAGGACTTGGTGTACAAGTCGTGGAAATTGGCCAGGGAGGATCAGATTCCCGAGGAACAGGACCGGGACCTCGACCGAAGCTGAGGGCTTACCCGAGGCTGGTGGCACTCAGAGCTCAGTTCAACGACTGGGGACTCCCCTGAAGTCGGGTGACTGGTCATCTGGGCAGATGAAGCGGACGATCCAGCTATCATTGCCTGCTGCAGGGCCAGGATAGCAGTGATGTTCTGCTCCAAGACCGCCATTCTGGTTTCCAAGCCAGAAGGCTCCGCAGCGTTTGGCATGGGCACCAAGGTTCTCAGGCCCGGCACAGACACTTTTGCGAGTGTGTCCTGAATAAGGACTACAGTCTCGAGGAACCTCGCATGGTCTCTTCCGGCTGAGGAATCCTTTTTGAGGACCTTGGTATGGCGCTTCTCGGAACCACCTGAATCCCTCCAAGCAGTTTTAATGGGTTTCTGCGGTAGAACCGCAACAGACTTCAAGGATTTTTTCTTCTCTCTCTCAGGGTTCAGGTCTTCTCGGAGGAGCTGCCATTGCGGAACTCCGAGGATGCTCAGACCTCACAGGACGTGCTGGACTTGGAGCTTGGCATCAGGGAAGCCGGTGCTGAGTCAGACCTTGGGAATGGTTTCTCTTGCAACTCTAACCTCTTTTTATTGGTCTTAGGCATCTTGGCCTGGCACAGGTCACAGGAGGTGCTGTCATGGTCCGGTCCCAAGCAGCATAAGCAGTAGTCATGGGTGTCGGTTACTGACATGGTTTGACTGCAGCGTTCACATTTTTTGAACCCACCGGGAGACATGGTGGGAAACACCTGGATGGGGTTGACGACCCCCAGGAGAAAAAAGGCGCAAATGCCAGTCGAGGCAAGTCTCGATCAAAAAAAGGGGGAAAAGTCGAGAACGGTACCGGGTGCAATGCTGGCTTGAGGCGGGAAGAGGAGCAGGTATGCAAAGAGGGAAAAGATAACTTTAGGATATAGCAAGGATTTTTTTCCAGGGAAACAGGACAAACGTCAATTGGGCTCCACGAAAAAAAGGAGACTGAGCAAGATGGCACCCTTGGGCAGGAAGGGGACCACGCATGTGTGGTAGCATGTCCCAAAGACTTTCTTTGAAAGCTGGAGAAATGTTCCGCATGGGCTCCATCAGCGCTGTCGTCACCCATATATGAGGACTGACTTCCTGGAGAACTAAGGTTATACTTGCTCCAGGCTAGAAAAGCCATTGGCAAAGTGCTCACTTTAGCTGTATAACCCCCATAGAGTGTAGAGAAGATAGCACTGCACCTTCCCCAGTACTCTGCGCAATCACAATGATAGCGGCAGTGGGATTTGAACCCTGGCTTCCCTGGTCCTAATCCTCTGCTTTATTAGGCTATTCCTAGATGTCCATGGTTTGGAATACTATTCTGGAGACATTATGTAGACAACC
Organism: Ichthyophis bannanicus; assembly: GCA_033557465.1. Taxonomy (NCBI): domain Eukaryota; kingdom Metazoa; phylum Chordata; class Amphibia; order Gymnophiona; family Ichthyophiidae; genus Ichthyophis; species Ichthyophis bannanicus. The sequence goes on along the minus strand of CM066035.1, from coordinate 140,556,968 downwards.
CCTGCTAATGTCCATATTGGGCACGTCCACATTTGTGAAATCATACCTGTATTTAGACATGCTTGCTTCCCCTCCCCCCCCCCCCCCCCACCTTCTGGCTTGGACATCTCAGATTGCACTTGGACGTCATTTGTAAACTGCTGCTTTGCATGTCATAAGGACTGTACTTCTATATAGTTTAGCTGTACGTTTATTAAATTATATTAAAGATCTCCTTCTTTCCTTCTGTAGGGCAAAAGATTTGTACCACACGCTTTCCCCTCCTCTAAATTAATCCTCTTTTTATTCTTATCATACTTCATGTTCTATCTATACTGTGTCACCCACCAACGTCCCCAGAGGCCAGCGGCGTGGGTAATTCAGTGGGGTAGTACTCTAGTAGCTATAGAGTATTGTGAGAAGGCTTTGAAATGCCTTCTGGAACCTGTGGTTCTAAACACCAGTCAAATAATTGTAGTTGCAGACCAAGTGTAAGGTTATAATACAGGATTTTATTCCCCCTCTGGGATTAGATCTTTAGCATTTGAAACAAAGGAAAAACAGACCATTCATCTGGTATCAAAATTAAAGAAATGCTGGAACACAACTTGGCTTAACTTCAGCTTTTGTAACAAACAGAAGGAAAAAGAAAACAGTCCTTTTCACATGAAAACATCTTCTTCCTGTTTTCTTTTATAAACAGTTTTCACAGCACTCTAGCATAGGGAGGATATGGTATCAGCCATAGTATACGTACAATCCATATCACTGCCATTCAGGGATTCCTCATAAGGCTCATATTGCATCTCTTCACTATCGGAATAAGTTTCTCCTGGAGTAAAGCTTCCGTTGTGATTGCAAAGTTCCTCCCTGTAACTTAAAGCATTCCCCTCCTCCACTGAACTAGAGGGGAATGGGTAATTACCACATTCACTAGAATCACCGTCAGGAGAGCTACACAGTTCCTGGTAAGTGCAAGGTAGTTCTTTGTATTCTAGACCTCTTCTATTAGGGTTAATACGCCTACCCTCTGGCACTCTCTCTTCCTGGTCTCTCAGCCGAGCCGAGCTCCGTCTGTATGAAAGCTTTTCACTGTGTTTCTCTGCTAGCTGCTTTCCTGGTATAAAAGTTTCCTCAGGGTAAAAATTATCCCTTGCTTGGTACCTTGTGCTGGGTAATTTGGCTCTCCTCAGCCTGGCCACCGGACTACCACCTCTGCTCCCTCCGTAGCAAGGTTCCCGGGGATATTGGACAGCTGTGCCCTGCTCCTCAAAGCAGTCCCTCCTGGATTCCACAGCTCTGTGTTTCCCTCGTGAGGCTTCTCTCCAAATGTTCCTTTGGCTTCTCTTCCCAGCAGCTCTCTCATTCAATGTGTCTTTTCCAGCAGCTCTCTCCCTGAACGTTCCTCCACTACTCTCAGGTGCGTGATTTTTAACTGCCTTTCTCATGGTGTTTGTTTGGGCTCCACCCCTACCCAGCTGCCCCTCATTCGCTAATGAGTTCCTAGCTAGCCTTGTGTTTGGGCGTTCTCTTACACCTCGTGATACAGCTTGTATCTGTTGCCTATGGTAACCTTTTTCCACGTGTATGTCTGAGCTGTCAGCTATGCTTTGCTCAGAATTCCCTATGTCCATGGGCTCTGACAGCGCTACCTCATGACAACTGTTATGTTAGTATTTTAATATAACTCATGTAAACCGCCATGAGTTGTTGCTATTGGCATTCTGGGCATTAGTGGCGGTTTTGTACAGTAGTTTGCTATACAGGCTCCAAGTGACATTTTACTTCATACCTAAGAAGAAGGTGAATTAGACTTACCTGCTAATTATGATTCCTTTAGGAACTCCAGTCTAGTCCCAGCTTAAGCACCTCCTCCCGCAGCTTTGGAGACTGAGCACGTCACAACTTTCTGTGGCTCCAGCATAAATACACCAGGGATCGCCTTCCCTTTCCAGTAACCTATTGACAAAGCAGACTCACCAGAGCAATAAGCAAATAAACTCTTCAAAAATAACATTTACTTTCAAAATTACGTAACTTTAAAAAAGGCAAATAAACTGTTAACAAACCTTAAGAACCTGGTCGATGACCAGACTGATACAGAAGGGCATCCTCTTGCAGATACGTGGACCAGACAAGCCCAAAACCTCTCCCCCACCAGAGACCGCAGGCTAGCGACACTCAGCCGTACTTAGCGCCCTACAATGTATTTCTTCAGGCCACCGTCTACCAACTGGAACTCGGGAGGGATATGGGACTAGACTGGAGTTCCTAAAGGAATCATAATTAGCAGGTAAGTCTAATTCACCCTCATTGTCGGCCCTCCAGTCTAGTTCCAGACAACTGGGCATGTACCAGAGCAGTAATCCAATCAATGGGAGGGACGCGCTAGACCAGCCTGAAGAACCGCCGATCCAAACCTCGCATCCCCCTCCGCTTGTACATCAATCCTGTAATGCTTAACAAAGGACGCCAGAGACGACCAAGTAGCCGCCCCACAAATGTCTACTGCCGGTACCAAATTACATTCTGCCCAAGAGGCTGCCTGCGCCCTCGTGGAATGCGCTCTCAGACCCTTTGGCGTTGACCTGCCCCTCAGAATATAGGCTGACTCTATAGCTCCCTTAATCCACCTTGCAATAGAAGCCTTAGAAGCCGCTTCACCCTGCCGTGGACCTCCGAACACGATAAACAGCCTGTCCGACTTTCTCAACGAGGCTGTCCTACTAACATAAAGTCGTAGAGCCCAATTTACGTCCAGTCGATGAAGCCGCCTCTTGCCTGTATCCTTGCCTCCCCTCTCGAAGGCTGGCAAGGAAACCACCTGATTCACATGAAACATGGACACGACCTTCGGCGAAAAGGATGGTACGGTATGCAAAACCACCTTATTATCGTAGAACGAAAAAAAGGCTCCTTACAGGACTGAGCCTGCAACTCTGAAATTCGTCTTGCCGACGAGATGGCCACCAAGAACACTACCTTGAGCGTAAGATCCTTCAAGGTAGCCTTAGCCAAAGGATCAAAAGGCGCTCCTATCAAAGCATCCAACACTATGTTAAGATCCCACGCTGGGACCGGACTCCTACAGGGCGGCCGCAAGAGCGCAGTGGCCCTCAGAAACCTCCTGACATCCGGATGGTTCCCCAACACCATTCCCTGGACCTTTCCGCAGTAACAGGAAAGCGCCGCTAACTGTACTCGAAGAGACGCCGCCGCCAGTCTCTTATCGAAGCCGTCCTGCAAGAATGCCAGAACTTGTGAGACCAACGCCCTTAACGCCATCACTTGTCGCTCCGCGCACCAGGCCTCAAAAATGCGCCATATCCTGACATAGGCTATCGACGTCGACCTATGCCTAGACTTCAATAAAGTCGAGATAACCGCTGCTGAGTAGCCCTTGGCCATCAACCGAGCCCTCTCAAGAGCCAGGCCGTAAGCGAGAATCAATCCACCTGAGGCATCAGCAGAGGACCCTGCCGCAGGAGATTGTCCCTGACCGGAAGCCTCCACGGAGGCTCCACGAGAAGGCGCACCAGATCTGCATACCACGGCCTTCTCGGCCAATCCGGGGCAATTAGAATCACCACCCCGTTGTGCCTCTTTATGCGTTGCACCACTCGACCGATCAGTGCCCACGGCGGGAACACAGAGGAGCTGACGTTCTGGCCACCTCTGAATCAGAGCATCTAGGCCCTCTGACATACTTTCCCTGCGCCTGCTGAAAAACCTTCCGGTCTTTGCCGAGTTGAACGTTGCCATCAGGTCCATCACCGGAGGCCCCCAACGCTGCACTAGCAGATCGAAGACCTCCTGGTGTAGAACCCACTCTCCGGGATCCATCTTGACTCTGCTCAAAAAAATCGGCTGCCACGTTGTCGATTCCTGCCACATGCGCTGCCGATAATGCTTCCAGATGCGACTCTGCCATCCGAGAAGCTCCCCCGCTTCTTCCTCGAGAGCCACACTGGCGGTGCCCCCTTGTCGATTGATATATGCCACTGCTGTGGCGTTGTCGGACAGTACCCGAATCGCTCTTCCTTGCACCAGATGTTGGAATTCTCATAATGCCATCGTCACCGCCCTCAGCTCTAGCCTGTTTATTGACCATGTTCTTTCCAGCTCGGACCACTGTCCCTGGGCAAACTGCCTGTCAAAGTGCGCTCCCCAGCCGAACAGGCTGGCATCCGTCATTAGGGGCCTCCACTCTGGCGACTCCAAAGGCATGCCCTTCTCCAGATGCCCCAGAGTCAGCCACCACCATAAGGCTTGTTTCGTGTCCGCAGGGCAAACCAGTCTCTGGGACAGCCGATCCGACTGATGCTGCAAAGGTCGCATGTGCGCTCTTGCCCATGGGACCACCTCCAGCGTCGCCGCCATCGTGCCCAAGAGCTGAAGGTAGTGCCACGCCAATGGGGCCCTTGCTTTCAGAAACGCTCACACCAGCTGCCGCAGTCTCAAAGCCCGAGAGTGCGGGAGAAAGACCCTGCCTCTCTCCGTGTCGAAGCTCGCTCCCAAGTACTCCAACTTCTGAGAGGACTCTAACTTGCTCTTTGCAGTATTCACTACCCATCCTAGGCTCTCCAGAAACTGGACCACCCGGCATGTTGCTGCCACACTTGACCTTTGACTTTGCCCGAATCAGCCAGTCGTCTAGATAAGGCTGCACCAGGATCCCTTCTCTTCGCAACGCCACCACCACCATCACCTTTGTAAAGGTGCGCGGCGCCGTCGCCAAGCCGAAGGGCAATGCCTGGAACTGAAAATGCCCCAAGGGGACGGCAAATCGAAGATACCTCTGGTGCTCCGCCCGAATGGGGATATGCAAATACGCTTCCGAGAGATCCAGCGAAGTGAGAAACTCTCCTTGCCGTACAGCTACGATAACAGACCTTAGCGTTTCCATCCGAAAATGCGAAACTCTCAAACACCGGTTGACTCCCTTGAGGTCCAGGATGGGCCTCCAGGTCCCTTCCTTTTTGGGAACCACGAAATATATGGAGTACCGACCGGAACCGCATTGGTCCTCCGGGACGGGCACCACCGCTTTGAGAGCCAACAAGTTTTCTACCGTCCCCTATACGGCTTCTAGTTTTGCACTCGTCCGGCACGGTGAGAGAACAAAGGCCTCCCGTACCAGGCGAAGAAACTCCAGAGCGTAGCCCTTTTGAATGACCTCCAACACCCAGAGATCTGTCGTGATATGGACACAAGCCGAGTAAAAATCCCATAGCCACCCTCCCACGGGTAATACCCCTGCCTGGGCCCCCCTGGCATCATTGGGACTTCTTGAGATTCGGGGAAGGAGAGACTCCAAAGCCTCTCCCTGCTCCCCTGAAACCCCAAAATCCCTGAGAGCGATACTGGAAACGTCCCCTCTGGAACTGACCAAATCTGGTCTGTCGAAACCTATGAAACTCCCTCTGCTGGCTTCGAGAAGGTGCCTGAGGACGGCTCTGCTTCTGCTTATCCTCAGGTAACCTTCCCCCCTTAGACTCACCAAGATCCTTAACCAGCTTATCCAAGTCCTCCCCAAAGAGGAGTTTCCCCCGAAAGGGGAGCTTCGCTAGTCTCGCCTTGGACGCTCCATCTGCTGCCCAGTTGCGCAGCCACAGATACCTATGCGTCGCTACTACGGACACCATACTCTTGGAGAGGCCTCAAATGAGATCATACTGTAAATCGGCAAGGTACGCTGTCCCCAACTCTAAGCGGGCCACTTCCTCATTCGCCTCTGTGTCCAGGCTCCCTTTCAACTTCTGGGACCAGTGCAAGCATGCCCTAGCCACCCACGCCCCACAAATAGAGGCCTGCATGGCCAGGGCATTAACTTCAAAGACCTGCTTCAATAACGTATCGAGACGCCTATCCTGAGCATCCTTCAGGGCCAAACTGCCTTCCACCGGGATTGTTGTCTTTTTTGTGACTGCCGAGACCGCTGCATCCACCCTCGGGGATTTAAAGAAGTCTTTATCCAGCTCCTGTAGGGGATAGAGCCGCGACATTACTCTGGCACCCTTCAGCCCTGCTTCCGGAGTGTCCCATTCCTCCTGAATCATCTCCTTAAATACTCTATGGATCGGGAAGGCCCTCTGAGACTTCCTTACCGCCTGCAACAGCGGGTCCTCCAAAGACGGATCCGCCGTCTGCTCCACCGAAAGCATATTGAGTGCCTTCAGCGTCTCCGATATTAGCGCCGATAGATCCTCCCGCTGAAAGACCCGACCCGCGCCTGATCCTCGGCGTCCGCTATTTCGCCTTCCTCCAGATCCAAGTCCACATCCAAATCATCCACGTTCTCCGATAGGAAATCCGAACCCTCTGCAGGATCCGCCTTGTCTGCTAATTTCGCTCTCTTCCGCGAAACGGCCTCCGTACCTCCCTCCACGAGGTCGCCCCGCGTTTGCGCACTGTGTCCTCCTCAACCACCCCCTCAGGCTGCTTCCCCAGAGCTTGGCTGAGAAGGGCAATAAAATCTTTGGAAAAAATTGCTGCCAGCCCCCCCGCTAGCACTGGATGCGAGCTGACCGCCTCCGCTGCCCTAGAAGGTCCTGGCGTGGGCTCTAACGCCTGCCCGACAGATGGAGGAGACCCCGGAGACCCCAAAACTTTCCCGGGAGCTAGAGTAGACTCCATCTCTCCTTCCCTTGCTACCTTCTCCTGCGAGCACTCTCGGTATACGCCTTCCGCCGAGACCGAGCCTCTCCTAAGCCCACACAGCATGCATTGAGGCTTGGACGGCATAGTGGAGCACTGATGTGCTGCAGGCCCTTCCTCCGCTGGTGCCCGCTGCCCAAACACGAACCACGCGAGACTCCCAAACTGTGCTAGTCCCAGCCTGGATCTACCCGCTATCTAAAAATCTCCTGTTCTTTCTTTTTTTTTTTTTTTTTGTCGAGCGAACACGCTGCACTGCCTACTAGGCCTCAGCCCCTGACTTGCACTCTTTCCCGCGTTCTGCGCACGTGAGGAGGGCCTGCCGGCAACTAAACGGCAGCCCTGCTCTTTAGCCGCGCTCCTCTCAGCGCCGACACGTGGTCTGAGCCGCGCCTGTCAGCGGCCTTATACCCCGTTGACTCTACCGGCTCCTCCGCCCAGCTTCCTGCCCGGCTCACCTCTGAAAGGACCATCCCCCGCGGGAGCCCGCTCCGCTGTCCTGCACCTCTCTCAAGTTGGACCGGCCCGCTGCCGCCACCCGGCCCTGGGCACCAGAGAAGACCCGCTCGCGTTGTATGCCCCTCCTCTACGGCTCCTCACCCGATCCTCGGGTTCGGGAGCCGGAGGCCCCAGCACACACTCCCACACACATCCGGAGCAACTTACAACGCCCGGGAGGGGGGAGAGAGGGGGAGAGCTCGCCTGTCCACACCTGAGGAGCCTTCTGAACGCCGGGCCAGCTTCCAGCCAAGTAAGGTAAGTTACACCACAACAGCCAGGCAGAAATAAAACTTTTTTTTTTTTTTTTTTTTTAACGCTAAACTATTGCTCCGGTGAGCCCGCCCTAGGCTCACACCTCCTCCAGCTGCAATGGAGACTGAGACTACTGGGAAGGCGATCCCTGGTGTATTTATGCTGGAGCAACAGAAAGTTGTGATGTGCTCAGTCTCCAAAGCTGCAGGAGGAGGTGCTTAAACCCAGTTGTCTGGGACTAGACTGGAGGGCCGACAAGGAAAGGAGCAATAGCTTCCCCCTCATTACAAGACTGCTACATTCACGCAGTACTGTGGTATCATATTGCCATCTGCAGCAAGCCCAGCAAATTACACTCATTTAAAAGTTTAACAGTTCTCCAAAATAATTTAAATCAGCCAATGCCAATCTCCCGGGCAATTTTCAATTAGAAACAAATAATGCAGATATCAAGAGGTAAATACGTCATTTACTATGTTACTATGTTACACTTAACAGAGTAATAACCAATCAATATAAAATCTACAACTTAAGATAATGAATAAAGGGAGGAAAAAAACAATGTAGAAGACTCTAAAGACAGACTATCCATTATATACAGTTGTGGTCAACATTACTGGCACCCCTGCAGTTCAACTTTTTAATGTCCAATATTTCCTAACAAAAAAAAAAAACTGGCCAGTGAAATGGCTTTGAACTATATATGCACACATTTTTGGCACATAAAGAATCAAATAAAACAAGAGCAATTAAAAAAAAAGAAATAGTATAAAAACTGAGACATTGCCAAAACATGATTACTCAAAAATAGAGTAATATTAAATTGTCGCCGTGAGCTGAAACTATATTAATGAAAAAATTATGTTAATAACAAAATTGATGTTGGAAGGATAGCCTTGAGGATAGAGAAAGCACAGTTACTTACCTGTAACAGATGATCTCTGGGAACAGCAGGAATAAGTCTTCACATATGGGTATCATCGGTACCGACGGAGCCTGCGCGGTAACGCTCCCCAGCGTCCAAAAGGAAAGCTTTTGGGAGCATCCCACAGCGCCTGCGCGCTGCCTTCCCGCCTTAAATAACCAACTCTCTCCAGTTTGAGTTTTAAAGCTGAGACAAAGAGAGAGTGAGGAAAGGAAAGAAAGATAGAGAGATACAACTCCTAGGGGAGGTGGGTGGGTTGTGAAGACTTATTCCTGCTGTTCCCAGAGATCACCTGTTACAGGTAAGTAACTGTGCTATCTCCAGGAACAAGCAGGAATGAGTCTTCACATATGGGGACTCCCCAGCTAGAGATTCCTGGGAGATCACCCAGGTTGTGAGTCCCTGGGAAGGGCTCTACCTCCACCCATGAATCTCAGGCATCCAGACAGGGATGGAGGGTAGGAGTTGGTTAGGTATGGAACAGGTGTTTGAGAACAGCCTGACCAAACAAGGCATCCCGGTGGGAGTCCTTGTCCAAGCAGTAATGGGCTGTGAAGGTATGAACAGAGGCACAGGTGGCCGCTCAACAGATCTGGTCGATGGACACAGAATTTAGATGAGCCATAGAGGCTGCCATGGCACTCACATTGTGAGCTGTGACATGGCCCTCCAGAGAAAGGTTCTTACTCTGGTAGGCGAAAGAAATACACTGAACAATCCAAATGGACAGAGTTCTCTTAGAGACTGGAAGTCCTAAATGAGAGGGATCAAAAGCAACAAAGAGTTGAGAGGACTTTCTATGTTGCTGTGTCCTTTGTAAGTAAAAAGCAAGAGCTCTTTTACAATCCAGGGTATGAAGATTCCTCTCTGCACTTGAAGCATGAGGTCCTGGAAAAAAGACAGGTAAATAAACCTCCTGGTTCAGATGAAAAGGTGAGACCACTTTAGGCATAAAGTGCGGATTAGTCCTGAGGACTACCCTGTCATGATGGAACCTTGTATAAGGAGGATTAGCCACCAAGGCTTGCAGCTCACTGATGCGGCGAGCTGAAGTGACTGCAATGAGAAAAATAACCTTCCATGAAAGGAATTTCAAGGAGGTAGTGGCTAAGGTTCAAAGGGTGGCTGCAGAAGCTGGCCAAGAACCAGATTCAAGTCCCATGCCACTGGAGGTGGTCTGATGGGAGGTTTAGTCAAAAGAAGGCCTCTCATGAATCTTGCTATAAGAGGATGAGAGGAAATAGGCTGTCCATTGAGAGGTTTGAGGGATGCTGCAATAGCACTCAAATGGACTCTTACTGAATTTGTTTTAAGGCCTGCATGGGATAAATGCAGCAAATACTCTAGTAAAGAATTCAGAGGTATTGCAAGAGGGTTAAGACCCTTCTCTGCACAACAAATGGTAAACCTTTTCCATTTAAAAGCATAGGAACGTCTAGTGGAAGGCTTTCTGGAAGCATGAAGGATATCCTTCACTTGCTGAGAAAGATGCAAATCTTGAAGGTCTAGGCCTTCAGCAACCAGGCTCTGAGGTGAAGAGACTGGGGATTTGGGTGCCACAACGTTCCCTCCTCCTGGGACAGGAGGTCTGGAGCAGATCCCAAGTCCAGGGAGGGAGCTTGAGAGAGATGCAGAAGTAGAGGGTACCACACTTGGCGTGGCCAATGTGGTGCTATGAGGATCATAGACCCTTTGTCTCTCTGAATTTTGAAGAGTGTCTTGGGAATTAGGGGAATGGGTGGAAAGGCATAGAGGAAGTCTTGCCCCCAATGGAGGAGGAAGGCATCCCTGGCCTGAACTCCCTGACACGGAATTCTGGAACAGAACCGGGGAAGTTTGGCATTCCAAGGACTTGCAAACAAGTCTATGTCTGGGGTTCCCCGAATTCAAAAGATCCTGGCTATCTGGTCCCCATGGAGGGACCATTCGTGTGGAAGCAGAACTCGACTGAGTCTGTCTGCCCAAGAGTTTTGAACCCCTGGAAGATACACTGCCATGAGATGAATTTGATGCTCTCTGGCGAAGGCCCACAATCTCAGAGCTTCGTTGCAAAGCGACAGAGAGCCAGTCCCGCCCTGCTTGTTCACGTAGAACATGGCTACTTGGTTGTCCGTGTGGATGAGGACTGTCTTTTAGCGGAGCAGGGTGTGGAAGACTCAGAGCTAGAAAAATTGCTCTGAGCTCTAAGAGGTTGATATGTAGAGATATCTCCTGTAAAGACCAGATGCCTTGAGTGGAGAGATCTTGAAGATGAGCTCCCCAACCTCTTGGAGAGGCATCTGTTGTAAGGGTTGCTTGGGGTAACACCTGTTGAAAGGGGGACCCTAGCAACAGATTTTGAGTGGACTTCCACCACTGGAGAGAGCAAAAGAGGCGACTGGAGGTTGCTATTTTGTCTGACAGGCACCCTGATGCCTGGGTCCATTGGGTGGACAGAGTCCATTGAGCTGCCCTCATGTGAAGGCAAGCGTAAGGAACCACATGCACAGTGGATGCCATGTGGCCTAACAGTTGCAACATCTCTCGAGCAGTTAAATGGGATTTTAACTGAATTTGTGAGGCTAACTGCACCAAGCGTAGGCAACGGGCCTGGGGAAGATAGGCCCTTGCAGTTGTGGTATCCAGCAAGGCCCCTATGAACTCTAGAGACTGAGTAGGGGTGAGATGGGATTTTGGAATGTTTATTACAAGTCCCAGATACTGAAGTATACGCCTTGTGCAGGTTAGAGAAGTCTGGGCCTCTGACTGGGATGGAGCTCGGATGAGCCAGTCGTCCAGATATGGGAATACGAATATCCCTAGAGTGCGTAGAAATGCATCTACTACTGCCATGCATTTTGTGAATACCCTTGGTGCAGAGGCCAGACCGAAAGGAAGCACTCTGTATTGGTAATGCTTCCCTTGATAAAGGAACCGAAGGAACCTTCTGTGTGTTGGATGGATGAGGACATGGGTGTACGCATCCTTGAGGTCTAGAGAGCAAAGCCAATCCTGACTCTGAAGGTATGGAAGGAGAGTACCGAGAGAAATCATCTTGAATTTCTCCTTGCATAGAAATTTGTTCAATTCTCTGAGATCAAATATGGGTCTGTAGCCCCCTGTTTTCTTTGGGATAAGAAAGTAGGGGGAGTAGAACCCTGAGCCCTGTTGAAGAAGGGGTACTTCTTCTATTGCCCCTTGGGCAAGAAGGGTAGCAATCTCCTGACCCAGAAGGTCGAGGAGAGATGTCTGAGAATTGAACTGTCTCACCATGGTGTGAGGAGGAAGGTTTAAGAAATGAAGCTTGTACCCCTCCTTTATGATGGAGGGGGTCCATTGCTCTGCTGTGATTTGTTCCCACCTGGGAGCAAAGTAAGCCAACCTTCCTGGAATGGTGAGAGGCTCTGGATGTTCTAGAGCCAGAAAGGCTAAGCTCTCTAGTTGTCAGTCAAAGGCCCTGAGGAGGCTGAGGCTGTTGGGCCGTAGCAGTCCTAGCAGCCTTAGGCTTGGCCTGTTTCGGTTGTTGCTGTCTCTTTGTAGCAAAATGACCTGCAGAAGATGACTGCTGACCATAAGCAGAATAATATTTCCCTTTTTTGGGAAAAAAACCCTTTTTGAACAACCTTTCCTTAAAAAGAGCAGAAGTAGACTTTGAAAGTCTATCTAAAGCAGAATTTTCAGCATCCATCTGGGTGGCCTTTGCTTGCCAATCTTTGCCAGAAAGGTTTTCACCTGTACAAGGAAGGTTTCCAAGGCCATCTTGAACCCAGGGTTCCAAATCAGAAGTTTGTAACCAAGCAACTCTGTGTGCACCTATGGCAATAGCCGAGGCTCTGCTGGCACCTTCAAAAGAGTCAAAGGCTGCACGGTTGGAAAACTTGGAAATATCCTGGGCATGTTTGAGCCAGGTGAGGAACTCTTCCCTTTTATCTTCTGAAATAAAAGGAGATAAAGTTTGCAGGTGATCTGTAACTTCTTTTAGAAACATCCCCATATAGAGACTATAGGAGTTGATTCTGGCAACAAGCATACTGGCCTGGAAAATTCTCCTGCCAAAGGCATCTAAGGTTCTGCATTCTCTTCCTGGAGGAGCAGAAGAGTGCCTTTTTGTACTCTTTATCTTCTTCATAGCAGACTCCACCACAATGGAGTGGTGAGGAAGCTGAGTCTTATGGAAGCCAGGACAAGGAGGAACACGATACATGGTGTCCAACCTGCGAGAATGAGGGGAAGTGGTGAGAGGAGTCTCCCATATGCCCAACATGTGATCATAAAGAATCTCATGTATTGGTAAAGTGGCTGCCTCTTTAGGAGCCTTAGGATATTGTAAAATATCTAATTTTTTTGGCTCTAGGCTCTGTCTCAGGGGCCACTGAGATGGAAAGGCCCCTGGCCACTTCCCTAATGAAGTCTTGAAAAGACAAGTCTTCTGGAGGAGACATTCTCCTTTTTGGAGAAGAGGGCTCCTGAGGATGGATCACCAATGCTTTGACAGAGACCTCTGATTCATCAGTCTTCAGAGGAATTGAAGTATCGCCTGTCTGGATGCTCCCGCAGAGCCCGATACACGTACCGGGTGGTATCGACATCGGGAGTGATCGGTACCGATTCGGTACTGATGGGCATCACAGAACAGTGTACCGCTGCAGTCGACACCGGAGCGGATGTCGATGCAATCGATACCGGTGCCGGAGTCGGTACCGGCAACGGAGTTTGTTGCGGTACCAAAGGCGTCGCAGCTTGTATGAATGCCGTGATGGCACGCTGCATGGTCAGGATATTCTGATCCATCGACGCAACCAATGTCTGGATACCCCACCAGTATCCAGGTTTCAACTGCGGACTGGATGGAAAAAGCAAGTCTAATTCATAACAGGTTTACACGCATATGGACTGCCACAGATAAGTGCTGTTTTTGTGAATGTGTGCAGTTTGTGTGAGCACGCTTAGTTTGGTGATACTTCTGAAGACACTTTACATTTTGAATTGTTGGGAGTATATTATCAAGGGGGGTAGGGCACACCGTGTTATGGTGTTTTTTATCTACCTTTTATGCTCTTTTTGAGCCTTTATATTTTTGAATAAAACGGAAGTTAAGCCACGAGGTTGGTTTCTCTATCCTCAAGGCTATCCTTCCAACATCAATTTTGCTATTAACATAATTTTTTCATTAATATAGTTTCAGCTCACGGCGACAATTTAATATTACTCTATTTTTGTGTTGGATTTTCAATTTATAGAGTGCTAGTAATTTTGGAATTTTGAAAACATGATTACTGGCATACTTATAAACAATTCAAATCAGTTTGAACAGAAGAACCTCTTTCCCAGTACAGTATAATTAGATGCAGCGGTGATCAATTGTCAATACTCACATGACTTGAATCAAACAATGAATGACAGATCTAAATGGCCACATTCACTCCCAATTTCACAATGGTGAAGGCAAGAAAGCTGCCTGCGACCATCAGAAAAATCATCACCAAACAACAAACTTCAGAGAGGTACAAGGTCATTTCCAAAGACCTTGGGATTCCTTTGTCTACAGTTCGCAATGTTATTAAGAAGTTTTCTGCTCATAGAACTGTCAAGAAATTCCAAGGACATGCTGGGAAGAGAAAAATGAATCCAAGAAGTCTTTGAATGTTAGCGTGAACTGTGGTAACAAACACCACCGTTAACATCCAAAGAGCTTAAGGCTGACTTGGAGCAATCTGGAATGGTGGTTTCAACACACACCATACGCCGCACACTAAAAAACGACTTCATGGGCGAAGGCCAAGGAAGACCCACTGCTCAAAGACAAATACAAAAAGGCACACTTGATCTTTGCCCAAACCCACCTTGAGAAAAGACAATCCTTCTGGGAAAATGTTCTGTGGACAGATTAAATCAAACTTGAGCTCTTTGGCAATGCAGAGCAGCAATACATTTACAAGCGAAGAAATGAAGCTTATAAGGAAAAAAACACCTTTCCTACAGTTAAGTGTGGTGGAGGCTGTTTTGCTGCCTCAGGAACTGGAGGCCTGGAACATATTAAAGGAATCAGAAATTAAGAGGACTATCAAGGAATTTTCAAGCGAAATGTGCTACCTAGTGTCAGAAAGCTAGGCCTGGGTTGAAGATCATGGGCCCTCCTGCAGGACAATGAGACAATGACCCAAAACATACATCCAAAAGTGCAAAAGAATGGTTAAAAAGGATCAAATGGTCTGTTTTAACCTGGCCAGCAATGAGTCCTGATCTCCAATCAAGAACCTTTGGAAAGAGCTGAAATTTGCCAATGGTAAAAGGAATCCTGGAAATATTCATAAGCTGGAACAAATAGCAGTTGAAGAGTGGGAGAAACTACCAGCAGACAGATGTACAAAAAACATATAGCTGGCTACAAGAAACGTTTGGGGGCTGTCACCGCCAAATATTAGTGAAGAGTGCCATTAATCCTATCCATGTCATATTTTGTTGTTTTTTTTCCTCAGAAATTACTATATCTACATTGCACAGGCTTCTTTTTTTTTGTTGTATATCTCTGAACATACTATTAAAATATTATACCATTGGAATATTTCCAATTATTTCTCAAGATATTGTACATAACATACCTATAATGCAAGGGTGCCAATAATGTTGACCACAACCATAACAGCTAACTGGAAAACAAATTAAAACCAGAAGAGAGTTAAGTAAAACTGACAGTTACTCAAACACCCACTTATTTAAAATGTCACCTGTCATCTAAACCTGGTGTATCCATCTCCAGAAGTAACTAGGAAGGAAATTCCATTCTGAAGAAATCACATCATTAGATGTAACCAGATGACATGTAACTGTTGGAACAGTTAAAGAAAAACCTGCCCCTGACCTAAGGGCCCTATCAGATTTTCTAACAAATATAAGGGACGATTCCATGCAATACTCTGAATGCCAAAAAAAAAAAATTTAAAACAAGATCGATACAGAAGAGGCAACCAGTGCAAACTGGCCCAAACAGGCAAGATATGATTCTTAATGCTAACACCTGCAATAGGCACGTTTGCTAGGTAATCCAGCTGGTAAGTTCTGGGAAACCAGGTTTTGTCCAACACCAAAAATAACTCATGATTTACTTGCAACTCCTTTTCTCAGAGGAAATCTGTTTCAGGTACCCCCTTGCTCCTCATTTTCTGGGCGCTTATTTGTCTTCAAAAACCCAACAATTCTTCCCCAGGAATAAAATGTTAGAAGAAAAACGTTATCTGTAGAGTTTCTGTAAGGGCGGCATCATTTACCAAGGAATTCCGAAATTGCCACAAATACCCCCTTTTGGCAATTTCGGAATTCCTAAGCTCTGTGTCAGGAAGGTAAAATCATGTTTGACATATGCCTGGTCCTTACAAGGGAGAAAGCAGAACAAAAATAAATCAAACAAGCAAAATAATAATTATCCTGTAGTAATCTGTACCATTCCCTTTGAAACACATTACTTCATACATAACAGTGCGTCTTTTAAAGCCCAAGTAAGTGATGAGCCTGGACTTACTTCATATATTCCTATAGACTGTCCAAAGTGATGCACAATATAATATAATACACTCATCAAATAAATGAAATAAAACTCACACACAAAAACATAAGTCCACTAAATAGCTAACTTCATGACCCAATGTTAACTCAATCCCAATGGCATTTCAAATGCCAATTCACCACACATCAGAGCTCATCAACAACAGAAGTTAAAGTCAACAGCCACTTTGATTTTACCTGGAAAGGGCTGGGAGATGATCTGATTCTTCACAACAATATGAGGGATTTGTGATTTAATCTGAACAGCTTCACGGGACAGCTGGGAAAAGATTTCCTTGCACAGAAGAACGTTTTGTGCTGCCTCCAGCTTTATCTGCCAATGTGGTGCGCCTGAAATAACAAAGGTGCAAGTTTTCCATCAGACACTGAAATAAGCCAAGTCTTCTTAGGCCAATCTCTCCCTAGCCTACATAAAATAATAAATACATTCTTCTTTGTCTTCATTTGGGCCAATTATACCCTTTGCCAACACAAAGTGACTTGTAAGAAACTTACACCTACTGAAAAAAAATCTTGTTAAACTGCTAACAATGAAAGACTTATGCAGCAGTTATCTACATTTTTACCCTAAAATTCGAGTTTGTAATCAGGGTGGGTAAACAGAACAACAAAAATAACCATTTCATGCAACTCAATTCATGTTGGGATGATCTGAAATGAAGTTTAGCTTCAGATGATGGATATAGGTCCAAAATTGAAACAGACGGGGCTTTTTTTTTTTTTTTTTTACGGGGGTACTCTGTGGTACTGAATGCTGGCACCTTTTTCATTGCCTGCTAAAATTGGCCCGAGGTCCTCATGTATTTATGAAAGAGCCCTACTTATGAGTACTGGTACCTTTGAGCTAGGAAAAATCCAGTGGATACAACTAAAGAAGAAATACGATAAAAAGATAAAATTAAAGAAAAAAAAAAGTATGGGTAAACAAAGAGAAGGAACATGACCCCCCCCCCCCCCACTCAGGTATGAATAAACCCTATATTTACTGCTCTGTTGTCAATATAGCATGTATATAGTTCAGATCCACAGATCCAGCTTACACAATACTTCAGTATTAGTTACTAGCTGTCATGTAAATAGTTCATTGTATTATAGTTGAAATGTTCTCTGTAACCAGAACTCTGGAAAGCTGTTCAATGTAAACTGCCTCTAATCGATGGAAAGGGCAGTATATAAGAAAGGTTTAAATAAATACAATAAAATAAATGACCCAATATGGATTGAGCACCCAGGAGAGTAATGCAAAAGAGAGAGCTTAATAAAACCAAACAAACAAAAAACACCCTGAGAAAAGGCACAAAATTAAAAACCTCAGCCAGATAGAGCCACTAAGTTTAGGAGAAATTATAAATTGAGAAGAGTTTTGCCAAGTTAATTAAGAAAGTAGTGTTTCCCAATTTTCCATTTATCTTGAGAAAACAAAATACCCTACACACACAACAAAACGATAATTACACTTACCTGGTAATGGTAGTTCCTGAAGGGACTCCAGTTCAGTCCTCCACCTCTGGGTTGTGTACCTCCTCCTGCAGTTTGGAGACTGGGCATGTCAAAATCGTGACATCACTGGATGTACTCTGCTGGCCTCTCCCATCAACCCCAGTGAACTATTGACAAAGCACACTCAAAGGAACAACTAATAAGTAGCTAGAATATTAAAACAATTTTTTTTCATAATTTAAAAACTTTATAGTGAAATTGAACTTATAACTCGCAACTGTGCAACATAAATTCCCCCCCCCCCAACAAGGAGAAAACAGCCTTGCACTGCTCCCTTCCGTCCACTATAGAATAAAACAGAACGAAGAGTAAGAATAGGCAGAGACAGATAGACAAGATCAGAGCTATGAGCAAAAGAAACCATTAATAACGACAAACCTTACTGGTAGATTCACCCTTCTCCCAACTGAGCCTTTACTGCCAACAATACAACCCCTGGTGGGAACGAGGACTAAACTGGAGTCCCTTCAGGAACTACAATTACCAGGTAAGTGTAATTATTATTTCCTTATCGGTCCTCCAGTTTAGTCCTCCACCTCTGGGATGTAACAGAGCAGTAATCATTGGGAGGGACCTTTCCAGCCGGCTCGCCACACCGCCGACCCGGAGCAGGCATCCTTTGCTGCCAGAACCTCTAGACGGTCGTGCCCACTGACGGTATGAAGAGACAACCAGGTGGCCGCTCTACAAATCTCCCCTGGTGGAATCAAACAGTGATCTGCCCATGAAGTCACTTGCGCCCTGGTAGAATAAGCCCGTAAGCCCATCGGAACTGTACGACTTTGCAACAGAAATGCCGATGCAATCGCCTCCTAATCCAGCATGAAATGGACACCTTCGCCGCTGTTTCCCCTTTGGGGGGACTTCCAAACACAACAGGACGGTCCGACTCGCGGAAAGTTTCAGAAACTTTCAAGTAGCGCCACAGCACGCGTTCTATGTCCAACCGGCGTAAGCTACGATCAGAAGCATCCCCTTCCAGGAAACCGAGAACTGGAAAAGAAACCGTTTGGTTCAGGTGAAAATCAGATACCACCTATGGTAAGAACGATGGGACTGGTCACAAATTCACCTTCTCACCAGAAAAGACCAAAAATGGCTCTCTACCTGACAACGCTTGTAACTCCGGAACTCGCCGCGCCGAACAGATGGCTATCAAACCCACGGTCTTTAATGTCAAATCCTTAACCGACGCCTGGTGTAAGGAATCAAAAGGCTCTTTCGATAATGCCTCTAAGACCAAATTGAGATCCCGCGGCACTACCAGAAGTCTCCTTGAGGACTGCAGTCTGGTTAAAGCTTTAAGGAAACGCAAAACGTCAGTATGAGCACCTAGAGTAATCCGCCGCACTTTGCCTCTATAGCAGGAAACAGCCGCCAAATGGACCTTTAAGGAATTGACTGCTAGTCCCTTATCAAACCCATCTTGCAGCAAACTAAAACCAAGGGAACCGACACCGTTGTCGCCCGAACTTGCCGCCGTGCACACCAGCCCTCAAAAAATGCCCCAAATACGGACCTATGCAATAGACGCAGACTGTTTCCTTGCTCTCAACAAGATGGCGATGACTGCCACAGAATAACCCTTCTTCTTCAGCCCCACCCTGTCAATGGCCAAACCGTAAGCGGGAACCAATCCAACTGAGGCATTCGTAGCAGACCTTGGTGCAGCAGAATTTCCGCTACCATCAAAAACTCCAGGAACACCCGAAGAACAAGCGACTGAGATCGACCTACTACGGCCGTCTTGGCCAGTCGGGTGCTACCAATAATACCCTTCCACGATGAGCCTCGATACGCTGAACTACTCGCTCTATGAGTGCCCACGGGGAAACAACATAAAGAAGACCTTTAAACGGGAGCTTACTGAGACGCGACCTGGACAACCTATCGGCCCGCCCCATTCCTCAACCAGAGAGTTCTCAGAGCGGCCCCCCAAGGCAGCCATACTATTAGCTAGTGCTTGAATTAAATCATAATGCTCATCTGCTAAATAAATCGAGCCAGACTCTAGGCGATCCAACTCCCTGACCTCTTCCTGCTCCAGGCGAGTAGACTGCCGTAAGCACTGCCAACATCTGAGGCATGCTCTCGCACCCCCAGGCTCCACAAACGGATGCCTGTAAGGACAGAGCGTTATCCCCAAATGATTGTTTCAAGAAACCATCTACTCTCCTATCTTGCGCCTCCCTCAAAGCCACGCTACCTTCCACCGGTAAAGTGGTCTTTTTTTTTTTTTTAAACTGCTGACACTGTCGCATCAACCCGTGGCGAGCAGAAACTCTCCTTGTCCTTGACGCCAAAGAATATAGCCTGTCCATGGTCCTAATGCCTCTCAGGCCCGCTTCCGGCTCATCGCACTCCTCCTGGATCATCCGGTCCACCACTCGGTGCACAGGCAACACTACCTGCGCCTGTCTCACCGCTAACATTATAGAGTCTTCCACCTATTCGTCTTCCGATGGCTGTGCGGTAGCGAGATTGAGCGCCTGAAGGGATTCCGTGACAAGAGCCATCAGATCCTCCTTCTGGAATACCCAAATGATTTTTAGCCTGATCCTCCGGCTCTGAAATTTCACCTTCCTCCAACTCGTCCACTGTTTTGGGCCCTGTCTCCGCATCTTCTGTCTCTTGCCACTCATGAACATCACTAATCCAAAGGTCAATTTCCGAAGTGATAACAACAACAAATAGAATCACAAAAATTCACTTCACTGAAAACTTCAAGCAACTAAACATATATTAATTCACTTATGGTTAAAAGGTCTTTTCACGTGCTTTAAAGGTCTCAGATTCAGCAGCACAGTATCGGATTATGAAACTCAAAAAAAGCCTATAGCATCAACGACCAATACGCACTTTTTTCATTACATAAAAATACCATAAGTGAATCTTCAGATATTGTTGAGCTTTCAACTGCTTAACATTGCAACTACTTGATTGTCCAACAGGTCCCAAATTCTTTCCTTAATAACTTAGCTTTTCCAACTGCTTAGTTGACATGTCCCAACGCTAGCTCTTGCTGCCCGTTTCCTGCGTTTCACTCTGAAACCGAGTTTCTTCAGGGGACTTTGACAAAAAGCTTCAGAGCTTGTTTCTTCAGGGGACTTCGACAAAAGCTTCAAAGCTATAAGTGAACAAACGAAAAAGTGAACAGAACCCAACACCAAAAACTCCTCATGTCCAGTGCCCCTACCAAAAACAGTAAAAAGAGTGTTTATCATTATTAGACCATATACCTTCTAGTAAGTTAACAAAAAGATGCTGCCGACAATGCACTTCAGTCGAGATTTAAACTTCATTTCTTCTTCAAAAAACACCGCGCATGCGAATTAGAGGTAAGGATCAGCCTATTATAGCACCTTAGATGATGACATCATCCCTTCAGCTTGTCAATCACACTAAATGAGAACATCCCCCAGTTTAAGAATCACAAAAAATCTTTAACAGGACTATATACATGCTCCCCACTCAATAGAAATATTCAGACCAGCTGGAACCAAGGTGTTCAAAACAAAAATCCAACGTTGTTCTTTGATTAGGGGTGTTTGTTCACAAGTTTTACCATTAGAACCTGAAACAATCTGGTCAATACAAAAACATTGTAAATCCTCAAAAACATGAGAATAGTCCAGACAATGTTGAACCAAAGGTGCAGAGATTATTTTATTTTTTAGTCAACTCTTATGTTCCATCATGCGTAACTTAAATGCTCTTGTTGTCTTACCTATATAGAGCAGGTCACCCGGACAACGTACCGCATAGACCACATAGGATGATTCACAGGAAGTAACATTATTTAAACGATACTGTTGTCCACGATGAGTGAAACTATGTAGCTCCATAGTAATCGCACAGATGCTACAGTGATTGCATTGTCTATGACCTATCACCCGATGTTGTTCTTGTCCCAACAGAGGTCGTAAAGCCGCTGGACTAAGTTTTTCTTTTAAGTTCCTGTCTCGAGACCAGACACGACGAATTATTTTATCTTGTAAACCCTGAATATTACTTAATACATTACTATGCTTGCGAAGTATTTTTTGAATTTTAAAACTAAAAGGAGAATACTTAGTCACTAGCTTCACGTAATCACTATCTATATCTTGTTTTTGAATGGTCTTATCACTGGTTCCCATCAACCAAGAGCGCTCGTTGTATAAAGCTCGATGATAAGCTCGCCGAACCACCTTTTGGGGATATCCTCTTTGCATAAAACTGTTAGACGAGGTTTGAGAAAACCTTTTATAATCGCGCACATCAGAACAGTTTCTCCAATAACGAAGAAATTGAGAGAATGGTAAACCATCTTTTAACTTAGGCGGATGTGCACTATGATAATGCAGGAAGGTGTTACGATCAATTGGGGTTTTTTTTGTAATTCCAACTTTTATTAATCTTTTACAGCCATCGCAACAACAATGCAATACAACGTCTCTATGTTACAGTCACCAAATAACATGGAACTCCTCAGTGCTAAATGAGATCCCTCCCGCAGAGATTCCTCTCTCACTAGTTACCTACATCATAGTCCATATCATGCTAAACACCATAATACATTGTGATAGGCGATGGCCTACTTCATCTTGTAAATGTAAGAATGTGGCAGAGGCTTGTCTCTGCCTGCCTGTCAGCTCTGCGAGAGTCCTCCCCCCTCCTCCTCAGAGTATTATAACTGACTCTGGAATATTACAGAAATTATCAGTAGCTGTTAGAAACACTTCTCAGCTTTGCTTTGCCTTGAAGAATGTCTTCTGATAAGAACGTAAACCTCTTCCACTGTTTTGTTATGTTTTCAGCACAGATGTCTGTCCCAGTATTATTGCTTACACACTGAATCCTTGCTAATACACTGACCTTGTAGAGAGAAGCAGATTGAAATTCAGCAGAATATGTTATGTCTAAAAGTTTTGAGCCATGGCGAGAGAGATGTGCACGGGGGGGAACAAGGGGGTAAGCCCAGTCACAGATGGCTATTGGATGAAAGTAGCTGGGCCACCAAGACCAATGAGGAGTTTTGCCTGTATTAGACTGGAGAAGAAAGGTATATAAACTGTCATTTTTCTGAGCTCTGGGCTCAGCCATTTTGTATATAATGATTGTCTGAGTCTGTGCACATTAAACTGGCTTGAATTCTAGTCAATAGACTCCGGGTTTTATTGGTTGCGGACACTTCGCTATTACAACATAACATTGCAATACTAGAAATCCTCCCCATTAACATCCATTGCCCTCCCAGGTCTATAACCCACCCGAGGTTGCAACCTCTATTTTCCAATATCAATTTACAATGCCAATACCATCCCCCCCCTCCGGCATTAACTTCATGACCCTCCTCCAGTCCACAATTACGTCCAACTGATATTCAGAACCTCCGCACCCCCACCGGATAGACTGTTTGTATACCCCATCCATACAGCCATCTCAAACCTTGTGACTGTTCCCCTCTTTTGTTAACCCTATGCCCCCCTTAATGCTAAACCAGTTACCTTACCCCTCCCCCTCCCTCCCCTTCTACCCTCTCCCCCCCCTCCCTCCACTCCTCATACCTCCCCCACACTTCCCGATAGGCTTTGACGTTATGATGCTGGTGCGCTACTATTGCACTCATAAGCCAAAGATGTTCCAATCACAGCATGATCATTCGCACCCTAGGCACCTCAACACTCTTCCACTTCACCATAATCTCACCCCTTGCCGCTCCAATGCAATATCTCACCAACATGGAAATACTCCGCTCCCCCCCTCGGGCATCTCATTCAATAGGACCATCGGCGCTGTCAGAACAATCTCTTCCTGCACTATTTCACGTATTCTACCCTCCCATGCTTTCCACATCTTTTGCACTTCGGGACACCCCCAAACAATATGTTCCAGATCCCCCCTTTTCCCACACCCCCTCCAACATTCCCCCTTCTCCTGAGGTTGAAAAGCCCTTACCTTCCAGGGTTGTCCAGTACATTTGATATCGTACCTTTAAATTATTTTCCAAGTACTTGGTTCCCGGCGCCAACCTCTTCGTCCATCTATAAATGTTATGCCACCGCTCCTCCCCCCACACCCTGCCAAGCTGTGACTCCCATGCCTTTTCCCCTTTACTTCGCCCCTGGCGGCCTTCTATTACTTGCCCTCGCAATTCCCCATATAGTACAGCTATCATCCCTTTCCTGGAATACCCCTGTCGCATCATCCGCTCAAACTGAGTATCCATTTTCCGTAAATCCTCCCTCACCTTCTCCCTCCTCAGATAAGACATTAACTGCACATATGCATAATAGTCTCTCTCCGCAACCCCATACAACTCCTGCAATTCCGCAAAGGTATACAATTCCCCACCGCCCTGAATTAATTGCCCCAAGGTCCGCACTCCTTTGTCCCACCATCCCCGATATCGACCCCCCTCCTTTCCGGGTCCAAACCCACTCATACCCATTATAAAAGTTTCCTTCGTGTACCATTTTTCATTCAGCATTTGCCTCTTTACCCCCAACCACAGCCCCTGGGAAAATTCCCTAAAAGGATTCCCATCTGTCCCCCCTCCCAGTTTGGCCCCTGGATCCCAGACCCAAGCTCTCAAATCCTCCCCCCGTGAGCCCTCATGTTCTAAGGCCACCCAAAAGGGTACTTTCCCCACCCCCTGCCAGCTCTCAAGTGCGCAGCCATGAAATACTTTTTCATCCATGGGACCCCCATTCCCCCATCTCTTTGAGGCCTATAGAGAGTGTATTGCGACACCCTGGGCTTCCTCCCCGCACATATAAAATCTAAGATCAAGGTCTGGATCGGCTTCAGGTATGCTCTGGGAATCTTACAAGGTATGGAACTAAATAAGAACAGAAATCTCGGCAATGCATTCATCTTAATGACTGCTATTGGCCCTACCCACGTTAGAAATAAACTCTTCCATTTATGCATGTCCTTCTTTACCTCTTGCATTAATGGAACAAAATTCCACTTCCATAGTTGTTGCCAATCCTTTCCCATACGAATCCCCAAATATCTATACGTGCCCTTCATCCATTTAAACGGGAACCCACTTCTTAGACTCATTTCCAACCTCTCCCCCAGGTTAAATCCCAATAGCTCCGTTTTACTGCCATTAATTTTATACCCCGCTATAATTCTCAATTTCTCTCATCAACACTGGTAGGGACAGCAACGGCTCCCTGATAGTGAAAATAACATCGTCGGCAAACAGAGCTATTTTAGATTCACACTGATTCATTAGTACCCCCTTAATATCCCCCGTCTTTTGCACCGTCAGCCAACGGCTCGATAACGAGCGCATATAACAGGGGCGATAGCAGGCACCCCTGCCTAGTCCCCCGTTCAAGCTGTATTACCTCAGAATAACTCCCATTTACCCTAACTCTAGCCTTGGGCTGCCTATAGAAAGCCTGGATCCACTTCACAAAATTCACCCCTAACCCCATCGTCTCTAGCACCTGTATCATAAAGGGCCACTCCACCCTATCAAAAGCTTTCTCGGCGTCCACCGAGATAAACACTGCCTTCTGCCCCGTACGCTGCACCTCCCAGGTTTAGTTACATAAGCGCCTTATATTATCCCCTCCCTGCCACAAACCCCGTCTGATCCACATTCACCAGTTTAGGCATTACTCGTAATCTAGTTGCCAGTACTTTAGCCAGCAATTTAGCATCCACGTTCAACAGGGAAATCGGCCGATATGACCTACACACCATGGGGTCTTTCCCTGGCTTAAGTAATAATGTAATCCTCGCTTCCGTCATAGTCCCTGGCACTGCCCCCTCCCGGAGCACCCCATTAAACACTTCTACCATTAAAGGCCTGAGACCCGACTGAAAGACCTTGTAAAACTTCCCCGTTAGCCCATCTAGCCCGGGGGCCTTTCCCAACTTCAAAGTGCTAATGGTCTCCTCCACCTCCTTCTCCTCAATGGGCCTATCTAACCACCCCGCCTCCTCCGATGCTAATCTAGCCAAATCACATCCCGCCAGGTATTCCTTGCTTTTCCCCAAACCCTCCTGTACCTCACTACTATAAAGCGCTTTATAGTACTCCTTAAACGTCTGCCTGATCTCATTATGCCCTGTGACTAACTGCCCCACTCCATTCCTAATACTACCAATGGTGTTTTGTGCCACTCGTGCTCGAAGCCTATGCGCTAGAATGCGGCCCGCCTTATTCCCCCCCTCAAACATAGCCTGCCTTAAAACATTCAACTCATATGTCAATTTACTGGCTCTAAGTTGCCCCAATTTCCCCCGCAGATCCCTGAGAACTCCCTCATTCCTATCACATTGATGGCTGTCCTCCAATTTCTTAATTTCCCCCAAAAGTCTGCCCTCCGTCTCTCCCTGCATTCTACACCTGCGGGACGTTTCCCCTATCAAGTGCCCCCGCACCACTGCCTTCAGGCCATCCCACACCATTCCTAATCCTACCTCCCCATTCAAATTATGTTCCTTATAATCTTTAAGTACCCCCGCCGTTCTCTCTACAATGTTCGGCTCTTCTAATAGGGAGTCATTCAATCTCCAGAACTTGTCAGACGGCTGCCTAGGGTGAGAACTTACACAATCTTGACGATGCATATATTCATATGATTCTTGCAAGGTATTGTGGGTATTGTAGTTCATTCACTCCCAAACACAGCTGATGACAATAATTTGAGTTGTGAAACCAAGTGGTAAGATCAATAAAATACTTCTTTTATTGATGGGGTTTAATTTACCCAGCACATGTATGCTTGATAGCACTATAAATGAGGTTACTTGCTTGCAGTGTTTAAAATGGATAACAAAAAGTCACAAAGTAAACCAGAAAACAACCTTCAGCTTGTCAGGCAATTAGCTAATGTTTTCTTAGCAAATAATTACCAAATACAAAGGCACAAAGTAAAGAATAAACTTTGCTGGTTAGGTTAACTTCTGCTTATTTTCCACGCCGATCTCAGCAGTGATTCTCCCTTGCTCACACACACAATCAGGTGCAGCCCTAATTACTATCAATGGACCAGCTGAAAGCCTTTAGCTGGCTGGCTGCTACTGTGTGAGCCCAAATCCTGCTTTAAGAGCTGTTTGCAGTGGAAATAAAGAACAAAGTTAGGTTTCTTTGTGATGGCTGATGTGTTTGCTCACGAAAACTAGCAATAGCATTTAGATAGAGAACAGTCCATATAAACTGTATTTTCATCTGCTGTATCTCCCCCTTCATCAACAATCATAGGGTCAATATCATACATTGGCACAGATGAGTCTTTCATTAAGGCACTATCATGAGAATGCTCATTCCCTTGCTGCCATTCTCTATTATAGATAGGGTCTGGATCAGTGTTCATACCTGAGCCTCTCCTGCTATCATTATTCCTCTCTGTATAGCCTGGCCAATATGTAATCCAATTCTGATGTCCAGCCTTCCAATCTTGATCCCTGGACACTGGATCTCCTCTCACATACCTTCTGGCCTTGGTCTGAAAGTCCCTTCCACATGCAGTCTTCTCTCTTCCAGGTAGCCACTGGTGATTCCTATCTCTGCCACTCCATTCCTCTGGCTGAATCCAGTCCAATGGACTCTGCTGGCTTTTGGAATACCTCCCAGTATGAGTACTGCCTTGGAATCTCCCAGACCTTCCAAGGGCCTTTCTTCTCTTCCTTCCAGAGAGTTTCTTTCTCTCTCTATCTGCTTGGCTTGGCTTCTGTTTCTCCAGGTGATACTGGTGCTTGTAGCCGTTGCTGTCTCTGTATCTCTTCCTCCCTCTGTAGCAGTTGCTGAAGCTCTCCTTGAAGCTGTTATCTGAAGAATAAGCTCTATTCTTATTCTGTCCTAATGTGTGCTGCTCCCTAACACAGCGCAGCTGTGTTGAATCAGGCCCTGCCCTTTGAGATGAGTGCTTAGGGATTACCTCATAGCTCTCTTGATTGCACACACATTTTCTCTCTTCAGCCTCCCTCATGGCTGCTGGAAACCTGGTGCATTCTGGGACTGGTAGTCTTTTATGTGAAAACTCTGTTTTCTTGCTTCTACCAGAACTGACAGGTTGCTTGTTCAGAGTCACATCATCTTTTCTATAGCTCCTACCTGAGCTATGATAAGCTTCCTTATCACAAACTTCAATCCCCTATCTTTATACCCCAGACTAAACTCCACACTCACGGGGGCATGATCCATCCACGTAATGGACCCTTGCTCCACCTCCTCCACCCTACTCATCCATCTCCCCCCCCACCCAAATCATATCGACCCATGCGGCGCTGAATAATATGTATAGTGTTTCCTCCCCGGATTTCTACATTTCCAAACATCTACCAGACCCAAACCCTCCTTCATTTTCAACAATTTTGTCTCTATCACCTCTCTTTCCCACCCCCCTCCCCCACTATTATCCAACCTGGGGTTCACCGTTATATTAAAATCCCCACCCAAAATGATTGGATCTTCACCAAGCTCCTCCAGTTCCTCGCGCAGCCTATCATAGAATTCCGCTTGATGCTCATTTGGTCCATACACACTCATAATCCACACATACTCCGTACCCAGCTTTATCTTAACCCCCACACATCTCCCCTTTTTATCCCTATACTCCCCGACCACTTTCTCCGCCATCCCCACCCCCACCAGTATACCCACCCCCCCTTCCTAGATTCCGATCTTTGCCCTGCCAAGATAACCCTCGGGTATTTCCTAGATTCCAGCAATTTCTCCTGCCCCACCTTCAAATGTGTTTCCTGGATGCAAACGAAATCAGCCTTAGTTCTGCATCCCTCCTTTTCCACCAATCTCCTCTTCCGCCAAGTTCGAAGCCCCTTAGCATTGATAGTAACCACCCTCATTTTTTGCTCCCCCACCTCCCCTATCCCCTTTCCACCCTGTCCCCCCCTTCCCCCTCCCCCTTCCGAACCCTCCCGAACCCTACCCCCTTCCCTCCCCTCAGCCCGCCTGAGGTCTCCTGTAGAGTAGTGCCCATGGGTTTGGAGCAACTCTGCCCTTTCTATCTACCCCTCCTCCCCACATCACTTTTCCCTCATCCCTTGCAACCCAATCCCCTTTTCCCCCCACTCCCCCTCTCCGTCCCCCCCTCCACCTTACTACTTCCCAACAACCACTTTCAGCCCGTTGTACCCATTACCCCACACACCAACCACCTCCCTCCCCTCCTTCTTCCCCCTCCCACCTCCCCTCCCCCTCACCATAACTCTACTATCTGTAATATAAACATTTCACTATAAACATCTATCATTTCAACATTTTAAACACTAGAAGCACTCCCCTCCAACCTCCCCCCTCCGTATCCCTCTATCCCAGCCTCCCATCACCCTCCTCCCAGACCCACTCTCAAGCAGACTCAATATCAGCAATCTATTCTCTATCCCTCACATTCACATTTCACATTATTAAATTCCAGTCCTCAGTTAGCCTGGCGGTATGCCGATCCAGCTTCACAGCTTTCTCTCTTCTTCAGGATGATGCTCTCTGGGGCTCTCGTGCATTCTTTTGCCGCAAACCGCTCCGTCCCCTCTCACCAGCAGTCTCCGACATCACTTGTTGTCCCTCCTGCTCCTCCGCCATCTGTACTAGTCGCCTGTGGGTAGTACTCAAACCGGCCTCCACCAGGGCCTTCTCTGCCTCCTGGCAATTCTGCACTCTCCAACTGCGTGTCCCCACCGTGAAACATAGTCCAAACGGGTAGAGCCAGCGATATCTCACATTTTCCTTTCTTAGCAGACTGGTAATTGGTTGCATCTCCCTCCGTCTCTGAAGTGTCCCAGCTGCGAGATCTGCAAAAATCTCCAATTTGTAGCCCTGCCACACAAACTCTCGGGCCTTCCTTATTTTGGCTACTATCTTCTCTTTAATGCTGTAGTCGTGCACACAGATCACAATATCCCGTGGTCTATTCGGTCTGCTAGGCCCCAGCGCCCTATGCGCTCTGTCCAGGGCTACTACACTGGGCCCCCCGTCCTCCTCACCGTCCCGCAGAATCTCTCTGCACACAGCTTCCGCCACTCTCCTGCTGTCATTAAACTCCGGTTGTTCAGGGACCCCCCGGATTCTTAAATTATTTCTGCGGGTGCAATTCTCCAAGTCCTCCAACTTGTACATGACCTGGTCTTTCCACCGCTCCCACTCTCTTACAGAGCTGTCCATCTCTGCCTGCTGGCTTTGCACCCTCTCCATGTGCTGCTCCTGCACCTCCATTCTCCGGCTCAGCTTGCTCACCTCCTCTCTCAGCTCACCACACACTTCCCCCACCTCCGATTTCACTATGGCCAGCTCCGTCTTAATTTCTTCAAACCAGGCTTTCAGCTCTTCGCGGGACACATTTTTGACCACGGTTTCACCCGATTCCAGCTCCGCAGACTTCAACAACTGTCTCTCTGCAGGTTCCCTGCACAACGTGCTTCCCGCCGCCGCCATCTTTGACTCTCCGCCGCCAGCCGCTCCACCACCGTATGCAAACTCTGAGGTCTGCCGCTTTTTTCCGTGTCGTCATAACTTTCCTCTGGTTTCCTACCCGCTCCACCACTCCTCTCCTCGCTATTAATAGCTTCTACCGGGGGATGGGGGGATCAATCTGCACCTTTTTTCTGGGTTAAGCTCCGGAGCTCACTCCTTAGGCTGCCATTCCTACCGATTACGTCACTTCCTCCTCTCGATCAATTGGTTTTTTAAAAACTGATGTGACCCAGCCTTGTTCATACTTCACCACCCACACATCCAAAAAGGTAACTTCATGGGCGTCAAATCAAATGTCGAAGTGAAGTGAATATTTTGATCCACACTGTTGAAAACCAATTGATCGTAACACCTTTTTTGCATGTGCTTATGAATTATTTTATTCATTTATTTTATTTATTCTGTAGCATTTATTATCACCTATCAATCATTTCTATGTGGTTTACAAGGTAGATATATAATATTCTTAAAACACTAAAACATACATGCATTAAAAAGCATGACAAAAAAAAATAAACTTCAAGATCCCATCTGAAATCTAACTAACCTCAAACATTAGGCGATATCTGTGGCAAGGAAATCTACAAGGTAAGGCCTGCTACTGCTCTTACCCGTGAAGCAACATATTCTACTACAGAAACTGGAAGACCACTAAAAAACGAGATGGCACATACAGTTGCAAAAATATGCACAATTCAGATGAAATTATTGCATGTGCAGCCTTAAAAACAAACACAAACTGTACATGGCAACCAATCGGTAGCCAATTAAAGTTCCCACAACAAAGGTGAAACATATTTGAACCTACGAGCTCTACAAACACATGTACTGACACGTTCTGCATCAACTATAATGGTTTTGAGACATACTGTGGCAAACCCAAATATATCATATTGCAGTAAACCAGCTGGGTACAAAGTCAATAGCTGAACCACCGCTGGAATATCTTAGGGCTCTAAGTACATCCGCAAGTTCCACACTGAAGCACAGCTTAAAAACACACTGAGGACCACATGTGCGATCTGATTTTAATTTTGCCCTGTTTGATAGATAGTAAATCATAATAAACTTGCATGCCTCCTTGAAAACATCCAGAAAAACAAAGATAAACACGATAAGCAGACATACTTAATGATAAGAAACCTAATTTAATTTCCTAGGAAATGAATTATGTTACATGCTACCAGTTTTGGTCTTAAATAAGAAGACAACAATTGTCATAATGGGTCACAGCAAAGGTCCATCAAGCCCAGCATCCTGTTTTCAACTGTGGCAAAATGACATGATCCCAGAACTCGCCAGATTCTATGCTACTTATCCCTAGGGAAAAACAAGGGCTTTCCCCAGGTCTATCTTAATAAAAAAGTCTATTGAATATTTCTCCAAAAACCTGTCCAAACCTTTTTAAATCTAGCTACGTTAACTGCTTTTACCACTTCCTCCAGCATATTCTAAATTTTTTTTAAATTTTATATTTATGCATTTTACATTACAAACTAAGCATTATAAACATACTTGTGGTAAACACAAACATACAATACATACATACAAAATTGTTCATGAAATACTATAAATACAACAGAAAAAGGTATCTGAAAAGTCCTCAGTAATAGAGGGGACAGATCATAAAAGAGGAACAATTATAAGGCAACATCTTACATATAAGATAATTTTATTTCTTTAAGCCCTGCTAGACCAGTCCAAACAAGTGAGGTGTGTGCTCCCCTACCAGCAGATTGTTGGAGAGAAAGGACCAATATAAAGCCCAGGTTTCAATGGCATCATTCCAATGCCTCTATCAAACTCAGCCACCAGAGGTCTCTTCAGTATCCATCCCAAAGCATATGGGAGAACATGGCAAGCCTCACACAACCTCAAAGTGGGCAACAGTAGAGAACTATTTACAGGAAAGCATAAACAGAAGGCTGTCCATAGAAAATGGGTCTGCAGAGCTAAATATATAAATCATAGCGGACCCAAGAGTACCGCCGCAGAAGAACACACACATTTCCAGAGGGTGGGCCCTGAACTAGTCTAACAGGACACAAGGACATTATCTGATAAGTAAAATGTCATCTTCCATATCGTCCTGCTAGACCAGTCCAGACAAGTGGGACGTACCAAAGCTACGACTCCACTGGGCAGGAAGAAGGCACAGCAGCTTGCAGAACCTTAGAGCCAAAGGCCATTTCTGCCCAAGTGTGGACATCCCAAGTGGAAATGCTTGACAAAAGTGGAAAGTGATGTCATGTCACCGCCCGACAAATGTCTGAAGGGGCTACCAAGCTATGCTCTACCCACGAGAACGCTTGTGCTAAGGTAGAATAGGCCTGCAAACACTCTGGAACCAGCCAGTTCTGCAACAGATCCGCTGAGACAATGGCCTCCTTAATCCAGCGCTCCAATGCAGACTTACCGCCATTTCACCTTGCACAGGCCAGCAAACAGCACTAAAAGCTGGTCTTACTTAAGAAATGAATTCACAACCTCCAAAAACCAGAGAGGCACCCTCCGGACATGCACAAGGCATAGATTCTTACAATTCTCCCGACCCTGCTCCTTAGAGGAGGGGGGCAGGCAAACTGCCTGGTTCACATGAAAGAGAAAAATCACTTCAGGGAAAAAAAGGAAGGCACAGGCCAAACGGAACCAGCCTCCTCAGAAAAAGATAGGCAAGGATCTTGGCGAGATAGAGTCGGCAGCTTAGAATCCTCCTTGCAGAAGAAATCG
Organism: Ichthyophis bannanicus; assembly: GCA_033557465.1. Lineage (NCBI taxonomy): Eukaryota > Metazoa > Chordata > Amphibia > Gymnophiona > Ichthyophiidae > Ichthyophis > Ichthyophis bannanicus. Next base: position 140,524,443 of record CM066035.1, on the reverse strand, counting down.
CAACCAAGACCACCATCTTGAGCGTCAAATCCTTCAGAGTAGTGCGCTTCAACTATTCAAAGGGCTCCAACATCAGGGCCCTGAGCACCAGAAACAGATTCCAAGAAGGAACCACAGACCAGGGGGGAAGACACAGACGCCAAACCCTCTTGAAGGCAGCGCAAAACATCCAGGTGTAAGATTTGAGACTTAACAGCTAACGGACCTCTGAAACAGGCCAAAGCTGCCGCTTGAACCTTCAGGGAGCTAAGAGAAAAGGTCAACAGAGATGGCAACTTGGCCACCTCAGGAGCCAGCTGCCGTATGCCAGACCAGCAATCAAGGCACCAGATCCACACTAATGCCAGGTTTGTAGACCTCCTCCAGGCTCTAAGCAGAGTGGAAAACCACCACCGGAGAGTAGCCTGTATGCACTAATAGTCTCCTTACAGGAGCCAAGCAATAAGCAAGGAGGAAGATGGGTCCCTCCAGGACCAGCAGTCCCCGACACAATAGGGCCCGAGATGGAGGCAAACGAAGAGTTGGCACTTTCAGGAGCCTAATCAGATCTCCAAATCATGCTCTCCTTGGCCAACCCTGCACTGCCAGAATAATCCTTCTCAGGTGGTGTGCCATATGCCAAATCACACGCTCCACCAGGGGCCATGTGGAAAACACACACAGCAGGTGTTGACCGTCTAGGTTGAGCCAAGGCGTCGATGCCCTCGGACTCAGTCTCCTTGCAGCAACTGAAGAAGCAGCACACTTTGCCACTGAAGTGGGTTGTCATCAGATCCCTCTCGGGGCAACCTCAGCAGTGCAGAAACAACTGAAACACCTCTTGACTCCCCCCACTCTCTTGGAACCAGAGGGTGCAGACTGAGAAAATTCATTTCCACAGTATCCACTCCAGCAAAGTGCAGAGCAACAAACTGGGAGGTTCTTCACTGCCCAGGCAAATAGGACAGCATCTCCAGGGCTATCCCGGCACTCCTCATGCTGCCTTGCTGAATGACACAAACCACCACTGTGGCATTGTCTGAGAACATGAACTACCTGGCCCTCAATCAGGAGCTGGAAACGTAGAAAGGCCAACCTGATGACCCTCACCCTCAAGAAAGTTGATGGACCTTACCACCTCCCTGTGGTTCCAATGGCCCCAGGCTGTTCAGCCTTTGCAATGGGCTCCCCAGCCCGAGAGATTGACATTCATCATCAGAAGGATTCATCCAGCAGCACTCCCTTCCTCATAAGACAGAGCTGCCGCCACCACCGCAGGCTGGTCATCACCATCATTGGGAGCAGGAACCTGAGCTCAAACCACTGAGAACTCTGGAAGAGCTGAATAAGTAAGGATTGTTGGAGCGGCTGTATATGAGCACGTGCCAACGGCACCATCTCGATTGTTGCCACAAGCAATCTGAGGAGCTGAAGATCAACCCGGAAATTGGGACACCCTGTTCTCACTTGGATTTAAGGGCTCTGTTCTATCATGGTTTCTTATCTCTTTCATTACACCTTTAACTCTTTGAAGGCCTACTTTAAATTTTTAATCCACATTCTGCAGCCGGGTTAAATTTTGCATATGTCAGGAAAATTGTAACCGTCTTATTCAATATGTTCTAATAGTGATTTTCCTTCTGCTATGGTCATGTATCATATACCATTTGATAGGAATATTTAGTCAGAATTTTGGATCCCGAGAGTTTTGGGCTCGGCCTGGAAAGGGCTAAATTAGTGTATGTTCTGGTGGATCTTCTCCATTGCTATCTTGCTTTCAGTTAGTGTACCTCAGGACTCTGTCTTGAGACCTCCTCTTTTCTTGCTATATACTTATTCCCTTGGTACTCTGATCTCCTCCTACGGGTTTCAATACAGTCTTTATGCTGATGACTCTCAGATTCACCTCTCTGCACCTGAAATCTCTCCATGAATCCAGCCCCATATCTCACCTGCTTGTTTGATGTTGCTACCTTGATGTCCCAGCTGTCATCTGAAATTAAACATGGCCAAGAAAGGACTCCTTATCTTTCCCTCTAAGCTCACCTGCGCCCTTCCTCCTTTCTGTGAATAAATAGTAATTACACTTGCCTGGTAATTGTAGTTCCTTGAGAGACGACAGCTTAGTCCTCAACGTATGGGTAGTGCACCTCCTCCTGCAGCATGAAGACTGGACCAATCAGATTTCAGCTCCTCTGGAACCATCATACCAGGCATCTCTGGAACTCCAGTGAACTACTGTCAAAGCAAACTCAAACACGTAGCTAACCTTTAATAGGGTCCCTTTTAGGTTTTTCTGTTTTCTTGGGTTTTTTTTTACTGTATCCAAAGACTACAACTAACAGGGACGGAATGTCCCGCCCCTGCCACAGCATAAGCAGAGAGTGAGAATAAAAGGAAAACATTGGAGCGAAAAGAAAAGGGCAAGGGAACACACTCACCTGGGAATACGGACCTCTGAACCCAAGGCGTGCCGCGCTAAAAGAAAGTAGATAGGGAGAGGCAGGAGGACTAAGCTGTCGTCTCTCAAGGAACTACAATTACCAGGCAAGTGTAATTACTATTTCCTTATCGTTCCTCCAGCTTAGTCCTCAACGTATGGGATGTATCAAAGCAGCCTAACGGGCGGGATTCTTCCAGCCGGCACGCAGAACCGCGGAACCAAAACCGGCATCGCTCGCCGCCAAGACATCAAGTCGATAATGTTTACTGAAAGTGTGCAAAGAAGACCACGTGGCCGCCTTACAGATATCCACCGGTGAAACCAAACTGAACTCCGCCCAGGACGCTGCTTGCGCCCTCGTAGAATGAGCGCGCAATCCAACAGGCGGAACCCGACCGTGTAACAGATAAGCCGAGCCAATCGCCTCTTTAATCCACCGAGCAATAGAGGCCTTCGCCGCCGCCTCCCCTTTGCGAGGACCGCCAAACAGCACAAACAAGCGATCCGATTTACGAAACTCGCTGGTAACTTTTAAATAGCGTCGTAAAACTCTCTTGAGGTCCAACCGACTCAGACCGCGATCAGAAGCACGTCCTTCCGACCCCGGAAACACCGGAAGGGAGACGACCTGGTTCAAGTGAAAAGGAGAAGTCACCTTAGGTAAAAAGGAAGGTACAGGCCGCAGAACCACCTTATGAGCCGAGAAAGACAGGAAAGGCTCCCTGCAAGAAAGAGCCTGGAGCTCGGAAATACGGCGTGCCGAACAAATCGCCACTAAAAACACCGTCTTGAGGGTCAAATCCTTTACCGAACTACGAGAAAGAGGCTCAAAAGGGGCTGCACTGAGAGCCCGCAACACCAAATTAAGATCCCATGAGGGTACCGAGACCCTGCGGGCCGGACGCAGTCTAGAAACAGCCCACAAGAAACGAACGACATCAGCATGAGCACCTAAAGACACGCCATGAACCTTTCCTCGGTAACACGACAGCGCCGCCAACTGCACGCGCAAGGAACTGGCAGCCAAACCTTTAGCAAAACCGTCTTGTAAAAAATCCAGTATTACCGGAATAGAGGCTGTAGCCGCTCGGATCTGATGCCGAGAACACCAGTCCTCAAAAATACGCCAAACCCGTACATAGGCCAGCGAAGTGGATCTCTTGCGCGCTTGTAACAGGGTCGCCACGACAGACTGGGAATAACCCCGTTTTCTTAGCCGAGCCCTTTCAATAGCCAGGCTGTAAGAGAGAATCTCCCCACTTGAGGCATGCGAAGGGGACCCTGACACAACAGATCCGGAACCAAGGGAAGCCTCCACGGAGAACCGTCCACCAACCTCATCAGATCTTCATACCAAGGACGACGAGGCCAATCCGGCGCTATCAACAGCACCCGACCCCGGTGAGCCTCGATACGCTGAATCACGTGCCCCAGCAGGGGCCATGGAGGAAACACGTAGAGAAGACCTGCGGAGGGCCAAGGCTGCAAAAGAGCATCCAGACCTTCGGACATCGGCTCTCTCCGACGACTGTAGAACCGAGCTGCCTTTGCTGAGCGGAACGTGGCCATCAAGTCCATGACCGGTTGGCCCCAACGCTGAACCAGCTGCGCGAACACCCTCGGATGGAGTTCCCATTCGCCGGGATCCACCTGAACTCTGCTGAGAAAGTCCGCCGTCACGTTGTCTTTTCCGGCAATGTGCGCCGCCGAGATGGCCCGCAGCCGGGGCTCCACCCACTCGAACAACGTCCAAGTCTCCGCTTCCAGGCCGACGCTTCCGGTACCGCCCTGCCGGTTGATGTAGGCAACAGACGCCGCATTGTCGGAGAGAACCCGAACCGCCCGAGACGATATCCGGGTCTCAAAGTGTTGTAATGCCAATCGAACGGCTCGAAGTTCCAAGCGATTTATCGACCAAGCGCTCTCCTCCGGGGACCAGAGACCTTGAGCGAACTGGCCTCCGCAGTGTGCGCCCCAGCCCGTCAGGCAGGCATCCGTCAAGAGCGGAACCCAGTCCGGCTGCTCCAAGGGCATCCCCACTCGGAGCGAGGATGGTCTCAGCCACCAACGCAGATCTCTCCGAACTGCCATCGGGCAAGGTAGACGTTTGTTCAGGGAATCGGACTGGTTGGACCAGCGACGGAGCAAGGCCCGCTGGAGCGAACGCATGTGAAAGCGTGCCCAAGGTACAACCTCCAGGGAAGCTGCCATCGTCCCCAGCAACTGCAGGTAGTGCCAGGCCGACGGAGCCGGAGTCTTTCAGAACCGTCGTACAAGAGACTGAAGAGCCAATATCCTGCGTTCGGGAAGAGATACCAATCCCACACACGTCTCGAACCACACCCCCAAATATTCGAGAAGCTGCGTCGGAACCAAATGGCTCTTGCGCGGGTTGACCACCCAGCCGAGAGACTGCAAGAGCGCCACGACTCTTGCAGTCGCCGCCAAGCTCTCCGCGCGAGACTTCCCGCGAATCAACCAATCGTCCAGATAGGGATGAACGAGCACCCCCTCTTTGCGCAAGGCTGCCGCTACAACCACCATGATTTTGGTGAAGACTCGCGGCGCGGTCGCGAGACCGAAGGGCAAAGCCTGAAACTGGAAATGATCCCACGGCAGCGCGAAGCGGAGATACTTTTGCTGGTCCTCTCGAATAGGGATATGGAGATAAGCCTCCGTGAGGTCGAGAGACGTGAGAAACTCGCCCCGGCGGACGGCGACTATCACGGACCGTAGGGTTTCCATCCGAAAGTGGGGTATCCGCAGACAACGATTCACTCCTTTGAGATCCAAAATGGGGCGAAGATCGCCACCCTTCTTTGGCACCACGAAATAGATGGAGTACCTTCCCAGACCATATTCCGCTTGCGGCACGGGAATGACCGCCCCCAGCTGGACAAGACGATCGAGCGTTTGCCGGACCTGAAGGGTTTTGCGGACTTCCCGGCAGGGGGACGCTACAAAGGAATCGAGCACGGGACGGGCCAAATCGAGAACATACCCGTCTCGTATGATGTCCAAAACCCACTGATCGGAAGTAATCTGGGTCCAAGCGGAGAGAAAACGTCGAAGACGTCCCCCGATCACAGGCAGCTCCACCTGGACCCGCTGCCCTTCATTGGGGCTTGCGAGCGGCCGGAGGACCAGCTGGCGCGAATCCTCTGCTGGCTCCCCGAAAGCCACGAAACCCCGACGCCCGGGAGCTATATCTGCCACGCTGGAAGCCCCCAGAACGGGGCGACCGGAACCTACGAAAGTCCCGAAACTGCCCCCGAGCGACCGGAAGCGACCTTCCCCGCTTGGGCCTATCCTCCGGCAGGCGACCGCCTTTGGAGTCTCCCAGATCTTTGACCAACCTATCCAAATCCTCACCAAAGAGCAGTCTACCTTTAAAAGGCAATTTGCCCAACCGCGACTTGGAAGACCCATCGGCCGCCCAATTTTTTTAACCAAAGGGCTCTGCGTGACGCCACCACGGATGCCATGCTATTGGAGAGAGCTCTGATGAGATCATACTGGACATCCGCCAAATACGCCGCACCAGATTCCAAGCGGTGGAGCTCAGTCAGCCTGTCGGCCTCCAAGGAAGGAGTCTGTTGAAGCCGCTGAACCCAGCGCAAACAGGCACGGGCAACCCAAGCCCCACAAACGGAAGCCTGTAATGCAATCGCGTCCGCCTCAAAGGATTGCTTTAACAGCCCGTCCATTTTCCGGTCCTGCGGCTCACGTAAGGCCGCACTCCCTTCCACCGGAATGGTGGTCTTCTTAGTCACCGCCGACACGGCCGCGTCGACTTTGGGAGATCGGAAACGCTCTAGATCTGTGTCCGACAGAGGGTAAAGCCGTCGCATGATCTTAACCCCCTTGAGACCCGATTCAGGAGTGTCCCACTCGGACTGAATCATCTGGTCAATAACCTTGTGAATGGGGAAAACCACGTTAGTTTGACATACCGCCTGAATAATGGGATCTGCCCCGTCCGTCTCCTCCACCGGAGCAGTAGGGGCCAAACCCAGAGTCTGAAGCGCCTCCGAAACAAGAGCTCTTCTCGTCGGAACACGCGAATAATCTTTGCCTGATCCTCCGGCTCAGGAAGCTCGCCCTCTTCCAAGGCGTCTCCATCCACCTCCTGGTCGAACTCTGGGTCATCCCCGTCAGGCCACTCAATCTCCGACGGAAAAGTTTCGTGCATCCGTGGTCACTTAGGGGCCCTGCCGCCGGACAACGGAGTCTCCCCCAAAGTGGACTGGGCAGACACCCCCTGCGCTGGAAGTGGCGCAGCCCCCATAACCTGGCGCCTACGGCAGAACGCTTGGTGCAGGAGCAAAACAAAATCGGGGGAAAAATCCTCCAAGGGCAAGGCCCCCCCGAGGTCCGACTGTCCCGCAGCCACCAAGGAACCCGTAGAAGGAAGTCCCGAGGGTCCCTCCAGAGGCGACTCCAAATCCCCTGCTGCGGCACCGGACTGCGCCGTCGCAGCCAAGGAACTTTCCAGACGCTGCTCCATACTGCCAGACAGCAAGGCACAGCGTGGGCACACGCCGGTCTCCGCGTCGGCGCCCCGCCTAGATCCACAAATGAGACAAAGAGACCCCCCTGGCAAGGGAGCCCCTGCGCCGTTGAGAGCTAGCAGGCACCTCGCAATGCTGAAAGGGAAGAACTGGCTCACTGACCCAGAAGAACCATGCGGGAACTGGGCAGTAGCTGGCAACGAAAGCCTCTGAAGGGAGGAAGGTAGAACGTCTCCCCTTTGCCCAGCAAGAAGCAGTTGTGGCTTTCGTTAGAGCTGGCCTCTTTTTTTTTTTTTTGATAGCTCACCCAAGGACACCCGAGAGCTGAAAAAAAAGGAAAACGCAAACCAATCGAGGAGACAATAACAGCCCCGCAAAGGAAGAGGAGAGGACACGCTCAATCTCCCCCCCCCCCTTAGCCGCGGGACCGCTGCGCCCCGAGGCAAAAGGGCCGAAATGAAAGAAGGCAAGAAATTAACAGAAACTAAAAGAAATTAAAATAAATTAAATTAAATAATCTAAAAGAAATCAAAGAAATAAAGAAAACTACCGCGGGACACTGCTGAGGAAAAAAACGCGAGTCAAGAAAAAATGGCCGCGGCAGCCAGGCAACGATGGCGCGCTTTTTTCCCCCGCCGAGAAAACAGCCCGAGGGAAGCCAAACACTGCCCCGAATAAACCGCGCACCCCCTGAAGACCGCAACCCTGGGAGCCCCCCGAACCAACCCCACAAGCACTAAGGGATCCCAGAACGACCGGGCAGAGAACAGAACTCGGCTCAGCAGCGGTCCTGATCTCCCACAGCCGTCAGCACTCACTGGCACTAGTGAAGCAAACTCACCAACCCTCCGGAGAGGAGTTGCAGTACAGCCGCCGCAGGAGCTCTGCCCCGAACATCCCTGGAGCAGAGATCCTAATCACCCAAGGGAGACAGGCCAGAACACAGAAGCGGCAAAGGCTGGGCAGGAGAGAGACCTTCCTCAGGCCCCCCCCCCACGGAGTGCCGTGATAAGAAACCCAAAAAATTTAAAGGGACAGGAACCCTTAAATTAACTAAATCAAAATAAGCCCTAATAGGACAAAAAATAAAGACCCAAAAGGTTAGCTAGGGAAAGAAATACAACTAACTAATCAACTAGTGAGCCCAGCTAGGCTCACTAACGTCCTCCTGCTGCATGAAGACTGGACACACTGGAGTTCCAGAGATGCCTGGTATGATGGTTCCAGAGGAGCTGAAATCTGATTGGTCCAGTCTTCATGCTGCAGGAGGTGGTGCACTACCCATACGTTGAGGACTAAGCTGGAGGAACGATAAGGAACACTACCATTCTACCAGTGTCCTCAGCTTGCAGTCATTTTTGACTAGTCTCTCTTTTTCTCTGCACACATCCAACAGATAACTAAATTCTGTCGCTTCTTTCTCTATAAACAGCAGCAAAACCCGTCACTTCCTTTCTGAACACAATACCAAGCCCCTTATCCACTTAGTCACCTTCCATTTAGACAGTTGCAACCTGCTCCTTGCTGGTCTCCTCGTCAATCCATTCCAAATTCAGACTTTAAGGCTAATCCTCTGCCGTTGTCACTATGTTCATGTAACCTCTCTCTCTTCTGAAGTCACTTCATTGGCTGTTTCTGCATCCAGATCAAACGTCTGCTATTGATATACAAGTGCATTCATTTTATCGCTCGTTTTTTCTCCTCTTTCTTCTCTTCCTGCATCCCTCCTCAGGAACTCTGCTCATCAGGCAAATCTCTCTTATATATGCCCTTCTCTTCCACTACCAACCTCTGACTTTGCCGGTTCTATCCTGCTGCACGTTTTACCTGGAAGACATTACCCGAGTCATAAGAACATAAGATATGCCATACTGGGTCAGACCAAGGTCCATCAAGCCCAGTATTCTGTTTCCAACAGTGGCCAATCTAGGTCATACGTACCTAGCAGTTTCCCCAAGGGACACAGGTTCCACAATGCTTATATTGGTTCAAGCATTGATATCCTGGGTCCCTTCTTAATAATGGTTTATGGACCTTTCCTCCAGGAACTTGTCCAAACCTTTTTTAAACCCAGCTACACTAACAGCCTTTACTACATCCTCCGGTAACAAATTCCAGAGTTTGATTACACGTTGAGTGAAAAAATATTTTCTTTTATTAGTCTTAAATAGTTTACCCTGTAGCTTCATTGCATGTCCCCTAGTCTTTCTATATTCTGATAAGGTAAACAATCGATCTACGTTTACCCGTTCCACTCCGTTCATTAATTTATAGACTTCTATCATATCTCCCCCTCAGCCGTCTCTTTTCCAGGTTAAAAAGCCCCAACCTTTTTAGCCTTTCTTCATAGGAGTATCCTTCCATCCCCTTTACCATTTTGGTGGCTCTTCTCTGAACCTTTTCTAAAATCGTTATATCCTTTTTAAGATACGGCGACCAGAATTGCACACAATATTCAAGGTGCGGTCTCACTCTCTTCATATCTAAGCTAAAAATCCACCTCTTTGAGGCTGCTTTTGGATCCTGGCCCTCTTATTCTCCTGTTTACCACTTCTACTATAACCATTTCCCCTTTGTTTTACCCTAATCTCCTGTTTGTTGTATGTCTGTCTTGGTTAGACTGTGAGCTCTTTTGAACACAGACTGTCTCCTACATGTACAGTGCTGCGTATACCTTGTAACGCTATACAAATAAGATGGAGCAACTACTATTATTATTTCTTAAAGGGCACCTACCTTTAGCTGAATTGACATCAAGAACATTAATCTGTTTTTTTATTTTGATGTTAGATTCCTTACTTGCCTTTTCCAAATCCAAGCTCAAATGAGCTCAAAATCTCAGTTGTATGTGAGGCAATGAAGGGTGAAGTGACTTGTCCAATTTAACAGTGGGAAAAAGTGAGATTTGAACCCCGATTTGCAACTTGCTTATCTAACCATTAAAGTTACTCTTTATTTTTTTTAATTGAGTTTCCAAAATACATAGAACACTCCTTAATGTGTTCTATGTATTTTGGAAACTTAATGAGATTAAACAGGTAGACAAAAAGGTGAGTTGGTTGATATAGTGTACCTGGATTTTCAGAAAGCCTTTGACAAGGTCCCTTATGAGAGACTTTTGTCAAAATTAAAAAGTCAAGGGATAGGAGACAGTGTACTATTGTGGATCAGGAAGTGATTAAAAGACAGAAAGCAAAGGGTAGGACTAAAGGAGAAATTTTCACTTACCGTTAATTTCCTTTCCTGGAATCCTGCTAGACCAGTCCAAACAAGCAGGTTTATCTTTCCCTACCAGCAGATGTTGGAGACAGAGGAAAAAAACACCAGAAGCCTGATTGGCTGGGCTCTGGTAGGCATATAGGTATACCCCTAGGGCAGCGATGGCGAACCTATGGCACGCGTGCCAGCTGTGGCACGCGAAGGCCTTGCAGCTGGCACGCGGGAAGGTCCGCAATCGGAAAAAAAAACAACAACCCTGTCTGCTGCCGTTGTCGGGGCCGCCGCGGCAGAATCGAGCGTGCCGCGGGGCCCCCCTGTACCCGGCAGATCCTGCCCTCCCCGTAGCAGCTCTCTCTTTGGAGCTACAGTCAGACGCGCCGGCTTGCAGAGCGCGAAGGGAAGAGTTTCCCTTTCGCGACTCTGTTAAGCCCGCGTGGGCTGATGGGAACTACCCATCAGCCCCCGCGGGCTTAACAGAGCAGCGAGGGAACTCTTCCCTCGCGCTCTGCAAGCCGGCGCGTCTGACTGCAGCTCCAAAGAGAGTGCTGCTACGGGGAGGGCCGGCTCTGCGGGGGGGGTACTGGGGGGCCCCGCGGCACGCTCGATTCTGCCGCGGCGGCCCCGACAACGGCAGCAGACAGGGTTGTTTTTTTTTTTTTTTTTTTTCCCTGGGCTGGGCTGGGCTGGGGGGGGGGGGTGGGGGTTAGGAGTGGTGATGGGCTGGGCTGGCTGGGCTGGGGGGGGTTAGGAGTGGTGATTGGCTGGGCTGGGCTGGGGGGGGTTAGGAGTGGTGATGGACACTGGGCTGGCTGGGGGGGGATAGGAGTGTTGAAGCGCACACGGCTGGCTTGGGGGGTTAGGATTGGTGAGGGGCGCTGGGATGGGGGGTAGGAGTGGTGATGGGCGCTGGGGGGTTAGGAGTGGTGATTGGCTGGGCTGGGCTGGGGGGGTTTAGGAGTAGTGATGGGCTGGGCTGGGCTGGGGGGTGTTAGGAGTAGTGATGGGCTGGGGTGGGGGGGGTTAGGAGTGGTGATGGGCACTGGGCTGGGGGGTTAGGAGTGGTGATGGACACTGGGCTGGCTGGGGGGGGTTAGGAGTGGTGATGGGCACTGGGCTGGCTGGGGGGTTAGGAGTGGTGATGGGCGCTGGGCTGGGGGGGGTAGGAGTGGTGATGGGCGCTGGGGGGGTTAGGAGTGGTGATAGGCGCTGGGGGGGCTTAAACTAAAAATTGAGTGATGGGGGATTAGGACTGGGAGTGGGCTGATGGGGAGGTTAGGACTGGAAATGGGCTGGTGGGATTAGGACTGGAAATGGGCTGGTGGGATTAGGACTGGGAGTGGGCTATGGGGGGCTAGGACTGGTAATGGGTTGGGGGGGTTGCTAGGACTGGAAATGGGCTGAGTGGAAGGGGGCTTGAACTGCAAATAGCTGTTGGGGATGGGGCTTGGAATGGAAATGGGCTGAGGGGAAGTGGGGGGCTTGAAGAAGGGAATGGATGCTGGGTGAGACTGGAACTAGAAGGGAGCTGATGTTGGGGGAGGATTAGAATGGGATGGGGCTGGGAGAGTAAAATGGAGAGGGGAAAAATATTTTGTGTAGGAGGGATGAAAAATCTACAATTGGCCAGGTATTGGGAGAGTAATTGGGGATTGAGGATGGAGGGGTAAAATTTGTGTGGATGAAATAGGAATGAGGAAAGAGCAAAAGGAGAAAGATTAGTATGTTAAAGCAGATGTAGAGAGAGAGAGAATGGAAAAAAAACTAGAAGAGAGAAGAAAGGACAAATGGACAGCAGACGATGGAGAGTTAGCAGAAAACATGAAGAAACCAGAAGAAAATGGCTGGACCAATTGCAACTGAAAAAAAATGCACAAAAGGTAGAACGATATCTCTTTATTTTGAATTTATTAACTGGAATATGTCAGCTCTGGGAAATGTGCATCATTAACATCTGCGCTTTGTTTGGTACAAGAGGAAATTCCTATTTGACGTTGCCACTTGTTCTCTTTCCCCAGTATTCACTGAAATGTATTGGTTTAATATTTGCAGTGTTGCCTTTTGATAGGTAGGGTATGGTGCTTTGTGAGTCCTGGTAATGCTGTCAGGATACGGCGGGTTTGCTATGGGTTCTAAATGGGCAGCGTTTGTAGTAGTTCCTAATGTGCCTGGCGGTTGGCACTGGATTATAGTAATGTAGAAATCTTTTAGTCTTTCTTTATCCATACACTCATTAAGAGACATGTTTACTAAAAGTTAGTGTATGGTAACATTATGCAAATATTTATGCAAATAAGACCACTTATGCAAATGACGTGCTGGCACTTTGAGGAAATTCTTTGGTTTTGTGCGGCAGTTTGGGCACTCGGGCTCAAAAAGGTTAGCCATCACTGCTATAACCACTCTCCAAATGTCAAACAGTGTAATATCGGCGGCGGTAGCTACCGTAACTGATAGTCGATCAACTGATTCCTTAACAATTTGAATTGGTTCTAAAGAAAATACAATAACCTGAGCTTGCGGTAGGGCCTCAGATGGGCACTTCGTTGAGGCCCACTGAGGAAGTGGGCACCGCCCACTCATACTTACTAGGAGAAAGCCAGTAGTTGTCTTGATGATAGAAACATAGAAAAATGACGACAGAAAAATACCACATGCCTATCTAGTCTGTCCCTTCAATATCAACAACTACAATAGTACCCCCTCTTTTCCTTTAGAGATCCTCTGTGTTTGTGCCATGCTTTTTTGAATTCAGATACTGTCCTCATCTCTACTATCTCCACTGGGAGACTATTCCACGGATCCACCACTCTTTCCGTAAAGAAATATTTCCGCATATCACTCCTGAATCTATCCCCTTTCACGCTCATTCCATGTCCCTTCGTAGCAGAGCTTGCTTTCAATCGAAAGAGGCTCTCCCCGTGTGCATTTATGCCATGGAGGAATTTAAACGTCTCAATCATATCACCTCTATTCCGCCTTTCCTCTAAGATGTACATATTAAGATCCTTAAGTATGTCCTCATATGATTTATAACAAAGACAACTAACCATTTTGGTAGCCACCCTCTACACTGACTCCATCCTGTTTATATCCTTTTGAAGGTGCGGTCTCCAGAATTGCACACAATACTCCAAATGAGGTCGTACCAAAGACTTATACAGAGGCACTATCACCGACTTTTTTCTCTCCCTATGCACCCAAGCATCCTTCTAGCTTTTGCTGTCGCCTTTTCTACCTGTTTAGCTACTTTAAGATCATCAGGCAACCACACCGAGGTCCCGCTCTTCTTTAGTGGACAAAAGTACTTCATCCCCTATACTATACTGCTCCCTTGGATTGCTGCAGCCCAAACCCATGACCTTGCATTTTTTAACAGTAAATCCCGGCTGCCAAATTCTAGACCATTCTTCAAGCTTAGCTAGATCACTCCTCATGTTATCTACACCTTCCTGGGTATCTACTCTATAGAAGATTTTGGTATCATCCGCAAAGAGGAAAACCTTACCTGACAGCTCTTCCATTATATCACTAACAAAGATGTTAAAAAGAATCGGACCAAGGACAGATCCCTGGGGCATACCACTGGTAACTTCCTTCTCCTCAGAGTGAGCTCCATTTACCTGTACCCTTTGTTGCCTCCCACTCAACCAATTTCTAACCCAAGCAGTAACTTTAGGGTCCATCCCTAGGGTGCTCAGTTAGTTTATAAGTCGCCTGTGAGGAACAGCGTCAAAAGCTTTACTGAAATCTAAATACACCACATCTAGGGCTCTCCCTCAGTCCAACTCCCCAGTCACCCAGTCAAAGAAATCAATCAATCAGATTTGTCTACCAAGATTTGCCTCTGGTGAATCCATGCTGCCTCGGATCCTGTAATCCGCTGGACTCCAGAAACCTCACTATTTTCTCTTTCAGCAGCATTTCTAATAATTTACTCACCACTGAAGTTAAACTAACTGGCCTGTAGTTTTCAACCACATCCCTACTTCCACTTTTGTGTAAAGGGACCATATGAGCCTCTCTCCAGTCCTTTGGCACCACTCCCGACTCCAACAAGTCATTGAAAAGGTCAGTCAGTGGAGCTGCTAGAATGTCCCCAAGTTCCCTCAGTATTCTAGGGTGTATCCCAAACGGTCCCATCGCTTTGTCTACTTTAAGTTTAGCTAGTTTCTCACGAACACAGTCTACTGAAAATTCTTCATGATGCCCCTCGCTTCTGTTCCTGTTTCTGGGTGTTTTCTGAGGTCCTGTTCCTGGCACTTCATCTGTGAACACAGAACAGAAATATTTGTTAAGCAATTCCGCTTTATCCTCATCAGCTTCTACATATTCCTCCCCTTCACCCTTGAGTCTGACAATACCACTTTTACCCTTCCTCTTTTCACTAACATATCTGAAAAATTTCTTATCCCCCCATTTTATTGCATTGGCTATTTCCTCCTCTTTTTGAATCTTTGCTTTCCTGACTACTTTGCTAGCTTCTCTTTTCCAAATATAGATGCCTGTCTTCCTCTCTCTGTCATCTCTTGTATTTCATGAAGGCCTCCCTCTTTTTCTTCACCTTTTCAGCTACTTCTTTCGAAAACCATAGCAGTCTCCTTTTCCTTTTACCTTTATTTACCATTTTAACAAAAAGGTTGGTTGCCCTTAAAATATCCCCTTTCAGTTCTGCCCACTGTTTTTTCTACATCCCCCAGCAGTTCCCATCCTGCTAACGACTCCCTGAGGTACTGGCCCATCTTGGCAAAGTTAGTTTTCCTAAAGTCTAAGACCCTTGCTTTTGAATGGATTCTATCAGCCCTAGTCCTAATACTGAACCACACCATCTGGTGATCACTGTATGCAAAATGATCTCCCACTATAACATCAGAAACACTTTCACCATTGGTAAGCACCAAGTCCAGTACGGCCCCTTCATGTGTGGGGTCTGTTACCAATTGCCTGAATAGTTCTCCTTGTAGAGCATCCAGGATCTCCTTACTTCTAGATGATACTGCAGCAGGAATGTGCCAATCAACATCTGGCATATTGAAACCCCTATCAGTAGCACTTCCCCTTTCCTAGCAATGCTGCATGTGTCTTCAATTAACTCTCCGTCCACCTCTTCCTCCTGTGAGGGAGGTCTGTATACACGCCAATGCAAATAGATTTCTCTTTCCCTCTTTCTAGTTTAACCCACAGTGCCTCCTCTCTCCCTTTTAAGCTCTGTAATTCCAAAACTTTAATATTTTTTTTTACATATAGTGCCACTCCTCCTTCCCTTCTTCCTACCCTGTCCTTTCTGAATTAGGTATAGCCAGGTATATTACATCCCAGTCATGGTTTTCTGTGAACCATGTTTCTGTAACTGCCACTAAATCCTAGTCAGCCACTCCCATTAAAGCTTCAACATCTGGGATCTTATGTCCCATGCTACGGGCTTTCCATATGTTGCCCCTTTTACCCATTTCCATAAAGGTATTTGATGTTTCACTTACCTGGGGGCTTTCACTTATCTGGGGGGGTTTCTTCACCCATCCCCAACGAATCTAGTTTAAAGTCCTCTTCAGTAGATTAGCCAGTCTGCTACTGAAGACACGTTGACCTCTCTTAGACAGATGGACACCATCTCTGCTCTGCAACCTTTGGAACAGCATCCCATGGTCCAGGAAACCAAAACACTCTCGAAGACACCATCCACGCAGCCATGCATTCATCTCCAGGATGCGAGCTTCTCTGCCTTGGCCTTTACCCTCAACATGGAGGATTGAAGAGAACACCACCTGTGCACCTATCTGCTTCACCCTCTGTCCCAGAGCCATGAAGTCACTTTTGATATGCTCAGAGGGATACCTGGCAGTATCATTTGTGCCGACATGGATTAGCAACATTGGGTAATAGCCAGTGGGCTTGATGAGTCTCAGCAAACTCTCCATAACATCTCGGATTTTGGCACCTGACAGACAGCATACCTCTCTGGACATCAAGTCTGGTCGGCAGATGGACGCCTCAGTACCCATCCCTCAGAAGAGAGTCACCAACCACCACTACCCTTCGCTTCCTTGTGGTCATTGATTCTGCAACTTTGGGGCACTTGAACTCTGGTTCTTCCCTTTCCAGGGATGCTTTCACCTCCTCCACGTCCAGGGCTGCATAATGGTTCTTCATTTCAAGGGCTGGAGAAGTTGGATTGGTGATTCTGCAGGCCCTGGTGACTTGTGTCCAGCTTTCGTCATTCTGTAGGCACCCATCTTCTCCTCTGCTGGAGAGCTTGGATGTTGCAAGAAGCATCTCATCAATGTATTCTCACTGTCTTGAATGCTCCTCAGCCTCGCCACCTCCTCTTGGAGTTCCTTCACTGGCTTCCTGAGAGCTTCAGCATGCAGGCACCCTGCACATGGAACAGGTCCTTCAGCTGGCATTGGGACCTCTGTCTGGACAGAGGCAGAAGCTGTAACGGGGGCAACAGCTTTAGCAATACGATTTTTCCCAGCCATTGTTCAGTTTGTGGAGCTTAGGTATCTGTTAAAACAAAAAAAGAGAGAGATGTACCAAAGTACCAGTCGGTTTCCCAGCTGTCCTTTCAAAGAAAAAGCAGTTAAATCTCTTTAAGTATGTTCAAAATGTGCTGATCCAAGTCCCTGTGTGTAGTTAATTGGGGAGGTGCCCTATAAAGCAAGACTGCTCACTAGGGGTGGGTGGGAGTTGGGGGGTAGGGAGGGAACTAACTCCTGATTAGGTGTCAGTAGCTTCAAAGAGCTGAGAAAGATACTAAAGCAGAGTTTTAAACCTACCCCACTAAAGAAAATATTTCTCCTTTTAAACTAAAGCACCAAAAAGAATGTAACTTTGTTTTAAAAATGTACTAAAACCCTTTTAAGAGCTCCCAGGCAGAGAGCTGTAATTTAAAAAGCCACAAACTCTTATCTTTGCTTGAAAAATGTATAGCCCCTGATGGGACTGAATGAAGCCCCCAAGGATTCAGAGGAGAAAAAAAAACCACCCAAGCAGGGGGATTTCCGGTCCTACCTTCACCTCCGACAGTACTCGAACATGCTGATCCATAGGGCCGACTGCCCCCTTCAGTATGGGCATTACAGGCTCAGATCTTACTTCAGAAAGCTTGATTTTCCTCTTTCCACAGCCCTTGGGTATCTTCAGTAGCCTGAAATGGCCCTGAAGGGGCACCAAAGGGACTTGCTCTTTCGGGTACATGTCTGGAGAGAGGCAGCTGCGATTTAAGTACCACTGCAGGGTCTACCCTGATGACGCTGAAGGCGGGGAGGAACTCCAGTGGCACACCAATCCAGGTAGGTCTCACTAGCAAAGTGCAGATAGCCAATTCCCCTGCTCTTGATCCTCCCGTTCTCCTAAACTTACTCTCTAAACTGTTTCAAAGTTATCTACAGACAGCAGGTTCTACCAGCTGTAGATTAAAGGACTAAGGAACAAAATGCAAACTGCTCCATGGTCTTTCTAGTTTTGTCCCCAGGGGCTTGTTTCCAGCAATCCTGGCAGTTAGGTATGGATATGCTTGTCAGATTCATCAGCAGGACAGAAAATAGAAGGGGCAAGCACAGAGAGGTAACTAGTACTTAACCTATTTTAAAAAGATGCCCCTGTCTAACATTGCTCAAAACAGCAGTTTAACCGCAGATCATTATTTCAAAATTGATCATACACCAAACCCATTCCATTATTACAGTGTACTCTCATTACATAAGATTTATTTACTAGATGTTTTACACTCTACCAGCAACTCATTCTTTAAAACACATAGGATTCCTGAAATAAAAATTGTATCTTCATAACTGAAATAAAAAAAAAAACAGTACTGTACCTGGTTTTGATTTCGGCAGTGGTTTAAAGAGATTAATTGTACCAAGATCACCAATGTCTGGAGCTTGCTTTTGAATAGAGATCTGCAAATAAAAAATGCCACTGCAAGTTACACTTTATGGTGCCCTTTACACTATGAAAACAAAGATTCAGGAACCATGATGCTTTTTCACCTTTATGTAGGCTGATCCTTCTAAATCACTAGGAATCTGGACATCAAGAGGGCAATAATCCTCAGGAATCTTCTTTTCCAGATCTATGTCTGTATTCTTAATCACCTCAAATGTCCCATGGTGAGGAAAGAGAGAACCTGGGTGACAGCAAAATTAACATTGCAGAACAAGAAATTCCAGTCAGTGAATCTCATAAAATGTTTCCTTTGAAAAATAAAATTTTGTAGCTGCTCAACTCTAACAGTGTCCTTCCAAAAGTCTGTTCTTCTGTGTGATGCATAATCGGCATGTCTCAGGTATTTTATTATCAATCTTTCACCCCACAACTGAAAAAGCTATTTGATCATTTCAACGGACAATAAAGAAATAGCACCTGAAAATTTCTGAAGCCCTTTTCATGCCTTGATATCAGTTGGCTACAAAGGCTGAGTATTCTGGGAAAGTTCCGTGCAGCCAATGTGGGCTACATTCTTTTGTATGTCTTAAAAACTTTAGTGCACACAAAATTGATTTAACACACGCTAATTGACGACATCTTAATTCGTCAGTTAGTGTGTGCTAAATCACTTTAGCACACATTAAAAAGTCCCCATTGTGACGAGGAAAAGAACTTCCAAACCACCCAGACTTAAAAAGCTTAGAGAAATCACGGGCCAATGGGAGAACTACATTGCCCTATTTTTCTAGGGGTATAGGTGGTGGGGCTTCTGAACAAAAAGATTAGAAACTACTACTACTACTGAGCATTTGTATAGTGCTACAAGTTGTACACTGCGCTGCAGAGCAACTGTGGCTGGCTGGAAGAAAGGAGACAGATGAACTGCTGCAAAATAGTCTTCGGATATGGCGCCTATAGGGTGGAAATCCTGGATATAGTGGAGCCAGCAATGAAGGAATTGCTTCTTTTGGATTATCTACCTGCTTGTTGAGAGAAAAGTCTAGTTTGTATAGTTGTGGCACGCTGGGACATTAAATAGTCTTGGAAACTGCTAAGGCATATTCCTCCTAATTGCAGGACTTACATTGCTATAGAGATTCCCAAAGGGCCAAGTGGGTGGTGGGTAACATAAGTGGAAGAAAACGCTACCAAGGGAGGTGAACTATCATTAACAGCTAGGTGCTTGTTAATGTAAGGGAGACATAGCCAGAAAAGGAGAAATTAGACCTTACCTGCTAATTGTCTTTCCTTGAATTCTCTCCGGGCCAGTCCAGGTTACCATCGGGTTGTCAATCCCCTTCAGCAGCTGAGGACTGAAAACTAAAAGTCTCTGCTGACAGGCTATAGCCACTCCCCCTTGAGACAGCTCTCCAGTCTATTGTATCCAAGCAGCATAACAGAACATCATCAACCTGATATAGAAACGACATTGTCGACAAAAAGAAACCATAAACGTACCCGCTATTGACCGCACTTGTAAGGAATAGAACATACCCCTTCCCTTGTATGAGGTACAATCATAGCCGACGTCGTCGTATCAAAAACTTTTGGGGGGGGTTGTATTTTTTTTCAAAATCCAATTACCCCGAAGGGAGCCCCAAGTACCACCGTCACTAGAGAACCCAGTAGCCTCGTGGGACTTGCGTATGCGGAACACCAGAAGAACCTACTCGCGGACTCTGCAAAAAGTAAGGGAGGGCCCTGGACTGGCCCGGAGAGGATTCAAGGAAAGACAATTAGCAGGTAAGGTCTAATTTCTCCTTCCTATTCATCTCTCCGGGCCAGTCCAGGGTACCATCGGGCAGTACCAAAGCAGTGCCTAAAAACGCGAGGGACCCGCGAGCCCCCCCACAATGGCAGAGGCCCCTACTCTCGCATCCTCCCTGGCCTGCACATCCAACCTATAATGCTTCGTAAACATATGCAGAGAAGACCACGTCGCGGCTCTACAGATATCCACCGACGGAACCAAGGCCAACTCCGCCCAAGAAGCCTCTTGACCCCGCGTAGAATGAGCCCTGAGACCTACCGGAGGCGTTTACCTCCCGCTACATAAGCTGCCACCACAGCTTGCTTCACCCAATGAGCAAGCGACTCCTTAGAAGCAGCTTGTCCCTTCCGAGGCCCTCCAAACAGAACAAACAACCTGTCTGACCTCCTAAAAGGTTTTGTAATCTTCAGATAGCTCTTCAAGACTCGCCTCAGATCCAACTTCCGTAAGGATCGATCCATTTGCGACCCTTGCAAATCCGCAAAAATGGGAAGAGCAACCGACTGATTAATGTGGAACGGAGACACCACCTTAGGAAGGAAAGAAGGCACTGGACGCAGAAGTACTCATTCCGGCAAAAACTGCAGATACGGCTCCCTACAAGAAAGAGCCTGAAGATCAGAGATTCTCCGCGCCGAACATAAGGCCACCAGAAACGCGGTTTTCCACGAAAACTCTCAAGACCCCATCGAAGCTGACTCAAAAGGAGGCCGAGTCAGAGCTTCCAGCACCAGATTTAAATCCCAAGCCGGCACCACCTGCCGTACCAGCAGCCGGAGAATCTTCACCGCTCTGAGAAAACGCACCACACCCGAATGAGATGATAACCTCCTACCTTGCACTGTCCCTCTATAGCACGCTAGGGCAGCCACTTGCACCTTCAAGGTGTTAAGAGCCAAACCTTTCTGCAAGCCCTCCTGAAGAAAAGCCAAAATCTCGGGCAAGGCTGCCGCAAATGGATGAACGCTACGGTCTGTACACCAAGACTCAAACACTCGCCAAACACGAACATATGCTAAAGAAGTCGACCTTCTCCTAGACTGCAACATAGTGTGCACCACCGCCGATGAGTAGCCCTTGCGTCTCAACCGCTCCCTTTCAAGAGCCAAGCCGTAAGCAAGAAGCGATCCACCTGCGGTATGAGAACAGGACCCTGCTTCAGCAGACAGCCCCGAGTCGGAAACCACCAAGGGGAATCCACGAGAAGCCGTCTCAGATCCGCATACCACGGCCATCTGGGCCAATCCGATGCAATGAGAATCACCTTCCCCCTGTGAAGAGTTATACGCTAAACCACTCGACCGATCATCGGCCACGGAGGAAAAACGTAAAGAAGCTTGTCCAACGGCCATGGCTGCACCAGGGCATCCAGACCCTCGGACATGCGTTCTCTGCGCCTGCTAAAGAACTGTGACACCTTTGCATTGCCGTGCGTGGCCATGAGATCCATCGCCGGCCGCCCCCAGCGCCTCGTAATGTCGTGAAAAATCCTGTCGTCCAACGCCCACTCTCCGGGATCGAGAACATGGCGACTTAAATAATAGGCCTGAACATTCTCCTTTCCGGCCACATGCACCGCTGACAGAGCCGACAGATAACCTTCCGCCCAGAGCATCAACGCTTGACTCTCTGCCAACAACAGAGCACTGCCCGTGCCTCCCTGGCAATTGATGTACGATACCGTCACTGCGTTGTCAGAGAAGACCCGCACCGCCCTACTTTCGAGAGCAGAGCCAAACGAACTGCCCTGAGCTCCAGAAGATTGATCGAGAAAGACACCTCTTCTGGAGACCAGCACCCCTGAGCCACCTGAGACTGACAATGGCCTCCCCAGCCTGATAAACTGGCGTCCGTCATTACTAACATCCAAGCCGAAAGCGCTAAGGGCACTCCTGCCTGAAGATGATACGGATCGAGCCACCACATGAGACTGTCCCTCACCACGTCCGAGCAGCTCAGTTTTCTTGACAATGGATGAAGCTGAGGAGACCATCGGGACAGCAAAGCCTGCTGCAAGGGTCGCATATGCGCTCTGGCCCAGGGCACCAGATCTAATGCTGCCGCCATGGAGCCCAAGAGCTGCAAATACCTCCATGCCGAAGGAGCCTTGAGTCGAAGAAACGCTTTCACCTGAGCCAAAATCTTTAATACCCTGCTCTCCAGCAAGGAGACCAATCCGTGCTCCGTGTCGAACTCTGCTCCCAGATACACCAGCCGGGATTGGGGCTCTTTGTACAGTTGATTACCCAACTGAGCTGCTCGAGGAGCTGAACCACTCGAGAGGTAGCCTTGACCGACTCCTGTTGAGAACTGGCCCTGATCAACCAATTGTTTAGATAGGGATGAACCTGAATACCTTCCATCCTCAAGGCTGCGGCAACGACCACCATGACCTTCATAAACGTCCGTGGAGCGGTCGCCAAGCCGAAAGGTAACGCTCGGAACCGAAAATGTCCCGCGGGAACCGCAAATCTTAAAAAACGCTGATGATCTGGTCTGATCGGGATATGCAGATAAGCTTCCGTGAGATCTATGGACGAGAGGAACTCTCCCGGACGAAAGGGACCCAATCACTGACCTTAGCATCTCCATCCGAAAATGTGGAACTCTGAAAGCCCGGTTGACGTGTTTGAGGTCCAGAATCGGATGAAAGGAGCCCTCCTTCTTGGGAACCACAAAATAAATCGAGTATCGACCGGAGCCTAACTGGTCTGGAGGAACCGGAACAACCGCCTCCAGCTGCACTAAGCGAAGTAGCGTGTCTTCTACCGCTTGTCTTTTGGTTCCGAGACCACAAGGTGACGCCAAGAAGGCCTCCTGAACTCCGGCGCATACCCATTTCGGATGATCTCCAGCACCCACTGGTCTGTAGTTATCGCGGACCAGGCAGAGAGAAACCCCTGTAAGCGCCCCCCTACCGGTATCTCTACCTGGACCAGCTGATCTTCATTGCGGCTTTTTGGGAGCCACTTGCTGAGCGAAGAAATAGCCTCTACCAAAACCTCTGGTTCCACAAAAAGGCAGAGCCCTAGGAACAAAATGTCCCTGGGATAGGGAGAAAAACACGCTCCCCGAAATCTACAAAAATCCTTTCCTAGCCCACGCTGCGTAGACGATTGCTTGAGAACCTTAGGGCGATCCTCCGGCAAACGCCCTCCTTTGGAATCCCCCAAATCCTTAACTATCTTCTCCAAGGCCTCCCCAAACAGCATCTTGCCCGTATAAGGAAGCTTACTGAGCCGTGCCTTCGAGGAGGCGTCGGCCGACCAATTCCTTATCCAAAAGGAACAGCCTAGCCCCGATCAAGGATGCCATGGCCTTAGCTGAAATACGAATCAAGTCATAAAAGGCATCTGCCTGATAGGCCGCTGCCGATTCCAATTTTGCTCCCTCTGTGGGGGACTCCCCTGTAGTATCGGAAGGCGATCCCCCCTTGAGCCAACGAATCGACGCTCTAGAAACATATGCTCCACAAATAGAAGCCTGAAGCACCAGCGCACAGGAATCAAAAGCTTGCTTAAGCAAACCCTCCAGCTTGTGATCTTGCAGGTCCTTAAGCGCAGCTCCGCCCTCTACTGGGATCGTAGTCTTCTTTGTCACCGCAGATACAAGCGCATCCACCTTAGGCATCTTCAGTAATTCCTTCTCTTCTTGCGGAATTGGATAAAGACGACCCAGAGTGCGACCTCCCCTTAGAGAAGCCTCCGAGTACTCCCATTCAGACTCTATCATCCGCTTTATAACCCGGTGGAGCGGAAAACAAAGTTGCTCTGCTTTAAAACCTTGCAACAAGATCCTCCAGCGGCTCTTGCTCCACCGCCGGAAGATATTCAAGGCCGCCAAAGACTGCCCAAATCAGTGCCCCTAATTCTTCTTTGCGGAAAACGCGAAAGAGATCCGGATCCTCGCCCGGTGCCAGCTCGCCCTCCTCCAGCTCAGCTGACCACGGATCAAAACTGGTCTCAGAAAATTCCTCAGTGTCATCTCTCTTCTGAGGCTCCGGGAGCTGCTGCTCTAAGCCTTCCATGACAGTAGCTAAGCCTGCACCTGCACGGGAGGACCCCTCTCCAGGGTCTGACTTAGGATCCCCCTAAGAGACCCCCATCACTAATACTGGAAGACAAGGGATCTCTGCTGACCTGGGACACTTTCAAAGTATAAGCTCTATGGAGGGCTAGAATAAACTCCGGGGAAAATAAGGCAGCCAACGATTCCTGAGCCTCAGGAACCTTGCGCTGCTCCTTTAAATCAGATGAATTGTCTCTCACAGACTTCATTTTCCTCTTCCCGTGCTTGTGCTTGCCCGCGGGAGAAACGGCGGTCTCCTCTAAAATGGCCGCCGTTCCCGCCTGATCTACCATGCTGATAGGCTTCTGTGCCTCCATTTTGCTATCCATCTCCCCCGTTAAACAGAAACGTCTCTGAAAAGCTGCATCCGATGACTCAAAACCGCCAGCAGAACCGCATCCAAAAACTGAACGAAATTAAACTCCCCCGGCACACACACACACGCGCCAAACTACCTGCCGCCCAAGAAGAACAACTGACCTGATTGCAGTCCTGAACGGCCCCGATGCTCCGGATCCCGCTGCTAGCGGGAAACTAAGAAGCGCTCCTGCAGACAATAGGAGAGATGAACCTGGGGCTCCCAGGAATAATCCCGTCTGCTATTTAAGAGGCCTGCTGCAACTGGTTAGAGAGCCTGTCAGCTTTCCACGTCCTGTTCAGCTGCTGAGGACTGAAGACTGGAGAGTTGTCTCAAGGGGGAGTGGCTATAGCCTGTTAGCAAAGACTTTTAGTTTTCAGTCCTCAGCTGCTGAAGGGGATTGACAACCCGATGGTACCCTGGACTGGCCTGGAGAGATGAATAGGAAGTTTAAATTATTTGGAGGAGCATCCTGAATGCTTGAAGAAGAAGTACTGAGTAGCCATACTGCCAAACTTTATAGATTAGCAGAGACAACTTAGCGGGATAAACGTGGTTTGTATTTTATTATCTGACATTGCGGCACTGATTTTTGAATTTAGTGATATGACTTTCTGAAGCACTTTCTTCCTGAGGAGAAATTCCCTGTGACCACTATCCTCGTGGGATCTTCCACTACCCTCGTGGGACCTTCCACTACGAAAGCAAATGCATGACATTAACTGAAAACACACCCAAAAAAATCTTGAAAAAAAACCCAAAGTTATGAAAAAAAAATTAAAACAGAATAACCAATTTTTTCTTTGCTATGCACATCTCTACCATTTAGCCTCTCCTCAGATTTGTTCATTTTCTTTTTGAAATGCTTGGGGGGAAAAGGCTAGGCCAGTGTATAGTACTAAAGAAAATACTACTAAACAAGCATACTGAAATTTCATGGATGACTAAAGGCTACCTAACAACCAATGAGAGTCTTTAGATACATGCAAGCACCTGATGTATTAAAGAATATGTTGAAATGCTCAGGTGGTGAAAACAAGTTTACTAGTTTAAAAAGCACTTAGTTTTGCTGCAACTGCCCGTCTCTCCATTCATCTGCAATGATGTCACAGATGAAGAGTAGATATGGGCAAATGATTAGAGTGGAAATATAAGTGCTGGAGCTGAAGAGAAAGAAGGGGAGCCTGAAGTTAGGAGCAGCATGGCTAGCAGGGGATCCTCAAGCCCTATCAGCTAAAGGCCTGAAGGAGCCTGGCTACCTTCCATTGTCACTGGTGCTTGCCCAGATGTCTTACTTCCAAAGGCTGGCTGAGCTGTTTTCACTGTGCTAGCGCCAGTACAGAGGAAGGAAGGGAAGAGAGCAAGAAGAAGTGGTAAAGGGGGAAAGATGAGAGGAAGCACTAGTGAAAACAGAGGGGAAACAGACAGTGAGAAGAGGGTGTGAGAGCATCAAACATCCTATAATGACTTCTTACACATCCCTTCACTCCCTCCCAGAAGCAACTGCAAGCTACAAACCCAGGTCATGAAGTCAAAGCTTGTTGATGCAATTCTACACTAATTTAAGGACTTTCACTACTGAAATGGATAGCAAACATAAAACATCTTGGATATATAATGCTAGCAACACAAAACCAAATTAGGCAACTTTTTAAGACTGATGAATGGTTAAAACAATAACAATATCAGTGAGACTGAAAATAAGATTAGTATGATGCACAGGGTATATTATACTGCAGAAAAGACCGACAAAAATGTTCCCAGAGGTCGGTTCTTTTTTTAAAATCCCATATAAACATGAAGAATAAACGGTTTTGGTGCTGTCATACAATTTAGGGGAGATAAATATTCAGCAGTTTGGTGAACACAAAGGTATATGGATAATCTAGCCGCAGATTTTATGCGTAATTTGAGCCAAATTTGTCTACGTGTAACTGCTGAAAACATCAGCAGAATTTTATGGCTAACTTACCCTGTTATTTCTGTGCTTATACTTAAACAGAAACATTATCTGAAGAGAGGCTGAATATCACCACTCTCTGTATAACATATGCTATGCCCCTTTATCTTGCCCCACATTATCTGAAGAGAGGCTGAATATCACCACTCTCTGTATAACCTATCCTATGCCCCTTTATCTTGCCCCACATTATCTGAAGAGGCTGAATATCACCACTCTCTGTAAAACCTATCCTATGCCCCTTTATCTTGCCCCACATTATCTGAAGAGAGGCTGAATATCACCACTCTCTGTAAAACCTATCCTATGCCCCTTTATCTTGCCCCACATTATCTGAAGAGAGGCTGAATATCACCACTCTCTGTATAACCTATGCTATGCCCCTTTATCTTGCCCCACATTATCTGAAGAGAGGCTGAATATCACCACTCTCTGTATAACCTATGCTATGCCCCTTTATCTTGCCCCACATTATCTGAAGAGAGGCTGAATATCACCACTCTCTGTATAACCTATGCTATGCCCCTTTATCTTGCCCCACATTATCTGAAGAGGCTGAATATCACCACTCTCTGTATAACCTATGCTATGCCCCTTTATCTTGCCCCACATTATCTGAAGAGAGGCTGAATATCACCACTCTCTGTATAACCTATGCTATGCCCCTTTATCTTGCCCCACATTATCTGAAGAGAGGCTGAATATCACCACTCTCTGTAAAACCTATCCTATGCCCCTTTATCTTGCCCCACATTATCTGAAGAGAGGCTGAATATCACCACTCTGTATAACCTATCCTATGCCCCTTTATCTTGCCCCAGATTAAACACATAGGGCCCGATTCTGTGCCATTCGTGCCTTCTCCGGCCGCATCTAACTTCCCCGCCGGTTGTGCAGGGAAGTTAGACGGGGCGGGGCGGGGCGGGGCGGCTTGGGGTGGAGTCTGGGCAGTCGCTGGCCCTGTACATACAGGGCCGATTCTAATGTCGGCCCTATACGAACAGGGCTGGTGACATGTGCGTGGAAGTTATTCCACCTCCGAGGTAGAATAACTTCCCTGGATATTTTTTTTGTACTGCCGGGACGAGGATGCAGCAGGGGTGCTGGAGGACATTCCCCGCAGCCCAATCCCTGATCTGGCCTCCATGGCACCACGGCTCCATTTAAAAGCCGTGATGCCGGCCGCTGGATAAAAGTGTTTACTCCCCATAGCCCAACCCCTGAGTTAGTCGGGAAGGTCATGCATGTGCAGGCCGGACTGAATTGCAGTCCCAGTCTGCACATACATGTCTGATCGCGATTCTGATCCCACGAGGCTAGACATGCTCTATGGGATCAGAATCACGATCCCCTCTGTACGTCCGGTTCAGACTGGACATTCTGAGGGGATATACATCTGGAACAGAATGAGCCCTATTATGTTTGGCCGTATAATAACTTATAAAATCAAAGTTATACATTGTCCATGCCAGAAAATTAACAAATTCAGATAAAACCAATCTCTGACACAGAGGTATGATAGTGTTGAACAAACAGGTTGCACTGTAGATAATTTAGAGACAAACTGTGTCTTTCAGGAAATCAGCAAAGAGCATGCTGACTCATGGTTCCCATGTTTCATGCAGAGCTGCTGCTGATTTTAGATTAGATTCGATTAGTATCGACTTTTCAGAGTCTTCCGTAATAGCAACCATTTCGTGATAAAAATCACGAGTTAGTAACCCAACGTTGCGTTTCAAGCCTAAGATTCTCCTGGCTCTCCTTCAAACTCTGAAAAGTCGATACTGATTGAAAAATCACTGCATGTCTAGCTGTATACTGGGCGATTGGAGATGGCTTGTCAACACTTCTTAACATCAGTACTAGAGATTTACGGGTTGTTTTTGAACACCCATTTCATGAAGTGTGGAGCTGTCCAATACTTTGTCTCAAAAGAAGATTAACCTGATCAGCTAAGTGACTTTTCTTTGGCTTATTGCCTATGTCTAAGAAAAATTTTTACCGGTTGGTACTGAGGGGTTAATGTCCCCTTAAGACTTGTCAGGGTTGCGTCCCTATAAAAAGAAAAAAAGGAACATCACACCACGAGAAGGAATTGTTTCTTCAAGGTGTAAGTTCTGACAAAAAATTCTTATTTGTACGTTTCCCTTTTTAGGTTGTTTTGAGTATATTTGTGGGAGATATAGTTAGGTTAACTTTAGGGGTAGTGCTATAACTTGTGGCAGAACTTTCTTTACTTCTGTTTATGGCTTCTCATTGTCCCTTTAGCAAAATTACTAGAACCCCAGCTTCTAACCATCCCTCCTCTCTGAAATTTTCAGATAAAATGGTTCTCGCTATTGTGATCCTTCTTTTGTCTTTCCAGCACAACTGTAACATCATCGCCCATGGGATTTGAATAAGCTCGAAAAGGGCAGTCTGCCACAGCTGCTTGTCAAAGTAATCTAACATAGATTGGCTAAAGTGCATCATGCTTGTCTCTCATCCCCCCCCCACTCCCTCTCAGAGTGGTTCGAGCTTATCAAATAATGGTCACGCACCTATGACAAAAATGAACAGGAACACACTGATTTGTGAAAAGTTACAGGCTCATGGAAGTGGTTCATTTATGGTGAAACTAATGAAATATCCTGCCATTTGTACAAAAACTATTGCACACCCATAATTCTTAAATGTACAGTCTTAAACAGCATTGCAGACTGCAAAGTTGGAAATTACCAGAACATGGCTTTGTAAGCAGAGTCTCTATACCATACTAACATAACATTTGTTTATTTAAGAATGTTCTATCCACTCCTGTTTTCAGGAAACGTACCTGCACTCCTGTAGCTCAGATCACCGAGGATTTTATCACCTAATTTTCTAAGCTTCCAGTGCTGTCTCAGTCTCAAGAGCTCAGAGTTGAAGTCTCTCTGTCGCTTGTTTTCTTGGTTCTCAGCCACAGACTTGGAGAGTCTTTCTGCTCCTTTCATAAGGATCTCTGCAGCACCTGCCAGCGACTTCTTCTTAGAAACCAACTGTAAAATCTTAGGATTCTAGAAAAGGAGGTGAACTTTCAGTACAGAAAAATAGAAATAAAAAATAAATATTCCCCCCTTTATTCTTTATTGCTTTTAGATTTAGACATCCCAGTGGTGTTTCCTAGAGGATTAATTTCAATTTAATTTGATTTACAAACTTGTATTTCACCTGGCCAACAAGCCAATCAAAGGCAGATAAGAAGCAATACAAAACATAAATCTTATAACAAATAAAATTTTTAAACATCATAAGCTATCTGCATCCTTTTAAGTGTCTAGTACTATCAACTCAAAAACAAAAATTAAAATTCATATGCCACTCAATTTCTCTCTTATTTAAAAGACAATTTAAACTAAAAGAGTGATGAGGTTCTGAAAGGAAAGGAGCTCTTTGTTTCCCCGAGTCCTGAACACCCACAGTGCATGGCACGGCAGACTGCACCATCACAGTGCTTGAATCTGAAGGTATGCAAGAATGTCAAATAAAATGGAGAGGGGGCACTTACTGAAAAAGGCCAAAATCATGAGCTCTCTCTAGTGAGAAAAGGAAACTTGTATGCAAACTGAAAATCTTCTAATGTACTCTAATACAAGAGATACATTTGTATTGTCCGTGTCTCCACAGAGCAGGGACAGTCTTATGTGTACCTGTATACTGTTGTGCACATGATTAGTGCTACAGAAATAAGTAGCAGCAGTATTTATTTGAAGCACTTCATATACCACCAAGGGACTGGAGGCCATTGCAACAATTCACAACAGAATAAATTGGGGTGGGGGGGGAGAATAGATAAAATAGCTTAGAGCAAGCAAGAGAGGGGAAAAGGAATAGCATAGGGATTGCAATATCACTGGATAAAGCCAGAAAAGGGAGAAGAGAGCAGGAACAGCCAAAGGGAGAAGGAAGGAGAAGGGGAACGGGACAGGTCCAATTCAAGCAGACACGAGGGAAGGGATTTTGGAACAGCCAGTTTTTGAGTTATTTCTTGAAAATAGGGAAGGAGGGCTCATGACAAGTGGGTAGAGGAAGGGAATTCCAAAGATGGGATCCCATATATACGAAAGAGCAGTGCCTAGAGACTTTGAGGTAAAGAGAAAAAGGGGGACAAAGAGAGCCAGGAGGCATGAGAGTACCGCAGTGAGCGAGGGGAGTATACAAAGAGACGAGGGAAGGCAGATAGAGTGAGGAAGCAGGCATAAAGGGTGCAATGAACAAAAATTAAGATCTTGTAGTGGAGATGAATAGACACAGGCCAATGAAGGGAGATTAGTAACGGGGTAGTCTACTCAGAATGACAAGGACCAAAAAGGAGTTTGGCAATTAGATCAACTGAAGATGCTTGATGACATAGGAGATGAGACAGTTATACAGGGCATTACAGTAGTCCAATGTTAGTAGTAGTAGTAGTTTTAGTTTTAGAAGCTGCTGGAAACAGAACAAAAATCAAGGGTGGAATGCTAGAAAGCAGTGGCCTAAAAGCTGATGCCTACTGTTGGCCCAGAAGCCACAGCTGGGAGAAGCTCCCTGTCCTATAAGACAGAAGTTAGAAAGAGAGAAGGAAAAAATGTAAACAAAAAAAAATCACAAAAAGACTAAAGCCAAAAACAAATTTCCAAAAATGACAGAACATATCCAGCAAAACACAAACAGCAAAAATGAAAAAGAAACCCAAAATATAGAATAAACAAGAGCAAAAAAAAAAGAAGGATTTGAAGAGTTTATAAGGAAAGAATTTCTTGCAGTGGTTCCTAAACATTTTAGACTGAAACATAAAAAATCCCCCCACCCCCGTGATCCATTTTCATGTACAAATTGTTTTTTAAAAATCCATGTTTCTAGTCAGTCATTCACCTGCTTTGGAGGCAGGGGCTCCTGCGACACCGGATCCAGGGTCATATATCTTTTATCCTTGACAATGGTAAGAACATCATAAAGCACACACATTTCAGTCAGGGCACTTCTTACATTGTTTCGCACAGAGTCCCAAGGCCAGAGGGACGGCTGAAACTTTACTGAAGCTGAAAGGAAAACAAAGTGGTGAATTTAATGTAACAGACAACATCCAAATAAAACCACGCTGCACTGCATCCAGAAAGCATTAGCATTCAGCACTCATCCCCTATAACCGCAGTTCCAAAAAATGTGTGTCACAACAATGTCTCTGCATTAAAAAAATATGCATGCTTTAGCACCAGCTTTCTGCATCACCCCCTATGGATCTTATGGTCTTGGTGTGCTATCGTATTCTAGGTGATGAAGAATGTTGGTAACTGTTTCAGCTTATTGCAGCTGTGGTCCTGATGAACCTTTTGAATACCATGATCATTAAATTAGTCCAAGAGTCTTAAAGTACTGAGTAAGACTACAAAAACGCTGGAAAAACAAGAAAAAGCAGATCTTGAAGTCCGGTACAGATAATACATCAATTTAGAAGGAGTGGAGGAGTAGCCTAGTGGTAGAGCAACTGCTTAGTACCCAGAAGATCAAGGGTTCCATTCCCACTGGCACTACTTGTGACCTTGGGCAAGTCACTTTACCCTCCATTGCCTCGGAAGAAAAGGCTGGCAATCTACTTCCGGTGATATATTGCCAAGAAAACCCAGAGGTAGCTGGGTCGCTATGAGTCAACACCGACTTGATGGCACTAAAAAAAAATAAAAAGAGCAAGAGTTGTTCTGGTCCCATGAGAACAGAACAGGACAGCTGGCTGGCAATAACAGAAAAGCTTGGACTACAGAATGAATTTGATAAAATGGAAATGCAAGATGGAGAAATTTTCACTTAACGTTAATTTCCTTTCCTGGAATCCTGCCAGACCAGTCCAGACAAGTGGGTTCAGTTCCCCTACCAGCAGATGTTGGAGACAGAGACAAATAAAAAAATACCAGTAGCCTGATTGGCTGTTCCCTGGTAATATCTAGCTACCCCCAGTAGAGGGCGCTCCAGTATTGTAACAAGCCATAGCGGAAAACGGATGCAACCATGAAGCAAAAAATTCAAAAACCATCAATATTTACAAGAGGCGATAGCACTCTGCTGCAAAGTCTTGGCTGCTCAGCAATACACCTCCGAACCAGATAGTCAGAATAGGGAGGGTCCTGGACTGGTCTAGCAGGATTCCAGGAAAGTGAAAATTTCTCCTTGCAGTACATTCTGCTAGATCAGTCCAGACAAGTGGGAAGTACCCATGCTAACTGCCCTTTGGGTGGGAAGAGACAGCCGCCGAGACAACCTTTGCTCCGAACTGCGCTTCTTCCCGAGCTGAGTATCGAGCCGACAGTGACGCACAGAGGTGGATAGTGAGGACCAATTGGCCGCCCTACAGATATCAAAAGGATGAACCTGAGCGCACTCCGCCCAAGACGTAGCTTGCACCCGCGAAGAGTGCACTCAGAGACTGGTAGGAACAGGCTTTCCTTTAAGGATGTACGCCGATTCAATTGCTAACTGCAACCACCGAGCGATTGTGCGCTTGGAAGCAGCTTGACCCTTACGGGGTACAGCAAAAAGCACGAAAAGATGATCAGAGACACAGAAAGGATTTGTTACCCGAAGATACCTACGATGGGTCCTGCCAAGATCCAGACAGAGGAGTCCCTTATTTTCGCCCGCACACTGATCCTGCAAAAAACACAGTAGGAAAATTGGCTCAGTGATATGAAAAGATGCAAGTACCTTTGGAAGGAAAGAAGGAACAGTACGCAAGAGAACTCCCTCATCTGAGAAGAAAAGATAGGGATTCCTGCAGGACAGTGCTTGTAATTCGGATACTCTTTGTGCCGAAGTCATTGCTACAAGAAACACTGTTT
Source organism: Ichthyophis bannanicus (assembly GCA_033557465.1). Classification (NCBI taxonomy): domain Eukaryota; kingdom Metazoa; phylum Chordata; class Amphibia; order Gymnophiona; family Ichthyophiidae; genus Ichthyophis; species Ichthyophis bannanicus. The sequence continues at coordinate 140,491,375 of CM066035.1, read as the reverse complement.
TAAGCGTCAAATCTCTCACTGTGATGTGCTTAAGCGGCTAAAAAGGAGCCTGCATCAAAACCTTTAAGACGAGGGACAGATCCCATGCCGATACCAGAGGTCGAACCGGAGGACAAACCACCTTAACTGCTTTAAGGAAACGGGACACATCTGCATGGGACGCTATAGAGCGACCACCAACAGGCCCCCGAAAACAAGTCAATGCAGCTACTTGCACATGGAGGGATCCCAGCGCTAGCTCTTTATCTAGACCCTCCTGGAGGAAGGTAAGAATCTTTGGGATTCCCGCCTTCCAAGGAGAGATACGACGCTGCGTGCACCAAGCCTCAAAGATGCGCCAAACTCGGGACATACACGGATGAAGTTGAACGGCACGCCTTTAAAAGGGTTGCGACCACGCTACTCAAATAACCTTTACCGCTTAGGCATCGGCGTTCAAGAGCCAGGCCGTAAGCGAGTAGAGAGCCGGGTCGTCCATCAGAATTGGACCTTGATGTAGTAGACCCCGACGAGCACCCAGATGCAATGGTGGTAACTCAAGTTAAACAAACTAGGTCTGCATACCAAGGCCTCCGAGGCCAGTCAGGAGCCACCAGGATCACTTTCCCCCGATGTGCCAGAATTCTCGGGAATACTCTGCCGATGAGAACCCATGGAGGAAAAACGTATAGCAGTTCCCCATGCGGCCAAGGTTGAGCCAGGGCATCCAATCCGGAGGAAAGCAGCTCCGTCCTGCAACTGAAAAATTCCGGTACCTTGGCATTCGCTGCCGTCGCCATTAGATCTATTACCGGTTGCCCCCATGTTCGTACAATTCTCTGAAAAGACCAAGGGGTTAGCTCCCACTTCCCGGGATCGAGAGTGTGTCGGCTGAGGAAGTTGGCTTGCAAGTTTTGCACCCCGGCGATGTGTTGCACCGAGAGAGCCTGCAGATGTGCTTCAGCCCAGGGAAGGAGAAGGGCCATTTCCTCGGATACTCCTAGGGGACTTGGTGCCACTCTGGCGGTTGATATATGTCACTGTTGTTGCATTGTCGCATAGAACTCGTACCGCCTGTGCCTTGAGGAGAGGCAGAAAATGCCGTAAAGCCAGGCGAACCGCCCGCGCTTCCAGTCGATTTATGGACCATTGCGCCTCCTGAGTCGACCACGTCCCCTGCGTCGACTGATGCTGACAGAGAGCACCCCAGCCGAAGAGACCTGCATCCGTTGTCGCTAGAACCCAACGAGGAGTCTCCAGGGAAACACCTTTGAAAAGATGATGGGGCGCCAGCCACCAATGCAGGCTGCGTCGGATCTCTGGGAGAAGTGGCAGTCAGATGTCGTAGACTTCCGACACAGGGGACCAGCGTGATAGAAGAGCCCTTAAGAGTCCCCTCATGTGCGCTCTGGCCCAAGGCACGACCTCGATAGTGGCCGCCATGGACCCCAGAATCTGTAGTTAATCCCAGACCCTCAGAGCTGTCTGAAGAAGGACCAAACGCAGCAAGGCTGTGAACTTGCAAAGCCTTTCGCGTGTTAGAAAGACCTTTCCCTTTGCCGTGTCGAAGTGGGCTCCTAGAAACTCGAGTTGCTGTGACGGCTGAAGATTACTTTTGGCAACGTTTACCACCCAGCCGAGTTTCTTGAGGAAAGAAACCACTATAGTCACTAAAACTACTACTACTAACATCCTGCAAATCTTTATGTTTCTTCGTGCAGACCATGAACCTTTGGTGGGAAGGCATAACAGAAGCAAGCAGCGACAGACCACGCCCCATGAGGCACACAAAAAAAAACAAAGAAATCTTTCAAAAACCCGCTGAAAAGACCTCAGAGAGGTACAGAATGGCAGGGGAGGCAAGAAATAATAAATTAAGTTGCCCACAAAAGCCCGTCAAAAAATGGAGCTGTTCTGTAAAAATCCCGCCAAAACAAAATGGCCGCTGCTAAAATCCCACCAAAAAAAAGAATACCCTGAAGCCTCAAAACATGCTGAAAATTTAAAAAAATATATATATATATTCTAGGAGCTAAGGCAGTAAAGGACCCTATAAAAGGGAGCTTATACCCAAATTCTGGCCCCAGGTTGCCCCGACGCAAATCGGGAGGGAGGGGGGGGGACGACCTCTGATGATCAACTCACTGTGCCTGGAACAGAAACAGTGCAGAGAAGCCAAGGCAGACTGACAATTAAGTCACAGCAGAGGAGAGATGAATCTTCCAGGAAAAATAACGCAGGCTCCCCTGATGACCAGCAGTTCAGCTCCTCCTGAGTGTGTGTGTATATATATATATATGTGTGTATATATATTACACACACACACACACAGCTGGGAAACCCAGAGGGACACCTCTAGTGCGCCCTGGGTACATCTAGCAGGAATAAGATGAAATTAGGTCTTACCTGCTAATTGTCTTTCCTTGAGCTTTCTCCGGGCCAGTCCAGGGAAAGGTAGGGTTGTCAATCCCCTATAGCAGCTGAGGACTGAAGACTTCAAGTTTTCTTGAGAGGTGAAGCCACTCCCCCTGAAGGTAATCCAGCAGTCTCCTTCTGACAAAGCAACTAAAACGAAAGAACTGACAAATAGCAGATTAACCCTTGAAAAACTGATAACATTCTATAGTCCCCAAAAACTCGGAAGCCAAAAAATTTGCTCTCTTTTTTTTTTTTTTTTTAATATACCGTGTAGATCGGTACTGAGTGAAACCTAGAAGCCCCAAACCTGTCCCCTCTCAGACGAACACGTAGATATGTTGGAATTCTTATGGTTATGCAAAAAACCGCTCGGAAAAGCGAAAGGGGTGGGACCCTGGACTGGCCCGGAGAAAGCTGAAGGAAAGACAATTAGCAGGTAAGACCTAATTTCATCTTCCTTATCGCTTCTCCGGGCCAGTCCATGGAAAGGTAGGGCAGTACCAAAGCAGTACCTATACTCGGGAGGGACCCGCCAGACCTGCGATAAGAGCCGAGGCCCCCACTTTCGCATCGCTTCTGGCCTGTACATCCAACCGGTAATGCTTCGTAAAAGTATGCAAGGACGACCACGTCGCTGCCCTGCAGATATCTACTGGTGGAACGAAAGCATACTCCGCCCAGGAAGTCGCTAGAGCTCGAGTGGAATGAGCCCTCAAACCAACCGGCAGCGATACGCCTTGAGCAGCGTAAGCTGCCCCAATAGCGCAGCGAACCCAACGAGCAATGGTGGACTTAGACGCTGCTTGACCCTTCCGAGGTTCTGCATACTGGACAAAGAGCCTGTCCGTTTTCCGAAAGGTTTGCGACACCCGAAGGTATGTCTTTAAGACCCGCTCAAGATCCAAATGTTTAAGGGCACAGTCCATAGGAGAAGCGGACATATCAGAAAATACTGGCAACGCCACAGATTGGTTAACATGGAAAACCGAGCGCACTTTCGGCAAAAAGGAAGGAACCGTCCGTAGCAAAACCCGTTCGGGAAGAAATTGGAGATAAGGCTCTTGACAAGACAAGGCCTGCAAATCCGAAATGCGGCATGCCGAACATAAAGCTACAAGGAAGGCCGTTTTCCAGGAACACTCTCGGAGATTCCGAGAGCAGAGGGAAGTTAAGGGCGACCGGGAAAAAGCTTCCAACACTACATTCAAATCCCAAGGAGGCACTATGGGACGTTCTGGAGGACGTAGAATCTTCGCTGCACATAAAAAGCGATGTATATCCGGATGCGCCGAAAGACGGCGACATTGAACAGATCCCCGAAAACAAGCCAGCGCGGCTATCTGAACCTTAAGGGTACTAAGAGCCAATCCTTTGTCCAAGCCATGCTGGAGAAAGAGGAGCAACTGAGGTAAGGTAGACGACATTGGAGGAACACTGCGCTGCCCACACCAATTTTCAAAAAGACGCCATACTCGTACATACGCCAAAGAAGTCCCAGGACTCTTCGACTGAAGCAAGGTGGCTACAACGGAACTCGCATACCCTTTGCGTTCTAAGCGAGCCCTTTCAAGAGCCAAGCCGTAAGTAAGAATCGATCCACTCGTGGCATGAGAATCGGACCCTGATGCAACAGATTGACGCGGACTGGAAGAGGCCAAGGTTGAGCTACGAGGAGTCGAATTAGATCGGCATACCAAGGACGATGAGGCCAATCCGGAGCTATGAGAATCACCATTCCCCGGTGTTGTGTTATGCGTTGGATAACTCGACTCAACATCGGCCAAGGCGGGAAAACGTACAAGAGAGAGTCCTGTGGCCAGGGCTGTACGAGAGCATCGAGACCTTCGGACATGTGTTCTCTGCGCCTGCTGAAGAAACGGTTGGCCTTGGCATTGCTGCAGGTCGCCATAAGATCCATGATCGGCTGCCCCCAACGCAACGTCAGCTCGTGATAAACAGCCGCGTTCAACTCCCATTCCCCTGGATCGAGGAGATTGCGGCTGAGATAATCTGCCTGCACATTCTCCTTGCCAGCTACATGTGCCGCTGAAATCGCCAGAAGATTGGCTTCGGCCCAAACCATCATTTCCTGACATTCGGAGAGGAGAGAAAGAATCTTGGTTCCCCCTTGACGATTGATATATGCGACCGTCATGGCATTGTCGGAGAAAATCTTGACCGTCGTTCCTTTGAGGTAGGGCACGAAGTGCAGTAGGGCAAGACGAGCCGCGCGAAGCTCCAGCCGGTTGATCGACCATGAGCTCTCCTCTGGGGACCAAGCACCCTGAGCAATGTGTGTCCGACAATGAGCTCCCCATCCGGAGAGACTGGCATCCGTGGTGATCAACACCCACGAGGGCTCTTGTAAGGGAACACCCGCCATTAGATGATCCCGAACTAACCACCACTTCAGACTGCCTCACGAGGTCGGGACAGGGCAGTCGCTGCGAGAGTGGATGAAGCTGCGGTGACCATCGGGAAAGCAAGGCTTGTTGTAAAGGCCGCATGTGAGCCTTGGCCCACGGGACTAGATCCAGCGCCGCCGCCATGGACCCTAAGAGCTGTAAATAGGTCCACGCCGACGGAGTCGTGAGACGCAGAAAAGCCTGCACCTGTTGCAGAAGCTTCTCGACGCGTATCTCGGGCAAAAAGACTTTCCCCCGCTCGGTGTCGAAGAATGCACCGAGATAAGTCAGCTGTTGCACCGGTTCTAGGTGACATTTGGCCCGATTGATCACCCAACCGAGCTGTTCGAGAAGTTGTACCACGTGAGTGGTCGCCTCCACCGAAGCCGAGCGAGAATCGGCCCTGATCAACCAATCGTCGAGATAAGGATGAACTCGGATACCTTCTTTTCGAAGCGCCGCTGCAACAACCACCATCAGCTTCGTGAACGTGCGCGGTGCCGTAGCGAGACCGAAGGGTAACGCTCGAAACTGGAAATGTCCCATCGGAAGGGCAAAACGCAAAAATTTCTGATGAGACGGTCTGATGGGAATATGAAGATAGGCCTCCGTGAGATCGATGGACGAGAGAAATTCGCGCAGCCGCACCGCTCGAATCACTGTACGGAGCGTTTCCATGCGAAAGTGAGGCACCCGCAAAGTACGGTTTACTCCTTTGAGATCGAGCACGGGACGAAAAGAACCTTCCTTTTTGGGGACCACAAAGTAGATCGAGTATCGACCGCAACCGTATTGGTCTAGAGGCACGGGAACTATCGCTCGCAGCTGCAGAAGGCGGAAGAGCGTGTCCGCAATGGCTTGGTTCTTGAGACCGGGCGCAGAGGGAGATATCACAAAGGCGGGCGACAAAGGGCAGGCGAAGTCTAGAGCATACCCCTTCTGAATTATTTCCAAAACCCACTTGTCGGAAGTGATGTTGGTCCAGGCTGCCAGAAAAGTCTGTAGGCGCCCGCCTACAGGGACTACAGCCTGGGCCAGCAGACCTTCATTGCGGCTTTTTAACGGAAGGTTGGGAGGCACTAAAGTAGGACCTGGCAAAACCTCTGGCTCCACGAAAGGATTGCCCACGAAAACTAGAACGCCCCCTGGAATAGGGAGCAAAGCGTGCCCCGCGAAATCTACGGGAGTCGCGACCGGAGCCTCGGAAACCCGCCGTACCTTTCGTTGGCTTAGGCTTATCCTCAGGCAAACGACCCCCTTTGGAGTCGCCAAAATCTTTCACAATTTTTTCCAACGCCTCCTCGAAGAGTAATTTCCCTTTATAGGGCAATTTACTGAGCCGCAATTTCGAGGATACATCTGCAGACCAGTTACACAACCAGAGAAAACGCCGTGCCGCCACCAGGGAGGCCATGGTTTTAGCCGCAATCCGCAGCAAATCATAAAAAGCATCCGCCATATAAGCAGCGGCGGATTCCAATTTCGCAGAATCTGCAGCTTCCGAAGAAGAGTCCCCGGAAGCGTCCCCCTGCAACCATCTAATGGACGCCCGAGAGACATACGCTCCACAAACTGCAGTTTGCAGTGCCAAAGCACTAGAATCAAAAGCCTGCTTAAGAAGAATTTCTAATTTTCTATCCTGCAGGTCCTTAAGAGCTGCCGCCCCCTCCACAGGGATGGTAGTCTTTTAGTCACTGCAGAGATGATGGCATCCACCTTTGGCATGCGTAATAACTCCTTTTCCTCCTGCGGAAGGGGGTATAAGCGCGCTAATGCGCGGCTGCCACGAAGGGTAGCCTCTGGACATTCCCATTCAGATTCAATCATCTGTTTGATAATTCTGTGCATCGGGAAATACCGTTGCTCAGCCTTAAAGCCTTGCAACAACGGATCCTCCAAAGGTTCCTGAGAGGCAGCAGGAAGAAGCAAGTGTAGTGCCGCCAAAGACTGTGAAATAAGCGCTGACAGCTCTTCTTTACGGAAGACCCTGAAAATATTTGGATCTTCTCCGGGAGCAATCTCCCCTTCTTCCAAGTCATCTGCATCCAGATCTAAACCTGGTTCAGCCAAGACCTCTGCGCCTTCTTGACTCAGAAGAACCGAAGGCATAGAAGGAAAGGGATCCAAAGGGTCCTTAATAACATTGTTAGACTGAGAAGACCCCTCACCAGGATCCTCTGGCAGCTGAAAATTAAGGGAAACAGGTCCAGGGCTTGGAACTGCTGAACAGAGATCAGGCTGAGAAGAGCGAAGCAAAAAAGCCTTGTGCATCGCCAAAATAAATTCGGGCGAAAAAAAGGAGCCCATGCTCTCCTGCGTTGCAGAAACTGATGGTGAAGGCTTTTTCAGAGGAACAGAGTCTTTAGAAGATTTCGTCCTCTTTTTATGCGGTCGGAGCTGTTCCATCGGTGAACTGACTGAGGGTGCCAAAATGGCCGCCTTTTCCGCGGGCAAAGATGGCTCGTCTAATTTAATTGCCGGCTTGTCTGCCATGAGAAAAATTGAAGCCGCGATTAAAACAGAAGCGGGCAATAAAGAACGGCACCGTTAAAAACACGGCGGTGAGGAAAACAACCCGGAGCCGGTGCCGTGCGTGCCGACGCGATGGTGACAGGAGAAAAATAAAATAGAAGCAGAGACTCACCGGAAACGAAGAGAGGAAAAAAACGCTGAATACTCAAGCAGTCCCGCTGCTAGCGGGACTTCAAATACCGGCAATGAGTAGTGCAGAGGAAATACCTGGGGCTCCCAGGCTCACTCTGTTGCGAGAGACGGAGACGGTGAAAGAGGCAGGCTCTACTTCACACCGCAAAGGAAGGATTTCTCCACGTCTCAAATATCCTTAAAGGCATAGTGCACCCCATCCAAAATACCATCAGGACTATAGAATCAATCAGCTCTGCTAGAGCCAAGAGAATTTCACTGAAAACGAAGAAAGAAAAATTAAGTGAAAAGTTTGCCTATGAGGGAGAAATAGGGATTCGATCCTCTTTAGCTGCTGAGGACTGAAAGACTGCTGGATTACCCTCAGGGGGAGTGGCTTCACCTCTCAAGAAAACTTGAAGTCTTCAGTCCTCAGCTGCTATAGGGGATTGACAACCCTACCTTTCCCTGGACTGGCCCGGAGAAGCGATAAGGAATACAAAAGTTTAAATAAAAGATCAGAGAGAAAAAAAAAGTACACTCCACATCTGCTGGAGATAGAGAAATACTGGAGCGCCCTCAACTGGGGGGTAGCTAGATATTACCAGGGAACAGCCAATCAAGCTACTGGTATTTTTATATTTGTCTCTGTCTCCAACATCTGCTGGTAGGGGAACTGAACCCACCTGTCTGAACTGGTCTAGCAGGATGTACTGGAAATAGGGTTTAAAAAAATTAAAATGCAGATGTGGATCCAAACATTATCTATTTGTTGCAAAAATATCAAAGCAGTCCAAAATATTGGGAAGTGTAAATTAATTTAAGTAGCATTTAGCTCACACCTTTCCTGTAGTAAGTCAAGGTGAGTTAGTCAAGTACAGTAGTGTTTCCCTGTCCCCCGAGGGCTTACAATCTAATAGGCCAATGCAGGAACATTAGCGTGCCTTTTGCCCGCAGATAATGCAACATATACTCACAGGTACTGCTGTGGCAATTGCAGAGAAGAGATTCACACGTGCGTAAATGACAAAAAAAAAAAAGTATGCACATACAGCAATGCCAAATGTATTAAATGATACGCAAATGAGCTCTGCATATTATAATGAAATGCTAATAAAATCTGCGCCCAATGCAGAGAAACACGTAGAAGATTATATAATCAAGCGTAAAGTTCAGGGGTGCCATTGTCACTACACCTGATCTGAGGTGACTTATAAAATTTTGCACATGTAGGGAAAGGCTGTTTCAGCATATGTACCAGTGAACAGTTACCTTCAGTGTGAAAATCTTCTGTGTGTATCTTTCAGTATAAGCGCAAAAGTCTGGCATTCAAGAAGAAATGCCGCTTCTTATCCTTGTATGTTCTTTAGACTCATTTATATCATTCTCCATTTACTGTTATATCTCCTTGTTATGACTTAATAAAAAAATGGTTTTGGGCAAAATAATGTTGATTACACAGGTACACTACCAAAAAACTGCCTCCAGTTTTGCAACTGATTCCTATAGATTTTGGGGTGCTGAATCCAGGAAAAATAGCCAAAATGTTCCATCACGTCACGTTTTCTTGCAAAATTAGATTTCTTACCCATATAAGGAATGTTCACATAATTTCTTTTTAGCCGACTGCAGTTTATTTTCTTGGCCCAAAATAGAGGTTGTAATGGTTAACTAACTAGAAACACTCCCTCATGATATTTTAGAGTGTTTTGTATTCATTTTATACATTAACAGGACAATTGGGAGGCGGGGGGCTAAATCCAGTACTTGCGCTGGCGCATGTTCTTTCCTGTTCGCCTCGCCTCGTTCGCTCGCTCAAACACGGTGGTTGCGACATGAACGTTCCTGTCAAATTTCAGTTTCTTGCAAGTTCATTATTACCTTTTGTTTGCTCAGTCGTAATCCAGCTTTATTCCGAAGTGGTTCACTACAGTTGTAGTTTGCAGTGCTGTGTATTTGTGATGGCTCACAGAGCCAGAGGTTGCGTCAACTCTCCGGACAGTTTTTGTTTTATTTGTGGGGAATATACCGTGAAAAAGCGGCAGAGGAACATTTCTGCATTTATTAAAAAAGTATATTTCGCCTATTTCGGTTTGAAGTTAGGCAATCAAGACAAACCGTGGGCTCCTCACAAAGTGTGCAAGACATGTGAGGAAGATCTATGCTTATGGATGAAAGGTAAAAAACAAGCATTTCGTTTCGGAATACCTATGATGTGGCGTGAACAAAGAGACCACAGCAGTGACTGCTATTTTTGTTCTTGCATTGTGAAGGGATACAACTTAAAAAATAAGAACGTAATAAGTTACCCCAACCTTCCCTCAGCAATTAGGCCTATGCCTCATAGCAACGAAGTACCTGTGCCTGAACCACCAAAATCTTTGGATCATATTTGTGTGGACGGTTCTGATCATGATGAGACTCATCAGATGGCTTTTCCCGATAAGTCCAGTACTTCCGAGTTTGAAACTGAACCAGATCCGAAACCTGAACCTTTCTCTCAAGCTGAATTGAATGATTTAGTCCGGGATTTAGGACTCCCAAAAGATGCTGCCCAACTGCTAGGTTCTCGGCTTAAACAGAAAAATCTATTGTCACCAGGAACAACTTTTTATTGGTACCGCAACCGCGAGACACAATTTTTGAAGTATTTCAGCAAAGAGGAAGATTTGGTATTTTGCAACGATATATACGGAGTGATGGAAAAGTTTAAACTCAAGTATGATCCTGCTGAATGGCGGCTGTTCATTGATTCGTCAAAAGACAGCATAAAAGGTGTTCTTCTTCATAATGGCAACACATTCGCTTCAGTTCCTATTGTTCACTCTGTTATTCTCCAAGAAAAATACGAGAATTTGGCCCTGATTCTTCGGAAGATTCGTTATGATGAGCATAAGTGGATGATTTGTGGAGACTTTAAAATTCTATCCATGCTATTAGGGCAGCAATCCGGTTTCACCAAATATCCCTGCTTCCTTTGCTTGTGGGATAGCCGGGCCCGCGACCTACACTGGGGGAAAAAAGACTGGCCAATTCGGGAGTATTTGAGACCCGGTGAGAAAAATGTTCTTCATGAGAGCTTGGTACCTCGTGATAAAATTCTATTACCACCTCTCCACATTAAATTGGGTCTCATTAAGCAATTCATCAAGTCCCTTCCAAAAGATGGTGAGTGCTTTCGGTACCTTTGCTCAAAGTTCCCCCGACTTTCTGAAGCAAAGCTAAAGGAAGGAGTGTTTGTTGGCCCTGATATAAGGAAACTCATTTCAGATGGAGCATTCGCTGAAACGATATCTGAGAAGGAAAAAGAAGCCTGGGATTCCTTCAAGGATGTTGTTCTCAAATTCTTGGGGAACAAGCGGGATGAGAACTATAAGGATATTGTTGCCAGGATGCTCAATGCCTTCAAAGAACAAGGCTGTAACATGAGCCTGAAAGTCCATTTCTTGCACTCCCATGTGAACTACTTTCCCGAAAACTTGGGGGCGTACAGTGAAGAACAAGGTGAAAGGTTTCACCAGGACATCAAGGACGCAGAGAGAAGGTACCAAGGAAGATGGAACACCACTATGATGGCTGATTTCTACTGGTTGCTGCTGCGGGAAACCCCAGATGAAAAATACGCCAAGCAGCGCACCAAGAGAAGCATTCGGGGGAAGAAGAAACGGGCCCACCAGGAGATTGATTGACCCAAGAATGACTTTAAAATCTAAACTGTGTTGACAAATATCGTGTTTTTACTAAACTTTGAAATAAAAATTTGCTAGTTATTACCACAGTGTCAGATCTCATTTATTAGAATTTTATTTTCACACCATCGGGTGTTTGTCTTCATGTATTGCAATGGTGCGGTTTGCGTTTTCTATTCTTACATACATACCTGTACAACATTTTTTGCACATTTCTTTGCTTTGCTTTGTGTCTAACCTCGCTCTTATATGCTCAATGTTTGTGCACATATATGTGGCTGTTTTAAGTGCAGACAATTTTGCTACCATCACAGTGTGATTTGTTGACATTACTCTATTCTTATGTGCTGCCTTGTTACAATTTTCTTTATTCTTATTTGAATAACTACTAAACAATTAGTATAAAGAATTCATCCAAGAAACTTTTATCTCGATCGCACTCAATCTGAAATGTTCACCTCAAACTGCTAACCCAATGTAGCAAAAAATCTGTATGTGATGGAGCAAATTGGTTACCAGATTTGGATTCAGCGCACCAAAAAATGTAAAAATCAATCGAAACATTAGAGGCAGTTTAAAAAAATTTTTTTTTAGTGTACCTGTGTTATTATGGGGTGGATACCATCAGGCTGTTATTGGCTTTGCTAATGATGAAAAAACCTGCACATTCTATGAGCTCATAATATGAGCATCTGAAATTTACGCACATGCACACGCTGCGACTTGTAGCACGTCTTGTTACGCATGCATTGGCTCCCCTCCTTTCAAATTTACACCGAAGTTTTGCGCACAGCTCATTTGCATGCACGCCCTTTGCTACATATCAGTACTGAAGTTTCACTATAATGGCACACTACAAAAGGTGACATTTTACTTACCAGATGATGTCCTTTCCTTGAGTCCTGCTAGACCAATCCAGACAAGTGGGTTGTGTTCCCTTACCAGCAGATTGGTTGAGACAGAGAACCCATGAAATGCCCAGGTTTCAATGACATCACTCCCATGCCTCTATCAGCCTGAGCCACTAGAGGGCAACTCAGTATACAGCCCAAAGCATATGGGAAACATGGCAAATCTCACACAACCTCAAACAGTAGCGAAACTATGTACATGAGAGATTGACCAGAAGGCTGTCAGTGGGATATAGACCTGCAGAGCCAAACAGAAAAATCATAGCAGAACAAAGTACCAACACAGAAAAAAAAAAAAAAGAGCAATCACAGTTTTAGGGGCTAGTCCTGAACTGGTCTATCAGGATTCAAGGAAAGGACATTATCTGTTAAGTAAAATGTTACCTTCCATATCGTCCTGTTAGACCAGTCCAAACAAGTGAAACGTATCAAAGCTATGCCTCCACTAGGCGAGAAGACGACAACTCCCCACAGAACCTTGGAGCCAAAGGCTGTGTCCACCCGCGTGTGGGGATTCAAACAGTAATGCTTGGCAAAGGTGGAAAATTATGCCCATGTGTCCACCCAACAAATGTCCGAGGGAGCTACTGAGCTAGGCTCCATCCACGAGGATGCTTGAACTTGAGTAGAATGGGCATGCAAGCCCTCAAGAACTAACCAGTTTTGCAGCAGAAATGCCAAAGCAATAGTCTCCTTGATCCAGCACCCCAATGTAGACTTAGCCACTGCATCACCCTTGCGTAAGCCAGCAAACAGCATGAAAAGATGGTCCGATTTACGAAAGAAATTTGTAACCTCCAAGTACTGGAAAAGCACCTTCCGGACCTTCACGAGGCAAAGATCCTTATCTTTCCCCCGACACTGCTCCTTAGAGGAGGGCAGGCAAACCATCTGGTTCACATAAAAGGGAGAAATCACCTTAGACAAAAAGGAAGGCACAGGCTGAATGGAAACAGCCTTCTCCAAAAAAGACAAATAAGGATCCCAAGTAAGACAAGATCTGCAACTCAGAGATGTGCCTTGGCGAACAAATCGTGACCAAGAAAACTGTCTTGAGTGTCAAATCCTTCAGAGTAGCATGCTTTAAAGGCTCAAAGGGCTCAGACATCAAGGCCCTCAGCACCAGACATAGACCACCTCTCCAAAGGGCAGAACACAGATGCCAAATCCCCTGAAGAAAGTGCGAAACATCTGGATGTAAGGCTTGCCAGCCACCGGACTTTGGAACTAGGCCAAGGCTGCCACCTGAACTTTCAGGAAGCTAAGAGAAAGGCCCTTCTATAGACAGTTCTGCAGAAAGGCCAGCAGAGATAGCACCTTGGCCGCCTCAGGAACTAGCTTTCGAGCACTGCACTATCGCTCAAAGAGGCACAAGACCTGCGCATATGCCATTCTGGTAGAACCCTGTCCAAAGGAAGTTCGCACACTCACAATAATCTGAAGGCCATATAAGCAGTGAAGTGACAAAACACACAAAGTGAAAGTACAAAGATAGGTCTTTATTGTAGCATCAGTTGGTCCCACCATACACAACCGTGTTTCAGCAGTCTTCGTCAGGGGTGTAGGAACCGCAAATAAAATAAAATTCAAAAACAGAAATGTATATCAATATTATAATGTACACATAAAAAATAATATGGTAACTGACTCAATGGCACTTAACAACAATTAATTTCAAACTAGGACGTGTGTATATTCATAGTAGTAAAAAAAACAACAGAGAGCTAAAACATAATACTACATATAATGCATACCATAAATAATATAAAAGTGTAATGAGATGAACTAACAAACATTAAGGACACATGTAAACAAATTTGATGATAATAAGCCCAAAAACGGGCACAAGGCACAAAAATATGATAAAACAATAAAAATAATAGCTTATGAACAATAAAAATGAAGTAAAATCTAAATGGTTGATAAGAATGGTGATGATTATATGGTTAATCAAATAAATAGATAAAAATGCAAATAAAAGACAAACTTACTCAATAGTAGGATTGTGTCTAGAAATAATGTCCCAGCCATAGTCCCTGGTCGCGATCGAGAGGCGCCCTCGATCCGGCTGGGTGCTGTGTCTGATATTTCTACCCCTGTTAAAATTGACATGTCCAGTGTAGTTGTATCACCTTCTGATGCTTCATTGGAGGGTGCAGTTGGGGGTGGTGAATTCTGTGCCTCTACCCCTATAGATTATAAACCTCGGACGACTAGAGCTCAACGATTGACTAAGGATATTATAGAACTTGAGCAGTTAATTGGCATTGAAGCAAGCCACCTTAAGGGCTTGAATACTGTGGAGCAGTTAACACAGTATCATGATTATCTTGTGAATAAAGCTCGTACATTAGTTGAACTCATTACAACTGTATTTGAAGCATTAGATTTACAGGTAAAGCAGCATACTTTAAGTTTGTTGCCTCTCAGTACACGTAAGGAAATTGTAATTGAAGCAATGTCAGCTGTTGCCAAGGGACTTGAACATTGGACCAAGGCTCCCTTGCTTTCTAACTGTCAAAGTTTACAGTGTTTAACTTTGGAATTGGGTGACTCATCGGCTTCAGACAAACAAACGAAGGATCAAAATAAAGGTGATTTGTTGGCTCCGTTTCGGGCATTCCCGAGAGGAGATGGGGGGTTAGTTACCTTAGCAACGAACTGGTCCCCAGCCGAAATTTTTAGCTTAGCTAGATCCTGTCCTGACTCCAGGGAGAAGCCTGGTCAGTTTGTAGATTATTGGCGACAGCTAATAACTACATATGATCCTACTTGGGTAGATTTACAAAATTTATTGAAAGCAGTTTTTCTGAATCCTATAGAGCTAAGGGCAGTCACCCACCCTCAACTGCGTGATAATATTAATTGGGTGTGGCCTGGTATAGATCCTGTAATTAATGCTACGGATGTTGCTCAAATGACTGCATTTAGAGAACATAGGGATAATTTGTTAAAAGCTATAGAGAAAAAGTGTACCCCAGTCCGTGATCTGTCCAAACTCTTGGAAGTAAAGCAGTGTGGGGGTGAGACGGTAAACCAGTATCACACTAGATGTTGCCTAGCGTTCAGAGATTTTTCTCCTCAGAATGCTGAGATGGAAGGTTTTGCTTCTATTTTTGTGAATGGACTGCAGCCAGAGATAAAAAGTATTCTTGAAAATGCTTTGCTTGGCTGGTCTACTAAGTCTGCACAAGAAATCCTGGAGGCGGCTCTGCATGCTGAGAAACGAATTCAACGGCAGAAGGATGCTGATAAAGGTAAACTTGACCGCCAGCGTCAAAAACTTTTAAATTTGCAAGTAGCAAGTTATGAGTCCAACTTCAGAGGACGTGGTAGATCAAGGGGTGGAAGAGGTGCAGCCCCCTTCAGAGGAAGAGGACGTGGCTATATGGGGGGACAGCAAGGGGAGCGTACTTGTTATGGTTGTGGGCAAGTGGGCCATTTTATTAGAGATTGTACTAAGCCAAGGGGCAATATTCCCCAGCCTGGGATACAGGATGGTGCTAGATATCCATCTGTCTCATACCCTGTATCTACCCCTAACCAGCCTTCAGTGATGACTCAATACTATGCAGAGACTGATGTGGATTATAGCGAGGATTGACTAGGCCTGGTTGTGTGTCCAAACACACAGGGGGAGATACGTGCTACTGTTATGGGGTGTGAATTGCTTTTCCTGCTAGATACAGGTGCCTCTACATCTGCCATAGCACTATCCCAGTTACCTCCACCTCTGTTTGAGTCCCTACCTGCAGCTCCTAAAGTACCTTGTGAAGGAATTGAAGGAAAGACTATAATGCATCAAAAGTTATCAGATGTGCCAATTATAGTGGAGGGTAAATTATATCATACAGATTTTCTGGTAGGCCCTACTTTGCCTGTCAACTTGCTTGGTCGAGATTTTTTATCTAGGAACAAGACTGTTATAAGCTGGGAAACTGGCACTTTGACATGTACCTTGTGTCCCCTGCAAGTACAACAGCCTATAGCTGTAACACCGGCTGTTGCGACTACTCCACCATTGGATACCCTTCCTTCCACCTTGTGGGCAGTACCAGGTGATGATATTGGGCATCTCAATATTCCTCCAGTCAAGATTGAAGTACAACCAGGAGCTCCACTACCATATGTGCGTCAATATCCATTGCCTGCAACGTCGGTGGCTGGAATACGGCCAGTAATTGAAAATCTGCTAGCCCAGGGTGTGTTGGTGCCTACTTCTTCTCCTTGCAATACTCCTATTTTACCGGTGTTAAAAGCTGATGGTAAGTCCTACAGATTTGTGCAAGATTTGAGGGCAATCAATCGTATTGTCATGCCCATCTTCCCTCTTGTGCCCAACCCTCATGATATCTGGACTCGCATACCCTGTGACTCCACCCACTTCTCAGTTATAGATTTAAGCTCCGCCTACTACTCCATAGCGGTAGGGGAGGAGTCGAGATATTTACTGGCATTCACGTTCGAAGGGCGCCAGTATACCTGGACTACCCTGTCTCAAGGCTACACGGAAAGTCTGCTTAGTTGTCACAGGCCCTAAAAGCTGCTTTACAAGACTTGGCGTTGGACAAATCTGTGCTGATCCAGTATGTAGATGATTTACTCATTTGTTCTCCATGTTATGATGCTTGTATTGCTGATACTATGTTAGCTCTTGTGCATATTTCTCGTTTAGGATTGAAAGTAAACCAATCAAAATTACAATTTGCCGTACCACAAGTGATCTTTCTAGGTGTATGCCTTTCTGCTGCTGGACGCTCTATTACTGCTCAGAGAATTGGCCCTATAATGTCAATGCCTTTTCCTGCTACTGTACCTCTGATACGACGCTTTCTAGGCCTTCTGGTGTTCTGTCGCCAGTGGATACCAGATTTTGCTGAACTTGCTGCTCCACTCTATGCCCTGCTAGGCCGTGAAGCTCCAGAGGGTATTATAGTGCCTACTGAAGCACAGCATAATGCTTTCCATTCTCTACGGCAAGCGCTATTGAAGTCTCCTTGTCTCTCATTTCCAGACTATAACTTGCCTTTCCGCCTTTATGTAGCGACATCTACTAAGGCTGCAGTATGTGTTCTAGCACAACGTTTTCCTTCTGGACTCAAGCCGCTAGGCTTTTTCTCTCAAGGTTTTGATTCTGTTGTTGCTGGCATGCCACCTTGTTTTCAATCTTTAGCTGCTGTGGTATTTGCAATACAGACCACTGACTTCCTTGTTCTCCAACATGAACTGCATGTGTACACATCTCACTCAGTAGCTAGGCTATTGCATTTAGCTAAAACTCAACCTTTATCTAGTTCTCGTTTACTGTTATTTGATTTGGCTATTTCTCAAGCACATGTAACTTTGCATGAAGTTTCCTTGTTACAACCAGCTCAAATTTTGGCTTCTTTGGAGCCCTTGTTACATTTGTCTGACCCTGATGGAACTCATGATTGTCTTTCTTCTGTAACTGCCTATTCAAAGGCTAGGCCTGATTTATCTGCTGTACCTTTGCCAAACCCTGATTGGGTTCTATTCACTGATGGTTCTGCCTTCCGTGATGAACATGGACATTTACTTGTGGGGTATGCTGTAACTACTGTTGATTCTGTACTAGAAGCAGGAGCGTTGCCATTTGCAAGTGCCCAGTTGGCAGAAGTATTTGCTCTCATTCGGGCCTTGGAGATGTCTACGCATTTGGTTGTTAATATCCATAGTGACAGTAGTTACGCAATCGGAATTCTGTGGGATTTTGGAAATATTTGGGCTCAACGGGGGTTCCTGACGGCTGCCCATAAGCCCATCAAGCATGCCCGCTATATTGAGCGTCTACTTGCTGCAGTGCTTAAGCCAGCTCAGGTGGCTGTGTTGAAATGCAAAGGACATGATCTTAATGGTACTATGGTGTCACAAGGCAATCAGTTTGTAGACCAAGCTGCTAAAACTGCAGCAGCAGGACCTGCAGTTCCACCACACCTTTTATTAACTCTTCGTTCACCTGCAGCTTCTCCTTCTGGCTCAATATCTTTGGACTTGATGCGTTCCCATCAGGACTCAGCGGACTTCACTGAAAAACAGAACTGGCTCACTTGGGGAGCATCTCCTGATGGTACTGGACTCTGGTTAAAGGACAATTTGATTATTTGTCCTAAATCTTTGCTATATCCTGTTGCCTTATTTTTGCATCATAAATTGCATTTAAGTGTACTGGCTATGACAAAAGCTTTTGCTCAATTGTGGCATAATCCTACATTTGCTTCTGCTGCTCATGCTGTGTGTATTTCTTGTCTCCCGTGTTTGCAAGCAGGAAAGTCCGGGAGCACTTTGCGTGCATCGCCTTCTCCGTCCTTGCCTAAGCCTCGAGGACCCTTCCTCTTCTTGCAAATGGACTTTACTGATCTGCCTTGTGCCAAGGGGGGAAGGAAACATCTTTTGGTTTTTACTTGCTTATATTCTGGATGGCCTGAGGCCTATCCGACAAATTCTTTGTCTGCTGCTACTGTTTTGAAATGCTTGCTTACTCAGTTTATTCCTTTGTGGGGTGTGCCTTTACTTTTGTCTTCTGATCAAGGTCCAGCCTTTACGGCGGAGGTATGGAAGGGCATAACTGCCTTTTTTGGCCTTCACCAGCAACTTCATCCTCCGTATCATCCGCAAAGCTCTGGCCAAGTGGAACGGATGAATCGGACGCTGAAGGCGCTTCTCCGGTCTCTGACTCATGATTGGAGTCAGGATTGGGTGGAAGCTTTGCCGTTTGCCTTATTCTCAGTCCGTAACTCTCCTCAGAGAACTCGACAAGGTCTTACCCCTTATGAAATTGTGACGGGACGTCCAGCGACTACTCCAGCACATGTGATAATTCCACCAGATCAATTACCGGATCCCCAACTATTGCGCAGCGATTTATTATCTTATTGTAAATATTTGTACCAAACGTTAGTGTCTCCTTCCTTTTTGCAGCTTACAAAGCAGGGAGCTCAGTCACAATCAACCCCAGACGTGGAACCAGGAGATTGGGTGCTCATCAAGGATCCAGCACCGAAGTCAGCTTTAGCAGCGAAGTTTCTGGGACCGTTCCAAGTGTTGCTGGTGGGATATTCGGCATTGAAGGTGAAGGGGCGCAAAGCGTGGATACATCTGGACCAGTGCAAGAAGGCGCCGTCCCCTGGATAAGACAACTTCCACCGAGACCACCTCCTGAAGAATTAGTTGAAATAGAACTGGACTCATTTCCTCCAGGCTCATCTCCACTTGATCAAGAAAGTGACTGTGAAATTGTTGAACATTCACAACGCAATCCAGAGGTGGTTATTGAAAAGTGGTTAATATGCATATTTGCAGTAGCATTGGCATTGTTTTTGTTCTTCTGGATTTGGTGTCTGTCAGCCCTCGTGGTAGTATCAACAGTATAGATGAGTTGATAAGAAGATTATCAGAAAAGCCAACAATGCCCCCTAAACAACAGGCAATAATAGATAAGATGCTCAGGGACTTTCATGGTGTTACTACTCCTCCAGATCCAGTTCCTACAGTCCCTGATCATACAGTTCCTGAATATGACCCACATGCACCGTGGGCAAAACATGGTACTTTTTATAATGTGTTTCATTCACACATTTATTCCTTAATTCAGCGATTTAATATTTCCAGCTGTGCAGTCTGCTTGCCTCACCCAGTAGCTACACAGTTCGGATTCCTGCCTAGACCTAGACCTCTCTCCTTGCAAGAGCTGAAGGAATTGTCTATGAATGAAACCCTGTTTAATCTTACTATGACATGGCCAGAAGGAGTCACTCCTGCTCCAAGAATAATTAGCCCTCAGCCAATGGCTGATCCTCCTATCTGTTTTCAAAGGAAAGGAACATATCCTGTGGGTGACACTCCTTTGTCTAAGTGTCAGACTGTTATGACTAACGACCATGTCCATTTAGTGTTAGAATCCTCTACACCAAGTCCTGTGCAAGCCCTTTCAAATTTGAAGGTAGTCAATGTCATCCCTGATCCCAAGTCTCGTCTTGATCAGTATGAATTACAGTACTATGATCAGGATGGGATTCCAGCATATGGGAAGTATAGATTGCAGAATAGTAAAGATGGTTTGTCATCTGGGTATGTTGACAACTATGTGTATCCCTATTTAGGATACTATCACCCATGGTTAAGAAACATTGAGCCTGGAACTGAAGTTCTAATCACAAATCCTAAAAATTTTAAAATTTGGCCTGATGGACTACTTGCCTTGGTAGGTCACTATTTTGTGTGCGGAACTCTTGCTTATGTTCGGTTGCCTGCTGATTGGTCTGGCAATTGTTACATAGCTACTCTTGACTTACCATGGAAACTGGTCCCTTATGAGACTTTATTAGGGACGCCCTCAAGTCGTCAGCGCAGAGCAACAGATGATTCTAGTGTTGATATACGTGCAGCAAGGAAATTGTTAGAAGATACCACTATGTTAACCCAACAAGAAGTGAGCACTTTCGCAGGAACAGTGTGGCTAAGTACTTTTGGTGCCATACGTCCTACACAACGTTATGGTGAGCAATTATTGCGAATTTATGCTCTAATTGAAGTAACAGCCCAAGATTTGACTGATGCTCTTACAATCATGCAAGGTACTGTAGACAAGTTGACTGCATACTCTGCCCAGAATAGGATGGCCTTAGATTATTTGCTAGCCAAAGATGGCGGAGTTTGTGGCGTCGTGAGAGATCACTGCTGTACGATTGTGGATTCACAAAGTAAGGTAGTCACAGGTATCCTAGAACAGGTGAGAAAAGAAACCCACTTCTCCAAAGATAATATAGAGGGAACTTCTGATTCTATATGGCCTTGGTTTGATAATATATGGAGTGGCTTGTCAGGTCCAGTAAAAGCGATACTGACAGGCTTGTTTGGTTTCCTAGTAGCTCTCCTACTTTTAGGAATTGGTCTTGTCTGTTTTATGAAGTGTTGTACTACATACCTGCCTAAAGCTACACACACTATTGCAGTTTTGAAATTGCGAAGTGTTCCTAGTACAGGAGACTTGCTTCGTGAAATGCCTTTCTATGAAGATTGTGGTTCTGTGCAGAACCAAAGGGAGGACTGTGGGCGTGGCCTACCCCAGCTAGGCCCCAAATGTAAGTTGGATGTAATTAATGAAGCAGATGAGAGCGCTGATGATAAACAAATCTATACACCTATGATTTATCCTGGATATGCAGATTTGGACTTGTCAGATTCAGATTCAGATATAGGAACAGACAGCAGATCAGGCTCAATAATCTCAATTGGAATGAAACCAAAGTCAGCTACACATGAAACCATACAGGACACAAAAGTATAATCCAGCTCAGTATAGGCCTGAAAAGAAGTATAGGTCAAAGATTGCTTTTGAAGCTATTCCTTTAAATCATAGTTCCCGTTTTTAGTTAGACATAAATTGGGAAATTAGAAGCATTATAGCTTACGCAAACAGTCTATGTACCCAACAGATATTAGGTCAGATTGAAGTTCCTTAATTAAATAGAACAAGGGGTGAAGCTGATCATTCTGCAAGAGGATAGGCTAAGCTGTCTCTGGGGCAGGATGCCCTGCTCTTATGAAATTGACTCTAGTCCATTTAGTAAATATAACCGAAATCAGCAAAATATAATAAGTAACTAACTAGCTTTTAGCAGTATAGCGACACCTGCTGGATCTAATGAATGTAATTTTTATATAGAACTTCTGCTTTTTGGTATAAATAATAATGTCTATGTTGGCAAAATTGATGTACACGTGGAATTTGGAAAGTACCAGATGTTAATTAAAAATTAACTGCATCAGCTGATATCACCTAATAAAAAGCTAAGCTCTTCGGAACCATCTTTGAAGAGGCATGTTGGGATAGTCGAATTAGACTCGGTGTGTCTCTTCCCTATGGAGCTCTATAGCAATTGATTGATTAATTAACACTGTGTCGTGTCTTTTTCTTTCCTGTTAAGAAGCACTGGGAGATAAGAACCCAGGTATTTTGTTATAGGGGTCATTTATATGAGTCTACAAGGATGACCATCAATATTAGATACAAAGTGTCCGTAAAAAGGATATGAAAACGGAGTCACTGTAAGAGATACTAACATGAATCATACTGATCCTACTGAAGTCCACCAATGTGCTCAACAGCATACATCAAGGAAACTTATTTATTTGGTTTTATATACTGCACTATTTTAAATCCGTGCAGTTTACAGTAGAACAACTCAATACATAGAACAGGTTTACAATGAAGTGAACAGAACTTATCAAAACAATAAAACAGTAGTCTTTCTTAGAAAGGTGAGCATAGGTCTATAGACTACAATAACAAACTATGTACAAGAAGAAAGTAAGATTATGAAGTCTATGTGAGATCGGGCATTGGTAAGGAGGCGAGACAATAGTGGGCTATGTCACATGCTCAAAGTATAGCTGAAAGAGATGTGTCTTTATTGCCTTTCGAAAAGTGGACAGGTCAGTAATGAGACGGATCGGAGCAGTGAGGGAGTTCCAGAGCAAAGGGGCAAATAGGGTGAAGGCTCTATGCCTGGCAAATTGGGAGCTTTTACTAGCCAGGGTGGGAATGGCAAGTGTTTGCCATGTTTGTTCTCCTAACTCTGTTGTCAGGTGTCCAATGTAAGAGATCTTCTAGGGAGGTTGCAGAGAGGTGGTGAAGGATTTTAAACGTCATAAAGAGGGCATTTATAAAAAACATGGGTAAGATGTGAAAACATCTAATTGTGGCAGAACCCAGGGAAATACAGTGCTCAAGTGGATCAAAGGAACAGGAGCGCTCAAAATAAATTCAAACTAGTATGTACTCAAAATACCCAGTATCTTCATAATATTTTGAAGGCATAAGTACTTCTTCCTCCATATCAGAGCCCACTGCTGAGATGTTCGAACCAAGGTCACAGCCCAAGTCCTGGCTGATCCACATCTCCAGGAGGCGACCTCCGCCAGGGACACTTGGAAGCCCTGGTTCAGTTGCATGTTTCTATGTTCAGCTTGACCCTCATGAGACTGAGCTTGAGGGAATTCAGAGACTGCAGGATCTGAGTTTCCACACCAAAAAGACCAGGCCTGTTGCAAAACCGGGATTCTGTGAGCTCTAGGAAATGAGCCCCCAACTACAGGGGACATAGCTGCAGCCGAATCCCTAGAGGAAGGGGAGTGGCCAGAAGCATGATCACAGGAACTTCTGGCTGGCTTAACCACAGTACCCTCCGTCACCTCCTGTGCTGAGACAGGCAAGGATGGGCTAGGGAAATCCCCTTGCTGGGAGAGGGAAAGCAGACACTCCAGGGAAGACTCCAAAGCTGCCATTCAAGAGGAGCAGAATCCAGACTCCAGAGACGAAAAGACCTCGCTTGCCAAAGGCCAAACAACATTTCCTGGAATGATTAGTAGTAGTAGTATGACAGAGAATTAAGGCAAGCATATAGCTATGCACATTAAGGACGTGCCAAAACCGCACATTAACTGAACGCTTATAGTATCATGTGCAAAGGGTGCTTGGGTAGGAACATGCACTGCAGCTGCTCGGGAAGAGTGCATGCTAGCACCGTGTTACCACAAAGCACACAAGAGAAGACGCTACTAAATACATGCCAGAAAAGGCAGGAAACCCCCCACATTGCGCCAACGGTTGCCAGCAGCCAGCCCAAATTGCATTCCAGAAGCAAATGGGAGACCCCAAAAAGGACAATGACAAAGTCCTCATCCCCTGGGAGCCCCAGGCAGAAAAACTCATGCCGGGCTCGGCGGTACTCCCCAGAAAATAGGAATTACACTTACCTGGTAATTGTGGTTCCTTGAGTGACTCCAGTTTAGTCCTCAACCTCTGGGTAGTGAACCTCCTCCTGCAGCTTGGAGACTGGGCATGTCAAACTCATGACATCACTGGATATAGCCTGCTGGTCTCTCCCATCAGCCCCCAGTGAACTATTTGCAAAGCAGACTCAAAGGGGCAAAAAATCAGTAACTTTTTTTTTTTTAAACTTAACATTATATTCATGGGCACGCTGAACATATAACCTATCTACCTACTACTCCCCTTCCAGAAGGAAAGGTACTGCTTCCTGCATGCTCTCCTTTCCGTTGAATGCCTAGCACTAAACAATCCAGAGCAATATAGCAATATAACACAATATCATAATATAACAATGTAGCGCAAAACAAATGGAAGCATCAAAATGACTGAACATCAGTAAAGGCCTATATCCACTTTTAACCTTGCATGTCCCCCAACAGAAAGACCACTGCTAAGACCCCATCCCCTGGCGGGAATGAGGACTAAACTGGAGTCACTCAAAGAACCACTATTACCAGGTAAGTGTAATTCCTATTTCCTTATCGTTCCTCCAGTTTAGTCCTCAACCTCTGGGATGTATCAGAGCAGTAATCATTGGGAGGGACCTTTCCAGCCGGATCTCAACACCGCCTCCCTGAAAATGGCATCCTTAGTCGCCAGAACATCTAGGCGGTACTGCTTACTGAAAGTATGGAGAGAGACACCAAGTGGCCTCCCTACAGATGTCCACTGGTGGAACCAAACTGTGCTCCGTCCAAGAAGACGCTTGCACTCTGGTAGAGGGAGCTCGTAAGCTCCCTGGGACTGTACGGTCCCGTAGAAGATAAGCCGACGCACTCGCCGCTCCAATCCATCCAGAAATGGACTCCTTCACCACCGCTTCCCTTTGCAGGCCCCTCCGAACACCCCAAAGAGAGACAGATGACCATCAAACATACCGTCTTCAAGGCAAACCCCTAACCTACGCCTGTTGCAAGGGCCCCAATGGCGCGCTAGCTAACACTCCTAAAACCAACTTGAGCTTCCCCGGTGGAATTAATATCCTACGAGAGGGCTACAGTCTGGTAACCGCCAGAGAAAGCGTACCACATCGACCTGTGCATGAGAGCCACTCCCTGTCCTTTGCCCCTATAGCAAGACAGAGCTGCTAACTGAACTCTCCAGGACCTGGCCTTTACCAAACCCATCCTGCAGAAAACTTAATACCAAGGGGACTGACACTGTAGTCGCGCGAGCGTGCCTCCGGGAGCACCCGTCCTCGAAGATGGCACAGGACAGAGACTTTTTTTTTGTTGTTGCGGCAAGGTGGCAAAGACTGCTGCCAAGCAACTCTTTTTCCTTAAACTTGCCCTTTCAATGGCCACCCCATAAGCGAAAACCAATGCACCTGAGGCATTCGAAGGGAACTCCGTAACAACAGAATCTCCAATGTCGGAAACCTCCATGGATTCCCATTGAGCAACCGTATGAGGCAGGCATACCACAGGTGCCTCGGCCAGCCCGAGGCCCCCAACCACACGTTTCCCTGAAATGCTTCGATACGTAGAATCACTCGACCTATGAGTGCTCCCGGTGGAAAGACATAGAGAAGACCGGACCATGGCCGCCGTTGAAACAGTGCACCGATGCCTTCCGACCTCTTTTTGCGTCGTCTGCTGAAGAAGCGACCCGTTTACGCAGAGTGAAACGTCGCAATGAGGTCCATTACTGGCTGTCCCATATGATCTGTGCGAACACCTCCGGATGCCACTCCCATTCTCCGGCATCTATTCGGACCCAGCTGAGGCAATCCGCTGTCACAATGTCCTTACCCGCAACATACGTCACCGAAAACGCTGGCAGCCAAAGCTCCATCCACACACACAGACCCTCTGCCGTGGCCTCTATGGCCACACTTCCGGTTCTGCCCTGCCGATTGATGTAGGCCACCGCCGCGGAGTTGTCGGACAGTACTCGCACCGCTCAACCTTGCACCATAGCTTCAAACGCCTGCAACGCCCGGTGTATCGCTCGCATTTCCAGGCGGTTGATTGACCACTGGGTCTCCTGTGTACTCCAAGAGCCTTGCACGAAACGATCTCCAAACGTAACGGAGTTTAACAAAGTTTTTGGCCAAGCTCCCAGAGGAAAGGTCCATAACCTTTTATTAGAGAGAAGCTGGAACATCATTACATTTTTTTTATACCAACTTTCACCAATTCAAGATGTTCTACAAGGCACACAACCCAACAGAGCGTCACATCTGTTGTACATGCAATGGAAACCTTAAAATATGAGCATACATGAATCCACCGCTTGCCCCAAAACAAGCATTGAGTAGCCTATTTGTCTCTTTGGAAACCAGCCAGGTCTTTAAGACCTGGATCGGCTACCCTAGGAAACAGGATACTGGACCTGAAAGCGCTTGGTCTGACCCAGTATGGCATTTCTCGCACCCTTATGAACGGAACCTCTCCAAGGTCTCTGCCTTGAAAGTAACAGGCTGCGCCTGGCCCTATGGCTAGCTCACACGAAGCAGTGCGGCCTAGTGGTTGAGGCAAGTTGCCAGAGGACCAAGGGTTTGAATTCCAATCAAGACCACCAACCTTGGGCCATAAAAACTGGGGTTTCTGGTCCCACAGGTGGTCCTTCTGGCCTTCGTTAAGCGACTTAACCCTCTGCCTCAGGTACCAAAACATAAATTGTGAGCCCTTCAGGGACAAGGGAAATAGAAATACCGTAATCGACTGTATGCCACCCTGACCTGTAGGCAATCAGTATACTCAAATAAATAACTGACTGGGAATATGTGACCATAGCAAACATTGGCAGTGGAGAGACATCAGAGCTGGTGCTGGTTCCTGGTCTAACTTTCTCGCTCTCCCAGTCCTTCTGCCAGCATTGAGAAAAGGCTGAGAATAGATTGTCCAATGGGCCGGGGACCTTGCGTGCTGGACATCAGAGAGAAAGAGGGGCTAGGATCTGGGAGCAAAGCCCAAAGAGAAAGGGAAACTGGTGACTGTGACACTGTAGCTCCTCCGGACGGCTCACTCCACAGCAGATCCCACGACTGCATCTCCAACCCCATGTAACACCATGAGGACCTCACGCACTTTATTACAATTGACATCCCCCCATTACTGGCGAAATTACCTTAGCCTGATAATACAGTCTGTGCAAAGAATGCAGTCTCACTCTGCAAAGAGTGCACCCAAAAATCATGCCTAAGCAATTGTGAGCACATACCAAATGCACAACAACATATACGGGTGACCCAGCACCTGTCACCCAAACACAGTGCAGTGAGCACGCCTGAACATAGGCTGGATGCATGGAGCATACACAGAGTATTGACTTCCGCTATGAAACCTTCCAGCGCCCTGGAGCACTAAGCCCCCGACTGTGCTACCTAGACCCTAGACGTCCTTCTCTTCACCCTCAGCATGGGCCCTTTAACAAGATGGCACAGACGGGTCAGTGCCCCTGCTAAGTGCTTAAAGCCGTGCTCTGACAGCACAGGCTCTAGAAATAGATGAGAATTTCCTGGGAAGGGCATGCTAAGTGGAGATATGAAACACACAGGCACCCCCCCCCCCCCAGCCTTCCTGCATTCAGAGAAATAATGGTGGGATACATCGACAACCTTGCAAGTGGAGGTCTTAGAGGTTGCTGCCTGTGTGAACCTGATGAAAAATACGATTTCGTATTTTACAAAACCCCCCAGGGATGGGGGCACTGAATACTATATCTGATTCATGAGCAGCGCTGCCATCCGGTGGCCTTTAGGGCACCAGAGCCTGACAAACAATACAGAAGTTAAGAGCTTTAAATCTTGGTCATATAATCTTGATTTTCAGAACATTACAATTGCTTGTTTAGTCACTAACCCCTGAGAGCCTATGAGGTGGCCCTGTGGTTATTTCTTCCCTGACTTGCAGAGATCAATCTGATGATGGCTGCATACACACGGTCACAGAAAGGCATTATTGAGTGTACCAGCTGCCCTCTGGTGGCCATAGACCATAGCACAGGCACTTCTTGGTTGACAGTTTAACTGTTATTATTATATTTTTTTTTATATTCTAAGGTTTCCTAAACCTGTCCCTGTGAAACCACAGGTGTTTGGGCAACTTTCCCTATAGAATACATTTGCAGACCGTGAATACAAAAAAGAGCTACTGTCTCAAGCACACTTCCAGCCTGTCCCTCCATCCAACTACAAGTTAGGGCTCTGCCCTTGAAGAACCTAAAAGCTGGAAATTTGCCTAATATCCCGGGACTTAACAGATGCTCCTCAGAGACATGATTAGGAGGGAGAGAACATGTGGCATCAGAGATGAATGCCAAAACTGCTGTCCTATAAAACTAAGAATAAACTTAAAAATAAAGAGGACTGACAACAGCCCCCTTAAGGCTGAGGAACCCCCCGAGACTCAAAAAACCTACAAACAAAAGAAAGAAAACACTAGACCTAAAAATCTAGCTATTCGACTTCCGGTCTAGCCACGGAGGTGGAGAGACGTGTCTAAGAGAGCTCCCTGTCCCGCACCCATAATGGAGTGGTAGGATCGGCTCCCCGCGGGCCCCCTTAACGGAGAACATGCCCAAAGTGGTGAAACTCAAGCCGGGTTCAACTATTAAAGATCTATACGCGGCGAAAGCTGGTGGAGGAAAGAAAGTGGCGGCGAGTTCGGGCGCGCAGTCGGCCCCGGTCTCCCCGAGCAGCTCCGAGGCGGCGGAGGGGGAGGAGAGTGCTGCAACGCAGCAGGTAGACTTGGAAGCGATCCTCCGTGAAATCCGCGAGACGAAAGAGGAGATCGTGGATCGGGTCTGTGGGCGACTGGAGGAGAAATTCACGGTGATCGGGCAGCGGCTGGAGGAAGTAGAAAGCAGAGTGAGTCAGACCGAGGATGCCCAGGCATCGACTGACCGCGTGGTGCGCTCGCTGCAGCAGCAAGTCAGTTGGCTACACGCCAAAACGGAGGACATGGAGAACAGGGACCGGCGCTCCAACCTGCGCATATTCGGGGTCCCGGAGGGGGCCGAGGGGGACAACGCAATCTCCTTTGTACAGGACATGTTGGCTACCTGCTTTCCCGACCCCCCCCTCGTCGCCGCAGTTTGAAATTGAGCAGGCACACCGGGAGCTCAGGCCCAGGCCTGAAAAGGGGGGTAAGCCACGTGCTCTCATTGTTAAGATGCTGCGGTTCCAGGATCGGGAACATGTAATTCGAGCTGCATGGAGAACTAAGAGTGTGCAATATAAAAATTGGACTGTGTATGTGTTTCCGGATCTGGCTTCTGAGACGGTGAAGAGGCGGAAGGAACTGCTACGGTTGCGAGACCAGATGGCGACGAGGGGAGTGCAGATAGCGATTTGGTACCCGGCTCGTATAACGATGGTGGTCAACGGAGTGAGAAGGTTTTTTGCATCTAAAGAGCTGCTGGAGAAATATCTGCAGGCCCATCGGAGTCCGCATCGTGCTTCTCCGGGGCGTCAGCCTGGAGTAGACCAGCAATCAGCGAGCGGGGAGGTCGGAGATCGGCGGAGTTCCGGAGAGTGAAGCACTGCTCTGGTTGATACTGGACTTACTCCATGAGGGGGTGGTTGTGTGGCAAAGAGGGATAGTTTGTTGCGGGTAGTGGGCTTTGATAGGGGCTGGGATGGACGGGTGGATTATGACTTTGGGCTGTTGCGGGTGTGGTATGTGGGGTTGGGGGAGGGGGTGGGGATTGGGGAAGGATTGAGGATTGCGGGAGAGGGGTGCGGGGGGGAGGGGAGTGGATGGAGATGGCAGGAGTGTGGCTAATGGAGGTCTGTAAACAACAAAAATGTGAGGGGCGGAGGAGGAGTGGACAGTGTGGAGGGGCTTGTTTGAAGCAAATTGTGTGTGCTGGGGGGGTGCTGGTGCTGATGCTGACTCTGCAGGTTTTTTGGGATGGTGGGAGAGGGGGTTGGGGGTGGGGAGTGCGATACACTTGGGATGGGGGGACATAAAATCGCCTCGTTTAATGTAAGGGGGATTAATAGCCCTATTAAGAGAAAGAGGATTCTCACGCACCTGGTCAAGCACAAGGTCGAGGTGGCCATGCTGCAGGAGACTCATCTAGTGGAGGTGGAGCAGGTTAAATTGAAGGCCCAAGGGTTTGAGCAAATGTTTGGGGCGCCTTATACTTCAAAGAAGAGGGGGGTGGTGATTTTGGTGCACAAGAGGTTGAAGTTTGTTCCCTATGCCTCGGGGGGGATAAGATGGGGAGGGTGGTGTGGGTGGTGGGGAGAGTGGACCAAAAGGAGGTGTCCTTTCTGAATTTGTATGACCCTAACGGGCAGAAAGGGTCTTTCTTGAGGAAGGCACTGCGGGAGTTTGAACGGCAGGCTCGAGGGGAGTGGGTGGTCGGGGGGGACATGAATTGTGTGGTGGGGCCGGAGGATCGGTCCAACTACCAGCGGGTGAAGCACCGTAGGGAGGGGAGGGAATTGAGGCAATGTATGGCAGATTGGGGGTTGGTTGATATCTGGCGCTGGGAGAACCCTGGGGTGCGAGGATACACTTGCTATACGCCCAGATTGTAGTGTTATTCTCGGATTGACATGTTTTTGGGGCGGAAGGGACAGTTGGGGGCTTTGGGGAATGTGCAATTGCACCCTGTGCTTATATCGGATCACGGGATGGTTACCGGGAAATGGACGCCGGGGAGGGGAGGGGAGGGGGGTTCGAAAGGGGGGGGGAGGGGGAACATAGCCTTGATCCAGTCGGCAGAAGGGCAGGCGGGTCTTAAGAAGGCATGGCGGGAGTTTTTGGAGTGGAATGATAACGGGGAGGTGTCGGATGCCATGATTTGGGACAGTGGGAAAGCGTATATGAGGGGGCTGATGGTGCAGATGGGGAGTAAGAGGAAGCGGGAGTGGGATGCGCAGCGGCGGGAGTGGATGCGGGAGTTGGAAGAGGCGCAGGGGGAACATAGTAAGACGGGTTCCAAGGCTGCTAGGTTGCGGGCAGCCCAGTTGCGGGCGAGAGTGAACAGATTGAATGTGGAGGGGTTGGAGAGGATGATGAGAGCGTCGAAGCAAAACTTTATGGAAGGAGGGAACAAGGCAGGGAAGCTGCTAGCGTGGCAGCTCTAACGAAGGCGGGAGAGCCGGGTGGTGGCGGAAGTAAGGGATGAGAGGGGGGAAAGGGTGGCGGAGAGTCGGGAGATCTGTAGGGCTTTCCGCAGGTTTTATGAACAGTTGTATATGGGACAGGAAGGGGCCAGTCAGGAGAAAATACGGGAGTATCTGGAGGGGATGCACATCCCGAGGGTAAGTGAGGAGCAGGCGGAGTGGTTGGGGAGGCCTATTGAAGTGGGGGAGGTGCAGAGGGAAATCCGGCGGCTTCCCAGGGGAAAGGCGGCAGGGGAAGACGGGTACCCGGCGGAGTACTTTCAGGTATTGCGGGAGGAGGTGGCACCATTTTTGGCGCGGCTGCTCACGGGGTTTTTGCGGGGGGAGCGGATGCCGGAGACGATGTCACAGGCGAATGTGGTGGTCCTTCCTAAAGAGGGGAGAGACCCGGACAGATGTGAGAACTACCGGCCGATTGCGCTGCTTAATTGTGACGCGAAGTTGTATGCGCGCGTGTTGGTGGGGAGATTGGAGGGGCTCCTCCCGGATCAGACCGGGTTCATAAAGGGGAGAGTAATAGCAGATAATGTGCGGCGGGCGGTGGGGATACTCCACTATGTGAAGGAGGTGCGTCTACCAGCCGTGTGTGTGGCCTTAGACGCCGAGAAGGCCTTCGACCGGGTGGAGTGGGGGGTTTTATTTGCTATGATGGATAAGATGGGGCTGGGGGAGGGATTTGTGCAGGGGGTACGGGCCCTTTATGAGCGTCCAAAGGCCCGGATTTTGGTGAATGGGCAGGGTTCCGAGTGGTTTGACCTGCACAGGGAGACTAGACAGGGTTGCCCTCTTTCCCCCCTGCTCTTTGCGATAGCCATCGAGGGGTTAGCGATTCGCATCCGGAATCGTAAGGAGATCCGCCCTGTCCAAGTGGGACAGGGAGAGCATAAGATTCTTCTCTATGCGGACGATACGTTGATTTTTATGGCGGATCCGGCCGTGTCTCTCCCGGCGCTGGTGGATGAGTTGGGGGCGTTTGCAGTGGTGTCGGGTTTTAAGGTCAATATGGCCAAAACAGAGGCACTGGCCCTTGGAGGGATTCGGAGGGAAGTGTTTCGGGACTTTCCCTTTAAGTGGGCGCCAGGGCATTTTAAATACCTGGGGGTCCAATTGCCGGCTGACCCCGACCGCTTGTATGAGCTTAATTATCAGACGTTGGGGGGCAAGATCGGGAGCCTTTTAGATGGGTGGAAGGCTCTGCAGCTGAGCTGGGTGGGGAGAATAGAGGCATTCAAGATGAGTGTGTTGCCCAAGTTCCTGTATATGTTTGCGCAGTTGCCCCTGCTGGTCCCGGGGGGGGGGGGGTGATTCGGAGGTGGGAGGAGCAGGTTCGAAGATTCATTTGGGGAGGGCGGAAGGCTAAGATTAAGGTTAGGATTAGCCATCTGCGGATGGATAGGGCTCGGGGTGGAGTCCGGTTGCCGTCCCTAAGGTGGTATCAGCAGGCCTGCATTCTCAAGGCCTGGAGGGATCACTACCGGAGGGGGGGAGAAGCAGCGTGGGTGGAGCTGGAACGGACCCTGATGGGCGTACAGTCACTGACTCAATGGTTAGCCGTACCAAGAGGTACGGGCATAGGGGTTGCAGGGAAGGGACATCCCTTTTTGGGGGCCATGTGGAGAGTCTATCAGCGGGGGGAGGGGCGGAAGTGGTTTCCTAGTTCGGTGTCGGCCTGGACCAGGGTGCGGGATCTTTTCCCCTTTGGGGGGTCGTCCTGGCTTCAGGGTAAGATTGTCAAATTTGGGGACTGTTTGGTGCACGGGGGGGTGGGATCTCACCGGGAGTTGGAGAGCCGTGCTCAGGGTTCCATCCCCTTTTATCAGTATTTTCAGATCAGGCACTTTTTACAAACGGGGGAGAACCTCCGATGGATTAGACGTCCCAGCACTGCAATGGAGGCTGTCTTGTTCCAGGGGAATAAGGATAAAGGGATTATTTCTAAGATTTATAGGGTATTGTTGGAGGAGGCGGCGGAATTAGAGGAGAAGGCGGAGTGGGGACATCGGGCACGGTGGCATAAATGGGTAGGGATGGAATGGGATGAAGAACAATGGCAGAGGATTTATGGGGCTATATACCGGACCACGGCGGTCGCCTCTTGGAGGCAAACACCCCGAGTAGGCTGGCATGGGCGGGGGGGCGTGGAGATTTTCTGCACATGTGGTGGGGTTGTCGGGTTATACAGCGGTTCTGGCGGTTGGTGCAGGAGGGGATGGGTAGAGGGGCGGGGGGTAGAGGGGCGGGGGGGTGAGGGAGTTGGGCGGGGGGCCCCGGGTGTGGGTGTTGGGGGGAGAAGCTCAGGGTGGAGGGGGAAGGTGGGCTAAGCTGCGTGAGGAGAAGCTAAGGCTGGCAGCGTGGATTACGATAGCCTGGCGCTGGAAATGGGAGGGGGGCCGGGGGAGGGAGACTGGCAGACGAAAGTGGAGGAGATAATCCAGTTTGGTAAATTGACTTATCGACTACGGGGCCGGGAGTGGGAATTTCATAAGATTTGGGACCCTTACTTGCAAAATTTATTGAGGTGAAATGGATGGTGGGGGGCGGCGTTAGCACACAGCACCAGGCACACGGGTTTGTGTTTGTTAAAGTTTATCATTCTGTTATAGTATGTTAAAGTTAACGTTGTTGTTTGGGTTCTGAGGTTCTTTTGCGGAGCCTCCGTTCTATGATTACTGTTGGGGGTGGCAGAGGGTTTACTCCCTACGGGCTTTTAGCCTGAGGGGGGATAGCTGGGGGTCATGTACTTGTCGGTTTTGTATGCTGTTTTATCCTGCCTTTCACATGCTTAATAAAAACAAAGTTTCAAAAAAAACTAGCTATTCTGCCTGTTCGTCTTCCTCACACCAGCAGCTCGCTGCAACTCCCGCCATGCGGTCCAAATACCTAGAGAGAAAATGGCTGCAAAAAGGAGGCCTCAGCAGACTGACAGAGCCCAAAGGCCTTACCTACAGGGCCGAAAGCCATGCAGCCTGCTCCTACTGCCTTGAATTCATCCGATCCTCAAGCCGCGCTGCTGCGCCCGGCAGCTGCGGCAAGGACCGCTCAGCCGGTTCCACAGAGTAAAAGTAAAATCCCGCAGCAACGGAGAGGCTCCGACTCACACAGCTTCAGTGTGGCTGTACGGGTCCCGGAGCTCTCTCCCGTACCGTCAAGGGAGAGAGATCCGCACCGGCGAATGTCTGCAGTAAGTGAAAATAACTGACAAGGAGGGAAGGCGAGAGCTGCTACTAATTTAAAGAGCCAGGCTCAAATTTAAAATTACTGTAAATATAAGGAAATTTGCTCCTAACAACTAAAGGGAACTAATCCCTGATAGCCAATTAACCAAAGGTAACTGAATTAAAAGTAAAAATAAAGGTAAAAATCAAAGTAAAATAAGAATAGAATTTGTCACACTAAATGCTCCCTAAGTGAGCCCAGAAGCTAGGCTCACTATGTCCTCCTGCTGCATGGAGACTGGACACACTGGGAGCTGATGGGAGAGACCAGCAGGCTATATCCAGTGATGTCATGAGTTTGACATGCCCAGTCTCCAAGCTGCAGGAGGAGGTTCACTACCCAGAGGTTGAGGACTAAACTGGAGGAACGATAAGGAACTGTTTATCCTGCTTTTTCAGACTTTGTGTTTCACTGTGGCTTGGAGGCAGATTCCTCTGAGAGCCTTCTGCAATCTTCGAGGGAAATCAAGGGGGGGGATAGGAAGAGGGAGAAACGTTGTGGTTGTCTGCTAATTTCTTCCAAATCCTTTCAAATTTCTGGCTGCTCAATAGGCTCTTATGATAAGAGCATGGAGCTAAACCAATTTTTCCCTACTGAAAAGACTTTAGCCTAGTGGAGCCTCCCACATCGTGCTCAAGTGAGAGTCACCCTCAAGGTTTATGAACAAAATCAGATTTTCTTCAGAGTGGAAAAAATCCAACCACCATCTGCTTGAGGGCCTGCAGAATTATGAACAAGAAATGATATAAATGTAACCAGAAGAAGGTTGCTCACATCATACACCTTTTCTTCTTTGGACTGTGTTTTTTCTGCAGTTTTATACTGGGAATGTAGTAGAGCTAGAGTCTCTGCTTTCGGATGGGCCTTTCCAGTCCAGGGTTTACTTCATTGCATGCAGGGATGTGTAGTTCTGTTTTCTCCATTGCACTCCATAAGCAAAGGAAAACTACTAGTCACTGCATGCAATGGGGTAAACCCAAGACTGGATCAAGCCTGTCGGGCACATCTGGAGCCAGTTGGCAACCTTAGGATGAAAGCATCTGTATTGAGCATGTTTTATAGCAGGTGTATTGGAGATGATGCCCCAACATAACTTGCTAAGGTTATCTCTGTATTTACAAATGGCTTTTATCAAATACAGCTTTTTATACAATACATCATGATTGTTTTCTTATAATACATAGGTCAGTTCTACTATTGTCAGTATTGCAACCAGGTTTGAATCAAACCATCTTAACCTAAAACCCACCAAGACCACGCCTCATGGATATCTGGGAAACTGTTTCAGCTGTCTTTGTCTCCCATGCTCTACGGCTCCCCTATAACCTAGCTGATTCTTTTAAATACATTGGAGGAGTCATTGTCTACCAACTTTCATCCAGCATTGTCAGCTGCTTTCTATATACTTTGACAATTTTGCTCTGTTCATTCATTTATGGATGAAAATCACAACACATCCTTATACATGCCCTTTATATACACGATGCAAGGTTCCACATTAGGAACTACCACCCAGGAAAAAGATTTAGGCGTCATTGTGGATACCATGTTAAAACCCTCGGCCCAGTGTGCAGCGGCGGCCAAGGGAGCAAATAGAATGCTAGGTATGATAAGGAAAGGAATGGAAAATAAAACAAAAGATATTATAATGCCTCTATATCGTTCCATGGTGAGACCGCACCTTGAATATTGTGTGCAATTCTGGTCGCCGTATCTTAAAAAGGATATAGTGATTTTAGAAAAGGTTCAGAGAAGAGCCACCAAAATGGGAAAGGGGATGGAAGGATACTCCTATGAAGAAAGGCTAAAAAGGTTAGGGCTCTTTAACCTGGAAAAGAGACGGCTGAGGGGAGATATGATAGAAGTCTATAAATTAATGAACGGAGTGGAACGGGTAAACGTAGATCGATTGTTTACCTTATCAGAATATAGAAAGACTAGGGGACATGCAATGAAGCTACTGGGTAAACTATTTAAGACTAATACAAGAAAATATTTTTTCACTCAACATGTAATCAAACTCTGGAATTTGTTACCGGAGGATGTAGTAAAGGCTGTTAGTGTAGCTGGGTTTAAAAAAGGTTTGGACAAGTTCCTGGAGGAAAGGTCCATAAACCATTATTAAGAAGGGACCCAGGATATCAATGCTTGAACCAATACAAGCATTGTGTAACCTGTGTCCCTTGGGGAAACTGCTAGGTACATATGACCTAGATTAGCCACTGTTGGAAACAGAATACTGGGCTTGATGGACCTTGGTCTGACCCAGTATGGCATATCTTATGTTCTTATGAGATAGAAAAATACCGAGTTGCCCTCTAGGGGCTCAGGTTGATAGAGGCATGGGAGCAATGTCATTGAAACCTGGGCATTTTGTGGGTTCTCTGTCTCCACCAATCTGCTGGTGGAGGAACACAACCCACTTGTCTGGATTGGTCTAGCAGGACAATATGGAAACACATACACAACTAATAGCACACGACTTCAGCACCAGCTTTCTGCATCAGCCTGTTTGTGTCTAAGGCAACAGAGGGTTAAGTGACTTGCCCAAGACCATAATTTCAATTGGTTTTCCCTCTAGATATAAAACAAGTGACTATATCAGATCTGATTTCATAAAAAAACATTTGGGGGGAGGGGGGGAAAGCACAATACAGAAGCATCTATGGCAAGATATAGAGGACCTGAAAGTCATAAGTGCCCACTGAGTCAGTCTCCTGAGAGACTTTAGCCAGTCCCGGATTCGACAACCATCCTGAAGCACTGTTATCACGCGCAGGACCGATTTCCAATGTAAAGAGCAAGCCTACAAATGCCACAAGGCTTTAGCACACATTAGGTCAAAATCCGAGGAAGGCCGAAAGTCACTCTGTAGAAACTGTGTCCTTCCCAGGCAGAATGGAAAGGGGCAAAAAGGGACAGACAGAGTGCAGTTGCTGCTCCCTTACCTTCCTCCTCCTCGTCGTCCTCCTCCTCAGCCCAATCTTGTTCCTTGACGACGACGGCGGCAGCGGCCCCCTCGTCCTCAGAGCCCGAGCCTTGGCTGAAGTCGATGCGCTGCGCCAAGCGCGCCAGGTTCTGGGACATGGATAGCGGCTGCAGGTAGGTCTCGGAGCCATCTAGTCCCACCTCCTGCACTTGCTTCTCAGAAGCCGACTCGATGCTGATCTGCACAGCTGGCCCACCCGACATCTTCCTGCTGTGACTAGAACGGAGACCCCCTTCAGCCTTCCCGAGCTGCAGCTCCCGTCAACAATACGCTCGGACAAGCCCCATCTGCGCATGCACCGGAAAAGTTCCCTACGGGTGCAATAAAGGTCCATGATTATGCAGCGTCCCTCAAACGCTGTTTGCTGCCTCGGGATTCAGCGTTACGGGAATAGTATTTGGGTTCTTTGTAAGGAAACCTCTGCTAAATCAGCTGTCCAGCTCCACCAAGATAGTGTCTAGGCAAGTTTTTGGTTTTATATTTGCTTCGGCAAGGGAAGATCTGGATGCTTGGTTGGTTTGTGTGTGTGTTTTTTCTTGTTTTCTTAACAAAATTGCACTTATGAGTTCAGAGAAATTTCAGATAGTAAGGTTGGATCATCACAAAGCGTGAGCGCGAAGGCTGAAGGGTGATGCTTTAAAAATTAAAGAAGTAACATAAAAATCTCCTTCTGTCTTTCTTTTGTGCCAGTGATAAGATATAGCCAGAAGGGAGGGGATAGGAAGACAATTAGTAAAGGAATGTGTCTAGGTAAAGGCCCTGTACTGAAAATAGCCGCCTTCTCAGTGACCATCATATGAACACATTCATAGCACACATACAGGGGAAAAAACATATAGCATACAGAAGCATTTAGAAAAAATAAACATGAAACCTATGCAATGGCCTGTAGTAACAAAGGAGAAGCTGGAAAGCAGGTTAAAACGAACTCCCAACTGGAAGGAGCCCTGGTACAGATGGAGTAACCAACTTTTGGCTCAAACAATTAACATCACTCCACAAAGACCTGGCGAATTGCAAAAATCAATTGTTCGGGCAACTGGATTAACACAGCAATGGTTTACTTCAGGAAGTACATTTCTCCTTCCGAAGGGAGACTCAACTAACATTCCTAAAAATGATAGACCAATAACCTGCTTACCTACAATCTATAAGCTGTTTACTGCGATAGATGCAGACAGAATATACAATCACATCGAGCTCAATAACATCATGGTGATAGGGCAAAAGGGCAATAAGAGAAGATCATATAGAACCAAAGACCAGTTTATGCTGAATAAGGCCATTATGGTCAGTGCTAAGAAAGACAGAAATCTCAGTATAGCATGGAGTGATTATAAGAAAGCTTTTGACAACATCCCACACTCTTGGATAATACATTGCCTTGAAATGTATAAAATAAATTCTGGTTTGATAGAGTATGTTAAGTTCACTATGAAAATGTGGCAATCCACTCTTTGAGAGATGAGGATGGTCTGTACATCATTCCTAACATTAAGATCCAGCGAGGAATATTTCAGGGAGATTCCCTGTCACTACTACTACTACTACTACTACTACTACTACTACTACTGAACATAAGAACATAAGATATGCCATACTGGATCAGACCAAGGTCCATCAAGCCCAGTATCCTGTTTCCAACAGTGGCCAATCTAGGTCATATGTATCTAGCAGTTTCCCCAAAAGACACAGGTTCCACAATGCTTGTATTGGGTCAATCACTGATATCTTGGGTCCCCCTTCTTAATAATGGTTTATGGACCTTTCCTCCAGGAACTTGTCCAAACCTTTTTTAAACCCAGCTACACTAACAGCCTTTACTACATCCTCGGGTAACAAATTCCAGAGTTTGATTACACGTTGAGTAGTGCTACCAGTCGTACACAGCGCTGCACAGACATGTAAGAGAGAATCCCTGCTCATCAGAGCTTACAATCTAGTTAAGACAAGACTCTTCTGTTTTGTTTGGCGCTTAATCCAATGAGTGCTCTCATTGGGGTATGGATTTAATCTAAATTCTAAAGACTGTACCAACCCAGAAGCAACTTCCCATCTTCTATTTGTAGATGATCTGAAACTCTACAGCAGGGCTGTACTGAGTGTGAATCGTGCCCTGTGGCACCCCCCCCCCCACCTCTGTCCAGCCACTTTCTGGATAGGGGCAGGAGAGAAAAGGCACGCCCGATGTACAAGTTGCTGGTGTGCTAAGCAGATCTGTCCCTTCCTGCTCTGATGCCGCATCAGAGGAGGGAGGGACCAGACCTGCTTAGCATGCCACGAGAAGGCTTAAGGGGCACATCTCAGCTGTCTGCTGTTGCCTGCGGCCGCTGAGAGAAGAAAATGTGGTGGTGGCAGGCAACAGCAGACAGCTGAAATGCACCCCTTAAGCCTTTGCACCCTGTGCAGCCGCACCGCTCGCACAGGGCTAGGTACGGTCCTGCTCTACAGTTCCAGTGACCAACAATTAGCAGAGCAGCTTCGTGTGGTGAAAAGCTTTAGTGATGACATCAGGATGACATTTGGCCTTGACAAATGTGCTAAGGCAACTTTTTTCAGAGGAAAATTAAGCAAAACCGAAAACATCTCCCTTGCTGAGGGCTATGACATCAAGGACCTTGAATAGGAAGGCTATATAAGTATCTCGGAATAGAGGAAGGAATGACACTTGAGCAGAAACTATTGAGAGAGAAGATCAGTAAAAATATTACAGGAGATTAAAACTGTTATTGAAAAGTGCTTTAACATCACAAAATAAGATACAAGCCATCAATCAGCTGGCAATTCCTGTACTCTCCTACAGTTTTGGGATTGTGAATTGGCCTCATAAAGAGCTTGAAAAACTGGATGTGTGAACAAGAAAACTCATCCATGCTCATGAAGTAGTTTACAAAAATCAGTGTATGCCAAGATTGTACATCCCTAGAGCTGAAGGAGGGCTAGGACTTATAGAAATTGACTACACCTACAGAGCTACTATCGTAGGCCTCCAAGCCTATCTGACAGCATCATCAGATCCAAATACACAAAAAGTGCTGAAATACCAAAGTAAAAGTACAGAATCTGTCTCCATCATCAAACTTGGACAAGTGTTCCGACGATTAGAAGGAATGAGCACGAATCCACAGGTGTGCATGAAAAAGAAAGTAACAGAATTTGCAAAACAAGAGAAAGAACTCTTCAAAGATTTAGATCGGCAGGCGAAGAAAAAGAAGTGGCAAATGCACAAATACAGTGGAAAACACAGTGTTACTCCAAGAACCTTTTGTCGATCAAGAACGGACACATGACTGGTTGAGGAAATGTAGACTGAAACCGAAGGACGAAAGATTGATAGTTGCAGCCCAGGACAGCGGATTGCAGACAAGATGGTTTACAGCATGTATTGAAAAAACTGGCACAACAGACATATGCCAATTCTGTAAGAAAGAGCTGGAAACAGTGACTCACCTAATAGCAGGCTGTGAAGTTCTGATGGTGGAAAAGTTCTATACGGAAAGGCACAACAAAGTAGCATGCCTCC
This sequence comes from Ichthyophis bannanicus, assembly GCA_033557465.1. Taxonomy (NCBI): domain Eukaryota; kingdom Metazoa; phylum Chordata; class Amphibia; order Gymnophiona; family Ichthyophiidae; genus Ichthyophis; species Ichthyophis bannanicus. Next base: position 140,450,664 of record CM066035.1, on the reverse strand, counting down.
TCCACTGGAAACTCTGTAAACACTACAACATCACTGTACCTGAAAAGCACTGGAATCATGACCCTAAGAGAATAACAGAGGATGGTGATGCGCCACCAAGGCACTGAGGTGCACCCGGACGGAGTTAGACTTGAGCCCAGACAGAGAGAGGGAAAAGGTTCTGTAACACCAGAGCCACCGGGCAGGAGAAAGGGTCAGGCCCCATGATTGGTGAGCCAAACAGACAACCTGCGCCATTTGAGGGCATAAGCCTTCCTAGTAGAGGCCTTGCGAGAGACCCTTAGAATATCCTCCACTTCAACCAGGAGGTTGAAGGGGGCCAGAGTCACCCTTTCAGCAGCCATGCTGTCAGTGACAGGGATCCCAGATTGGGGTGCAGGAGAGAGCCTCCCTCCTGAGACAGGAGTCCTGGGGCAGTCCCCAAGGGGATGGGGGTGTCACCGTCAACTATAGAAGCAGCAGGAACCACAGCTGACTGGACCACAGAGGAGCTATCAGGATAAGAGAGGCCCTGTCGAGGAGGGTCCTGAACAAGGTCTTGGCGATCAACAGGATAGGAGGGAAGGCGTCCATGAGGCCTTCCGACCATGAGACCAGGAATATATCTGCTGCCACCCTGGAGGGGTGGGCCTGCCGGGAGCAGAAGGGGGGCAACTGAAAGTTGTCCAGGCTGGCGAACAGGTCCATCACGAGTTCTCCCCAGAGCTGGAAGAGCTGACTGGCTACCCTGGGGTCCAGCTGCCACTCGTGCGTCTGGAGAACTCTGCTGAGCCTGTCGGCCAGCTGGTTGTCCTGACCGGGCAGGTACACTGCCCACAGGAGGATGCCCTGTTGGACTACGTATGAGCAGAGGGCTAGAGCCTCCCAAACAAAGGGCACGAGACCCCATGCCCCCTTGTTTGTTCATGTAGAACATCACCATCTGGATGTCTGTCTGTACCAGAACTGGCTGGTGACGCAGGTGGTGATAGAAGACCCTCAGGGCTAGGTATATGGCTCGGAGCTTCAGGAGGTTGATCTGCTGGGTGCTCTCATCTGGTGACCAGTTGCCCTGTGGGCTCCCCAGTCAAGTAGGGAGGCATCTGTGGTGAGGACCCTGGAGGGGCTTGGGGTCTGAAAAGGCATGCCCACCTTGAGATGCTGGGGTGACTGCCACCAGACCAGGGAGTCCGCCAATTGGCATGTCACAGAAACTCTGTCTTGGAGGCGGCCTGTGGCCTGGGACCACTGGTCCTGGAGACACCACTGCACCGCCCTCATGTGGAGACGAGCATCTGGGGTGATAGAAACATAGAAATATGACGACAGAAAAAGATCACATGGCCTATCTAGTCTGTCCTTCCATAACAACTACAACAGTCCCCTTTTTACCTTTAGAGATCCTCTGTGTTTGTCCCATGCTTTTTTGAATTCAGTTACTGTCCTCATCTCTACCACCTCCACTGAGAGACTATTCCACGGATCCACTACTCTTTCCGTAAAGAAATATTTCCGCATATCACTCCTGAATCTATCTCCCTTCACCCTCATCCCATGTCCCCTCGTAGCAGAACTTGCTTTCAATTGAAAGAGGCTCTCTCCCCGAACATTTATGCCACGGAGGTATTTAAACATCTCAATCATATCACCTCTATCCCGCCTTTCCTCTAAGGTGTACATAATAAGATCCTTCAGTCTGTCCTCATATGCTTTATAATGAAGCCCACTAATCATTTTAGTAGCCACCCTCTGCACCGACTCCATCCTGTTCACATCCTTTTGAAGGTGCGGTCTCCAGAATTGCACACTATACTCCAAATGAGGTCGCACCAAAGACTTATACAGAGGCATTATCACCTCCTTTTTTCTGCTAGCCATTCTTCTCCGTATGCACCCAAGCATCCTTCTAGCTTTTGCCGTCGCCTTTTCTACCTGTTTAGCTACTTTAAGATCATCAGACACAACCACGCCTAGGTCCCGCTCTTCTTTAGTGGACAAAAGTACTTCACCCCCTATACTGTATTGCTCCCTTGGATTGCTGCAGCCCAAATGCATGACCTTACATTTTTTAACATTAAATCCCAGTTGCCAAATTCTAGACCATTCTTCAAGCTTAGCTAGATCCCCCTCCTCATGTTATCTACCCCTTCCTGGGTGTCTACTCTATTGCAGATTTTGGTATCATCTGCAAAGAGGCAAACCTTACCTGAAAGCCCTTCCGCTATATCACTAACAAAGATGTTAAAAAGAATCGGACCAAGGACAGATCCCTGGGGCACACCACTGATAACATCCTTCTCCTCAGAGTGAGCTCCATTTACTTGTACTCTTTGTCGCCTCCCACCCAACCAATTTCTAACCCAAGCAGTAACTTTAGGGTCCATCTCTAGGGTGCTCAGTTTGTTTATAAGTCGCCTGTGAGGAACAGTGTCAAAGGCTTTACTGAAATCTAAATACACCACATCTAGGGCTCTCCCTCGGTCCAACTCCCTGGCCACCCAGTCAAAGAAATCAATCAGATTTGATTGATGTGGACCATGGAGGCCATGTGCCCAAGGAAGTGCAGGAGAAGCCAGGCGGGCACTGAGGGACGGTGCTGCATGTCCTGAGCTAGAGACCTGAGATGGTCGGTTTGGTCCCTGGACAAGAAAGCCTTTGACTGAAGAGTGTCAATCTTTGCCCCAGTGAGCTCCAGACCCTGTGTCGGGAGGAGGTGAGACTTGGAGTAGTTTATGACAAAGCCCAGGTGTTGTAGAACCTGGATCGCACGTGTGGTGGCCTGCTGCACCTCTGAGACTGTGCTTCCCTTTATGAGCCAGTCGTCCTCATAAAGTGAACTTACTAAGATCCCCCTCCCCTATTTCTCCAAGCCTCATATTGAACCCAGTTCTCTTGTTTTTTTTCCCCATCTATTTCTTGTAAGAGCTGCTAATCTGTTCATTTTGTAGCAGCGTTGAAGCCTCTGTAATATGACCTCTTGTGTGGGAAGTTGGTCACTCCGCCATATGCCAGCCAGTGCCATCCTTGCTGCCAGCTCCACTTGAACTGCAAACTTCCTGGTATTTCCCCCCCCCCCCTTCCTTCACCCCTTTAAACAATAGGGTAAACTCCGGAGTATTGTCTATCTCTATGCCCATTATGTCTTTGTGTATATTGTGACAACGCCCGCGCCGCTGCGACTAGGCGGTTGCCTAGTGGGGAGCGCTGGACATCACTCTTCTTTGTGTAGTTGTGGTTTTGCTTTGTCAGCAATCCGAATGGAAGAGGAACACAGGACAATTTGTTACTTAAATTGCTTTTATTTCTTTCTTTCTGGAACCAACTTTTGGCAAGTGACCTTGCTGAGGCAAATGACCTTGATAAGGCAAACAATATCACAAACTGAAAATATAGGATATTTTCTCCCTTTAGACTTCTCAGCAATATTTCTTCAAGTAGTTACTTCACTCTTGATTACTCTTTTCAGCTTCTTTCATTTACAAAGCAGTGTAACATTTTTTAAATGCACAGTTTTCCAAAAACTTCTGTAAGACAGTTTTTGACCTTTACTCTCAGCTGCTGCAGATTAGGATATCTCTCCTGTGCTGCCTCCTGGTTTAAAACGCTAGCCCCGTTAAGCCTGGCTTCTTCAGAGATACAATTGGCTGCTTTAAACAATGAGGTTCATATGACTTCTTGTCTGCTTTTCAGCTTGGCACATAACAACACCAGCACAGATATCTTCTTAACCTGTTACTCACAGCTTCTTATAAAAGTATTAACCACGGCTTATACAAATCCCACACTCCATGGATTCCGCAGAGGATATTGGAGAGTCTGAGTATGAGTCTACTTCCATTTCTTCTGGGGTACTATAACACTCAGGGCTTGGGGCACGTTCTGGAACGCTATGCTTCACGTCCTTTAAAAGCCTAAAAAGCTTTCCCCATTTTAACTTCTGGCTTCCCCTTTTTACCGGGTCAAAAGCTCTTGCCCTTCTTCCTCTTAGGCACTCCTGTTCAGGACACACACCAATCGCTTTACTGGCAGAAACCCTCTTCCCAACTGGTTTTCTGTACTGCCTAATCACAGACTCAGGACTTGAGCTGTCACTCTCAGAATCAGTCATATACTCTTGACGTTTTCCCCAGCTCCACTCATGCCCACAATCTTTGCACTTGCCTTGGGAGTTATGGCTGGTCCCCTTTGAACCTCCAGGCCTTACAGCTTTATGCTGCTGTTCCTTCCCTTGGCTCCTCTGGACTCTTGGCCTCTCCTCCTGGCTTTTAGCATGCAGTTTTCCTTGAGCACGTCCTCTCTCTGTGTTTCTGCTTGTGTCTCTCTCTTTTTCCTCGTGTCTCTTGCTGTGCCTCTGCTTGTATTCCTCAGCTCTCCTGTCTCTCTCTCTGTTGCCTCTGTATCTCTTGCCTCCCCACTTCCTGAGTGACGCAGCTTAAATATCCTGCAGCTTGTTTCCTTCTCTGGCCCCACCCCCTCTCTGCCTGCACGAGCCCTAGAGACTGGGTGTGCCTTCAAGCTATCCCTATTAGTGTGTGTTCTAGCTTCTTTCTCTGCCTGAGAGCTATGCTGTAGTGAGCCCTTCCCCCGCTCATGAGAAAAAAAACTCTTTTTTACTAGTTTTAAAAGGCTCAGCTACCTGCTCATCACCACATATCCCCCCCCCCTTAAGCTATTACCGGCTGGCGCCACAACCCGCGCACAGCTGGTAATCCCAACTAAAGCTGGTGGGACATTGTTCTGCACTGTAGCTACGTCCACAGCCCGCTCCTGCCATGGGCGTAGTATATTGATATGGTACACTTGCTGCTTCCCTTTCCCCGTTTCCAAAGTATATGTCACAGGACCCACCCGTTTTAAAACCTTGTAAGGCCCTTTCCATGCATTTTCAAATTTGGAACTGGCAGCGGCAACCATTACCAGTACCTTATCTCCTACTTTCAGAACACGTGGTCGTGCTCTTCGGTCGTGATAAGCCTTTTGACGGGCCTGACTCGCTTTTAAATTTCCTTCCACTGTTGCTGCCATACGCTGCAAACGGCCTTTTAAATCAGTCAGAAACTTGGGCACCTCCTGCTCACCTTCCGTGGGTGCTATCCATTGTTCCCTTAGAATATCAAGCACTCCTCTCGGAGTACGCCCATACATAAGTTCGTAGGGGGAAGCGCCTGTGGAGGTCTGCTTCCTCTCCCTACAGGCATATAGCACAAATGGGAGCATTGTATCCCATTCTGCCATGTTACCCTCGAGGGACCTCCTCAGCATGCTTTTCAGTGTCTGGTTAAATCTTTCCACCAGGCCATTGGTCTGCGGATGATATGCCGCGGTGCGAATATGCTGGATTCCGAAGGCATCCCACAGCTGGGCAAGGTATCGGGACATGAAATTACTCCCTCTATCCGTTAAAACCTCCCGAGGGAATCCAATTTCACAAAAGATTTTCACCAATTCCAGAGCTATGAGGCGGGCGGAGGTATTCCGCAAGGGAACTGCCCAAGGGAATCTAGTCGCATGGTCGACTATGACCAGTATATATTGGTAGCCTCTGGGCGTTTTTACCAATGGCCCCACTATATCTACCGCTAATCTGTGTACCGGTCTGGCTATAACTGGCATCGGAATCAAAGGTGCCTCCGGCGGATGATTCGCCGTGACCCTCTGACAAGCTGGGCAAGACGCGCAAAATCTTGCCGTCTCCCTAAAAACGCCGGGCCAATAAAACCTAGCCAACACTTGCTCTAAGGTACCTTGTACCCCTTTATGCCCCCCCACCGGGTGATCGTGAGCTAATCTTAAAACTATATTCCTAAATGAATGAGGTACCACTAACTGTCTCCTAGTATCACCTGACCGTGTATCTATACTTTCCCTATATAACACATTGTCTTCCAAGAGAAATCTTGGTAGGGTCTCAGATCCTTCTCTGGCATTCTCAAATGCTCGGCTTAAGGCAGGATCTGCCCTCTGTTCCCCGGGAAAGGAGGGAAATTTCTCTTTTAACTCAGCAGGAATCCAGGGCAATTCCTGTCCAGCTATCAAATCAGCCCTGTTCTGCGCTCTGGTCTTCCTCTCCCGCCTCCTTTCAGGTTTCCCTTTCCTAGGAATATTTTTGGCAGGAGTGATTAAGTCCCCCCTGGAAGGATGTCCCTGGCACTGGGTCTTCCTGAGGGCTATTTCCTCTTTCTATGGGCTTATAACCTGTACGGGTAGTAATCATACCTTTTTTACTATCCTTTAGCTTGGGGTCAGCCACCTTTCCTAACTGGGGTAAGGTTTTCTCCCTAGCTGTGGTATTTTCAGTAGCCCTCTTTTCTCCTAGCCTGGGGTCAGCAACCTTTCCTATCTCGGGTAAGGTTTTCTCGCTGGCTAGATTACCTACTTGCGGAAAGGTAGCTGGTTGGTTGGCTTCTCCCTGCAACTCTTCCGCTAAACCCTTCCTGAACTGTGGCCAGTCACGGCCCAGCACTACCTCGTGTGGAAGCTTGGGTACTATGGCCACCTCCATTTGTTTTCTCAGGCCTACTCCCTCTATTATCACAGACTGTACAGGGTAGGTAGAAGCGGCGCCATGGACACAGCGTATCCTAATATGATTCCCAGAGGTCGGTGGCGAGGGTTTGTCTTTCGCCTCTATTTTATGCCAGAGCCTCTGGGAAAATCATAGATTGGTCTGCGCCTGAGTCCAATAATGCCTCCGTTGATATTCCCTCTACCTCCACTCTCAACAGGAACCCTTCTCCTGCCTCTCTGTGCTGGGTTGTTATTAAGGCCTTCTTGGCTCTACAGTCCCTCTTTAAATGACCAGCTTCTCCGCACGAGAAACACTTTCTCTGAATTTTATATCCTCTATACAGTTTTACATTTTCTTCTGCACATTCCTCAAGCTTGGCCTTCCTTTCTAGTATCTCCATTTTGTTATTTTTGAAAACACCCCCTCTCTCTGGGCTTAACTTGTTAGCCTCCAGAAAGCGGTCGGTCAAAGCAATGGCCTCCCGGGTGTTCTTGCAATCTTGGAGTACTAGGAAGGTTTGCACACTGCTTGGTACAGACTCCATGTATTGCTCTAGGATAATTGCATCTAATATAAACTCCATATCCTTCACTTCTGGCATCAGCCACTTGTACACCAGGCCTTTCACGCGGTGATACAAGGCCTGAGGCGTCTCCCCTGGCCTCAGCTTGCATGTGCGTAACTGCCTGCGATAGACCGCCGGATTTAACCCCAAGCGATCTTTCACAGCTTGTTTAACATCCTCATAATTTTTAACTAAGCCAGCAGGCATAGCCCGGTAGGCCGCTAAGGCCTCGCCCGTGAGAGAAGCGGCGAACCTTAGCGCCCACTGCTCTTTTGGCCATCCGGCTAAGAGAGCTATCCTCTCGAAAGCCTCAATGTAGTCCTCTACATCGTCTTCCTTCGTGAGGCGTCCACCTGAGAAAGTCCCAGTCCCTGGCCAGTCCCAGCCCTGAAAACCTGCCCCTGCACCTGGCACAGTCCTGGCAGCATCTTCCTTCTTGCCTTGGGCCTTCAACCAGTTGGACATGGCTTCTATGAGTGGTGCTTGCTGCGACTGGAACAGCGCCTTCGCCTGCTCCAGGCTCTGCCTAGACAACTCCTGTTGTTTGGCAATCTGGCCAGCGGCCCAGTCCAGGATGTCTCGCGATTCCATGTTTTCCTGTGGAGAGAACAAAAAAAAGAAAAACACCAAGTGCGGACTTTTTTTCTTTTCCTTTTCCCCTGCCTTGGTGATTACTTTCCCCACAGCCACCCTCTTACACCATTGCTATCCAGATCAACCCTCCAGCCTACGGGTTACCTGGTTCTGGTGTAGAGTCTCACTTTGCCAACTCCGTTGATCCGGAATCCAGCTCCACCGCCACTCCGGATTTTCCCTTCTGTTTTTCAGACCTGGGGTTGACTCGGCTGCTCCTGGGGCTGTCTCTCCTTTGCCTTTAATCCGGCTTGCCTTTATAGCGTGCCAACTTGCTTCCAGCGAAAACTTGCTTCCAGCGAAAAATCCAACTTGCTACGCCACCTGTGAGACGCCCGTGGCGAGGCGACTAGGCGGTTGCCTAGTGGGGAGCGCTGGACATCACTCTTCTTTGTGTAGTTGTGGTTTTGCTTTGTCAGCAATCCGAATGGAAGAGGAACACAGGACAATTTGTTACTTAAATTGCTTTTATTTCTTTCTTTCTGGAACCAACTTTTGGCAAGTGACCTTGCTGAGGCAAATGACCTTGATAAGGCAAACAATATCACAAACTGAAAATATAGGATATTTTCTCCCTTTAGACTTCTCAGCAATATTTCTTCAAGTAGTTACTTCACTCTTGATTACTCTTTTCAGCTTCTTTCATTTACAAAGCAGTGTAACACTTTTTAAATGCACAGTTTTCCAAAAACTTCTGTAAGACAGTTTTTGACCTTTACTCTCAGCTGCTGCAGATTAGGATATCTCTCCTGTGCTGCCTCCTGGTTTAAAACGCTAGCCCCGTTAAGCCTGGCTTCTTCAGAGATACAATTGGCTGCTTTAAACAATGAGGTTCATATGACTTCTTGTCTGCTTTTCAGCTTGGCACATAACAACACCAGCACAGATATCTTCTTAACCTGTTACTCACAGCTTCTTATAAAAGTATTAACCACGGCTTATACAAATCCCACACTCCATGGATTCCGCAGAGGATATTGGAGAGTCTGAGTATGAGTCTACTTCCATTTCTTCTGGGGTACTATAACACTCAGGGCTTGGGGCACGTTCTGGAACGCTATGCTTCACGTCCTTTAAAAGCCTAAAAAGCTTTCCCCATTTTAACTTCTGGCTTCCCCTTTTTACCGGGTCAAAAGCTCTTGCCCTTCTTCCTCTTAGGCACTCCTGTTCAGGACACACACCAATCGCTTTACTGGCAGAAACCCTCTTCCCAACTGGTTTTCTGTACTGCCTAATCACAGACTCAGGACTTGAGCTGTCACTCTCAGAATCAGTCATATACTCTTGACGTTTTCCCCAGCTCCACTCATGCCCACAATCTTTGCACTTGCCTTGGGAGTTATGGCTGGTCCCCTTTGAACCTCCAGGCCTTACAGCTTTATGCTGCTGTTCCTTCCCTTGGCTCCTCTGGACTCTTGGCCTCTCCTCCTGGCTTTTAGCATGCAGTTTTCCTTGAGCACGTCCTCTCTCTGTGTTTCTGCTTGTGTCTCTCTTTTTCCTCGTGTCTCTTGCTGTGCCTCTGCTTGTATTCCTCAGCTCTCCTGTCTCTCTCTCTGTTGCCTCTGTATCTCTTGCCTCCCCACTTCCTGAGTGACGCAGCTTAAATATCCTGCAGCTTGTTTCCTTCTCTGGCCCCACCCCCTCTCTGCCTGCACGAGCCCTAGAGGCTGGGTGTGGCTTCAAGCTATCCCTATTAGTGTGTTCTAGCTTCTTTCTCTGCCTGAGAGCTATGCTGTAGTGAGCCCTTCCCCCGCTCATGAGAAAAAAACTCTTTTTTCCTAGTTTTAAAAGGCTCAGCTACCTGCTCATCACCACAATATCTGCTACTACCTTCCAATAGTCCCGCACCCTGGAGCATCCCCACTGCATATATAGGTAATCCCTTATCTGCCCACATCCTTTCCAGCACACTGAACAGCCATCCCTGAACCATCTGCTCAATTTCTGTGGTGTTAAATATACCCAGTACAACATCTTCCAACAATGTTCCTACATTACTGCAGAATCCCCCCCCCCCACCCCTATGAATATTTGATCTCAGGTATTCTTATCCCATTCTACTCCCAAGTCTCATTCCCACGCCTCCATAAAAGCTCCTTTTCCATTTGGCTTGCCGACTTGTTGATATATCCGCAATAGTTGGCCTTTTATAGATTGGCCCTTAATTACCATTTTCATGGATGGAGTGGGTCCTGGCTGCCCCCCCCCCCCATCCCCCGCTTTTCCCATAGAAAGTTTACTGCTTGCAGATAAGCAAAGTGCCCTTCTGGACCCAGTGCGTATGTGCTCTGAAGGATTCCCAAATCATGGATCCTTTCCTCTTTTGTTACTAGTTGCCTCCAGTGTATTAAACCCCAATCTTCCCATTCCTTAAACACCTTTGTGTCTTAGCCGGGTGCAAAGCTTCACATATGTTGTATGTGCTGCATATATACCCCCCCCCCCCTTTTGCCAGTTTAGAATGCGCACCCCTCCAAATATCTCTAAACAAGTTGACATGTGGATGATCTACTCTCTCTTTCCTTGACCCTCCACCCCTCTATCCAGCTCTCATTCCGCGGGTCTCCATCCCCCCATTCCATTTCCACCCAGTGCTTATGCCCTGTCTTATCCCCCCACTCTATCATCACTTGTAATTGCACAGCCTGGTAATAGCCTTGCAGGTCCAGGACTCCCATGCTTCTCTTCTGTCTTTGCCACTGCATCACCTGTCTGTTTACGCTGGGTGGTTTTTGCTTCCAAATATATGCAGATAGCCTCCTTTGGCATCTCCGGAGAAACTGGTCGGTATCTGGAATAAGAACAGCAGGCGGGACAAATTATTCATCTTAATGACTACAGTCCTGCCTCCCCAAGAAAGGTACGGTTTATCCCAGAAGTCCAGATCTTGGCCAATCTGTGTCCACAGAGGCATGTACTGTAGTTCAAGTTATACAGTCCTCTGAGATCCCTCCCCAATTTGTATGCCTAAGTAACGGATGGCCGCTTTCCCCCATTTAAATGGAAAGGCTGCTTTCAGTTGGGCCTCCATGTTGGGGTCTAGGTCTATAGTCAGAATTTCAGTTTTTGTCAAATTCAACTTATACCCGGATACCCGGTTATATTGCTCAATCACTCACATCAGATTGGGCAGCATCACCAATGGCTTACTCACTATATACTGTATATAATATCATCTACATAAATTGCCATTTTGTATTCCTTGCCCCCTACTTCTACTCCCTGTATGTCCACAGAGGCCTGAACCACCACTGCCAGGAGGGAGTTCTAGAACCATTGTGAACAGCAGCGGCGATAGTGGACACCCCTGCCTTGTTTCCCTACCTAATTTGAATTCCTCAGAATAGGTACCATTAACCCTTATCTGCGCTCTCGGGCTATGATAGAGCGCATAAATCCAAGCTTTAAAGGTATCCTCCACTCTATTCTGTCAAATGTTTTTTCAGCAACAGCAGCTGTCCACACCGTAGGTTCTTTCTGTTTTTGAATCTGCCAAATAATAATATTTGCCTGGCGCCCTGGGATGAATCCCATCTGGTCCGCCCCTATAAGACTGGGGAGGAAGCACTGCACCCGCCTTGCCAGAATCTTTGTGTCTAAATTAATCAGTGAAATGGGTCAGTAAGACCCACATACCGTCCCATTATTCCTGCCACCACCATAGTCTCCGGGAGCCTCCTCCCTGTACCATGGCATTAAACATTGCTGCCATTAGTTCTGCCATCTCCCCTCCAAAGATCTTATAGAATTGGACTGTGAACTCGTACAACCCTGGAGCTTTTACCGCCTTCAAACTCTTGATTGCTACTAGCACCTCCTCTGATGTTATTGTTTGTCCTAAAAAACATGATCCTCCTCCCGTAGGACTTCCATCTGGAGGTCCCTTAAGAAGTTTTGTCCCACTTCTTCCCCTCCTGCCACTTCTGAGGTATACAGCTTTTGGTAAAATTCTACAAAGCTCTGCTGTATCTTTTCTGTTGTAATCTCCATTTCCCCTTGCCCATTTCAAATCTTCAAAATGCTCTGCTGGACCCTCCAGGCCTTCAGTTTTCATGCCAACCACCTGCCAAACCTATTTTTATGCATAATTGTGTAGCTGCAATTTCTCTAACCTAAAGGCCCATTCCTCCTTGTATATATCCTGCAGGGCCTCTCTAATCTTCTCCATCTCTTTAATTGACCTGCGTCCCCCCTCCCATTTGGGCTTATCTGACCAGTGGGCTAGCTCAGTTCACAACTGTTCTTCACACTTTTTTCTTTCCCTTTTCTTTCGCGCCCCTATCTTAATCAACTTGTCCCTTATAAATGCCTTATAGCTATCCCAAACCACTCCCATCCCTGGGGTACTATTCCTTTGAAAGAATCTCTTACTTTCTTCTTTCAGTTGCTCTACTGCTATCTTATTCCAAAGGAGTGATTCATTAAGTCTCCAAAACTGAAGGTCTTTGTGGCTCACTCGCCAGTCTACTGTTACCACAACAAGGGCATTGTCCGACCATTCAATCTGTCCTTTTCCACATCTTGAACTTGGAGTAAAAAGGTACCATCCATAAAGATTATATCAATGCGGCTATATGTGTGATGTACATGCGAGTAGAATGTATAATCCCGTTTATTCCCCACCCTCTGTCTCCACACATCCGCTAGCCCTAAAGAGGCCACCAGCCTTTTCAGTGCATATCTATGCTTTCTCTTTCCAACCCCCTTCTCCCCCTTGAATAATCTAGACAGAGGTTCATTGTCATATTGAAGTCTCTCCCAAGTACGATCGGGACCTCACCCACTTCTGCTAACCTAGTACACACCTTGTCAAAAAAGGCCCCTTGTCCCTCGTTCGGCACATATACACAGCCAATTGTAACTTGTTTGGCGTTAATCTTACCTTCCCATAGCAGCCGATCTTCCCCATTTCTTGTAATTTTGATTTCCTTAATCTGCAAATTCCTAGAGAGCATGATACCCACCCCCTTTCCGCATCTTGACTCTATTGTCTGCCAAACACACCCGAAGGAATTCCTTCAAATGGAGCATCCCTCTTGATTGGTCTTCATATGGGTCTCCTGAATTAGCACTATGTCTTCTTTTTTCCGCCCTCCCTCCTGTATGAGGCTATGCCGCTTCTGCCAAGAGGTTAAGCTTTTAACATTCAATGAGAGTACCACTACTCTGTTATCCCCCCTCTCTCCCACCTCTTCTCCCACTGCCCTCTCCTTCCCCAACCCCCCTCACCCTTCTCTCTCCCGCCCATCACTCCCTTTGCTATCCTAGCTTTCTCCATCCCTGACGGATGACTCACCAAGCCCCAGGCCGATTCCGGCCCAGCTTCCGCTACCACTACTCTACCCATTCTTCCCCCCCCCCTTATTCCCCCCTTTCTTATGTTACCTTCACTGCCTCACAATTATCCCCCCCAACTTCCAATCTCCCCTTCTTTTGCACATCATTCCATCTGCATACATTCCCAGCCCCCCATTCATTCTCCCCTCTCGTATCCACCAAGCTCCCTCCCCCTTACAGATCGTCTTTCCCCATTTAACTTATACACTGATAAATGAGCTCAACAAATTCAAAAGCGTCTCTAGTCTCTTTTAGGAGCCATCAGGCCCCCCCCCCCCTTTGACCCTTTCTTCAACGTTTCTGCTCTGCTGTCTCCCACTTCCTCTGCAGATCCCGCCAGTTCCTTGGGGTATTTGGGTTTCTGGTGCTCCTAGGCAATTCCTTGAAGCCCATCTCCTGCATTTCCCTCCTCAGACCTTCTGTTGTTGCACGCTTTGTAATCCCATTTTTTGTTAAGGCCACTCCTTGAGGATACAGCCAGCGGTATCTCACATTCTCCTGACGCATCAAGGCTGTATGTCCCCTCAGTGTTCGCTGTCTGGCCAGCATGGCAGAGGCCAAATCCACAAAAATAGCTATTGTATGTCCCCTCCAAGTAAATTTACCTGCTTTGCGCATCTGGGCAGTTATGCGTTTTTTTGTGCCATATTTGTTCAGGCATGCTACAATATCTCTTGCCTGCTTATTCTTTGCCAGTCACAAAGTCCTGAGCACTCAGCCAATTATTATCTCCTCCTTTGCCCCTTCTTGATCGTTGCTCAACTTTGCCCAAAAATTTCTTTTGCACTTTTCACACAGTCAGAAAATTCCTCTCCTTCCGGTACACCTTTGATATGTAAGTTTTGTCTCTGTGATGTTTTCCAGGTCTTCTACCTTTAGGGCACATTCATCTCTCTCCGATTGCATCCACAGCAGCATTGGTCACACCTACTCCACAGCTGTCTCGGCCTCCTCATTCTTCCTCATGTTGCCCCACCTCTACCACCTCTGTTCTGAGGCTTGCCACCATATCCGCGACTTCTTCCTTTACCCTGCTATGTTGCGTCTCACTTCTGCAAACCAACGTTGCATTTCTGCTCAGGTAATTTGGCCGATTGTCTCCGCTCTTGCCGTCCGTTCCACCTCCAAGTCTGTTTCCCCATAGTCGCTTTGCTGTGTCCGGGTTGCCACCATCTTCCTGCTCTCCTGTGTCTGCGCCTTAGTTTTGCGGTATTCAAATTCTTTTAAGTTGGCAGTTTTTCACTGCGTCGCTGCCATGCTCCACTTTATGCTCTGTGGCTTCCCTTTCAGTTGCTTATTTGGGGGTAAGTGATGGGTTTTTATCCACTTTTATCCTCACTTTGCAATTCTGGTCCCCAGAGCTTCTCCCTTACGCTGCCAACTCACTTCCTCCCCTTAAAGACTAATTTTATTGATATGCTAATGCAAAATATATAACTTTTTCTAGAAAATATTTTTGAATTGTTTTCTTAAAAAAACCCCCAAAAAACCCTCATTTTGTTTATCAAAACACAACTAGCAAAAAAGCTTTCAAGAAATTTATTTTAATCCACCGCCATGAAGATCATGTTTATGTTTATGTTTTATTCAATCTTATGCTGTTGAGGTTGGGATTACTGAAAAAGCACTCAACAAAGCAGGCAGTTGATGAGACATTCAGTGTCACTGGTAATGCAGACAGCTGATAATACACCCAATTTTGGCAACGGATAGTACACCCGATGTAGCTACGTTTCACCACAAGGCTGCCTCAGGAAGTGTAGCCGGACAACCAAAGAGACAAGTTATCAAAAGGTCATCATTGAAATTTTGATATACAAAAATGGAAGAATGACTTACTAATTTCTTTATAAAAAGTGTCATACTAGTGTATTGCTAAATAAATAAAAAAATTACTACAAAATCCTATATTGCAAACTAAACAAATAGGCTTTAAGTAACATCACAGATGCTGTAAGTTCTACAAATTCTACATAATGTCTAAAGCTGTTAACTTTTAAATGACATCGCAGCCCCTCCAAAATTTTAGAGAGTTGGCTTGGGCTTGAGCTAATATAGCCAATAAAGGAATTTAAAAATATCACGCCACTACGAGTCTTACCAAAATATTATGCTGGTACAATTTACTTCAGTCACATAACGAATAGACTGTAGCGCTATTACTACAACTGCAAATAACCATGTCTCCTACTGGCAACTGAAAAAGTTTTTAAATGCCAGCATATTTTTCTAAGCAGAACCGGAATCCCATTCCTAATCAAATTCAGTTGGCATATGAAAAATCCAAAATGGCAGGCTGCTGACGTCTGAATTGCTTATAATTGATATAGAGTAATTACCGATTCTACTAAATCTATAAGAATACTTTCCTTTCTTAGCTGCCAAAATTGCATCGCTAATCTAAATAATCATATAGGAACCCACACTCATCACATTAAGGGGGTCTATCAAGTTCCGAGAGTTCCCACTACCTGAATACTGAATGGGATATATTGAAACGATTAACCCTGGTATTATTGCCTAAAAAAAAAAATCAGTACTGTTGCACAAAAAATCCCTCTTTTCCTCCCTTTAAATTACAAAAATGATTGAAAACATTGGGTCTTCCAAAGAAGATCTTAGACATTATCCAAGACATTATTGTCTTTGACCGAAATGATAAAGCAGTATAAAATAACTGCAAGGGGGTAAATTGAAAGGCAATGTCAGGAAATACTTTTTCACTGAAAGGGTGGTGGATGCTTGGAATGCCCTCCTCCAATGGAAGTGGTGGGGGCAAATACAGTGACAGAATTCAAAATGGCATGGGACAGATACAGTGGATCCCCTTACAGCAACAGGATAAAATCAAAATAAACTTAACTATCTAATTTCTCAACAAACAGGGGTGCCCTACACGGAGCAGTGGGTTCACCCCTAAACAAAGACATGGGGAGGGGTGACCTGCACGGAGCAGCAGGTGCATCTACTCTAGCCATCTTACTGGGCAGACTAGATGGACCATACTGGTCTTTATCTGCCGTCATTTACTATGTTACTATAATAAATAATTTTAAAAACATGGAGTAATCTATGGCATCATAAAGACACCTGGATGCACAGTATGTAACAGAATAATCCATTTGGACTCAAGTTGTAGTAGTCGCTTATTCCTATCCCCTCCCTTAATGGAAGAGGGAATATGATCTATCGCTGTCGTTCTCAAAGACTCAAAAAAGATGTGCGTGTTCCAAGCAATGTAATGCCATTGGAGCTGCTTTTTTTTATTATGCTGTAAACTATACTGATGTTCATTAATCCTAACTTTCAATGGCCTAGTAGTTTTGCCGATATATACTTTAGCACAGGGGCAGCATATACTATAGATCACAAAACTGGTGAGACATGTAGTACGATATCTCAGTTGGAAAGACCGGCCAGTTTGTGGATCAACAAACTGGTCAGTTTTCTCCATGTTTTCACAGGACTTATATCTACCGCACTTTTAATGTCCAGTTGTATCTATTGGTTCTTCAAATTTATACTGGATGTTAGATCGATTCAACAATTCTTTTAAATTATTTTTTCTACCAGAACTCTCTCTGGGAAATATTCATGCGATCACAATTAAAACCAATGTTTCTTTATGATCTTAGCAACATTATGCACAAGAGTTGAATATTTATTTCTATACCGCCTTATCTTGCAATCAAAGCGGTTTACATTAAACATGTTTCATTTAGCAAGGAGAAGGTATTGGAACCATTAAGGAATAACAATAAATTAACAGTTAACAAATACATTTCAAATTTGTATTTCCTACTAGTAACAAGGAATGGATTGGTGTTTGATTATATATGTGGCATAAGAGACGGTCTTATGGGTTGGGTATTTACAGGAATATCTCAAAACACAAGTCATGCTGTCATTTACATCATCAGTAAATCATGTATGGTATTTCAAAAGTGCCTCCCTATCATTATATAATACCATTTTACAGGCTGTCCATACAACTGCTTTGGAATAACCCGAAATAGTAGTTTAACGTCAAGCTGCCATCCTTGGTGTTTATACCCTGGCTTCCCTCAGCAAGGGCCAGACAGTAGTGAAAGAGGAGCTGGATGGCATCGGGCCTTTTGGCTTTCCTACATGGTGTCCCAGTGCCCTGGTGACGAGATGCCAGGGCACTGGGGCTCCAGCAGGAGCATAGGGAGGGCTAACAAACACAGTCCAAGACGTGAGATATGTGGAAGACAGTTTATTGAAACTCACTGAACCTATGGCAACCCGACTCAAGGAGCATACAATCCAAGAGAACAGTGATGGTATCGCATTTGAGGCGATCCTCCCTCCCCTCTGATGCAACTCCTTTGCAGGAAATCCTTCGATACTAAAAAGCGGCAAGCCGCTCACATTGGCAATCAGTAAGGCCTGTTCTCTTGGATTGTATGCTCCTTGAGTCTACAGAAATAAGTATTTGGCCTAATCAATCCCTGACGAAGGTTACGAAACACGGCCTGTGTCGGGTTGCCATAGGTTCAGTGAGTTTCAATAAACTGTCTTCCACATATCTCACGTCTTGGACTGTGTTTGTGCTACTTACGTGAGTACTGCCTACCTGTTGGACGGGCATAGGGAGGGCTAGCCAGGGAAACATTTGGACGTTTGTCGTGGCAGAATCAGGGCACGTCTGGCCCATCGGTGCCTGATTCTACACCTGCGGGAACATCTAGCTCCCACGGGTGCAGAATCAGGTACATTTTTGGATGTCCAGATGGCCTGGATGTGCCCCGATCAGAATCGGGCTCCACATGAATAGCATCATAGTGTGGTATGATTGTGCAGAAACATTGAACATCCAGGGTTGTTGTTGTTAAGTGCCATCGAGTCGGAGTCGACTCATGGCGACCCTCTGGATAACTATCCTAAATTGTGTTCGGTCTTCAGTCAGGCGGCTCATTGTTGACAGACTGGTACCCGCAGCTGCTGTTATTGTATCGATCCATCTCATTGCTGGCCTTCCTCTTTTGCGTTGACCTTCTATCTTGTCAAACATGATGTCTTTCTCTAATGATCTCTCTCTTCGCATGATGTGTCCAAAGTATGAAAGTTGAAGTCTTGTCATCTGAGCTTCTAAAGAAAGCTTAGGTTTGATCTCCTCTAATACCAACTGGTTTGTTCGTCGGGCAGTCCATGATATACATAGTATTCGCCGCCAGCACCATAATTCAAAGGCATCAATTTTCTTCCTGTCTATCTTTTTCACTGGAGTCCAACACCAAGCACGGATCCACGTGCAAAGAACCACCCAATAAAAACGTGGAATGCAAATGAAAGGACACACCAAATTTTATTAAATAATATCACTCCAGCCAATGGCCCAACACAGGCCGTGTTTCGGAAAAGCCTTCTTCAGGGGCGTGTAGGCTGCGTTTGTAGGAACAATCACCTGATGGAGCGTCAAATACGAGATGCCAAAGGGTACATATAACTGTAAAACGAACTACTCTTTTTTATCCGTCATTATTCAATAAACCAGCATTAGGATGCTCTGCAAACAAAAGTCTAACTGCCAGGATAAGGCAGGCAGTTAGACTTTTGTTTGCAGAGCATCCTAATGCTGGTTTATTGAATAATGACGGATAAAAAAAAGGAGTAGTTCGTTTTACAGTTGTATGTACTGTCAGACGGCTGCCTGGGTGAGAATCTTCACAGTCTTGGCAAGTGCTTGGTAACACATAAATCAGGTTACTTGCTTTCAGTGTTAAACTTGGAAAAAAACCAAAATCAGGAAACATTTAAACTTGTCAGGCAAGCAAAACATAAGAAATAAGACCTGGTTGGTACAAACTGGTCTTTTCTGTAGGCATTAGCTAATGTTGTCTTAGCAGTATCAAACAACAAACCAAAAGCCACAAAGAAAGAAAAAACTGTTCTTTTCAGGTAAACTTCTTATATCTTCCCACATAGATTCAGAAGTGATTCTCTTAGAGCTCACAAGCAATTAGGTAAGGCTCAATTGCTAGCAGTTATCCAGCTGAAACCCCTTAGCTGGCTTGCTTTCTACTGCGTGGCTAGAAATCCTATACAGGAGCTTTTCTGAGTAGATTAAAGAACAAGTTTGTATTTCTTTGTGATGGTTGCTGTACTTTATAACAGAAAATCACCAAAGGAGTTTAGACAGAGAGCAGTCCATGTAAACACATTCTTCATCTGCTATCATTCCCCCTTCTTCAACAAGCATGGGTTCAATCTCATGGATTGGCACAGATGAATCTCCCAATGGAGCACTTTCAGGAGAATACTTGTTTCCCTGCTGTCTTTCAAGGTTATAGCTAGGGCATAGATCAGTGTTCATACCTGAGCTTCCATTGCTGTTAGAGTTCCTCTCTATATAGCCTGGCCAGTATGTAGTCCAGTTCTTATGTCCAGCCTTCCAATCCAGATCCCTGGACACTGGATCTCTCTTCACATACCTTCTGGCACGGGTCTTAGGGTCCCTTCCACGTGCAGCCGTCTCCCTCACAGGTAGCGTCTGGAGATTCCTAGCTCTGCAGCACCATTCCTCTGGCTTTCCCCAGTCCAATGGTGTATGCTGGCCCTTGGAATGCCTCCCAGTATACGTACTGCTCTGGACTCTTCTAGACCTCTCAAAGGCTTTTCTCTTCCTTCTTCCAAAGGGTTTCTTTCCCTCTCTGTCCGTCCGGTTTGGCTTCTGCTTCTGATGATGATGATCCTCAGGATAAGGATGTCCAAGCTCAAGCTGATTCTCTGTAGAATAAACTCTACCTTTATTCTGCTTAGATGAGTGCTCCTCCCTAACACAGCGCAGCTGTGCTGAATCAGGCCCTGCCCTTTGAGATGAGTGCTTAGGGATTACCTCATAGCCCTCCTGATTGAACACACGTTTCCCCACTTCAGCTCCTCTAATAGCTGTTGGAAACCTGGTGCATTCTGGGACTGGTAGTCTTTTATGGGAAAATTCTGTTTTCTTATTTCTACCAGAACTGACAGGTTGCTTGTTCAGAGTCACTTCACCTTTCTTATAGCTCCTTCCTGAGCTATGATAAGCTTCCTTATCACAGTACCCTTTGGCATCTCGTATTTGACGCTCCATCAGGTGATTGTTCCTACAAACGCAGCCTACATGCCCCTGAAGAAGGCTTTTCCGAAACACGGCCTGTGTTGGGCCATTGGCTGGAGTGATATTATTTAATAAAATTTGGTGTGTCCTTTCATTTGCATTCCACGTATCTTTTTCACTGTCCAGCTTTCACATCCATATGTTGTTATTGAAAATACCATGGCTTGAACAAGTCGAATCTTTGTATGGAGAGAGACATCTCTACTCTTGAGAATCTTATCTAGGTCTTTCATAGCCATTCTGCCAAGAGCAATGTGTCATCTGATTTCTTGACTGCTTGTTGCTTCTTTATTGATAGTTGATCCAAGTAGGGTAAAGTTGTTCACGATTTCAATTTCTTCTCCTTCAACGATGAACTTGTTGATTACGCCAGTTGTCATGATCTTTGTCTTCTTTACATTAAGGTGCAGGCACATTTTGAGACTATGTTCTTTGATTGTGAGAAGCAAATGTTTCAGATCATCTTCACTTTCAGCCAGTAATGTGGTATCATCAGCACAGCGAAGGTTGTTGATGAGTCTTCCACCAATCTTCACACCTCTGTTGTCTTCATACAATCCTGCTTCTCTGATGATTTGTTCTGCATTTAAATTAAACAGGTAAGGGGAAAGTATGCAGCTTTGTCTTACACCTTTCCTTATTTTAAACTCTGCTGTTTCTCCTTGTTCCGTTCGAACTGTTGCGTCTTGATCAATGTACAGATTGTGCAAGAGAACGATCAGGTGTTCTGGTATACCCATGCTTCTTAATGTGGCCCAGAGTTTCTCATGGTTTACACAGTCAAAAGCCTTGCTATAGTCGATAAAGCACAAATAGATATCCTTTTGGTATTCTTTAGTCTTTTCAAGGATCCATCTCACATCCGCAATGTCTCTCGTTCCTCGCCCTTTCCTGAACCCTGCTTGCACTTCAGGTAGTTCTTGTTCCAGGTATGGTTGTAGTCTCTTTTGAATAATCTTCAGTAGAATCTTGCTGGCATGTGGGATCAGAGCGATTGTGCGATAATTTCCACAGTCAATTGGATCACCTTTCTTTAGTATTGGTATAAACACAGATCTTTTCCAGTCAGTTGGCCATGATGTTGTCTTCCATATTTCTTGGCAGAGCCTTGTAAGTACGGTAACAGCTGCATCAGATTGTTGTAATACTTCTATGGGAATGCTATCAATGCCTAGTGCATTGTTCTTTGATAAGGCTTTCAATGCTGCTTCTTCATCACCAATGGTTCCTGATCATAAGGTACAGGTTGAAACGGCTGTTGGTCCACTTGATCTCTATCATAAAAAAAACTCTGTATATTCCTTCCACCTTTTCTTGATCTTCTCAGCATCATTCAACATAGAACTTTGAGCATCTTGTAACATTCCAATTTGAGGCTGGAAATTTTTCTTTAACTCTCGTAGCTTTAGGAAAGCCGATCTTGTTCTTCCTCTGCTTCTATTTCCTTGCATGCGTCATTGTAGTACTTTTCCTTGTCCTGTCTTGCTGCACGTTGGAAATCTCTGTTGAGTTCTGCGATTGTCTTTCTTTCTCCTCTGGCTTTAGCTTCTCTGCGTTTCTGGGCAATTTTCAGAGTTTCTTCTGTCATCCATTTTGCATGTTTTTGCTTTTTCAGCTTTTGTAGAGACTTCTTGCTTTCTTCCAACACAACCTTCTTGATGTCATTCCATAACTCTTCTGGAGCTCTGTCATTTGTATCTAAAGCAGCAAATCGATTTTGCAGCAGTCTTTAAATTCCAGTGGTATATTCTCAAGGTCATATTTTGTTGCATTCATGAGTGGTTTGCTCTTTTTCAACTTTAGCTTGAGTTTGCATACTAGTAGTTGATGATCTGTACCACAGTCAGCTCCAGGTTTTGTCTTTGTTGATGTTATAGAACTTTTCCATCATTGACTTCCACAGATGTAGTCAATTAGATTTTTATACAATCCATTGGGTGAAGTCCATGTGTACAGTCGCTGCTTGTGTTGCTGTAAGAAGGTGTTTGAGATGAATAGATCGTTGCTCTTGCAGAATTCTCTCAGTCTTTCTCCAGCTTCATTTCTGTTGCCAAGTCCATATTTTCCAACTACTTTGCCTTCTTCTTTGTTGCCAACTTTTGCGTTCCAGTCACTCATTACTATCAGGATATCCTGTTTGCATGTTCTGTCAATTTCAGCTTGTACTTGTTCATAGAACTCTTCAATTTCATTCTCTTCTGCAGCTGTTGTTGGGGCATATACTTGAATAATAGTTGTGTTGATAGGCATTCCTCGTAGACAAATAGAGATTAAGCGTTCGCTGACTGCATTGTATTTCATTACAGTTCTTGCAAGTTTCTTCTTTATTATAAATGCAACACCATTTCTTCTTTGTCTTTCATTTCCAGCATAGTAGACCATGTGATCATCTGATGCAAAGTGCCTGATGCCAGTCCATTTCAGTTCACTGACACCCAACAGATCAAGTTGTACACGTTCCATTTCATTCTTGACCACCTCCAACTTCCCTTGATTCATGCTTCATACGTTCCATGTTCCAATGTGTAAGACATCTTTACAGTTTCTGACTCTCGTTTCATGCGCAGCTATGCTGGCTTTACTCTGAAAAGTCTTCAGCTCTTCCCCAGTAGCTAGTTGAGTGCCTTCCGACCTGGAGGTCTCATCTTCCAGCACTATAGCACAATTTGTTTTGTTGTAACTATCCATTGGGTTTTCATGGCAAGATACAGAAGTAGATTGCCGGGCCTTTCTTACGCGCAGTTTAAGTTTGGTGTTGCCGTTGTCACAGAAATGTGATCCTCCGCTGTCAACACTATCCCATTCTGCTGCTGCCCAGATGGGTGGTTTGTCTTGGTCAGGCACCTCAGCTGAGACCTGTCCATCTTGGGAGACCCTGCCAGTAGTTAAACTACCGATAGTTTAGCTCTCAGCATCACTGATGCACACAAGCCCTCACAGCACAATAAGCTGCAAACGAAGTAAGGGTTACCATAAGAAATTTATTTTTGGAATCTGAAAATGGTAGAGCCCTCAACACATTGAGAAAATGGGAAGTGTCCTTCAGGTAGGAGGGAATCACTACCACCAATGGTTGCAGAAACTTATCTACATAAATGCAAAGTTGCTCCAATAAGGATTCAGTGGATGACACAATCGGGCATCCAGGTGGTCTATGTAAAGATTCGTGAATTTTTGGAACTGTGTATATGATGGGGACCCTAGGGCAAGGGTGGTCCCAAAAAGAAAACATACTTAGTAAGGAATCCAGAAGAAAAGGCTTCTTCTGTAGTAGTACATTTGATGGTTTTAACTACGCAGTCAGATCAGCTTCCATCTTGCAATGACAAGAAGTATCCGCCAGTTGGCCTTCTGTCTTAGCTAAGTAATCCTGTAAATTCTGGAGTAGTGGCCCTACCTTTGTTGGCTCTTCAAATGACAATGGATTTTTCATGCTGCAATCACATAATACTAGCTTTTTCTTGTACATTAAGATTATAAGATATATGGATCTTCTGGGCTTTTAACTGCCCGACATTGATACTGCTTCCTTAAAGGTGTGAAGTACTGGATCCAAAGGCACTGAGAATACCCAGATAGAATTAGATTTTACAATGGACAAATCCTCTGGGGTGCTACCCACAAATTTATAGAAAAGGAGTTTAATTTGTAATTTTCTCATAAACCTTTTGAAATCCATTCGAAATTGGAATGGATTATGGTATCTGGAAGGTACAAAAGACAGTCCTTTCGCCAGCAGGGCAAGTTTGTCAAAGGACAAAACATAATTCAATAAATTCACCATAGAGGAATCTTCTTGTGGAGACAGTGAAAAAGCCTCTGTAGATGTCACATAGTTTTCTTCTCTCGAAATCTGGTGACAGGTCCTGTGTTGCTCCCTTGTGAGTATCCCCATTGGGGTCTTGGAGCTTTTCTTGAACGTGCTCCTTTTTCTAAAAAAGAAAAGAACTATTACTGCTGCTGGAATCTGAAAACGCCTCACTACTCAAGTTGTTTCATGGAAGGTCACTTTTCTATGTCAATATCGTCAGTTGGTATCAGTGTTACCTATCCATGGATAAAAGTTCCCATCTTTACATTCTTCCTTATCATGAAAAAACTTTAACTTAGCCTCCTTTAAATCCTGTTTGAATTTGTCCGTCATCTTCTGAAGTTCTGCATATTAAGTTTTGAATCTATCCTCATCTAGATTTTCTTTGATCTTTTGTAATTGCTCCTCCATGGTAGTCTGTAACTCCTCCTGTTTTACCTTAGATGTCTATCAACAAGAGCACCAAATCCAGAGCACATTTATTGAGTATAGCATTCCATTTACGCAAAAATACTTTATCCTCCAAAATAACATGTGTGGTTCCTTCATAATCCTCAATCCTCGTAGTATCGCCTCTTGTTTACAATATTCAGCCAGTGTAGATCTATGACGTGCCAATCTGGCTAACCGTTTCATTGAATTTGAAATGTCAGTCCAATCAACAGGTTTGTTCATTTGTTCTCCCATTTGTAGCAGTAATGATGCTTGCAAGATGGAATTTGCTTGATCCCCAGTAGAGCCAAAGGCATGCTGCTATTTGTAAGATGTGATTTTTTTAAAACAGAAAAAACTCTTTTTGAAGGCCAAAAAATCGAAATCGCCAAACAAAATAGGCCCAAACTGGTGCAAACTAAAATCAAAACATCAACAATCATCTCCCAAAAAATAATTCACCTCAATACCAAAATATTGTTACAATGATGAGTAGGCCGTCTATACTATTTCAAAATGTTCTCAAATAATCAATCAAAATATTATTAATCAAAACTATAAAGGGGAAACAACCTCAGTATGTCCCTTGGTCCAAAATAGGATCCATTTTTGCAAAGCAAGGGCACAAATCCTCACTGGTCAGAAAAACCCCATAAAGACTAATTTTATTGATATACTAATGCAAAATATGTAACTTTTTCTAAAAATAGTTTTGAATTGTTTTCTTAAAAAAAACTCATCTCTTATATCAAAACATAACTAGCAAAAAAGGTTTCAGAGAATTTATCTTAATCCACCGCCGCCGTGAAGATCATGCTGTTGAGGTTACTTAAGCACTCAACAAAGCAGACAGTTGATGAGATATTCGGTGTCACCGGCAATGCAGACAGCTGACGAGACACCCAATATTGGCAACTGATAGTACACCCGATGTAGCTACGTTTCGCCACAAGGCTGCCTTAGGAGTGTTGCTGGACAACTAAAGAGACAAGATATCAAAATGCACAAGAAGTGCTGCAATATGAAAGTAAACAACCAGAATCTATCTCCATTATCAAACTTGGACAGGCATTCCGACAAGAAGAAGAAATGGATGAGAATCCACCAGTACAGGCAAGAAAGCAACAGAATTTGCAAAACAAGAGAAAAGCTCTTCGAAGAATTTGATCAGCAAAGAAGGAACAACATGTGGCAAATGCATAAATACAGTGGGAAATACAAAGCATTAATTCAGAAACTATTTGTTAATTAAACAAGGACACGAGTGGTTAAGGAGAAGTGAACTGCAACCAACTGTAAGGATAAGAAATTGATAGTTGCAGCCAAGGACGGTGGAGCATGGGTGAGATGGTTCACAGCTAGGAAACTGGTAAAACAGACATATGCAGACTCTGAAAGAAAGCTGGAAATGTTACTTATCTTGTAGCTGATTGTGAAGTTTGGATGGTAGAAAATTTATATATAGAAAGGCACAACAAAGTGGCAAGGCTGAGTCATTGGAAACTCTGCAACATCTCTGTACTGCAAAAGTACTGGGATCTTGACACTAAGACAATAATTAGTTGACTGTTTAAAGTTTATAATGTTCCCATCAAACCCTTTCCCCTAAAGTTCTCTGTATTGCATTGTTGTTTGCTGTAAACTGCTTTGATAACTTGAAAGACAGTATATAAAAAAGTTTAAATGAATGAATAAATAAAAAAATTATGGAGAATGGAGAAGTTATGATAACTTAGGATATTCTCATTCCTAAGAAGATAAGAAATTTGATGCAAGGAAGTCTGACATAGTGGTAAAAGAGAAAAACATCATACCGACATTGTAATAGAGGTGTCAGTTCCAAGTGATTATTCTGTGAATCATGAAGAGGGGGAGATGTTCCTGTAATATCAAGAAATGCAGTCAGAAACCAAGAAAATGTGGCAGAAAGATACAGAAATATTTCCCATTGTATTAGGAGTCATGGGCCTGATTAAGAGGAATTTCCAATTCCATCTTGAAAAGTTGCCTATATATTTTACATCTTATGCAGTCGCATACCAAGGGGAGGGTGGAAAGAAGTGGTTGAGCCTATGGAGGCAGCATGGCAAACCAGCTTTATAGTAAATTTGCCATGCTACCCCAGTGGGCCCGGTAAAGGGAGGGGGAGGTGGCATTGTGGTGCCAGCCATGCGGGGAGGGGGGGGGGCGGGACGCCATTCTTGTGTGCCAAGTGGGCTAGGAACGCCACTGATCTTATGAACTCTGAACAAAGCTCTTTTTGGCATGGTCTAATCTACTTCCGGTGACACTGCCAAGAAAACCCAGGGGCTTCTGCGTCGCCAGGAGTCAGGACTGACTCGAAGGCACACATTGCATTGCAAGTACTATGATTAGCATTAGCAATCAATCTGAGAGACTGAGATCATATTCCACATTCCTAAGCCTCCAGGGTGTGATGTTCATGACTGTCATGGTATGCAAAAAACTAACCTATCTGGAGAAATCGCCCCCAGGAAGAGAAAGCATAGTTATTCACCTGTAACAGATGTTTTCCGTGGACAGCAGGAATTAGTCCTCACATATGGGTGATGTCAGTGCCAACAGAGCCTGTGCAGAAGCATCTCCTCAGAACCTTGTGTAGGGGTGCTCTGCCATCAGAGCCTGGAGCTTGATGATTCTGCGAGCTGATGCGAGTGCTACCAGGAAGGTGACCTTCCAGGATAGGTACCAGAGGTGGCAGGTAGCCAGAGGCTCGAACAGAGGCTTAGTGAGTTGCGAGAGCACCACATTGAGATCCTACTCCACCACTGGAGGGCGAATGGGTGGTTTGGATAGATGAGGCCCCGCAGAAATCAGGACACAATGGGCTGCGCCAAGGGGGGTTTTCCCTCAGTGGAATGGTGGTACGCTGCAATGGCGCTCAGGTGTACTCTGACTGACTTAGACTTCAGTCCCACCTGTGATAAGTGAAGCAGGTACTGGAGAACTGTTTGTACTGAGCAGGAAAATGGGTTTGCCCATCTTTCCGCACACCACACCGAGAATAGGAGCCACTTGAAGGCGTATGCTCTTCTAGTGGAGGCCTTACGAGAGGCCAGGAGAATCTCTTCTACGTCCTGTGAGAGGTTGAAGGGAGCTGGCACTACCCTTTCAGTAGCCAAGCTGTGAGTGAGAGGGACCCCAGATTGGGGTGCAGGAGAGAGCCCTGGCCCCTGTGAGAGTAGCCCTGGAGCCCGGCCCAGGGGAATCGGCGACACTGCTGGTAGGCAGAGGAGCAGTGGGAACCAGGGCTGTCTGGGCCACCGAGGGGCTATCAGCACTAGCAATGCTTTGTTGCGCTGGACCTTGAATAGTGTCTTGGCTACCAGTGATGTTGGTGGGAAGGCGTACATGAGGCCTTCTGTCCATAAGATGAAGAACACCACATCCACTGCCACCTGGGATGGGTGCGGTTGGCACGAGCAGAATCGGGGCAACTGCGTGTTATCCGGGCTGGCAAACAGGTCCATTGAGGGGATGCCCCAGAGATGGAACAGCCATGAGGCTACCACTGGATCCAGGTGCCACTCATGCGACTGGAGGACCCTGCTCAATTTGTCCATCACAACATTGTCCTGGCCCGGGAGGTACAGCGCCTATAGAAGCATCCCTCGGCATGCAGCATAGGAGCAGAGGACTACTGCCTCCTTGCAGAGGGGGTAAGATCCTATAACCCCCTGTTTGTTCATGTAGAACATTGTGACCTGATTGTCAGTCTGGATCAGCACCGAGTGGTGTTGGAAGGCTCGGAGGACTAAGTATATTGCCCCGAGTTCTAGCAGGTTGATTTGCAACCGGGATTCCTCCTGGGACCAGCAGCCTTGCATCTGAAGGCTCTTGCAATGTGTTCCCCAGCCCATTATCGAGGCGTCCGTGGTGAGGACCTTCTGGGGGTTGGGTGCCTGGAAGGACATCCTGGCCTGAAGTTGGCGTGGATTCTGCCACCATCTGAGAGAGTCTGCTGACTGACGGGTCCCTTCACTCTGTCCCTGAGCCTGCCTGTGGCTTGAGTCCATTGACGGCAGAGGCACCATTGGGCTGCCCTCATGTGCAGGCAGGCAGGCATACGGGGTCACATGGACTGTGGAGGCCATGTGTTCCAATAGGCGAAGTAGGAGCCAGGCAGGTAGTGTCCGGCATCGGTGTACCTCTGCGGCTAACTCCCTGAGGCATTCTGCCTCTCCTGGGGGAGGAAGGCTTTTGCTTGGAGGATATCTGGTTGCACCCCTATGAACTCTAAGCGCTGGGCCAGAGTGAGGTGGGATTTGGAGTAGTTTATGATGAACCCCAGGTGCTGTAGGATGTTGATGGTGTGCCCGGTGGTGCATTGTGCCTCTGCAGCCGTGTCCCCCTTTATGAGCCAGTTGTCCAGATAGGGGAAGACGAATGCCCCTTGGAGCCAGAGACGGGCTGCAACCACTACAAGGCACTTTGTAAAGACCCTTGGTGACAAGGCCAGATCGTAGGGCAGCACCCTGTATTGGTAGTGCAGTCCTCCCATCACGAACCGGAGGTATTTTCTGTGGCTGGAATGAATTAGGATGCGAGTGTAGGCATCCTTTAGGTCTAAGGAGCATAGTCAATCTCCCTGCTGGAGGAATGGAAGTAGTGTCCAAGGGAAAGCATCTTGAATGTCTCCCTGACCAGAAACCTGCTGAGCTCTCAAGTCCAGGATGAGCCTGAGGCCCTCCATCCTCTTGGGGATGAGGAAGTATCTGGAATAGAAGCCTGTGCCCCAGAGATGTTTTGGCACTGGCTCGCCTGCTTTGTCATTGATTAGGCCTGCTAGCTCGGTGAGGAGTAGGGTCTGGTGAAGGAGAGGCCTGGTGGGCTCCCTTGGGAAGTACATGGATGGCACCCGATGTAGGTGCAGGAGGTATCCCTCCTTGACCACCTGTAGCACCCAGGTGTCAGTGGTGATAGCTGTTCACCTGTGGGCAAACATGGCTAGGCACCCCCTTGTGGACAGCAGAGGACCCCCTGTGGGTAGGGAGGTTGCACCCAGGCAGTCAAAAGCTCCCCCCGGGCTGGGCTGGGGCTAGGGCCAGTGCCTGGGACTTTGGGGCTTTTTGGTCGAGGGCGTCCAAGGTCCGGGCCTCCCTACCCGGGGACACCAAGAAATGAGTCTTTTGGCTCTTGAGTCACCGCATGTCCTACTTGACAACCATAGAATTGTGAGGGAGCTGGGTGTTTTGGAACCCCAAACTTCGGCAGACTCGGTGTTTTCCACATACGGAAGAGGAGGCGCTTGAGGATCAGAGGGACAGGCACCGTGAGGGCCTATTTCGGAGAGGCCTTGTACTGGAAGATCTCAAAATTCCTCCGTGCAAGGGTCCTCCTCCGCCTCTGTCTCAAATGCGAGCACCTTTGCCATATCCCACACAAAGTTGTGGAAGGCAACGTCCTTGGGTGGGGAAAAGCACCGGGACACCAATGGAGACAGGTCAGAGGGCACGTTTCAGTGTCGCCGGGTGTCCGGGGACTCCTCGACCTCGGTCTCTCAGTCTGACTCGAAGTCAGAGGAAGAATCCAAGGCTCTGCAGCTCCTGTGGTTGGGCCCCAAGCCCAAAGCCTGTGACCCTTGGAGGACCTGCGGTCCGAGCTGCGTGCACTCACTGGAGAGAACCGGTGTCTGCATGTTTTTTTTCTATTTGTGTGCCTCTGACTGAATCTCTTTCTTCTTTTACCTTTCCCTCCATCCCTGTATATGTTTGTGTGTCTTATCTTTTTTTCTGGGAATAAGCAGGAAGTCGGTCCTCACATATGGGTGATGTCGGCACCGACAGAGCCCACACGGAAGCATCTCCCCAGCTTTCAAAGAAAGCCTTTGGGAGATGCACCACACATGCGTGGTCCTCCTCATGCCCAAGGGTGCCATCTTGCCTCAGTCTCCTTTCTTCCCCACAGAGCGCACCGAACATCTGTCCCGTTTCCCCAGAAAAAATGTCTCTTTTTTGCTTTAAAAATTTTCCTTTCCGGTACACGTACTGGTTCCTCT
This sequence comes from Ichthyophis bannanicus, assembly GCA_033557465.1. Classification (NCBI taxonomy): domain Eukaryota; kingdom Metazoa; phylum Chordata; class Amphibia; order Gymnophiona; family Ichthyophiidae; genus Ichthyophis; species Ichthyophis bannanicus. The sequence goes on along the minus strand of CM066035.1, from coordinate 140,420,257 downwards.
TCCCACCCCCGAGCTACAGCAGCTCGCCTCAGTATCACTCCTCAGGTTCATTTTCTTGTGTTTTCTCGAGATGTCCCTGGACCGGTGTTTCATGCTTTTTTTGGCTGGTAGGCCTCGGACCCTCGCCCGGGTTCAAGGACCCATTTTTCCCCCATGATCTCCAGTGGCTTCAAACAACATGATCGGTGCAGTAAGACATGTCCCTCACTGATCCACATGACTGCTGCCTCCATTGCCTCAGGCTGGACCATGACAACTCGGATGTCCGCAAAGGCCATCAAGAGCCGCCAGTTGCAGCAGGAGAAGTTGTTCCATAGATCAGACTGTGCCAGAGTCCCCAGTGACACCATGTGCCAGGGCCCCCTCTGGTACCTCGATGCCCGATGATGCTCGGGCTGCCTTGGAGTCCTATGGCTGCAGCTTCTCTGAGACGAACTCCCTGGAGATGGAACGCAAGAAGAGCTCGAAGCCCTCAAAGACGGCTTCAGAGGACGGGTCTGGAAAAGTTGGGTAATCCCACACCAGGCCCCGTAGTCCCTGGTGTGAGTCCGAGGGGTCAGAGTGGGAGCGGCCTCACAAGCTGCCCCAGTAGGAATCGTCAACATTGGGTGATTGGCCTCGGATTCCTGAAGCCATCCTAGTTGAGGACTTCACCTCAACAGAACTGATGCCAGGCCCGAAGCCATCAGTGCCCAGGCTGTGGAGCCATCGATCCAGCAATTGCTTCCAAGGTAGGTGCACCAGGTTTCTAGGAATCTTGCAGCCTTTACCCCTGAACAGCCATCTGAGGCTCTTGAAAGGGTTTCTCTTTTCTTTGGGCAACCTTCTGGCAAGGTAAGCAGCCTCCTGGTCTTCATCCTTCTCAGCTTTTCAGCCCCTGCAAGATCTAGTGTACTTAGGAGCTCAGTTTCAGACCAGGATGGGGCTAGTATCTCTCCTGGCGAATCGTGCCAGGAAAATTCAAGAGCAGGTGTCGGTCTGGCATTATTTGCAGCTCCTAGGGTCCATGGTGGCTACGTTGGAGCTTGTGCCATGGGCCAAGGCCCACATATGGCCTTTGCAACAAGCCCTGCTCTTGAAGTGGTCTCCGCAACATCACCTACTGGCATCACCTACTTGGTCTGTCTTCTAGGGATGAAAGTTTGCCTGTGCTGGTGGTTATGGCTGAAAAACCTTCTAGCAGGAGTGCCCCTAGAACCTCCCACGTGGCTCCTCATGATGACAGATGCAAATCTCATGGGCTGGGGGATACACTGCAAATCTCAAGAGACGCAAGGAGATTGGTCTCAGGAGGAGGGGACTTGGTCCATCAATCGCTTGGAGATGAAAGCAGTTTTTCTAGTGCTGCTGTTCTTTCGTCCCCTGATGTACAAGAAAACTGAAGATCTGTTCCGACAATGCCACCATAGTGGCATACATCAATCGCCAAAGAGGCATCGGTTGTGCGGTTCTGGTGGAAGACATTTAGCAGTTATCAACGTAGGCAGAGGAGAATCTCCTGGCTCTTTCAGCGGCTCATGTGGCCAGAAAAGAAAATGTATAGGCCGATTTTCTCAGCTGGCATTGTCTAGATCCAGAGGAGTGGGAGCTGGATCCTTCGATGTTTCAGAATATAACCCGTCGTTGGGGTGAACCGGTAATGGATCTCATGGCTTCAGCCATGAATGCGAAGGCAAATAGTTTCTTCAGCAGATGCAGGGAATGGATGTTGGAGGGCTTCGATGCACTAGTACAGCCCTGGCCAGTGGGAGTTCTCTATGTGTTCCTGTTGTGGCCTCTTATCGGTTGTCTGCCACTCAGGAATCGAAGCACACCATGGCCTTGTGATCTTAATAGCCTCAGAGTAGCCACTGAAGCCCTGGTATGCAGATCTGTGTCTGTTAGTGGCAGCACCCTGGTCTTCCACTGGGGAACAATCTACTCTTCCAGGGTCTGATCCTTATGCCTCAGGTGGCTCAATTCTCGCTTATGGCTTGGCTCTTGTAAGGGCATACCTGAAGAAGGGGGGTTATTTGGCACATGTGATCGCTACTTTATTAAAAGCACGGAAGTGGTCTCAGTCATTGTCCTATATCAGAGTCTGGCGGGTGTTTGAGAATTGGCATATGGAAAGAGTAGTTACTCACCTGTAACAGGTGTTCTCCAGGAGCAGCAAGAATCAGTCCTCACATATGGGTGACATCGATGTCGATGGAGTCCTTGCAGAGCATTTCCCCAGCTTTCTATGAATGCCTTTGGGAATACTGCATGCATGCGCGGTCCCCTTCCCGCCTAAAGGTGCCATCTTGCTCAGTCAAATGACACAGCTAAAAAACAGCACACAAAAATGTAAAATAAACTATGTACAACTGCAACTCCCAGGGGAGGAGGGAGGGTTGTGAGGACTGATTCCTGCTGCTCCTGAAGAACACCTGTTACAGGTGAGTAACTACTCTTTCTCCAGGACCAAGCAGGAAGTCAGTCCTCACATATGGGTGACTCCCTAGCTCTGTGCTACCAAGGCACCCAGGCTGAACAAGAGAACTCCCTCTAGTCCCAGCATCAAAGAAAGGCTTTTCACTGAAAGAACCTCCACCGGTAGCCCAACGGAGGGCTGGAGTTGCCTAAACCTCAAAGAGATTCCGGAGTACTGCCTGGCCAAAAGCACTGTCCCTATGGGACTCCTCCAGGCAGTAATGGGCCGCAAAAGTCTGGCTTAAGGACCAAGTTGCAGCCCTGCAGATGTCTGCCAACGGTACAGAGCGGAGATGAGCTACTGAGGCAGCCATTGCCCTGACACGATGGGCCGTGACCCGACCCTGCAAGGGAAGGTCAGCCACCTTGTAAGCCCAGGTGATACAGTCAGCCACCCAAATGGACAAGGTACGCTTGGACACAGCTAACTCCAAATTATTAGGGTCAAAAGATATGAAGAGCTGAGTAGCCCTTCTATGTCCCTGCGTACGATCAAGGTAGAAGGATAAGGCCCTCCTACAGTCCAGGGTATGCAGGACTGCTTCAGCTTGGCTAGCATGAGGCCTAGGGAAGAATGTTGGAAGAACCACCTCCTGGTTGAGGTGGAAAGAGGAGACAACCTTTGGAAGGAACTTTGGATGAGTCCTAAGGACTACCCTGTTCCTATAGAAGCGAGTGTAAGGCTTGTCACAGACCAGGGCCTGAAGCTCACTTACTCGCCTGGCCAAGGTTAGGGCTACCAGGAAGAGCGTCTTCCAGGATAGGAAGCGGAGAGGACAAGTAGCCATCAGCTCAAAAGGTGGGCGAGTCAGCTGCTGCAAGACCACATTCAACTCCCACTCAGGGGCTGGAGAACGGACAGGAGGCTTGAGCAAGAGCAAACCTCTGAGAAACCAGAACACCAAGGGGTGAACCGACAGAGAGTGTCCTTCCACCAGTGAGTGGTGAGCTGCTAGAGCTGAGAGGTGGACCCAAACAGAATTGGACTTAAGGCCCTGATTGGATAAGTGCAGCAGGTACTGAAGCACCACTGGTACAGCACAGGAGAAAGGATCTTCTGTACGCAGCTGACACCACAGAGAAAACCTCTTCCATTTCAGGGCATAGGTTTTTCTAGTGGACTGCTTCCTAGAGGCCAGGATGACCTCCTCAACTTCCTGAGGGAGGCCCCAGGGAGCCAAAACTACCCTTGCAGCTTCCAGGCCATCAAATTGAGAGATTTGAGGTTGGGGTGCAGAAGAGACCCCTGGTCCTGAGAGAGAAGGTCGGGCTGCAACCCCAGAGGTAGTGGAGTGTCCACTGCCAGTTGAAGAAGAAGTGGGAACCAAGGTTGCCTCGGCCACCTGGGGGCTACCAGAAGGACCGAGGCCTTGTCCTGTAGAATCTTGAAGAGGGCTCGGGCCACCAGAGGCGTGGGAGGAAACGCATACAGGAGGCCCTGCGACCAGGAAATCAGAAAAGCATCTGCTGCTAGTCGCAGAGGATGCGGTTGCCTGGAGCAGAACATGGGCAGCTGTCTGTTCAGGGGACTGGCAAATAGATCTATGGATGGACGTCCCCATCTCAGGAAAATCTTCTGAACCACCAAGGGATGGAGTTGTCATTCGTGGGGCTGCAGAATCCTGCTCAACCTGTCTGCCAGGTAATTTTCCTGGCCAGGAAGATAAACCACCCTGAGAAACATGTTGCGCCTGAGCGCAAACAAGCAAAGGTCCTGTGCCTCCTGACAAAGGAGCCTGGACCCAGTGCCGCCCTGTTTGTTCACATAAAACATGGCTACCTGATTGTCTGTTTGTACTAAGACAGACTGGTGGGCCAGGGTTTGAGAGAAAGTCTTGAGGGCTAAGCGAATAGCCCGCAGTTCCAGTAGATTGATTTGCTGCTTGGCCTCCCAGGGAGACCACAGACCCTGGGTGCACTTGCCCAGACAGTGTGCTCCCCAGCCCTGCAGGGAGGCATCAGTGGTCAACACCACTGTGAACGCAGGTGGCTGAAAAGGCATCCCTTTCAGTAAGTTGGGGGGATGCAGCCACCAACGTAGGGAGTGCAGGAATGGTCTGGACACCCTTACTCTGTCGCTGAGGCTCCCTGTGGCCTGCGACCACTGAGTTCTGAGGCACCATTGTGCAGGCCTCATATGAAGCCTGGCATGGGGAGTCACATGTACTGTCGAAGCCATGTGGCTAAGAAGCCTCAGGCAGAGCCTGGCGGAGACCAGTGACCTGCTGAGAAACTGGTTTGCCAAGGTTATCAGTCTTTGGGCTCTGTCCTCTGGCAAGAAAGCTTTTGCCTGCAGAGAGTCTAGCCTTGCTCCTATGAACTCCAAGTCCTGGGAGGGGAGCAAAGTGGACTTTGTGAAGTTTATGACAAACCCCAGGTGTTGGAGTAGAGAAATCGTTCGGAGGGTGGCTTGCCTGGCCTCCTGGCACATCTGACCCCTGATGAGCCAGTCGTCCAGATAGGGGAAGACAAAGATACCCTGATTCCTTAAATAGGCCGCCACCACTGCCAAGCATTTGGTAAAGACCCTGGGAGCGGAGGTGAGGCCAAATGGCAGCACTCTGTACTGATAATGGTTTCCTCCCACAATGAACCTGAGGTACTTTCTGTGGTCTGGATGAATGAGGATGTGGTTGTACGCATCCTTTAGATCTAAAGAGCATAGCCAATCTCCCTGCTGGAGGTAGGGCAGAAGTGTTCCAAGAGTAAGCATCTTGAACTTCTCCTTCTCTAAGAACTTGTTGAGATTTCTGAGGTCGAGAATAGGCCTGAGGTCCCCTGTTCTCTTTGGTACTAGAAAGTACCTGGCGTAGAAACCGTGACCTTGTAGGTGTGGAGGCACAGGCTCCACTGCCTTGTCTCACAACAGACCCTGGAGCTCCTGCAGGAGGAGGGCTGGATGGAGAGGAGGCCTTGGAGGCTCTCCTGGAAAGTAGGGAGGAGGCAACTGATGAAAAATGAAGCATGTAGCCCTTGTGGACGATGCTTAAGACCCAATTGTCTCCTGTAATGGGTGGCCACCGGTGGGCAAACAGGGCTAGTGGACCTCCTGTACAGGGATGGGACAGCAGAGACAGAGAGGCTATGCCTTGGGAGTCAAAACCCCCCACCCTGCTGAGTGGGAGCAGGAGCCGGAGGCTTGGGGGTCTTCTGCCTACGGGGCCCATGTCCCTGCCCCTTAGCCTGCTGACCCTGTGGGGGAGTGGGGGAGGCCTGGTAAGGTGGGAACTGTTTGTAGGCAGTCGCCTTCCTCGGGTAAAAGGACTTCTTACACGAGCCCTTCTTCTTATGTGAAGGGGCAGAAGTCTTTCTAGACAGCCTTGTCCTCATGAGGTGCTTGGTTTCAAGCTCAGCAGCCTTCTCGGCCATGGGCTTGCCAAAAAGGTTCTCACCTCGGCAAGGGACATCGACCAACTTGTTTTGAACCCATGGCTCGAGGTCCGATGACTGCAGCCATGCCTGGCGTCGAGCCGCGATGCCGGCTGCCGCAACACGGGCCGAGGCCTCGAAGCCATTGTAGGCTGCTCGGGACATTAACTTAGAGCATTCCCGGATCCCCGAAGGACTGCAAAGGTTCCCCGGAGAGACCAGCAGAGAACCCGGCAAGCTCCTTTGCCAGGTCCCGCAAGTACATGCCCATGTACAGCTGGTAAGACTGGACACTGCAAGCAAGCATCGAGCTCTGGAAGCACTTTCTACCAAACGTATCCAGGTTCTGGGCCTCCCGGCCGGGGGGCACCACGGAGTGCATCTTCTGGCTTTTCAGACGATGCATGGCCGATTCCACCACCATGGAATGGTGAGGTAGCTGCGCCTTCTGAAAACCAGGGCTCTTAGAGAGTCGATAAATGGAATCGACCCGCTTGCTTAGAACCGGCGCAGAGGCTGGTGCCTCCCACATCTGGAAGAGGAGCCGTTCCAGCATCGGAGGAACCGGCACGGTAAAGGCCTCCTTCGGAGGAGAGTCACACTGGAGGGCCTCGAGCTCTTCGACTCGAGGCTCCTCCTCGGGGTCTGCCGGGATCGCCAAAGCAGTGGCCATATCTCTAACAAACTCCGAGAACTGGGTATCCTCCGTAGGGGACCTACTCCGGGGCTCAGACTGCGGTGAGTCCGACGGGACGCAACGAGTCTTGAAGGTATCGGGGGACTCCTCGTCCTCCATCTCCCAGGTGGACTCGTCCGAAGAGGAGTCGGGCTCCGATCGCGTGGGGCCCAGCAGCACCCGCCCCGACGACGAAGGCACTGGCATCGACACCCTCGGTCCCGACCGGGAGGTCGAGGGTGACCGTGACCGAGGATGACCTCGGGCCTTCCTGGTCTCGAGTATCGGCTCGGTCTCCGGGGTCGACTTAGACGTCGATGTCCCAGTGGTCGGAGCAGATGCGCCAGCGAGGCTGGCCATCAGCACCCGCTGCTGATCCATGAAGGCAGACAGTCTGCACTCCAAGGCTGTCAGCCTGAGATCCAGCTCAGGAGACTCAGCAGCCACCGACTCGGGCCCCGGGCCCGACGTCGGCTCCCTGGGAGGAGAGTCCTCGAGGACAACAGGACTTACATGTCCAGCAGACTCTGGCTCCACCCGAGGTACTTCTGCCGGCTTTTCCTGTTCCACGGGTCCGGGATGGCGGTCGGGGGTCCGAGACCTAGCCCGCGAGGAGCCAGGGACCTCCTCCGACGCCACCCTCGTGAGCTGCTTCTTCCTCTTTCGCTCCCGCTCAGAGGACCCCCTCTCCGAGGAACCCCGACGATGCTCGGGGTCAGACTCCCGAGACGTCGAGGCCTCAGACGAGGTCTGGGCCCGGCCGGAGGCCGAATCAGAGAAAAGTCTTTCCTTTTGGTGCTGACGACTTCGCAGTGCCTTAGTGGACATTTTCCCACATGGTCCACAGATCTTAGGATCATGATCAGGACCGAGGCACCGAAGGTAGCAGTCGTGTGTGTCGGTGAGAGACATTAGTTTCTTGTACCGATCACACTTCTTAAAACCACTGGAAGCCATCAGGGAAAAAAGAGCCCCCGCGAGGTCAAAGGACCGGCCTTCCAGGGAAAAAGAAAAAAGGGTGCGAACGCCAGCCACGAAGGGCAAAAACCGAAAAATAAGATCGGGGTCGATACCGGTGTACCAAACCCGGCGAGAAGGGAAACTGGCGTCGAATCGGAGAAAAAACCGCGAAGAAATCGCAGGGATCTGAAGAAAAAATCTAACTGTTGTCCGGGTGAACTAGGACAAACGTCCGACGGGCTCCACGGAAAAAGAGAGACTGAGCAAGATGGCACCTTTAGGCGGGAAGGGGACCGCGCATGCGTGCAGTATTCCCAAAGGCTTTCATAGAAAGCTGGGGAAATGCTCCGCAAGGGCTCCATCGACGTCGATGTCACCCATATGTGAGGACTGACTTCCTGCTTGGTCCTGGAGAAAGGAACCTTTCAGGGCTCGACAAGGGTCTTGGTTGAATTCCTTATAGGTGCAGGGGTGACTTTATCCTGCTATCACGGATCAGTGCAAGGAGTGTCTGTGGCGGCACATCCGGATGCGAGTCGCTTTCTTAGGGCAGTGAAACACGTCTGGCTTCCTGTGCGTTCTGTTTCTCCATGGGATCTGAACTTGATACTTTTGGCCCTGATAGGGCTGCCTTTTGAACGGTATGAGCTACACTGAAGGACCTGATGTTAAAAGTAGTCTTTTTGTTAGCCATTTGCTCAACCAGATGAATTTCTGAGTTAAAGGCTTTGTCCTGTAGGGAGCCCTACATGTTTATGTCTAAGGAGAAGGTAATCTTAAGGTTCCCCTGAAAATAGCACCACTGTAAATAGCCCACTTTGTACATAGCTCAAAACAAATCAAGCACACAACACAGCCCTCACACAACTAAGTTTCACCCTCACTGCATGTATAACACACCCACTTTACCTGATTGCTTGCTGTGATACCACCTTGATTATTAAGATAAGGCGGTTTAGAAATACTGTTAAATAAATAAATAAAATAAGACATGTTCCTTTCTTTTTGCCTAAGGCGAGATCGTTTTTTAATTTAAATCAGCCAGTCACTCTCCTAGTCTTTCCTTCAAAGGGATACGATTCCCAGTTGCATAGATACTTGAAGTGGATCAAATCGTTCAGATCATGTTTGTACTGTTTGGAGGTCCGTGCAAGGGAGAATCAGCTTCTAAGACCTTAATAGTCAGGTGATTGAAAGAGGCCATTACCTCAGCCTATCTGTTGAAGCACAAGCCTCTTCCCTTGGGGCTACGCGCTCATTCCACAAAGGCTCAGGCAAATTCCTGAGTGGATGTGGGCCTGGTCCCGCCCATCTATATATATGGTCTTCCCTTCACTCTTTTGTTCGTCACTATCGACTAGATGTTCAAGTGCACAGGAAGGTGCAGTTTGGCACCAGCGTGTTGAAGGTCAGGCTTGCGGGACTTGCCTGTTATTGAGGACTGTTTTGGTACATCCCATTCATCTGGACTGGACTGGAGAGATGATATGGAAGGTGAAATTAGACCTTACCTGCTAATTGTCTTTCCTTGAGTCCCTCCAGTTCAGTCCAGGACCCGTCCTATTTTCAGGTTTCATAAAAGGAGTGAGTCTGGGTTTTTGGACTGGGTTTCTGGTAATGATGCTTGTCCGGTCAGATTGTATGGAGCTCCCGGAGGGTCTGGGGGGCCTACTCGGGACCTTTCATCTAGGGGAAGCTATGTTCTTCTTGCTGCTCTTCTCTAGACCTGTATATAGTTCTTCTAAGCTATTTCTGTAATGTCATTAAAAAAATAATACGTTTTTGTTAATGGACTAACTTCTGTGCTGACTTTGGAGTCTGCTTTGTCAATAGAATACTGGTCTTGGAGTCTGTGGGCAGTGCCCTTATGCAGTGACATCACAAAACCTGACATGCCCAGTCTCCAGCTGCTGGTTGGGGGAGACAACCCACTTGTCTGGACAGGACTGGAGGGACTCAAGGAAAGACAATTAGCAGGTAAAGTCTAATTTTACCTTGAGCTCTTTGACAATGCAGACCAGCGATACATTTATAGGCGAAGAAATGAAGCTATAAAGAAAAACACACCCTTCCTGCAGTTAAATATGGTGAAGGTTCTATAATGTTGTGGGGCTGTTTTGCTGCCTCAGGGACTGGAGGCCTGGAACGTAAATAAAGTGTAGTTACTCACCTGTAAAAGATGTTCTCCGGGAACAGCAGGAATCAGTCCTCACATATGGGTGACAGCACCGATGGAGCCCGCATGGAGCATTTCTCCAGCTTTCAAAGAAAGTCTTTGTGAATGCGACCATGCATGTGTGGTCCCTTTCTGCCCAAGGGTGCCATCTTGTTCAGTCAGATGACATAGCTAAGACAGCAGTAAAACTAAAACAAAGTAGAGAGACAACTCCCAGGGGAGGAGGGAGGGATTCCTGCTGTCCTTGGAGGACACTTGTTACAGGTGAGTAACTATGCTTTCTCCAGGATCAAGAAGGAAGTCAGTTCTCACATATAGGACTCTCTAGCTCCAGGCTGCCGAGGATCAAATCACAACACCACCAACGGTGACCAATCGGATAGCCGAGAAGGTGCAGAAGGTGAGCCCCCACTGAGAGACTCTGCAAGTCCCTAGCATCCAGCGACACTATTACTCCAGTAGCCTGAACACAGAAAGGTCAGAGGGCAAGATTTGCCTACACCCCGAGAATATTACGGAATACTGCCTGGCCAAAGGCACTGTCCCTGCAGGACTCGCTCTCCAGGCAGTAGTGAGCTGTGAACATATGAATTGAAAACCATGTGGTGGCCTTGCAGATTTCCATCACCAGCACTGAGCGGAGGTTGGGCACTGATGCAGCCATCGCCCTTACGTGATGCCCTGTGATCCAGTGCTCGAGGGAGAGGCCCACTTGCTCATAGGCGAGAGCAATACAGTCCGCCACCCAAGTGACAGAGTTTGATTAGTCACAGGGAGTCCCAGTCTGCTGGAGTCATAAGACATGAAACGTCTGTTGTAAATAGAAGGACAGGACACGTTTGCATTATAGTGTATGAAGTACTAGTTCCTCCTTGCCAGCATGAGGCCACGGAAAGAAGGTGGGGAGGACCACCTCTCGGTTGAGGTGGTAAGGAGACACCACCTTCGGGAGGAATTTGGAGTGTGTGCGGAGCACTACCATGTTCTTGTAGAACCTTCTATATGGTGGATCTGCCACCAGGGCCTGGAGTTTGCTCACTCTTCGAGCGGATGTGAGGGCCACCAAAAAAGCCACATTTCCATGACAAGTACCGCATGTGGCAAGTGGCCAGGAGCTCGAATGATGGTTTGGTGAGCTGAGAGAGCATTACATTGAGGTCCCACTCTGCCACTGGAGGGCGGAGAGGAGCTTGGATAACAGGAGGCCCCGGAGGAACTTGGAGACCAGGAGTTGGTTTGAGAGGGGTTCTCCCTCGACAGGGTGGTGGTGAGTGGCTATGGTGTTGAGATGTATCCTCACCGACTTAGATTTCAGCCCAGTGTGTGACAGGTGCAATAGGTACTGCAGCACTAGTTGCACTTGCAGGAGAAGGGATTCCTCTCCTTTTCCGCACAACACGCAGAGAACTTTCTCCACTTAAAGGCATAAGCCCATCTGGTGGAGGGTTTTCGGGTAGCCAGTAGGATCTCCTCGACTTCTCCTGGAAGACTGAAAGGGGCCAACACTACCCTTTCAGCAGCCACGTTGTTAAAATCAGTGACCCCAGAATGGGGTACAGGAGGGAGCCCTCCTCCTGGGACAGGATGTCCAGTTCTCAGCCCAGAGGGACTGGGAGTGCCATCGACATGGAAAGCAACCGAGGGAACCAAGGTTCCCTGGGCTATCTGGGGGCAATTAGTTTAACTGATGCCCTTTCACTCTGAATATTGAAGGAGGTCCTGGTGATGAGAGGTTTCGGTGGCAACGCATAGAGTAGGCCGTCAGACCACAAGATCAGGAAGGCATCTGCTGCTATTCTCTTTGGGTGTGGCTGATGGGAGCAGAAGCAGAGTAGGTGTGTGTTGTCTGGAGAGGCGAATAGGTCCATCACAGGTCTGCCCCAGAGGTGAAAGATCTGCTTTGTTACTCTGTGGTTTAAGCGCCACTTATGTGGGTGAGGGACTCTGCTCAGCCTCTCCGCTAGGCAGTTATCCTGGCCCGGGAAGTACACCACTCGCAGAAGCATTTGTTGCATGCTATGAAGGAGAGGAGGTCCACCGCCTCCTGGCAGAGGGAGTACGAACCCGTGCCCTCCTGCTTGTTGATATAAAACATGGCGACTTAGTTGTCCATCTGGATCAGTACAGGTCTGTGCCAAAATGCTCGTAGGGCCAAGAAGATTGCCCTGAGCTCCAGGAGATTGATCTGTAGGAGCAACTCCTCCTGAGACCAGCTGTCCTGTGTGCGGTGGTCTCCACAATGTGCCACCCAACCCAGGAGAAAGGCATCTGTTGTCAGGATCCTCTGTGGCATGGGGGCCTGGAAGGGCATTCCTGCCTGGAGGTGGTGCAGGTTTTGCCACCAGTTGAGGGACTCTGCCAGTTGGCGGGTAACCCTGACCCTGTTCCGTAGCCTGCCTGTGACCTGAGTCCACTGCGAGTGTATGAACCACTGGGCTGTCTGCATGTGTAAGTGGACTGAAGGTGTGACGTGGACCGTCAAGGCCATATGGCCCAGTAGGCGGAGGAGGAGACAAGCCGGCACTGAACCTCTCCTGCCAGTTGCCTGAGGCATTCTGTCCTTTCTCTTGGGAGAACAGCTTTGACCTGTAACATGTCCAACTGGGCACCTATGAACTCCAGACTTTGGGCTGGCGAAAAGGGATTTGGGATAGTTGATAAACTCCAAGTACTGCAACAGAGTTGTACGTTCTGTGGTCTGACTGACCTCTGCGGCTGTATCACCTCTGATGAGCCAGCCATCCAGGTAAGGGGAGACAAAAGCCCCTTGTAGACACAAGTAGGTGGCTACCACCGCCAGGCATTTGGAAAAGACCCTTGGCGAGGCGGCCAGGCTGAAGGGTGGCACTTTGTATTGGTAGTGTCCTCCTCCCACCACGAACCGTAGGTATTGCCTGTGGGAGGGATGGATCAGGATGTGCGTGTATGCATTCTTTAAGTGCAAAGAGCACAGCCAATCTCCCTGGTGGAGGTAGAGCGGTAGTGTTCCATGGGAGAGCATCTTGAACTTCTCCCTCATCAGAAACTTGTTTAAGTTTCTCAGATCTAGTATGGGCCTGAGGCCCCCAGTTCTTTTTGGGACAAGAAAGTATCTGGAGTAGAAGCCTTTTCCCCATAGATGTTCAGGTACAGGCTCTACTGTGTTGTCCCTGAGCAGATCTGCGAGCAGAAGGGTCTGTTGAAGGAGAGGTCCCACCGGCTCTCCTGGAAAGAACCTGGGTGGTACCTGCTATAAGTGGAGGAGGTATCCCTCCCTTACCACTTGTAGTACCCACTGGTCCGAGGTGATACTGGCCCACTTGTGGGCGAAGAGTGCCAGGCGGCCCCCTGTCAGCTGGGAAAGTCTCCCAGGGGAAGGGAGGCCCTACCCCAGGAGTCAAAAGCTCTCCCCGAGCTGGGTGGGAGCTGGGGCCTGGGGCTTCTGTGCCTTTGGCTTCTGGGCCCCATGGTTTTGTCTTTTAGGGTGAGAACCTTGCTGCTGACCCGAGAAGGGCTAGTAGTGGTGACACTGATGAAAGGGCCCCTTTTTACTCAGGAACATCAGTCTTTTCCCCCATGGTTTCTTATGGGGGAAGGATGAGGTCTTTTTGGAGAGCCTCTGCCGAATCACCATGTCGGCTTCTATCTCGGCCGCCTTGTTGGCCATAGGCTTGCCGAACAGGTTCTCCCCGGTACAGGGGACATCGAGCAGCTTGTCTTGGACCCAGTGCTCGAGGTCTGAAGACTGCAGCCAGGCTTAGCGCTGATGCCGGTCGCTGCTACCCGAGCCACTGACTCAAAGTCATGATAGGCAGCCCTTGATCCCAGAAGTCAGGGCTTGGAAATTTTGGAGGGGTTCCCCTGTAAGCCCTGCTGAAAACCTGGACAACTCCTGGGTTAGGGCCTTGAGATACATGCCTATGTATAACTCATAGGCTTGGATCTGACACCCCAGCATTGAGCCATGGTAGCACTTTCGCCCAAGGGCATAGAGAGCTCTAGCCTCTAGCATCCCTACCAGGGGGAACAGAAAATGGGTCTTCTGGCTCTTAAGGTTTTGCATGGTTGACTCGACAACCATGGAGTTATGTGGGAGTTGGGGTTTGTGGAACCCCGGCCCTTTCCTGATGCGGTGCATGGTGTCGAGGCGCCTACAGACCACCAGTGCCGACACCAGGATCTCCCACATTCTCAACAACAGCTGCTCGAGGATCGGCTGCACCGGCACCATGAGAGTTTCCTTGGGTGGAGACTCGCACTGGAGAATCTCCAGTTCTTCAGAGCGTGGATCCTCTTCCGCATTCAAGTTGCACTGAGAGGGCTCTGGCCATGTCCCTGTCAAAGTCGTGGAAGGTCACGTCCTCTGGAGGAAAATGGCACTGGGGAACCAGGGGAGTGGTCTGAGAGGATTCTCGGTGCCGTCTGGTTTCTGGGAATGCTTCGTCTTCGGTCTCCCACTTGGAGTCGAGGGGTGACAATGAATCCAAGGCTCTGTGACTCCTTGCCTCGAGGCCAGTGCTGAGGAGCCTGGGGCCTCTGGAGAACCTGGGATCTGAGTCGCGGAAACTGGCTGTGGAGGATCAGATTCCTGAGGAACAGGACCGGGACCTTGACTGGCACTGAGGGCTTACCAGAGGCTGGTGGTGATCAGAGCTTGGTTCAACGACCAGGGACTCCCCTGCAGTCAGGGGGCCAGTCATCAGGGCCAGGATAGCAGTGATGTTCTTCTTCAGGGCTGCCATTCTGGTTTCCAAGCCAGAAGACTCCGCAGCTTTCAGCTCAGGCACAGAGAATCTCGGGCCCAATACCGGTATTCTCACGAGTGCATCTTCGATGAGAACGACGGTCTAGAGGAACCTCACACGGTCTCCACCGGCCGAGGAATCCTTTTTGAGGACCTTGGTAAAGCACTTCTCAGAGCTGCCCTCCAAGAGGTTTTACCGGGTTTCTTTGGTGGAACCTCGATGGACTTCGAGGCTTTTTCTTCTTTCTCTCGGGGTCCGAGGTCTTCTCAGATGAGCTGCCGCCGCGGGACTCCAAGGATGCTCGGGGCTCATGGAAAGTGCTGGGCTTGGAGCTTGGCGTCGGGGAAGCTGGTACCAAGTTGGACTTTGGGAACAGTTTTTCCTGCAACTCCGAACTCTCTTTATTGGTCTTGGGCGTCATGGCCTGGTATAGGTCGCAGGACGTGCTGTCATGGGTGTCTGTCACTGACATGGTTTGACTGCAGCGGTCACATTTCTTGAACCCATTGGGAGACATGGTCGGAAACACAAGGCCAGGGTCAACAACCCCCAGGTGCAAAAAGGTGCGAACACTGGTTGAGGCAAGCCTCAACTGAAAAAAAGCTGAGAACAGCACCGAGTCCGGCGTCGCTCGAGGTGGGAAGAGGAACTATTATGCAAACCAGGAAAAGCTAACTTTTAAGGATATTAGGAAGAATTTTTTCCAGGGAAACAGGACAGACGTCCGTTGGGCTCCGCGGAAAAAAGGAGACTGAGCAAGATGGCATCCTTGAACAGGAAGGGAACCACGTATGTGTGGTAGCACATCCCAAAGGCTTTCTTTGAAAGCTGGGGAAATGCTCTGTGCAGGCTCCATCGGCGCCTATGTCACCCAAGATGTGAGCACTGACTTCCTGCTTGTTTCTGAAGAATTGAATTTGACAACCTGTTTAGAGATGTTCATTAAAGAGACCACCAATAAGACTACTTCAGTGGCTACTTTTGTGTTGACCTCAGATATAGTGTTGAAACTTTCTTTTTCCTTGCTAATAGGACAATTATTTAATAGTCATCAAGATTTATGCATTTCCTGCTATGTCTCCTAAAATACATAAGATTAGCCATGATTTTCTTCATACCCCAGGGCCCTGGCTGAGGATGGGTTTCCTTTTAAAAATTTCAAGGGAGTGGTTTTGTGACGTTTAAAGCGCAGTATTTCTCTCAGATCAAATTCACTTGAGAATTTATTAATAGCCCAGAAAAAGATCCAAATAGATGTTTGGATGAGGGTTTATCAGTGGTTCAGACAGCTATGAGATAATATTATAATTTACTGTTTGTACTGTATTTATATTGTAATGTATTGTATTTGATCTTCCCATGCCCTCAACATGTAAGTCCTTTGTTGTCTTGTCAACCACTTTGATTGAAGGATAAGGTGGTATACAAAACTGGTTAAATAAATGAATAAATAAATTAAGTAGGGACTTTTGGTTTAAGGCCATGTTGAACTAAAAAGAAAACAAAAATGTGCCTATCTCCCAAATGGTGAACTCTAGGATACACGCTGGATTAGTTATAGTTTGCAGACCTGTGTATCAACTGTGTATCACATTTAGTAGTACTAGCAACTGAGCCGCTAACCTGTTTTTTTCTTTTTATTATTTATTAAATGTTAACAATCAAAACACCAACACATAATTATGTCTTTTACTGTTTTCCTTTTTAAGGTTTACAGTAGATTTCTTTATTTTTGGGTATTTTGTGTTGGCGTTTTGATTGTTAACATTTAATAAATAATAAAAAGAAAACAACAACTACCCATAGCCCCTTTTACAACAGTCTTATAACAAGCCTTGTCTATAACCTACACAGGACTGGAGCTCTCCTGCCCCATCCCTCTTTCTCTAACCACCATCACCACCACATATACACACAAGCAATTCATACACAATTATGCAATACCCATTCATTTCTACAGATGCAAAGTTAGCGGCTCAGTTGCTAGTACTACTAAATGTGAAAAAGCATAGCTTGCTATACTCCTAGTTATTGAATGGACACAAATACTTCATTTTGATACTCAATCAGCTATTAGTGAGAACCTATTGTATATGCACCAATGCAGGAAAATCACTTCAATAGTATTTTATACACAGAGTTGATATTTCAGGAATAAAGACCGTCAAAGATTCATTATACTTTTACATAAAATTTATTAAGGTGGTTTAGCAGGACAAAAAACTTCTAAAATGGATCAAAGACATCCAGTTAAAAAAAAAGTAAAGTAAAAAAGTTGTATAAAATAAAACAGGTAACCAAAAACATTTAATCTGGTCTTTCTTGGAAACTTTGCATTATTAAAATATTCAACATCCTTCATAGGCTATACATCTGACAGTGAGCCATCAGATACACCTGTTACACAGGACATTCTTTACAAAAAGTGGAAAGCTCTCAGAATTAAGTCATGACTATTACATACCTATGGATAAAATGGACAAATTAACAAGATCTAGCTGTACATTAAATTAAATAGTCAATGCGGTCATTTTTAATTTATAAAAAATATATTTACATAATCATAAAAATACTTAACATATATAGGAAACATTTGGTTGGCAAAAGGACAGCATTCTGAAAGTTATGTTCTGGTATCTCAAATCATGCAATTGCTGTTGCTGTTATTTTTGAAGGTAGTCATTTTTTGGTTCGTAGTTTCTGCAATGTTTTCTGTAGGTGAAAATAAAGGGGTTATTTTGTAAATATGAACATATAAAATACATACATATTTATCAATAAAGATAGCTAAAATGAAAAAAGAAATATAACCTCATTACTACTCTTTGTGAAAAGTGAAAAAGTGAAAAAAGTGAAGAGACTGATTACATTGGATCGATATTTAAACACTACAGTTAGCTCCCCCCTCCCCCCCTCCAATACTGGTTATAGCAGTCAAAGATAATCTGGATATTCATTGCTACTATCTGCAGGGCCGGCCCGTCCATTGAGCAAGAATGTTTTTTGCACAGGGCCCCGCGTTTCAGGGGGCCCCGCGCAAAAAACATTCTTAAGCATCCCAAGTTGAAAAAAAAAAAAAAAACAAACCGGCTGCTTCTGCCGCGGCAGCTTCAAGAGCTCTGCCGCGGGGCCCCCCCTGCCCGGCAGAGCCACCGTGCATCTTCAGCACTTCACGACCAAAACGCGGGCTTTTTTCAGAGCCGCGAGAGTTACTTTTCTCGCGGCTCTCTTAATCCCGCGGGGCTGATGGGATTTCCCATCACCCTCGGCGGGATTAACAGAGCCGCGAGAAAAGAAACTCTCGCGGCTCTGAAAAAAGCCCGCGTTTTGGACGTGAAGAGCTGAAGATGCACGGAGGCTCTGCCGGGCAGGGGGGGGCCCCGCGGCAGAGCTCTTGATGCTGCCGCGGCAGAGCTCTTGAAGCTGCCGCGGCAGAAGCAGCCGGTTTGGGTTTTTTTTAATTTTAATTTGGAATGATAGGGGGGGGGGGGTGGTTAGGACTGGTAATGGGCTATGGGAGGGGGGGAGGCTAAACTGGAAGTAGGATGATGGGAGGGGGAGGCTAAACTGGAAGATGGAGGATGGGGGGGGGGGTGGTGAGGAATGGTAATGGGCCAGGGGGTGGGGTGGTTAGGACTGGTAATGGGCCATGGAGGGGGGGAGGCTAAGACTGGAAGTGGGCTGATGGGGGGGGAGGGTTAGGACTGGTAATGTGCTATGGGGGGGGCGAAGTGGGCTGATGGGGGGGGGGGTTAGGACTGGTAATGGGCGATGGGGGGGCTAAGGGGGCTGATGGGGGGGGTTAGGACTGGTAATGGGCTATGGGGGGGCTAAGTGGGCTGATGGGGGGGGGTGGTTAGGACTGGTAATGGGCTATGGGGGGGGGCTAAGTGGGCTGATGGGGGGGTTAGGACTGGTAATGGGCTATGGGGGGGCTAAGTGGGCTGATGGGGGGGTTTGGACTGGTAATGGGCTATGGGGAGGGGGCTAAGGCTGGAAGTGGGGGGGTAGGACTGGAAATGGGCTGATGGGGGGGGTTAGAACTGGTAATTGACTATGGGGAGGGGGCTAAGGCTGGAAGTGGGGGGTAGGACTGGAAATGGGCTGATGGGGGGGTTAGGACTGGTAATGGGCTATGGGGGGGCTAAGACTGGAAGTGGGCTGATGGGGGGGGTGTTAGGACTGGTAATGGGCCGGGGGGGGGTTAGGACTGGTAATGGGCCGGGGGGGGGGGGTTAGGACTGGTAATGGGCCATGGGGGGGGGGTGTTAGGACTGGTAATGGGCCAGGGGGGGGTGTTAGGACTGGTAATGGGCCAGGGGGGGGGGAGGCTAGGACTGGGAATGGGCTGAGGGGGGGGGAGGGTTAGGACTGGTAATGGGCCATGGGGGGGGAGGCTAAGACTGGAAGTGTGCTGATGGGGGGGGTTAGGACTGGTAATTGGCTATGGGGGGGGCTAAGACTGGAAATAGGGTGATGGGGGGGTTAGGACTGGTAATGGGCTATGGGGGGCTAAGACTGGAAATGGGCTGATGGGGGGGCTAGGACTGGAAATAGGGTGATGGGGGGGTTAGGACTGGTAATGGGCTATGGGGGGCTAAGACTGGAAATGGGCTGATGGGGGGGGTAGGACTGGTAATTGGCTATGGGGGGGGGGCTAAGACTGGAAATAGGCTGATGGGGGGCTATGACTGGAAAAAGGGTGATGGGGGGTAAGGACGTAATGGGCTGCTGGGGGCTAGGACTAGTAATGGGCTATGAGGAGGCTAGGACTGGAAATGGGCTGAGTGGAAGGAGGGCTTGAACTGCAAATAGCTGATGGGGACGGGGGCTTGGAATGGAAATGGGTTGTGAGGGGGAGGGAGCTAGGACTGGAAATGGGTGAGGGGGGGGGCTAGGACAGGAAATGGGCTGATGGGCTAGAATAGGACTGGAAATTGGCTGTTGGGGGGTGCTAAGATTGGAAATGGGCTGTGGTGGGGGTTTGGATTGAAATGGACTCATGAAGGGGCTAGAACTGGAAGTAGGCTCATGGGGGGCTTGGATTGGAAATGGGCTGAGTGGAGGGGAGCTAGGATTTGACATGGGCTGATGGTGGGGCTAGGAAAGGACTAGAAATGGGCTCATGGGGGGCTGGGATTGGAAATGAGCTGATGGAGGGACTTGGATGGGACTGCAAATAGATGGGGGAGCTAGGACTGGAAATGGGCTTATGGGGGGCTAGGACTGGAAATGGGCTGATGCGGGGACTAGAAGGGAGCGGATGCTGGGTGGGACTGGAACTAGAATGGAGCTGATGTTGGGGGAGGATTAGAATGGGATGGAGCTGGGAGAGTGAAATGGAGAGGGAAAAAATATTTTGTGTGGGAGGGAAGACAAATCTACAATTGTCCGGATATTGGGAGAGTAGGTGGGGATTGAGGATGGAGGGGTAAAATTTGAGTGGATGAAATAGGAATGAGGAAAGAGCAAAAAGGAGAAAGATTAGTATGTTAAAGCAGATGTAGAGAGAGAATGGAAAAAAAACTAGAAGAGAGAAGAAAAGACAAATGGACAGCAGACGATGAAGAATTAGCGGAAGACACGAAGAAGAAACCAGAAGAAAGTGGCTGGAGCAATTGCAGCTGAAAAAAAATGCACAAAAGGTAGAAAAATATCTCTTTATTTTGAATTTATTAATTGGAATATGTCAGCTCTGGGAAATGTGCATCATTAACGTCTGCGCTTTGTTTAGTACAAGAGCAAATTAATGTATAGTTTTATTTCTACAGTGTTGTACATTCCAAGTTTGGCTTTTGGGATTCCCAGTTTAATTATTGTCTTCCTGTTTCTAAATTGTGATTCCTTGTTTGGTGATGGTCTATGTTCTGCATGTGTAACTGAGCTGAGGTATTCTGTTTATGTAATTCCTATTTGACATTGCCACTTGTTCTCTTTCCCCAGTAGGTCATGTATTGTTGTTCTCTGAAATGTATTGGTTTAATATTTGCAGCGTTTCCTTTTGATAGTTAGGGTATGGTGCTTTATGAGTCCTGGTAGTGCTGTTAGGATACGGCGGGTTTGCTATGGGTTCTAAATGGGCAGTGTTTGTAGTAGTTCCTAATGTGCCTGGCGGTTGGTATTGGATTATAGTAATGTAGAAGTCTTTTAGTCTTTCTTTATTCATACACTCATTAAGAGGCATGTTTACTAAAAGTTCGTGTATGGTAACATTATGCAAATATTTATGCAAATGAGGCCCCTTATGCAAATGAGGCCCCGCACCGAGTCTCCGCACATGGCCCCGCACCCCCCTTGGGCCGCCCCTGACTATCTGAATGGTAGGTGGCACAGAATAGCCATTAACAACGATCAGTGCGCTATCCAGATAAATTTAGAAAAGCATTTTTGCTGTGCTAACTTTATTCAGCTAGTGGTCTGAATATACTGGAGAGGACTGAAGCAGTCTGTAAGGATATTCAATCGCACTAATCCAGATAGTGCCACAGAATATCCACAGTTAGCAGCGGTTAAGACATTTAAAGATGCCATTATCTGGATAAATGCTTTTGAGCAACAACCCAATTAATTTTGATAAGATTTCTACAGTCAAAAGGAATGGGGCAAAACAAAAACTCCATTACAGGAAAGCAGGAGCTAATGAGAAAGATTTCAGAGTCGGTCCTCAAGAAACCTCAACCGTCCTGGTTGTTAAGTTAACCAGGATGGCAATTTAAGGTAGATACTCACTTATAACAGGTGTTCTCCGTGGACAGCAGAATAAGTCCTCAAGCATGAGTGACGTCCCTGATGGAGTCCAACATGGGGATGCTCCCCAGCTTCTACTGGAAGCTTTGGGAGGCTCCACTGCGTCTGCGCGCCTCCTTTCCGCCTGCCGCACAGCGCCATCATCTTCAGTCTGATAAAGCGTAGTTACTCACTTGTAACAGGTGATTACGGGAACAGCAGAAATCAGTAACATATGGGTGACTTCCCTGACAAAGCCCGTGCTCCCAGGCATCCAATAAGAAAGCCTTTGACAGCACTCCTCTGCACCTGCTTGCCTGCCTTCCAGAATTCTCTCCTCAGTTGAGTTTGTTGCTGAGAAGAAGACAAATAAAAAGAACCCTACAACTCCTAGGGGAGGAGGGCGGGTTGAGAAGACAGATTCCTGCTGTTCCCGGAGATCACAGGTGAGTAACTACACTATCTCCAGGAACAAGCAGGAATGCAGTCTTCACATATGGGATTCACTAGCTCCCAGATACCAGACTGATATAGAGGGGAGAGTAGTGTGATCCCTGAGGCAAAAACCTGTAGCCGATGAGTTTGGAAGAGTTGTGGGCTATTGGACTCTATTCTAGAAGCAGATACTCTCCTGATAACAGTCTGGTATCTTGTAGAAGTAATGGACGAAGGGTAGGAGTTGAGATTAAGTCCCAAAGAGGTGCTGGAGTATTGCCTGGCCAAAGACAGCGTCCCGATGGGAGTCTCTGTCCAGACAACAGTGGGAAGCAAAAGTATGAATGGAGGACCATGTAGCTGCCCTGCAGATGTCTTCAAAGGCTACTGAATGGAGATTAGCTACAGTTGTTGCCATAGCCCGCACATTATGTGTGGTGACGTGACCCTCCAATGAAAGTCCTGCTTGTGCATAAGCAAAAGAGATGCAATCTGCTATCCATTTAGAAAGAGTATGCTTCGTCACCGGTAGACCCAGGTGACTAGGATCAAAGGAGATGAATCATTGACAGGATCTTCTGAAATCTTTAGTTCTATCCAAATAGTAGGCCAATGCTTGCTTGCAGTCTAAGTTGTGTAGCGCTGCCTCAGCCCGAGACACATGTGGTTTAGGGAAGAAGGTCGGGAGGATTTCAGACTGGTTTAGATAGGAGGAGGAAACCATCTTTGGGAGGAAATGCGGATGGGTTCACAGAACCACCTCATCATGGTGAAAGAGTGTAGAGCAGATTTGCCATTAGAGCTTGCAGCTCACTGATGCGGTGAGCTGACGTGAGGGCAATAAGGAATATGATCTTCCAAGATAGAAACTTCAGAGAAGTGGTGGCTAAAGGTTCAAAAGGAGGCTTTAGAAGTTGAGCCAGAACCACATTCAGATTCCAGACTACCAGAGGGGTCTTAATGGGTGGATTGGACAACAGGAAACCCCATATGAAGCGTGCTACTAAGGGGTGTGAGGAGATAGGCTGTTCATCCACTGGTCTGTGAGAGGTCGCAATGGCACTAAGGTAAACTCTCAGAGTTAGTCTTAAGACCTGTCAAGGATAAGTGGAGAGCATATTGTAGAAGCAACTCCATTAGGCAAGAAAAGGGGTCAATGTCCTTTTGGGAGCACCAAAGGGCAAACCTATGCCATTTGAATGCATAAGATCGCCTGATGGAATCTTTATGTGATGCAAGGACATTCTTGACTGTCTGTGGTAGGTCGAGGTTGGCGAGCACTAGCCTTTCAGCAGCCATGCTGTCAGGCATAGGAAGTGAAGATTGGGATGGAGGAGTGTCCCTTGATCCTGAAAGAGGTGGTTGGGCACACATCCCAGGCTGAGAGGCTGAGTCTGCACAAGGCGAAGTTGAGGAAACCACAGTTGACAGGGCCAAAAGGGAGCTATGAGAATCATCAAGCCCTTTTCGGCCTGTAGCTTTTTTTTTAATACTTTATTTATAGACCATTCGGTCTGTAGCTTAAATAGCATCTTCAGTATCAAGGGGATGGGTGGGTATACATACAGCAGCCCCTGTTCCAATGGAGAAGGAAGGTGTCCGGGGGCCTGTCCAGAGACGGAATTCTGGAGCAGAAGCGAGAAAGCTGTGTGTTTTGTGGAGTGGCAAAGAGATCTATGAGTGGGGTCCTTGAAAGATCCGAGCAGCCGTCTCTTAATGCAAGGTTCATTCATGTGAATGGAGGATATGGCTTAATTTTTCCGCTAGGACATTGAGTTTGCCCGGGAGGAACATCGCTCTCAGGTGGATGCTGTGAGAGCTGGCAAAGTACCATAGATAAATCGCCTCTTCGCAGAGGGGACATGTCCCCCCATTATTTATGTAAAACATGGCAACCTGGTTGTCCGTTTGGACTAGAACAGGTTGCCCTGATAGCTAAGGTTGAAAACCCCAAGAGCATTTGTCAGTTCCCGTAGCTCTAGCAGGTTGATCTGCAGGGCAGATTCTTCTTGTGTCCACAGTCTGTGTGGTTAGGTCATTCAAATGAGCCCCCCAATCCTGGTTGGAAACATCAGTCGTCAGGGTGCATCGAGGTGGAGGCATCCAAAAAGGTGACCCAACAAGTAGGTTTTGTGGGAAACACCACCACTGAAGGGACGTGATAAGTTGAGGTGTGATGTGGATCTTGTCCCTGAGGCGACCCTTCGCTTGCATCCATTGGGAAGACAAGAGTCCACTGCGCTTGATGCATGTGTAATAGAGAGTAGGGGATGACAAGGACTATGGAGGCCATGTTTCCCAATAGCCATAACATGTCCCAAGCTGTTACATGGTTCTGATATTGTCCTTTTTTGCCAGCTCGATGAGGTGGGCACAGCAGTCCTCTGGGAGGAAAGCTCGGGCCTATCGAGTGTCGGAGTGCTACGATGAGCTCCAGTTGTTGGGTCAGAGCGAGATGGGACTTTGGGAAGTTTATGATGAAACTCAAGTGTTGGAGCACCGCGATGGTGTGATGAAGGGAGAGTGTTACCTCTTGGGGGGAGTCTCTCCTAATCAGCCAGTCATCCAAATAAGGAAAGACGAATACCTCTCCCCCCCCAGAGTGCCTAGGTAGGCAATGATGACTGCCATGCATTTTGTGAAGACCCTTGGGGTAGAGGCTAGACCAATGGGGAGAACCTGGTATTGAAACATGAAGCACAGATACTCTCTGTGCAAGGGATGTATCAGTAAATGCGTGTATGCCACTTTTAGGTCTAGAGAACAGAGACAGTCATGTCTCTGGAGGTATGGCAGATGAGTTCCTAGGGAGATCATTTTGAATTTTTCTCAGACCAAGAACTTGTTTAGGTCAGTTGTTCTGTCCCTGAGATCTAAGAAAGGTCTGAAGCCTCCTGTTTTCTTTGGAAAAAGAAATTATGGGGAGTAGAAGCCCAACTTTTCTTGAGGAAGAACTCTATCTATTGCACCCTGGGACAACAGGGTAGCCACCTCTTGTTGTAAGAGGGTGCTGTGAAGGGGTTGTATGGGATAATCCCCAGTGAAGCAGGTGGGGAGTAAGGTTTCAAAGTGAAGTTGATAACCCCTTTGAACAAACTGAAGTGTCTACTAAGAGGTGCATAGTGACAAAGTCTGCCTGCAATGTGAAGGATTTGGGGGTTCTCTGGGGGCAGATTTGCAATGCTGTCTAGGAAGGAGTCAAAAACAAGGTCCAGGCTGTGCCTGTGGAGTTGGTTGAGGTTTAGGAGTTTGGTTTTTTTTTAGGTTGGTGAGGACCCTGCTGCCATTGCTGAGGTTGATAGGCAGCATAGGGCAGGTAAGAAGGATAGTATCTCTTCTTTTTAGAATGAAAAGATTTCTTGGGAAGGGCTTTTCTTTTGGATGGGTCAGTTGTCTTCCTGGAAAGGCGTTTCAGGGTGAGATCATCTATTTCAATCTCCCCTGCTTTTTCCCTCCAATCCTTGCCAAAAATGTTTTTGCCAATACATGGGATACTGTCCAGTTTGTCCTGGACCCATTGCTCGAGGTCTGAGGCCTGTAACCAGGCCATTCTGTGAGCCCCAATGCAGACTGTTGAAGCTCTGCTGATGGACTCAAAGGCATCAAAAGTGACCCTGGTAAGAAACATAGAAGCATTCTGACTATGCTTAATGAGAGACTGGAATGTACTCCGTTTATCCTCTGGAAGCAAGAGGGAGAAAGTCTCCAGGTCCCTGGTGACATCTTCAGAAACATGCCCATGTAAAGCATGTAAGAGTTGATCCTGGAAGCTAACATGCATGCTTGAAAACTTCGACAACCAAAAGTATCAAAGGTCCTCGATTCTCTGCCAGGAGGCATGGATGAATGGTTTTGGAGCTCTTTATTCGATGCATCGCCGATCACACCACCAGTGAGTGGTGGGGAAGCTGAGGTTTTTTGGAAACCTAGGCACTCTGTACATGGTATCGAGTCTCTTTCTAACAGGAGGAACTGTGAGCATGGCTTCCCACATGCAGAGCATATGGTCCTAAAGGATATGATGCACCGATAAGGTAGCAGCCTCTGGGCATTGGAGGGTAATTAGAGTACTGTATCTCCAATTCCTTGGCCCTCGGTTCTTTTTCAGAGGCTACCATGATGGAGAGCCCTGCTGCCATGTCATGAACGAAGTCCTGAAAGGGCATATCCTCTGGTGGAGAGCGACGCCATTCCTGAGGCGGCAAAGGGTCCGAAGTTAATCAAAGTCCTGCAAGAAATCAAAGTATCAGCAATCATGGCTTTGACCTTGATGCTTCACAGTAGTCTATGGTCAATACCGATACTCTGAGGTATCAGAACAGTGAGAAATGGGAGCCTGAGTCTGATGGATACCGGGGGGGCATCAACCAGTTCCAACTGAGAAATTGGCCTCGGGTACTCTGACGATACCGGCTCAAGGGCCAGTATTAGGGCCGATACGGTGCTCAGCTGTAGGCTCGGTACTGAAGCCTGAACTCCTGAAGCTCTCGATGTTACAGGTACTAAGGCTGCCAGGAGTGCTGCCAAACCCAAGAGCCAGCATGCACTGGTCCAGGGAGATAGCTTTTGGGTGGAATCATGTATGGGGCTGTGAGCCACCGTCCCAGAACAAGGTAGTTCTATAGAGGTCAATGCCTCTGGAGTGTCCTGAAGCCCACTTGTGCTTTGGAGTACACATCATAGAAACATAGAAAAATGACGACAGAAAAATACCACATGGCCTATCTAGTCTGTCCTTCCATATCAACAACTACAACAGTCCCCTTTTTCCCTTTAGAGATCCTCTGTGTTTGTCCCATGCTTTTTTGAATTCAGATACAGTCCTCATCTCTACCACCTCCACTGGAAGATTATTCCACGGATCCACCACTCTTTCCGTAAAGAAATATTTCCGCATATCACTCCTGAATCTATCCCCTTTCACCCACATAGCAGAACTTGCTTTCAAATGAAAGAGGCTCTCCTCCTGTGCATTTATCCCACGGAGGTATTTAAACATCTCAATCATATCACCTCTATCCTGCCTTTCCTCTAAGGTGTACATCTTAAGATCCTTAAGTCTGTTCTCATATGCTTTATAATGAAGACCACTAACCATTTTAGTAGCCACCCTTTGTACTAACTCCATCCTGTTTATATCCTTTTGAAGGTGTGGTCTCCAGAATTGCACACAATACTCCAAATGAGTTCGCACCAAAGACTTATACAGAGGCACTATCACCTTCTTTTTTCTGCTAGCCATTCCTCTCCCTATGCACCCAAGCATTCTTCTAGCTTTTGCTGTCACCTTTTCTACCTGTTTAGCTATTTTAAGATCATCAGACAAAACCACGCCTAGGTCCCACTCTTCTTTAGTGGACAAAAGTACTTCACCCCCTATATTATATTGCTCCCTTGGATTGCTGCAGCCCAAATTCATGACCTTGCATTTTTTAACATTAAATCCCAGCTGCCACATTCTAGACTATTCTTCAAGCTTAGCTTAGCTGGGGATGTCTGGCTGGCCAATCTGCATTGGAAGCACCTCTAAGGGATTCATGATGAGACTTTTCTCTGGGATCGGAATCAGCCTTTGATGCCAAAGCTTTGGAGATGGCTACAGATTTAGACTTACTTCTGAGTTTGGACTTTGAAGGCCTTTATCTTTATCTTTCTTTATCTTTATTGAGACATTTGATATACCGCCCAGGCGACTGCATCAGAGCTGTGTACAATCCAAAAATAAAAAGGCTACAGAGAAAGACAAAGAGTGAAAGAGGAATGCCATTAATCACATAGGAAAGCAGCAGAACAGACAGAAAAAAAAGACAAAAGAAGAGAAGAGCAGCGACACACAGAAGGGGGGAAGCGGGAGTGGAATAGCGGACAGGGGAGACTCAGGGGTTGGGGGGTTAAGATCAAATGCTAGATGAAATAAGTGAGTCTTTAACAGCACTTTAAAGTGAGGAAATGAGGCCTCGATGCACAAAACTGATACCTGAGACGCATGAGAAGAAGTTGATGCTCTCGAAGTGGAAGCCACTGAAACAGAGTCCAAGATAAACAACATCCAAACTGCCTTGCTCGGTTCTTGAGGCCTCTCTTTGTCATTTGTTGGCACAAAAGGACAGTAAGTGGGTTCATGGTTAGGACCCAAACATTTTAAACACCAGTCATGTTTATCAGTGGCTACTGGCTAATCTACTGAAGAGGGCTTTAAACTAGATTCGTTGGAGATGGGTGAAGAAAGCCCCCAGGTAGGTGATACATTAAATACCTTTATGGAAATGGGTAATAGGGGTAACATATGGAAAGCAGTGAGTATAAATGCCTGTAGCATGGGAAATAAGATCCCTGATGTTGAAGCTTTGATGGGAGTGGCTGACTTGGATTTAGTGGCAGTTACAGAAACATGGTTCACAAAAAAACATGATTGGGATGTAACTATACCTGGCTATACTTTATTCAGAAAGGACTGGGTAGGAAGAAGGGGAGGAGGAGTGGCACTACATGTAAAAACTACTATTAAAGCTTTGGAATTACAGAGCTTAAAAGGGAGAGAGGAGGCATTGTGGGTTAAACTAGAAAGAGGGAAAGAGAAATCTATTTGCATTGGTGTGATATACAAACCTCCTTCACAAGAGGAAGAGGTGGACAGAGAGTTAATTGAAGACATACGCAGCATTGCTAGGAAAGGGGAAGTGCTACTGATAGGAGATTTCAATATACCAGATGTTGATTGACACATTCCTGCTGCAGTATCATCTAGAAGTAAGAAGATCCTGGATTCTCTACAGGGAGAACTATTCAGGCAATTGGTAACAGACCCCACACATGAAGGGGTCATACTGGACTTGGTGCTTACCAATGGTGAAAATGTTTCTGATGTTTTAGTGGGAGATCATTTTGCATCCAGTGATGATCAGATGGTGTGGTTCAGTATTAGGACTAGGGCTGTTAGAATCCATTCAAAGGTGAGGATCTTAGACTTTAGGAAAACTAACTTTGCCAAGATGGGCCAATACCTCAGGAAGTTGTTAGTGGGATGGGAACAGCTGGGGAATGTAGAAAAACAGTGGGCAAAACTGAAAGGGGATATTTTAAGGGCAACCAACCTTTTTGTTAAAATGGTAAATAAAGGTAAAAGGAAAAGGAGACCGCTATGGCTTTCGAAAGAAGTAGCTGAAAAAGTGAAGAAAAAGAGGGAGGCCTTCATGAAATACAAGAGATCACAGAGATAGGAAGACAGGCATCTGTATTTGGAAAAACTTAGAGAAGTTAAAAAAGTAGTCAGGAAGGCAAAGATTCAAAAGGAGGAGGAAATAGCCAATGCAATAAAATGGGGGGGGGGATAAGACATTTTTCATATATGTTAGTGAGAAGAGGAAGGGCAAAAGTGGTACTGTCAGGGTGCAGGGGAGGAATATGTAGAAGCTGATAAGGATAAAGCAGAATTGCTTAACAAATATTTCTGTTCTGTGTTCACAGATGAAGAACCAGGAGCAGGACCTCAGAAAACACCCACAAACAGGAACGGAAGCGAGGGACATCTTGAACAATTTTCAGAAGACTGTGTTCGTGAGAAACTAGCTCATCTTAAAGTAGACAAAGCGATGGGACCGGATGGGATACACCCTAGAATACTGAGGGAACTTGGGGACGTTCTTGCAGCTCCACTGACTGACCTTTTCAATGCCTCGTTGGAGTCAGGAGTGGTGCCAAAGGACTGGACAGAGGCTCATGTGGTGCCTTTACACAAAAGCGGAAGTAAGGATGTGGTTGAAAACTACAGGCCGGTTAGTTTAACTTCAGTGGTGAGTAAATTATTGGAAACACTGCTGAAAGAGAAAATAGTGAGGTTTCTGGAGTCCAGCAGATTACAGGATCCGAGGCAGCATGAATTCACCAGAGGCAGGTCTTGTCAGACAAATCTGATTGATTTCTTTGACTGCGTGACCAGGGAGTTGGACTGAGGGAGAGCCCTAGATGTGGTGTATTTAGATTTCAGTAAAGCCTTTGACACTGTTCCTCAGAGGCGACTTATAAACAAACTGAGCACCCTAGGGATGGACCCTAAAGTTACTGCTTGGGTTAGAAATTGGTTGAGTGGGAGGCAACAAAGAAACAGGTAAATGGAGCTCACTCTGAGGAGAAGGATGTTACCAGTGGTGTGCCCCATGGATCTGTCCTTGGTCCGATTCTTTTTAACATCTTTGTTAGTGATATAGCGGAAGGGCAGTCGAGTAAGGTTTGCCTCTTTGTGGATGATACCAAAATCTGAAATATAGCAGACACCCAGGAAGGTGTAGATAACATGAGGAGGGTTCTGGCTAAGCTTGAAGAATGGTCTAGAATTTGGCAGCTGGGATTTAATGTTAAAAAATGTAAGGTCATGCATTTGGGCTGCAGCAATCCAAGAGAGCAATATAGTATAGGGGGTGAAGTACTTTTGTCCACTAAAGAAGTGCGAGATCTAGGCGTGGTTGTGTCTGATGACCTTAAGGTAGCTAAACAGGTAGAAAAAGTGACGGCAAAAGCTAGAAGGATGCTTGGGTGCATACAGAGAGGAATGGCTAGCAGAAAAAAGGAGATAATACCTCTGTATAAATCTTTGGTGCGACCTCATTTGGAGTATAGTGTGCAATTCTGGAGACCGCACCTTCAAAAGGATGTGAACAGGATGGAGTCGGTGCAGAGGGTGACTACTAAAATGATTAGTGGTCTTCATTATAAAGCTTATGAGGACAGACTTAAGGATCTTAATATGTACACCTTAGAGCATAGGTGTCAAACTCTGGCCCGCGGGCCAAATTTGGCCCGTAGTGTAATTATATTTGGCCCGCGAGCTATACCAAATGACTACTAGAGCTAGCCCGCCGGTATTATACAGCGCATTCATTCATCGCTAATACTACAAATCCCATAATGCCTTGCTGTTGTTTTGGCGCGTCAATCAGGACAGGTCCCAGAAATGCCCTCTCCTGTGTGACAGAAGTCATAGCGATCTCAAGCTACAACTGTCACTGTGGAACCCCTTCCCAAAAATGGCAAAAAGAAAGGCAGACAACAGGAACTTTCTGGACAGGTGGGAGACAGAATATTTGTTTACATATGTAAAAGACAGACCTGTTTGTCTGATTTGTGGAGTCAACGTGGCTATAACTAAGGAGTATAACATTCGACGACACTATGAAACAAAACACCATGACAAGTACAAGGACCTGGACATGACTCAAAGGAGCCAGAAAGTGGAGGAGATGAAAAGAAGTTTGGTTTCACAACAGAATATGTTCAAAAAAGCCACATCAGAAAGTGAGGCTGCTGTAAAGGCTAGTTATATTGTGGCAGCAGAGATCGCAAAATCAGCCCGGCCCTTTAATGAGGGAGAGTTTGTGAAAAAGTGCATGTTGAAAGTTTGTGACATCGTGTGCCCAGAGAAAAAGCAAGCCTTTTCAAACGTGAGCCTGAGCAGAAACACAGTAGCTGATCGCACATGTGATCTTGCCACCAATCTGTATGACCAGCTTTTGGAAAAGGGAAAAGATTTCGTTGCATTCTCCCTTGCTGTGGATGAGAGCAGCGACGCATCTGATACTGCTCAGCTGTCAGTCTTCATCCGTGGAGTGGACTCAAATATGTGTTACGGAGGAGCTATTGGGATTCAAATCAATGCATGGCACAACCACAGGAAAGGAAATTTTTGAGGAGGTTTCCAAATGCATAACTGAAATAAAGCTGCCGTGGGATAAACTCGTGGGATTAACGACAGATGGTGCGCCAGCGATGTGCGGTAAAACAAGTGGACTGGTGGGCAGGGTCCGGGAGAAGATGCAGGAAGAGAACTGTGCAGGTGAACTAACTGTTTATCACTGCATCATACATCAGGAATCATTGTGTGGCAAAGCCCTAAAGATGGAACATGTTATGACCACAGTAACACAAGTAGTTAACTTTATAAGAGCCAAAGGTCTGAATCACCGCCAGTTTAAGTCTTTTCTGGAGGAGTGTGGTTCGGAATACGCAGACGTGCCGTATCACACAGAGGTGAGATGGTTAAGCCGAGGAAAAGTACTGAATAGATGTTTTGAGCTGCATGAGGAAATATGTCAGTTTCTGGAAAGCAAAGGGAAGGACACAGCAGAGCTTCGGGAGAAAAAGTTTCTGTGTGAGCTGGCCTTTCTGTGTGACATCTCGAGCCATCTCGATGCGCTGAACCTGCAGCTTCAGGGGCGGGGGCGCATCATCACAGACATGTACGCTGCAGTGAGGGCTTTTAAAACTAAACTGTGCCTGTGGGAGAATCAGATGCTGCAAGGAAACCTTGGCCATTTTCCCTGCTGCCAAACCATGAAAACGCAGTTCTTTACCAACTTGTTCCCATGCGCACAGTTTGCTGAAAAACTCAGTGTACTCGGCGCTGAGTTTAGCCGGCGATTTGCCGACTTTGATGTCCAGAAATGTAGGTTTGAACTGCTCAGTAATCCCTTTGCAGTTAATGTGGAAAACGCACCAACCAACCTCCAAATGGAGCTAATTGAACTCCAGTGTAATGACACGCTGAAGTCAAAGTATGATGCTGTGGGCGCCGCCCAGTTTCCACAGTTCATCCCTGACACAATGCCTCAGCTCCGCACCCAAGCTGCTCAGATGCTCTCCATGTTCGGCAGCACTTATCTATGTGAGCAACTTTTCTCCTCGATGAAGATGACCAAAACATCTCACAGGAGACGTCTGACTGATGAACACCTTCGCTCGATACTGAGGATTTCCTCAGCTCAAAGCCTGAGCCCAGACATTGATGAACT
Organism: Ichthyophis bannanicus; assembly: GCA_033557465.1. Taxonomy (NCBI): domain Eukaryota; kingdom Metazoa; phylum Chordata; class Amphibia; order Gymnophiona; family Ichthyophiidae; genus Ichthyophis; species Ichthyophis bannanicus. The sequence continues at coordinate 140,387,953 of CM066035.1, read as the reverse complement.
ATCATCCAAGAAGAGATGCCAGGTATCTGGCTTGGGCACATCAGATTAGATCAGTGTGCAGCAAACTGAGCAATAATTAACGTTTTCTTTATGCACTTTTTCTTGCTACTCCAAGACATGGGCTTGAATGGTTGATTAATTTTATTATTGTTATTTTATTTTAAAAATTATTATTTATTATTATTTAAATCTTATTTAATAAATGAATGTCATTGATGTTTTTTTTTATTTGAAATTGGTTTTTGCATATCTGAACTATTAAGTTATAAATTGTATAGTAATAAGTGTTGCTTCATATTCAATGTTAAAGCAAATCTTGTTTGGGTCCATATTAAAAGGTTCATTTGTTCAATGCTGGCCCACGACTTTGTTCAAGTTTTACATTTTGGCCCACTGTGTATTTGAGTTTGACACCCCTGCCTTAGAGGAAAGATGGGATAGAGGTGATATGATTGAGATGTTCAAATACCTCCATGGCATAAATGTTCAGGGAGAGAGCCTCTTTCAATTGAAATAAAGTTCTGCTACGAGAGGACATGGGATGAGGGTGAAGGGAGATAGATTCAGGAGTGATATGCAGAAATATTTCTTTACGGAAAGAGTAGTGGATCCGTGGAATAGTCTCCCAGTGGAGGTGGTAGAGATGAGGATAGTAACTGAATTCAAAAAAGCATGGGACAAACACAGAGGATCTCTAAGGTTAAAAGGGGACTGTTGTAGTTGTTGATATGGAAGGACAGACTAGATAGGCCATGTGGTCTTTTTCTGTCGTCATATTTCTATGTTTCAGTGGCCGAAATGTTACTGGCATACTTGGTACATTTTTTAAAACCACTGAAAAAATTGTCTTTGAAGAGTGAAGACAAGGCTATGGTGGCCTAGAGGCCTAGGCCAGCAGTGAGAACCTCAGTGAGAATCAATAGGGAAAAAAAATAAAAATAAAGAAATATCAGGACTGGCGTCTGACTCGACGGTACTGGCGTCGACAGGAAGGCAAAAAGCACAACGTACCCCGAAGCACACAAAACAAAGTTTTTCAATTGCATCCTACTGGCTCTGTGGAAAAGGAAGAACTGAGGAGGGAAGTTGGGAAGGTAGGCACATAGGCGCAGAGGAGTCAAAGGCTTTCCTATTGGATGCTGGGGAGCATTCCCATGCAGGCTCTGTCGGGGACGTCACCCATATATGAAGACTGCATTCCTGGAGATTATAGCTATAGCAGAGGAGGTGGGAGGGTTGTGAGGACTTATTCCTGCTTGTCCACAGAGAACACCTATTAGAGGTAACTACCCTTTCTCTGTGGAAAAGCAGGACGTAAGCCTCACGCATGGGACTCAAGCTACAAGCTACCGAAAACAGAGGTGGCCGCCGAGACATACAATAGGGGCAATATAAACTGCGTAACACGCAAAACCAACTATGTACAGCGAAGGCAAATCTTGCCACATCTGTTCTGCACTCTGCAGCATTTCTTTCTCTCATTGACTCATTCTTTTTTTTCCCCCTAGCTTGGACAGACAGAAGGGCATTGGTGGGATGGAGTTGGATTCTAATCCCCAAACAGATGCCAGAGTACAAATTGGCCGAAGTTACTGAAGCCCGGGAATCCCCTTCCAGGCAATAGTGAGATGTGGACGTGTGGACAGAAGCCCACACTGCATATTTCCTCCACGGAGACTGAGCGCAATTTGGTCACCGATACATGCATCGCTCTGACATAACCATCAAGGCTCAGGCGTGCCTGGGCATAAGCAAAGATGCAGTCTGCTAGCCAAATTGAAAGAGAGCATTTGGAAACAGCAGGTCCCAGCTTGCTGGGGTCAAAAGAAACAAAATGTTGGATGGATTTCTTATGGTCCTTTGTCTGCTCAAAGTAGAAGGCTAAGGCCCACTTGCAGTCCAACATGTACAATGCCGCTTCCCCCTTGTGGGCATGAGGCGTAAGAAAAAATGTAGGTAGCACTATGGACTGGTTGAGATGGAAATCAGAAACAACCTTCAGAAGGAATTCAGGATGCTTTTGAAGAATCACTTGATTATGGTGGAATCTGGTATACAGTGGATAAACTACCAGAGCCTGAAGCTCGCTCACTCAGCACGACGAGGTGACAGCTACCAGAAACAAGACTTTTCAGGTCAAGAACTTCAGTGGAGAGGAGTCAAGCAGCTCAAAGGGAGCTTTCATGAGCTGAGCTAGTACCACAAAGAGGTCCCAAGACACAGCGGGGGGGCTTGTACAGAGGCTTTGAGAGAAGCAGGCCTCACATGAAATGAGCAATCAAAGAATGAAGGTGCCCTGCAGCTGTAGATGGGCCGCAGCCATGGCCAGGCACTTTGTGAAGACCTGCGGGGTGGACGTGAGGCTGAACGGAAGTACCCTGTACTGGTAATGGTTTCCCTGAACCATGAAGCAGGGGTACTTTCTGTGTTTAGGGTGGACGAGGATGTAAGCGTAGGCATCCTTTAAGTCCAAGGAGCATAGCCAATCGTCCTGCTGGAGGAAGGGCAGTAACGTTCCAAGGGAGAGTATCTTGAACTTCTCCTGCACCAAGAATTGGTTGAGGTTCCGCAGGTCGAGGATCAGCTGAAGGCCCCCGTCCGCTTCAGGACAAGGAAAGCCAATTTTTAAAAAGGGGTCCAGGGGTGATCCGGGAAACTACAGACCGGTGAGCCTGACGTCAGTACCAGGAAAAATGGTAGAAACCATCATAAAGAACAAAATTACTCAGCAAGTAGATAGTCATGGCCTAATGGGAGACAGCCAACATGGCTTTAGACAAGGAAGATCTTTGTCTTACTAATCTGTTATGTTTTTTTGAAGGTGTGAATAAACAGGTAGACAAAGGTGAGTCAATTGATATAGTGTATCTGGACTTTCAGAAAGCCTTTGACAAGGTCCCTCATCACAGGCTTTTGGCAAAACTAAAAAGTCATGGGATAGGAGGCAGTGTACTAGTGTGGATCAGGAACTGGTTAAAAGATAGAAAGCAGAGGGTAGGGCTAAATGGCCAATTTTCCCAATGGAAAAAGGTGAATAGTGGAGTACCCCAAGGATCTGTGCTGAGTCCGCTGCTTTTTGACATATTCATAAATGACCTGGAAAAGGGAATAATGAGCGAGGTTATCAAATTTGCAGATGACACAAAACTATTTAAAGTTGTTAAAACCCAAGAGGATTGTGGAAAATTGCAAGAGGATCTTGATAAATTGGAAGACTGGGCATCCAAATGGCAGATGAAATTTAATGTGGACAAGTGCAAAGCTATGCACCTAGGAAAGAACAACCCAAACTATGGTTACACGATGCAAGGTTCCACATTGGGAACCACCACCCACGAAAAAGATTTAGGCGTCATCGTGGATAACATGTTAAAACCCTCCGCCCAGTATGCAGCAGCAGCCAAGAGAGCAAATAGAATGCTAGGTATTATAAGGAAAGGAATGGAAAATAAAACAAAGGATATTATAATACCTCTGTATCGTTCCATGGTGCGACCGCACCTTAAATATTGTGTGCAATTCTGGTCGCCGTATCTTAAAAAGGATATAGCGTTATTAGCAAAGGTTCAGAGAAGAGCCACCAAAATGGTAAAGGGGATGGAAGGCTACTCCTATGAGGAGAGGCTAAAAAGGTTAGGGCTCTTCAACCTGGAAAAGAGATGGGTGAGGGGAGATATCTCTAGTGGTTTCCTTGGATCTGTCTTTTGCGTTTGACGTAGTCGATCACCGCACTCTTCTCTCTCGCTTGTCTGATTTCGGTATTCATGGTACTGTTCTTCGATGGTTTCACTCTTTTTTGTCCTGTCGCACTTTCTCAGTCCATTCTGGTTCCTCGGTCTCCCCCCCTGCCCCCGTCACCTGTGGTGTCCCCCAGGGCTCTATTCTCGCCCCTCTGCTTTTCAATGTTTTTCGGGCTCCTCTAGCTCTGCTAATACAACAATCTACTCTCTCTTTTTATATCTATGCTGATGACATTCTTCTGGTTCATCATACTTCTCCCTCTGCCCCTGATCTTGCCCCACTTAACCTCTGTCTATCCTCTATCACTTCCTGGTTTGAGTCACATTTCATGCATGCTAATCCCACTAAATCTGCTGCTCTCTGGGTCACCTTCGGTCGTCCACCCCCTTCGGTACTTCCTGTCATGGGTCCCCATTTTATCCCTTCCACCCCTACTCTCCGCTACCTAGGTGTTATCCTAGACTCATCCCTTTCTTTTCACGACCATATCTCTTCTGTTGTTCGCTCTTCCTTCTTCCACTTGCGCCGCATCAAGGCCGTTCGCTCTTACTTTTCATACTCCTCTATTGTCACTCTTGTTCTATCTCTGGTTATCTCACGTCTCGATTACTGTAACGTTGTTTATGCCGGTCTTCCATCTCACCAACTCCACCGTCTTCAACTCGTTCAAAATGCCGCTGCCCGTCTTATCACTTCATCCCACCTTCGTTCCCATGTCTCTCCTTGTCTGTTTTCCTTACACTGGCTCCCAATCAAGTTTCGGTTTATGTTCAAACTACTCATCCTTGCTCACAAGGCCCTCTTCTCTGACTCTCCCCAGTATTTAGCTAATATTATTCATCTTCAGCCCTCTCCCCGTCTTCTCCGGTCTGCCCATGGAAATCGCCTCTTTCTCCCCTCACCCACTCAGGCCCGTCTCGAATCCACCCGACACTCTGCCTTCTTTTTCTTATGTCCCGCCCTTTGGAACTCTCTTCCCCTTCCTCTCCGTATTGAACTGTCTTACACTCGTTTTAAGGCCCTTCTCAAGACCCACCTTTTCTGTCAAGCCTTCGACCTCCCCCCCCCCTACTGATGATGCCTTCCCCCCTAGTTCCCTATCTCACCCCCCTTCATTTTCCCCTGCTCTTCCCCACTGATGGTGTTTTGTCCCCTTAGTCCCGCCTCCCATCCCTCCTAAAATTGGCTCATGCTTCCCCCTCCTCCTCCCCACTTCCTTCTATTATTTTATTGTTTTTAACATCTTATTGTTTTACTGTTTTACTATTTTTTTTGCCTTCTCTTTATTCTTCGCTATTTCTCTTTCTGTCCTATTATTTTTTGGCGTTCTTTTCTTTCTTTCCTTTCTCGGCAGCCGTCGCTTTTTTATGATTGTACACCGCCCTGATGCTTCGGCCTGGGCGGTTTATCAAGTGTTTTAATAAAGATAAAGATAAAGAAAGATAGAGGTCTATAAATTAATGAATGGAGTGGAACGGGTAAATGTAGATTGATTGTTTACGTTATCAGAATATAGAAAGACTAGGGGACATGCAATGAAGCTACAGGGTAAACTATTTAAGACAAATAAGAGAAAATATTTTTTCACTCAATGTGTAATCAAACTCTGGAATTTGTTACCCGAGGATGTAGTAAAGGCTGTTAGTGTAGCTGGGTTTAAAAAAGGTTTGGACAAGTTCCTGGAGGAAAGGTCCATAAACCATTATTAAAAAGGGACCCAGGATATCAATGCTTGACCCAATACAAGCACTGTGGAACCTGTGTCTTTTGGGGAAACTGCTAGGTAGTATGACCTAGATTGGCCACTGTTGGAAAGAGGATACTGGGCTTGATGGACCTTGGTCTGACCTAGTATGGCATATTTTACGTTCTTATGAAGTATCGGGAGTAAAGAGTAGTTACCTGTAACAGGTGTTCTCCAGGAGCAGCAGGAATCAGTCCTCACTTATGGGTGATGTCGCCGACGGAGCCCTCGCGGAGCAATTTCCCCAGCTTTCGCAGAAAGCCTTTGGGAATTGCAGCGTGCATGCGCGGTCCCCTTCCCGCCCAGGGATGCCATCTTGCTCAGTCTGATGACATAGCGGAAAGACAGCAAAGTTAGCAAAAATATGCAATAAGAATGACTGCAACTCCAAGGGGAGGAGGGAGGGTAGTGAGGACTGATTCCTGCTGCTCCTGGAGAACACCTGTTACAGGTGAGTAACTACTCTTTCTCCAGGACCAAGCAGGAAGTCAGTCCTCACTTATGGGACTCCCAAGCGCTTAAGGCTACCGGAGACCTCAAGCCTAAAGAGCTCCCTCAAGCTCAACAGTACAGAGGGAAGGAATCTTCTCCGAATACGAATCCGGCCGGTAGCCCAACACTAGGGCCGGAGGGAGGAGTTGCCTAAACCTCAAAGAGGTTGTGGAGAACTGCCTGACCGAAAGCGCTGTCCCTGCAGGACTCCCTTTCAAGGCAGTAATGAGCCGCAAAGGTCTGGCCTGAAGACCAAGTAGCGGCCCGGCAAATGTCTGCCAATGGAACAGAGCGGAGATGAGCCACAGACGCGGCCTTCGCCCTGACCCGATGAGCCGTGACACGACTTTCCAAGGAGAGGCCGGCTGCCCCGTAAGTCCAGGCGATACAGTCGGCTACCCAGGAGGACAGAGTACGCTTAGAGACAGGTACCCCCAACCAATTGGGGTCAAAAGATACGAAAAGATGGACGGCCTTTCTATGCCCTCGCGTACGGTCAAGGTAGAAGGATAAGGCTCTTCTACAGTCCAGGGTGTGCAGCACAGTTTCTGCTCGGCTGGCGTGCGGCCTGGGAAAGAAGGTCGGAAGAACCACCTCCTGGTTGATGTGAAAGGGGGAGACCACCTTTGGAAGAAACTTGGGGTGGGTCCGCAGTACCACCCTATTCTTGTAGAACCCAGTGTACGGAGGCTCCGACACTAGAGCTTGTAGCTCACTCACGCGCCTAGCGGAAGTGAGGGCCACCAAGAAGAAAGTTTTCCAGGAGAGAAAACGGAGAGGGCAGGTAGCCATGGGCTCAAAAGGCGGACAGGTAAGCCTTTGCAGAACCACGTTGAGGTCCCAGTCAGGGGCTGGGGGGCGCAACGGAAATTTAAGCAGAAGGAGGCCTCTGAGGAAACGCGCCACCAAGGGATGCGAGGAGAGAGGCCGGCCTTCGACCGGAGAATGATGTGCAGAGAGAGCACTGAGGTGGACTCTGACAGAGTTGGATTTGAGACCGAGATCGGAGAGGTGAAGCAAATATTGCAGCACCACCGATACTAAACAGGCGAAGGGGTCCTCAGATCGCTGAGAACACCAGACCGAGAAGCGACGCCATTTGAGGGCGTACGACTTCCGTGTGGAGGGACGCTGAGAAGCTAGGACGACGGCTTCCACCTCCGGGGCTAGCCGTAGCGGAGCTAGGACTACCCTTTCAGCAGCCAGGCCGTCAGGTGTAGGGCCCGGAGGTTGGGGTGCAGAAGAGTGCCCCGATCCTGGGTCAGGAGGTCGGGCTGGAACGCCAGAGGAAGAGGGGTGTCCACCGCTAGCTGTAGTAGTAGTAGAGGGAACCACGGCTGTCTCGGCCACCGAGGCGCCACCAGGATCACGGAGGCCCTGTCCTGGACAACTTTGAACAATGTCCGGGCCACCAGTGGCGTAGGAGGGAATGCATACAACAGACCCGTGGACCATGGGATGAGGAAAGCATCCGGCGCCTCCCGCGAAGGATGGGGGTGCCGGAAGCAGAATCTGGGGAGCTGCCTGTTCAGGGGACTGGCAAAAAGATCCACAGTGGGAGAGCCCCACCGGCGGAAGATCTGCTGGACCACCTCGGGGTTCAATTTCCACTCATGCGGTAGCAGCATCCGACTCAGCTTGTCCGCCAGGCAGTTGTCCTGCCCTGGCAGGTAAACCGCTTTGAGGAGGATGTCGTGATCGACAGCCCAAGAGCACAGCCTCCGGGCTTCACGACATAGAAGGAGGGAGCCCGTGCCCCCCTGTTTGTTCACGTAGAACATTGCAACCTGATTGTCCGTCTGTACCAGTACGGACTGGCCGAACGTCACGTGAGAGAAGGCCCGCAGAGCTAGGCGGATCGCCCGGAGCTCCAGGAAGTTTATCTGCTGGGCGGCCTCCCAAGGCCCTGAGTGCATGTCCCTCGACAGTGCGCCCCACATCCCAGGAGGGAGGCATCTGTCGTGAGCACCCGGGACGATGGGGGAGACTGAAAAGGCATGCCGAGCACTAGGTTGGGCAGGTGAAGCCACCAGTGCAGGGAGGAGACCAGACGGTCGGAAATCTGTATCAAGTCCGACAGCCTCCCTGTGGCCTGACGCCACTGAGTGCGAAGGCTCCACTGAGCAGGCCGCATATGTAGACGGGCGTTCGGAGTGACATGGACCGTGGAGGCCATGTGTCCGAGTAGCTGCAGGAACTGTCTGGCCGAGGCCGGCGACCTGCCGCTGAACCTGCCGGCTAGAGCCGTGAGCCTGTTGGCCCTTTCCAGAGGCAAGAAGGCACGAGCCTGCCGAGTGTCCAGCCGTGCCCCTATGAACTCGAGGTCCTGGGAGGGGAGCAAAGCGGACTTCTTGAAGTTTATGACGAAGCCCAAGTGCTGAAGCAGGGCCACCGTACGCTGGGTGGCTTGGGCGACCCCTGGAGCAGACGATGCCCAGATGAGCCAATCGTCCAGGTATGGGAAGACAAAGAGGCCCTGAAGCCTTAGGAAGGTAGGGCAGCAGGGTTCCAAGGGTAAGCATCTTGAACTTTTCCCGCTGCAGGAACTTGTTGAGGTTGCGTAGGTCTAGAATGGGCCTGAGGCCTCCTGTTCTCTTTGGAACCAGGAAGTACCTCGAGTAAAACCCGTGGCCCCACAAGTGTTGGGGCACGGGCTCCACCGCCCGTTCCTGAAGCAGACTCTGCAGCTCCTGAAGGAGTAAGTCCCTGTGCAGAGGGGGTCTCGGAGGCTCCCCTGGGAAGTAGGGGGGAGGCACCTGGTGAAAATGCAGGAGGTAGCCCTCTCGAACTACCTGCAATACCCAGGCCTCGGATGTTATGGCTGACCACCTGTGAGCAAAGTGGGTCAGCCGACCCCCCGTACCGGACGAAGGCCCCTGAGGGGGAGGGGCTATGCTGGCATAGTCAAAAAACCCCACCCTGCTGGGCCGGGGCCTGCATGGCGGGTTTGGGGGCTTTCTGCTTCCGGGATCCGTTACCCTGTCCCCTAGGCCGCTGCCCCTGAAGGGGGGTTGTGGCCAGGTATTGTGGTTGGTGATGCGTATAAGCAAACACCTTCCTCGGGTAAAAAGGTTTTTTCCCCGAGCCCTTCTTCTTCTGTGAAGGGGTAGAGGACTTTCTAGAAAGGCGAGTCTTGGTGAGAGTCTCCGACTCGAGCTCCGCCGCCTTTTCGGCCATGGGTTTGCCGAAGAGGTTTTCACCTCTGCAAGGGACATCGACCAACTTGTCCTGCACCCAAGGCTCGAGGTCGGAGGACTGAAGTCAAGCCTGGCGGCGAGCCCCGATGCCGGCTCCGGCTACTTGAGCCGAGGCCTCGAAGCCATCATAGGCCGCTCGAGAAATGAACTTCGAACACTCTCGAATCCCGGGAGGACAAGGCTTGGAACCGCTGCAGGGGTTCCTCGGAGAGACCGGCAGAGAAACCCTGAAGTTCTTTCGCCAGGTCTCAGAGGTACATACCCATGTACAGCTGATATGTCTGGACCCGACAAGCAAGCATAGAGCCCTGGAAGCACTTCCTACCGAGGGCATCCAGGCTCCGGGCCTCCTTCCCCGGGGGCATCGAGGAGTGCATCTTTTGACTCTTAAATCGATGCATGGCTGACTCCACCACCATGGAGTGGTGTGAAAGTTGCGCCTTCTGGAACCCGGGGCTCTTGCGGACTCGATACATGGAATCGATCCGCTTGCTCAACACTGGCGTCGAGGCTGGGCTCTCCCACATGCGGAAGAGAAGCCGCTCCAGCATCGGGGGAACCGGTACAGTGAAGGCCTCCCTCGGGGGGAAGTCGTATTGGAGGGCCTCGAGCTCTTCGGCTCGGGGCTCCTCCTCCGGATCCGCAGGGAAGGCCAAAGCCTTGGCCATATCCCTCACGAAATCGGAGAACCGGGTATCCTCCGGGGGGGACCACCTCCGAGGCTCCGACTCGGAGGGGACGCACAGAGTCTGAAAAGAACCGGGTGACTCGTCCTCCTCCGTGTCCCAGCCCGACTCCTCCGAGGAGGAATCGAGCGGCTCCGTGCGGGCGGGGCCCGGGGACCTCCGCCCCGACGCCGAGGCCAGCGTCGAGGACCTCGGTCCCGAACGGGAAGCCGAGGGAGACCTAGGTCGAGGATCGACTCGAGCTCGTATGGACTCGAGGATCGGCTCGGCCTCCGGGGTCGACTTGAGCGTCGACGTCCCGGTGGTCGGGGCAGATGCACTGGCGAGGCCGGTGATCCATGCCTGCTGCTGGTCCATGAAGGCAGATATACTGCGCTCCAAGGTCGTCAGTCTGAGATCAAGCTCAGAGGACCCAGCAGCTGTCGGCTCATCCGTGGGGGAGTCCAGGAGGACTATATCACTCACGTGTCCAGGCGACTCCACTCCGAGACTAGGAATCTTCGAAGGCCTCTCCTCTTCCGAGGGCCCGGGTTGTTGGACCGGGCTAAGCGACCTGGCCCTAGAAGGACCAGGCTCGCCGCCCGGTTCTGCCCTCGCGGGCCGCTTCACCCGCCGGTGCTTCCGGCTGGGGGAGCCCCGTTCAGAAGAACTCCTACGATGCTCCGACCCGGAGCCACGAGGTGTAGAGGCCTCTGACGAGGTCCGCGCGGAGTCAGAGAAGATCCGTTCCCTCTGCGACTGCCGACTCCGCAGCGCCTTAGAGGACATCTTGCTGCACGGGCCGCAGCTCATAGGGTCATGCTCGGCCCCAAGGCAGCGGAGGCAGCAATCATGCGTGTCAGTAAGAGACATGAGCCTGACACAGCGATCACACTTTTTAAAACCGCTGGCAGCCATCGGGGGGAAAAGGGCCCCTGCAAGGTCGAAAGACCGCGCTACCAGGGATGAAGGGAAAAGTGGCGGGAACGCCAGTTGGGAAAAAAACAAAACAAAACGTAAACGGGCCCAATAGGATATCGAGGCCCGGCGGGAAGAGGAACACACTAACCGAGAAAAAAATATTTTAACGAAACAAATCAAAGAAATCAACTTTTCAGCGGCGTTAACAGACACGTCTGTAGGGCTCCGCAGAAAAAGAAGACTGAGCAAGATGGCATCCCTGGGCGGGAAGGGGACCGCACATGCGTGCTGCAATTCCCAAAGGCTTTCTGCGAAAGCTGGGGAAATTGCTCCGCGATGGCTCCGTCGGCGACGTCACCCATAAGTGAGGACTGACTTCCTGCTTGGTCCTGGAGAAAACCCCCGTCCTCGGAGATGCAGTGAGACTGGTTCTACCACGCCGTCCTCAAGGAGTCCTGTGAGCTCCTGACTCAGGAGGGCCTGGTGCTGGGGAAGCCGACTTGGCTTCCCGGGAAAGTACAGAGGAGGGGCCTGGTCCAGATGGAGACGATAGCCCTCCCGAACAACCTGGAGAACCCAGGCATCGGTGGAGATGGACTCCCACCTGTGGGAGAAATGGACCAGACGCCACCCGACAGACAGTCACCCTGTCAGAGGGAGAGAGGCTATGCCAATGGCGTCAAAACCCCGAGGCTGGTTGAGCCAGAGCCGGGGGTTGGGTCTTGGGGCCCTTCGACTTACGAGGGCCGTGGACTTGCCCTGGCCACCATGAACAGGGGTTGATGCCAGCAGATAGTCCGGGTAGCCCCTGTACAGGAGCCCCTTTCACTGGAAGAAAGGTTTCTTGCACTGCTGCTTCTTCCTGGGGAGGGAGGAGGACGTTTTTAAGGAGAGACGAGTAGGAGTCATGTACTGTCTCGATTTCCGCAGCCTTGTCCTCCATGGGCTTGCCAAATAGCTGCTCCCCAAGGCAAGGGATGTCCAACAGCTTCTCATGGACCCACTGTTCCAGGTCTGAGGACTGGAGCCAAGCTTAACCACATTCAAAATAATAAACAAACTATCTGCAGACAGCCTACAACAGCTCATAACAGCTGACGACAGCAAAAGACCAAGAAGAAAGGGAACATCAAACAATATCAGAACTCCAAAAGACTACACCAGGACAAACCAAGCCACATCAAAAAGAGCCTTCACCCTGGCAGCCCCCGCCATATGGAACTCTCTCCCAGACCACCTCAGAGCAACAAACAACATCAAAGACTTCAGAAAACAGCTCAAAACTGAACTATTCAAAAACCATTTCAAGGACTTCATGGAATGACTTTTTCAGATTAGCAAAGCCACCATTGTAAATATGAATCTGTAAATATGTATCATAAGCACACAATGTATATAGCCTCACATCAAATCAACCATACTCCATCACACAGTACACTGCGACAAATCAACACTGCATGCTACTGACAACCCCCCCTTCTTTGATTGTTTGCTGTGCCAACCGCTTTGATTTCATGAGAAAGCGGTATACCAAGTCCGTTTAAATAAATAAAATAAATAAAAATTGCTGGCGGGCTCCGATGCCAGCCGCCGCCACCCGGGTGGAAGACAAGAAGCAGTTGTACGCTGCTCGTGAGAGGTACTTCGAGCATTCTCCAACAGACTTTCAGAGGGCCTGAAAACACCGGAGATGGTGTTAGTCAAGGCCCACCGTGAGGCCTCTAAAATCCCTAGCAAGATCACGGAGAAACATCCCAATGTATAATTGGTAAACTTGGATGCGGCATGACATGGAGCCCTGATAAGCCCTGTGCCTGAAGGCGTCGAGGATAAGAAACTCTCTGTCCGGGGAGACAACTGATGAATGAATCTTCGGGCTCTTTAACTTCCGCATGGCCGATTCAAGCACCATTGAGATGTGGGGAAGCTGGGCTTTCCGAAACCCTGGACCTCGCTGGACCTTATATATAGTATCCAGGCGATTTCTCACAATTGGGACAGAGGCCAGGGGTCTCCCACATGCGGAGTTCAGAATGGGAGAAACCGGCACCAAGAGAGCCTCCCTCAGAGGAGCTTCATGTTGCAGAATATCGAGTTCCTCAGCACAGGGCTCCTCTTCCGATTCAGTGGCGAACTCTAGGGCCTATGCCATATCCTGGACGAACTCCAGGAAGGTGGTGTTCTTGGGAGGTGACTGCTGCTTCGGGGTCAGCAGGGAGGAGTTGTAGGGGAGGTCTCGGTGGGACCGAGTCTCCGGGGAGGTATCTCCCTCAGAGTCTTAGTCTGAGTTGTCCATGGAGAACTCAAGTTCGGGCGGCTTGAGACGGGTTGGTGACCCGTGCCAGATCTCAGAGACCAAAACTTGCCTGGAGCTGGAGGTGCTTGCCTGCGAAGACCTCACGCCTGAGGAATGGGACTGAGATCGAGGCCCTCGCCAAGGATCCTCATGAAGCTTCTGGCTTTCAGGGGTCACAATGGCGGCCCAGGGAGTCCTCGAGGTCGAGGTTCCTGCGGTCTCTAGGCAAGTGCCGGCAGGCTCAGGCATCAGCGCCTGCTGGGCAGTGAGGATGCAGAAATGCTGCGTTCCAAGGCCAGCATTTGGGCCTCCCACTCGGGAATGGGGCCCTGTGACACAGATACCGGGGTGACCGGGTCGGGTGTCGAGGAGGAGAGGGGGTCCTTGCCAGGACGACCCTTGGGAGACCAGGCGCTTTCACCGAAGGCCTCTGTATCGGTTTAAGGTATCTTACTGGGCCACTCCCTCTCCAACTCCAGGGACTGCCGAGGGGGGTTGAGAGACCAGGCATGTGACCTTTCACGCTTGTCTGGCGCCCCCAGCAGAGTCCTCGGGGTCGTCTTCTTCTGCTCATGTTCGGGCGACCCCTAGTCAGAGTGCTGCTGGGCCCGGGGAGACTCCGGAGCTTGCGGGGCCGAAGAGTGGGAGGCTACCGGGGATATCGGAGCTGCCTTATGGAAGAGATCATCCAGCTTCTGCTTACAACTCTGGATGGCTTTGGAGGACATCTTCTTACAGAGGGAGCATAGCTCTGAGTCATGGTCGGCTCCTAGACACCCGAGACAACAGTCATGGGTGTCCGTGAGCGACATGTTTTTGGAGCATCTATCACATTTCTTAAAACCGGAGGCCATTGGGGCAAAAAGGACCCCTGCGAAGTCGAGGATTCTCAACGTGGCCAGCGGTTAAAAAGGGAGCGAAGTGCGGTAAAAACATGCGCTTATCTGAGTGAGGATGTACCACCTACCATTCTCTCCTGCTGGTCCACTGTACTGGAAGTGACGTGGGTCTCCCCTGAGGGCTCCACACTGTATTAAAATCAGCCCCGGTGCGGCGTTGTGACCACTGCTGCTCTACCCCTGCTTGCTGTTGCCTCTGCCGCCCATTACTGTCTGCTGCCTGCTACCAACAATCCCTCATCGTTGTTGTTTGTGTCTCCCTTGTCCCCAGGTACCGCCTACCATTCTCTCCTGCTGGTCCACTGTACCGGAAATGACGCGGGTCTCCCCTGAGGGCTCCACACTGTATAAAATCAGCTCTGGTGCGGCATTCTGCGCCGCGGAGGCGCGCACCCAAGGAGCAGGTCCTGCTCCTTGGGCGAGCCCCTTGGGGGTGAGAACCGGGGCGACTATCCAGAGTCCTCATGGCCACTCCCCAATTACTCTACACGCCCACTGCCTTGTACTTATTTCCTCACGATCCCTGGGTCCGCCATCACATATACACAGTAAGTTTTCTGTTTGGACTTCTCTTCTGTTCTGTTGTTCTTCCTCTCGTTGTTGCTTTTCTCTCGTCCCATATCTTCTATTCCCTCCCATTGGGGCTGGCGCCCCGCCTCCTCCAGCCTTACTCTCTCTGGTAATTTGACTCATAACCCTGCTAATCTGATCTATTGTTCCCGTTCTCCTTCGGCCCTTCCATCCCCCCCCACCTTGCTTTTGCTTCTTCAGTTTGCTCTTCTTAATTGCCGTTCTCTCCGTTCAAAATCCCTTCTCATCAATTATCTTATTTCTCAACACAATCTGGACTTCTTTTTTGTAACAGAAACATGGTTGAGGGAGGGCGAGGAGTCACTCCTCAACCACTGCCTAGCCCCAGACTACTCTGCCTTGTCCACCTCTCGCCGGGGTAGGAGTGGTGGAGGAGTTGTTGTCATCTATCGCTCTTCCCTCCCTCTTCAGGAACTTTCCTCTGCTTCTCTCCTCTACCCAGAATCCCTGCTTCTTCATTTAAGTTCCTCACCCCCTCTCCACTTTCTTCTTATCTATGCCCCCCCTCTCTCTCGGCATCTTTATGGGACTCTCTCCTGGCCACTATTTCAGAGACCTCACTCCATTACCCCCATCTTCTGATCCTAGGGGATTTCAACGTACGTGCTGACCTCCCTTCTACCTCTCGAGATCTTGCTTTTCTTACTTTCTCGTCAGATCTGTCCCTTCGTCAGTTTGTTTTGTTCCCTACGCACTCTGCTGGTCACTCCCTTGATCTTCTTATCTCCTCCGTTTCTTCTCCGTTCCCCCCTTCCTCCCATTTTCCCCTTTCCCTTCCCTGGTCTGATCATTCTTGTCTTCTCTTCTCCCTTCCTTTTCCCTCCCTCTCCCCTCCCTCCTCCTTAGGGCCCCCTAACACCCTTCCTACTAGTTTAGATCCTTCGGCTCTCACGCGCCACATTACTGCCAACACTCTCCTTCAGTTTCCCTCTTCTGATTCTCTGTTCCCAACTGATTTCCATTCACTTCTCGTTGATGTCCAGGCACATCTTTGGAGCTCCTCGCTCGCCACTACCCTTAATAATATCGCTCCTCTCCAGCCCCGCCCCTCCTCACGTCATCACCCCCGGCACCCCTGGTTCCATCCCGGTCTTTTCCTTCACCGTAGGTATCTTCGTCGTGCAGAGCGCCTCTAGCGTAAATATCCCTCCTCCTCTAACCTGCAACAATTCCGCCTCTGTCATCGCCATTACCATTCCCTTCTACATTCTGCTAAGCGTGACTATTATTCGAAACTTATTTCTTCCTCCTCAAATTCCTCTTGCCAACTTTATTCTGTCCTCCGCACCCTCTCTGCACTTCACTCTTCTTCATCTCTCCCTCCTCCCACTTCCTCCTCTCCTGAATCCCTCCTCCCTGGCTTCCCATTTTGCCTTCAAGGTTCTTTCCCTGCACCTTTCCTTTCCTTCCTGTCCCCCCCTTTCCCCCCTCCCACATTGCCATCTACCCCCCCCCCCTTCCCTCATCCCCTTCCCCATTTATTCCCTCTCTTTCCCATCTCTGGTCTACCTTTGAACCGATCACCCTCTCAGTTCTGTCTAATTCTTTTTCCTCCACCAAGAAGACAACCTCTCCCGCAGACTCTATCCCTTCCCGGTGGCTCTTGGAACCCTCCCTCGCCCTCTCTCCCTTTATCCTTTCCCTCTTTAACTCTAATCTTTCTTTGGGTGTCTTTCCCTCACCCTGGAAACATGCCTTTGTTTGTCCAATCCTGAAAAATAGTTCCTCGGACCCCTCCTCCCTTTCTAACTGGCGTCCCATCTCTAATCTCCCTTTCCTTTCTAAACTTCTCGAAAAATTGGTCGTCTCCCAACTTTCATCCCACCTTGAAGCTTCCCTCACTCTTCATCCACGTCAATCTGGTTCTCGCCCTGGTCATAGCACTGAATCTGTTCTTCTTTCTCTTCTCAACGAACTACATTCTGCTCACGATCATGGTCTTTTCACTCTCACTGTTTCTCTTGATCTTTCTGCTGCTTTCGATCTGGTAGATCATCACACTCTCCTAGCACGTCTTCGGGATGCTGGTCTTTCCGGAACTGTACTTCAATGGTTTCGTTCTTTTTTCTCCTGTCGGTCTTTCTCGGTTGTCTCTGGGTTATCTTCCTCTTCCCCCACTCCTCTCCCCTGCGGTGTCCCACAGGGCTCTGTATTAGCTCCCCTCCTATTTAATGTTTTCCTTGCCCCCCTTGCCCTTCTGGTTCAACAACATGGTATCTCCGCATATTACTACGCAGATGATATACTCCTCCTCCATCACACAGATTCTCACACCCCTGACATCACTCCCCTGAACACCTGTCTCTCCGCCGTAACTTCATGGTTTTCATCTAATGTCTTACATATCAATCCCTCTAAGACGTTTGCTATCTGGTTTACCTTTGGGAACCCCTCCCCTGTCTCTGCCCCATTTCTGTCTTCCCAGCCCATTCCGCTCGTCTCTTTTCTTCGGTATTTGGGTGTCATCCTTGATGCTTCTTTCTTTTAAGGAGCACATTTCTTTGGTTGTTCAGCGTTCTTTTTTCTCTTTAAAACAACTACGTGCTGTTCGTCCTTTCCTTTCCTCCTCCTCTCTGACTACCTTGCTTCTCTCTCTTGTCATGTCTCGTCTCGACTATTGTAACGTCTCCCTGGCAGGTCTTCCCCAGTCCCAGCTCGCCCGTCTCCAACGCGTTCAAAACACTGCTGCAAGTATCCTGACTCACGCTTCCTGTTTTGATCACGTCACTTCCCTCCTCCTTCGTTTACACTGGCTCCGTTTCTTTTTGCATTCAGTATAAAATTCTCATCTTTGTTCACAGATCAATTCACACAGGCACTCCCCTTTACCTTGCTGATCAGGTTCATTTGCACACGTCTCATCGTTCACTCAGGTCTATACATGTTAACTGTATGTCCCTCCCCTCCCCCTCACAAGCACACCTGGAATCTACTCGCTCCTCTGCCTTTTTTCCTGGGCCCAAGACTCTGGAACTCACTTCCCTCCACCCTCTGCCTAGAACTCTCATTTAAGTCCTTCAAGGCCAAATTAAAAACCCACCTCTTCTGTCTAGCATTCGACCTTCCTCCTCCCTCCTTTCCCCTCCTCCCTGATGATGCACAAAGCACAGTTACTTACCTGTAACAGGTGATCTCTGGGAACAGCAGGAATAAGTCTTCACATATGGGTATCGTCGGTACCGACGGAGCCTGCACGGGAACGCTCCCCAGCGTCCAGAAAAAGTTTTTGGGAGCATCCCACAGCGCCTGCGCGCTGCCTTCCCGCCTTTCCTAACCGCCTCTCTCCAGTTCGAGTTTTAAGCTGAGACAAAGAGAGATAGAGAGGAAAGGAAAGATAGATAGAGAGATACAACTCCTAGGGGAGGTGGGTGGGTTGTGAAGACTTATTCCTGCTGTTCCCAGAGATCACCTGTTACAGGTAAGTAACTGTGCTATCTCCAGGAACAAGCAGGAATGAGCCTTCACATATGGGGACTCCCCAGCTAGAGATGCCAGGGAGATCTCCAAGGTCGTGAGTCCCTGAGAAGGGCTCTACCTCCCCCCATGGCTCTCGGGCATCCAACCAGGGATGGGGGGTAGGAGTTGATTAGGTATGGAACAGGTGTTTGAGAACAGCCTGACCAAACAAGGCATCCCGGCGGGAGTCCTTGTCCAAGCAGTAATGGGCTGTAAAGGTATGAACCGAGGCCCAGGTGGCCGCTCGACAGATTTGGTCGATGGACACAGAGTTTAGATGAGCCATAGAGGCTGCCATGGCCCTCACATTGTGAGCTGTGACGTGGCCCTCCAGAGAAAGGTTCTTACTCTGATAGGCGAAAGAAATACACTGAGCAATCTAGTTAGATAGTGTTCTCTTGGAGACTGGCAGTCCCAAATGAGAAGGGTCAAAAGCAACAAAGAGTCGAGAGGACTTTCTATGTTGCTGTGTCCTTTGTAAGTAAAAAGCTAGAGCTCTTTTACAGTCCAGGGTATGAAGATTCCTCTCTGCATTTGATGCATGAGGCCCTGGAAAAAAGACAGGTAGGTAGACCTCCCGGTTGAGATGAAAAGGCGAGACCACCTTAGGCATAAAGTGTGGATGAATCCTAAGGACTACCTTGTCATGATGGAACCTTGTATAAGGTGGATTAGCTACTAGTGCTTGGAATTCACTAATGCGGCGTGATGATGTGATTGCAATGAGAAAGATAACCTTCCAAGAAAGGAATTTCAAGGAGGTGGTAGCTAAGGGTTCGAAAGGTGGCTTCATGAGCTGCCCAAGAACCAGGTTCAAGTCCCATGCACCAGAGGTGGTCTAATGGGAGGCTTAGTTAGAAGGAGACCTCTCATGAATCTTGCTATAAGAGGATGAGAGGAAATAGGTTGTCCATTTAGAGGCTTTAGGGAAGCTGCAATAGCACTCAAATGGACTCTTACTGAATTTGTTTTAAGGCCTGCATTAGACAAATGGAGATACTCCAGCAAAGATTCCAGAGGTATGGCAAGGGGGTTAAGACCCTTTTCTGAACACCAAAAAGTAAACCTCTTCCACTTGAAAGCATAAGAACGTCTAGTGGAAGGTTTTCTGGAAGCATAAAGAACATCTTTCACTTGCTGAGAAAGATGAATATCTTGAAGATCTAAGCCTTCAGCAACCAAGTCCTGAGATGCAGAGACTGGGGATAGGGATGCCATAACAGTCCGTTCTCCTGAGATAGGAGATCTGGAGCAGACCCTAACTCCAGGGAGGGAGCTTGAGAGAGATGTAGAAGCAGAGGGTACCACACTTGCCGTGGCCAATGTGGAGCTATGAGAATCATGTGGCCTCTGTCTCTCAAGCTTGAACAGGGTTTTGGGAATTAGGGGAATGGGTGGAAAGGCATACAGGAAGTCTTGACCCCAGTGAAGGAGGAAAGCATCCTTTGCCTGAGCTCCCTGAGCCGGAGTTCTGGAACAGAACCGGGGAAGTTTGGCATTCCACAGACTTGCAAAGAGGTCTATGTCCGGGGTTCCTCAAAGTTGAAAAATCCTGGCTACCTGGTCTGCATGTAGAGACCACTTGTGTGGAAGGAGAACTCGACTGAGTCTTTCTGCCCAAGAGTTTTGAACGCCTGGAAGATACACTGCCAGAAGATGAATCTGATGCTCTCTGGCAAGGGCCCACAGTCGCAAAGCTTTGTTGCAAAGTGACAGAGAGCCTGTTCGCCCCTGCATGTTCACGTAGAACATGGCTACCTGATTGTCCGTATGAATAAGGACTGTCTTGTAGCTGAGCAGGGTGTGGAACTCGCAGAGCAAGGAAGACTGCTCTGAGCTCCAAGAGATTGATATGTAGACAACTCTCTTGTGGAGTCGAAGTGCCTTGGGTGGAGAGGTCTTGCAGATGAGCTCCCCAACCCACTGGAGAAGCATCTGTTGTAAGAGTTGCTTGGGGCAGGGGTTGCTGAAAGGGGGACCCCAGCAACAGGTTTTGAGTGGACTTCCACCACTGGAGAGACAAAATGAGGCGACTTGTTTGCTATTTTGTCTGACAGGCAACCTGATGCCTGGGTCCATTGGGTGGATAAAGTCCACTGAGCTGCCCTCATGTGAAGGCCAGCATATGGTACCACACGCACGGTGGATGACATGTGGCCTAGTAACTAACATTTCTCGAGCAGTTAAAAAGGGCTTTAGGACTGCTTGAGAAGCTAATTGCACCAAGCGAAGGCAACGGGCCTGGGGAAGGTAGGCCCTTGCCTTTGTGATATCCAGCAAGGCTCCTATGAACTCTAGAGACTGAGTAGGAGTTAGACTGGATTTTGGGATGTTTATTACCAGCCCTAAATACTGAAGGATACGCATTGTGCAGGATAGAGAAGTCTTGGCCTCTGACTGTGTTGGAGCTCGAATGAGCCAGTCGTCCAAGTAAGGGAAGACGAATATTCCCAGAGTGCGTAGAAATGCTGCTACCACTGCCATGCATTTCGTGAACACCCTTGGTGCAGAGGCCAGACCAAAAGGAAGCACCCTGTATTGCTAGTGCTTTCCTTGAAACAGGAACCGAAGGAACCTTCTGTGGGTTGGATGGATGGGAACATGGGTGTACGCATCCTTGAGATCTAGAGAACAAAGCCAATCCTGATTCTGAAGGTATGGAAGCAGAGCTCCGAGAGAAATCATTTTGAATTTCTCCTTGACAAGGAATTTGTTCAATTCTCTGAGATCTAAGATAGGTCTGTATCCCCCTGTTTTCTTTGGGATAAGAAAATAAGGGGAATAGAACCCTGTGCCCTGTTGATGAAGAGGCACTTCTTCTATCGCCTCTTGGGCAAGAAGGAGGGTAACCTCCTGACCTAACAGGTGGATGAGAGAGGTCAGAGAATTGAACTGCTTCACTATTGTGGGAGGGGGCATGCTTGAAAAATTAAGTTTGTATCCCTCTCTTATGATGGAGAGTGTCCAATGCTCTGCTGTTATTTGCCCCCATCAGGGAGCAAAATGGCATAACCTTCCTGGAATGGAGGACGGTTCTGGTCCTTCCAGAGCCAGAAAGGCTAAGTTCTCTAGCTGAAAGTCAAAGGCCCTGAGGTGCTGGGCCGGTTGAGGCCTAGCAGCCTTTGCTTTTTTCTGTTTGGGTGGTTGCTGACGTTTGGTTGAAAACTGACCTGCAGAAGATGCCTGCTGACCATAAGAGGATAAAATATTTTCTTTTTAGAAAAAGGTGTCTTCTTGAACAACTTTTTCCTAACAGGATCAGTAGTAGACTTGGATAGTCTATCCAAAGTGGAATTTTCAGCATCCATTTCATTGGCTTTTTCTTGCCAATCTTTACCAAACAGGTTCTCACCAGTACAAGGGATATTTCCCAATTTATCTTGTACCCAGAGCTCTAAATCAGATGCTTGGAGCCAAGCAATTCTACGTGCACCTATGGCAATAGCCGAGGTTCTGCTTATACATTCAAAGCAGTCGAAGGCTGCACGGTTGGAGAATTTAGAGACATCTTGGGCATGTTTGAGCCAAGTGAGAAACGCCTGCCTTTTATCCTCAGAGATGAAAGATCTTAAAGTCTGTAGATGATCAGTAACTTCCTTTAGGAACATTCCCATGTAGAGACTATAGGAACTGATTCTTGCAGCAAGCATGGAAGCTTGAAAGACTCTACGTCCAAAAGCATCCAGAGTTCTGCATTCACGTCCTGGAGGATTAGAGGCATGCCTTTTTGCACTTCTAATCCTTCTCATAGCAGATTCCACCACAATAGAGTGGTGAGGAAGCTGAGTTTTATGGAAGCCAGGACAAGGAGGGACACGATACATAGTATCTAACCTATGAGAATGAGGAGAGGTGGTAAGAGGTGTTTCCCACATCCTCAACATGAGATCATATAGAATCTCATGAATGGGTAGGGTAGCTGCCTCCTTAGGAGTTTTGGGATATTGTAAAATATCCAACTCCTTGGCCCTTGGCTCTGTCTTAGGGGCCATAGTGATGGACAGGCCCCGAGCCACCTCTCGGATGAAGTCTTGGAAAGACATGTCCTCTGGAGGAGACATCCTGCATTTAGGGGAGGAGGAGTCCTGTGGAAGAAGCATCGCTGCATCGACAGAACTTTCAGATTTCTCAGATTCTTCTGAGGAATCGAAGTATTGTCTGTCCGGATGCTCCTGCAGAGCCCGATACCTGTACCGAGCAAAATCGGTATCGGGAATAACCGGTACCGGGGAATCGGTACCGGCGGGCATTGGAGGACAGGGTACCGGCATAGCAGACACCAATGCCGATGCTATCAGTACCGGTTGCGATACAGATATCGATGCCGGTGCCAGTGCCGGTACCAGTGGAGTTGTCTGTCGCGGTACCAAGGGCGTCGATGCCACAAGGAAAGCCGCTAGACTGCGTTCTATGGACAGAATTCTCTGGTCCATAGACGCTGCCAATGCCTTGAAGTCGGTACCGGTGGAAACCGCCGGTACCCCAGAGCATGGCACCAGAAGATCTGTCGAGGCCGAGCCATCGAGAACATCCTGGAACCTCGATGATGGTGCTTTGGAAGCCGAAGCCTCCCGCCGGGGTAATTTTGCCGGTGCAGAATCCTCGAGGGCAACGCCAGAGGCATCTCGATGCTTAGAAGGAGATCTACCCTTCGAGGACCGGCTGGATTTATGTTCAGTTACCTGAGAGCCACGAGAAGAAGCAGCAGCCCTGGAAGACGTCGATGCCACCGAAGCCGCATCAGAGGGAAACAGGGTACTGAGCTTAGCAGCTCGGTTCTGTCGACCTCTTTTAGACATCATAGCACAGGACACACAATCTGTGATGGAGTGGTCAGGACCTAAACATTTTAAACACCATTCATGGGTGTCGGTGACGGCAATGGTACCGCCACATTTTGTGCACTTTTTAAAACCTGAAGCAGGTTTTTCCATGTTAAGGAAAGATTTTGGGCCTAAGGCCCAAAAAGGTGGGTGCATCTGAAGAAAAGGATAAAACAGATAATTTATTTATTTATTTTTTAAATAGAAAAGAAAGACCAGCGGTACCGGTAGAGTGTCGGGGAAGGCAGACGCGACCACAAAAAGAAATAAGGAAATTCTTCTGCGGTGACAGGAACACGACCTGCTGGCTCCGTGGAAAAAGAAGAACTGGAGAGAGGCAGTTGGGAAAGACGGGAAGGCAGCACGCAGGCGCTGTGGGATGCTCCCAAAAGCTTTCTGATTGGACGCTGGGGAGCGTTCCCGTGCAGGCTCCGTCTGTACTGACGATACCCATATGTGATGACTAGATTCCTGCTTGTTCCTGGAGATCCTGAAAACCTGTAGCACTCAAGGACCAGAGTTGCTTACCTCTGCATTATATCAGTTTCCTCTGGTGTGCATGAAAGGCAATAACAAATGATTTCTCCTGTGTCAATGCAATATTTTTGGGAAGCTGCTGCCCCTTCCTATCTCCCCTACCTAGCCAATTTCTCTGATCTCTTTAGCAATTCTAAATTTTATTTACAGGTGTGAATAATGGTCTGAAAACTGTTACATGAAAAGTGAACTAAAACTCAGTCTTGCATTTTCCTTCATTAATTTCTCCTCCACAGGCCAGTGTAATAAGCTGTGCCATCCTGATTTTCCTGCTTACTCTTACTTTCACGGTAGTATTTTTTTTAGCAGGTGTGAATAATGGTCTGAAAACTGTTACATGAAAAGTGAACTGTGCTGCAAAGCTGGAGAGCCTCTGTTTGTGGTGCAGAGATGAGGTATGTGTGTGTGTATATTTGTTTCTGTTTGTGTGATGCAGAGATGGGGTGTCTGTGTCTGCGGTGCAGAGGTAAGGTTCCTGTGTGTGTATATAGTGCAGAGCTGGGGTGCATGACTATGGTGCGGAGGTGGAGTGCTTGTGTTCTGGGGAGTGGGAATGCACCTTTTGGCAACACCTTGCATTTTTCCCTCTTCCCCCTCCAAACCCTCTCCTGCTGGCTCCGCTATTCTGTTACCCTTCCAGATTCTCCCCCACTTCTCCAACCCTCCTAGCACTTTCATCCCTTGCCCTAAAATACCCTGTTCCTCTTTTTCATAAGCTCACTGCTCCTTTACATTTTCTCTGCTTTCTCTACCCCACTTCCCTCATCCCCCCTCCCCCACACACCTTTTTGTTGCTGTAGGCCACAATTGCAGCCTTCCCTTCTATTCAGACATATAACAGATATAGCTTCAGATATTATCTGTATTTCTGTCTAAAGATGCCGTACAGTATAGGAACTCTGGCGCAAGACCTGAGAACCCGTGATCAGTGCGAAACACAATGGGAGGGGAGCAAGGAGGTCATAAGCACTGACTCTGAAGATTTTGACCTGGCTCCTAAATCCACATAAAATTGGTCAAGGCCTGTTATATACTATGGGAAAAAGTAAGTAGTAGTTTAACTCCAAATTGCAGCAATCAAAATTGGTTACCTTTTGAAATACTTTTGCCTTTTCCCTGTTCTTGGCATAGGATTCTTGCCTTGCTTTTTCCTCTTTCCTGATTTTCACTTCATTTAATTGATTATATAGTCTGCAATGCAATAACAATTTGCTAATTGTTTCACACACTGATTTAAGCCAATAGAGGATGGATTTCTCATATAGATAAGCACTCAAATTTAGCAGGCATTAGAAATATGCCCAGATCAATACAACTAGGAGACACAACTAGCGAAAGACAAGTGAGGTCATAGGTGACTTTATTAATGAAAAACCCCAATGCGTTTCGGCAGATGCCTTCTTCGGGGGGGGGGGGGGGTACGCATCTTCAAAACATAAAACAAATGACTATAGAATAAAGAACATCAGTAAAAAGTACATATAGTAATGATAAAGTAAAACAAAATCATATATATATATATATATATATATATATATATATAAAGAAAATATAAATAAATAAATATTACTAAATAACAGAATCATAATTAAATGTATAAAAGCATAAATATGTAATGACAATCAAAAACAATTAAAAACGAGTGACAAATGGGCACAGAATCTCAGTTACATTTGTAGGATACTATATTTTAAAAGGAGAGATGAAATTTATCAATGTGAGGAAGAGAAGAAATGGAGATGAGGAGGACATGGGACCATACTTACAAATGGCACCTTGTGAGTGAGTAGTCTTTAAAAGGACACCAGTCAAATCAGAGCTCAGAAACTGAAAATATATACAGAACATGGAAGTGTAACTTCACTTATACTCAAGGCAGAAGGGGGTCAGAGCCAGAGGAAGCAAAAATAAAGTTACAAACGCGTTGGGTTTTTTTCACTAATAAAAGCATACGAGTGACCTCACTTTGTCTCTCACTAGTTATGTCTCCTGCTTGCTGTTGTGAGGGTCTTGCTCCCTCTGTGTCCCCAGATCGATACAACTATACATAAATATCAGTGGTCATCCATCTGTATTTAAAGCCTGAAATCATTTGCTTTTCATCATTTACTCATACAGCATTTTTATTACCTCAGTGTTCTCTGGTACATCTGTGCTTCCATAGAGTTTCTGTCCTCAGGGGTACACACTCTAACTTCACCAATTTTCTTCAATTGACAGCCTGCTTGAGCTGCACCTTTATTTCAGAATAAAAATACAGATATAAACTGTTAACCAGATCATATAGCTAGACCAAGAGAAAAATGGATTCTGCCAAATTTAAATAGGAATTTCACACTACCTTTATATTGTAAAGTGTAGTTACTCACCTGTAACAGGTGTTCTCCAGGGACAGCAGGAATCAGTCCTCACACCCTAGAATACTGAGGGAACTTGGGGATGGTTCTAGCAGCTCCACTGACTGACCTTTTCAATGCCTCGTTGGAGTAGGGAGTGGTGCCAAATACTGGAAAGAAGCTCATGCGATCCCTTTACACAAAAGCGGAAGTAAGGATGTGGTTGAAAACTACAGGCCGGTTAGTTTAACTTCAGTGATGAGTAAATTATTGGAAACGCTGCTGAAAGAGAAAATACTGAGGTTTCTGGAGCCCAGCAGATTACAGGATCCGAGGCAGCATGGCTTCACCAGAGGCAGGTCTTGTCAGACAAATCTGATTGATTTCTTTGACTGGGTGACCAGAGAGTTGGACAGAGGGAGAGCCCTAGATGTGGTGTATTTAGATTTCAGTAAAGCCTTTGACACCGTTCCTCACAGATGACTTATAAAACTGAGCACCCTAGGGATGGACCCTAAAGTTACTGCTTGGGTTAGAAATTGGTTGAGTGGGAGGCAACAAAGGGTACAGGTAAATGGAGCTCACTCTAAGGAACTTACCAGTGGTGTGCCCCAGGGATCTGTCCTTGGTCCGATTCTTTTTAACAACTTTGTTCCTGATTGTGTCCCCAGTCTAGTCCCGAACCTCTGGGTTGCCCATCTCATCTAGCAGCTTGGAGACTGAGAAACACCTCCTTTTGTGACATCATTGGTATATCCTCCCGGAGTCCGCCTCCTGCCACCAGTTACCTCAGTCTCCAAGCAGCTGAATAGATGGGAGCCCAGAGGTCCGGGCTCGCTGGAGAAACAATTGAGCATTAGGAGAACCAATTTAAGATTTACCTGTAGGTTTTAGTTATTTAAAGAGGAGTCATATTTTAGGGGACTGTGCCTTTAAATTTTGCAACAGGCCGGCTCCCTCGTCTTTAACCCCCCCCCCCCCCCCGCTCCAATCTTCTTACCCGGCTTAGTCAGTGGAGGTCTGTTAGCCCAGCAGGTTGTGTCTGGAGAAAGCAGTACCATTTTTTAGCCAAGGTAGTGGAGCAGACCAGGGGAGCTTGCAGCAGAGCTTAGCCGGCGCTGCGCAGAAGCTCTTGCTTGCTAGCGCGCCTGGCGGCTCTTCCCAATCACACAGAGGCTGCGCCTGGATTCGGAAGTGCGGTGTGATTGAACTTGTCCAGTGCAGCGGGTTGGCTCTGGAGCCGGCGGCAAGCGTAGTTCAATTAGCAGATGCCTGGTAACTCACTCTGCCGCCGGAGAAGGTAAGGGGGTTCCTTTGAGGCGCGTCTTCTCTCAGCACGGTTTTTGGCACAAAAGGGACTGTAGGCCCAGCCACATGGCATCGGCGTGGGCAGACTCCAGGCCGGCGAGGGCATGTTCTCGGAGCCCTCGGGGAGGCTCTTCTTTGACAGGAGAAGTTCTTTCTAGTGCTGTGGTGTTAGCGTTTAAAAAAAAAAAGAATAAATAAAACACGGAGCTAAATACAGACAGGGTTTAATTAAGAAGAGCTGTGCCAGAAGAGTGTTGGTGCCTCGGGGCCTGCTGTGCTTGGCAGACCCGGCGGTCCAGCAAAAAGAGATACAGGCCAGGTGTACAGGTAACAGGCCGGCTGTTGTTTAGGCTGCAGTGCCTTCCAAACCAGTGTGTGGTGTGTGGGGCTCGGAAGGGCATAGGCTCAGGGGTCTGTAAAGCCTGTGTGAGAGAGTCTACGGCTACAGAGCACACTCAGGCAGAGCAGGAGGAGACCCTGGAGGTAGAAGCAGACGGCTCGACATCGCAGATACCCGAGTTAGTGCGGGAGGAGCCGGTGGCAGGTCCCTCTTCCATCTCGGGCATGCCATCATCTCAGATGGGTCTGCCTAAGGATCTCGCGTCCATTTTTTCGCAAGAGTTTGTTGCGCTGCTGCAGCAATCAGTGTTTGCAGGTTCTCTGCAGCAGAAGGGCTCAGCGGACGCGAGTAGAGCAAAGAAGCGCGCGACGTCTCTGCAGTATGAAGGGTCCCCAGGCAGGGGCAAGAGGTCCCGTGGAGAGGGGGATGTGAGAGAGCATTCAGTGGCTTCGGAGGGCCCGCTGTCAGATGAGGAGAGTCAAAGCGTGGGCCTAGATGAAGAACTAGAACAAGGGGAGCTGTCGGAGAAAGAAGATCAGGCAAGAGTGGTGTGTGTCTTCAGAAGGGAAGAGCTTCCCATGCTCATCGTAGAGACACTAAAGGTACTCAATATGCCGGTGCCAGGGCCAGCGGAGGATGAGACGCTAGAGGATCCTTTGTTGCAGGTGTTCAGGAAAAATCAGAGAGCATTCCCTGTGCACAGGGTGTTTCAGGAGATGATTCAGGAGGAGTGGAACATTCCGGAGGCTCCTCTGAAAGGCACCAGAGTGATGGGCTGTCTGTATCCGTTGTTGGACCAGGACAAGGAGGTGTTTAAGTCCCCCAAGGTGGATGCAGCCGTCGCAGCTGTGACCAAGAAGACTACCATTCCCGTAGAGGGTAGTGCGGCCCTCAAGGATACTCAAGACAGAAAGTTGGATGTCTTGTTAAGACAGGTGTTTGACGTCAATGCTCTATCGCTCCAGGCGGCCATTTGCGGAGCGTGGGTGGCTAGGGCCTGCCTTCGCTGGGCGCAGCAGGTGCACGATGGGCAGCTGAGTGCATTGGCGGGAGAGGCCTCCCAGTTGGAGTCAGGAGCTGCCTATCTGGCGGACATTCATTATGATATCATGCGAGGTTTGTTAAAAAGCATGGCATCGGCAGTAGCAGCACGTTGTTACCTGTGGCTGCGCAATTGGGCGGCGGATAGCTCGTCTAAGGCTAGATTAAGTAAGCTACCCTTTAAGGGGCGGTTGTTGTTTGGCGAGGATTTAGAGAAGCTGGTCAAGGATCTAGGGGAGTCCAAAGGAGGGAGATTGCCAGAGGACAAGCCCAAGTCAGGTCGTGTGGTTCCAGCGAGCAGGGGTCAGCCACGGGAGTTTCGCCGGTTCTGGTCTCAAAGGTTCAATTCAGGTCAAAGAGGACGCTTCCCCAGTAGAAACCAGGGGTTTCGGGGGTTTCAAGGAGCGGGAAGGGGTTTCGGGTTGTCTTCCTCCTCTTCCCTCAACTCCAGAAAGCCGCAATGAGATAAGGGGGACCCAGGTGCCCCTAATTTCCGTAGTGGGGGCATTTGCAGGAGTTTTATTCTGCCTGGGTCCGAATCACATCAGATCAATGGGTGCTGGAGCTCATTCAAGAAGGTTACGCTCTAGAATTCTTGCACCCAGTGAGGGAAGCCTTCGTGCGGTCTCCCGGCAGGTCTATCGCAAAGTGCGCGGCCCTGCAAGAAACAGTACAAAGGTTGCTGAAGCTCAAGGCGATAGTTCCGGTTCCGCCAGATCAGTGCGGCTGCGGTCGATACTCCATCTACTTTGTCGTGCCGAAAAAGGACGGAGGGGTTTGGCCGATTCTAGACCTCAAAGGAGTGAATCGTTGTCTTCAGGTTTCGCACTTTCACATGGAGATGCTGCGTTCAGTTATAGTGGCGGTGCAGAAAGGGGAGTTTCTCATGTCTCTGGAATTGTCGGAGGCGTATCTTCATATTCCAATACGGCCGGACCATCACAGGTTTCTCAGATTCGCGGTTCCGTTCAGGCATTTTCAGTTCCAAGCATTGCCCTTCGGGCTGGTGACTGCCCCGAGGATTTTCACCAAAGTCATGGTGGTTGTAGAGGCTGCGTTGCGCAAGGAAGGCATCCTAGTGCATCCTTACCTGGACGGTTGGCTGATCCGGGCAAAATCGCGGGCCGAGAGCGAAACGGTGATGCCCAGAGTGGTAGCTTTCTTAGAAAGTCTCGGTTGGATAGTCAATATGGCGAAGAGTCAGCTGGTTCCCTCACAAAGCCTGGAATACCTGGGAGCTCGTTTTGACACTCTGATTGGAAAAGTGTTTCTCACAAGACAGTGGGCGCAGGTTCTGCGAAAGCTGGTGGTGAGGTTCCTGCGGTACAAGGCTCCCTCAGCATGGCATTACCTACAATTGTTGGGTACCATGGCGGCAACGATAGAGACTGTGCCGTGGGCGAGAGCCCACATGTGGCCGTTACAAAGAGCATTGCTCCGCCGGTGGTCGCATCAGCAGGATTCGCTGTCCCAGAAGCTGCCCTGTCCGGAGGAGGCTCATCAGGCTCTTAAATAGTGGTTACTTCCCGAGTTGTTGGAGCGGGGGAAGTCCTTGGAGGCTCCGGCCTGGGTGGCTTTGATGACGGACGCCAGTCTACTGGGCTGGGGAGCTCATTGTCAGGGTGCATTTGCACAGGGACGGTGGAACACTCAAGAACGAACGTGGGCAATCAACCACTTAAGAGTTAAGGGCGGTGTTTCTGGCCCTACAGGCGTTTTGGTCCTCGCTCAGAGGGAGAGCGGTCCGAGTGTTGTCCGACAATGCGACCGCGGTGGCCTATGTCAACAGGCAAGGGGGCACCAGCAGCATGGCGCTAGAGTCCGAGGCCGAAGCCCTGTGCGGTTGGGCTGAAGCGAATCTTTTGGACCTGTCGGCAGTGCATGTAGCAGGGGTGGACAATGTGGAGGCCGATTTTCTCACTCGGGTAAGGGTGGACCCAGGGGAATGGGTCCTTCATCCTGAGGTCTTCAAGATGCTGGTGTGCAGGTGGGGCTCGCCGGTCATGAACCTCATGGCGACCTTCACCTTGACAAAGGCCAGTCGCTTCTTCAGCAGGCGCAGGGAATGAATGTCGGAAGGCTTGGATGCCCTCATTCAGGACTGGCCGGAGGGGCTGTATGTCTCTCCTCCGTGGGTTCTGATAGGAAGAATGCTGCAACGGGTATAGCGATTCAGAGGTCAAGTAATTCTGATAGCGCCAGATTGGCCGCGCTGACCCTGGTACTGGGACCTGGTGAGGTTGTTGGTGACAAAGCCCTTGCGGCTTCCCTCCCGGGCGGATCTGTTAACTCAGGGACCCCTGTTCATGCTTCACGTGGATCGGTTCTCGCTTACGGCTTGGCTCTTGAGAGGGCATGCTGAAATCCCGGGGGTATTCAGTGGCGGTCATTTCTACCTTATTGAAAGCCAGGAGGCGGTCTACTTCGCTTGCATATGTTCGCATCTGGAGGATTTTCGAAGCTTGGTGTGTGGAAAGGCGGTGCGAGGCCTTAAAGGCCTCTATCACTCAGATCTTGGAATTCTTGCAAGATGGCTTCGACAAAGGACTAGCGGCCACGTCGTTGCGTGTGCAGGCTGAGGCTTTGTCCTGCTACAGAGGCAGGTTTGCAGGTCGGTTGCTCGGGAGTCAGTGAGATGTGAAACGGTTCTTAAGGGCGGTGGCTCTGGTGAGGCCACCGTGTAGACAGATCTTCCCTAAGTGGCATCTGCCGTTCGTGTTGGACGCAATGGAGCGGGAGCCCTTTGAACCGTTAGCTCGGGCATTGCTCAAGGATCTCAATCTGAAAGTGGTATTTCTGGTGGCTGTCTGTTCAGCTAGAAAGAAGAGTGTCGGAGTTGCAGGCACTTTCCTGTAGGGAGCCCTATCTTTCGTTCTTTGCGACAAAAGTTGTTTTGAGGACTGTGCTGGCCTTTCTCCCGAAGGTGGTCTCGGCGTTCCATGTGAATCAGGCGATTTCCTTACCAGCATTCTCCAAGAGCGGGAGTGGTTCCTCGTCGAGAAAGTTGCATCTCCTGGACGTCCGGCGAGTGTTAGAGGTATCTTAGCCGGACATCGAGTTTTCGTAAGTCGGATACTCTTTGTTCTCTTCACGGGTCCGAGAAAGGGGGAAGCGGCGTCGAAGGCGTCCATTGCACGATGGATTAAGGAAGCCATTGCATCGGCTTATGTGTTGCAAGGTAGGTTGGTGCCGGAGGGGCTGAGGGCCCACTCCACTAGGGCTCAGGCCACATCCTGGGCGGAATTCCGGTTGGTGTCTCCGGTGGAGATTTGTAAGACGGCGACCTGGTCATCCCTAAATTCATTTGTTCGACACTACCGTCTGGATGTGCAAATAGCAGAGGAGACCTCGTTTGGATCAGCAGTGCTTCAGGCTGGTTTTCCAGGTCCCTCCCGTGTTTAATGTTTTTCACTGCTCTGGTACAGACCCAGAGGTTCAGGACTAGACTGGGGACACGATCAGGAAGGTGAAATTAGACTTACCTGCTAATTGTTGTTCCTGGAGTAGAACCAGTCTAGTCCCGTATCCCTCCCAAGCGTTCCTTTTCGGACAGAAGCCTGAAGTGTCTACGTGAAGCACAGGTAAGAGCTGTTTTAATTTTGCAGCTATAGTACATAAAAAAAAAAGGGGGATAACTGTCAGGATCGACCTTTTCATTGGGGTTCACTGTTCTTCGTTCCCTGTGAGGGAGGGGTCTGTTCCAGTTTCAAGTCACAGTCTTTCAGGGGAGTGGGTTTCCTCTGTAAGCCCGGTTAGTAGTACCAATTGGTGCAGTTCTTGTTAATTAATATTGTTAGGTAAATTCTTACTTGTTTCTCCGGTGAGTCTGCTTTGTCAAAAGGGTACTGGTGGCAGGAGGCGGACTCCGGGAGGATATACCAGTGATATCACAAAAGGAGTTGTTTCTCAGTCTCCAAGCTGCTAGATGAGATGGGCAACCCAGAGGTTCGGGACTAGACTGGTTCCACTCCAGGAACAACAATTAGCAGGTAAAGCACAGTTACTTACCTGTAACAGGTGATCTCTGGGAACAGCAGGAATAAGTCTTCACATACGGGTATCGTCGGTACCGACGGAGCCTGCGCAGGAACGCTCCCCAGCGTCCAATTAGAACGCTTTTGGGGGCATCCCACAGCGCCTGCGTGCTGCCTTCCCGCCTTTCCCAGCTGCCTCTCTCCAGTTGAGTTTTAGAGCTGAGACAAAGAGAGAGCGAGGGAAAGGAAAGAGATAGAGAGATACAACTCCTAGGGGAGGTGGGTGGTTTGTGAAGACTTATTCCTGCTGTTCCCAGAGATCACCTGTTACAGGTAAGTAACTGTGCTATCTCCAGGAACAAGCAGGAATGAGTCTTCACATATGTGGACTCCCAAGCTAAGATGCCTGGAGGAGGCCCCAGCAGGTTGCAATCTAAAATGGGCCATGCTTAACCCTCAAAACCTCAGGCATCCAAGGGATGGAGGGTTGGAGTTGAACTAGAAAAGAAAAAAGAGGTGCTGTGGAACAGCTTAACTAAACAAGGTATCCAGAGGGGAGTCCTTGTGTAAATTAAAAATATTAGAAAAATGTTGAGTCTGAATTTTCTAATGTGGATCTCACTCAAAAATATTGCAAAAATACTTGTTGAGGGTAATAAGGGTCTGTGGTTGAGAGCCAGATCATTATCCTCAAAGAAATTCCCTCAATGTGAAGTAGAGGGAAAAAAATAATTTTGCAATACAGGAAGAGATGAGAAGTCCTCATGGCTAGAACTAACCCCAGAAGAAAGTACTGGGGGAGTTCCATGAGGTTGGACTTTTGAGAATAGCTAAAGCTTCTGTAAAGTCCAAAAAATTGAACCTCTTGTCCTTGGAGCAGAATAAGGTCCTAGGAAAAAGTGGAGATAATCTGACTGGTTTGGAAGAAATATCCTTTGCAGAAAAAAGGGGCTAGGTCTTTAAGATCCCCTTTATTCCAATGAAAGAGAAAGATATTTGTACTAGGTGTTGAGCCTCCAATTTCTTGAAAATCAGTAAAAGTCTTTTGTAAGTGATGTCACTTATGAAGATGATCTTACATGTAGAGTTTCAGATGTGACGTAACCTAAAAGGTAATGGTAAAAGAAGGTATTTCGTAAATTACCATAGAAATTGGTTGTCCATTGAGTTTTATGGTATGCTGGGACAGCATTAATATGGACAGTAGACAAATCTTTCAGAGTCAGATGTTGTATAGAGATTGAGGCAACAACAAGAAGGATTAAGACCTACTTGAGAATATTGATGGGAATCTCTGTCTGGTTAAATATGGAAGAACTATAGAGAAAGTTTCATGGAAACTGGTAATATGTTCTTCACTTACAGGGATAAGATTAGACTTCTTGAAAAGATCTAGTCCCTGAATAACCAGGTCTCGAGACGTATGTGAATGAGTGCAGAGGAGATCCTTAGTCTCAAGACGGCAAGTCTGGATCCTTCTATAATCTCAAATAGTAGCTGGAGAAAAAGACGCAATATAAGGGGATATACCATGTTTGCCTCTTTATGAGCGCAATATGAGTATCATGCGTTCTCCTGTGCAACATAAGCTACCATGAAGTATAGGAAATTAGAAGGAAAGTAGTGAATAAGGCCCAACTGCAGTGAAAAAAATGCACCCTGTTGTGGAAGTTCCAGTGAGATGTGGAACAACCAGGGAATTGTGCAATTTTCTACGCTTTCACGTGGTCTAAACCCTGGTTACCTTTCTTAAAAGGAAATTTTAAGGAAATATGGTAAAAGTAGGAAAAAAACAGTCATGTAGGAACATGACTGGCAGAGTCTACCAGCTGAAGCCCTTCTTAATTATCTGGCAGCTATTAGGAGTAGCTCTGAGGCTCTCTGGCAAAGGCCCACAGTTGCAGAGCTTTGTTGTAGAATTGCAGAAAGCATGTTGTAGGTTGCTTAAATCTGGCTGTTGAATTGCCAGTGTGCAACCTCATCTATTCTGTTGGAGCCAAAGAGAATTGAAGGTGGCTAAGAACAGTAGACAGGCCTACTGCCTGCAATAATAAATAGTCCAAATGAGTTCTGGATCTCTTTTGGAATTATCTGTTATTAAGGCAGCACAAAGGTTAGGTCCCATAGGTTGGAGAGGACCGACAGGGATAATTTGGAGTAGTGATACCCAATTTCTGTCCGAAAAGCTGCCTTAAAAGATATTTGAGAAGGAGATGAACTGCAAAAGGGGAGACAACTCTGTATGGAAACTACTTACTGGAGTAGGTAATTAAAGAAAATCCTATGGCTTAGAGAATAAGCCCTCCAGTTGATTAGTAGTACTCTTAGAGACTGAATTTCTGGGCTAAGAGGGATAGAAATTAATACAGAGTTGAGAAGACTTACAATTTAGTAAGTCTTTGAAAAGACAGGGTCCCCTTGCAGTTAAAAGTATGAGATATCCTCGTACAGGAAACTGACAAGGTGAAGGGTATAGTTCACCCTGTTAGTTGTTAGTTCTCCTTTTGTTTTAAAAGGAGAAACCTGTTATCTTTGGGGTATGATAGTCCTTAATAACTCTTAGCTAGAAGGATAGATTTCTCTTGTAGCAAGAGATTCATGCCCAGAGTCGAGGATTGAGTCAATGTATGACTGATATCTCAGCATGGATGAGATGAATTTTAGATGCTTCTGTTGAAAGAAGTAGGTTCAAGTTCTAAACCTCACACAGAAAACGTGAATAAAATATCAGAAACCCTGCGATTGCTGGGTTTGCTGAGCCTGCTGAGGTTTTGATTTTCTTAGCCTGGTGTGGTGTTGCCCATCTTTGGAAACATCTGCAGAATGGGTAGAAGTTGAATAAAACGTTTTTCCCTTGGGGGAATAAAGCTTTTTATGAGATTTTTTTATTAGCTGGGATAGAGGAGTGTTTTGAGAATCCTCTGAAAGTAACAGCATCAGTGCTCAACTGATTAGCTTGAAATAAAGCCTCCTTGTTGAAGAGATATTCACCAGTACAAGGAGTATTTCCCAGCCTTTCCTGAACCCATCTGTCCAAGTCTGAAGCTTGGAGCCAGGCTATGCATCGTGCTCCTATGGCTATAGCTGAAGTTCTGCTAATAGACTCAAAACAGTCTAGGGAAGCACGATTAAGGAACCTAGAGATATTATGAGCATGATTGACTAATAAGGAATAGTCTGCTCTTTTATGCTCTGGAAGGAAAGGGTTCAAAAACTTTAAGTTGTTTGTGACCTCTTCAAGAGATAATCCCATATAGAAAATATATGAGATAATTCTTGCTGAAAGCATGGATGCCTGGAAGCATCGACGTCCAAAGGCATCTAAAGTCCTAGACTCACGACCTGGCGGATAAGAAGAGTGCTTCTTTGCACTCTTAATACGCCTCACTGCTGATTCTACAACAAAAGAATGATGAGGAAGTCGAGTCTTTTGAAAACCTGGAGAAGGTGGCACCTTGTACATAGTGTCAAGTGTCTTAGAATGTGGGGATACTGTTAAAGGAGTTTCCCACATTCTTAACAGTAGATCTTGTAAGGTCTGATGCAAAGGAAGCATGATCACCTCCTTTGGAATCCAGGGGAATTGCAGTGTCTCTGAATTCCCCAGTAGGGATTCTTTACCAGGTATAGAAATGGCAAGTAACTTTGCCATATCGAGCAGAAAAGCTTGAAAAGAAATCTCCCCCGAGGAAGACTCTCTAAAATGAGGGGTAAAGGCTAGACTTGTAGAAAAATCAGCCTTGGTACCAATGGATTCA
Organism: Ichthyophis bannanicus; assembly: GCA_033557465.1. Classification (NCBI taxonomy): domain Eukaryota; kingdom Metazoa; phylum Chordata; class Amphibia; order Gymnophiona; family Ichthyophiidae; genus Ichthyophis; species Ichthyophis bannanicus. The sequence continues at coordinate 140,351,834 of CM066035.1, read as the reverse complement.
TCCCAGTCATCGGGATCGGAAGCCTGAAAAGGATGAAGCATCGAATTTTCTTTAAAGCGATGTCTTTGGTACCGCCCGAGGTCGGTAATGAGATGAGTCGGTACCGAATCCTCCATGCTAGAGATCTATTCCAGGCTCGGCATTGAGGGAAGCGATTCTGTTGAAGCAAGCATGGACAGTACCGACACCGATGCCGATACTGGTACCGGAGGCGATACCAATACTCGAGGAAAGGTCTGCAGCAACTCTAGCGGTACCGAAGTAGCCGAGAGTGCTAGACTTCGTTCATCGGTGAGGAGTGTTTCATCTATCACTATAGCCGATGCCGGGGTGTCGGTACCGCTCGAAGCGGCCACAACCACCGAGCATGGCCCAGGTATGTTCATCGAAGTAAGAACCCCGGGAACAACCCAGAGCCCCATTAATGCTTTGGAGCCCGAAGACTCCCGCCGGGGCTTTATTGCCAGAATGTCCTCGAGGGCAAGGCCGAAGCAATCTCGATGCTGAGAAAGAGATCTACCACTCGAGGACTGGCTAGTCTTTACAGACTTTTGTTTGGTTACCTGATCCTGTGAAGAAGAAGATATGCTAGCTGGTAACATCGAGAGCGATGTGAACCGGGTATCGAGTTGTGCTCGATTCTGAAGACTTCTTCTGTTTGAGCTCCAGCAGGAGAGACACTCCAGAGGGCAATGGTCAGGACCTAAACATTTTAGACACCAAGTGTGAGTGTCTGAAAAAATATCTGTACCGCCACACTTTGAGCATTTAAGGATAGTGGCTGGCTTTTCCATAAAGGAAGGGTAGAGGCCTAATGGCCTAGAAACCGTCAGGCACTAAATGTGCTCTGGATGAAGAGACCACTCGTGTGGCAACAATACTCGACTGAGTTTGTCTGCCAAGAGATTTTGTGTGCCTGCAAGATACACCACTAGTAGGTGGATCTGAAGATCCCTGTTGAAGGCCCAGAGGCATAGAGCTTCGTTGCACAATGCCTGAGAACCTGTCCCACCCTGCTTGTTCACAGAGAACATGGCTACTTGATTGTCGGTCTGGACCAGAACCATCTTGTAGGTCAGGGGTACCTGAAATACTTGAAGAGATGAACTAACAATCAGCCCAATTATATTAAATGTGCCCACTTTTTATCGGATCGTTTGCTACGAGAGAGGGAAAGTTCCCTCTCAGGGCAAACGATCCGACAAAAAGTGGGCACATTTAATATAATTGGGCTGATTGTTAGTTCATCTCTTAGGTAGAGATAGGTATTGTATGGGATGACTTACGGTTAGATTAAGTTTTAGTTTTTTGAAATACTTGAAGAGCACAGATGGCGGCTCTGAGTTCCAGGAGGTTTATATGAAGACAAGCCTCTTGCTCGGTCCAGAGACCCCGAGTGGAGAGATTGTCCAAGTGAGCCTCCCCAGCCTAACTTGGATGCATCTGTCATTAAGGTGGCTTGGTGTAGTGACTACTGGAAAGGAGACCCTGCAAGAAGGTTTTCCAGTGATTGCTACCACTGTATGGACGAAATGAGGCGTGTCGAGTTTCTGATTTTGTCCCTTAGGCGACCCGAGGCTTGTGTCCACTGAGAGGTTAAGGTCCACTGGGCTGCTTGCATGTGAAGGCGAGCATAGGAAAACACATGGACAGTGGATGCCATATGCCCCAGCAGCTGAAGCATTTCTCGAGCAGTTAGCAAAGTCTTCATAGCTGCTTGACAGGCCAGCTGGAGTATTTGAAGACAATGTGGATGTGGCAGGAAAGCTTTTGACTGCCTTGTGTCTAGACGAGCCCTTATGAACTCTAGGAACTGAGAAGGGGTGAGATGAGATCTTGGGAGGTTTATGACCAGTCCCAGTAACTGCAGGATTTGCACTGTGTGGGAGAGAGCGGAGCTGTATTCTGGAGCTGTTGATGCTCAGATGAGCCAGTCGTCTAAGTAGGGGAAGACGAATATCTCCAGAGTTCTCAGGAATGTTGCTACTACTTCCATGCATTTTGTGAAGACTCTTGGGGCAGAAGCCAGTCCAAAGGGTAGAACCCTGTACTGGTAATGTCTTCCTTGAAAGAGGAATCAAAGGAACCTCCTGTGATCTGTATGGATGAGAATATGTGTATATTGTCATGAGGCGTGTGTCAATACAGATGAGTGTTTAAAAAGAAATCCTGTTTCTTTTAAGGAACTAGGTGTGCAATTACCCCCAGGCACAGCTAGAGGGAGCAGGAACAGACATTCGGGAGTTAATGAGCCTGGGAACTCTGATGACTTGCACCTGGAAATGAACCCGGAAGTCATCCCAAGGAGTTTGCTTTATAAATCAGAACAGAATGCTTGTAGAGCAGAGAAGGCTGGAAAGGAGCAAGAGAAGCCTGAGAAGGACCAGGAGAAGGCTGAGAAGGAACAGACTTCACAAGGCTGGGAGCCAGAAGGCCCAAACTGACACTGCTGTACAAGGGAAGTTTGCCAGAGCCAGCTCTAAGGTGAGAGTGTCTGCCACGCCCTGTTCTCACAGTTTGCCTGAATCCAGAACAGAGAGACAGAAGCCAAGAACCAGGGAGAAGGGTTCTGAGAAGAGATTACAATCTCTGAAAGATTATCATCAAGTTTTACCAGGTCAGGAAGGAAAGCACTTTTATGGTCAGCTGGAGTTCTTACCCAGAGAGGGGAATCCAGGACAAGTTTTACTCAACTGCCCAGAAGCACCGCTATATCCAATGCTGGCAGGCAGAGGGTCTGCTACCAAAGGAAAGTGGCTGGAAGAGAAAACACTGTTGATTCCAACTCGTCCAAATCCAGGTATGAATCACTAACCAATGACTGTGAATACTGTGCTCCTAAAGGCTCTGCTAAAACCCGTGCTCCTTATGTGAGGGAAAAGAAACCAGATTGGTTTAATCAAATTCCTGCAGCCTTAAGAACCCCTGGCTATGGGAAGCCAGACCCCAAAGTCCTAACCTACAAGTCTGGGTCAGACAGGGACAGTGAATATTCCTCTACTGAGTATAGCGAAGGAGATTCTATGGAAATTGAATACCCAAATACTGTTCCCTTATCTCTGCCAGAACTTATGGAATGTGACTTGTGCACAGCCTCAGCTCCAGAGTCTGTGTGCTCTGTATAGTGAAGAAGAATTAATGAAATTTATTTGCTGTTTGCTTGTACTGAATTCCGGTAGTGAAGCCTGCCTTAATTGTGAAGCAACAATTAAGCAACTATTGTAAATACTGGTACCTTTTTGACACAAAGGACTTTCTGTTTTCAATGATTATCTCTTATGTTGAACCTTTGCATTTAACGGGGAATAAAAGCCTTATTTCCCTCCACCTGGTCTCATTAATGAGTGCTCCTAGGTAGTTGGAATCTGTGAGGTCACTTCTTTCAACTACGCCGAGTGAACTTACATTCCCTTGACTGCCTAGTATAATCTTTGCCCGGGGTCACCCCAACATTCTTAAGGCGTAGACGGGGCAGCCCCGCGACAATATGCATCCTTTAGATCTAGAGAACATAGCCAATCCTGATTCTGAATGTAAGGAATAAGTGTTCCAAGGGAGATCATCTTGAATTTTTCTTGGAACAGATACTTGTTCTCGTGCTACATCACGTATGAAATTCTGAAAGGATATGTCCTCTGAAGGAGACATTCTACGCTGAGGAGAAGGAGAGGGATTCTCCGGAAGAATCACTCCAATACCGACGGAGTCCCCGGAGTCGTCGGAATTGGAGGACTCGAAGTATCTCTGTGCCGGGTGTTCTTGCATTGCTTGACGCCGGTATCGATCGAAGTCGACATCAGACTGTCTCGATACTGGACCCTCGTACCGGACACTGATTCAAGGGCTGGCATGGGGAGAAGCAAGGAACGAGGCGCATCGGTTAAAGCAGGTGCAGTCGCTATTAGTATCGATGATTGTGGAACCACCTGGAGCGGCCTTAGCAGTACTGAGGCTGCAAGAGAGACACAAGGCTGCGCTCGATGGCCAGGATGCGCTGATCCATGGTCCCTGCTGATGCCTGGATGTCAGTACCGGCAGAGCAGGCCACGACACCAGAAGCTCTCCGGAGGTGGAAGCTTCAGGAACATCCTGGAGCCCCGTTAATGCTTTGGAGGCCGGGACCTCCCGCCGGGGCTGTTTTACCCGTATGTTTTCCTCGAGGGCAACGCTATTAACATCGCGATGCTTCGAAGGAGATCTACCCTTCGAGGACCGGCCTGTCTTAGAAGACTTGGGTTTAGTTACCTGAGATCCGTGGGAGGAAGATGAAGCCCTGGAACACGTCAATGCAACGGACATCGCATCTGCGGCAAAGAGGGTGCTGAGTTTTGCAGCTCTGTTCTGCAGGCCTCTCTTGGTCATCTTTCTACAGAGGAGACACTCCAATGGTAAATGGTCAGGACCTAAACATTTGAGACACCAGTCATGGGTGTCAGTAATAGAAATGGTACCACTACACTTTGAGCATTTTTTGAAACCACTATATGGTTTCTCCATTTTGGAAGAGAGCCTGTTGCCCAAAATGACACCTGGCACCAAGAGGGGACAGACCCTCCAAAAAGAATTCTTTTTCTCTTTTTTTTTTTTAGGAAAAGAAGTAAGAAAATAAAGAAAGGACCGGTGGTACTGGTACAGGCGTTGACGGTGAAGGCAGACGCGACCACAAAAAGAAAATTTTCTGCGGTGACAGGGTTTGCTGCCTGTCGGCTCCGCGGAAAAGAACAACTGAAGAGGGAGAGTTGGAAAGGCGGGAAGGTAGCGACGCAGGCACAGTGGGATGCTCCCAAAAGCTTTCCTATTGGACGCTGGGGAGCGTTCCCGCGCAGGCTCAGTCGGTACCGACGATATCCATATGTGAAGACTACATTCCTGCTTGTTCCTGGAGATATAAAGATTAGATATGATATGCAATTTAAAACTTCTCTCTTCCCCAGACTCCCCTATACCAGCAGAGTTATTTGCAACTGATAACAGTATTAAAAGAAAGAAGTTTGACCTCATTTTCTACAAACTTACCACCAGAAGGAGAACACTCCCTTGGCAGCTGAGATTCTTCTGTTCCACTTTTTGGAGTGTCGATAGTTCCCATTTTTCCAAAAGTCTCTCCTCTCTTTTTTATTCCTTCCAGTCTTTTGCGGGATTTTTCAATGAAATCTATTTTCCGCTTTAAGAATGCGTCCTGCAAACTCCCTGGAGAAGATGCAAAATCTAGCTGCATGACTGTAAAGAAAAATAGAGGGAGTTTCCAATTACTCTTTCAGCTGTACTTCAACTGTTAAACTGCTCATCACAGTATGTGCCATCCATTGTTGGTAGACATGGTTTAAAGGGAACAGTTCTTTGTAAAAATTGGGGAGAATTGAATGCAGAGCACTGTCCAGAAAACACCAGGGCAGTCCCAACACTTACCTGCATAAAGTTAGGTCAGAAAAAAAAAAGACATCCTAACTTGGAGTTGGAAGATATGTAGATAGCAGCATTATAAAGGACACTGATAGTCAGCCGACATTTCATTAAACACGCCTGATGCAGCTGACTGGCGAAACGCGGTCACGTCGAGTATGACATCATCGGTTGCTAATATTAAAAGACACATACTTTAAGTTCAACAAATTTTTATTCTTTAAAAAACTTTTTGCTCATAGTGGCTAAAGTAAATAAAAAAGTTAATTGAGCAACGGTTTTTGAGCCACTTAATACAAGGGGTTTTTATAGACTGTGAAGATTAATCCTTTTGGGAGCTGTATGCTATTAATTGCACTGCACAGTTGTGTTGGATGTAAACCGCACTGATCCCAAAGAGCACGGTATATAACAAAGTTAAATAAATAAATAAATAAAGGGATGTCTCTGAGGTCTCTTCCCCTTGTTGTAATCTAATTCATTTTATATTTATTTATTTATCTAACAGTTCTTATATACTGCCCCTTCCAACAATCAGGGGTGCTTTACACTGAACAAAAATTACAGAAACTTTGTTACCGAGAACATTTCAAACTATAATACAATAAACTATGTATAGGTCAGCTAGGAACTTATATAGAAGTATTGTGGTAGCTGTGTCTGAACTATTTACATTATAGTTAAGTAGAATATACAACCATAATGAATCACTTTAGTTAGTTTTTCTGGTGATCTATTTTTGTTGATTTGTTAAGTATGTCACCAGGGTGCCCATTTTTTGGTGGCTGATTAAACTAATTAAAAGGTCCATTAGGGGGGATGTCTACTAAAGCGTGCTAGCTCCTAATGCACATTTACCGCCTTGCAGTAGCAGCTAATGTGAAAAAAAAAAATCAGATATCGCAGGAGGAGCCATGAATTGTCATCCAATGGCATGACCCTCAGATGCTGGGGCTGCCTCCACCAATGCAGGCTGGATGATACCACCAAATGGAAGGCCTCAAAATACTAAGGGGTATGTTTACTAAACTGCGGTAATCGTACATAACGCGCGTTATGTAACGTTAACGATCGTAAGCTCATAACGCGCGTTATGCTGCGCTTACGATCGTTAACGTTACATAACGCGTGTTATGATGCGCTAACGATCGTAATGCCCCACGGCACGGTAAAACACCGCAGAAAGTGGAGAGAGGGCGGAGAGAAGGGGTCAGTGGGCGGAGAGTGGGCGGGGAGAGGCTCCCTTCACACTAACGCGCTGATCTGAAGAGCTGAATTCCAACGCGAATGAAAACCTGCCGTTAAATGCACATTACAGGGGAGAGAGACCATTTCAGCGTCAGCAATGTACAGTCCAGGCAGAGAAACCAAAAAAAAGTGATAAGTGTGATACATGTGCACAGAACAAAAGGGCACAGAAACACTGAAAATGACCCCAACAAACTGGAAAAAAACTATAACCAAGCTGGCCAGTAGTGGTATCAATGAGAAACATCAACCCCTCCCCCCCGAGTAAGCTCCATAGAACAGATATAAATCGTGGAAGGGTCTATACTCTGTCCCCATACAAGGTGAAGGAGCCCACAGTGAAATAGCGCTGCTCAGGGTTTCCCCCACAATCGGACAGGGTTCCTATGGCGTGCACATGTCCCGCAACATCAGGGCGGGCATGTCGGAACGGCAACTGGACAGATGCCGGAGAAGGGGGGATACAGAGGGCCGCAGGCGGCACATGCTGTGGTGGAGCTGGGCCACAGTGCGGACTAGGGTGATGCCTAGGTGGCCCATACGAATGCTGAAACAGCAGAGCAGCCAGACAGCAACTGCTGAAGGCCCAACATGGGCACGAGCGTGTTTCCCACAGTGTCACAGGGGATAGTACCCAACAGCTACCCCCAAGGGCACGGAACATTGGCAGGCGGGGCTGGGGGGAGCGTGGACGTCTATGCAGGCACCCCTACCCCAGAACCCGCACCATAGGCAGCCGCCTACCTGCACACTGGATGGCCTGAGACTGTGCACCACCAGCAGAAGGGCATGTCAGCATGGTGGCTGAGGGATACTGGTGGTGGAGGGGGCAGTGGCAGCTGCCCAGAGCAGACCGTGGCCTAGCCCTGTGTAGGTGGGTGCCGTGTACTGCAATAGACGGGCCCCGTCTGACGGACAGTCATGGTATCACCAAGGAATGTACTGACTCTGTGACAACAAGGTGGTGCAGTGCACAAAACCAGTGTATTCAGAAGCAGAGGGTCACAGGTTCAAGTCCCAGCTGTGGTTCCTGCCAACCCAGTCCCCATATTTTACCCACTACTACAACGTGCTAATACAGACAGCACCTGTATTGCAGATGACATAAACATGCCCAAGACACCTACATTTTACCCTACAGAGCACGGACACCATAAACATGCACATTACCTAGAGCAGAGTCTCCCAAATGCAGTCCTGGAGGGCCAAACACCATTCCGGTTCCATGCTGCCTCTGATAAAGATGCCTGTGCTGCACTTCTATGCGCCACCCCCATGGTATGCAGATGTATCTCATGCATATTCATGAGGGACAGCATGAAAACCCAAACAGTGTTTGGCACCGCAGGACTGGAGTTGGAAACTTCTGCTGTAAAGCAGCAGCCAACAGGGGCAGACACACCTGCACCCACAGGCCCCATTATCCAAAGCCTCCTGGAGAGGCAGGACATTGGGCTCTGCGTGCATCTCCCAATACTAGTACTTGCATACCTTAGTAATGCCACCCTAAACCTGGGAATATGGTACACATCTTTAAAAAGGTTGCTATGATTACTGGCAGATAGCAATTCCTAGGTTAAGTACAATATTCTGAGTGAGCTGCATCATAGCAACCTTTCTGATGTCTGTGGAGTGTGCTACAGGTCTTGTGTCTGACAGTGTTTACCAACCTGGGGAGTGACTCCTACAGTATTGCGTACCATAGCCATGCCTGCACTGTGCCCAGGACTGGTGTGGTGGCCTGGGCTGCCCAACACCTCTATAGTTGCACAATGCTGGCATAGGTGTGGGGAGTGTGTGTGTCTATCCAGTGTGTTGTGGCTGCCAACACCCTCCACAGCCCACACTGCTAGCACTGTTGCCAGTATTGGCCTGTCAATGTGCATAATGAGGAGCAAGGTACCGTGGGAAAAGCCTGGATAGGGTGGCCTGGCCTGGCCGCATCTGCACAGGGCATAGGGCAATGGCTCGGACATTGTAGTGCCCGGTACCACCTGCACGGACAGGGTGGCCATAGCATGTCCTGCTGGGCGGTCACTCTCACCCTGACTGAGCAGTGACCATGGCATGGCTAGGTTCCCCCATAGTGCTATATAGCATTTCTCTCATGTGATATATATGGGTTTTCTTTTGGGGCCCAATCACTGACTTATCTGCTTGGTGTGTATGCTGACATCCCCATTCTGGGTACATGCAGCTCCTCCAGGACCATGCACTATGGACTAGCTGGCGGACTGTCTGTAGCTAGTATGTGTCTTGCTGGAACACCTTGCAGGGTGCAGCGGCTGGAGGCTTGCTGCTGGAGAATGTCAGATAATGGTGGGGGGCAGCTGAGCATTTCCAGGCCTACCGTCTGTCTCCTATTGTGTTACGGATGTGTACCGCTCTGTCTGTTCCCCAGCAGGACTGGGGTTGATGGTCCCCTCTACTGCTACCATTGCAGGGAGGTAGACTGTGGATCTATTGGTGGGTGATCCTGTTTCCCACCCTGAGCCCCAGAGGGTGGGTTGTGTGGTGGTACATGATCTGCCCATGGGTCCATACACCCCCCCCCCCTTTCACCTACAGCAGGTAACCATGGCACCAACACAGGATATGCACTATTCTGGGTGCATCATCGCCCATAAGGACTAGACATGACCGAGACATACAGCAGGGCACAGATGTATCCTAGGTGTGTTTAACGGAACTACCTATCACACACTGATGGGGACCTGCAGTATGGCGTATTTCAGCCATGAAAGGTGCTGTGGACCTGGTGCTGGGCGCCCCACCTCAACCTCAGGGTGGGAACAGTACCCGCACAATGTGACTGTCTGTGGCTACTCTGTGGCAGTACCACACACGGTCTGTTCCCCCTACCTGGCCGAGGTGCTGTGGGGGTGCATACCCAATCTTGTGCCCATCTCTCGACTGCTGATTTGCATGTGCAGTGCATCATGGGTACGGGTGGGTTAACCCTATCCTGGTAACCACAGCAGACAGTTTGTGTGGTGACGTGCAGTCCTGCAGCCAGCCAGGGCTTTGCTCACAGCCTTATAAGGTGTCCTATAGGGGACATTATAGGGTGCCTTGACGGACAGTACACTTTATAATGTGCCCTATGGAGTGCGTTATGGGGTGCCTTATGCAGCACCTTAGGTTATGCCACCGTGAGGGTGTGTTTGCTGGCAGCACAGATTAAAATATATGTCACACGCCTCAACAATCACTACTTAAATGTAAAGGGTGCTGCCTCAGCCAGCCTTATACATTAGGCCCACTGGGGAATCGAACCCATGACCCCTGTACCATCAGTCAGTGTTGTAACCATTGTGCTACAGCTCTGTTGCTGTGACTGTATGCCTGCGCGCCTTCTTAAGATTAACGTGCGGTAACGTGCCCTGTAGCGCTCGTTCATTTATGGCGCCTTGTAGCGCGCGTTCTCGGCACGTTCTACCGCCCATGTCCTTATTTGGGGTTTCTGTCTCTACCGCAGCTCCTAATGCGAATCGCACTAACGCAGTTTAGTAAACATACCCCTAAGAGTTTGAAGACTGTGACGATGAGAGTGGTGTTGAACAGATGGAAACAGAGGAAAATAAGGAATACGCCTTTAAGACAAGAGACAGGCAAGGTTTCCACAGGGTTCAAGCTTCAGATAAACTAAAGAAACACATACTAACTGAGGCTGAGCCACGGCCAAGCCCTAACGTAGGTGCAGGTTTGAGCTCTAATCACAGGCACATGTGCAGGGAGCAGGGAGTGGTGGCAGGAAAGCAGCTTTTTAAGCCGGCCTCAGTGAGAGCAGGAGGAGAAGAAGGAGAAAGAGCAGCTGAGAGTCCAGCAGCTGTGAAGCCAGAGGGTTCAGGAGCAGTGAAGCCTGGTTCAAGGAAGCCAAGAGAAGGCAGACGTGGAAAGCTTTACTCCACAGGGGGAAAAGGTTTTAGCAACCAAAGAAGCAGTTCTAAGGTGGAAGGTACGCCCGCTTCAGAGTCCAGCAGATGGATAGCTGGGGACGTTGCTAATGAGCTGAGCCAGACTGCAGAGCAGAGTGTGCAAAACCCAGTTCCAGGAACCCAAGCTGAGAGAAGGTGGGTGCAAGCAGTTATAAATAGAGATAACCAGAACCCAGCCTCGAGCAGAGAGATAGACCTGAATACAATTAAAGTATTAAAGAAACTGTTCCAAGACAGAAAAGCCTACTCTCAAGGTACAACCAGTTCTTATCCAGGAGAGCAGCATTTAGAGGAACTCCAGAAGTTTCTACAAAACAGTAAGTTTGAACGTGTTGTTGAAAACCCAGGGGAAGATAAGCAATGTATGGTGCAAGAGGACATGCAGATTGATCCTTGTGAGGAAGATTCTGGGTGTAATGAAGCACCGATGGATTGTTCTTTATGTAGAAGGGAAGTTTAATTATTGCTAAGAAAAGGACTGAGACAGGAAGTCTTTGAAGAGCAATATTGTACTTAGCTAGGAGAAAGCTAAGACCTTCTGTTAAACTAAAGAACATTCACTGAACCCTGAGTTTATTAACTAAAGCTACATTGGATATAAATGGAATGAATTTACCTGGTTTGAATGACAAGAGGTAGCTGTGAATTAAGCTGAAGAATTAGCTGGGAACAGCTGTGATGTGAAAAGGTGTTTTCAGTTCTGAGGTTCCCGATGCAATTTTTGTTCCTGTTATCTTTGGAGAATAATCCTATTTTGCCTTGTGTTTGAATTTGATGCGAAAGGGGAACCCAAAATAAATTTTCTTGTTTTGCCTGAACAAACCCAAGTGGTCATACTACTTTGTCTTTAAGTAAGAACTACAACTCCCAGAATTCCCTGGTGGAGAAAATCAGTGACTCTTTATTTAAGGACAAATAAGGCAGCCCTTTTTGCCCTAAGCCTCTGGCCTAGGCAAGGGGGTACGACAAGACCAATGAGACAGCAAGGACCTCTGCAGCGGTCTCATATGAGCTCATACCCAAGATACCATTTCTATCTATGCCGCCATCAAGCCAGGAAGCTACAAATAATCCCAAACTCTGGAAGCATGCTGAGTCCAGAAGGTTGCCAGTTGTGACAGCAACATTTTCACCCTCTCCTTGGGTAGGAAGACCCTGCCTACACAAGTGTTGATTGGGAAGGCTCCAAGTGACTCTTCCCACGATTGATCACCCAACCAAGACTCTCCAGGAACTACACCACACAAGTTGGTCGACACCAGAGTCACCTCTGACAGCAACCTGGCTCAAATAAACCAATTGTCCAGATATAGGTGAACACAGATCTCTTAGCACTGCAACTGCCAAGACCATGACTTTTGAGAACACCCTTGGAGCAGAGGGAAAGTCAAAGGGAAGAGTGGCATATTGAAAATGAGAGCCAAGTATGGTGAAAACTGAGAAAGTGCTCTTGATCCTTGCGTGATAGAATGTGGCGTGGCACTGCGCTGCCTGGATAACTTACCACAGTCACCATACCAAAATGTAGAGTTTGCAGGTAGATGCTGACTCCACTGAGGTTGAGGATTGGCCCAAAACAACCATCTTTCTTTGGTACCACGAAGTAGATGAGGTACCGGCCCTTGCTTTGCTCAGCAGGAGGGACTAGGACAACCACCCGCAGATGGAGCAATGTTTCCATTGTGACCTGAACTGCGGCTCTCTTGGCCATAGAATCACATGGGGAGACAATGAAGGCATCCAGGATAGGCTCCCTGTATTCCAGAATGCAGCCATACTGAATGGTATCTAGCAACCAGCGATCCTTGGTAACCTGGGCCTATTCCTGATAGAAAAGGCACAGCCTGCTGCCCACTGGAGGCATCCTGGAATGGGCCTCCAATCCATCATTGCGCTGGATGGGAAGTGGCACTTCTGGAGATGGTAGATCCCTGGGGTCAGCGAGTCCCTCAAAAGGGCTGATTCTCAGACAGAAAACAAAATGAGAAAGAGATGGTGGACTTTCTGGGGCAACACTTGCAGGGATGTTTGGAGGGGTGTGAGGGAATGGGGTCCCAGGAACTCCGGGATTACAGGTATTGAGAATGAACAAAAATGGGCAGATGCTGAAGAAGACGACTTGTCCATTTGTTTTCAAGACCCCTCTGGCCTATCCTCTGGGAGGTAAGGAGGTTTGGACTTGCCTAAATCCATAACCAGCTTCTCCATACAAAAGCTTCCCTTAAAGGCAAGCTGGGACAATCAGGACTTGGAGGCTGCGTCTGCTGCCCAGTTGTAAAGCCACATCCAGCATCGTGTCACCGTTGACAGAGCAATGTCTAACTACCAAGCAGATAATATCATATATAGCATCTGACAGAAAGCGTAGTTACTCACCTGTAGCAGGTGTTCTCCATGGACAACAGGAATAAGTTCTCACATATTGATGATGTCCCCGATGGAGCTCCACATGGACATGCTCCCCAGCTTCCATTCAAAGCTTTTGGGAGGCTCCACTGTGTAGCAGCAGAGCGCAGACAAACCAATGATACCAGGAGTCTGTTCAGAAGGTCCAAATCATTTATTTGTGCACAAGTCTCAAGCAGAATCAAATTCAAAATGGCTGAGCAATGGTTTCTAGTGAAACAACAACTTTTATAGACTTCTACTCCATTCTAGACATAGGAAAACATTTCATTGGTCCCGGTACCCTCCCGTACACCTTCTATTGGTCCCGGTACTGATATGGCTATCCAATGATGTCCTTTGACTGGGCTTAGCACCTGCTTACCCCCCTTCTAGTCCCAATTACAATGGTCAGTTCACCAACTTAGATACTTTTCTCCTCCAAGGCCATTTAACTAGTTAGCACATGTGGGAAAGCAGGGCACTGTAACCTTTCTTTCAGCAGATTTAATTAATTCCATAGCAGCTATATGTTCTTATCAGTAGCAATTTAAACTTGTTTTTCTACATTTTCTGAGTTCTGATTCTGCTCGTCTAAGCTGATTTATGCTTTGCTAAGTTCTAGTTCTACAATAGCAGAATATTGGGGGATGTGCAATTCCTATGGGCCTCTCCACAGGCTTCATTTACAGGTCAAGCTGTTTAGGCCTGTCTGCTTATTTCAGACACTATGGATCACAGGCCTTCGCCTACCACAACTGTGCATGCACACCTGCCTGCCCACCTGCCACAGTGCCATCTTCTCCAGTATAGCGTAGTTACTCACCTGTAACAGGTGTTCTCCAGGAGCAGCAGGAATCAGTCCTCACTTATGGGTGACGTCGGCGCCGACGGAGCCCTCGCGGAGCAATTTTCCCCAGCTTTCAAAGAAAGCCTTTGGGAATTGCAGCGCGCATGCGCGGTCGTCTTCCCGCCCGAGGGTGCCATCTTAGCCAGTCAGATGACATAGCTAAAAAAGACAGCATAAAAATTTGCAAAAAAGAACATAAGCAGACGATTGCAACTCCAAGGGGAGGAGGGAGGGTAGTGAGGACTGATTCCTGCTGCTCCTGGAGAACACCTGTTACAGGTGAGTAACTACGCTTTCTCCAGGACCAAGCAGGAAGTCAGTCCTCACTTATGGGACTCCCAAGCTCAAGGCTACCGGAGACCCTAAGCACAAAAATGAGCTCCCTCTAGCTCAGCAGCACAGAAGGATAGAATCTTCGCTGAATTATCACCCACCGGTAGCCCACATCCGGGATGGAGGGTAGGAGTTGCTCAGACCTCAAAGAGATTACGGAGGACTGCCTGTCCGAAAGCACTGTCCCTACAGGACTCCCTCTCGAGACAGTAATGGACCGCAAAAGTCTGGCTTGAAGACCAAGTAGCGGCCCGGCAGATGTCTGCCAGCGGAACAGAGCGGAGGTAAGCCACTGACGTGGCCTTTGCCCGAACGCAATGAGCCGTGACTCGACTTTCTAAGGAGAGTCCGGCTGCCCCATAAGCCCAAGAGATACAGTCCGCAACCCAGATGGACAGAGTACGCTTGGAGACCGGGAGCCCCAATCTATTGGGGTCAAAAGACACAAAAAGCTGAGCAGCTTTACGGTGCTCACGCGTACGGTCAAGGTAGAAGTTCAATGCCCTTCTACAGTCCAGGGTATGGAGGACCGTTTCAGCTCGGCTGGAGTGTGGTCTGGGAAAGAAGGTTGGAAGTACCACCTCCTGATTGATGTGAAAAGGGGAGACCACTTTAGGCAGAAATTTTGGGTGAGTCCGTAGGACTACCCTATTCTTGTAGAACCTAGTGTAAGGGGGATCAGACACGAGGGCCTGCAATTCACTTACGCGTCTAGCGGAAGTGAGGGCTATCAAGAACAGTGTTTTCCAAGACAGAAAACGGAGAGAACAGGTAGCCATAGGTTCAAAAGGCGGACAGGTGATCCGCTGCAAAACCACATTCAGGTCCCAGTCAGGCGCTGGCGGGCGCAGAGGTGGTTTAAGTAGAAGGAGACCTCGGAGAAACCTCGCTACGAGAGGGTCATTGGAGAGAGGTCTGCCGTCCACTGGCACATGATGTGCTGAAAGAGCACTGAGGTGAACTTTGACGGAGTTGGACTTAAGTCCCAGATTAGAGAGGTGCAGCAAGTACTGCAAGATCACCGACACCGGGCAGGAGAAGGGATCCTGAGACTGTTGGGTACACCAGACTGCAAAGCGACGCCATTTAAGGGCGTAGCATTTGCGGGTAGAAGGCCGTCGCGAAGCCAAGACGACCTCCTCCACCTCCGCCGGCAGGAGAAGGGGAGCAAGGACTACCCTCTCAGCAGCCAGGCCATGAGGTTGAGAGACCTGAGGTTGGGGTGCAGGAGGGACCCCTGATCCTGAGTGAGGAGATCCGGTTGTACCCCCAGAGGGATTGGATCCTCCACCGCCAGTTGCAGCAGGAGCGGAAACCACGGCTGCCTGGGCCAGCGAGGGGCCACCAGGATCATGAAGGCTTTGTCTCGGAGAACCTTGAAAAGAGTCCGAGAGACCAGCGGGATGGGAGGGAAAGCGTACAGAAGGCTCCCCGACCACGAGATCAGAAAGGCGTCCGCCGCAACCCGAAGGGGGTGTGGCTGACGAGAGCAGAAGCGAGGAAGCTGCCGGTTGTGAGGACTGGCAAAGAGATCCACCGTGGGGAGACCCCACTTGAGGAAGAGCTTCTGAACTACCAAGGGATCCAGACGCCACTCGTGCGGCTGGAGGACCCTGCTGAGTTTGTCTGCAAGGCAATTTTCTTGGCCCGGGAGATAAACTGCCTTGAGGAGAATGCCGTGACTGACGGCCCAAGAGCAGAGCTTCTGTGCCTCCCGGCAGAGGAGGAAGGAGCCCGTGCCCCCCTGCTTGTTCACGTAGAACATGGCAACTTGATTGTCCGTCTGGACAAGGACGGACTGTTGGGAAGTCAGGTGGGAGAAGGCCTTGAGAGCTAGGCGGATCGCCCTGAGCTCCAGGAAGTTGATCTGCTGAGCAGACTCCCACGTGGTCCAGAGGCCCTGAGTACGTGCCTCTTGGCAATGTGCTCCCCAGCCCAGGAGGGATGCATCGGTGGTCAGCACCCGGGTCGGCTGAGGTGACTGGAAAGGCATTCCGAATATCAGGTTCGGCTGCCGGAGCCACCACCGGAGAGACGAGAGCAGCGGCTCGGAGACGCGCACTAGGTCTGCCAGGCCGCCTGTGGCTTGTCGCCACTGCTGGCGGAGACACCATTGAGCAGACCGCATATTCAGGCGGGCATTGGGGGTCACATGGACGGTGGAAGCCATATGGCCGAGCAGTCTCAGGAAGCGCCTGGCGGAGACCAGGGGCTGGCTGCGAAAGCGGTCGGCTAGGTCCATGAGCCGTTGAGCCCTGTCGAGCGGTAGGTACGCTCGTGCCCGAGGAGTGTGCAGCCTTGCGCCGATGAACTCGAGATCCTGTGAGGGGAGCAAAGTGGACTTTGCGAAGTTTATAACAAAGCCCAAGTGCTGCAGCAGAGTCACCGTGCGGCACGTGGCGTTGGTGACCTCCTGAGCGGACGCTGCTCTGATGAGCCAGTCGTTGAGGTACGGAAAGACATAGAGGCCGTGAAGCCGGAGATGGGCCGCCACGACCGCGAGACATTTTGTGAAGACTCGCGGTGCGGAGGATAGGCCAAAGGGCAGTACTCTGTACTGGTAATGATTTCCTGCCACCACAAACCTTAGGTATGGGCGGTGGCTTGGGTGGATGAGGATGTGCGTGTAGGCATCCTTTAGATCCAAGGAGCATAGCCAATCTCCCTGCTGGAGGTAGGGCAGAAGGATTCCAAGGGTAAGCATTTTGAACTTCTCCCGCACAAGGAACTTGTTGAGGTTGCGCAAGTCCAGGATGGGTCTGAGGCCCCCTGTTCTCTTTGGTATCAGAAAATACCTTGAATAAAAGCCTTGACCTCTCAGGTGGTGGGGCACCGGTTCCACCGCCTGTTCCTGCAGAAGACCTGCTAACTCCTGAAGGAGCAACTCCCTGTGCAGAGGGGGGCGCGAAGGTTCTCCTGAAAATAGGAGGGAGGGACCTGATGGAAGTGGAGAAGGTAGCCTTCTCGCACGACCTGAAGTACCCAGGCATCTGCGGTGATGCTGGACCACCTGTGGGCGAAGTGAACCAGCCGGCCTCCGGTGCTGGGAGGAACCAGCGGGGGGGGAGAGGCTATGCTGAGCGAGTCAAAAACCCCCACCCTGCTGAGCAGGGGCTGGTGGTGCAGGCTTGGGGGCTTGCTGCCTACGGGACCCGTTACCCCGTCCCTTGGCCTGCTGGCCCTGTTGGGGAGCTGCAGGGGCCTGATAATGGGGGTACTGTTTGTAGGCAGCCGCCTTCCTCGGGTAAAAGGACTTTTTTCCCGAGCCCTTCTTTTTCTGGGAAGGGGCGGAGGTCTTCCTAGAAAGCCTGGTCCTGGTGAGAGTCTCAGTCTCAATTTGTGCAGCCTTTTCCGCCATGGGCTTGCCAAAGAGGTTTTCGCCTCGGCAGGGGACATCGACCAACTTGTCCTGTACCCAGGGCTCAAGGTCCGACGACTGAAGCCAAGCCTGTCGGCGGGCACCGATGCCGGCTGCGGCCACTCTAGCCGAGGCCTCAAAGCCATCATAGGCTGCTCGGGACATGAACTTTGAGCATTCCCGAATGCCCGTGGACAAGGCTAGGAACCTCCGCAAGGGCTCCTCGGAGAGACCAGCGGAGAATCCGGCTAGCTCTTTAGCCAGATCCCGGAGATACATGCCCATGTAGAGCTGGTAAGTCTGGACACGACATGCGAGCATAGAGCCCTGGAAGCACTTCTTGCCAAGGCCATCCAGGTTACGGGCCTCCCTTCCAGGAGGCACCGAGGAGTGCATCTTCTGGCTCTTAAGACGATGCATGGCCGATTCCACTACCATGGAATGGTGTGGCAGCTGCGCCTTCTGAAAGCCAGGGCTCTTGCGGACCCGATAGAGAGAATCGACCCGCTTGCTCAGGACCGGCGAGGAGGCCGGACTCTCCCACATGCGGAAGAGTAGTCGTTCCAGCATAGGAGGAACCGGCACAGTAAAGTGCTCCCTCGCGGGAGAGTCATACTGGAGGGCGTCGAGCTCTTCGGCTCGAGGCTCCTCCTCGGGATCCGCAGGGAAGGCCAAAGCCTTGGCCATATCCCTAACGAAGTCCGAGAACCGGGCATCCTCCGGGGGGGACTGCTTCCGAGGCTCGGACCCCGGTGAGTCCGATGGGACACACCGAGTCCGGAAAGAATCAGGTGACTCTTCCTCCTCAGACTCCCAGACCGACTCCGACGAGGACTCGGTGGGGTCGGCCCGGGCAGGGTGCGGCGCCAGCCGTCCCGACGTCGAGGGAGTCGGCGTTGGCGACCTCGGTCCCGAACGGGAGGCCGAGGGTGACCTCGACCGAGGATCGACTCGAGTTCTCATTGACTCGAGGATCGGCTCGGTCTCCGGGGTCGACTTGGACGTCGACGTCCCGGCGGTCGGGGCAGCGGCGCCAGCGAGGCCGGCGAGCAGTGCCCGCTGCTGGTCCATGAAGGCAGACAGTCTGCTCTCCAAGGCCGTCAACCTGAGTCCGAGCTCAGGTGACCCAGCAGCCCCCGACTCGGGCCCCGACGGCGTCGGGCCCGACGTCGGCTGTCGCGGAGGCGAGTCCAGAAGGACCACAGGACTTACCCGGGCAGGCATCTCCGACTCCAGGCGAGGTCGCTTCGGGATGTGTTCCTTCTCCAAGGACCCGGGGCGGCTGTCGGGGCTATGCGACCTGGCCCTCGCGGAACCAGGAGCGTCCACCGACGCCGCCCTCGCGGGTTTTTCCTTCCGACGATGGTCCCCGGAGGGAGAACCCCGGTCGGAGGAGCTCCGGCGACGGTCCGAGCTGGAGCCTTTCGACGCGGAGGCCTCCGACGAGGTCCGGGTACGGCTGGGGTCAGCGAAGATTCTCTCACGCTGATGCCGCCGACTCCTCAACGCCTTTGAGGACAGTTTGCTGCAGGGCCCACAGATCAGTTCCTCATGATCCGGGCCCAGGCAGCGGAGGCAAAAGTCGTGTGTGTCGGTTAGTGACATATTTCGGTCACACCGACCACACCGCTTAAACCCACTGGCAGCCATCGGGGGAAAAAGGGCCCCTGCGAGGTCAAAGGACCGGGCTGCCAGGGAAACCGAAAACGAAAGCTGACTAAGTCAGAAAAACCGAAAAAAGTAAGCGGACTCGAGACCGGCGTCGCGAGTCCGGGCGGGAAAACGATCGGCGTCGAACCGAAAGAAAAAAGGATAAAACAAAGAAGAAAATCAACTTTTTCGCGGGGACAAGACGGGGACGTCTGTAGGGCTCCGCGGAAAAAAGAAGACTGGCTAAGATGGCACCCTCGGGCGGGAAGACGACCGCGCATGCGCGCTGCAATTCCCAAAGGCTTTCTTTGAAAGCTGGGGAAAATTGCTCCGCGAGGGCTCCGTCGGCGCCGACGTCACCCATAAGTGAGGACTGACTTCCTGCTTGGTCCTGGAGAAAATAACATAGCAGTAGCCAAAAAGCAACTGCTCGGGGAAGTGGGAGGGTTGTGAGGACTTATTCCTGCAGTCCATGGAGAACACCTGCTACAGATGAGCAACTACACTTTCTCTATGGACAAGCAGGATGTAAATCCTCATGTATGGGACCTCCCAAGCTACAGGCTACCAAAAACAGAGGAGGCAAAAGGCCCAACATGGGCAACAAAACTGGAGAAAAAAACCCCGAACAGTGTGTGCAGTCCCTCTAGGGGACTCAACTGATTCAGCATCGTTAGCATACATCCTTACTGAGAGGTCTCTTTTTTTGGTAGCCTGGACAGATAGAAGGGCTGGTGGGAAGGAACTGAACCTATGTTCCAAAGAGATGCTAGAGTACGGCAGAGTGTGGCCACAGTTGCTGTCACATTGGGAATCCCCATCTAGACAGCAATGAGCTGTGAAAGTGTGGACAGAAGACCACGTTGCAGCTCTGCAGATCTCCTCCACGAAGACAGAGTGCAAGTTGGCCACCAATGCAGCCATGGCTGAGATACTGTGAGCTGTGTCATGACCATCAAAGCTCAGGCCTGCGTGGGCATAAGCGAAAGATATGCAGTCTGCTAGTCAAATGGACAGCATGCGTTTGCAGACAGCAGCCCATGGGCTTGCTAGGGTCGAAGGAGACTAACTTGGTGGACCTTCATACTCTCAAGGTGGAAGGCCAAAGTTTACTTGCAGTCCAGCATATGCAATGCTGCCTCCCCCAGTTGGCGTGAAGCCTGGGGAAGATGGCAGAACAACCAATTGATTTAGGTGGAAAGCAGAGACCACCCTGAGCAGAAAATGTGGATGGGCTCTCAAGACCACCCTATTATGGTGGAACCTTGTGTACGGTGGGTGAGCCACCAAGGCCTGGAGCTCACTGACACAGCATGATGAAGTAACCGCCACAAAGAACAAGACCTTCCAGCTCAGAAACTTTGAGGAGGAGGAAGCAAGCGGCTCAAAGGGAGCTGTCAAGAGCGGCGCAAGAACCACACTGAGATTCCAAGCCACCACAGGGGACTTGAAAGGAGGCTTAGAGAGGAGCAAGCCCCATGTCAAGTGAACCATCAAGGGCCGAGTGGAGATGGGCTTCCCCTCCGAGCCGCAATGGTAGGCCCTAATCAGGCTCAAATGGACTCTGATGGAATTGGACTTGAGACCAGAGTCTGAGAGGTGCAAGAGGTACTCAAGCAGGAAGTCAATCCTCACATATAGGACTCCCAAGCTACAGGCTACCGAAAAAACCTATAAAAGCCACGGGTGACCCAAAACGCAGACCGTAAAGGGCAGGAAGGTGTGCTGGTTGGCTGGAAGTCTGACACTGCAGCAGCAGCATCCAAGATGCAATCCCCACTCCGGTAGCAAGGACACAGAGGGCTGGAGGGAAGGAATTGCATTATTCCCCAAAGAGGTGACTGAGTACGGCCTGGCTGAAGGCACTATCCCTCTGGGAGGTCTCCTCTAAACAGTAATGTGCAGCAAAGGTGTGCGCAGAGAACCAGGTGATGGCCCGGCAGATGTCCAGCAAGGGCACAGACCGCAGGCTGGCCACTGAGGCCGCCATGGCACGCACATTGTGAGCTGTCCTATGATGTTCCAAAGAGCCCCGCTTGTTGACAGGTGAAAGAAATGCAGTTGGCCACCAAATGAGAGAGTGCACTTGGAAACTGTGACCCCAAGACGGCTGGGATCGAATGAGACAAAGAACTGTGTCGAGCGGCATGGGGTTGTGTCCTCTGGATGTAGGACATGGCATGCTTGCAGTCTAACATGTGCAGAGAGGCTTCCGCCTTGGAGGAGTGAGGCCTGGGAAAAAAGGTGGGTAATATTACCTCCTGGTTCAAATGGAATGCACAGATCACCTTTGGCAAGAACTTAGGGTGTGTCCAAAGGATGACCCTTTTCCTGTGGAACCTGGTGTAAGGCTCATGTGCCACCAGGGCCTGCAGTTCACTTACATGCCTGGCTGAGGAGAGCACCACCAGGAATATGACCTTCCAAGAGAGGTACTTGTGATGGCAGGTAGCCAGGGGCTTGAAAGGCGAGGCCATGAGCTTCCCCAGCACAAACTGAGGTCCCATGCCACCGGCGGTTGGCAGACCAGGGGCCATGAGAGGAGGCAGCCTCGCATGAACTGGCCCACCAAGGGGTGCACTGACACAGCCTGGTCATTCACTTCATGGTGGTGAGCAGAGATGGCACAAAGATGCACTCTGACCGAGTTGGACTTCAGGCCTGCCCCTAACAGATGTAAGAGATATCTTAATAGCTCTGCCTTTGCGCAGGAGAAAAGGTAAAGGCCTTCTCCCGCACACCAGAGGGAAAAGCTACACTACTTGAAGGCATAATCCCGTGACATAGAGTCCTTACACGAGGCCAGCAAGACGTCTTTCACTGACGAGGAGGCAGTGATGCGCAATGGCTAGCCTCTCAGCATCCAGGCCATTAGGGCCAGGAACTGGAAATTGGGGTGCCACAACGTCCCTTCCTCCTGGGAAAGCAAGTATGGGGCACTCTCCAATGGCCAGGGGTCCCCCTGGGACAGCTGCAGGAGCAGGGGAAACCAGGGCTGCCTGGGCCACCTGGGTGCAATGACGACGACAGAGGCCATCTCTGTTTGGATTTTGAGGAGGGCCCGAGGCACCAGGGGCATTGGTGGTAATGCATACAGAAAGCCCCTGAACCAAGGAAGGAGGAACAAATCTACCATCTCCCAACTCTGGGCCGGCCTCTGGGAGCAGAAGCGTGGTAGTTGTGTGTTCTCTGGGCCGTAAGATCTCCCCAGTATGGTCAGATTCAAGGGTTTGGAGAATGCAACTCAGGCGGTCGGCCAGTATTTTGTCCTGGCCTGGTAAGTACACTGCCTTGAGAGAGATGTTCTTCCCTGCTGTGAAGTTTCAGAGGCATACCGCCTCCCAGCAGAGGTGGTACGATCCCATGCCCCACTGCTTGTTGATGTAAAACATCACTACCTGGTTGTCCATCTGGACTTGAACCACCTGTCCTTCCAGATGGTCCTGGAAGACCCACAGGTACTGTTCCCTCTAAGCTGTGCGCGTGTGCGCGCGCACACACCTCGCTGAGCGAGCGCACATACTTTACAGCAGAGTGCACAAAAATTACAGTTCTGATTCTGATAGAAAACAACACATATGTCTTAAAATTTAAAAGTTGTTATGTATTTACGTTTTTCACAAGTTCTACAATGTTTTCTAGTGCAATCAAGGTGGTGTACATATTGTATTCTGATGTGTAGTCAAATTTTAAAGTATATAACTCCGAGTGTTGTTATGTGGCGCACAAAAATTTAACCTTCCTTCAAAAGCTGCACAGCTGATATTTTATGCGCACACAGCCTACAAAAAATTAGAGGGAACATTTCCCACAGGGCATGACAGACTACCCGGAATGCCAGCAAGTTCATCTGTGAGGCACTCTCCTCTGGCAACCATGGGCCCTGCGACTGCAGGTGATTGCAGTTGGCACCCCAGCCCATCTTTGATGCATCCTTGATAAGGATGCGCTGCACTGGTGGGGCCTGGCAGGGAGGCCAGCTCTGAGGTTGAGATGGTCAGAGAGGTCACTAAGACCAGCATGATCTGGATGCAGTCCTCAAGGTGGCCGGATGCCTGCGACCACTGGGCACCGGGTGTCCACAGAGCCTGCCGCATGCGCAGGCAGGCAAAAAGAGTCACATGGATGGTGGCGCCATGTTTTCCAAGAGGTGGAGCATCATCCGGGCTGTCACTGGTGCACCACTCTGTGCCTCTTGTGCTAGGACGACAAGGCATTGTGCCCGATCTAGAGGCAGGAAGGCCCTTGCCCGGGTGGAGTCGAGCAGGGCCCCTATGAACTCTAGCCACTGCGTTGGGGAGAGATGAGACTTTGGGAATTTCACCACAAAGCCCAAGTGCTGCAATAGCCCTAGAATGCGCTGTGTTGCATTGTGCACCTCATCCAGTGTGCTGGCCCGCACAAGCCAGTTGTCCAGATATGGGAAAGAGTCTCAGAAACTGGTCGAGGAGGACCACATGCCCAAGG
The DNA here is from genome assembly GCA_033557465.1 of Ichthyophis bannanicus. Classification (NCBI taxonomy): domain Eukaryota; kingdom Metazoa; phylum Chordata; class Amphibia; order Gymnophiona; family Ichthyophiidae; genus Ichthyophis; species Ichthyophis bannanicus. Next base: position 140,328,202 of record CM066035.1, on the reverse strand, counting down.
AATGGGACTGTGACCTCGACCGGGGGCGAGGGCTTACCCGAGGCTGGTGGCACGTGAGCTCGGCTCGATGACTGGGGACTCCCCTGCAGTCAGGGGCCCAGTCATCAGGGCAGATGATGCAGACAAACCGGACATCATTCCCTGCTGCATGACCAGGATGGCAGTTATGTTCTGCTCCATGTTTGCTATTCTGGTTTCCAAGCCAGAAGGCTACTCCGCTTTCAGCGCAGGCACAGACATTCTCACAAGTGCATCCTCAACGAGGACTATGATCTCAAGGAACTTCGCACAGTCTCTGCTGCTGAGGAATCCTTCTTGAGGACCTCGGTGGGGCGCTTCTCGGAGTTGACTGAGTCCCTCCAACTCGTCTTACTGGGTTTCTCCGGTGGAACCTCGACGGACTTCAAGGATTTTTTTCTTCTTTCGCTCGGGGTCCGAGGTCTTCTCAGAGGAGCCGCCACCGCGGGACTCTGAGGACGCTCTGGCCTCACAAAAAGTGCTGGGCTTGGAATTCGGCTTTGGGGAGGCCAGTGCTGAGTTGGACTTTGGGAACAGTTTCTCCTGCAACTCCGACCTCTTTTTATTAGTTTTAGGCATCATGACCTGGAAAGAGTCACAGGAGGTGTTATCATGGTCCGGTCCCATGCAGTGTAAACAGTAGTCATGGGTGTCTGTGACAGACATTGTTTGACTACAGTGATCACGTTTTTTGAACCCACCAGGAGATATAGTGGGGAACACCTGGCTGGGGTCAACGACCCCCTCTGGGCGAAAAAGGGCACGAAGCCGGTCGAGATAAGCCTTGATCAAAAATGAGGGAAAGAGCCAAGAACAGAGCCGAGCCCAGCACCAGCTCAAGGTGGTAAGAGGAACTGGTACGCAAACTGGGAACAGTTCATTTTTTAAGGATATAGCAAGGATTTTTTCCAGGGAAACTGGATATGCATCCATTGAGCTCCACGGAAAAAAAGAGACTGAGGAAGATGGCACTCTTGGGCGGGGTAGCATGTCCTAAAGGCTTTCTTTGAAAGCTGGGGAAATGCTCTGTGTGGGCTCCATCGGCGCCGACATTGTCCATATGTGAGGACTGACTTCCTGCTTGTTCCTGAAGAATAATTTATAAACCATCATATATCCCTTCAGCTATTTCTTTTCCAAGTTGAAGAGCTCTAACTGTTTAAATATTTCCTCATAAGAATATCCTTCTATCCCCTTTACAATTTTGGTGGCTCTTCACTGTAATTTTTCTAATTCTACTATAGCCTTCTTAAGATATGGCAACTAGAATTCCACACAATATTCCAAATGAGGTCACACCATGGAATGATACAGAGATATTATAATATCCTTGTTTTTATTCTCCATTCCTTTCCTTATGATTCCCAGCATTCTATTTGCTTTCTTGGCTGCTGCTGCACACTGGGCAGAGGGTTTCAACGTATTATCCACGATGACATCTAAGTCTTTTTCTTGGGTGGTGGTTCCTAATGTGGAACCTTACATATTGTAACCATAGTTTGGGTTGTTCTTTCCTAGATGCATAACTTTGCACTTGTCTATATTAAATTTCATCTACCATTTGGACATCTAGTCTTCATATTTATCAAGGTCCTTTTGCAATTTTTCATAATCCTCTTGTGTTTTAACAACTTTGATCACCTCACTCATTCCCATCATTTATGAATTTGTTAAAAAAGCAGCAGGCCTAGCACAGATACCTGGATACTCCACTATTTACCTTTCTCCATTGAGAAAATTGCCCATTTAGCTCTACTCTGCTTTCTATCTTTTAACTAGATCCAGATCCACAATAGTACACTGCCTCCTACCCCACGACTTTTGAATTTCGCTGAGTCTCTCATGACAGATCTTATCAAAGGCTTTCTGAAAATCCAGATACACTATATATCAGGGTCTCCAACTCTGGTCCTGGAGGGCACCAAACCAGTCCGTTTTTTGGGATATTCCTAATGAATATGCATGAAATACATTTGAATACAATGGGGACAGTACATGCAAATATATCTCATGCATATTCATTAGGGATATCCCGAAAACCTGACTGGTGCCCTCCAGGACTGGAGTTGGAGACCACTGGATTACATCAACTGACTCGTCTTTGTCTACCTTTTTATTCATACCATCAAAAAAATAACAGATTAGTAAAACAAGACACCTTGGCTAAATCCATGTTGGCTTTCTCCCCTTGAACCATGACTATCTACACGTTTTGTAATTTTTTTCTTTATAATGGTTTCTACCATTTTGCCTGGTATTGATGTCAGGCTCACTGGTCTTTAAATTTCTGGTCAGGTAATACAGATGATTTTAATGATAATTCGCAGATTACTAATATAAGGTCTGCAATCTCGTGTTTCAGTTCTTTCACCCTTGGATGTATACCATCCTGTCCAGGTGATTTGCTACTCTTAAGGTGATCAGATAGTTGTAATACATCTTCCTGGTTTATCAATATTTCTTTCAATTCTTCTGATACATCACCTTTAAATACCATTTCAGGCATAGCTAACTTCCCTACATTATCTTCAGTAAAGACAGAAGCAAATAATTCATTCAGTCTTTGTGCCATGGCCTTGTCCTCCCTTAGCACCCCCTTTTATCTCTCCATCATCTAATGGTTCAACTGACTCTCTCACAGGTTTTTTTGCTACGAATGTACTTGAAAAAGTTTTTATTATGTGTTTTTCCTTCCATGGCAGGCTTTTTTTCAAATTCTCTCTTTGCCTGCCTCATCAGTGCCTTGCATCTAACTTGCCAGTGCATATGTTGTTTCCCATTTTTTGTCATTTGGCTCCTTTTCCCATTTCCTGAAAGATGCTTTTTTGGCTACAACAGCCTCTCTGACCTCACCTTTAAACCATGCTGACAGTTTTATGACTCTCCTTCCACTTTTCTTAAAGCGTGGACTATAGCTGGTCTAGGCTTCCAAGATAGTATTTTTAAACAATGCCCATGCTTGATGTAAATCTTTAACCTTTGCAGCTGCTCCTTTCAGTTTTTTCTTAACTATTTTCCTCATTTCATTAAAATCTCCCTTTTGAAAGTTAAAAGGTAGTACTGTGGATTTTCTTGCCATCTTTCCTTCGCATATTAAGTCAAATGCAATCATGCTATGATTACTAGTGCCAAGTGGCCCCAACACCCTTATCTCCTGCACCAGATCCTAAGGACTAGAACCAAAATAGCTTCCCTTCTTGTCAGTCCATGAACTAGCTTTTCCAAGCAGCAGTCATTTATTTCATCTAGAAACTGTCTCCCTAGCATGTCCTACTGGGACACTGACCCAGTCGATACCGGGGTAATTGAAATCACCCATTATTACTCTGTTGTAACTTTTGTTAAAATGTTACAAGAAATCAGGGAAGCTATCATCCATCTATTCATTCTGGCCAGGCGGTTGGCAGTACACCTCCACTGCCATCGCCTTTTATTTTTTACATGGAATTTCTATCCATAGAGATTCTACAGTATTTTGTTTCCCACAAAACTTTAATCCTGTGTGACTCGATGCTCTCTATAACAGAGTGCAACCCTTCCACCAATTTGATCTACCCTATCATTGTGATAGGTTTGTACCCAGGTATCACACTGTCACACTGGTTGTCCTCCTTCCACTAGGTCTCTCTGATGCCTCTCATATCTAACATTTCATTTAGTGCTGTATATTCTAACTCTCCCATCTTATTTTGTAGACTTCTAGCATTTCCATACAGGCATTTTGGAGGTTGTATTTTATTCATATTAATCTGGTTATCAGTTTATAGGGGTAATTTGAAATCTTTCAGCTATGTCTGCTCTGTACCTAAGGGCATCTGGGTTACTTTTATCGTTCTTAGAACTGTCGGGATGCCCTAACTTCTCTCGTTTGCTAGTACCTTTCAAGCATACATCCTTCTGAACCATGTGCACTTGGGCGACTGCCGGCTTTGCCTTACTATCTAGTTTAAAAGCTGCTTTATCTCCTTTTTAAATGCCAGCAACCTGGTTCCATTCCAGTTAAGGTGGAGCCCATCCTTTTGGAAAAGCCCCTCCCTTACCCAGAATGTTGCCCAGTTTCTAACTTTCTTCCTTGTACCATCGCCTCATCCATGCATTCAGACTCCGGTGCTCTGCCTGACTTTTGGGTCCTGCACGTGGAACAGGAAACATTTCAGCGAATGCTACTCTGGAAGTTATGGATTTTAATTTCCTATCTAAATTTGGCCTCCAGAACCTCCGTCCCATACTTTCCTATGTCATTGGTACCAACAGGAGGATGTCTTCGAGCTCCACTGGGAGGTACAGCGAGGCTAGAGAGACCCGTTCAGCAGCCAGGCTGTTAGGGATAGTGAGACCAAGTTCGGGTGAAGCACCCGTCCCTCCTCCTGCGTCAGCAGACCGGGGGCACTGCCCAGGGAAACCGGAGGCTCCGACGAGTGCCGGAGTAGAAGCGGGAACCAAGGTTGTCGAGTCCACGAAGGAACCACGAGAATCACCAAGGCTCGGTCGCGCTGGATCTTGTGGAGGGTCCTCGCAATGAGAGGAGTGTGGGGGGGGGGGGGGGAAACGCATACAGAAGCCCAGAGGTCCAGTTCAGGAGGAACGTATCCGGGGCCACCCTGCTCAGGTGTGGTATCGGCCCACAGAAGCAGGGGAGCTGCACATTTGTCAGGCTGGTGAACAGGTCCATGGACGGAGTCCCCCAGAGGTGGAACAGGTGAAGAACCACCTCAGGACTCAAACGCCACTCATGCGGGCGGAGAAGCCTGCTGAGCCTGTCTGCAAGGACACTGCCTTGGCCCGGGAGGTAGACAGCTTGTAGAGTCATGCCCCAGCACACTGCGAAGGAGCAGAGAACTGCCTCCCGACAGAGGAGGCGAGAGCCCGTGCCCCTCTCCTTGTTTATGTAGAACATCGTGACTCTGTTGTCAGTCTACACGAGCACCGATCTGCCCTTCAGGTGGTACTTGAAGACCTTCAAGGCCAACCGGACCATTCGAAGCTCAAGCAGGTCGATCTGCTATCAAGATTCCTCAGGTGACCACCGCCCATGTGCAGAGGTGGTTGCAGTGGGCTCCCCAGCCCAACAACGAGGCGTCCGTCATCAGGATGATTTTGTGCGGATGAATCTCGAAGGGCATGACCTGAAGAAGGCTCTGGGGGTCCTGACACCAGGCTAGGGACTCGACTAGGCTGCGAGATACTCAGACGGGGTCCCGGAGGCGGCCTGAGGTTTGGGTCCATTGCGCTCTGAGGCACCACTAGGCCACTCGCATGTGCATGGGGAATGACGTGGACAGTCGAGGCCATGTGCTCCAGGAGGCGCAGCATGGTCCGTGCAGAGATGCTGGGCTGGCCTTGGACCTCGGAAGCCAGAGCGCGGAGCTGATCCGTGCGAGCTCGAGGAAGAAAGGCAGTCGCACGTTCTGTGTCCAGAAGAGCGCCAATGAATTCCAGGGTCCGCACTGGTGTGAGATGGGATTTGGAGTAGTCTTGGGGTCTTGGGCAAACCATTTAACCCTCCATTGCCCATGTTCCCTGTAAAATAGTTATCTCCAAGTTATAATGCCCTGTTCAATGTAATTCCAGTTTGTTCAATATAAACTGCCTTGATATCATGAAAGGCGGTATATAAGAAATGTTAAATAAAATAAATAAATACATAGTTGATTAGGAAACAGAGGTGCTCGAGGAGGAGGACCGTGCGCGACGCTGAGAGGTGAACCTCCTCTGCTGAGGCGCCTGAGACGAGCCAATCGTCTAGGTAAGGGTAGACGGATATGCCCTGCAGCCGGAGGTGCGCCAAGGCTGCCGACGGGCACTTGGTGAAGACTCGCAGGGGCAGACACAAGCCCGAAGGGGAGCACTTTGTACTGGAAGTGCTATCCCTGCATCCCAAAACACAGGTACTTCCTGTGCTTGGGGTGGACCGGGATGTGTGCGTAAGCGTCTCTAAGATTCAAGGAGCATAGCCAATTGCCCTGCTGGAGGTAGGGCAGCAGGACACCAAGGGATAGCATTTTGAACTTCTCCTGCACCAGAAACTTGTTCAGATTTCTGAGGTTGAGGATGGGGCACAGGCCCCCATCCTCTTTGGAACAAGGAAGCACCGTGAATAAAATCCCTGACCCCGGAGGTGCAGCGGAACTCCTTCGACCGCTTGCTGTCCAAGGATATTGTTCAGCTCTTGCTATAAGCAAGCGTGGTGCGAGGGAAGCCGAGTAGGTTCGGCCAGAGAGAAGGGAGATGAACATGATACCCGTCCCGGATCACCTGCAGGACCCAGGTGTCCGATGTCATAACTGCCCATTCGGGGACGAAAAGGAACAGGCATCCTCCCACAAGTGGAAGGGTCCCCAAGGGGTGAGAGGCTATGCTTTCGACGTCAAAACCCCAGGGCTGGCTGGGGTGGCGCCAGTGCTGGGTCTTGGGCCCCTTGGGTTTCCTGTGATCCTGGGCACCCCCTTTTCCCTGAGCACAGGTCATCAGCGCAGGGGTAGGCAGGTATGGTGGGTATCCCCGATAGGGGATCCCTTTCCTCTGGAAGAAAGGCTTTTTGCCGTGCTGCTTCTTCCATGGAAGTGAGGTGGTTTTGCAAGAGAGACGGGTGCAAGTCATGAACTCCCTATCTCGGCTGCCTTGTCTTCTATGGGGATTGCCGAACAGCTGTTTGCCGAGGCAGGGGACATCCAGGAGTTTCTCCTGGACCTACTGCTCCAGGTCTGAAGACTGGAGCCACGCCTGGCGTCGGGCTCTGATGCCAGCCGCCGCTACACAGGCAGAAGACTCGAACCAGTCATATGCGGTGTGGGAAAGGTATTTTGAGCAGTCTGCGACTGACCTGAGGAGTGTCTGGAACCCGAGAAGGTGCTCCCCAACAAGGCCCGTGGAGAACCTACCAAGTTCTTTGGCGAGGTTGCAAAGGAACATACCCATATATATAGTTGGTACACCTGGATGTGGCACGCCATCATGGATCCCTGGTAAGCCTTGCACCTGAGGGCGTCAAGGGCATGGGACTTCCTATCAGGCAGGACCGAAGAGTGCGAATTTGGGCTCTTCTGTTTCTGCATCGCAGACTCGACTACCATAGAGGTGTGAGGAAGCTGGGTCTTCCGAAACCCTGGGCTGCGCTGGACACTATACATGGCATCAAGTCTTTTACTGACAATAGGGACCAAGGTGGGAGCTTCCCACATGCAGAGAAGCAGTCAGGATAGGATAGACTGTACCAGAACCGTAAGAAACTCCCTGGGTGGAGACTCATACTGTAAAATGTCAAGTTCCTCTGCCCTCGGCTCCTCCTTGGTCTGTGTCAGCAGATTGAGGGCTCGAGCCATATCCCGTACAAATGCCAGAAAAGAAGTGTCCTCAGGGGGCAACCCCTTTGCGAGGCGGATGGGGATGGGTCAGAGGGGAGATCCCTGTGGGTGAGAGTCTCTGGGGAAGTGTCCCCGTCTGATTCCCAGCCCGAGAGGTCCAAGAAGGACTCTGAGTCAGGCTGATCCCCGCACCCCCTGGCCGAGGCTCGCTTGGAGCCGAAGGCACTGGCTCTGGAAGACCTTGCCCTAAGGAACAGAACAGCGAGCGAAACCGGTGCCGAGGAACCTCACGAGGTCCGCGGCTCTTGGGGGTTTCCAAGGCAGTTTTTAGGACCCCAGTCGGGTGACCCTCGGTCTTGGGGTGCGAGTCAGCCATGCTGGGCAAAAGTGCCTGCTGGGCAGCGAGGAAGGCAGAAACGCTGCACTCCAGTGCCAGTATACAGGACTCCAAGTTGGGAGTGGGTCCCTGTGACGCTGACACCGGGGTTACCGGGTCTGGCGTGGAGGAGGAGAAGAGGTCCTCACCAGGACAATCCTCAGGAGACCGGGCACCATCTCTGGAGGCTTCCGTATTTGTACGAGGTACCTTTCGAGGCCGTTCCTTGTCTGACTCTTGGGAATGCCGGGGGGAGAACTAAGGGAGCAAGCGCGAGACTGCTCGCACTTGTCTGGAGCCCCCAACAGCGACTTCGAGGTCGTCTTCTTTTTCCGCTCCACCTCAGGCGAATCCTGATCGGAGTGATGCCTGGGGCACAGGAGTCGCTATGGGGGACCCCGCGAATGGTGGATCGGTAGGGCAAGGTGCCACCGGGAATCCCAGGACTGCCTTGCGGAAAATGTCATCGGATTTCTGCTTGCGGCTGAGCAAGGCCTTAGCGGACATTTTCTTACAAAGCAGAGCAGAGCTCCGGATTGTGGTCAACCCCCAGATACCATAGACAGCAGTCATGGGTGTTCGTGAGTGACATATTTTTGGAGCATCTGTCACACTTCTTAAATCCAGTGGCCATGGGGGCAAAAAGGGCTCCTGTGAGGTCGAAAACCCTCAAGGCCAGCGGTCGGGGGGGAAAAAAAAAAAAAGGGCGCGAAAAGGGCCAGAAAGAAAAACACTAAATAGAGACAAAAAAAGGGAATCCCCTAGCTCACAGCCGAATCAGGGGCAAGGGGGGGGGGGGGGTGGAGGAAGAGGACTGGTGCTACTGGAAAAAATGGCCAAAAGGCCAAATCATGAAAAACGTTTTCTGAGGGGCGAGGACGTGCATCCGAAGGGCTCCGCGGAAAAAGGAAGATGGCACCTTTGGGCGGGAAAGGGACCACGCATGTGTGGCAGCAATCCCAAAGGCTTTCTTTGAAAGCTGGGGAACTGCTCCATCGGGGGATTGCTCTGTCAGTGCCAACGTCACCCATAAGTGAGGACCGACTTCCTGCTTGTTCCTGGAGAATAGACAGATTTATCAACTTTAACCCAAAGAATCACCCCTTTTCCCCAAGATTTAGAGAATTTCCCAGAAGGTAAAATGCTTACAAGTGCAGATTTCTTTCCAGCAGTAGTAAATAAACTAGTAACATAAGCAGCAATATATAAAAAATGTTATGTAATAAAAATAGCCCCTTTTTAAGGAACTCTCAGGCACACCACTTGTAGCGAAAGTGAGAGTTACCTTTGCTTGAAATGAAGTCCCACCAAGAATACAGCTTAGCAGTGTGGAATTAAAAAAAACAAAAGAAAAATGAGCAGATTGGATGAACCAATTGTTTTTTCTATCTGCCATCAACTACTATGCTAGATTTCACTCAGTCGTTACCTGCAAACTGCTGTGAAGAGGAGTGGTTTGCAGTTGAACAATGATCAGTTACTGAGTCAAGCCCTGAGAAAATGGAATTGTCCACTTCTGGGAGTAAAGGCAGAAATCCACTCTATTGAATAAAAACAACAATTATTGTTTTACATAAATGAAAATTTTCAAAGTCAGAAATAGTATTTTTTTTTTTTTTTTTTTACACTACAGGGCTTATATTAGAAGCCTTATTTGCAATTTCGACTTGTAAAATCAAGGCTTTTGCATGTGGAAATAGCATCTATGAGTCAATGACAATTTTAGAAACAGTCAAATTTACACGTGGGTGTTCTTAGTGCATCAAAGTTATGTGGGGGAATGTTAGGGGCATGGCCTGGGTGGGACAAAAATCTACATGTATTCCCCATTTCATAGAGGGAATGCACAAGCAAGCCAAAATTTGTCCACGTCTGAATTTATACCTGCTCCATGACACAAACAGCAATTTAAAAAGTTTATTTCACCCTCTGAACTGAAATGGGGTCAGGCAGAATGGCCCAGATGCACACTTAAGTGTTGACATTTGCACATTTTCATTGTGAAATGTCAGCATTTCCAGGTGTAAAGATGCCAGGTTTGCCCTGTTAATTTTTGACAAGTGTATATTTCTCCATTGGCTGGAAGAAAAGGCTTAGCAATCTACTTCCGGTGATACATTGCCAAGAAAACCAAGAGGCAGCTGGGTCGCCAGGATTCAGCACTGATTTGACAGCACTAAAAAAAAAAAGTTTTGAAATAGCTCCTTCCGCTACACCTGGATGGGTATCTTAAAAAATGGCTCCACTTTTAGTACAGCTGTTTCTAAAGTATCATCAAAACTGAGTACTACTTGACTGACATCTCAATTTTGATTTCCACGTCCTATCTAAAATGTGCCTTCACATGTATTATTGTTTCAAAGACAGTACAACATACCCACAAATACAGTATTCTCACTTTACATTAAATCCAATACAATATAACTGCCTAGGACCCAAGGTATAACCACCCATGAAAGCCCTCCAAACCCCCTCTTCTGCTCTCCCCAGGTTGAAAGGTCCTCACCTCGCTCACTCTCCCCTCCCCCAGTTGGCAGATATATAAAAACATAAGATATGCTATACTGGGTCAGACCAAGGTCCATCAAGCACAGTATCCTGTTTCCAACAGTGGCCAATCTAGGTCATACGTACCTAGCAGTTTCCCCAAAAGACACAGGCTCCACAATGCTTGTACTGGGTCAAGCATTGATATCCTGGGTCCCTTCTTAATAATGGTTTATGGACCTTTCCTCCAGGAACTTGTTCAAACCTTTTTTAAACCCAGCTACACTAACAGACTTTACTACATCCTCCGGTAACAAATTCCAGAGTTTGATTACAAGTTGAGTGAAAAAATATTTTCTTTTATTAGCCTTAAATAGTTTACCCTGTAGTTTCATTGCATGTCCCCTAGTCTTTCTATATTCTGATAACGTAAACAATTGATCTAAGTTTACCCGTTCTACTCCGTTCATTAATTTATAGACTTCTATCATATCTCCCCTCAGCAGTCTCTTTTCCAGGTTAAAGAGCCCTTACTTTTTTAGCCTTTCTTCATAGGAGTATCCTTCCATCCCCTTTACCATTTTGGTGGCTCTTCTCTGAACCTTTTCTAATAACGCTATATCCTTTTTAAGATACGGCGACCAGAACTGCACAAAATATTCAAGGTGCGGTCTCACCAAGGAACGATACAGAGGCATTATAATATCCTTTGTTTTATTTTCCATTCCTTTCCTTATGATACCTAGCATTCTATTTGCTCTCTTGGCCGCCGCTGCACACTGGGCCAAGGGTTTTAACATGTTACCACAATGACGCCTAAATCGTTTTCCTGGGTGGTGGTTCCGAATGTGGAACCTTGCATCGTGTAACCATAGTTTGGGTTGTTCTTCCCTAGGTGCATAACTTTGCACTTGTCCACATTAAATTTCATCTGCCATTTTGATGCCCAGTCTTCCAATTTATCAAGATCCTCTTGCCAATTTTCCACAATCCTCTTGGGTTTTAACAACTTTAAACAGTTTGTGTCATCTGCAAATTTGATAACCTCACTCGTTATTCCCTTATCCAGGTCATTTATGAATATGTCAAAAAGCAGCGGACCCAGTACAGATCCCTGGGGTACACCACTATTCACCTTTCTCCATTGGGAAAATTGGCCATTTAGCCCTACCCTCTGCTTTCTATCTTTTAACGAGTTCCTGATCCACAATAGTACACTGCCTCCTATCCCATGACTCTTTAGTTTTGCCAAAAGTCTCTGATGAGGGACCTTGTCAAAGGCTTTCTGAAAGTCCACATATACTATAATCAACCGACTCACCTTTGTCCACCTGTTTATTCACACCTTCAAAAAAACATAAATTAGTAAGACAAGATCTTCCTTGTCTAAAGCCACGTTGGCTGTCTCCCATTAGGCCATGACTAACTACATGCTGAGTAATTTTGTTCTTTATGATGGTTTCTACCATTTTTCCCGGTACTGACGTCAGGCTCACCGGTCTGTAGTTTCCCGGATCACCCCTGGAACCCTTTTTAAAAATTGGCGTTACATTGGCGATCGTCCAATCTTCAAGGATACATGACTGAAGTGGTATTTAAAGGTGCGGAAGAATTGAAGGAAATATCGATACATCAGGAAGATGTATTACAACTGTTAGATAAACTGAAGAGTAGCAAATCACCTGGGCCGGATGGTATACATCCAAGGGTGTTGAAAGAACTGAAATATGAGATTGAAGAGCTGCTATTAGTAATCTGTGAACTATCATTAAAATCATCTCTAATACCTGAAGATTGGAGGATCGCCAATGTAACACCAATTTTTAAAAAGGGTTCCAGGGGTGATCCGGGAAACTACAGACCGGTGAGCCTCACGTCAGTACCGGGAAAAATGGTAGAAACCATCATAAAGAACAAAATTACTCAGCATGTAGATAGTCATGGCCTAATGGGAGACAGCCAACATGGCTTGACAAGGAAGACCTTGTCTTACTAATCTGTTATGTTTTTTTGAAAGTATGAATAAACAGGTGGACAAAGGTGAGTCGGTTGATATAGTTTATCTGGACTTTCAGAAAGCCTTTGACAAGGTCCGTCATCAGAGACTTTTGGCAAAACTAAAGAGTCATGGGATAGGAGGCAGTGTACTACTGTGGATCAGGAACTGGTTAAAAGATAGAAAGCAGAGGGTTGGGCTAAATGGCCAATTTTCCCAATGGAGAAAGGTGAATAGTGGTGTACCCCAGGGATCTGTGCTGGGTCCGCTGCTTTTTGACATATTCATAAATGACCTGGAAAGTGGAATAACGAGTGAGGTTATCAAATTTGCAGATGACACAAAACTAAAGTTGTTAAAACCCAAGAGGATTGTGGAAAATTGCAAGAGGATCTTGATAAATTGGAAGACTGGGCATCAAAATGGCAGATTAAATTTAATGTGGACAAGTGCAAAGTCATGCACCTAGGGAAGAACAACCCAAACTATGGTTGCACAATGCAAGGTTCCACATTAGGAACCACCACCCAGGAAAAGGATTTAGGCGTCATTGTGGATAACATGTTAAAACCTCGGCCCAGTGTGCAGCGGGCAGCCAAGAGAGCAAATAGAATGCTAGGTATCATAAGGAAAGAAATGGAAAATAAAACAAAAGATATTATAATGCCTCTATACCGTTCCATGGTGAGACCACACCTTGAATATTATGTGCAATTCTGGTCGCCGTATCTTAAAAGGGATATAGCGTTATTAAGAGAAGGTTCAGAGAAGAGCCACCAAAATGGTAAAGGGGATGGAAGGATACTCCTATGAAGAAAGGCTAAAAAGGTTAGGGCTCTTTAACCTGGAAAAGAGATGGCTGAGGGGAGATATGATAGAAGTCTATGAATTAATGAAAGGAGTGGAACGGGTAAACGTAGATCGATTGTTTACATTATCAGAATATGGAAAGACTAGGGGACATGCAATGAAGCTACAGGGTAAACTATTTAAGACTAATAAAAGAAAATATTTTTTCACTCAACGTGTAATCAAACTCTGGAATTTGTTACCTGAGGATGTAGTAAAGGCTGTTAGTGTAGCTGGGTTTAAAAAAAGTTTGGACAAGTTCCTGGAGGAAAGGTCCATAAACTATTATTAAGAAGGGACCCAGGATATCAATGCTTGACCCAGTACAAGCATTGTGGAACCTGTGTCTTTTGGGGAAACTACTAGGTACGTATGACCTAGATTGGCCACTGTTGGAAACAGGATACTGGGCTTGATGGACCTTGGTCTGACCCAGTATGGCATATCTTATGTTCTTATAGGTATTACAGATGATTTTAATGAAAATTCACAGATTACTAATAGCAGGTCTGCAATCTCATATTTCAATTCTTTCAACACCCTTGGATGTATACCATCTGGCCCAGGTGATTTGCTACTCTTCAGTTTATCTAATAGTTATCATACATCTTCCCGTTGTATCGATATTTCCTTCAATTCTTCCGCACCTTTAAATACCACTTCAGTCATGGGTAACATCCCTACATCTTCCTCAGTAAAGACCAAAGCAAAGAATTCATTCAGTCTCTCCGTTATCGCCTTGTTGCCTCTTAGTGCCCCTTTAACCCCTCTATCATCTAATGGACCAACTGACTCTCTCACAGGTTTTTTTTGCTACTAATGTACTTGAAAAAGTATTTATTTCGCATTTTTGCTTCTGCAGCAAACATCTTCTCAAATTCTCCCTTTGCCTGCCTTATGTCTTGCATTTGACTTGCCAGTGCTTGTGCTGTTTCCAGGTTTCGTCGTTTGGCTCTTTTTTCCATTTCCTGAAAGATGCTTTCTTAGCAACAACAGCCTCTCTGACCTCACCTTTAAACCATGCTGGCAGTTTTTTTGGACTTCCTTCCACTTTTTCTTAAAGCGTGGAATACAGCTGGTTTGGGCTTCCAAGATAGTATTTTTCAACAACACCCAAGCTTGATGTAAGTCTTTAACCTTTGCAACTGCTCCTTTTAGTTTTTTCTTAACTATTTTCCTAATTTTATCATAGTCTCCCTTTCGAAAGTTAAAAGGTAGTAATGTGGATTTCCTTACTATCCCTCCTCCACTAATTAAATCAAACACAATCATGCTATGATCACTATTGCCAAGTGGCCCCAACACCTTTATCTCTTGCACTAGATCTGGTGTTCCACTAAGGACTAGGTCTAATATGCCTTCCCCTCTGGTCAGTTCATGAACCAGCTGCTCCAAGAAGCAGTCATTTATTTCATCTAGGAACTTTATCTCCCTAGCATGTCCTGCTGTGACATTGACCCAGTCGATACTGGGGTAATTGAAATCACCCATTATTATTACTACCCTGTAACTTTTGTTAGCTTCCTTGATTTCTTTGCGATTTCATCATCCATTTGTTCATTCTGGCCAGGCGGTCAATAGTACACCCCCACTGCCATCGCCTTCCCCTTTTTACATGGAATTTCAATCCATAGAGATTCTACAGTAAATTTTGTTTCCTGCAAAACTTTAATCTTTTCTGACTCAATGCCCTCTTTAACATAGAGTGCAACCACTCCACCAATTTGATCAGCTCTATCATTACGATATAGTTTATACCCAGGTATCACAGTGTCCCACCGGTTGTCCTCCTTCCACCATGTCTCTAATATTCCAATCATATCTAACCTCTCATTTAGTGCTTTATATTCTAACTCTCCCATCTTATTTTTTAGACTTTTAGTATTGCATGCAAGCATTTTAGAGACTGTATTTTATTTATATTAATCTGGCTATTGGTAGGCATGGGTAATTTCGGATCTTTAAGCTCCGTTTGCTCCATACTCGAGGGCATTTGGGCTACTTTACTCTTTTTTGAACCTCTCTGCTTTTGGTAGTATCCTTCAAGGATACATTCTTCCGAACCATGAGCTCTTGGGCAACTGTCTGCTTTCCCCTATTATCTAGTTTAAAAGCTGCTCTATCTCCCTTTTAAAGGTTAATGCCAGCAGCCTGGTTCCATCCCGGTTACGGTGAAGCCCATCCCTTCGGAAGAGCCCCTCCTTTCCCCAGAATGTTCCCCAGTTTCTAACAAATCCAAAACTCTCATCTCTGCACCATCGTCTCATCCACGCATTGAGACTCCGGAGCTCTGCCTGCTTTTTGGGTCCTGCACGTGGAACAGGAAGCATTTTGGAGAACGCTACCCTGGAAGTTCTGGATTTCAACTTCCTACCTAAAAGCCTAAATTTAGCCTCCAGAACCTCTCTACCACATTTTCCTATGTCACTGGTACCGACATGTACCAAGACAGTAGACTCCTCCCCAGCACTATCTAAGACCTTATCTAGGTGGCGCGTGAGGTCCGCTACCTTCGCACCAGGCGATCCTCACGTCCACCAGCCACCCAGCTATCTACATGCCTAATGATAGAATCACCAACTATAACTGCTGTCCTAACCCTTCCCTCATGAGCACATGTCCCTGGAGAAACTTCCTCGGTATGAGAGGGTTTTACATCACCTGGAGGACAGGTACTAGTTACAGGATCACTTCCTGCCACACCAGGGTGATGCTCTCCTGTCACGTGACCTCTCTCCTCCATGGCAACAGGGATGCTGCCAGACTGGAGGTGGGACTTCAGGACTATATCCCTGTAGGTCTTGTCTATGTACCTCTCTGTCTTTCTTATGTCTTCCAAGTTTTGTAGTATATCAGTGCTTTACCGTGCCTGTTACCTATGTATAAAATACATTACTGTATAATTCATTTTTGTTTAAAAAATATAGAGCAAATTTGCTTCCCTCTAATAGGAGTTCTCTGAAGACAACTGTTAAGAAACCACATATATTTATCTAATCCCTTTGAAGCTGGCTTCTTAAAGCTGAAGAGGGCTCTCGATTGATGGCAACAGAGTAGGGACGCTGAGGCATGCCTGTAGAGGATTTAAAAATGCTTTCCAGAGATATCCCTATGTTGGTGCCCTCAATGGCATCATCCATGTGTGGCTTCTTGTCCTGACGACATGAAATACCTATTTGAGGTAAGAACTGTTTTAACCATTTCTGAAACATTTTAGAGCATTCATTACATTACAATTTGAAGTTACAGAAAGCTGACATAAGGTCTTTTCTGAACTGACCAAAGCCATGAAGCCCTCGAGTACAAGCTCCTTAGCCAATAGTGGAAGCAGCTTGAACAAAAGTCTGCAGACTATCCAGAATACAGCAGTCCGTCTTCTTGCCCGTGCCTGCAGATGTGACCATGCCACCCCATTATTATTTCAATATCACTGACTTCTCATCAAATCAAGGATACAATTTAAAATTCTGACTTTTACCCATAAAGCCATTCAAGACAAATCCCAAGCTTATATCTCTACTCTAGTTACTTTATATGCTCTAGCTCGGAATCTCTGATCGCTTCATAGAAATAGGCTCCATATTCCTCCCCCATCTAAAGCAAAACTAGAATCCACATGACAATCTGCATTCTTTGCCTTATCTCCCTCACTTTATAATACCCTTCCACTCCCCTGCTTCTGGAAGAGAATGTAAGCTCTTAAAAAAAAAAAGCTCTAATGCACTTATTTAAAAAGTGAAATTAAACTTACCTGCTAATTAACTTTCTTTGAGGACCTCCAGTGCAGTCCCGATATCTGGGTTGTCAGCTCTCACCAGCAGCTTGGAGACTGAGCATGTCATCTCTGATGACATCAGTGTTCTTAGGCAGCTGGCACCACCCACCAGCCCCCAGTAAACTATTGGCAAAGCATACTCACAGGAGCAACAAATAAGAAAAAATTCTCTTATGAATTAATGAGCAATTTTTTTTTTCTCATACTCAATCTGTACATTTCAAGGTAAACACTGTCTCTCTGAACAGAAAACCAGAAGCAATCCACTGACTTTGAGGGGCAGACCGTCTGCAGGGACTGGCAACTGCCAGTCCCCTTACTACTTCTCTGAGTGAACACTCCATGCCTGCTCACGAATTCTATTCCCCAGAACTCCCCTGCCTGCTGTAAGGGAAAAAATCTGCTAGCATTCCGCCTACCATGATCCCCAAACCTCGGTCTAACGATGACCTTCTTCAGGCCCGGGATTGCTACCACTGCAAACTTGAGCGAGTCTGGGACTGCACTGGAGGTCCTCAAGGAAAGCTAATTAGCAGGTAAGGTCTAATTTCACCTTCCTTATTGTTCCTCCAGTGCAGTCCCAACATCTGGGATGTAGCACAGCAGTATTAAACTCAGGAGGGACCCACAAACCTGGCCTGAATGACTGCAGCACCGAATCTCGCATCCCCCATTGCTTACACATCCAGATGGTAATGATTCACAAAGGTATGCAAGGATGCCCAGGTGGCAGCCCTGCAGATATCCACTGGAGGTATCAGGCTAAATTCGGCCCATGAGACCTTTTGTACCCTAGTGGAATGTGCTCGCAATCCACACAGAACTTGTCTACGCCAAAGGAGATAGGCTGACAAAATAGTCTCTCGAATCCACTGGGAGATGGAGGCTGTGGAAGCCGCTTCCCCTTTTTGCGGCCCCTCAAAAAGAACAAATGAGTGGTCTGACTTCTGAAATGTCTCTGTTCTCTTCAGAAAGCGCCACAACACCCAATGCATGTCCAAGAGCCGCAAACCCAGTTCTTGCCGAGCCACCTCTGTGTCTGCGAACACTGGTAAGGTAACCAGCTGTTTCAAATGAAACGCAGAGAGGACCTTGGGGAGAAAGTACAGAAACACCCGCAATTCCACTTCTTCTTTGAGAAGGCCAAATAAGGCTCACGACACAAGAATACCTGCAATTCAGAAATCCGTCTTGCGGAACATATCACCACCAGAAACACTGTCTTCAATTTCAAATCCTTCAACGTTGAAGCCCCCATGGGCTCAAAAGGCTCCTCTGTCAATACTGATAGTAACAGGTTAAGATCCCATTGTGAAACAACCACTCAAACCGGAGGACGCACCTGCTTGAGTGTCAGAAGGAAATGGACGACATATGGATGCACCCCCCTCTACCACGATAACAGGTAATTGCTGCTACCTGCACCCACAGGGAACTATAGGACAGCTTTTTTATCCAGCCCTGCTTGCAAAAATGCCAGGATCTCTGGTACAGACGCCGAGAGAGGAGGAGGTGAAATTAGACTTATGTGCTAATTGTTGTTCCTTGAGGAACTCCAGTCCAGTGCAGTCCCGGATTCCTCCCAAAGTGTGTGGGGTTGCATAGGACACTGTACGATTCCAGGCCTGAAGCAGACTTCCTAGTTGGCAGAAGTATCGGGGGGGGGGGGGGGCGCAACGTTCTGGGGGTGGACCAGAAGAGCTGTCGGTCTTGCTCCAGACTAGTCTGCATCATCTTGATGCTTCGCAGGTAAGCCTCCTCATCCGGGGGGGGATTTCCTGCCCAGGTGCTACGGCGAGTTAGGTTCTGTAGATATAGTGTGGTTTTCTAATGTTTGACTACTTATTTGTTGCTCCTGTGAGTTTGCTTTGTCAATAGGTTACTGGTGCTGGTAGGCGGTGCCAGCTGCCTAAGTTTGCTGGTGTCATCAAAAGATGACATACTCGGTCTCCAAGCTGCTGGAAGAGGTACACTACCCATAGATGTGGGACTGGACTGGAGTTCCTCAAAGTAAGTCTAATTTCACCTTCCTTATCGTCCCTCCAGTCCAGTCCTGCACCTCTGGGATGTAATAGAGCAGTTAACCCAATGGGAGGGCCCTGCAAGACTGGCCTGAAGGACAGTGGAACCAAAACCGGCATCACCCGCTGCCTGGACATCCAGGTGATAATGTTTTGCAAACATATGAAGTGAGGACCACATTGCTGCTCTACAAATCTCCATTGGTGACACCAAACTATATTCCGCCCACGAGGCCGCTTGAGCCCTCATGGAATGTGTCTGCAACCCCGCTGGCACCGGCTTACCTTTCAACATGCATGCCGACATAATTGCTTCTCTGATCCACCTGGAAATGGAGGCTTTTGCAGCCGTCTCCCCTTTGCGTGGCCCACCCCCAACCACCACAAAGAGACGATTCAACTTTTGGAAAGAACTGTTCCATTTCATATATCGCCGCAGGACTCTGACATCCAAGAGACGCAACTGTGACTTGGCGGATCCTGCTTCAGCACTTGCCAGAGCCAGCCAAGAAACCACCTGATTCAAATTAAAGGCCGAAACTACCTTGGGTAGAAAGGAAGGCACTGGTCGAAGGACCACCTTCTCCCTTGAAATCGACAGAAATGGCTCCTGGCAAGATAAATCCGAAATTCTGCGTGCCGAGCAAACTGCCACCAGAAATACCGTCTTCAGGGTCAAGTCCTTCAGTGAAGCATGGCCCAATGGCTCAAAATGCTCAACGGTAAGTGCCGCTAGTACCAAATTGAGGTCACATGTTGGTACCACCGACCTCCTCTGGGGATGCAGGTGGGACACTGCTCTCAGGAAGCGTAGTACGTCTGTGTGTATACCCAATGCAACCAAAAACCTTACCTCGATAACAGGAAATTTCTGCCAATTGCACCTGCAGGGAACTAGCGGCTAAGCCCTTATCGAAACCTGCCTGTAAAACCTCTAGAATGTCTGAAACGTATGTCGTGGATGGGGAAATATATGTCTATCCCTACATCAAGCCTCAAAAATATGCCATACCTGGATGTACACTCAAGAGGTAGACCTCTTCCGGACCTTCAATTAGGTTGCTATCACCGGACACGAGTAACCTTTCTTCTTCAACCTTGCCCTTTCAAGAGTCATGCCATAATTATTATTATTATTAAAGACTTATAAAGCGCCGCAACATACAAAGCGCTGTACAAACATAGAAGAGAGACAGTCCCTGCTCATCAGAGCTCACAATCTAATAAGACAGAAAACAAAATAAGTTACATAATACAAATAACAAAAATTTACAGGACAAAGTAAGCAAATGTTGATAGAGACATCAAGATAGGGTAAGACAGGAACGGAAAGCAATAACAGAGGTGGGATTTTAGTCTGGACTTGAAAATGGCCAGGGAGGACGCCTGGCACACAGAGATAGGAAGACTATTCGAAGCAAAGGATGCTGCCAGTTGGAAGGAGCGAAGTCTGGAATTGGCAGTACGAGAAAAGGGCACAGATAAACGAAGACTGTTAGAAGAGCGAAGCAACCGAGAGGGGGTGTAAGGAGAGATGAGAGGTACTGGGGGGCAGAAGAGTGAATACATTTATAGGTCAGGAGGAGAAGTTTAAATTGGATACGGAGACGGATGGGAAGCCAATGAAGCGACATGAGGAGAGGAGTGATGTGGGAAAAACGAGACTGGCGGAAAATGAGTCGAGCAGCGGAGTGTTGAATTGACTGAAGAGGAAAGAGGTGGCTTGCAGGGAGGCCGGCAAGGAGAACGTTACAATAATCAAGATGGGAGGTGATTAAGGAGTGGACAATCAATTTAGTGGTGTCAACAGAGAGGAAGGGGTGAATTTTGGAAATATTGTATAGAAAGAAACGACAAGTTTTAGCAATGAGCTGGATATGTGAAGAGAAAGAGAGAGAGGAATCGAAGATAACACCAAAGTTACGTGCTGAAGAAACAGGGAGGAGTACAGAGCTAACAACAGAGAGAGAGAAAGGGGAAAGAGGAGGGGAAGCATTCGGGGGAAAGATAAGAAGCTCAGTTTTGGCCATGTTCAGTTTTAAGCGGCGGTGGGACATCCAGGCAGCAATGTCAGAGAGGCAGAGTGAGATCTTAGACTGGATATCAGGAGAGATAACAGGTGCAGAAAGATAGATTTGAGAGTCGTCGGCATAGAGATGATAGTGAAAGCCATGGGAAGAGATAAGGGTGCCAAGGGATTGGGTATAGAGAGAGAAGAAGAGTGGACCTAAGAAGGAACCCTGAGGAACTCCTATAGGTAGTGGGGTTGAAGAGGAGGAGGAGCCATCAAAGCACACACTGAAAGAGCGATTGGATAGATAGGAAGAGAACCAACATAGTACAGAGTCTTTGAATCCAAGTGAGGATAGGGTGATAACAAGAACGTTATGGTCAACAGTGTCGAAGGCAGCAGAGAGATCAAGAAGAATGAGGACAGAGTAAAAGCCTTTGGACTTTGCCAAGAACAAATCATTCGAGACCTTAGTAAAGCACAGTTACTTACCTGTAACAGGTGATCTCTGGGAACAGCAGGAATAAGTCTTCACATATGGGTACATCGGTACCGACGGAGCCTGCGCGGGAACGCTCCCCAGCTTCCCAAAAAAGGAAAGCTTTTGGGAGCATCCCACAGCGCCTGCGCGCTGCCTTCCCGCCTTTCCTAACCGCCTCTTCCCAGTTCGAGTTTTAAAGCTGAGATAAAGAGAGAGAGAGGAAAGGAAAGATAGATAGAGAGCTCACCAGTCTGTCTTAGTGCAAACTGACAACCAAGTCGCCATGTTCTATGTAAACAAACAGGGCGGCACTGGGTCCAGGCTGCTGTGTCAGGAGGCACAGGCCCTCTGTGTGTTTGCACTCAAGCACAACATGTTTCTCAAAGCTGTTTATCTCCTTGGCCAGGAGAACTTCCTGGCAGACAGATTGAGCAGAGTTCTGCAGCCCCACGAGTGGCAGCTACACCCATTAGTGGTTCAGAAAATTTTCCTGAAATGGGGACTTCCATCAGTGGACCTCTTTGCCAGTCCCCTGAACCAGCAGCTGTCCAGGTTCTGTTCCAGGCAACCGCATCCCATGAGGTTGGCGGCAGATGCCTTCCTGATTTCCTGGTCCCAGGGCCTCCTGTATGCGTTTCCTCCCATGCCTCTGGTGGCCCGAACCTTGTTCAAAGTTCTGAGGGACAAGGCCTCTGTTCTTCTAGTAGCTCCCAGGTGGCCGAGGCAGCCTTGGTTTCCGCTTCTGCTTCAACTGGCAGTGGACGCCCCTCTACCTCTACCTCTAGGGGTGCAACCCGATCTTCTCGCTCAGGATCAGGGTTCCCTTCTGCACCCCAACCTCAAATCTCTCAATTTGATGGCCTGGAGGCTGCAAGGGTAGTCTTAGCTCCCTGGGGCCTGCCTCAGGAGGTGGAGGACGTGGTCTTGGCCTCTAGAAAGCAATCCACCAGGAAAACCTATGCCCTGAAATGGAGAAGGTTCTCTTTCTGGTGTCAGCAGCGCACAGCAGATCCTTTCTCCTGCTCTGTACCAGTAGTACTTCAGTACCTGCTGCATTTATCCAATCAGGGCCTCAAGTCCAATTCTGTTCGGGTCCACCTCTCAGCTCTGGCAGCTCACCACTCACTGGTGGACGGACACTCTTTGTCGGTGCACCCTTTGGTGTCCCGGTTCCTCAGAGGTTTGCTCTTGCTTAAGCCTCCTATCCATCCTCCGGCACCAGAGTGGGAGTTGAATGTGGTCTTGCAGCAACTGACTCGCCCACCCTTTGAGCCGATGGCTACTTGTCCACTCCGCTTCCTTTCCTGGAAGACTCTCTTCCTGGTGACCTTAACCTCAGCCAGGCGAGTGAGTGAGCTACGGGCCTTGGTATGTGACAGGCCTTACACTCGCTTCTATAGGAACAGGGTAGTCCTTAGGACTCATCCTAAGTTCCTTCCTAAAGTTGTCTCCTCTTTCCACCTCAACCAGGAGGTGGTTCTTCCGACATTCTTCCCTAGGCCTCATGGGCCTCATGCAAGCCAGGCTGAAGCAGTCCTGCATACCCTGGACTGTAGGAGGGCCTGATCCTTCCACCTTGACCGTATGCTGGGACATAGAAGGGCTACTCAGCTTTTCATATCTTTTGACCCTAATAATTTGGGGTTAGCTGTGTCCAAGCGTACCTTGTCCATCTGGGTGGCTGACTGTATCACCTGGGCTTACAGGGCAGCTGACCTTCCTTTGCAGGGTCGGGTCACGGCCCATCGTGTCAGGGCAATGGCTGCCTCAGTAGCTCATCTCCGCTCTGTACTGTTGGCAGACATCTGCAGGGCTGCAACTTGGTCCTCAAGCCAGACATTTGCGGCCCATTACTACCTGGAGAGGGAGTCCCGTAGGGACAGTGCTTTTAGCCAGGCAGTACTCCAGAATCTCTTTGAGGTTTAGGCAACTCCTGCCCTCCAGCCCTCCGTTGGGCTACCGGTGGAGGTTCTTTCAGTGGAAAGCCTTTCTTTGATGCTGGGACTAGAGGGAGTTCTCTTGTTCAGCCTGGGTTCCTGGTAGCCCAGAGCTAGGGGTTCACCCATATGTGAGGACTGACTTCCTGCTTGGTCCTGGAGAAAGAGTAGTTACTCACCTGTAAAAGGTGTTCTCCAGGAGCAGCAGGAATCAGTCCTCACAACCCTCCCTCCTTCCCTGGGAGTTGCAGTTGTACATAGTTTATTTTACTTTTTGTGTGCTGTTTTTTAGCTATGTCATTTGACTGAGCAAGATGGCACCTTTAGGCAGGTAGGGGACTGCGCATGCATGCAGTATTCCCAAAGGCTTTCTTAGAAAGCTGGGGAAATGCTCCGCAGGGGCTCCATCAGCGTCGATGTCACCCATATGTGAGGACTGATTCCTGCTGCTCCTGGAGAACACCTGTTACAGGTGAGTAACTACTCTTTCTGGTGTAGTCAGGGTTGTCGAGGTTGACTGGGGTGTATATCATGATGTCGTCTGCGTAGATTGTGTAATGTATTTTGTGCTCTTTCATGATGTTACAGATCGGTTGCATATAGAGGTTGAATAGTAGTGCGGATAGGGCGGAGCCTTGTGGCACCCCTTGCTTGATCTTTGTGGGTCGTGAGGTGTTGGGACTGATCTTGACCTGGAACTGTCTGTCAGTTAGGTAGGAGTTGAACCATTTCAGGGTGGTGCCATTTATTCCGATGCTCTGTAGTCTGGTTAGGACTGGTAGTCTGGTTGGGAGTAATGTACCTCATTTTGGGTACGTTACTCCCAAGTCTTATATTGTTATAATGAGGCCTTTATGTAATCCAGTGAACCTTATCTATGTCTTCCCTAGTTCTGGTCTCCCTAGACGTACTTCTCGCTCTCTTGGCTTCCTGCGCTCCCTAATTATTTCTCTCACGTTAGGTCTAGGCCTTCTCGCAACTTATCTAACCTTGTTCTGATTCCTCTTCTCTCCCCATCTGCTCTCCCCTTCTCTTGTGCCTTATCTCTAATAAACTTGCTTTTGTTCATGACCTTTTTATTTCCCGCTCATTTCACCTCTTTTCCCTAACTGAGACCTGGCTTCTTTCTGATGACACTGCATCCATTGCTGCTCTATGTCATGGCGGCTATAAGTTTTCCCACACTCCTCGTTCTACTGGTCGCGGTGGGGGTACTGGTTTTCTGTTGTCTCCCTCCTGTCACTTCCAGACCCTCATACCACCTCACTCTCATTCCCCTCTCTCCTTTGAATTCCACTCCATCCGCCTCTTCTCTCCTCTTCCACTCCAAGTCGCTGTTTTCCTTTTCGCTTCTCCGGGCCAGTCCAGGGAAAGGTAGGGTTGTCAATCCCCTATAGCAGCTGAGGACTGAAGACTTCAAGTTTTCTTGAGAGGTGAAGCCACTCCCCCTGAGGGTAATCCAGCAGTCTTTCAGTCCTCAGCAGCTAAGGAGGATCGAATCCCTATTTCTCCCTCATAGGCAAACTTTTGGCTTCATTTCTTTATTTGTTTTTGATTGAAAAATGACTTGGCTCTAGCAGAGCTGATTGATTTTATAGCCCTGTTACTATTTTGGCTGGGGTGCACTTTCCCTTTAAGGTTATTTGAGACGTGGAGAGATACTGCATTTGCGGTGTGAGGTAGAGCCTGCCTCTTTCACCGCCTCCGTCTCTAGGGTCAGAGTGAGCCTGGGAGCCCCAGGTATTCCTCTGCACTACTCTTCGCCGGTATTTGGAGTGCCGCTAGCAGCGGGACTGATTTGAGTGGGCAGCGTTTTTTTCCTCTCTTCAGATCCGGTGAGTCTCTGCTTCTATTTTATTTTCTCAGGTCGTGATCGCGTCGGCGCGTTCAGCGCAGGCTCTGAGTTGTTTTACTTGCCGCGGTGTTTTTCACGGTGCCGTTTTTTTGTTAAGCGCTTCCATTTTCGTCGCGGGTTTAATTCTCACATTTATTTATTTTATTTATTTATTTAGTAAACACTTGTATACCGCTGCTTCCTACGATCAGCAGCGGTTTACTTTACAGAATCATAATGTATTGTACGGTACATTGAGATTTCAGTTTTACATTTTGATTAGTCAATGATTACGTAACACGGGACAAGCATTTGGATACGATACATATTTGATTAAAGCACACAGATCAAGGTATACATTTGATTTCAGTAGCTTGGGGGAGGGCCCCATATATACAATTTGTACAGAATTAGTTGCCAAGGTGTACAGACTATACATGGTTATATACAATTTGTACGGAATTAGTTGCCAAGGTGTACAAGTTATACATGACTATATACTATTAGATTATATGCTGCCGAGTGCGGCAGAGGAGATCTGGTTGAGGTAGGGTATCGCAGTTAGATCAAGTTGTAGTGGGTTTGAAACAGATAGGTTTTCAGTTTTCGTCTAAATTCGTTCAGGTTGTTTGTGAGCCTTAATTCATGCGGTAGTTGGTTCCATTGGATTGGCGCTGAGTATGTGAACGCCCTATTGCTTGTTTCGGCCTTGACAGATCTTATGCTGGTCGGGATACATAGGGTGTATACATGGCAGACAAGCCGGCCATTAAATTAGATGAGCCCTCTTTGCCCGCGGAAAAGGCGGGAAAGGCGGCCATTTTGGCGCCCTCAGTCAGTGCACCGACAGATCAGCCCCGGCCACATAAAAAGAGGACAAAATCTTCTAACGACTCCGTTCCTCTAGCAAAGCCTTCACCATCGGTTTCTGCTCCGCGAGAGAGCATGGGCTCATTTTTTTCCCCCAAATTTATTTTAGCACTGCACAAGGCATTTTTGCTTCGCTCGTCTCAGCCTGATTGCTGTTCAGCGGTTCCGAGTCCTGGACCTGTTTCTCTTCAATGTCAGCTGCCGGAGGATCCTGGTGAAGGGTCTTCTCAGGCTCATAAGGTTTTTAGGGACCCTTTGGATCCTTTTCCTTCTCTGCCTTCGGTTCTTCTGAGTCAAGGAGGCACAGAAGTGTTGGCTGAACCAGATTTAGAGCTGGAGGCAGATGACTTGGAAGAAGGGGAGATTGCTCCAGGTGAAGATCCAAATGTTTTTAGGGTCTTCCGTAAAGAAGAGCTGTCAGCGCTTATTTCACAATCCTTGGCGGCACTTCACTTGCTTCTTCCTTCTGCCTCTCAGGAACCTTTGGAGGATCCGTTGTTGCAGGGCTTTAAGGCTGAGCAACGGTGTTTCCCGATGCACAGAATTATCAAACAGATGATTGAATCTGAATGGGAATGTCCAGAGGCCACCCTCCGGGGCAGCCGCGCGTTAGCTCGCTTGTACCCCCTTCCGCAGGAGGAAAAGGAGTTGTTACGCATGCCAAAGGTGGATGCTATCATCTCGGCAGTGACTAAAAAGACTACTATCCCTGTAGAGGGGGCGGCAGCTTTGAAAGACCTGCAGGATAGAAAATTAGAAATTCTGCTTAAGCAGGCTTTTGATTCTAGTGCTTTGGCACTGCAGACTGCAGTTTGTGGAGCGTATGTGTCTCGGGCGTCCATTAGATGGTTGCAGGGCGATGCTTCGGGGGAAGCTTCTTCGGAAGCTGCAGATTCAGCGAAATTGGAATCCGCCGCTGCTTATATGGCGGATGCCTTTTATGATTTGCTGCGGATTGCGGCTAAAACCATGGCGTCTCTGGTAGCGGCACGACGTTTTCTCTGGTTGCGTAACTGGTCTGTGGATGTATCCTCGAAATTGCGACTCAGTAAATTGCCCTATAAAGGGAAGTTACTCTTCGGGGAGGCTTTGGAAAAAATTGTGAAGGATTTGGGCGAATCCAAAGGGGGTCGTTTGCCTGAGGATAAGCCTAAGCCAACTAGAGGTACAGGGGGTTTTCGGGGCTCCGGTCGCGACTCCCGTAGATTTCGCGGGGCGCGCTTTGCTCCCTATTCCAGGGGCCGTTCTAGTTTTCGTGGGCAATCCTTTCGTGGAGCCAGAGGTTTTGCCCGCTCCTACTTTAGTGCCTCTCAACCTTCCGTCAAAAAGCCGCAATGAAGGTCTGCTGGTCCAGGCTTTAGTCCCTGTAGGCGGCCGCCTACAGGATTTTCTGGCAGCCTGGACCAACATCACTTCCGACAAATGGGTGTTAGAGATAATTCAGAAGGGGTATGCTCTCGACTTCGCATGCGCTTTGTCGCCCGCCTTTGTAATGTCTCCCTCTGCGCCCGGTCGCAAGAACCAGGCCATTGCGGACACGCTCTACCGCCTTCTTCAGCTACGAACGATAATTCCAGTGCCTCTAGACCAATACGGTTGCGGTCGATACTCGATCTACTTTGTGGTCCCCAAAAAGGAAGGTTCCTTTCGTCCCGTGCTCGATCTCAAAGAAGTAAACCGTACTTTGCGGGTTCCTCACTTTCGAATGGAAACGCTACGTACAGTGATTCGAGCGGTGCGACCGAGCGAGTTTCTCTCGTCAATCGATCTCACGGAAGCCTACCTTCATATTCCCATCAGACCATCTCATCAGAAATTTTTGCGTTTTGCCCTTCCGGGGGGACATTTCCAGTTTCGAGCGTTGCCCTTCGGTCTCGCTACGGCTCCACGGACGTTCACGAAGCTGATGGTGGTTGTTGCAGCGGCACTTCGAAAAGAAGGTATCCGAGTACATCCTTATCTCGACGATTGGTTGATCAGGGCCGACTCTCGCTCAGCTTCGGTGGAGGCGACCGCTCGCGTGGCTCAACTTCTCGAACAGCTCGGTTGGGTGATCAATCGGGCCAAGAGTCGCCTCGAACCAGTGCAACAACTCACTTATCTCGGGGCCTTCTTCGACACCGAGCGCGGGAAAGTTTTTTTGCCCGAGGTGCGAGTCGACAAGCTTCTGCAACAGGTGCAGGCTTTTCTACGTCTCACGGCTCCGTCAGTATGGACCTATTTACAGCTCTTAGGGTCCATGGCGGCGGCTCTGGATCTAGTTCCGTGGGCCAAGGCTCACATGCGCCCTTTGCAACAAGCGTTGCTTTCCCGATGGTCCCCGCAGCTTCACCCACTTTCGCAGCGTCTGCCCTGTCCGGACCTCGTGCGGCACAATCTACAATGGTGGTTAGTTCGGGATCATCTGACCGCGGGTATGCCCTTACAAGAACCCTCGTGGGTGTTGGTCACCACGGATGCCAGTCTCTCCGGCTGGGGAGCTCATTGTCAGGCACACATTGCTCAGGGTGCCTGGTCCCCAGAGGAAACCTCGTGGTCGATCAACCGGCTGGAGCTCCGAGCGGCTCGTCTGGCCCTACTGCACTTCGCGCCCTTCCTCCACGGATCGGCGGTCAAGATTTTCTCCGACAATGCCGTGACGGTCGCATATATCAATCGTCAAGGGGGAACCAAGATTCCTTCTCTCCTCTCCGAATGTCAGGAGATGATGGTTTGGGCGGAAGCCAATCTCCTTGCGATTTCAGCAGCACATGTGGCTGGCAAGGAGAATGTGCACGCAGATTATCTCAGCCGCCATCTCCTCGATCCAGGGGAATGGGAGTTGAACGAGGCGGTTTATCACGAGCTGACGTTGCGTTGGGGGCAGCCGATCATGGATCTGATGGCGACCTGCAGCAATGCCAAGTCCAACCGTTTTTTCAGCAGGCGCAGAGAACACATGTCCGAAGGGCTCGATGCTCTCGTGCAGCCATGGCCACAAGACTCTCTCTTGTACGTTTTCCCGCCTTGGCCGATGTTGAGTTGAGTTATCCAGCGCATAACACAACACCGCGGAGTGGTGATTCTCATAGCTCCGGATTGGCCTCGTCATGCCGATCTCATTCGACTCCTCGTAGCTCCACCTTGGCCTCTTCCAGTCCGCATCAATCTGTTGCATCAGGGGCCGATTCTCATGCCCCGAGTGGAACGATTCTTACTTACGGCTTGGCTCTTGAGAGGGCTCGCTTAGAATGTAAAGGGTATGCCAGTTCCGTTGTAGCCACCTTACTTCAGTCTAAGAGACCTGGGACTTCATTGGCGTATGTACGAGTTTGGCGTCTTTTCGAAACTTGGTGTGGACAGCACCATGTTTCTCCGATGGCGTCTTCATTGCCTCAGTTGCTACTCTTTCTACAGCATGGCTTGGACAAAGGTTTGGCTCTTAGTACCCTTAAGGTTCAGATAGCCGCCCTTTCTTGTTTTCGGGGATCTGTCCAACGTCGCCGTCTTTCGACGCATCCGGATATACATCGCTTTTTACGGGCAGCGAAGATTATCCGTCCTCCAGTGCGTCCCATTATGCCTCCTTGGGATTTGAATGTAGTGTTAGAGGCTTTGTCCCGGTCGCCATTAACTTCCCTTTGCTCTCGGAGTCCCCGGGAGTGTTCATGGAAAACGGCCTTTCTTGTAGCTTTATGTTCGGCACGCCGCATTTCGGATTTGCAGGCCCTGTCTTGTCAAGAGCCTTATCTTCAATTTCTTCCTGAACGGATTTTGCTACGGACGGTTCCTTCTTTTTTGCCGAAAGTGCTCTCGGTTTTCCATGTTAACCAATCTGTG
Source organism: Ichthyophis bannanicus (assembly GCA_033557465.1). Lineage (NCBI taxonomy): Eukaryota > Metazoa > Chordata > Amphibia > Gymnophiona > Ichthyophiidae > Ichthyophis > Ichthyophis bannanicus. The sequence goes on along the minus strand of CM066035.1, from coordinate 140,298,424 downwards.
GCGTTACCGGTATTTTCTGATGCCTCCGCTTCTCCTATAGATCGTGCTCTCAAACATTTGGATCTTGAGCGGGTCTTAAAGACTTATCTACGGGTGTCGAAACCCTTTCGGAAAACGGATAGGCTCTTTGTCCAGTATGCTGGTCCTCGGAAGGGGCAAGCAGCGTCTAAGTCCACCATTGCTCGTTGGGTTCGCTGCGCTATTGGGGCAGCTTACGCTGCTCATGGCATTCCACTACCGGTCGGTTTGAGGGCTCATTCAACTCGAGCTCTAGCAACGTCCTGGGCGGAGTACGCTTTCGTTCCACCAGTAGATATTTGCAGGGCAGCGACGTGTTCGTCATTGCATACTTTTACGAAGCATTACCGGTTGGATGTACAGGCCAGAGACGATGCGAAAGTGGGGACCTCGGCTCTTATCGCAGGTCTGGCGGGTCCCTCCTGAGTATAGGTACTGCTTTGGTACTGCCCTACCTTTCCCTGGACTGGCCCGGAGAAGCGAAAAGGAAAACAAAATTAGGTCTTACCTGCTAATTGTCTTTCCTTGAGCTTTCTCCGGGCCAGTCCAGGGTCCCACCCCTTTCGCGTTTCCGAGCGCTTTATTCAATTACTATAAGAATTCCACCATATCTGCGTGTTCGTCTGAGGGGGGACGGGTGTGGGGCGTCTAGGTTTCTCTTAGTGCCGATTTTCTCGGTATCTAAAAAAAAAAAAATGAAGGAAGCAAATTTTCGAGCTTCCGAGTTTTTGAGGGCTATAGAATGTTATCAGTTTTTCAAGGGTTAATCTGCGTTTTTGTCAGTTCTTTCGTTTTAGTTGCTTTGTCAGAAGGAGACTGCTGGATTACCCTCAGGGGGAGTGGCTTCACCTCTCAAGAAAACTTGAAGTCTTCAGTCCTCAGCTGCTATAGGGGATTGACAACCCTACCTTTCCCTGGACTGGCCCGGAGAAAGCTCAAGGAAAGACAATTAGCAGGTAAGACCTAATTTTGTTATCTATCATCCTCCTGACATTTCCCTCTCTACTTTTCTTTCTGATTTTGATTCTTGGCTTTCTACCTTTCTTCACCCTTCCTTTGCCACTCTTATTCTTGGTGACTTCAACATTCATGTTGACAGCCCTTCTGATCCCCCTGCTTTAAAGCTTCTCTCCCTTACCTCCTCACATAACCTTCAACTCTGTTCCACTGCCCCCACTCACCGACATGATCACTGCCTTGACAATTTTCTTCTCTTACTGCTCAACTTCTGCTCAATTTCTGTAACTCTGTCCTTCCCTTATCTGACCACCACCTTTTAAGCCTTACTATTCATCATCCCCCACCCCAGCCTCGTCCTGTCTGCACTAGCCTTTTTAGAAACCTTCTTGCCATTGATCCTTTAGCTCTCTCCTCCTCTCTCTCCTTATCTCTTTCATCATCCACTCTGCTTTCCAGTTCTATTGATGAGGCTGTGATCTCTTATAACACTGCACTCTCCTCCACCCTTGATACTTTTGCCCCCTCATCCCGTCCTGTTAGGCGTTCTTCTCCTCAGCTCTGGCTCTCCCCTATTGCCCGCTTTCTGCACTCTTGTGCTTGCTCTGCTGAGCGTGCCTGGCTCAAATCCTGCTCTTATCCTGACTTTCTCCACTTTAAATTCATGCTCTCCTCCTTCCAATCAGCCATTGTGCTTTTCAAACAAATTTACTTCCTCAATGTGACTAACTGTCTTTCCTCTAATCCTCGTCGTCTCTTTAGCACACTCAATTCTCTCCTCAGTGTGCCTCCACCCCTGATTCCTCCCTCCCTTTCTGCCCAAACCTTGACTAACTACTTCCATGACAAAATCCACACAATCACCCTCCAGTTTCCCTCCTCCCCCTCTTCCCCCCCCTATTTCCCATTTCTCCCCTCCCCAAACTTCCGCCACCTTTCTTCCTTCCCTATGGTCTCTGACGAGGAAACGTCACTCCTTCTCTCTTCCTCCAAACCTACTACCTGCTCTTCTGTCCCCTTCCCCACCCACCTCCTTAGCTCCATCTTTTCATCTCTCGTCCCTTCTATTTCTCATATTCTTAACCTCTCTCTCTCCACTGCAACCTTCTCTTCTGTTTTCAAGCATGCTGTGGTTACACCCCTCCTCAAAAAACCTTCACTTAATCCCACTTGTCCTTCTAACTATTGTCCCATCTCTCTCCTTCCTTTCGTCTCTAAACTACTTGAGCATGCAGTCTATCACCGTTGTCTTGATTTCCTCTCCTCTCATACCCTCTTAGATCCTTTACAATACGGCTTCCGTCCCCTACACTCCACTGAAACTGCTCATCTCCAGGAACAAGCAGGAATGAGTCTTCACATATGGGTACATCGGTACCGACGGAGCCTGCGCAGGAACGCTCCCCAGCTTCCCAAAAAAGGAAAGCTTTTGGGAGCATCCCACAGCGCCTGCGCGCTGCCTTCCCGCCTTTCCTAACCGCCTCTCCCCAGTTCTTCTTTGCCGCGGAGCCAGCAGGTCGTGTTCCTGTCACCACTGAAGAAGTTCTTTGTTTTATTTTATTTCTTTGGTCGCGCGTCTGCCTCCCCCGACTTCGGACCGGTACCGCCAGTTTTTCTTTCTTTTCTTACAAAAAAAAAGAACATATTTTTCCCTCACTTAGTGTGTTTTTCTTCTTTTGGTCTTAGGCCTCACAAAGAATTTTTCCTCATGGAAAAACCAGCCTCCGGGTTTACAAAATGCACTAAGTGTAGCGGTACTATTTCTGTTACCGAGACCCATGAATGGTGTCTTAAATGTTTGGGTCCTGAACACTCCATTTCGGATTGTTCGTCCTGCTCTTTGATGTCTAAACGAGGTTTACAGAACCGAGCAGCCAAGCTCCATGTGCTGTTTCCCTCTGATGCAGCTTCAGTGGCATCGACGTCTTCCAGGGCTGCTTCTTCCTCCCATGGATCTCAGGTAACCAAACATAAATCCAGCCGGTCCTCGAAGGGTAGATCTCCTTCCAAGCATCGAGATGCCTCCGGGCTTGCCCTCGAGGATCCTGCACCGGCAAAACAACCCCGGCGGGAAGCTCTGGCTTCCAAAGCTCCACCTATGGGGTTACAGGTTGACATTGATGGCACGGCCTTGACCGATCACCTGTTAGAATGCTCTGGGGTACCGGCGCAACCTTCCGGTACCGAATTCCAGGCATTCATGGCGTCGATGGATCAGAATGTTCTATCCATGCAGCAGGCTATCACGGCCTTTATTCAAGCTGTGACGCCGCTGATACCACAACATACTCCGTTGTCTGTATCGGCTCCAGTACCGGCACCAGCGCCGGTACCGGTATCGACTGCATCGACATCGACCAGGATGCCGACTGTAGCGGTTCCCTGTCCAGGGATGCTCATCAGTATCGAGCTTTAGAAGAGCACCCTGACAGGCGATACTTTGATTCCTCTGAAGATTCTGATACATCGGAGGAGTCTGCTGAAGTATCCATAGCCCTTACTGAAGAGCTTTCTTCTCCAAAAAGAAGAATGTCTCCTCCAGAGGACTTGTCCTTTCAAGACTTCATAAGAGAAGTGGCTAAAGGACTTTCTATTTCAGTAACCTCTGAATCAGAGCCTAGAGCTAAAAAATTTGATATTTTAGGTTATTCTAAGGCTCCTAAGGAGGCAGTCACCTTGCCAATTCATGAGATTCTTTATGAGCACATGATTGACTTATGGGAAACTCCTCTCACTATATCTCCTCATTCTCGTAGATTGGACACTATTTACCGTGTCCCTCCTTGTCCTGGTTTTCATAAAACACAGCTTCCTCACCATTCTATTGTGGTGCAGTCAGCCATGAAAAGGATAAAGAGTGCAAAAAGACACTCCTCTGCCCCTCCAGGAAGAGAATGCAGGACCTTGCATGCTTTTGGTAGGAAAATCTTCCAAGCCAGTATGCTCATTGCCAGAATCAACTCCTATAGTCTTTATATGGGTATGTTCCTGAAAGAAGTTGCAGATAAACTGCACACTTTCCTCCCTTTTCTTCCAGAGGATAAAAGGGAAGAATTCCTTATTTGGCTTAAGCATACTCAAGATATTTCAAAGTTTTCCAACCGTGCAGCTTTTGACTCCTTTGAAGGTGCCAGCAGAGCTTCGGCCATTGCCATAGCTGCTCGCAGAATTGCTTGGCTCCAGGCTTCTGATCTAGAATCTTGGGTCCAGGATGGCTTAGGAAATCTTCCCTGTACAGGTGAAAACCTGTTTGGCAAAGAATGGCAAATAAAAGTCACTCAAATGGATAAAGTTTCTAGATGGAATAAATGACTGCTTCTTGGAGCAGCTGGTTCATGAACCGACCAGAGGGGAAGCCATACTGGACCTAGTCCTTAGTGGAACGCCAGATCTGGTGCAAGAAATAAGGGTGTTGGGACCACTTGGCAATAGTGATAATAGTATGATCATGTTTGATTTAATTAGTGGAGGACAGATAGTAAAGGCATCCACAGTACTACCTTTTAACTTTCAAAAGGGAGACTATGATAGAATGAGGAATATAGTTAGGAAAAAACTAAAAGGAGCGGTTCCAAAGGTTAAAGACTTACAGGAAGCTTGGGTGTTATTTAAAAATACTATCCTCGAAGCCCAGACCAGCTGTATTCCACGCATTAAGAAAAGTGGAAGAAAGTCCAAAAAACTGCCAGCATGGTTTAAAGGTGAGGTCAGAGAGGCTGTTGCTGCCAAAAAAGCAACCTTCAGGAAATGGAAAAAAGAGCCAAATGATGAAAACTGGAAACAGCACAAGCACTGGCAAGTTAAATGCAAAGCATTGATAAGGCAGGCAAAACGGGAATTTGAGAAGAAACTTGCTACGGAAGCAAAAACACGAAATAAAGACTTTTTCAAGTACATTCGTAGCAAAAGGCCTGTGAGAGAGTCAATTGGACCATTAGATGATAGAGGGGTAAAAGGGGCAGTAAGAGGAAACAAGGCTATAGCAGAGAGACTGAATGAATTCTTTGTTTCAGTCTTTACTGAGGAAGATGTAGGGATGTTACCCAAGACTGAAGTGGTATTTAAAGATGATACTGCAGAGGAATTGAGAGAAATATCGCTACACCGGGAAGATATATTACAACTATTTGATAAACTGAATAGTAGCAAATCACCTGGACCGGATGGTATACATCCCAGAGTGTTGAAAGAACTGAAATATGAGATTTCAGACCTGCTATTGGTAATCTGTGAACTTTCATTAAAATCAACTGTATGCAACTTGGTTTGCATAAACTACAAGACAGAAGCACTTCTCGTCACACGAAACAGCTTCATTCCGCCACCCTCCATCAACAATACCATTAAAAAAGGAGGTGAAATATCTCGGAGTAACGCTTGACAGGGAGCTAAACCTACAGTCACACATCAGAAGGACCACCAAAAACGCATACTTCAAGATGAGAATAATCAGATGCCTCAAGCTACTCCTCACACAAGATCAATTCCGCACAGTTTGTCAAGCTCTAATAACCCCCATACTCGACTTCTGCAACCTGATCTATACAGGTATGTCAAAACAGTCGCTCAGACCGCTACAAATGGCCCAAAACACGGCGGCACGAATATAATCTGGAGCATCAAAACAAGACCACATCACCCCCATACTAAAAGACCTACACTGGCTCCCAATCAGCTCACAAATCAAATAAAAGACAATCCTAAACATATTCAGAATCAAACACAGGAACTCTGCCCACAACCTTCAACCTCTCATACAACCCGATGTCAGCACAAGACCTAGAAGAAGAGCCACATCAGACACAATCCACACACCAAAAGACTACACAAAGGCATGCAAGTCCACCACACGAAGAGCGCTATCAATGGCAGCACCTGGATTGTGGAACACACTCCCTGACGAACTGCGATCCACGGAAGACACTAAGGACTTTCGGAAGCAACTAAAGACTCTGCTTTTCCTGGAACACTATGGCCCAAACACATAATGGGAGCAACAGCCACAAACTAAATGGAAATTACACTAACCTGGTAATTGTAGTTCCTGGAGGGTCCAGTTTAGTCCTCCACAATCGGGTAGTGCCCCTCCTCCTGCAGCCTGGAGACTGGACCAATCAAGTCTTCTGTAGTATATATGCAGACGGAGCTCCCAGAAGCCCCCAGTGTACTAGTAACAAAGCATACTTAACGAAGCAACACATTAGATTAATATACAAAATGACATAATGAAAATGACATAATTAAGGAACAATTTGTTTCCCCCCCCAAACATATCCAACTTTCTCCCCAAACAAGGAAGTCAGAACACTGTATTGCGCTGGAACAGACGCCCCAGAAATCAAAACACAGCTCCGTATGAGAAATCTCAGGAGCTGACTGAACACCTGAGAAAGAAAGAGCCATAGCCAAAAACGCGGCTGCAAAAAAAAAAGGTTCGAACGGCAAGAGGAACCGTCTTATGATCCACCGTTCAGAAAGCGCGCCGCATTAGTATATCAGATAGTCGGGAGGGAAGGAGGACTAAACTGGACCCTCCAGGAACTACAATTATCAGGTTAGTGTAATTTCCATTTCCTGTTCGGTAATCCAGTTTAGTCCTCCACAATCGGGATGTAACAGAGCAGTCAAGACCGGGCGGGACCTTACCATCCGGCGCGCCGAACCGCCGAACAAAACAGGAATCCCGAGCCGCTGACACATCTAAACGATAGTGTTTACTGAAAGCATACAGAGACGACCAAGCGGCCGCCTTACAGATATCTGCTGGCGGAACTAGGCTATACTCCGCCCAAGAGGTCGCCTGAGCCCTAGTGGAATGAGCCAGTAGCCCCTCCGGAATAGACCGCTGCTGCAACAGATACGCAGACGTGAACGCTTCCTTGAGCCATCTTGCAATGGAGGCCTTAGCCACCGCTTCCCCTTTACGTGCACCACCGAAGAGCACGAATAGCCGGTCAGTCTTCCTAAAAGATTCGGTAGCCTTCAAATAACGACGAAGTGCACAACCCACATCGAGACGGTGAAGACTTTTGTCCGCCGACCCGACAGAGTGCGAAGAAAGAACTGGAAGAAACACTGCCTGATTCACATGAATAGGAAAAACCACCATTGGCAAAAAGGAAGAGACCGGGGAAAAAGACAAAAAAGGTTCTCGGCAGGACAACGCATGTAGATCTGAAATACGCCGTGCCGAACAGACGGCTATAAGAAAAACCGTCTTCAGCGTAAGATCTTTCAGAGACGCCCCACTCAGGGGTTCAAATGGTTCACGAACCAGGGCCCGCGGCACTAGATTCAAGTCCCACGGAGGAACGAAAATCCTGCGGGAGGGCCGCAAATGAACAACAGCCGTAACAAAACGACGTACGTCCGGATAAGAACCGAGGAGACGGCCTAAAACTTTGCCTTGATAACAAGAGATAGCCGCCAACCGGACTTTCAGGGAACTAGCCGCAAGGCCCTTATCAAAAGCATCCTGAAGAAACTTAAAACGACGGAAACGGAAACCGTCGCCGCCCGGACTCCACGCTGGGAGCACCAGTCTTCAAAGATCCCCCAAATCCGAACGTAAGTAAGAGAAGTGGACTTTTTCCTCGCCCGCCGTAGAAATCACCGCGGGGGAGTAACCCATCTTTTTCAGCCGAGCCCTCTCAATGGCCAAACCGTAAGCGAGAATCGACCCACGTGGGGCATCCGCAAGGGTCCCTGAAGAAGAAGATCCGGCCGCGCGGACCGGAGCCAAGGAATGCCGTCGCGCAACCGGACCAGATTGGCATACCGGGGCCTCCGAGGCCAATCCGGGGCCACAAGGAACACTCGACCCCGATGGCACTCGATGCGCTGAACGACCCGGCCGATCAGAGCCCACGGAGGAAAGACATAAAGAAGACCGGACGTTGGCCACGGCTGAATGAGAGCGTTGAGCCCCTCGGACATGCGCTCCCTTCGCCTGCTGAAGAAGCGTCCTGTCCTGGCCGATTGAAATGTCGCCATGAGATCCATGATGGGCGGCCCCCACCGACGAACTATTTGCGCGTAAACTTGCGGGCTTAGCTGCCACCCTCCGGGGTCCACCCGCACTCTGCTGAGAAAATCGGCCTGACCATTGTCTGCGCCTGCAATATGCGCTGCCGGGATGGCCAGAAGACGAGACTGCACCCAATTGACCAAGGCCGTCGCTTCTGAATCCAGGGCCACGCTGCCGGTGCCCCCTTGGTGATTGATGTAAGCTACGCTGGTCGCCTTGTCCGAGAGGACTCGCACCGGCCGGTCGAGAACTAGGGCTTCGAGGGCCAAGAGGGCTAGCCGCACCGCCCGTAACTCGAGGCGGATTGATCGACCAAGAAGTCTCCAGGGGAGACCATTCCCCTTGAGCGAAGCGGGTCTCGCAGTGAGCCCCCCCAGCCGGTTAAGCTGGCATCCGTTGTGAACGGAACCCAAAGTGGAGGCTCCAGGGAATCCCCGCGTCAGGTTCTCGGAGGAGAGCCACCACCGGAGTGAACGGCGAACCGCCCTTGAGCAAGGCAATCTCCTGTTCAACGAGTCGAACTGGTTGGACCAACGGCGCAGCAGAGCACTCTGCAGCGGGCGCATATGGAAGCGCGCCCAGGGCACCACCTCCAAGGTTGCTGCCATCGTACCGAGGAGCTGCAGGTACCACCATGCAGACGGAGCGGGCATCCCCTTGAAGAGTCGGACAAAAGACCGAATGCGGCGCTCCGGCAGGCCCACCAAGCCCCGTGCTGTGTCGAGGCGCACTCCCAGATACTCGAGATCCTGCGTCGGGCACCGACAACTCTTGCATTCTTTCACCACCCAGCCGAGGGACCGCAGCAGAGCCACCACCCTGCTCGTGACGTGCACACACTCCCGACTGGACTTTGCCCGAATCAACCAGTCGTCGAGATACGGATGGACCAGGACGCCCTCTTTGCACAAGGCCGCCGCGACCACTACCATCACGTTTGTGAAGGTGCGGGGGGCCGTGGCGAGACCAAACGGCATGGCCGGAAATTGGAAGGGGCCCCACGGAAGAGCGAAGCGGAGAGAAACCGTTGATGAGACGGCCGGATGGGAATGTGTAATGTGGTCTTCAGCGGCTGTGGAAGATCCTGCAGCAGGGGCTCTGAGGAGGGGGGAGATAAGGTGCTGAGGGACCCAGCTAGCAATGCAGTGGGTATGGGGAAAACGTCCGGGATGCAGCGTGCAGGTGGAACACAAGCAAGCTATTAATGTTCCCTTCGGCTGAGTACATTTCACCTATAATACAGCCAGAGAAAAAGGCATTGTAAAGACTTAAACCACCTTTCCTCTTCTTGTGTGGGGTTTATTTATTTATTTATTTATTTTTTTTGCATTGAAAACAAAAAGCAAGGAAGGCTCAGGGAAACCCAAGACTCTTCAAGAAACGGATTGTGAAACTCCACGTGCCTCCACAGCATGATTAAATGTGTGGAAACTGCTGTTCAGAGCTGTTTCCTCTACAAAGAAACACTGAAGAGAAAAACAAAACAGCCGCTGGCACCGAAAAACTGTCAGGTATTCACAGAACTGAGAAGGGAACTGGCAGTCCTTCACTGTGCTGGCATAGAGAAACTTTCAAAGTCAGGGTAAGGCAATTACAGTGACTGAAAGTAGGGAAATTAGAGCGGGATACCTCCGCTGCCATTCAGACCTCCATGGTAGGGGCTGAAAGGTGTTTCTGGGGAGGGATGTAGAAACGCAATCCAGCCGTAGGAAAATTACAGTGAGCATGCTTAATTAGGCCGAGCCCAAAACAGACAGGATCCAAAACACTGACTTAAAACCTCAACCCAATGGTATATTGAATAAGACAGGTACAATAATCAGTAGGATGTACAAAGTAACCCGGCAGCAGTTTGGGGACTAAAAATTTAAAATAGGAACTTCAAAACTCAGAGGCAGCCGGTCCGGATACAGCTGAAATCATCCCAGAGCAGCTGAGGCGAGGAAGAAAAAACAAAAACAGAGTACTCACAGTTTTCATACAAAAAATGATACCTAAACTTCCTGGAGGTATCCAAACTCCCGTGGTAAAGACTCAGTGCAGCGTAAAGCCAATGGAGAGCTCCCTTGAAGCCAAGCTCCGGAGTTCCCAAGGTCAACTGGGGAAGCAAGATGCTGGGGGAAGAGCAGAGCGGATGCATGAGGTCCCTGTGTCTCTTCTGACAGCCTATGCAGCGTAACCGGAATAAGGCACAGGGAGAACTAAAAACAAATAACTGCGTCCCGCAGGAACAGGCATTCAACAATATTCCCCATAATAGGTAATGCCTCAGCCAGCCTTCTTTGTTGGGCACAGTGGGGAATGTAGCCCATGAGCCCTGCACCCTTCGTCAGTGACTCAGCATTGTACTGTGGCTCTGAATTGCATACTGTTCTCTATCCCTGCCTTCTGTACTTTCTATCCCTTATGTTCATACATAGGCAGGGAAAAAAGTAACCTCTGCACAACTGACATCTAGCAAATGTTGTGGAAAAAAACTGAAACAGCAATATAGCTGTGAGAAGCCAGCAGAGAAGCAATCTGGCTTCCCGCCCAAAACCGAGGCTCATTAGCTATTCAAAATGGCCGCCGGCAAAAATAAAACACAAAAAGAGTGAATTAAAACCCCCAAAAACTAAGGAATTAACTTAAAAAGTCAAAGGAGAAGGTGGGAGGGTTGCAGGCATGAGAGAAATGCCTAAAATCGCTGAAAAATCAATCGAGTTACCACAGAGCTGCAGACAGCAGTGGGAGAAAGACATTCCAGGTCTGAAGAAACTGAGGTGCAGCCCCTGCAGATGCCAGAGTCAGTCACTGCACCTCTGCGGGACCCGCAAATCACGTATTGGGGTTTGGCATACATGCTAAGGCAACCTCCGCTCAGCGGGAAAGAATGGAACAGAACCAGGGAAGCCCACACCAAAGGGACCAACCCTATGTAAAACAGTACAGACTGAAATTTAAAACGTTTTTTTTTTTTTTACAGACAACAAAACACTCCCCAGAATCCTAGGGGTGCCCTGAGCAAAATCGCCAGCAAAAGAAACCCCAAAAATGCAAGGGGAACCCGTGCACAAGTGTTAAAAAGTGCCTTTAAAAGGCACACTTTAGAAATTCAAAATGGCCGCCGCACTTTTTCACCCGCGGTAAAAATGGGCGCTAAAATACAAAGGTAACCAAATAATATGGAAAAGAAAGAAAACGACCCTCTAATACAGGGCAAGCGAAAAAAATTAGGAAAAAGTGCAATTTGGGAGCCAGGGGAGCCGACAGAGCCTCTGACAATGCAAACAGGAGGGAGCTGAAAAGTTAAAGCAAGGAAACTTCCTACCAGCTCAGGAAACAGCAAGGAACTCAGCCAACTTCTCCAAGTGACAGGCAATGCTGAATCAGGTATGGCTCTTCCCCGTACAGCCTAGGGGAGAGCTCAACCCAGGGTTCAGAAATTCCCAGGCAGGAAGGCAGGAGCCCAAGCAGGTCTGGCTTCCCCCAGGATGTCCCCTGTGCAATGCTTTTTTTTTTTTTTTTTTTTTTTTAAAGATACAGCTACCTAGCAAATAAATGGTAAATAAAGGACCAAAAACAAAACCCCAAAAAAACTAACTAACTAGTGTTGCTCCTTCAAGTGTCACTTAGTGTGCCCAGAAAAGGCACAGAAGTCCTCAAGCTGCAAGGAGACTGGACACACTGGGGGCTTCTGGGAGCTCCGTCTGCATATATACTACAGAAGACTTGATTGGTCCAGTCTCCAGGCTGCAGGAGGAGGGGCACTACCCGATTGTGGAGGACTAAACTGGATTACCGAACAGGAACGTCTCATTGTACATAGCACTGTATAAAGCTCATGCTGTAAATAGCGCATGCTAATCAACCTACCCACTCGCGTACACATCCACTGTACAATATAAGAATACCTTGAACACAAACGCAAACTCCTTGATTGTTTGCCGTGCACACCGCCTTGATTGAAGGATAAAGCTGGATAGAAATACCCTTTAAATAAAAAAATAAAAAAAAGAAAGAAGAAAGGAGGAGCAGAGTACGAAAGAGACAAGAAGGGTAAATCAAATGTAAATAAAGAATCAAATATAAGGGATGGGAGCATATAGAATCAGCAGGTTAGGGAACACGAGAAAGTCACAAAGTAGAGAGAGCATAGTTCAAGTTGCCGAGCATACCAGTAGAGTAGATGTTGCTGGAAGCGGCTAAGGTCCCGTGCCTAAGGGCCACGCCAAAGGGCCCTTTGGCTTGGCCCACCAGGCGCAGATGCACCCTCTGGCGCTGCAGTTCAAAAGATGCCGATCAACTGGGTTGGGGGAGGGGACTCTCTTCCGGCTCCCGATCAGCTGGTGTGCACTGATAGAGTGGGACACAAACCGCCCTCTGGCGCTGCAGTTCAAAAGATGCCGATCAGCTGGGCTGGGGGAGGGGACTCTCTTCCGGCTCCCGATCAGGTGATCAGCTGGTGTGCACATAAGTGAGAATCGATCCACCTGAGGCATGTGAACTGGCCCACGAGTCAGAAGATCTGCTCAAGCCAGAAGTCGCCATGGGCAGCCCACGAGGATCTGCATCAGGTCGGCATACCACGGGTGTCTTGGCCAATCTAGGGTTATTAAAATGACCAGTCCTCTGTGTGCCTCTATGCACTGCATGACCCGCCTATTAGTGTCCATAGGGGAAAAACATACAGAAGCCCTTCTGCAGACCACCTTTGCACTAGGGCATCCATGCCCTCTGACATCCTCACTCTCCGTCTGCTGAAAAACTGACTGATTTTGGCTGAGGCAAATATTGCCATTAGGTCCATGACTGGTAAGCCCCAGCAGAGCACCACCTACTCATATACCTCCTGGTTCAGTCCAATGGCCAGGGTCCACATGAACTCGCCTTAAGTAGTCCGCCATCACGTCGACTCTCACTATGTGTGCTGCTGATAACACCTGTAGATGACTTTCCGCCCAGCCGAACACCTTCTCCGCCTCTTCCTCCAAGGCTACGCTGCCTATGCCGCCCTGGCGGTTGATGTAGGCTACCATGGTTACATTGTCTGAGAAGACCCAGACTGCTTTCCCCTGCAAACAGCTTTGGAAACTCAGTAGCACCAGGACCATGGCTCGCATTTCCAGCCTGTTGATCGACCAAAGGGCCTCTTGCGGGCTCCACTGTCCTTGTGCAAAGTGCCCTTCGCAATGAGCTCCCCAACCAGACAGACTGCCATCGGTCATCAGGGGTATCCAATTTGGTGACTCCCCTTTCTATACTCCCCCGGCAAAGCCACCAACAGAGAGCTCTCCTGATCTTCAGTGGGCATGGGAAAATCTTGGATAAGGGCTGATTCTGGTGGGACCACTGCTGGAGCAAAGCTCTCTGCAGTGGTCGCATGTGCACTCTCACCCACGGGACCAGCTTGAGAATGACTGCCATAGTTCCTAAGATCTGCGGATAATGCCAGGCCGATGGCTTCTGCATTTCCAGAAAGTGACGCACCAGCCGTCGCAGTCCCTGCGCCCATTGTTCCAGCAGAAAGACCTTTCCCACATGGGTGTCGAAGTGTGCTCCCAAATACTCCAGTTCCTAGGATGGAATTAACTGATTCTTGGCCCACCAAAGGAGCACTACACCACGTTGCTTAAAGGATACCCAGTCTGTACTACGTGGTCTAGAGTTAGAAGGATACTTTTATTAATTAGTATATTATTCAACAGCCTGATAGCCCGACACAGGCCGTGTTTCGTTTCCACTTCCTCAGGAGATTCAGGCGTGCTGCATACATATAAACATATATATCATAACATATATAAAAAATGCATAAAAACATAAATATCATAATGTGTATAAAAACATTTATCATAAAAATGAATCATTATGTTTTAATCCATAGAGAAAAAGCGTTTTTTAAGCTCCTGTAGATGATCAAGTTAGAATCATATCGCGAATATCGAACTCAAGAACGGGTATGAATTTTTATAAGTCTTCCTCTATAACAAGATGGTATTAAGGGCTCCTTTAAAAAATTATTTATTAAAAACTATTTATTAGTTTAGTTATTTATAGTTTCTAATTAGGTGTTCCTTTATAGTTTTTAAAAATTTTAACAAATGTTGTATAGTACAAGTTCTTTTTGGTCTTGCAATCCCAATTGATTTGATTTTTAGTATACTGTTGTGTAATACCAAAGATAGTGAATAATATTAGAGATAACCTACCTGTAGTACACTCAACTCCTGCTCCTGCTGTTGACCACTTATGTGGCACATTATGATATCCTTCTTTCCTAAAAAGGAAGTTAAGGGATAGTTAAAGTTATTAAGTACGTGTGGTTACACACCCCTTTAGGTTTAATAAGGAATTCATTCATTTATTTATCTATGTACTTTTTATTTATTTTAAAGATTGAAAAGTTTTTTTAAAGTTATGTTTTTAATTAATTTTTTTATTAATAATTTTTTTTTTATTACTTTTGTTATCCTTACATGGTTTAATAAGCACTTTACATGTGTAGATAAGTACATATTGTTAGCCAAAATACTTTTTATGATGTTTTTATACACGTTATGATATTTATGTTTTTATGCATTTTTTATATATGTTATGATATTTATGATTGTATGTATGCAGTACGCCTGAATCCCCTTCAGGAAGTGGAAACGAAACACGGTCTGTGTCGGGCTATCAGGCTGTTGAATAATATACTAATTAATAAAAGTATCCTTCCAACTCTAGACCACATTAACTGATTCTTGGCCACGTTGACCACCCAACCGAGACTCTGAAGGAACTGTACCACCCACTGCATTACACTTTTGCTCTCATCTCTGGACTTCGCCCGGATCAGCCAGTCGTCAAGATACGGGTGAACGAGAACGCCTTCTTTGCGGAGCGCCACCACTACCACCACCATGACCTTTGTGAAGGTACATGGAGCCATTGCCAGTCCGAATGGCAATGCCTGAAATTGGAAATGCCCCATCGGTACCGCGAAGTGGAGGAACTGCTGATGTTCCTGTCAGATGGGAATGTGCAAGTACACCTCCATAACGTTGAGAGATGTCAAAAACTTGCCACTTCAAACTGCTACTTGACAGACTGCAAGGTTTCCATGTGAAAATGCAGCACCCGCAGACAACGGTTCACGCCCTTGAGATCAAGAATCAGTTGAAAAGACCCTTCCTTTTTGGGCACCACAAAATAAATGGAGTAGCGACCGTAACCACATTGTTCTCTGGGTATCAGCATCATGGCCTGCAGTTGCAGAAGTCATGTTAAGGTGTCCCTTACAGCCGCTGCTTTGCTTTGAGCCTTGCATGGAGACCAAACGAAGGCATGGCCCACCGGACAGTCCCACTCGAGGGCATAGCCATCCCGGATGACCTCCAGCACCTGCTGGTCAGATGTGATCTGGGCCTAGGCGGAGGAAAAATCCCATAGCTGACCTCCTATGGGTTGCACCCCCACCTGGGCCCCCCTCACTTCATTGTGACTTCTTGGGACCAGAGGTCGAGGTGGTGCCAAAGCCTCAGCCCGCTCCTTGAAAACCTCAAAACCCCTGTCCCCTGGAGGGAAATCTGCCCCTCTGGTAAGGGATAAAACAGGAAGTACGAAAACGCTTGAAATCTCGCGTTTGACCCCGAGTCAACGGTGGGATTCGACCCTGCTTTTGCTTATTTTCTGACACACGTCCCCCCTTAGAGTCTCCCAAATCCTTGACCAACTTATCTAGCTCCTCTCCAAAGAAAAGCTTTTCCTTAAAGGGAAGTTTACTGAGGCAGGCCTTGGAGAAACAGTCCACCACCCAGTTGTGAAGCCACCAGTACTGGCAAGCCACCACCTTCGAAAACCCTCTAATGAGATTGTAGTGGGTGTTTGCTAGGTAGGCCGCCCCTGACTCTAATTTGGCCACCTCCCCAGGCCTGTCCTTCCCCGGGTCTTCCGGATGTTGGACTCGTTGCAACCAGCGGAGGCAGGTCCTGGCCACCCAAGCCCCACAGATGGAGGCTTGCAGCATGAGGGCGTTGATATCAAATGCCTGCTTTAACAGGGTGTCCAACTTCCTATGTTGGGCATCCTTGAGTGCTGCACTCCCTTCTACAAGGATCGTTGCCTTCTTTGTAACTACCGACACCGCCACATCCACCATAGGGGACTGAAGTAGCTCAAGTTCCTGCTCCGGTAGTGGGTATAAGCGTGACATGGCCCGCACCCTCTGAAGACTCACCTCTGGCAGATCCCACTCATCCTAGATCATCTGTTGGACCACTCTATGCACAGGAAACACTTTCTGCGTCTTATGCACCGCCTGGAGCAGCAGATCCTCCAGAGCTTCATCCACTGCCGGGAGGCTAATAGGCATATTAAGAGCCTTCAAGGTTTACACGATGAGCGCCGGTAACTCCTCTCGATGTAAGACTCATACAATCCATGACTGCTTCTCTTGCTCTGGGATCTCACCTTCCTCTAACTCATCACCTTGCCAATCCAGTTCCATGTCCAAATCGTGTTCATCCTGCCCCTCAGAAAGTGGAGCGTTCTCCTGGCCCTCCTCAGAGAGCTGTGGTCTTTTAGTCGTCACTACCTGTGTCTCGCTCTCCTTCATTTCCGCTGCTCTCTTAGCCCCTCATTCAGGTGCCAAGGAGCAGTCCTCTGACCTCTGTTGGCGCATGCAAAATGCCTGGTGCAGAAGGACAAATTCCAGTGAGAAATCAACTGGGAACATCTGTTCTGAGAGCTAGAGGGTCCAGGAATGAGTGGGGGATCGGAGACAGACTCCAGAGTGCCCAATGCGGCCCCCCTATGTCCTGTGGCTCCTGCAATGGCGAGGGACTCTTTTCTGCCTGGGCTAGTCCTCGATATCCTGCTCCAAAGAGGTGGCTTCTTGCGTGCAGCCTTCTACACCAGGTACCGCATACCAAGCGCTGAGGCCTGGCCACATCATGGGAAGGCGCTGACTTGAGACCCCAATTAGCAAGGCACCCCTAGTAGTTACCTTTGAATGTACTAAAATGAAAGAAAATTAAAGAAAATTAAGGCAACTGAAAATGAAAGTAAAATAACCCCCAAAACCAAACTTCAGGAAAAAAAATGCAGTAAAGGCCAGGTGTTAGTTTCCCAAATTATAGTAAGTAAATATTAAATAATCTATAGACCATTGTGATTCCTGACGCACCCCCACGGGACTAGCAGAGACAGCGGAAAACAAAAGCACCATGGCTACTACTAATCTCCATGCAGGGCCATTGGCAGGAAAAGGGCAGACGCCTCTTCTTCCCACACAGCTGCTAAAACCTGCTCCATGCAGTTTTAGACAAGAAAAAAAGGGTCCTATTCACAGAGTAATTGTAGCGTATCACTCACAAAAAATTATTATTACTCCAATAGAAACAGACTACCTTAGAATTGGAGAGTTCAAGGTTTCTTTCAAAACCATGGAAATGGTCTCAGACTATTAGGCTGCCTAAAGAAAGACTCATAAACATAGTATCCTACGGCGCCTGTTTGCATCAATGACCTAATTTCCGGTTCTCTTTTTTTGCAACACACCTCCCTCTCCCTATCGTGCTTTACTCCAAACTCATTTCGCATATTATGGTATACCGTACACTTAACTTCTAATGAAAGAACTGTAATGGTGGAGGTACCATTACAGTTCTTTCATTAGAAGTTAAGTGTATACCATAATATGCGAAATGAGTTTGGAGTAAAGCACGATAGGGAGAGGGAGGTGTGTTGCAAAAAAAGAGAACCGGAAATTAGGTCATTGATGCAAACAGGCGCCGTAGGATACTATGTTTATGAGTCTTTCTTTAGGCAGCCTAATAGTCTGAGACCATTTCCATGGTTTTGAAAGAAACCTTGAACTCTCCAATTCTAAGGTAGTCTGTTTCTATTGGAGTAATAATAATTTTTTGTGAGTGCCATGCAGTTTTAGGCCATGTGCCAGTGCTGAGTGCTTCCCCCGCATTCACTGCTTAAAAGAAAAACTTTAGAGCTGTACCTCAGCCTTTCTGTTCCTCCTGGCTGGAGAGCACTGCCTCTGTGCGCATCCACTCCCCAACACGCTCAGCCGTTAGTCTTCGGCTTCGGCGGTGAGGGGCTGTCTGGGAGGCTAACAGACTGCTCCAGGCTCTGAAATGTTTCTCCATGGCAGCTCCTCACCCCTGGCGGGTTTGGGAACCGTCAGAATCACCCAGGCCCTAAGACTCTCCCCAAAGCACACCCTCGGGGGGAGGAGGGGGAACTCCTCCGGATGCTCTGGCTAAAACATAGCTCCTTTGAAATAGACCAAAGCCCCTTAGATTCCCATAAAAGAAATAAAGAAATTAAATTGAATTGAAGTAAAGTAAAGTAAAGCTACACTACTGTTATGCTGCTTAGTTGTCCCTACAATGAGTCCAGCACCTTGGCTCACTACCCTCCTCCAGCTGCTTGGAGACTGAGCATACTGAGGCTGGTAGGCGGTGCCAGCTGCCTAAGTATGCTGATGTCATCAAAAGATAACATGCTCAGTCTCCAAGCTGCTGGAAGAGGTACACTACTCAGAGGTGCGGGACTGGACTGGAAGGATGATAATGAACAGCCATTTTCCTCACATCATGCCTCCAAAATCCTCCAAACTCGAATGTACGAGAGCGACGTAGAGCACTTATGGGCCTTTAACAAGGTGGAAATCACTGTGGTCGAATCCCCCGCTTGTTCAACCTTGCTCTTTCAAAAGTAAAGCCATAAGTGAAAATCGATCCACTTGATGCATTCGCACCAGCCCCTAGGAGCAAAGGTCTTGTCTGTGGGGTAAGTGCCACAGGCGATCCATCATCAGCTATTGGGGGCCCGCATACCACAGCCTTCAGGGCCATTTTGGGGCAATGAGAATGACCAGACTTGGATGCCCCTCTATCCTTTGAACCAGCCGGCCGATTAGCGCCCACGGTGGGAAAACGTACAGTAGGCTGCCTGTTGGCCAAGGCTGCACCAGGGTGTCTAGTCCCTCAGACATCTGTTCCCTCCGCCTGCTGAAGAATCAGCTCACTTTGGCAGAAGTGAAGGTCGCCATCAGCCCCATAATCGGTGTTCCCTACCTGTGCACTATCTGCATGAAGACTGCTTCACAAAGCAACCATTCTCCTGGGTCCAACCTTGTCTGACTGAGATAGTCTGCTGTTATATTGTTTGTTCCTGTGACGTGGGCTGCTGAGATTGCTTGCAGGTTTCCCTCTGCCCAGTCCAACAATGGAGCTGCCTTTGCTGCCTTGCTGCCTTGCTGATTGATGTAAGCCACCATCGTAGCATTGTCCGAAAACACTCTCACCACTTTGCCATGAATGGTGGGGTGAAACCTCTGCAGCGCTAAGAAAACTGCTCCCATTTCCTGGCGATTGTTGGATCATGCTTTCTGGTCCTTGGACCAAACTCCCTGCACTATTAGGCCCTGACAATGTGTTCCCCGCCCCTCAAGTCTGGCATCCGTCATTAATGGGATCCAGGTGGGCGACTCCAGAGGCATGCCGATTAACAACTTTTCTGGCCGTAGCCACCATTGAAGCGAAGTTTGCGTGTCGTTGGACATGGTAATGGGTGTGTCAGTGGGTGACGCTGCACTGACCATCTCTGGAGCATAGCCTTTGCAGCGGCCACATTTGAGCCCACGCCCACAGCACCAACTCTGTCGTTGCTGCTATGGACCCAAGGAGTTGTAGATAATGCCACACCGTGAGTACCCCCCTTGTGGAGAAACTGTCAGATCTGCATATGTAACATACATATCCTGTCATAACAGGGCTCCAAGATATACGAGGTCCTGAGTGGGTGATAGCTGGCTCTTTGCAAGATTGACTACCCAGTCATGTCCCTGCAGAAACTATAACTCTGGCCATGGCATGCTCGCTGCTTTCCTCTACGGACTTTGCTTTTATGAGCCAGTCGTCCAGGTAAGAGTGCAGCAAAATGCCCTCCCTGCTGAAGAGCTGCTGCAACCAACACCACTATCTTGAGGGAGCTGTCGCGAGGCTAAAGGGTAGGGCACAGAACTGAAAATGCCCCACTGGAACCACAAAACGGAGGTACCTTTGATGCTCTGGCTGAATCGGTTATACAAGTAAGCCTCCGTGAGATCCAGCGAGGTGAGGAACTCATCTTCTCTGACGGCCACTATCACCTACTGCAGCAACTCCATGCGGAAGCAGGGAACTTGCAAAACCAATTTACTCGCTTTAGATCTAAGATAAATCAAAAGGTTCCTTCCTTTTTAGGGATCACAAAATAAATAGAGTATTGACCACAGCTGCACTGGTCTTGTGGAACCTCTACTACCGCCTTTAACTGCAGCAGTCGATCCAATGCTTGCCGTTTTCCCTCCGCCTTGCAAGATGATGCAACAAAGGCATCTTGCCAACTCCAGAACGTAGCCTTCCCAGATTATTTCTAGAACCCACTGGTTGGACATGATGTGGACCCAAGCCAGGTAAAAGTCCCATAGCCGACCTCCCACGGGAACCACTTCTGGTTGGGTCTTCCTCATCTCACTGACCTTTTGGGGGATATAGCAGTGGAGAGGTAAAAACCTCTCCCGAACCTTGAAACCCCCGAAAAGCCTGCCCCTGCGCCGGATAGTGCCCCCTCTTCTAAGGTGTAAAGCGTGCTGTCCTAAAACACCTGAAATCTCACCTGCTGCCCCGGCTTCGGCTTATCTTCTGGAAGCCTGCCGCCTTTGGTCTCCCCCAAATCCTTGACCAACTTTTCTAAGGCCTCTCCAAAGAGCAACTTATCTTTGACTGGCAATTTGCTCAAAAGATATTTAGAGGAGACATTAGCTGACCAATTTCGCAACTATAGATAATGTCTGGCGGCCACCACTGCAGCCATACCCTAGATCTCTAATTAGGTCATAGAAGGTATCCGCCAAATACGCTGCCCCCTACTCCAGCTTGGCTGCCTCCTAGGTCAGAGACTGCCTTGCCCCACAGTCTCTATGATGTCCTGTGCAGTCAGGCCCTGGCCACAACTGCCCCACAGACCAAAGCCTGAAGCAACAGGGTATTAATGTCGAAGGCCTGCTTCAATAAGGTTTCCATCTTCTGGTCCTGTACATCCCTGAGCACAGTGCTGCGTCTACCTTCAGGGAGGCACTACTGCTCAGGGAGAGGGTAGAGTTGGGCCATGGTCCTTGTGCCCATCAGAGAAGCTTCTGGGACCTCCCACTCATCTTGAATCATTTGCTTGATCGCTCTATGCATTGGAAAAACTGATTGCGGCTTTCAGATCGCCTGAAAGAGTGGATTCTCCAAGAGGTCTTCCACCTGTGAAGCCCCTGCCTCCATGTTTAAAATCCGTAAGGACAGTGCTATGAGTGCCGACAGCTCCTCCCAGCAAAACACTCATATAATTCGAGAGTCCTCTTGTGGGATCTCTCCATCCTCCAATTCCCCGTACTCTTCCATGTCCAGATCACCCACAAGGTCCTCATGGTCTCTCGAGGGTAGGGAGCCTGTCTCCTCCCAGGGGTCCTGTTCCAGACACTTTTTCACCGAGAATTCAGCCTCCTCGCTTTGTTCTTTTTTTACGCTTCCACTGCTCTGACGTCCCAACCAGGTCCAGTCCCTACTGCCTCATGCAGAAAGCGCTATGCATGAGCAACACAAATTCTGAAGTAAATCCAGACATTGGAGGTTTATCCTCCAGAGACCCCTTAGACGTGGAGAGATGAGGGGAAGGCAGCTCTGTGTCTCTACGTTTGAGACCCTCGGGACCCCGCAAATCCACTTCGAGTACCGGCAGGGCCCCAAGACTCCCCAGGGACACTCCGCTGGATGCTTGCCCACTGCCCTCAGCTCCACTGGGGTTTCGCGCTCCTTCCAAGAGTCGGTCCTCCAGGGACCGTGATTCCACTTCACAGGTGTGGCACAACCCTGCCGCGCAGATGGAGCTGCGCTTGGAGCCGCATGCCAGACAGGTAGTCTTGGCTGGCATTGTAGCCTGCAAAGGACAAAATGCTGTCCCCTGCTAAAAACAGCCTTCTCATTTATTTGCTGGTTTTACTTTCACTTCAAACACCTGCAGTGAAATGGAAGAAAAGTCCCTCAAAATAAAAAAAGCGCGATGGCAAAGATTTCCTCGCCTCAGTCTCAACTTCTCTCCTGCGGTATAAACAGTCCCTGAGAAAAATTTATTTATTTAGTTAGTTATTTATTTATTTAGCTGTATTTATATCCCGCTTTTTCACCGGGTCAAAGCGGTCAATTGTGGGATACATTTAACACGAGGGGATATGAGACACATACGCTAATACTTACAGGGAACATGGGCAATGGAGGGTTAAAAGTGGCTGCCCAAGACCACAAGGAGTGCCTACAGGACTAGAAATCCCAGTCCCTCCGGCCTGAGATTGCTGTCCCCAGGTGGGACTTGAACCCCCGGCCCTAAGTACCTTGTCCTAACCACTAGACCACTCCTCCCAATTCCCGCCTGTACAAAATGGCTTCAGGGCAGCCACGCAGTTGTAGCGTTGACCTGCCTCTCCCGGGGCTAACGAGTACTGGCAAAATCCACCTCAGCATTTTTAAGCTTCCCAACACCCCCAATCTTACTTTGAGGGGTTTGAAAATAACAGCGCGATGCCTGAAACAAAAAAAGGAGGGTTCTCTTACTCCCGCGTGAAGCTGCTGTCCCCCGCTGCCAACTAGACTACACCGGAGTGCTGCTCAGGGCCAGCCCTATTTTCCTCATGCTGACAGTGGCTCTTTAACCCCCCCATGGATCGGGAGCTGCTGAGATGTTCTTTAAGTCAGTAAAGCACTTCCCCTCACTGTTAGGAGGGTCGTGTGTTAAAAAAAGAAAACAAAGGGGCAATTTAGGTTAACTTTGTTAAGGTAATTAGCTCAATCCATTTCCAATAGCAGAATTACCCACAAAATAACAAATGGTGCTCCTTATTTGTCCCTTCAGTGAGCCCAGACTATGGGATCAGCTCTCTCCAGCTGCTTGGAGACTGAGTTTACCGGGGCTGATGGGTGATGCCAGTTGTCTAAGAACACTGATGTCATCAGAGATGTCATGCTCAGTCTCCAAGCTGCTAGTGAGAGCTGACAACCCAGATATCGGGACTGCACTGGAGGAACGATAAGGAATGGCTTTTGAAGTCCTTTAAGTCTGGGCTTCACAGCGTTGCTGCCAGTAGAGTATTACCTCCAACCCCTATTTCCTGTCTGCTAATCCTCCTCTCATCTCCTACCTCTCCACTATGCTCTTTTCCTCTTTACTTTGACAACTTTGGAGTTCTTGTTTACGTAAATGCAGTATATCAAATAAAGACAAACAAGCAAACACTTAATGAAGAGGAATTTGTGTAAGAAAAGTCCATTGGCCAAACTGGAATGGATCAGCCACAAAATAGGCAATCTCTCTGATGTTTACACAGCTGTGTTTCTATAGTCTGAGTTGTCTGGTTTTACTGGTATTTTAATGTCAGCTGGACTTCTTTCATGTAGATATGTGGCATAGCACTAATATGAACTGTTGATGTCACATGGCTCAACATGTCCAAAGCTGTTGGATGACTTGTAATGACTATCTTTATCACAATCAATAACTCAGTAATCCTAATGGTGGGGAGAAGGTTTTTGCCTAGAGCATTAATAGTAACAAAATGTAATGCAATGTATGTATTTTACTGGGCAGACTAGATGGACCATACTGGTCTTTATCGGCCATCACTTACTATGTTACTATCACAGGTATGCCCCACTCTGAAAAAAATTAGTTGTGCCACCTCCTCATCCAGGGACCATTTGTGTGGTTCAAGAACACAACTCAGCCAATTGCTATGTGAAAGGACAATGCTTCACCTTCTGTTTTGGAAAAAAGTGTCACACAATTTATTTGGCAATAGAAGCAGATCGGGTTACAGAAGGATAGAGCTCAGCCTTGGCTCCCGCTCTTTCCTTAACTTCCCCTTCTAAACAAACTTCTTTTATACTTTTCAGTAAAGCAAGAATTTTTTTTTCTTCAGCAGCCACTTCATTCTGCAGCTGGGCTTCTAAAATAAGGTTTTAGAGAGATAAAGGGGCTTGTTTACAAAGCCGCGGTAGCGGACTCCGTGTGATATCAGAGCCGATATCGGGCGGAGTCCGCTACTGCGGTTTAGTAAACATGACCCAAAAGCTTAGTTCAAGTTCATAGCATAAGGACAATTACATACAAACAAGAACTCACTTCTGATATCACAAGCAACATTCCCAGTAGCACCGGTTCCTTTAGCTATAAGCCATTCCTTAATACTAATGAACCAAAATTTCTCTGCCTACTAATTTTAGCTTTGAAAGCTAGGAGATTGTCCTTCGTTACCAGAGAAATCGTTCTGACGTTCATCCTTTGAGAGAGAGCCGTTCCACATTCTAAGTCTCCCCGACACTGGGGTGGAGGTGGGTGGGTAACATCCTGATCCACCCCACTTGTATAGTGTGTATAGTGCATCACAACCCAATTGTCATAAGAACATAAGAAATTCCATACTGGGTCAGACCAAGGTCCATCAAGTCCAGTATCCTATTTTCAACCGTGACCAGCTAGGTCACAAGTACCTGGCAGGTTCCCAAAAAGGTATGCAGGTTCCACAATGCTTGTCCAGGAGTAAGCAGTGGATTTCCTGGGTCCTCTTTAATAATGGTTTATGGACCTATCCTCCAGGAACTTGTCCAAACCTCTTTTAAACCCAGCTACACTAACAGCTTTTACTACATCCTCCAATAAAGAATTCCAGCGTTTGATTACGCATTGAGTGAAAAAATATTTTATTTTATTATTTATTTTATTTATTTATTTATAGTCTCTTCTATACCGCGCTATTCAGCATCAGTGCAGTTTACAATGAACAATGATTTACACATTTCTGATGGTATTTTGTGTTTACAGTTGAACAGGTAATACAACTTGGATAACAGGGGTAACTATTTACAACTTACAACATTATTGTGACCTCCTTTTTGGTTTCAGTCATGGGGGTTTTGGGTGGCTTGTGCGGTTGGTGCTATGTCTTAAATGGTGCTATTAGTCTTAAATGGGTTGTATTGTAGCTTCAATTACGGGTCCCCTAGTCTTTCTACTTTTTGATGGAATAAACAACCAATCTACATTTACGTTTTCTAATTCTGCTATATCCTTCTTAAGATATGGTGATCAGAACTGCACACAATATTCAAGATGCGGTTGCAACATGGAACGATACAGACACATAATATCCTTGGTTTTGTTCTCCATCGTTTCATTGACTCCTAGCATTCTCTTTGCTTTCTTGGCTGCCACTGCACACTGGGTGGAGTTTTTCAATGTATTATTCATGACACCTAAATCTTTTTTTTGGGTGATGGTTCCTAATGTGGAACCTTGCATCATGTAACCATAGTTTAGGTTCTTTCCTAGGTGCATAACTTTGCACTTGTCCACATTAAATTTCATCTGCCATTTGGATGTCCAGTTTTCTAATTTATCAAGGTCCTCTTGCAATTTTTCACAATCCTCTTGTGTTTTAACAACTTTGAATAATTTTGTGTCATCTGTAAATCTGATTACCTCACTCGTTATTCCCATTTCGTGGTCATTTATGAATATGTTAAAAAGCAGCAGACCCAGCACAGATCCCTGGGGTACTCTACATTGTGATCATCTGAGAAGCTACCATGAAGTCAAAGAGCAGAACACAATACTACTACTACTGATTAGCAGGGACAGTCTTTTACATTCGTCTGTATAGCACTGTGTACGCCTTTTAGCGCTATACAAATGATCAGTAGTAGAATACAATAGAGGTAGTGGTGGTTCCCTATTACAAATCTGAGATCCTTTCTGTGACTGAAATGTCTCTCTCTGTGGATACAAGCATCCTTTAAGTTCAGAGATCATAAGTAGCCTCCCCTTTTGAAGGTAGGGAATATGAAGGCCCCCAGGGATATCATCATAGAAACAAAGAAGCATGACAGCATATTAAGAAGATGTGGCCTATCCAATCTGCCCTTCCATACCAACTACTAAACTTTATGAAGGAAAGACATCTCTTTACCCATGGCCTACTTCTCACCAGGCTATCAAAACTGACAGTTCTTTTTTTTTCCTTCTAGAGATCCTCTGCGTTTGTCCCTTGCCTTCCTGAATTCAGATACATTCCTTGTCTTTATTATATCCCCACCCCCCCCACTAGGAGACCATTCCCATGCATCCACCACTCTTTTCGTAAAAAAATATTTCAAACAATTAAGCCTGAGTCTATCTCCTTTCACCTTCATCCTACACCCTCTCGTTGCAGAGCTCTCTTTCAATTGATAGAGGCTCTCCTTTGCAAGGAGGTATTTAAACATCTCTGTCATATTTCCTCTCTCCCGCCTTTCTGCCAACATAGACACTTTGAGATATTTAAATCTGTCCTACAGTATATACCTTAACAAGACCACTGACCATTTTGGTAGCCACCCTCTGCACTGACTCCATCTGGTTTATATCCTTTTGAAGATGTGGCTTCCAGAATTGTACACAATATTCCAAATGAGTTCTTACCAAAGACTTACACAGAAGCACTTTACCTCCCTTCTTCCTGCTGGCCAAGCATCCTTTTGGATTTTGCTATCATCTTTTCTGCCTGTTTAGCCACCTTAAGATAATCAGAAACAATCCTTCCCAGGTCCTGCTCTTCTTTTGTGTACAGAAGTACTGGTTCGTTCCCTATACTGTACCACTTTCTTGGATTTTTGCAGCTCAAATGCATGACCCTGCATTTTTGAGTATTAAGGTGGTTATTTTAGAAGCCCTATCGATGGCTTTGGATGCGAGGACATTCAGTCTGAACAGAAGTATGGTGGAGGTGAGGTTGGGGCATTCCCAAGAACCAACTCTTTGGTCACCCAGTCAAAGAAATTAATTAGATTTGTCTGACAAAATCTGCCTCTAGTAAAACCATGCTGCCTTGGATCCTGCAATCCATTGGATTCCAGAAACCCCACTATCCTCTGTTTTACTAACATTTCCATTAATTTACTCGCCACAGAGGTCAGACTAATGGGCCTGTAGTTCTCAATCTCATATTTATGTCTGCTTTTGTGTAAAAAGACCACATGTGCCGTTCTCCAGTCCAGACAGTACAGCCACTAGAACTTCCCTAAGTTCCTTCAACACTCTCAGATGTATCCCATCTGGCCCCATTGCTTTGTCTGCTTTTAGTTTAGCTAGCTTCCCAAGAAAAGTCTTCTAAAAATAATCCAAGATTCTCCTAAGTTCTGTTCCTATTCATGGGTGTTTTCTGAGATCCTCTTCTTGGCCCTTCATCTGTGAACACAGAACAGAAATATTTATGAAGTCCACTTTAATCTCATCAATGTCTACATATTCTTCCTCTTCACCCTTGAGCACGACAGTACCACTTTTGCACTTCCTTCTCTCACTAATAAATTTGAAAAATGTTTTGTCCACCAATTTTACTACACTGGCTATTTTTTTCTCCATTTGTATCTTCCTGACTACTTTCCTAGCTTCTCTTAGCTCTTCCAAATATTGATGCTCGTCTTCCTCTTTCTGTGATCACTTGTATATTATGAAGGCCACCCTCTTTGTCTTCATCTTTTCAGCTACTTTTTTTTGCTAGTGGCATCCTTTTCTTTTCACATCTATTTACTTTTCTAACAAAAAGGTTCGTTGGCCTTAAAATAGCCCCTTTCAGTTTTTCCCACTACTTTTCTACGCTGCCCAGCTGTTCCAATCCCACTAATGGCTCCTTGAGGTATTGTCCCATCTTGAAAAAATTAGTTTCATAAAGTCTAGTACTCTTGACTTTTGAATGGACAATATCAGCCCTTGTTCTAATACTGAACCACACCATCTGGTGATCACTGAATGTGAGATTATCACCCACTGTAATATGAGAAACACTCTTCCCATGTGACCTGTACGGAGTGGTGGGTACAGCTCTAAACAAAGGCATGGAGGGAGTGACCTGCATGGAGCGGTGGGCACACCTACTCTTGCCACCTTACTGGGCAGATTAGATGGACCATACTGGTCTTTATCTGCCTTAATATACTATGTTACTATGTCTTCAATTAAATCTCTGTCTATTTCTTCTGTCTGTGAAAAAAGTCTGCATATCACACCAATGCAAACTGATGTTCCTTTCCCTCTTTCCACTTTAACCAATAGTGCCTCCTCCTTCCCTCATAAGCCTTGCAATTCTGTAGCTTTAATATTATTATTATTAATATTTGTTTACATACAGTGTCATTCCTCATCCCTTTCTTCCTGTCCTGTCATTTCTGAATAAATTATAGCCTGGTATAATTTATTTATTATTTATTTACATTCTCTTATATACCGTGCTATTCTGCATCAGTGCGGTTTACATTGAACAAACTGAAATTACATTGAACAGGGCATTATAACTTGGAGATAACTATTTTACAGGGAACATGGGCTATGGAGGGTTAAGTGGCTTGCCCAAGACCACAAGGAGCACCTGTGGGACTAGAAACTCCAGTCCTTCCAGCCCAAGGTTGCTGTCCTCTAGTGGGATTTGAACCCCCGACCTTCCGGCCTGAAGTACCTTGCCCCAACCACTAGGCCACTCCTCCACTCCAATTACATCTCAGTAATGGTTCTCAATGAGCCATGTTTCCGTAACTGCTACTAAACCTAAGTCAGCCTCTTCCATTAAAGCCTCAACACTTGGAATCTTATTTCCTAATGTCGGGAATTAATACATACCACTTTCCAGATGTTGCCTCTTTTACTCATTTCTACAAAAGATGTCTAATATTTTACTTATCCAAGGATTTTTACTTTCCTGGGGGTTTTCTTTACTAGTCCCCAAGGAATCTAGTTTAAAGCCCTCTTCAGTAGGTTAGACAGTCTGGTGCAGAAGACAGTTTGATCCTTCTTGAACATTTCTTGGATCAGGAATTTGTTCAAGACATTTAGGTCTAGGTTTAGGATGGAATCATTTTGTTTTCTTTGTAATCATGAAATACTTGGAGCAAAACCCTTGCCCTCTTTACCCTGGTGGAACAGGTCTGACCACGTTGGCATCCAAGAGGGAGGAAAGCTCCTTGGTAAGTATTTCCCGGAGAGTTTGACCATGATACTCAGAGAGCAATTTGATGGAAGTTTCAATAGATGAAGACGGTAACCCATATGGACGACTTTTAGAACGCAATTGTTGGAGATTACAAAGGGTCAGCAGTTTGCAAAAATCCCCAGCCTCCTTCCTACGGCAAGGTTGCCTGGTAGGGCTACTGAACACTGGTTATGTTGTCATGGAGGCAGTCAAAACCCCATCCCTAGATTTGGCTGATCCATCTGAGCCCACTGCTATATGCTGGATGAGAACAGATTCCCTGTTAAGTGAGTAGGGTGAGAATGAGTAGGACATCTACACCTTCTTTGCCCTCCAATCTGGAACCTTCTAGAGAAAGGAGGCTGGGTTGGAGTGGACCTGGAGACTTAAAAGCATTGCTGTGCTCCTTCATTAAAGATGCAGCCTCCTTAACTTTATCCCTAAACAGATTTTCTCCTTAGCAAAGCACATTAGCAAGCTTTTCCTAATCATCATACCAGAGGTCTGAGGAACAAGCCATGAGAGTCTTTGTGCACCAATAACCGCTGCAGAAGTCTCATTGCCAACTCAAAATCATCATAGGTTGCTCAAACCTTGCATTTTCAACATACCTTCCCTATGCCTACTAGAGAATGTTGCTGCTTGTGCCTCTTTTGAAAGAGAATGTCTGCAAAACTATCTACCTAGTGCACAATGTTTTGAAGAACTGGTAAGAGGAAAGATAACATAGCATTCTGAAAACGTCTTCCCAAAAGACTCCAGTAGACAAGCCTCTCTCCCTGGGAGTACCAAAAACTGCAACTTGGGCGCTATTGGTCCTTTTGGGAGGATGCTGCCATTTCTCGAATCCAGAAGCCTTCTTAACTCTATACACAGAATCAATCTTCTTACTGACAGGCTCAACACAGATAGAGATCTCCCATATTTTCATCTGAGCATCCTTGAGGATTCTGTGAATGGGCACTATCACAGCTTCCTTGAGAGGGTCGAAAAACTTAAGGATATCCAATGTTTCTACCCTAACTTGAATGGAAAGAGTAGTTACTCACCTCTAACAGGTGTTCTCCAGGAGCAGCAGGAATCAGTCCTCACTTATGGGTGACGTCGGCGCCGACGGAGCCCTCGCGGAGCAATTTTCCCCAGCTTTCGAAGAAAGCTTTTGGGAATTGCAGCGCGCATGCGCGGTCCCCTTCCCGCCCAAGGGTGCCATCTTGCTCAGTCTGATGACATAGCGAAAAGACAGCAAAAAAGTTAGCAAAAACGTATAAAACGAATGACTGCAACTCCAAGGGGAGGAGGGAGGGTAGTGAGGACTGATTCCTGCTGCTCCTGGAGAACACCTGTTACAGGTGAGTAACTACTTTTTCACCAGGACCAAGCAGGAAGTCAGTCCTCACTTATGGGACTCCCAAGCTTAAGGCTACCGGAGGCCTCAAGCCGAAGACTGAGCTCCCACTAGCTCAACAGTACAGAAGGAAGGAATCTTCTCTGAATACGGATCCGGCCGGTAGCCCAACACCAGGGCCGGAGGGTAGGAGTTGCCTAAACCTCGAAGAGATTGTGGAGGACTGCCTGTCTGAAAGCACTGTCCCTGCGGGATTCCCTCTCCAGGCAGTAATGAGCCGCAAAAGTCTGGCTGGAAGACCAAGTAGCGGCCCGGCAGATGTCTGCCAATGGAACAGAGCGGAGATGAGCCACTGACGCAGCCTTCGCCCTGACACGGTGAGCCGTGACACGACTCTCTAAGGAGAGGCCGGCTGCCCCATAGGCCCAGGCGATACAGTCAGCTACCCAGATGGACAGAGTACGCTTGGAGACAGGTACTCCCAACCGATTGGGGTCAAAAGATACGAAAAGCTGGACCGCTTTTCTATGCTCTCGCGTACGGTCAAGGTAGAAGGATAAGGCTCTTCTACAGTCCAGGGTATGCAGAACAGTTTCAGCTCGGCTGGTATGCAGCCTGGGAAAGAAGGTCGGAAGAACCACCTCCTGATTGATGTGAAAGGGGGAGACCACCTTTGGAAGGAACTTAGGGTGAGTCCGTAACACTACCCTATTCTTGTAGAACCTAGTGTATGGTGGCTCTGACACTAGGGCCTGCAGTTCACTGATGTGCCTAGCGGAGGTAAGGGCTACCAGGAAGAGAGTTTTCCAGGAGAGGAAGCGAAGAGGGCAGGTAGCCATGGGTTCAAAAGGCAGACAGGTAAGCCTTTGCAAGACCACATTGAGATCCCAGTCAGGAGCTGGAGGGCGCAACGGAGGTTTGAGCAGAAGAAGGCCTCTGAGAAAACGCGCCACCAAGGGGTGCGAGGAACGAGGCTGGCCCTCCACCGGCGAATGATGTGCAGAGAGAGCACTGAGGTGGACCCTGACTGAGTTGGATTTGAGGCCTAGATTGGAGAGGTGCAGCAAGTATTGCAGCACCACCGATACTAAGCAGGCGAAGGGGTCCTCAGAACGCTGAGAACACCAGATCGAGAAGCGACGCCATTTAAGGGCGTAAGATTTCCGGGTGGAAGGTCGCCGAAACGCCAGGACGACAGCTTCCACCTCCGGAGGAAGCAAGAGCGGGGCTAGGACTACCCTTTCAGCAGCCAGGCCATCAGATGAAGGGCCCGGAGGTTGGGGTGCAAGAGAGTACCCTGATCCTGGGTCAGGAGATCGGGCTGAAACCCCAGAGGAAGAGGGGTGTCCACCGCCAGCTGTAGGAGTAGAGGGAACCAGGGTTGTCTCGGCCACCTGGGCGCTACCAGGATCACGGAGGCCCTGTCCTGGACAACCTTGAATAGCGTCCGGGACACAAGTGGTGTGGGAGGGAAGGCATACAGTAGGCCCATGGACCACGAGAGGAGGAAAGCATCCGGCGCTACTCTGAGAGGATGTGGGTGCCGGGAGCAGAACCTGGGAAGTTGCCGGTTCAGAGGACTGGCAAAGAGATCCACGGTGGGGAAGCCCCACCGGCGGAAGACCTGCTGGACCACTGTGGGGTTTAACCTCCATTCGTGTAGCTGCAGAATCCGGCTCAGTTTGTCGGCCAGGCAATTTTCCTGCCCGGGCAGGTAAACAGCCTTGAGGAGGATGCCGTGGTCGACTGCCCAAGAGCACAGTCTCCGAGCCTCCTGACACAGAAGGAGGGAGCCCGTGCCCCCCTGTTTGCTCACGTAGAGAACATGGCAACCTGATTGTCCGTCTGTACCAGAACAGACTGACGAGAAGTGAGGTGAGAGAAGGTCTGCAGAGCTAGGCGGATCGCTCGTAGCTCCAGGAAGTTTATCTGCTGAGCAGCCTCCCAAGGAGTCCAAAGGCCTTGAGTGCATGCTCCCTGACAATGCGCTCCCCATCCCAGGAGAGAGGCATCTGTCGTTAGCACCTGGGAAGGTGGAGGAGACTGAAAGGTCATGCTGAGTACCAGATTGGGCAGGTGAAGCCACCACTGCAGAGAGGAGACCAGGCGGTCGGAGATCTGTATTAAGTCCGTCAGGCTCCATGTGGCCTGATGCCATTGAGTGCGAAGGCTCCACTGAGCAGGCTGCATATGCAGACAGGCATTCGGAGTGACATGGACCGTGGAGGCCATATGACCGAGCAGTTGCAGGAATTGTCTGGCCGAGACCGGTGACGCGCTTTGGAACCTGCCGGCCAGGGCCATGAGCCTGCTGGCCCGTTCCTGAGGCAGGAAGGCACGAGCCTGCAGAGCGTCCAGCCGTGCTCCTATGAATTCGAGGTCCTGAGAGGGGAGCAAAGTGGACTTTTTGAAGTTTATGATGAAGCCCAAGTGCTGAAGCAGAGCCACAGTGCGTTGAGTGGCATGAGTGACCTCTAGGGAAGACTGTGCCCGGATGAGCCAGTCGTCCAGGTAGGGGAAGATGAAGAGGCCTTGAAGCCTCAGGAAGGCTGCCACCACTGCCAGGCATTTCGTGAACACCCTGGGAGCGGAGGATAGGCCAAAGGGCAGTACGCGGTACTGATAATGATTCCCTGCCACCACAAATCTTAGATATTGCCGGTGGTCCGGATGAATAAGGATGTGCGTATAAGCATCCTTTAGATCCAAGGAGCATAGCCAATCTCCCTGCTGGAGGTAGGGCAGTAGGATTCCAAGGGTAAGCATCTTGAACTTTTCCCGCTGCAGGAACTTGTTGAGGTTGCGTAGGTCCAGGATGGGTCTGAGGCCTCCTGTCCTTTTTCGTATCAGGAAGTACCTTGAATAAAACCCGTGACCCCACAGATGGTGGGGCACTGGCTCCACAGCCTGCTCCCGAAGCAGACATTGCAGCTCCTGAAGGAGTAAGTCCCTGTGCAGAGGGGGTCTTGGAGGCTCCCCCGGAAAGTAGGAGGGAGGAACCTGGTGAAAATGTAGGAGGTAGCCCTTTTGAACCACCTGCAGCACCCAGGAATCGGATGTTATGGCTGACCACCTGTGGGCAAAGTGGGTCAGTCGGCCCCCCGTGCTGAGCAAAAGCTGCGGAGGGGGAGAGGCTATGTTGGCGTAGTCAAAAACCCCCACCCTGCTGAGCAGGGGCCTGTGTAGCGGGCTTGGGGGCCTTCTGACTACGGGATCCATTACCCTGTCCCTTAGCCTTCTGACCCTGATGGGAAGCTGCTGAGGTATGATATTGAGGGTAGTGTTGTTTATAGGCAGACACCTTCCTCGGGTAAAAGGGCTTTTTCCCCGAGCCCTTCCTCTTCTGTGAAGGGGCAGAGGTCTTTCTGGATAGGCGAGTTCTGGTGAGAGTCTCGGACTCGAGCTCCGCAGCCTTCTCAGCCATGGGCTTGCCGAAGAGGTTGTCACCTCTGCATGGGACATCGACCAACTTGTCCTGCACCCATGGCTCGAGGTCGAACGACTGAAGCCAAGCCTGACGGCGAGCACCGATGCCGGCTCCGGCTACTCGAGCCGATGCTTCGAAGCCATCGTAGGCTGCTCGAGAAATAAACTTCGAGCACTCTCGAATACCCGTGGACAAGGCCTGGAACCTCTGCAAAGGTTCCTCGGAGAGACCAGCAGAGAACCCGGCAATTTCTTTTGCCAGGTCTTGGAGATACATGCCCATATATAGCTGGTATGTCTGGACTCGGCAAGCAAGCATAGAGCCCTGGAAGCACTTCCTACCGAGGGCATCCAGGTTCCGGGCCTCCTTACCCGGAGGCACCGAGGAGTGCATCTTCTGACTCTTAAGTCGATGCATGGCCGATTCCACCACCATAGAGTGGTGCGGTAGCTGTGCCTTCTGGAACCCGGGGCTCTTGCGGACTCGATACATCGAATCGACCCGCTTGCTTAACACCGGCGTCGAGGCCGGGCTCTCCCACATGCAGAAGAGCAGCCGCTCCAGCATCGGAGGAACCGGTACCGTAAAGGCCTCCTTCGGGGGAGAGTCATACTGGAGGGCTTCGAGCTCTTCGGCTCGAGGCTCCTCTTCTGGATCCGCGGGGAAGGCCAAAGCTTTGGCCATGTCCCTCACGAAATCAGAGAACCGGGTATCCTCCAGGGGAGAACATCTCCGAGGCTCCGACTCAGGCGAGTCGGAGGGGATGCACCGAGTCTGAAAAGACCCGGGTGACTCGTCCTCCTCCGTGTCCCAGCCCGACTCCTCCGTGGAGGAATCGAGTGGCTCCGTGTGGGCGAGTGGCTCCGTGTGGGCGAGTGGCTCCGTGTGGGCGGGTGCCGAGGAACTCCGCCCCGACGCCGACGACCTCGGTCCCGAACGGGAGGCCGAGGGAGACCTTGGCCGAGGATCGACTCGAGCTTGTATAGACTCGAGGATCGACTCGGCCTCCGGGATCGACTTGGACGTCGACGTCCCGGTGGTCGGGGCAGATGCACGGGCGAGGCCAGTCATCAATGCCCGCTGCTGGTCCATGAAGGCAGCGATACTGCTCTCCAAGGCCGTCAATCTGAGACCAAACTCAGAAGACCCAGCAGCCTCCGACTCTGTCGGGCCCGACGTCGGCACCCTCGGAGGTGAGTCCAAGAGGTCTACAGTACTCACGTGTCCAGGAGGCTCCACTTCGAGACAAGGATGCTTCGCAGGCCTTTCCGCCTCCGAGGACCCAGGGCGGCTGACGGGGCTAGGCGACCTGGCCCTCGAGGAACCAGGAGCGTCCTCCGGCGCCGCTCTCGCGGGTTTCTTCTTCCGACAATGTTCCCGGCCGGGAGACCCCCGCTCAGAGGAACTCCGACGGTGCTCGGGGCCGGAGTCCCGAGATGTCGAAGCCTCTGACGAGGTCCGGGTCCGACCGGACGCGGAGTCAGAGAAGATTCGCTCCTTTTGTGACTGCCGACTCCTCAACGCCTTCGAGGACATTTTGTTGCACGGACCACAGCTCATCGAGTCATGGTTGGGTCCGAGGCAACGGAGGCAGCAGTTATGTGTGTCGGTAAGAGACATAAGTTTGGTACAGCGATCACACTTTTTAAACCCACTGGCAGCCATAGGGGGAAAAAGGGCCCCTGCGAGGTCAAAAGACCGTGCTGCCAGTGAAAGAGAAAAAAGTGGCGGGAACGCCAGTTATGAAGAAAAAAAATCGAAAAATGAGCACGGACTCGATATAGGAGTTATCGAGGCCGGGCGGGAAAAGGACACGGCGAACCGAGAAAAATAAAACTAAAAAATCAACTTTTTCAGCGGCTTTCACAAACTACGTCTGTAGGGCTCCGCGGAAAAAAGAAGACTGAGCAAGATGGCACCCTTGGGCGGGAAGGGGACCGCGCATGCGCGCTGCAATTCCCAAAAGCTTTCTTCGAAAGCTGGGGAAAATTGCTCCGTGAGGTCTCCGTCGGCGCCGACGTCACCCATAAGTGAGGACTGACTTCCTGCTTGGTCCTGGAGAATGACCTCTTCCATTTCAATAAAGTCAATGAAGGAGAGTTCCTCAGGTAGTGATTTTTTTCCTTTCATAAATAGCACTGGATCTGATGGTAACCCAGTCAAATCTCCTTCAGAAAATATCACTGGTTTAGAGTCAAAATCCCAGGAGTTCTCAGTTTCTGAACTTGAGAAATACTCCAAAGAAGATATTCGAGTCTTTGCATCTCTCGTTCTCTGAGCAGTAGTGTACGCCTCTCAAATGAGAAAGATGAAACAGAATCAGTGATGCCTTGATGAAGTTTCTTCCCCCAAAGTGCTGAAGACAGACACCAGCATGGCAGACATGAACACCAATGCCCTTAAAGGTCTCAGTATGTCTCTCCTAATAGGCAGCAAATGGATCTCAAGAACTAGGAGGATGTCTCGATGCATCAACATTGATGTCAAAGCTGCTGTACCCTGCTGAGCAAAGCAGCACTCCAGCTGTTAAACAATCTTCCTCAAGGGCTCCTCCTTGAGAACATCTAATGTCAAAGACACGAGAGGACTAATAGGCGTTATATCCTCCTGAATCACTTGGGGTTCATCTGGGGGCTTTTTGTTGCAACATGTCACTGAAAAAGACAGTTGCAGTGAAATCAAATGACTCGATTTTGACGTGTAACCCTAACTGGGTCACATAAGACCCTTAAAAATAGGTCTGACTGGATGAAAGTGAAAAAAGAAAAACTTAAAACGTGACCAAAATCCTACTTAAGCAGCTATGAGGGACACTGCCAACCTGCAGGACAGCAAAATAATTGTGAACACAAGAGAGACACAATGAAAAAGCAATCTTTGTGAAAAGATACCAGTGATGCAACTGTTCAGTTCAGTGGAAAAATGAGGCGGTCTTCATGCAACAGTGGCAGGCAGAAAGTATCACAAATGTTTGATGAATTCTCTCAAAGGTTTCTGGAAGATTTCTAAGCTAGAGAAGCTTTTCCCACTCTGGGCTCTATAGGTTATGCCACTCATCTAATGAGGGCTTACTATTCTGCTTGTCCTCAGAGAAAATACATTTCAGAACACCTAGAGAGATTCATTTTGGCTATAATCACTGCTCCTATTAAGAAGTACAAACAGACATAACACAAGTGGATAAATGAAGACAATTTATCAATTGTGAATGTGACATTGTCTCTCATATTCCATATTTATTGTATTCCCTTAGTCCTTACTAAAATAAAATTCTCAGATTGATGAAAATCACCATCATGTTCAGTGAATCTTAAAGCGCAGTTAATGCAAAAAAAATAATGCATACTGTCACTCGGTTCCCGGTGACACAAAGATTATACGCCACTAGGTAGCGCTGTTAAAGAACAAAGAGTCCAAGTGTAGGGTAATAAAGGCTTTTATTCCCCGTTTAAAGCAAGGTTCAACTAAGAGATATTTTAGATAACAGAAACAGTCCTTTGTTTCAAAAGGTACCAATATTCACTGGCTAGTTAACTGTTACTTCACAGTTTAAAGCAGGTTTTCTTCAAAGTAATATTCAGTATAATAAACATCAAATTATACTTCATTTATTCTTCTGTGGAGCAAACACACTTTGGAGCATAGGCAGTGCACCAATCACATTCCATTTCCTCAGGCAAAGGTGAGGGAATAGTGCTGGGAGAATCCACTTCCATCAATTCCTCTCCCCTATACTGATTCAAAGGGCTTTCACTGTCCCTGTCTATTCCAGCATGGTAATCTACCACTTGGGAGTTTGGCTTCACATAACCAGGGACTCTTAAGGCTGGGGTAGTTTAGTGAACCAGTCTTGACTCTTGTTTCCCTTAGGAGGAATCCTTCTTCTAGCATAGCTTTTAGCAGTACAATCATCACAGTTAATGTTCAAGGCCTCATACCTGGGCTCACTGAGTAAAAACTTCCGTTGCTTATAAAAATGCTTTTCCCTCTGAATAGGTGAAACTGGGCAATGATCCTCTAGAGATAAGCTTCTGTCAGAACCTCCCTCTCTGGTTCTTAGCTTTCTTCTCTCTATGTTACAAACAGGCAGAGTATAGGAACTAGGCGTGGCAGAGCCTCTCACCTTGGAGCAACTTCCACCAAACTCCCCTTGCACAACAGGTTTAGTTTGGGCTTTCTGGCTTCCCACCTTGTGAGGTCTGTTTCTCCTCCAGCTCCCAGCTTGGCTTCTTTCACAGCAATCAGGCTTATGTCCTTGATAGCCTCCAGGCTTCTCTGCTGTTTCTCCTTCTAGTCCAGCTCCAGTTCCTTCTTCCTCTTTCTCCTCCTTCCTCAGCTCCTGCTGCTGTTTCCACTGCTTATGCCACTGCTTATTCTTCCACTGCTCTCCAGAAGCATTCTGCTCTGGCTTATAAAGTGAACCGTTGCTGCTGACTTCCTGGTTCCCTTTCAGCTGCAGGTGATCAGTGAGGTTAGGTTCATTAAGACCAGTATGTCTGTTCCTGCTCCCTCTAGCTGTGCCTGGAGGTAACTGCACATCTAGTTCTTTTAAAGAAACAGGATTTCTTTTCTTAAAACCAACTTTATTAGTGCCCGCCTCATGACAATACTTAACTTTGAAGTTGGGCGAAACTGCCAACAATGAATCACTGCAATTCTCAAACATGGTAGAAAAAAAATAACTCATCCTGATGTCACCAATGCTACCCATCTTAAGAGGATATTTCTTTTTATGCATCCTGGGATCCTGCAGTTCGGGGCTCTCTTCTGGTTAAACTTTCCTTGTAAATGTGCGATTAAATACTATAAATGTGAAATATATTTTATGATCCAGCTCATCATACTGAATTTCTCTCTGGGGTTGTGTTACATGGGGCCACAGAGTGCCTCAACACCCAGTATGGAGAAGACACTTGCTTAATCTTCAAAAGTAGGATTTATTCAGCTGTCATTCTTTATCTGGTTGTAAACTTTGAATTTGAATTGCTTAGTCACCTTCGTTTGAGGGCTTGATGATAACTGAATATAGTTAATTTTTTTGCGTTAGGATACTACTTAAAGATTTCTCTTTTTTAATTATTGATTTCTATACAAGAGTACTCTTAGGAGGTAAATTTATGAGTGGAGTGCATTTGCACACCATCAAACATGTCTCTTATTTTAAATTACTTAAGTGCCGGGATAAGCACTTATGTGCTGCGTATAGGCATTTTCTATTCTTTAAGTATGCGCATCAGGGCGATGTTGCGTTGTTTTAGAGTGGGAGAGCACGGGGTGAAGCATAGGCAGAGAGCAAATTTACATGCATAAACTATAGAATACTTTCACTTATTTGCATTTCCTACAAATCTAGTCGCAGGCATTTAAACCAAGTCTAGAGTTGGGGTAAGTGGTTGCATCAGATCGGTAAAAGCCAGTACCAGCAATAAAGCTTTCTCATTCTCAGCCCCACGAACCTGGAATCAACTACCACATGAACTACGAGCTATAAAAGACATAAATGCTTTCAGAAAGAAACTAAAAACCCATCTCTTCAAATATCACTATAACCAGATGTAATCCAAAGTAGAATCATGTAGCTGATCTGTATAAATGTAAATATTGTTAAAGCTGTAAATATGTAAATATGTAAACAAAACCTTGAAGTGCCTAACCCTGCGTGGTGTGACAGACCCTAAATCTATGTATATATTGTCACAATTTTTTCTGTCCTGATTTGACATCTCCCAAATTTGTAATCAAACCGCTACTGATCGCTGGAAGTAGCGGTATATAAGTTTAAACTAAATAAATAAATACATAAACTATTTATGCATTACACCTCTAATCTATGAAGTACAGTATGTATGTACTTTGCTTTATAGAATAGGTGCCAAATACACCCATGAGAAGGCGTGTTGAACTGAGCCACCCTTATATACACTAAGGGGCTTGTTTACAAAGCCGCGGTAGCAGTTTCCGATCGTTATCGGAGCCGCGGCCCCATTGATTTCAATGGGGCCGCGGCTCCGATAACGAACGGAAACCGTTACTGCGGCTTTGTAAACAAGCCCCTAAGAGGGTCATTCTAAAAGGTTTAGTTACAGTTTGGACATCTGCAGACATGCAAGTGGACATCAAAATCAAAGAACCATCTCCATAACCATGCCACAAATGCCGTTCACAGATGTCTCCAGTACGGGGACGCTCAGGTAGGTATGGGGGTGTGGCAGAGGCATGTCTGGGGAAGGGCAATGGACTTACACATCCCCATTCGATCCCAGAAACAGCGAAGCCATCTGCAGGCATGTACATGTTTATTCCTGCTCCAGGCAAGAACAGGTATCAGAGTGTGTAGAGAATATGGAGAATTAAGTGACTAGCTTTAGATTACAAAGTCCCACATTGGGATTTGAACCCTGCTAATCCCCCCCCCCCCCCATCTCAGTTCTTAAGACACCACTCTAACCATTAAATTAAAATTAAAAGGTTTTCAAAATTCTGACAACCCTGACTAGAATTCTATAGGATGGATAAAAGGGGGGAAAAAAAGAGAACCACCACCTAATTAATTTGCTAGAAATATATCAGATGTGCTCTGTGGACACAAAAAAAATGAGGTAGTCACCAAAAAATAGCAACACAGCAGAACCCCTGCAATCTGGAAAAGTCTTCCAAGCATTTCCACAAAGTTCTAGAAGCATCCCATCTATGACAACACCCACATGCATTGCTACCCATATCCTACTTCTCCTCATAGATTTTTTGCAGCGTGACTTTAAATATTTTAAAACCTTCAGAGCCATTAAAAAGAGCAAGCAAACATGCAAGTAGTTACAGTCCAGTGATTTAAAAACTGAAAGACCAAAATTTTTTCCTACTGTTACAAAAATAAAACCCATTAAATCCAAGTCTTGCTATTTTATACTTCATTACACTCATCAGTGTCCTTTGCTGGCAAATGCTAAAAGCATTTTAATCATCGCATGCACTGATCCAGTTACCGAGTGGTCTTAATCTGTCTCTAATATTTTGGAAAGTATATCTAGTCTTCAGTCTTAAACAGAACCTCTTAAAATGACCGTTTATATTTTAGTCTTGATAACTTAACAATAATAACAATAGCGTGTAATCAATATTTACCCTAGAACTACTTCTGAATTCAGGGTCATCAGCTGTACATGCCAAATTGTTGATTTTACTCTCTCTATTTTCTTCTTGGTTTGTGTGTGCAAAGTCTAGCACTGTAACAGTGCTGTCATTCAAACTTATTAAAGTCAGTTCAGGTTCTTCCATAATTCCATGGCCAGACTCAGTGTCCTAGAAAATAAATTACATGAGACAAGATCAGTGTAAAATCAATATGTCTAGTGACAGGAACATAGTTCAGCTTGTCAGAAAAGCAGCATCGCTAAACTTGAAAGAAAGCAAGAGGCACCAAAGGAGAAAAGGCAGGCAACATTCTAAATACATAATTTAGGGAATAAAGTAGTGTAATTGTCAAGTGAGTCCTCTTGAATGTGCGGAAATGAAAGTCAAACAAAAAAAATATATGGCGATAACTTTTTATTGGATTTCCTTTTGTATCTTGTCCAAATTCAGGGAAGAAACAATCTTTTTACTTCACTTTTTCAGACTGCTAGGAACTCAGTTTGTTATTTTACTACTTCACTGTACAATCTTAAAATCTGTAGTTTAGCACAACAATCTATCTCTGATAATTGCACTGCACAATATACATTATACAGTACATTATATTTTTGATGTGAACCACTTTGAATCTCCAATTTGGAGATTTACCAACTGTTCAACAGTGAAATACCTCAAAACTGGAAAAGCAGATCCAGTTGGCTACATTTTCAAAATATAAAGAAATGGGAACAAATACCTAGGTAGCTGTGAATGAAAGGCTCAGGTGGCAGAATCCCAGTCCTGGTTCCAATCCTGCTGGAAACTCAACAGGAAGATGAAGAAATTGCCGCCAGGTCCAACTACTTCTAAAGGCTGAAAGCATTAATCTAATCTGAAGGGCTCCGTATTCTGGAATAAGGTCCAAGAATATGAAAAACCTCTACTTGATAGCATGTGGCATCATGAGGACACAGAGTATTTAAACAAACAGGATTCCTTACTGTCCTGCCAGATCAGAGCAAATGTATGGATTATTCTCCCCCACCAGCAGATGCCAACATCAACCTCTCTATATAGTCTGGTGAAAGAAGGGAATTTGCCAGTATGTTTCTGTCTCCAGTGTCTAGATTAGTGCAGCAGGTGAGGCAGCATATCTCCTGGGTGATGGCCTTCAGGCTGCTCTACCTTAGTTGATCAGGGTCCGAGTCGGGGTTTGGCTGCTCTTCCTTTCCATCAGAGAACCAGCTGCTGGAGGGACAGGTACTCAGTTTTCCATGATTCAGAACCTAAAACTTTGCTAATTGCTTTATGGTTCAAAACATGGCGCTATGTCGAATATATGGCTAACAGACATTTAATGAGCATTTATTTATAAAACATTTTGCTAAATACATAAATATGTAGTAAAATGGACCTGAGATTGAATGCTGACATAAACTGATGGTGACAAATTTGTGATGGTCCAACAAAAAAATGTATCTATCACTTATTGTATAAGGGGGTTTCTTATCATATTTTTGAGTTAATCTGAATTGATATGGCAAAATAATGAGTAGAAACAGAAAAATGATTTAAGAAATTTTACAATTAATACTTAAAACATGTTACAGTATATGTAAATATATGATTGAATTAAACACATTTATTTATTTAGCTATATTTATATACCGCCTTTTGCCAGGTCAAGGTGGTTTGCATAGAGCGTATGTGGTAATACAATAAACAGCATCATGATAACTATTTCCAACCATGCAACAGTAACAGGGATTGTAACTATATACAATTAGGAGGTATTTATAAACGGTGGGAAATTAGTTAGTCCAGTTTTGTTCCCATTCAGTGTGGGGGGGGGGAGGCAGATTAGGCGATAGGGTTGAAATGTTCTGAGAATAGATGAGTTTTCAGATGTTTCCTGAAGGTCTTGAGATCCGTTTTATTTCTGAGCTCGTCTGGTAGATTGTTCCATGTGGATGAAGGGTACAGTTGAAAAGCTCTTTTGCATGCTTGCTGGTTGGGTTTTGTT
Source organism: Ichthyophis bannanicus (assembly GCA_033557465.1). Taxonomy (NCBI): domain Eukaryota; kingdom Metazoa; phylum Chordata; class Amphibia; order Gymnophiona; family Ichthyophiidae; genus Ichthyophis; species Ichthyophis bannanicus. The sequence continues at coordinate 140,255,459 of CM066035.1, read as the reverse complement.
TTAATATAGGGAATTGTGAGGGTGTTCATCATGGATGTGCCTCTGGATCTGTGGGGTTAGGAGGTCTGGAGTAGCGTGCGGAGGAGTGGGGGGAATCAGAGTGTAGTGCTTTGTGTGTTAGATGATAGTTTTGAATTTTATGTAGCTCTGTAGTGGGAGCCAGTGAAGCTGTTTGAGTATAGGTGTAATGTGGTTGTGTCTCTCTCGCTGCAGCTTGTAGGATCCTGGCATTGAGTGAAGTGCTGTTTGGAGGGTCATGAGTGTGGATTGAAGTAGACCATGGTATATAGCATTGCAGTAGTCCAGGTGAGGTATTAGGGAGGCTTGCAGGACATGAGTTTCAAACCTTGAAAAATAAAGGCATCATATATGGAACTTCCTGAAAGACAACTTGTTAAATTGCTTGCTGCTGGCCGGCTTATAGTGTGGCTCACTGACCCCTCCTTCATGCCACCCAGAATAAAGATACTCTTTGGTGGGGGTTGCAGATATGCTGCCTGCATAGTGTATCTTGAAGGCGTCAACCTTGGGCCATTCTTGCCGTTCATCTGCAGTTTTGATTGCTTCCTAAAAAAAAACCCTCAGGTTTGATGGGGCCTCTACATGCCAACTTTTCTCCCGTAATTGTACTGATATTACATCAGGCATTCTGTGCAATGAAGGGCCAAGTCAGAATAGCAAAGGACGACCTCAATTCCTACCTCTCCAATGGTCTTCCTGGGGCTCCTCTCTGGCACAAAGACCAGCCCTCAAGAGTCCAAGATTGGGACCAGACCAGAGGTATTTGCAAGGGTGGGTCTCTAGTGTCCAAAGTTTTGTTGGAAGAAAATAGTAGAAGTGTGCAAGGCCATAAAAAAAAGTTTGATTTGTGCTAGTTTAAAACCAATTTTAACTTGATTTTCAGGCTTTTTTAAAATTGACCTATGTGTTTCTTTAGGCATGCCCTGTAAGCAGGTACGAAATTAAAAATGCTTGCAACTGATTGTCAGCTTGTTAATGCGTAGGTAATACACATATAAAAGCAATTTGTAAACACTTAGAATTTTTAGACACCCAAATGAATCAAATGCATGCTCACAAATGCACACCCCTAGGAAATAGGGAGGGCAGAATTTGTGACAAAGGTGGAGGAGGGAGAAATCTCCTTGATGGGGGAGGATCAGGGCCAGCCCAAGTGTTTCCGCCGCCCCCAAGGTTTGGGGTGCCCCCCACCCTGGGATCCATCTTCTTGCTTGGGGAAGAGGGGGCAGCACAGTGATCCCTCCACTGCGCTGGGTCTTAAAGTACTCGTGTTAGCGCACTCATGGCCTGCCACTCCTGTTCCCCTCCAATGCAACTTCCAGTTGGAGAGGGCAGGAGCGGCAGGCCATGCCAGTGCAGGCATTTTAAAGCCCAATGCAGTGGAGGGGTCACCGTGCTACCCTCCTTCCCTCAGGCAAGAAGATGGCTGAGCGTATAGGGCAGTGATGGCTAACCTTTTTGAGCCCGAGTGCCCAAACTGCCGCACAAAACCAAAGAATTTCCTCAAAGTGCCAGCACGTCAATTAAAGCTCCATTTGCATAAGGTGCTTCATTTGCATAAATATTTGCATAATGTTACCATACACTAACTTTTAGTAAACATGCCTCTTAATGAGTATATGGATAAAGAAAGACTAAAAGGTTTCTACATTACTATAATCCAGTACCAACCGCCAGGCACATTAGGAACTACTACAAACGCTGCCCATTTAGAACCCATAGCAAACCCGCCGTATCCTAACAGCACTACCAGGACTCACAAAGCACCATACTCTACCTATCAAAAGGCAACACTGCAAATATTAAACCAATACATCTCAGAGAACAACAATACATGACCTACTGGGGAAAGAACAAGTGGCAATGTCAAATAGGAATTATATAAACAGAATACCTCAGCTCAGTTACACATGCAGAACAGACCATTACCAAACAAGGAATCACAATTTAGAAACAGGAAGACAATAATTAAACTGGGAACCCCAAAAGCCAAACTTGGAATATACAACACTGTAGAAATAAAACTATATATTAATTTCCTCTTGTACTAAACAAAGCGCAAAAATTAATGATGCACATTTCCCAGAGCTGACATATTCCAATTAATAAATTCAAAATAAAGAGATATTTTTCTACCTTTTGTGCATTTTTTTTCAGTTGCAATTGTTCCAGCCACTTTCTTCTGGTTTCTTCGTGTCTTCTGCTAACTCTCCATCTGCTGTCCATTTGTCCTTTCTTCTGTCTTCTTGGGTTTTTTTTCCATTCTCTCTCTACATCTGCTTTAACATACTAATCTTTCTCCTTTTGCTCTTTCCTCATTCCTATTTCATCTACTCAAAATTTACCCCTCCATCCTCAATCCCCACTTACTCTCCCAATACCCGGCCAATTGTAGATTTTTTATCCCTCCCACACAAAATATTTTTCCCCTCTCCATTTTACTCTCCCAGCCCCATCCCATTCTAATCCTCCCCCAACACCAGCTCCCTTCTAGTTCCAGCCTCACCCAGCATCCATTCCCTTCTAGTCCCTGCATCAGCCCATTTCCAGTCCTAGCAGCCCCCCAACCCATTTCCAGTCCTAGCAACCCCCCAACCCAATACCAGTCCTATCCCCCCCTCATCAACCCACTTCCAGTCCTAACCCCCCATCACCCCATTTTCAGTTTAAGCCCCCCCCCTATAACCCATTACCAGTCCTAACCCCCCATCAGCCCACTTCCAGTCAGCCCCCCATAGCCCATTGCCAGTCCTAACCCCCCCCCATCAGCCCACAGTCCATTACCAGTCCTAACCCCATCAGCCCACCTCAAGTCCTAACCCCTCCCCATCAGCCCATTTCTTGTCCCAGCCCCCCATAGCCCATTATCAGTCCTAAACCCCCCCATAGCCCATTACCAGTCCTACCCCCATCAGACCACCTCCAGTGTTAACCCCCCATCAGCCCATTTCCAGTCCTAACCCCACCCAACAGCCCACCTCAAGTCCTAACCCCTCCCCATCAGCAGTCCTAACCCCCCCTAGCCCATTAGCAGTCCTAACCCCCCCCTCTCTAGCCCATTAGCCGTCCTAACCCCCCCCCCCATAGCCCATTACCAGTCCTAACCCCCCATCACCCCATTTCCAGACAGCCCCCATCAGCCCACAGCCCATTAGCAGTCCTACCCCCCCAGCCCATTAGCAGACCTAACCCCCTCTAGCCCATTAGCAGTCCTAACCCCCCCCCTAGCCCATTAGCAGTCCTAACCCCCCCCTAGCCCATTAGCAATCCTAACCCACCCCCCATGGCAAATTAAAAAAAAAAAAAAAAAGCAGCTGGCTCTGGCTTCTGCCGCGGCAGCGGCAGAATGCAATGTCCCGTGGGGCCCCCTCCGCCCGCTAAGCCCCTCTGCAAGGGCTTTCAGATTCGCGAGGGAGAGCATCTCCCTCGCGTCTCTGTTAAGCCCGCAGGGGCTAATGGGAAATTTCCCATCAGTCCCTCGCGTCTAAAGGGGCTGATGGGAAATTTCCCATTAGCCCCTGCGGGCTTAACAGAGACGCGAGGGAGACGCTGTCTCCCTCGCGAATCTGAAAGCCCTTGCAGAGGGGCTTAGCGGGCGGAGGGGGCCCCGCGGGACACTGCATGCTGCCGCGTCCGCGTCCGCGGCAGCAGCCAGAGCCCGCTTTTTCTTTTTCTGCGGACCTTCACGCGTGCCAGCTGCAAGGCCTTCGCGTGCCACAGCTGGCACGCGTGCCATAGGTTCGCCATCGCTGGTATAGGGGGTTGGATGCCATCCTAGGCGACTGCCTAGTTGATGGGCTAGCCCGGGGAGGATTCCTCCATGGTGAAATTGTTTAAGAAATGGGAGGCTGCCCCCTTATGCAGCAAATGGCTTCCTTGAAGTTGTCAGAGGACTAGAAGAACCAATCTACATCTCAAGTAGGCAGAGTTCTTACACAGTTTAGGAAGCCCTCTAAGGCTTTCCTTCATTTAGCCATACATGACATGATTATAATGGAGTGGGAGACCACAGAAAAGTCCCTTAAAATAGGGAGAGCAATGGGGAAGGATTGGTTATTTTGCATGCTCAAGGTGGATGGCTTTGGTCACTGCAGAGGCTTGCAAAACTATTATTCTCATGGAAGGAGTGTTAAGGATCCACAAAATAGAAATATTGAATTAATGATAAAACAGATCATTTGAGATTGCTAGTCTCTCTCTCTCTACAAGTAGCAGTACTGTATGCAGAAGCTGTGTGTCCAAGATCTTATTACATTGGGTTCAGCATTGTCCATATACTGCTCAGGGGCTATATATCCCAGGTTAGGGCAAAACGAGCAGGCTATGCCACTTCAGAATGCTGCCCTAAGTATAATCAGGAGATGGGGTATCTGGAATATATCTTGTGAACCTTTCCTAAATTAAAGTTTTGGAGGAAAATACATTTTAACTTAGGACTGCTGGATCTCCCTGAAGCCATTAAAGTTAAAGATAAAACGTAATGCTTATTCCATAGAAAAGCCTATCTGGCGTGTAAACAGGCAATAAGGGCCAGCCCGCCCACTAGGAGCAGCAGGCCGTGCGCACACTAGCATGTGTACTTTAAAGCCCGATGCATCAGAGATATCGCCATGTTGCCCCCTCCCCCAGGTGAGAAGATAGATGCCGGGGGGAGGGGGAAGGGGGTGGCAGGCATGGCAGACCAGGCAGCTCCGCAATCTTCACGGGCAGCATGGAGGATCTGCCTAGGGCATCAGAAACCCTCGGGTTGGCCCTGCAGGCAATGTTGAAAGCTTGAAAAGATGTGATTCCCCCCTCATTTTGGATGTGGCAGAATTTTCTCCTTAACCCTATGTTGATACGGAGGATGTTTGCCAAGCCCTCAAAAGGGCGTACTGCAAGTTTTAGAACTCTGGGAGGATTACATTGCAACCCTCCCACCTAGAGTGCAAAATGAGGTTTTCATTATCTAGTTTAAGAGAGTGGAGGGAGTTCTCAGATATGGAGCGAAGGTCCAGCTTCTATGGGCCCAGTCGAGTGTTTTGTTTCTATGGATGGGTTTGCATGTTAGGGGAGAATAGTGGAGGAGTGAGGACCCTAAGAGTTGTCTGTCTGTGTGTGATAGACTTTGTGAAGACAGGGACTTAGAAAGGGGAACTCGTAAGAGTGAGTGCTGGTAAGTTAAAAGGCACATGAGGTAACTCTCTTGGAGGCTCCGAGCTTGGGGGGGAGGGGGGGAATAGCACCTCAGAACCCAAGGCCCACTATCCTCGATAGATAAGAGAAGAAATCTGGGAGTGGGAGGGGGGGGAGGTTTGGTGTGTCTGGGGGGGCTTATAAAGTTTAAATGTTTTCTTGGTGTTATGTATTGTCATCTTCCCAGAGTGACAAATGATTTACGTGTACTGTACATTCACATGATATTGGATGGTTATGTATATTGGACACCTGTGTTTAATATTTAGTGTTACCATAACTCTCCGTGTATATGTGGGAGGGGGTATTAAGGGTTAAAATGTGGCGCACAGAGGCAGAACATAACAGGGGGAAAGGTCTGGGGAAGGGGAGCTCAAAGAGAACCAAAGGGCAGCGGACTTGGACGGATTAAGGTGGAGATAATTGGTATGCAACCAGGCAGAGACAGCAGAAAGGCAGGCATTGGGGGGGACAGGTCAGGGGCGAGAGAATCCGTATGATAGAGGAGGAGGAGATCGTCAGCATAATAATAGCCAGAAATACTGAATTGCTGTATAACAAGCGCAAGCGGGGCACGAAAGACCATTTTGCATGGTACTGACATCAAGCTCACCAGTCCGTAGTTTCTCAGATCATCCCTGGAACCCTTTTTAAAACTTGGCATTACACTGGCCATTCTCCAGTCTTCAAGCACTACAGATGATTTTAATGATAGTTCACAAATTAGTAATAGTAGGTCTGCAATCTCATATTTCAGTTCTTTCAGCACCTTGGGATGCATACCATCCAATCCAGGCAATTTGCTACTCTTCAGTTTATCAAATAGTTGTAATACATCTTCCCAGTTTTTCGATATTTAACGGTCTTCTTCAGTTAAGACTAAAGCAAAGAATTAATTCAGTCTCTCAGTTATGGCCTTGTCCTCCCTTAGAGCCCCTCTTACTCCTCTATCATCTAATGGTCCAAATGACTCTCTCAGGTTTTTTGCTACAAAGTTCTATGCCAAGTGATTTTCTTCTATTTAGCTCATACTTTTCCAGGAGTAGCTGAAGGAGAGTTACATTTCAGGTACTTTTCTGAGGTTGTTTCTTGTCCCACCTCACTGATTTATGTAGGCTACTGCCATTGCATTGTCTGACAGGATCCGCATTGCCCTTCTGTGGTCTAAGGGAAGGAAGAAATGAAAAAAGATAGCTTTCATCTCCATGTGCTTGATCAATCACCACGATTCCTCCAGGAACCACTGACCTTGGGTCAGCTGGGTTTGTCAATGACCCCCCTCAGCCACTCAGGCTCACATCCATGGTAACATACATTCCAGTGATTCCAAATCCATTCCCTTGTACACATTTGATTCCTGCAGCCACCAGGACAGACTGTCCCTCGCCTCTCCTCAGAGAGGAAGTCTCACCAAAAAGGGATAACTTGCATTGACTACTGGGCTAAGAGGTCACATGTGGGCCTGTGCCTATGGAACCAGGTCTAGAGTTGCTGCCATTGACCCCAAGACCTTAAACAATCCCAAGATCTCAGACATTGCACCATCAAGATGCCCCACATCTGAGAATACAACTTGAGAATCCTTTCTTTGGTCAGGAAAACCTTGCTCACCTCTGTGTCGAAGCAGACTCACAGGTAACTTGAGGCACTGAAATGGGACCAACTTGCTCTTTCCCATGTTAACCACTCAGCCCAACTCCTGGAGAAAAGCAATCATCTGGGCCACAGAATCTCAACCTTCCTGGGAGGACTTAGCCCAAATCAATCAATTGTCCAGATAGGGATGAACCAAAATCACTCTTTTCCTGAAGGCCACCTCGGTAAAGGTCTGAGGGGCTGTGACCAGCCTAAACAGCAAGGCTTGAAACTGAAAATGACCCCCAGGATCCCAAAGTGCAAAAACATTTAATGATCTAGCCAAACCAGAATGTGCAAATATGCCTTCATCAGATCCAGGGAAGTAAGAAATTCTCCTCCTTACAGCCAATATTATGCAGTACAGAGTCTACATACGAACCTGTGGGACTCCCCAGTGCTTTGTTGACCTGTTTCAAATCCAGGATGGGCCTAAGAGTTCCTTCCTTTTTGGGAACCATGAAGTAAATAGAAAGCCTTCTTTAGTCCTGCTTCTCTAGAGGCAGGTGCACCACTGCCTTGAGCTACAACATAGCTTCTTGGGAGCAACATGAACCATTCATGCCTTCCTTAGTGTCCAACAGGCGGACTCCATAAAAGCATCAGAAAGACCACGCCAGCTTGAGGGCATACACCTAGTGAATCACCTCGAGAACCCATTAGTCCAAGGTAATCTGGGCCCATAAGTGGTAAAATCATCTCAAATGAACACCTACTAGCTGCACTAGAGCATGGGCCCCCAAACCTTCATTTTGAGGCTTTGACACTGGAAGGTACCCTGATAGTGCCATCTCCGTTTCCTCTGCAGCCCACTTGAAAGGGTTGTGAATGAGTGAAAAACTAGGCCATTGCAAAGAGAAGGTCTGCTGGAGCAGAATCTCTTTGCATTCCAGAGCCAAGTCCTCGTTGATTAGAACAGACTGGCCCCCCCATGAGGGCTTGTCATCCAGAAGCCTAGACACCTTAGACTCTCCTAGAGATGATACCAACTTTACCAAGGGGAGTTTGCTGAGGCGAATTTTGGAGGACATATCTGCTGACCAGTTTCGCAACCACAATAACCTACAGGCCATGACTGCTGTAACCATATTTTTTGTTGAAATTCACACCAAGGCATAAACAGCAATTGCCAGAAAGGCAGCCCCCAACTCCAAATATACTGCCTCCAAAAAAAAAAAAAAGAGTCTCCGAATTCTATGGTAGCCTCTGTGTCCAATGCAGACAGGTCCAGGCCACATAAGCTCCACAAGCTGCTACCTGCAGGGCCAGCACAGACATTTTGAAGGATGCCTTCAAAAAGGACAAAGTGCCTATCCTGTGCATCCTTCCCCTTTTTCTACTGGAATAGAGGTATTCTTAATAACTGGGGAGACCAGGGTATCCACCCTGGGTAAATGCAATCTCTCTTTTTCCTCTTCTAAAATGAGAGTTTCACCACAGACCTCCCTACCTTCTAGCCTGTGTCCAAAATGCCCCGATCTACCACAATTATCCCTTTTTTTAAAATGTGGACTGGAAAGGATTTCAGAAGCTTACAGATACCTTCCAGCAGAGGTCTTCCACTGGTCCCAGATCCTTGAGGTTATTGCGCAATATGGAGGGCTGTCAGAATTTGCGTAATCAGGGACAGCAAGTTGTCCCTATGGAAAATATACAACCAAGTGGTCTTCCCCTGGAGGGATCTCCCCTTCTTCCAAAGAGATCTCTGGATCCTTGCCTAAAACCCTGGAAGGTCTTTCCAAGTGGTCCAGGGAATCCTCCGATGCAGACGTCTCCAGACACAGTCCGCGCCTTCTTAGCATTAAGGTGGTCCCTGAGTGGACTAGCACCCATGGACAAACTGGCCCAATGCTCCGATGGATTCCACATCAAGCCACTCTTTGCATACATGGAGAGGAGTTTTAGAATGGACATCTAAATGCAATCTGGGCCATCCAGCCAAAATGTTGGAGGGCGGTGGGGGGGGGGGGGGGGAGGGAAGCAGGCACGTCCAGCTGCAGACACGATTTCACAAATGTAAATGTGCCCAATATGGGCGTCTGTGGGGCATCTACATAGACATCCCCAGAAACATATTTCAGAACACCTGAATGTCTAGGATAGCCTAATGGTTCGAGTACTGGGCTAGGAACAGGGCAGTCAAGGTTCAAATCCCACTGCTGCTATAGTTGACATTGTGCTAAGTACTGGGAATTATAGAGTGCTCTCTTCTCTACACCCTCTGAATGTTTTTCAGCCAAAACAAGCATTTTTCAAATGCCTGTTCATGCCTGCAGCAGGTCTAAATTTAGACGTAACGCCAGATATTAATGTTTCTGAGATCAGTGGGGACATCCAGGTTCCTGGGAACTCCCCAGTCACGCCTTCACCACATCTCTGTTCAGACTTGGACATCCTCATGCTGGGCAAATCCCCAGAGCAAGCTTCTAAAATGGCTCTGGAGAAGTCTCTGTGCTTTGGACGTCTCTATCCCAGGTTTCAGATATCCAAAGCATGAATAGAACTTACAAAATGACCCCCATAATACCTAGTATATTAACAAAACATATTCAGAGGAGAAGGAAACATCTGAAGCTGAAGCAGCCCCTTTCAATGACCTGTGACTGCTTTCTATACCATTCCTTCAAATAAGGCTCAAAATCAGAGGCCCCGGGATGCTCAAAATGGTGGCATTTCTCACCAAACAAACTCCAACCATATGGGCGACACACCCTCTGGTACAGGCCCACTGGTCTTTGCAGCATGCTCTCCCTCATCAAGGTCACCCACAGACTTAGTTATCACCCCCAATGCTGACAGGCCTATCTTGCAACCGTGGCACCAGCCGATTGAGAAATGATTGAACCTTTTTAAACCACAGGCAACGTAGTTCCAGCCATGATAATAGCATGGGAGGCCATGTGCTCCATTAACACTGCCTTGAACTGCCCACTCACCTCACCACCAATGATCAATTCAGCCAGCTTCTATTACCCCAACTGAATCAGTCTCTTCTGTGCCCATACTAGCTGGTACACTGCTTTTTAAATTTCTTTTTAAACTTTACACTGTTACCAGAAAAACTCTCAAAGATTTGGGAGAAGGAAAGGAGTGACTGCAGCCATACCTCAAAAGTCTGCATCAGCACACAAAGTCCAAGGGGCAGGTTAGTGTGCAGGGGGGGGGGGGGACCTGGTACCACTGATTCTGCACCCCAAGCTTCCTGCAGCAAACTCAAGGACAGCCGACTCTGGGCACTCTTGAACAGCCAGGAGACTAGCCGTGCCCAATCCAAAAAGCGTAGTTACTCACCTGTAACAGATGTTCTCCGGGGACAGCAGGAATCAATCCTCATATATGGGTGATGTCGGCACCAATGGAGCCCATGCAGATTCACTCCCCAGTTTTCAAAGAAAGCCTCTGGGAGTTAGACTGTGCATGCGCTGTCACCTTCCCACCCAAGGGTGCCATCTTACCTCAGTATGATGACATAGCTTAAGCCAAAAAGCATAGTTACTCACCTGTAACAGGTGTTCTCTGGGGACAGCAGGAATCAGTCCTCACATATGGGTGACGATGGCACCAATGGAGCCCTTGAGGAAGCATCCCTCCACTTTTCAAAGAAAGCCTTTGGAAGATGCCACCACGCATGCATGGCCCCCTTCCCACCCAAAGGTGCCATCTTGCTCAGTCAGAGGACATAGCTAAAAGATGGCAAAAATAAGATGGTAAATGAGCAACTCCAAGGGGAGGAGGGAGGGTTGTGAGGACCAATTCCTACTGTCCCCGGAGAACACCTGTTATAGGTGAGTAACTACGCTTACTCTGGGAAGAAGCAGGAAGTCAGTCCTCACATATGGGACTCCCTAGCTACAGGCTACTGAAAGCCCATAGCAAAACTAGGAGCTCCCTCACGGGAAACTGCAAGCAGCAGCAATTTAGTCCATGTACAGAGAACACAGTAGGACCCCTGTGTGTCCGATGAAACAAGCACTCTGGTAGCCTGAACACAGAAGGGTCGGAGAGTAGGAGTTGCCTAAACCGCGAAAAGGTTATGGAGCACAGCCTGGCCTAAGCCACTGCCCTGTCAGGACTCTCTTTCCAGGCAGTAATGGGCTGTGAAGGTATGGTCTGAAGATTAGTTTGCGGCCTGGCAGATGTCCACCATCGGGACAGAGCGCAAGTTTGCCACCGAAGCCGCCATGGCCCTGACACGGTGCGCCATGACGCGGCCTTCCAGTGGGAGCCTCGCCTGCTCACAAGCGAGGGCGATACAGTCTGTCACCCATGTGGAGAGCATATGCTTGTGGTCACTGCCTCCCCCAGCTTACTAGGGTCATAGGAGATGAAAAGCTGAGAGACTTTGTGGTGGCCCTGAGTGTGTTCGATGTAGAAAGATAAAGCCCGCTTACAGTCCAAGGTGTGGAGGACAGCCTCCGCCTGACTGGAGTGAGGTCTTGGAAAGAAGGTAGGGAGAACCACTTCTGGTTGAGATGGAAGGGTGACACTACCTTCGGAAGGAATTTGGGGTGTGTGCGAAGCACCACTCTGTTCTTGTAGAACCTGATATAGGGTGCTTCCACCACAAGGGCTTGGAGCTTGCTAACTCTGTGAGCGGAGGTAAGCGCGACCAGGAAAACCACCTTCCAAGAGAGGTAAGCAAAGGTGGCAGGTAGCCAGAGGTTCGAAGGACGAGAGAGTGAACTGCCCCAATACTATGTTGAGATCCCATTCGGCTGCCGGAGGGCAAACAGGGGGCTTCGATAAGAGCAGGACCCGAAGAAAACAGGTCACCAAGGGATGGACTGAAAGGGGTTTACCATCTACCGGATGGTGGTGCGCCTCCAGGGCACTGAGATGCACTCGGACAGAGTTAGACTTGAGCCGGACAGAGAGGTGGAGAAAGTACTGCAACACCAAATCCACCGGGCAGGAGAAAGGGTGAGTTCTGTGTTCGGCGCACCAAATAGAGAACCTGCGCCCTATGAGGGTGCAAGCCTTCCTAGTAGAGGCCTTGCAAGAGGCCAGCAGAATGTCTTCCACTTCAACCGAGAGGTTGAAAGGGGCCAGTCACCCTCTCAGCAGCCACACTATCAGCGACAGGGACCCCAAGTTGGGGGTGCAGGAGAGAGCTCGCCCTCCTGGGGATAGGAATCCCGGGACAGTCCCCAAGGGGATTAGGGTCTCCACCGTCAACTGTAGAAGCAGCGGGAACCACGGTTGCCTGGGCCACCGAGGAGCTATCAGGATAAGCAAGGCCCTGTTGCAGAGGGTCCTGAACAAGGTCTTGACGATCAGCAGCATAGGAGGGAAGGCATACATGAGGCCTTCAGACCATGAGACCAGGAACATGTCCCCTGCCACTCTGGAGGGATGGGCCTGCCGGGAGCAGACGTGGAGCAACAAAGTTGCCGGGCTGGTAAACAGATCCATCACGAGTCCCCCCCCAGAGCCAGAAAAGCCGATTGGCTATCCTGGGGTCCAGCTGCCACTCGTATGGCTGGAGAACTCTGCTGAGCCTGTTGGCCAGCAGGCTGTCCTGGCTTGGTAGGTATACAACCCATAGGAGGATACCCTGTTAGACTGTGTATAAGCAGAGGACCAGTGCCTCCTGACAAAGGGTATGAGACCCCGTGCCCCCGTTTGTTCATGTAGAACAATGCCACCTGGTTGTCCATCTGGACTAGCACCAGCTGGTGAAGCAAGTGATGACAGAAGACTCTCAGGGCTAGGTGTATGGCTCGGAGCTCCAGGAGGTTGATTTGTTGGATGCTCTCGACTGGTGACCAATTGCCCTGGGTGCAAAGATCTCCACAGTGAGCTCCCCGGCCGAGTAGGAAGGCATCTGTGGAGAGGACCCTTAAGGGGCTTGGGGCCTGAAAACACATGCCTGCCTCGAGATGCTGGGGAGACTGCCATCGGAGCAGAGAGTCTGCCAATTGGCAGGTCACAGAAATGGTCTCGAAGGCGTCTTGTGGCCTGAGACCACTGGTCCTGGAGACACCACTGCGCCACCCTCATGTGGAGGCGCGCGTCTGGGGTGACGTGAACCGTGGAGGCCATCTGCCTGAGGAGGCACAGGAGAAGCCGAGCAGGCACAGAGGATCGGTACTGCACGTCCCAAGCCAGAGACGATCGGCTCGGTCCCTGGGCAAGAAAGTCTTCGACTGTAGAGTGTCGATCTTTGCCCCAGTGAACTCCAAACATTGTGCCGGGAGGAGATGAGACTTGGGGTAGTTTATGACAAACCCCAAGTGTTGAAGAACCTGTATGGTGCGTGCGGTGGGGTATGCTTGTATAAAGGGCAGTCACATCCAAAGTTGCCAAAATGCAATCAGGATGTTCATGAGATAATTGCACATCAGATAACAATGTGAGGAAATGGTTAGTATCTTGAACAAAAGATGGAATGGATGGAATTAGAGGTCGCAAAAAAGTATCTAAATAAATAGATAGGGGTTCCAACAAAGAACCAATTGATGACACAATCAGACGGCCCGGTGGTGCTGTTGCATTTTTATAAATTTTAGGCAGAATGTAAAAATAGGGTACTCGCGAATGTCACACATTCAGAAACTTAAATTCTTTCTTGTCAATCAACTCCTTCTTCAACGCCTCCTGAGTTAATTCACAAATCTGTGCACTCAACCGATGCAATGGATCTTTTTTGAATTGGACGTGTTGCCTATCATGGAAGGAGTGGCTGCATGAGTCTTTAGGGTGTTTTATAGTTTTTTGTTTCTACAGGATTTGGGCATTGGCTTATTGTGTTATTGTTGGGGCACAAGGAATTTTAAAGATATGGTCTTTGTTTTTGTGGTTTCATTATAGGAAGTGTTGGTAGTTGCAGTGTGCTTGACACAGGCGCGTGGCATCCTTCTCCCTGATGCAGCCTGGTGGCAAAATGCCTGGCATCAGAGGATGGGCTTAATTTGATTAGAAAACACCACAAGTTACAACTTGCTACAGTACAGCCACATTATAGCTAAGTGGGATTTGCTGCCTTACTGTCATATTTGTTATATCTGCTACATCTGCCAGAGTGGGTATATTATAGCTGTGTGAGATCCAAGATTTTGTTTGGGATCTCCTGATTATAACAATTACAGCTGAGTGAGCTCTGATGTCATGTTTATGATCTCTGGACTATAACACAGATTGTTGTATACCATATAGAAGTGGAGTTTTTGATCTATGATGGTGAGATAGTGTAGTATGAGATGTTATCTGTTGATTTGGCTATGCTGACACAAGGGGCCATTGCGTTGGCTTGGTGACATTTTACAGGGAGGTCTCTTCACTTTGGTGAGGTTTTTTTGTGCCTTCAAATTACGGTTGTTATTTTGTATGCACTGGGGTTTTTTTTTGTGTTTTTTTTACTTTCTTGCAGTTCGCAGTACCAGTTGCTTGAGGTTTGCATATACTTTGAGATGTCTAGCACTACTTGACCCAGAAGGTGGGTGCTTAATACCCTGAAGGCATTTGTCACTGGCTGGAGCTCCAGGAGATTAATCTGGAGGGCATTCTCCTCCTGAATCCAGGCACCCTGCAACTGTAGACCATCACAGTATGCTCTCCACCCTAGCTTGGAAGCATCTATCGTGAGGATGCAGTGCGCTGACGGGACCTGGAAGTGTAAGCCAGCCATGAAGTTCGGCTGGCTCAGTCACCAAGTGAGAGAGACTGCCAACGGCCGGATAATTCTGACCTGATCCTCCAGATGGCCCATGGCCTGTGTCCACTGAGAGCTCAGAGCGCACTGCGCCTGTCACTACTGGAGACTGGCATGCGAGCTTGTGTGCACCCTTGAGACCATGTTCCCCAGTAGGCATAGTAGAAGCTATGCTGATGATGTAGAGTGGGACTGCACCTCCCCTGCCAGTGCTACAAGGCGCTGTGCCCTGTCCGGAGGGAGGAGGGCCCTGACCTGTTGAGTCCAGGAGGACATTAATGAACTCCAGGTGCTGAGTCCAGAGCAGGCGCAACTTGGGATAGCTGATTACAAACCCCAGCATCTGCAGTACCTTGATGGTGTGGTGCTCTGCAGCGCTTGCCTCCTCTGGCGAGCTTGCCTTTATAGGCCAGTTGTCCAGATAGGTCATGTTCGGACGACCCCGTGTCAGAGTGCTGCCGGGCCTGGGGAGGAGCCTTGGGAGATTACGAAGCTTGCGGGGTCAAAGAGCGGGAGGCTACTGGGAATACTGGGGCTGCCTTGCGGAAGAGATCATCCAGTTTCTGCTTATGGCCCTGGATGGCCTTGGAGGACATCTTCTTACAGAGGGAGCAAAGCTCTGGCCCATGGTCGGCTCCTAGGCACCTGAGTCAACAGTCATGGGTGTCCATGAACAACATGTTTTTGGAGCATCTATCACATTTCTTAAAATCGGAGGACATTATGGCAAAAAGGACCCCTGCGAGGTTGAAGAACCTCGATGTGGCCAGTGGTTAAAAAGGGCGTGAAGCATAATAAAAAGAAAAAAGCAAAAAAGAAAAACCCTGAGACCAGGGCCAAAGCAGAGGCGCTCGGGAGGCGGGAAGAGGACTGGTGAAGGCCGGTAGAGCAAAAACTGGTTGGAAACAGAGAAAACTTTTTCTGGGGACGAGTTGCACGTCCGTAGGGCTCCGTGGAAAAAGGCAGAAGGGGACCACGTATGCATGGTGGCATTCCCAAAGACTTTCTTTGAAAGCTGGGGAAATGCTCCACACGGGATCTGTCGGTGCAGACATCACCCGTATGTGAGGACTGACGTCCTGCTTGTTCCTGGAGAACTGTAGATATATTTTTAATCCCTCAGACCGTCCAAAATCACTGGGAACACAATAGATAGCTCTTTATCTCCTGGCAGGAGTGTGTGATCTCCCGCATCTGGAAAGGAAAAGGGGAATTGGATTTAGCTTATGCCTTTTCTCAGAAGGTTTGAGGCAAGTTAGATTGTAAGGCCTCTGGGGACAGGAAAATACCTACTCTACCTGAATATAAGTTTGTACCTGAGGAAACGGAAGGTTAAATGACTGGACAGGAGGGATAATAAGGAATACCTCTTTTTGGCTGTTTAGCTTTGATACAAGTATACTGCCAAGTTCCTCTGTTGCAGTACAGCGTAGTTACTCACCTGTAACAGGTGATCTCCGAGAACAGGAATTGAGTCTTCACATATGGGTATCGTCGGCACTGAC
The DNA here is from genome assembly GCA_033557465.1 of Ichthyophis bannanicus. Lineage (NCBI taxonomy): Eukaryota > Metazoa > Chordata > Amphibia > Gymnophiona > Ichthyophiidae > Ichthyophis > Ichthyophis bannanicus. The sequence goes on along the minus strand of CM066035.1, from coordinate 140,239,472 downwards.
GGAGCCCACACGGGAACGCTCCACAAGGTCCTATAGGAAAGACTTTGGGAGCATCCCATTGCGCCTGTGCTGCTGCCTTCCCGCCTTTCCAACTCTCCCTCTTCAGTTGGGTTTGTAGCTGAGACAAAAGGAGAGAAGGAAAGAAAAGAGAGAGAAAGAGAGAGAGAGAGAGAGATACAACGCCTAGGGGAGGTGGGTGGGTTGTGAAGACTCAATTCCTGCTGTTCTTGGAGATCACCTGTTACAGATGAATAACTACGCTATCTCCAGGAACAAGCAGGAATGTAGTCTTCACATATGGGACTCCCAAGCTTAGAGATGCCAGGGAGATGACTCCAGAAAGCAGCGAAACCCAGACTGAGGTGGGTCATGCTTCCTCCCAAGGATCTCCGGTATCGAAACCTGGGACGGGGGGGGGGGAGGGGGGGTTAGGAGCTGTTCTGTCTGAAAGAGATGCTGGAGAACAGCCTGGCCAAACGAGGCATCCCAACGGGAGTCCTTGTCCAAGCAGTAATGGGCTGCAAAAGTGTGGACAGAGGACCAAGTGGCTGCTTTGCAGATGTCATCAATCGACACCGAGCGAAGGCAGCCATTGCTCTCACATTGTGAGCTGTGACATGACCTTCGAGAGAAAGTCCCTTACTCTCATAGGTAAAGGATATGCATTCTGCAATCCACTTGGAGAGTGTTCTCTTGGAAACTGGTAAACCCAGGTGACTGAATCAAAGGCAACAAAAAGCTGTGAAGCCCTTCTATGCAGCCTAGTCCTCTGAAGGTAAAAGGCTAAAGCCCGTTTACAATCTAGAGTGTGAAGATTCCTTTCTGCACTAGAGGTATGAGGCCTAGGGAAGAAAACAGGAAGGTAAACTGACTGGTTCAAATGAAAAGGCGAAACCACCTTTGGCATAAAGTGAGGATGAGTCCTAAGGACTACTTTATCATGATGGAACCTTGTGTAAGGAGGGTCAGCCACTAAAGCTTGTAGCTCACTGATGCGTCTTGCAGAAGTGAGGGCAATTAGGAAGATTACCTTCCAAGAAAGAAACTTTAGGGATGTAGTGGCTAAGGGCTCGAAGGGCGGCTTCATAAGCTGTCCAAGGACAAGATTTAAATCCCATGCCACGGGTGGTGGCTTAATGGGAGGTTTAGTTAAGAGTAACTCTCTCATAAAACGCGCTACGAGCGGCTGAGAGGAGACAGGTTGTCCAGCAAAGGGCTTATGGAAAGCTGCAATGGCACTAAGGTGGACCCTTACTGAATTAGTTTTAAGTCCAGAGGATGAAAGGTGAAGGAGATACTCCAGTCGCGCCTCTACTGGAACTGAAAAAGGATTAAGTTCGTTTTTTGAACACCAGATAGAGAACCTTTTCCATTTAAAGGCATAAGCATGCCTTCTGGATATCTTTAACCTGTTGAGAGAGGTTGACATCCTGGAGTTCTAAGCTCTCAGCAGCAACACCATCAGGTGCAAAGACTGAGGATTCAGGTGCAGAAGCGTTCCGTTCTCCTGGGATAAAAGATCTGGAGCACATCCCAACTCCAGAGGTCTAGCTTGAGAGAGACGTAGAAGCAGTGGATAACATGTCTGTCGCAGCCAGCGTGGGGCTATGAGGATCATATGGCCCCTATCTCTCTGAAGCTTGAAGAGAGTCTTGGGAATGAGGGGAATGGGTGGGTAGGCATATAGGAAGTCCTGACCCCAGTGGAGCTGGAAAGCATCAATTGCCTGACTGTTCCAAGCTGGAATTCTGGAACAGAATAGGGGAAGTTTGGCATTCTGAGGACTTGCAAATAGGTCTATATCTGGGGTTCCCCAGAGTCAAAAGATTCGAGCAATTTGCTCTGAATGAAGAGACCACTTGACTGAGTTTGTCTGCTAGGAGATTCTGTTTGCCTGGGAGATACACCACTAGTAGGTGAATCTCAAGGCCTCTTGCGAAGGACCAGAGGTGTAGAGCATAATTGCACAATGTCTGAGAACCCGTTCCACCCTACCTTTTTCACATAGAACATGGCTACCTGATTATCCGTCTGGACAAGAACTGTCTTGTAGGGCAGATGGTCCTTGAATACTGGGAGAGCGTAGAAAATGGCTCCAAGTTCCAGTAGATTTATATGAAAGCAAGCCTCCTGCTGGGTCCAGAGACCTTGAGTGGAGAGATTGTCCAGGTGAGCCCCCCAACCCAACTTGGACACATCCGTCGTCAAAGTAGCTTGGTGCAGTGGCTGCTAAAAAGGTGACCCTACGAGAAGGTTTTCTAGTGATTGCCACCACTGAAGGGAGGAAATGAGGCATGCAGAGTTTCTGATTTTATCCCCCAGACGACCCGAGACCTGAGTCCACTGAGAGGCTAGGGTCCACTGGGCTGCCCATATATGTAGGCGAGCATAGGGGACCACATGTAGAGTGGACGCCATCTGACCCGGCAACTGAAGCATTTCTCGAGCAGTCAGGAAAGCTTTCATAGTTGCTTGAGAAGCCAGTTGAACTATTCAAGCACAGCGGAGCTGAGGCAGGAAAGCCCTTGATTTTCACGTGTCTAGAAGAGCCCCTATGCATTCTAGGGATTGGGAAGGGGTAAGATGGGACTGGGAGATTTATGACCAAATCCTAGATATTGAAGAACTTGCATTGTGCAGGAAAGAGCAGAGCTAGCCTCTGAAGCTGTTGATGCTCGGATCAGCCAGTCATCTAAGTAGGGGAAGACAAATATCCCTAGAGTCCTTAGAAATGCTGCTACTACTGCCATGCATTTTGTGAAGACTCTTGGGGTGGAAGCCAGGCCAAAGGGTAGAACCCTGTACTGGTAATGTCTTCCCTGAAAGAGGAATCAAAGAAACCTCCTGTGTTCTGCATGAATAAGGATATGTGCATAGGTGTCCTTTACTGTAGGTCTAGAGGACATAGCCAATCCTGACTCTAGTTGTAAGGTAGAAGTGTTCGAGAGAGATCATTTTGAATTTCTCTCAGAACAGATACTTGTTTAACTCTCTGAGGTCCAGTATGGGCCTGTACCCTCCTGTTTTCTTTGGTATAAGGAAGTAGGGGGAGTAAAAGCCCAGGCCTTGTTGAGAAAGTGGTGGTACCTCTATTGCACCCTGAGCAAGGAGTGAGGCAACTTCTTGACACAAGAGAGTGGTGAGGGGGGGGGGGGGGCGAGAACTGAATTCTCTTAGAGTTGAGGAGTGGCCTAGTGGTTGGGGCAAGGTACTTCAGGCCGGAAGGTCGGGGGTTGAAATCCCACTAGAGGACAGCAACCTTGGGCCGGAAGGACTGGGGTTTCTAGTCCCACAGGTGCTCCTTGTGGTCTTGGGCAAGCCACTTAACCCTCCATAGCCCATGTTCCCTGTAAAATAGTTATCTCCAAGTTATAATGCCCTGTTCAATGTAATTTCAGTTTGTTCAATGTAAACCGCACTGATGCAGAATAGCGCGGTATATAAGAGAATTAAATAAATAAAAATACTGTGGAAGTTGAGTTTGTACCTCTCTGTCACTATGGAGAGAGTCCAATGCTCTGATGTTATCTGTTGCCACCTCTTGGCAAAGTAACACAGTCTGCCTGGAATGCTGAATGGCTCTGGAATTTTTAGAGGTAGGATGACTAGATTCTCTAGGAAGGAGTCAAAGACCTTGCGGAGGTAGTGTCTGCTGAGCTGGTTGAGCTCTGGGGACTTGAGCCTTTCATTTTGGCTGCTGTTGCCCCTTCTGGGGAGCATGGACTGGGCAGTGGACAAATGGGTGTAAGAATGATAGAATTTCTTTTTCTTAGCTGGGTTGGCAGTGGTCCTTGATGGTCTATTTAAGGTAGTGTTCTTGGACTCAAGCTGAGCAGCTTTATTTATTTATTTATTTATTTAGTAAATACTTGTATACTGCTGTTTCCTACGATCAACAGCGGTTTACTTTACAGAATCATAATGCATTGTATAATACATTGAGATTTTTAGTTTTACATTTTGATTAGACAATGATTTACGTAACACGGGATAAACAGTTGGATACAATATACAGTTGATTATTATAGCACACAGATCAGGGTATACATTTGATTTCAGTAGGTTGGGGGGCCAAATATACATTATATACAGTGTTGACTTCCAAAGAGTACAGGCTAACACATGACTATATGCTATTAGATTTTATGCTGTCGCGGGCGGTAGAGTTCATCTGGTTGAGGTAGGGTATTGCAGTTAGATCAGGTTGTAGTGGGTTTGAAACAGATATGTTTTAAGCTTTCGTCTAAATTCAGTCAGGCTGTTTGTGAGTCTTAATTCATGCGGTAGTTGGTTCCATTGGATTGGCGCTGTGTATGTGAACGCCCGCTTGCTTTGTCCTGCCAATCCTTGCCAAAGAGGTTTTCCCCCATGCAAGGAATATTCCCCAGCTTGTCTTGCACCCACTGCTCTAAATCAGATGCTTGTAACTAAGCAATCCAACATGCACTGATAGAAATAGTAGAGGTCCTGCTAATGCATTCGAAACAATCAAAGGTTGCCCTGTTCATTACTACTACTACTCTAACACTTATATAGCGCCACGCACACAGCGCTGTACAGCCATACATACAAGAGACAGTCCCTGCTCGTCAGAGGCTTGCTCGTCCGAGCTTACAATCTAGTCACGACAATACAGAGCATTATTCAATCAGTGCAAAGTACAATATGGTTTTTACAGTTCGGTCATGAGGTGGGGGTTAGGTTAAGATGAAGGATAGAAGTCAGAATCTGAACGCGACAGTGAAGAGGTGGGTCTTTAACCTGGATATGAAGAGGGCCAGGGAGGGTGCTTGGCATATAGACATAGGTAAGCTGTTCCAGGCATGGGGTGCAGCGAGATGAAAGGAGCAAAGTCGGGAGTTAGCGGTGCGAGTGAAAGGCCAAGATAGAAGTAGTTTGTTAGCGGAGCTAAGTTGCCGAGTGGGGATGTAGGGAGAGATGAGAGGTGAGAGGTATTGAGGAGCTGCAGAGTGAATGCATTTGTAGGTCAGTAGGAGGAGTTTGAATTGGATGAGGACTTGGATGGGAATCCAGTGAAGCGACTTGAGGAGTAATGTGGGCATGGCGAGACTAGAGGAAGATTAGTCGAGCAGCATAATTTTGTACAGATTGAAAGGGGAAGAGATGGCTCGCGGGGAGACCAGCAAGGAGTATGTTGCAATAGTCGAGGCGAGAGGAGATTAAGGAGTGGACAAGCGTTTTGGTAGTGTTCAGACAGGAAGGGGCGGATTTTGCTGATGTTGTAGAGAAAGAAGGTCTTCGCTACGAGCTGGATATGTGTGGAGAAGGAGAGAGAGGTGTCAAAGATAACCCCCAGATTGCAGGCTGAGGAAACAGGAAGGATCGTAGATCCATTCACGGAGACTGAGAAAGGGGGAAGAGGGAGGAGTTGGGGGGGAAGACGAGGAGTTCAGTCTTGGCCATGTTCAATTTCAAGTGGCGATGAGACATCCAGACAGCGATGTCAGAAAGGCAGGTAGAGATCTTGGTCTGGATTGCTGGAGAGATATTGGGTGTAGAGAGGTAGATTTGGGAGTCATCGGCATAGAGATGGTACTGAAAGCCATGGGAGGAGATAAGCACGCCAAGGGATTGGGTATAGAGAGAAAAGGAGGGGGCCCAAGACGGATCCCTGGGGCACACTGACATGGAGCGTGGTGGGAGAGGAGGAGGATCCGCCAGAGCATACATTAAAGGAACAATGGGAGAGGTAGGAGGAGAACCAGGATAAAACGGAGCCCTTGAAACCAAGCGAAGAGAGGGTGGTGAGGAGAAGATTGTGGTCAACAGCGTCAAAGGCAGCGGAGAGGTTGAGAAAGATGAGGACAGAGTAGAGGCCTTTAGATTTAGCGAGGAACAAGTCATTGGAGACTTTTGCAAGAGCCGTTTCAGTGGAGTGTAGGGGCCGGAAGCTGGATTGTAGTGGGTCTAGGAGGGCCTGGGAGGTGAGGAAGTCGAGGCAGCGGCGATGGATTGCTCGTTCTAGTAGTTTAGATATGAAAGGAAGGAGGGAAATGGGTCGATAGTTAGAAGGACAGGTGGGGTCAAGTGAGGATTTCTTGAGGAGAGGTGTGACAACAGCATGTTTGAAATCAACGAGGACAGTTGCAGTGGAGAGTGAGAGGTTGAGAATATAAGAGATGGAGGGGACAATGGTGGAGGAAATGGAATGTAGGAGATGGGTGGGGATAGGATCAGAAGAACAGGTAGTGGGTTTGGAGGAGGAGAGAAGGAGTGCGGTTTCTTCTTCGGAGATCGTAGGGAAGGAGGAGAGGGTAGCAGAGGGAATATGGATGGGGGAGGAGAATTGAGGAGGGGAAGGTTTATGAGGGAGTGGGGAATTGGAGGGTAATCTTGTGGATCTTGTCATGGAAGTAGTCAGCTAGGGTTTGGGCAGAAAGGGAGGGCGGGACTGGGGGCGGGGCACCTTGAGGAGAATTGAGGGTATTGAAGAGGCAGCGAGGATCAGAGGCAAGGGAGTTAGTCAGATGGATGTAATAATTTTGTATGGCAAGTGCTATGGTTGATTGGAAGGAGCCAAGCATAAATTTGAAATGTAGGTGGTCTTCTGGGGAGTGGGATTTGGTCCAAGTACGTTCCATAGAACAGGCACAGATGCATAGATAGTGGGTTGTGGATGAAAGCCAGGGCTGGGGAGCAGAACGTCTAACAAGACGTGGGGTGGGTGGGGCCAGAGTGTCAAGAGCCGAGGATAGTGCAGCATTATAGGAGGATACTGCCTCATCGACGGATTTGGAGGAGGACATGATGGAGGAAAGAGATGGGGAAATGGTGGAGGAGAGAGTCAAGGGATCAATATTATGAAGGTTTCTAAATAGGTCAGAGGATACAGGACGAGGTTGGGACAGCGGAAGCTGAAGATTAAAGGTTAAGAGGTGATGGTCAGATGAGGGAAGGATTGAGTTGCGGAGGTTTGAGGGAGAAGAGTTAGAGAAGAGTATCAGGTCAAGGCAGTGGCCGTGCAGGTGGATGGGGGCCATGGAGCAAAGTTGGAGGTTAAATGAGGAGGTGAGGGTGAGAAACTTTATTTATTTATTTAGCCGCATTTATATCCTGCTTTTCACCGGGTCAAAGCGGTTGGGGGATACATTTAACACGAGGGGATATGAGACAAACACTAATACGTACAGGGAACATGGGCAATGGAGGGTTAAGTGGCTTGCCCAAGACCACAAGGAGCACCTGCGGGACTAGAAACCCCAGTCCTTCCGGCCCAAGGTTGCTGTCCTCTAGTGGGATTTGAACCACCGACCTTCCGGCCTGTAGTACCTTGCCCCAACCACTAGGCCACTCCTCCCTCCCTTTAAAGCATGGGGATCGGAGGGGTAATCGACGTGAATGTTAAAGTCGCCAAGAATGAGAGTGGGGGAGGAGGGCTCCAGAAAGAAGGAAAGCCAGAAGTCGAAATCGGTAAGGAAAGTCGATTTGGATTTGTCGGGTGGGCGATAGATAACTGCTATTCGGAGGGGAAGTGGTATGAAGAGGCGAATGGAGTGGACTTCAAAGGAGAGGGAGGAGTGTGATTGAGGCAGTAGGAGGGGTTGGAATTGGCAAGAGGGAGAAAGTAGAAGCCCAACACCACCACCGCGGCCAGAGGATCGAGGTGTATGGGAGAACTGGTAGCCACCATGGCAGAGAGCAGCAGCGGATGCGGTATCATCTGGGAGGAGCCAGGTCTCAGTTAGGGCAAGGAGGTGTAGCGCATTAGTGATAAAGAGATCATGAGTAAAGGCAAGTTTCTAAGAGACTGAGCATGCGTTCCATAGGACATATGAGAACGGGAGAGCAGAGAGGGAGAGGAGAGGGATATGGATAAGGTTAGATAAGTTACATGAGGATTTCTTTCCAGAGTAAGACCATGATCTAGGGGGGCTGTTACGTGAGGATCTATTTCTAGAGTAATACAGAGATCTAGAGGGACCTGGGTACAGGTGGGTGTCTCTGGGTGAGTGTGCCGTCAAAGAGGGACATGAGGGAGGGGAAGTGAAAGGGGAATATTGATGATATCAGATAGGCTATGTGAGGATTTCTTATTAGAGTGAGACAGAACTCTAAAGGGGATGGGGTTGGGGTTGATGTCTCTGGTTGAGAGATTGAGGCAAGAGTGAGGGAGGGCGAAAGGGGAGAGGAGGGGGATGTGGATGAGATTAGATAAGGTACGTGAGGAGCTCTTCTTAGAATGTGAAAGAAATCAAGGGGGGCAAGGGTTGGGGTTGATATTACCTGATGAGAGAAGAAGGAGTAGTAGAGAGCGAGGTAAAGTGGAGGCAGTAAGGCGGAAGCGAGGGTGAGGTTGTCTTAAAGAGAGGGGCTGGTTGAATGAGGGGGAGGGTGTGATGAAGCTCAAGGGCAGATGCTAGGTTAGAGGATAGAATGGAGGGATAAGTGAGGAAGGTAGAGGGAGAGTAGGGGGAAGAGGGGTGAGGGTGCTGGTAGGAGGGGAGGCAGTTGGGGAATATGAGGAAGAGAAGGACAATGTGATGTGGGGCCATAGAAGAGGAGTAGTGGGGGCTAGGCAGCGTAAGTTATCTTGCAAGCAATGAGATGGCTGCGGATTCTAAACACTGCAGTATATGATGGGATACAAGTGGGGACTACATGCTATGTAATATAGGTTAAGATACAAGCAATGAGATGGCTGCGAATTCTAAACACCATGCAGTATATGTATATGTTAGGTTACAAGTGGGGACTACACGCTATGCAATGTAGATTAGGATACAAGCAATGGGTAATGGGGAGACTATAGCCTGTGCAGCAGGTTCAATGCAAGCAGTGGGTAGCAGGTTCAATGTGGGTAATGGGTAGCCAGATCAATGCAAGCAATGGGAAGCGAGTGATAGCCAGTTCAGTGCAGGCAGTGGGTAGCTAGGTCAGTGCAAGCAGTGGGTAGCCAGGTCAGTGGAGTGCAAGCAGTGGGTAGCCAGGTCAGTGGAGTACAAGCGAAGGGTAGCCAGTTCCGTGCAAGCGATGGGTAGCCAGTTCAATTCGAGTCAAGGGAAGCAGATTCAGTGCAGAAGTAATTGCAGGTAATGGGGTTGTGGTAGTGAAGGAGCTATGGGTAGCAATGGGGACAATAGGCTGTGGGTAGCAGTAGCAGTGGTGGGTGTTTACTTCGTATGGGAGGTGGTTGGGGTCGGGAGGAGAGCTGCGGAGGTGTGAGGTGCGGAGGAACGTTTGTTCTCTGACGCGCTGCTCCGTGATGCCTACCAGGTGATCTGCTGGTGCTGTGTTTGATGGTTCGCGCCAGGGGCACCTTGGTCCCCACCTAAGGGCCACGCCAAAGGGCCCTCTGGCGAGGCCCTCAGGCACGGGCGCGCCCAATGGCGCCTCCTCCTTAAGGCCGCTGACCCAGTGTGCTTCTCGGGCCGGCGTGCAGCAGCTGATGCGCCCGATGGCGCCTCCTCCTTAAGGCCGCTGGCCCGGCGTGCTCCTCGGGCTGGCGTGCAGCAGCTGATGCACCCGATGGTGCCTCCTCCTTAAGGCCGCTGGTCCGGTGTGCTCCTCGGGCCAGCTGACTCAGCGCTTGTATGCAGGTCTGGTCCCTTCTTCCCTTCTCTGATGTAGGTCGCATCAGAGGAGGGAGGGACCAGTCCATCTATTCAAGCATGGAGTTGCAAAGACCCATGTTTGAATGGCTGGTCTGGTCCCTCCGTCCTCTGATGCAAACCTATGTCAGAGCAGGGAGGGATCAGTGGTGGCAGCAGGGCAAAGGCAGGCAGCCGGCTGGACAAGGAGGTATGGTGAGATGGGGGGGGGGGGGGGGCAACAGATGTGCAAGTTGTAAAGGGTGCAATTATGGTTTGGTACAGCCCTGGGTAGGGGGTACAACCCATCTACACATCTGGACTTCTGGGGCGGAGATAAAAACAAACTAGAAGCTTCTAATGATATCGTAACTGCTACTGGAGCTGGTGCAGCTAGGTGGATACTTCAGTATTTGTACACAAGCAAATGGTCAAGAACCTGACTGCACACAACCTCATTGAGGGTAACAAGACAGAACTACATATAACTATATACAGAACAGCAACCACATAGAGCAACTGTCAGACGTTCAAAGCCTGGAAAGCTAAAATGCAGAGATAAAGCACAAAGGGCGGGTACTGGACTGATCTAGCAGGACTCCAGAAAAGGACATTATCTGATAAGTAAAATGTCACCTTTCACATTGTCCTGCTGATCAGTTCAAACAAGTGGGAAGTGCCAAAGCTGCTATGACACTAGGCAAGAAGACACTGCTGCCTTCAAAATCTCTGTACCAAAGACCAAGTCTGCCCTGGCTTGGATGTTCAAGCGGTATGCTTGGCAAAGTCGCTGACCTACAAAACGTTAATAGGGGCAACCAAACTGTGCTCTGCCCAGGAAGAGGCCTGAGCCTGAATAAAGTACACCTGCAATTCCTCCAGGACAGATAGTTTCTGCAACAGGCCAAGGTAGCCTTAGAAGCTGCCTTGCAATTATGTGAACCTGCAAAGAGCACAATCTATTTAACTTTCAGAAAGAATTAGTGATTTTCAGGTACCTGAGAAGAACACTGCATAAGTCAATTAAATGAAGATCCTTATGCTTCCCTCTACACTGTTCTCCAAAAAGGATGGAAGGCAGACTAGACTATCTAATTGACATGAAAGGCTGAAACTACCTTAAGCAAGGAAGAGGTGACCAGCTGGATAGACACGGCCTCCATTGAGGACAAGTAAGGATCCCTGCACAAGAGAGTCTGCAATGCCGAAATGCAATGTGCTGAAAAAATGGCAACCAAAGAGAGTGTCTGGAGGAAAAGATCCTTAAGAGAAGCTTGCATCAACAGTTCGAAGGGGGCAGGCAACAGGGCCCAAAGAATGAGACTCAAATCCCATGGCAGGACAACCGAACACAAAGGACGACATAAGTTGCACACCTCCCCAAGGAAACAGACTACATATCCAGGTATGAAGCTATGGAGACACTAGCTACTGGTCCTCGAAAACAAGACAAGGCTGCAACCTCTATTCTGAAGGAACTGAGAGATTCTTTTCAAACCCATCCTGCAGAAAGGTCAACAAGGATAGCAACTCAAAAATGCACCATACTCGCATATAGGCAAAGCAAGTGGAACCTTGCTTTGCTTTCAAGAAAGTCAAAATCACGGCCTGCAAGTAGCCTTTCCATACTAAGTATCACATCTCAAGGGCTAAGCCATAAGTGAGAAGGGAGCAGGATCATCCATCAGGACAGACCCCTGGCACAACAGGCCCCAGACCTGTAGATGGCACTGAGGCAGACTTTCTAGGAGCCACATCAGGTCTGCAATTCAAGGCCTTCATGACCAATCTGATGCCACCAGAATCACAAGTCCCAGGTGATGCTCTAAATGGCAAATCATTCACCCTACAAGAAGCCACACTAGAAACATATACAGAAGAGACTTCCGAGACAAAGGCTGGACCAGGGCATCAACATCTTTGGTACCCTGTTCATTGCCTTGACTGAAAGATCTTTCTGTTTTGGCACTGGATCAGGTCACCATACGATCCATCTATGAACTGCCCCACCTGTCTAGGATCCGCTGGAATGCAGACGGCACTAGTTCCCACTCTCCGGGATAGAGGGTGTGGTGACTGAAAAATTGTCCATGCTGCAATGTGCTGCACAGACAGTGTCAGAAGATTTCACTGTGCCCATGGAAACAAGAGAACCATTTCCAGAGTCACACTCACACATTTGGTGCTGCTCTGGTTATTGACATGCCACCACCGTGGCATTGTCCAGGAAGTCCCAGACTGCTCAACCCTTGATCAGGTGGTGAAAGTTCATAGGGCCAAGTGAATGGCATGCACTTCAAAACAATTGATGGACTAAGTCCATTTGCGACTGGTCCAGCATCAGAGTCAACTGTCCTTTGCCATGAGCCCCCCAGCTGAGCAGCCACTAAGGATAGTCCAGGGGCATGCTCTTGTTCAAATTGGGAAGCTAAGACCACCAAATCAAACTGGATGCTACCAATGGCAGAAGGGATAGCCTAATCGCGAAGTCTTAAGTGCGAGGTGGGCAATGCAACAGAAGAGTCTTCTGGAGAGGACTCATGTGAGCCCCTGTCCAAGGGACTCTCTCTATAGAAGATGGCCATCATCAATCCCAGAGCTGAAGATAGTGACCTCCTGAGCTTTAGGTCTATCTCCAGAAGGCAGACAACTGTTACAGAAACTTGGATATTCACTCAGTGGTCAAGAAAGTTCTGCCAGCGTGGGTATTGAACAAGACTCTAAGATACTCCAATGACAGAAGGCTCCAGGTGACTTCTGCTTCAATTCACCACCCAGTTGAGGCCTTCCAGAAAAACAGGACCACTTGCGCTGTCAACTCAACTGCTTCCGAACGTGACCTGGTGTGAATAAGCCAGTCATTGCGGTAAGGGTGCCCATAAATACCCTTGTGCTCCAGAGCCACAGCCGCAACTACCATGACTTTGGAGAAGGTTCTCAGGGCTGTGGCAAGATTGAAGGGCAGAGCACAGAAATGAAAGTGATCGCCCAGAATAGCAAAGCCTAGAAACCTTTGCTGGTCCTCACAAATGCCAAAAAAAACCCAAAACGGTAATCAAAAGTGACACCACAAAAACAAGATACCGTTGTAACCCCAAAAATATTTTTACATTTTTTTGTCGGACATAAATCGTGAGGAGGAAGCACAGTAAACCAACCCCCAAACACGATACGTGGTTGAATAAAAGGGATATGTATCGTGTTTGGGGGTTGGTTTACTGTGCTTCCTCCTCACGATTTATGTCCGACAAAAAAATGTAAAAATATTTTTGGGGTTGTTTTTGTGATGGTCCTCACAAATGGGCAAGTGGAAGTACACCTCCGCCAGATCCAGAGAGGAGAGTCACTCTCCACCGTGAACAATTTAAATGACTGACTGGAGCATTTCCATTCAGAAGCAAGGAGACATCAGGGAGGCATTGACCCCTCCCCCCCTTTTAGGTTGAAGATGGGCTCAGAGAGATCATCCTTCAGCAAAGCGAAGTATATGGAGTACCTTTTGCTGCCCCTTTGGGCGGGGGGGGGGGGGGGGGTACAGATACAACATCCTATAGGTACACCAGCTTCTCCATGGTGGCCCTATCCACAGTCTTCTTGGTTTTGGAACCACAGGGAAAGATCACAAAGGTGTTAAAAAATATGTCATGGAGTGCACAGAGCCCAACTGTGCTGAATAAAGTCGAGCACCCAGCTAACGGCAGTAACCTGGACCCATTCCTAGTGAAAAAGATGGAGATGGCTGCCCACTGGAGGCATCTCTGAATGAGCATCCTGCCCACTATTGTGTTGGACGGAAGGGATTGGTCCTCAAGGAGGAAGCATCACTGGGCATGCAAGCTATAGGAAAGGGCAGAATCCTGGCTCAGGAATTGGAGAAACCCAGGGCAGATTTCCTTGGCCAGTACTACTGAGTGTCCCAAGAATTTCGGGAATTCCAGAACTGAGAGCGAGGAAAATGTGAAGAGGAGAAAGATGACAAAGGTGGCGCACGCCTTCAGGATCACTTAGGCCTATCCTCCAGGATGCGCTGGGGGATTCCCCAGGTCCTTTATAAACTGCGAGGTCCTCGCTGAAGAGGAGCTTCCCCTTAAAGACGAGCTTGGCCAGATAAGACTTAGAGGCTATGTCCACCCTCTATTCCAAAGCCAAAGCCACCCTGGCCACTGCAATGTCCCTGGCCATTAGCGACAAGATCATACACTGTATCAGCCAGATAAGTTATAGACATCTCCAACTGAGCCAAAGCATCGTTCTCCAAGAGTAACTGCACCCACTGAAGGGCCTGAGCAGTCAAGTCTCCACACAGCGCTACCAGAAGGATAAAAGATGAGGCCGAGAACCTGCTCTTGAGAAGTATCTCCATCTTACAATCCAACTGATCTTTAAGGATGGCCCCCCCACTCTCTATCAGGATGGTGGTACACCTTGTGACAGCAGCAAAATGAGTGTCTACCCCTGGAAAGTGCAGCCATTTATTCAATTCCTGCTGAGGGAGGGCGTACAGCTTGCTCAGGACTCTGACGCCTTTTACCAGGGAGTCTAGCAAATCTCATTCTGCACTGACCATGTCCTGGAAGACCTGTGGATACGGGAAGGCCTTGGCCAGTCTACAGACACCCGGAACGATAGGGTGTCCCTGTGGATTCCGCACCACCTGCAGGAATGTCTGAAATTTGTAGGAAAGAGGCCACCTGAGAGATCAGGGCTGCCAATTCATCTCTTCTGAAGAGGTGATCAATGTGAAAATCTTTCTGCTCTTCTTCTGGTGGAGAATCCTAGTCTCCAAGCCCAGGCTTTTCTTTCAAGCTAACCTCTGACTTGGGCTTCGGAGAAAGAGGCCAGTTACCAAAGGCCTCCCATTGACAAAGGCACTTTCTTGGTGTAGCCAATACTTGTGCCTCAGTGAAGATCAGTAGGCCCATGAGCCCAGCTGGGCTGGAGGGTTCTGGATGTCTCCCTGCTCTGACTCCCAAGCTTGCTGCAAGAAGAAGTCTGGCAATAAGGCCCTTGAACCCGAGGGCAGGTCTTAGTCGCTCACCCATCCACAGACAATTGCTTCTTGTTCCCCAGCCTTGTCTGCGGAAGTAAAAGAGGGAAGGATCATCCAGAACTGCGCACTAGCTCCAAATCCAGACTGAGTGCTTTTATCCGTAGGGTCCATTTCCAACTGCTCGCTTGAATCCCTCCTGCAGCCCTAGCAAAGGGAATTCATAGCAGGGAGTTTAAATTTCATTACTTATTACCTTCAGCTATGGACTACCCAGTTCAAGATTTGAATCTTGAGGCTGCTGGACCGATGAACTCCACAATATATGATTTTGTTTTGGATTATTGTTTTAGATTTAATTACTTCCTTTTGCAAACACATGCTCTAGATGCATTATATTCAGAGTCAGTTCCCTGCTTTCAGAGAGCTTAAAATCTAAAATGTGTACTTGGACTAATAGAGGATGAAGTAATTTGCCCATGATCATACGGAGTGATGGTGGGAGAGAAGTGAAATTTTAACCGTCATTTCCCTGGTGCTCAGCCACACTACTCTAACCACTAGGCTATTCCTCCATGCCTCCAAAAACAGTTAAGATGAATGTGAAAATACATAGAAAACAAAAGAAAAAAAAGATTTTTACCCCAGTAAGCCTCTTCTGTGCAGACCGGAGTTCAAGGATGATTTCAGTTTCGACCCGTCTATTGGCCCAAAGGGGAAATGCACAGCCACTCCAGCATGTACTGAAAGGCTTAAATCCAATGCACATTCCCTGCATGATTAATATTCTCCAAAGCTCCCTTGCTGTTTGATTAAACTATTTGAACAAAATCAAACATGAAAGCCATGGAGAGAAATCCATTAAATATGATCTTTTCAGTTGGTATGAACTGAAAAGAAAATTTCTATGCACTTGCAACATGAAATATTTTAATTACAGTAGATCTTGAATTATTATGCATTTTCTTTACTTACCCAGATAGGAATGCTGCTTTGTAATGAACAAGTTCCAGAACTTATTGTGATAGATGGGCCAATGGTTCTGGATAAACATCTACTCTGAACTACTTTGGCTTCTAAATCTGTACTGGTTTCCAGGTTTGCCTGCTCGGGTGTTCTACACAGAGACTGGAATGCAGAAATCCATCCTTCGCTCAATGAGTAACTTTCAGACTTATCCGCAAATCTGTGCGCTTTCATGTCAATGTTTTGTTTAAGATTTATTCCCAGTCCATCTTGTGCACCATCAGCTTGCTCAGTTTTAAGAGCAGGTAATTCTTCAAAGCTGCAGGAGCTTTCTTTTGTGAATTCTATGCAACCTCTAACAGGATGTTCAGACAATAAAGAGTCATTGACTAGATCCTGTGTTTCTCTTAGCTCATAAAATGAGCCAATTTCTTCAAATGAACATGGATTTTGACTTCTGAGACTCTCCACAGAAGACTGAAGGCTGGGGAGATTTTCTGTATATCCTAATTCTTCAGCTCTCTCTGCTGTAGGCAAAGGAACAAATTCTTTTTCTGTCACTCTGTTCTGGTTTTCTGTGCTTGGCTCACAAGATTGTCCAGCTATCATGGCACCAGGAATCAAGTTCTGCTCACTTAAGGTAGTCTCTGGCTGAAGTTGGTGAAAGGATCCTGAATAATCTGCTTGAAAAAATACAAACAAGGTCAATCAGATGAATGAAAGAATAAGAGAGAAACTAGTATAAATACTATCATAATAGAACAAATAGAGTCAATGGCATCATGTTTACACAGTAAGCTTAATATACAAAAAATAAATGTGCAAGGACATTGTCTTATTTAACAGTATTTACTAGCTCACATTATCTAAAATTCTAAACAAACAATACACACAGCTTATAAAAACATATTCAAACAATAAATCATACATGATCATACTGCAACAGTCTCTTTCTTTTTGGTGTTAAACAATGTACTGCTGTAGTTAAAAGCTCTTGTGAGGAAATACAATTTACAAATACAAAAACAAAAAATCCCTAAGTCCTACTATCCAAAAAGGTAACCAAATGATCAACTTCAAGAAATACATATCTCTTGCCCTGAAACCAAATGTGGCATTTGCAAGGAAATTTCAGGTAAAAAGATGCCCCCAGGGCTAAAACCCGAGGACGCAGTTCCAAAAAGGCCTTGCGCCGCTTCTGAGTTGCCCTGGAGACATCAGGAAAAATTTGTATTGCATGGCCACAAAATTTCTCATTCTTTTTAGGAAAATATGCACGTATCACCTTATCCTTATCCATCTCAGACAAAATAATTACCACTAAAGTAGCTCTTTGCTAGAATATGGAGGAGTTGTTTTTTATTTCGGGCCCACTTAGGTTCTATTTTTCTTATTTTTATAACTACACCCTCCTTGATGTGGATTGGACCTGTTATATGAGTTTATGTGATATATAATGTAAAAATGTTTTTTCTTCTATATTTTGTTTTTCTTGTATTCATGTATTTCTGACTTAATAAATAAATAATTACAAGATTAAAAAGCTCTTGTGATAGGACTCACAGCGGGTAATACATCTCTAACTCATATAGTAAGGAAAGCTTCAAGTGCAACATCACAAGAAATGGCGAAGCAAACCAGGCTCATTTACATACAACATAGTTCCTCTCTCTATTTATTTAAAACAGTTGCATATAACACAAGCCTGATTAAAACCATTCAATGTCATTTACAATAAGCACTCATATTAGAAAGTATTTAAAAATATAAAATACAATATTGTAAAATATAAAAAAACATTACAACACCTGTAGCAGGTGTTCTCTGTGGACAGCTAGATAAGTCCTCACATATGGGCGATGTCACAGATAGGGGCCTGCACAGAAAATTATCCTAACTCCTTCTAGAAGCCTTCAGAGCAGTCCCTCTGGGCATATGTGCGTATTCCCACCTGCTGCCCCTGCGCCTCATCTCCTCAGTTTAATAAGCAGCTTTATAGAATACAACTCCAAGAGGAGGAGGGAAAGTTGTGAGGACTTATCCTGCTGTCCACGGAACACACCTGCTACAGATGAGTAAAGCCTGCTTTTTTTGTGGAAAAGCAGGACAAGTGCTTTCGTATGGGATTTGCTAGCTTTTTGTTACCTTGAAAAGAAAAACTGTAAACCAATGAACAAAACAGCTTTCCACCTACCCCCCCCCCCCCAACAGACCTTTAGGTAAAGACGAGAAAAACGAGGCAGCATGGAAGAAAAAATGGGCCTGGAGGGGGAATTGAGTTGGGGTCTAAAAACAAAAACAGACTTCGAAGTACGAGGTGTGATCAAAAAGTATTGTGACTTGTTGTGTAGTTATATAACAATATGTCGCATCACAATGCTATTAAGCATTCAGTGACCTAGTTATGTGCCCTGCATGTGCAGTGTGGTATGGCTGCAGCACATCTGTACTTTTTTTTAAAATCATGTTATGTTTGGCATTGTGTAAAAGCAGTTTGTCAGATTTACGATGAGTGAAAAAATTGAACAGCAAATTTGGATTAAATTCTGCCAGAAACTTGGAGATTCATGCAAGCTACAGCAAGTGTAGAGTGATGAATGCATGAGTCATGCTCGAGTTTATGACTGGTACAAATGTTTCCAAGAGGGCCACCAAAATGTTGATAGTGATGAACATTCTGGAAGGCCATCCCATAAGCAGGAATGAAGACACAGTTGAAGCCATGCGTGCAGCATATGCTCAAATCGTCAATGGACTATCAGGGAGCTTGCTGAGGAAATGGACATCAGTTTCGGGTCAGTACAATCCATTCTTATTGTCAATTTGGGGATGAGACGTGTGTCTGCAAAATTCATGCTGAAACTCCTGTCTCCTGACCAAAAAAGAGATCAACTGTCTGCAGCCAGGAAGTTGTTGGAATGCATTGAAAATGACTCAGATTTCATCAAAAAGATTACTGGTTTATGGTTCTGACCTGGAAACTAAGGCTCAGTCCTCACAATGGAAAACTCCAAACTTTCCCAGACTCAAGAAAGCCTGTCAGGTGAGGAGCAATGTCAAGGTCATGCTAACAGTTTTCTTTGATTACCAGGGTATTGTTCATCATGAGTATGTTCCAAAGGGCCAAACCATCTATAAAGAGTGCTACATCCAAGTTCTGACTCATTTGAGACATGCAGTTCACCGTAAGAGGCCAGAGTTGTACAGAAATGGTGAATGGTTGCTTCATAACGATAATGCCCCAGCTCACAAATCACATCTTGTTCAGCAGTTCTTGGCCAAAAAACAAATCAAGCAAGTCCGTCAGCCTCCATTTTCACCTGACCTCGCACCCTGTAACTTTTTCTCGTTTCCAAAACTGAAATTACCACTGAAAGGAAGAAGATGCAACGACTTGGAGAACATTAAGCAAACTTCAACACTAGCTTCACAGCATACGAAAGAGGCGTTTCAAAATTATTTCCAGCAGCGGCAGGAATGCTGGAGGAAGTGTGTTTTATTGAAAGGGAACTACTTTGAAGGAGAGAGTGCAATAAATGTCAGTATTATACCTCTTGTGTTATTGTACAAAACGTTTTGAATGCACCTTGTACAGTCTAATCAAATCTGTTTTTGTGTCAAGGGCCACATTCCAAAACAGTAGTATAATATATATGTGTGATCAGAGGTCTAAGTTGCAGCTTTGCAAATCTCTTTCATGGAGATTGAGTGCAAGTGGGCAATGGGAGTAGCAAAAGCTTGGACTCTGTGAGCCAGAACATGACCCTTGAGCATCAATCCTGCCTGGATATAAGTGAAAGATACCAACTACTAGCCAAATTGAAAGAGTACGTTTGTTGATCGTAGCCCCCAACCTATTGAAGGTCAAAAGAAACAAATATGGATGGACTTTCTATGGGTTTTAGTTCATTCCAAATAGGACAAGGCTCTTTTGCAGCCCAACGTGTGCAAAATGTTCTCCCCTTTGTTGGCATGAGTTCTTGGGAAAAATGTTGGAAGGACAAATGACTGATTAGAAAGGAAGTCTGGCACCACTTTAGGAAGGAATTTAGGATAAAGTACGCAGAACCCCCCTATTATTGAAAATTTTGTTAAGAGTGCATCTTACTTTCCAGGTTCTTACAGGTCATAATTCCTAATCAGCCTCTTCTTCGTTCCCCTGTGGCATTCCTCAAGGTTCTATTATTTCACCGTCCTTTTTCAATACTTTTCTTTCTCCCATAGCTACTATTATTCAAGATCAAAGGATTAGTGTTTTTTACTATGCTGATGATATTCTTTTAGTTTATTATTTCTCTTCACTTTATCCTGATCTTTCTCTACTGAATGCTTGCCTTAATTCTGTGGCTTCCTGGTTGTCATCCCACTGTCTGAAATTCAACTCTTTAAGGCTGTCTGGGTGGCAGAAAGCTCAACCTGTCCCTCGGTAGGAATTTCTATTTCTGGTACCTCATACCTCTCATTTCAAGACCTGCATACTTTAATCCAAGGCTTGACAAATCCCAGGCACCAGGTTGCCATGGTGCCTAGAATTTGCAACCTGGCGCCCAGGATTTCATGCTCCCAAAAGCTTTGGTGTGCCGCCCGTGCAGCAGTGAAAATAATACACTGCAAACTTCACTTCCACTATCAGCTATCTCTTCAAACAGCTTGAGTCATGCAGTGCAGGAAATTCAAGCAGACTGGCTTATCTACTGAAGACGGCTTTTCGTTGGGGATGGATGAAGAAAGTCATCAAGTAAGTGAAAGCCCTAAGGTAAGTAAAACATTAAATACCTGTGAAATGCCCATAGTATGGCAAATGCCTGTAGTATGGCAAATAAGATTGAAGGCGCCATCAGGTGCAGGCAAGTAACACCGCCAAACCCAGCAAAGCCACCTCAAGCACTCCCAATCGGCGCTGAGCAGGGGAGCAGGAAGCAAGACTCCTCCCTGCTTCGCTGCACCAGGCCAATCAGGGGCCTCCGAAACACTTTCAAATTGAAGGTGCCATCGGGTGCGCCCATGCCTGAGGGCCTTGCCAGAGGGCCCTTTGGCATGGCCCATAGGTGGGATCATAACAACGACAGGAAGCCACTTACAAAGAACAAAAAACACAATGAACCTGCAGCCTCATCAGCTATCTAGAAGCACAGCTTGGTTTGGACCCTCATAGACCCCGGGTGGCATCCCACAGCAGAGGAAAGGGAACACAAGATACTCACACCTCCCTGATTTATTTATTTGTTTGTTTTTATATACCGCTTTGTCATAGAAATCAGAGCGGTTTACATGGAACTTTAGAACTCCAGCACAATGCAGTTTACATGGAACGAGAGACATTTACATATAACAATTGTAATTAACGATGCAGCAAACCTATCGAAGCCCAAGAATCCACCGACTCCACCAACAAAGGATAGCCCAAGACTTAAAAAAACAAAAACAAAATACAACAGCGCTGCAACCAGAAGGTAAAACAAAAATGCTCACTGCTTACCCTCTGATCTACATGCTGCTAGCACTCCTATTACTTGCCACAGCCCACAATACACCTGCAGACACAACACCACTACTATGGCACACAAACCTGCTATTCAACTTAGCAAACGCTCACCACCCACACAACAATCACCGATCTATCAAACGTATAATACACATAAAAGTCCACACCACAAGCCACCCCAATACCACCCTACACCACACTCACACACCACCTACAATGTGCCCTAACAAACATCCAATCCATATGAAACAAAATCCAAATCATCAGATACCTCTTGGAATCAAAAAAATCTGGACATAATCTGTATCACCGAAACATGGATCACAGAAACAGACAACATACTTCTAAATGGACTCGCAACAAACAGATACAACAGATACCAAAGTCCCAGAACCCAGCGACGAGGAGGTGGAGTGATGATCATAGCAAAGAAAAGCATCAACCTCCGAATTCAGACAAACAGAAATACCAACGAATCTGACTTCATCACCGTCTCCAACAAAATTACCACAATTTGCCTCAAATATAGGACACTGATCTCAAACACCAACAACCTGTCAGCAATACTGGATACAATCATAACAGCAGAAAGAACAGGAAAGGATTTAATGGTGCTAGGAGACTTCAAAGTCCCCTCCCTGCAACAAATCCATGAGCAGTCCTTCCTTCAAGCCATGACAGTGATGGACCTAACAACTAACAAACGTTCCTATGCACACAAAAGGAAATACATTGGACTTAATATTCTTCAATAACCATAATGCTCAACCAAGCACTCACACTCCATTCGAATTCACCCAGTACCATGGTTTCACTCCACAAGGCCTCACCAAGAAAAATCCCAACCAGCAGCAATCAACCAGAAGAAGATTTAAATCATTCGACAGACAGCTTCATCAAAGAAACCATTGAACAAATGCCAACGGGCTTCACCGACCCAGACGCATTTATAGAAAACTGGAACACTACCATCAGACAAGCAGCAATCACTCCCAGCACCCCAAACACCAAAACAACAAAGACACACAAGCAGCAACCCAAAGCCAACTCCAGCCCTCTGACTCCTAAAAAGACAACTACGCAGACATGAAAGAAAATGGAGAAAAACAAAACATGTCACAGACAAAACACAATATCTTCAACTGATGAAGGAATACCATACCGAAACAGACAAAGTAAAACAAAAACACCATACCAAAATACTGAATACCACCATCAACCGACCGAGAGAACTCTTTTCTATTGTACAACTAACAAAACCACCAGCCACCAACAACCAAGATATCAAGGTCATCCACCAACTCGCACAATACCACAAACAACTTCAACCACAACCAAATAACACCCAACCCCCCAGCATGGACAAATACTCAGACACCCGAAGATCTATAACCACCATGGACGATCGCATGGACACCTGGAGCTTCTTCAATCAAATCAATGAAAGACAAATAAAGAGCACCATAGCATCCCTAAACAACCTCCCCCTTCGATCCCTGCCCCACATCATGGATTAAGGCAGTCAAAATAGAACTTCGTGGAAAAATCTCCAAATTCACACAAGAAATACTCCAGCAAGGAATCATGCCTATAAAAGCCTAAAAACCTCCTCCATTCGTCCCACACTGAAAAAAACAAACCTGAACATATCAAACCCGGCTTCATACAGACCCATAGCAAGCCCACCCTTCACAGAGAAAAACAGTTCAGTATCAACTCCAAGAACACACTGACAGACACGATCTCCTAGATCCTCAGCAACACAGATTTCGACCACAACACAGAGTGGAAACTTTACTAACCACATTGATAAATACATTCACACAAGGAATGCAGTAGATCAACCAAGGTTACTTATTAATCTTCCTCGATATCTCATCAGCCTTTGACACCGTGAACCACCAAATACTGCTACAACACCTCCATATGATCAGAATACAAGAAACTGTCCACAAGTGGTTCACATCCTACCCTCACTGACAAATATCAACAAATAAGGATTGGAAACAACTTCACCACCATACAAGCAAACCCAAGGTGTGCCACAGGGATCCACCCTCTCCACTATACTCTTCAACCTATATCTCCGACCACTCTGCAGAACCATAAGAAAGCACAATCTAAACCTACACATCTACGCCAACGACATTTTGATTTATGGACCAATCGACGCATATCAACCAGACATAACACCACACCAAGAATGCTTCACTGAAGTAACAAAATGGCTAACAGAAATCAACCTACAAATAAACTACAACAAGAGAGAAGCACTGTACATAATAAGAGACACGACATTCACCCCACCCCCCAAGATAACACTGAACAACATTGCAATCAAAACTAAAACCAAAGTAAAATATTTAGGAGTCACCACCGATCAACACCTAACCTTCAAATCACACGAAGACCATACAAATAATCTACTTCAAAGAGAAGATACTCCAATGCCTCCGACCACTCCTCGAACCAGAGGACTTCCGTACAGTATTCCAAGCATCAATACTCCACCTGGACTACTGCAATGCCATCCTATAAGGACTTCCGCATTCCACACTACTACCCTCTTCAGACAGCCTTCCACTCAATAGCAAGAATCCTATTGGCAGCAACCAGAAAAGAACACATCACCCCAATACGCAAACAGCTTCACTGGCTCCACCTGCAAAGCCGTATAACATACAAGACCATCATGCTAATACATAAGGCAATTCACTCAGACCCCCCCACACACCTACAAACACTCATACAGCTCTCACAACCGCACATAGCCAGAAGGACCTCAACAAAGAACACTCAGCATCCCCCACAATAAAACAAAAGCAAATCAACAGTCATGCAAAAGAGCCTGCCAACTCTACAAGCCCTCCATATGGAATAGACTGCCGGACCAGCTCAGGAACATATTGGATCTCAAGACCTTCTGAAAAAAATTAAAAAGACATCTCTTCACGGAACACTTCCACTACAATGAATAATCCTCTAACACTAGAACAATACACACCAGACTGTCAATAACTGTTTAAATAAAAATCCTATATATACTTAAGAGCAAACTACTTTTTGATTGCATGCTGTAAATAGTTGATATGAACGTTCAATGTCAGTTACTTTCTCAGTTCTATGTAAACCACCTTGACCCGGTGAAAGGCAGTATATAAACTCAGATAAATAAAATAAAATAAGATCCCAGATGTTGAGGCTTTAATGGAAGAGGCTGACTTGGATTCAGTGGCGGTTACGGAGACATGGTTCACAGACAACCATGACTGGGATGTAATTACGCCGGGCTATACTTTATCCAGGAAGGACAGGGTAGAAAGAAGGGGGAGAGGCGTGGCACTATATGTAAAAAATAATATTAAAGCTATAAAATTACAGAGCTTAAAAGGAAGCGAAGTAGCACTGTGGGTTAAACTAGAAAGAGGGAATAGGAAATCCATTTGCATTGGTGTGATAAACAGATCTCCTTCATAGGGAGAAGTGGACAGAGATTTAATATAAAGAATACGCAGTATTGCCATAAGAGGATAAGTGTTACTGATAGGTGATTTCAACATGCCGGAAGTTGACTGGCACATTCCTGCTGCAGTGTCATCTAGAAGTAAGAAGATATTGTATTCTCTACAGAGAGAACTACTCTGGCAACTGGTAACAGAACCCACATGTGAAGGGACCATACAGAGTAGTTACTCACCTGTAACAGGTGTTCTCCAGGAGCAGCAGGAATCAGTCCTCACATATGGGTGACGCCAGCGCCGACAGAGCCCCCGTGCGGAGCATTTCCCCAGCTTTCAAAGAAAGCCTTTGGGAATGCAGCGCGCATGCGCAGTCCCCTTCCCACCCAAGGGTGCCATCTTGCTCAGTCTGATGACATAGCTAAAAGACAGCAAAAATAACAAAATAAATCATATGACTGCAACTCCAAGGGGAGGAGGGAGGGTTGTGAGGACTGATTCCTGCTGCTCCTGGAGAACACCTGTTACAGGTGAGTAACTATTCTTTCTTCAGGACCAAGCAGGAAGTCAGTCCTCACATATGGGACTCCCCAGCTTAAGGCTACCGGAGACCCAAAGCTGAAAAATGAGCTCCCTCTAGAGCCTTAGCATGCATGAAAAGAATCTTCTCTGATAACGCCCCCGAATGGTAGCCCAACACCAGGGCTGGAGGGTAGGAGTTGCCTAAACCCCAAAGAGATTATGGAGTACCGCCTGCCCGAAAGCACTGTCCCTGCGGGACTCCCTCTCAAGGCAGTAGTGGGCCGCAAAAGTCTGGCTTGAAGACCAAGTAGAGGCCCGGCAGATGTCTGCCAACGGAACAGAACGGAGATGAGCCACTGACGCAGCCTTCGCCCTGACACGGTGAGCCGTAACTCGACCCTGCAAGGAGAGGCTGTCTGACCTGTAAGCCCAAGCGATACAGTCGGCTACCCATATGGACAAAGTACGCTTGGAGACAGCCAACCCCAACTTATTGGGGTCAAAAGAGACGAAGAGCTGAACAGCCCTCCGGTGCTCCCACGTACGGTCAAGGTAGAAGGACAACGCCCTCCTACAGTCCAGGGTATGCAAGACCATCTCAGCCCAGCTTGCATGCAGCCTGGGAAAGAAAGTTGGAAGACCTACCTCCTGATTGAGGTGGAAGGAGGAGACAACCTTAGGAAGGAACTTAGGGTGAGTCCGTAAGACTACTCTGTTCCTATAGAACCTAGTATAAGGTGCATCTGATACTAGGGCCTGAAGCTCACTCACTCGCCTCACTGAGGTAAGGGCTACCAGAAACAACGCTTTCCAGGAGAGAAAATGCAGAGGGCAAGTAGCCATAGGTTCAAATGGTGGGCAAGTAAGCCGTTGCAAGACCACATTTAAATCCCATTCAGGGGCAGGTGGACGCACTGGAGGCTTAAGCAAAAGCAGGCCTCTGAGGAAGCGAGCCACCAAAGGATGGCTTGAGAGAGACTGACCCTCCACTGGGGAGTGATGCGCTGAAAGAGCACTATGATGAACTCGCACAGAATTTGACTTAAGGCCTAGGTTGGACAGGTGAAGCAAATACTGCAGCACCACTGGTATGAGGCATGAGAAAGGATTCTCGTTGTGTTGAGTACACCAGGTAGAGAATCTAGGCCACTTAAGGGCATAAGACTTTCGGGTGGACTGCCTCCTAGAGGCCAAGACCACGTCCTCCACTTCCCTAGGCAGTAGTAAGGGCGCTAGAACTACCCTTTCAGCAGCGAGGCCATCAAATGGAGGGACTGGAGATTGGGGTGTAAGAGAGATCCCTGCTCCTAAGACAGGAGATCGGGTTGCATCCCCAGAGGAAGAGGAGTGTCCACCGCTAGTTGCAAAAGAAGTGGGAACCAGGGTTGCCTTGGCCACCTGGGGGCCACCAGGATCACCGAGGCCTTGTCCCGGATCACTTTGAACAATGTCTTGGACACTAGAGGCGTTGGAGGAAACGCATATAGGAGGCCTGTAGACCATGGAATGAGAAACGCATCCGCTGCTACTCTGAGAGGATGCGGTTGCCTGGAGCAGAACCTGGGAAGTTGACGGTTCAGAGGACTGTCAAAGAGATCTATGGTTGGAAGACCCCATCTCAGGAAGATCTGTTGAAACACTAAAGGATTCAACTGCCATTCGTGCGGCTGCAGGATCCTGCTCAATCTGTCCGCCAGGTAATTCTCCTGACCTGGGAGATAGACCGCTTTGAGAAGAATGCCGTGATTGACTGCCCAGGAGCACAGTTTCTGCGCTTCCTGACATAGAAGGCAGGACCCTGTGCCCCCTTGTTTGTTCACAAAGAACATAGCAACTTGATTGTCCGTCTGAACCAAGACGGACTGCTGAGAGATGAGATGGGAGAAAGTTCTCAGGGCCAAGCGGATAGCTCTCAGTTCTAAGAGATTGATCTGTTGTGCGGCCTCCCAAGGAGACTACAGGCCTTGAGTACACGCTCCTTGGCAATGTGCACCCCAACCTTGAAGGGAAGCATCAGTTGTCAGCACTTGAGAGTGTGGAGGTGTCTGAAAAAACACCCCGCGCACTAGATTCGGAAGATGAAGCCACCAATGCAGAGAAGACTCCAGTAGTTTGGACACCCTCACTCTGTCCGTGAGGCTTCCTGTGGCTTGGTGCCACTGAGTTCTGAGGCCCCATTGAGCTGGCCTCATGTGTAGACGGGCATTTGGAGTTAAACGGACCGTGGAAGCCATGTGGCCTAAGAGCCTCAGGAATTGTCTGGCTGAGACCAGAGGAGAATTGCTGTGGAACTGCCTGGCTAGATCCATCAATCTGTGGGCCCTGTCCATGGGTAAAAAGGCCTTTGCCTGAAGGGTGTCCAGTCTTGCTCCTATGAATTCCATGTTCTGTGAGGGGTGAAAAGTGGACTTTGTGAAGTTTATAACAAACCCCAGGTGCTGAAGCAGAACGACAGTGCGAAGGGTGGCTTGATTGGCCTCCTGTGGGGATTGACCCCTGATGAGCCAGTCGTCCAGGTATGGAAAGACAAAGAGGCCCTGAACCCTTAAGTAGGCTGCCACCACCGCCAGGCACTTGGTGAATACCCTGGGGGCGGAGGTTCGGCCAAAAGGCAGTACTCTGTACTGATAGTGGTTTCCTCCCACTACAAATCTGAGATATTGTCTGTGGTCTGGATGAATGAGGATGTGAGTATAAGCATCCTTTAGGTCTAAGGAGCATAGCTAATCTCCCTGCTGGAGGTAGGACAGCAGAATTCGAAGGGTAAGCATCTTGAACTTTTCCCTCTCCAGGAACTTGTTCAGATTCTGCAAGTCTAGGATGGGCCTGAGGCCTCCTGTTCTTTTTGGTACCAGAAAGTACCTGGAATAGAAGCCTTGCCCTCTCAGGTGGTGGGGCACCAGTTCCACTGCCTGTTCCTTTACAAGACTTGCTAACTCCTGCAGGAGTAAGTCCCTGTGCAGAGGAAGTCTTGGAAGCTCCCCTGGAAAATAGGAGGGGGGTACCTGGTGGACGTGGAGGAGATAGCCTTTCTGGACTATATTTAGTACCCAGGTATCCCTTGTTACGGCTGACCACCTGTGGGTGTACAGGGCCAGCCGGCCTCCTGTGCTGATATGGGCCAGCTGAGGCAGAGAGGCTATGCCACTGGAGTCAAAACCCTGCTCCCTGCTGGGCAGGAGCCGGAGCTGGTGGCTTGGGGGTTTTCTACCTACGGAGCCCATGTCCCTGCCCCTTGGCCTGCTGATCCTGTTGGGGAGCTACAGAGGCCTGAAAATGAGGGTACTGTTTATAGGCAGATAACTTCCTCGGGTAAAAGGTCTTTTTCCCCCGAATCCTTCTTCTTCTGAGAAGGGGCAGAGGTTTTCCTGGACAGCCTTGTCCAGGTAAGAGTCTCGGTCTCAAGTTCTGCAGCCTTTTCAGCCATGGGTTTGCCAAAGAGGTTTTCACCTCGGCAGGGGACATCGACCAACTTGTCCTGCACCCATGGCTCGAGGTCCGATGACTGTAGCCAGGCCTGATGGCGTGCACCGATGCTGGCTGCGGCTACCCGGGCCGAAGCCTCGAAGCCATCATAGGCTGCTCGAGAGATAAACTTCGAGCACTCACAAATACCCGATGACAGAGCATTGAACCTCTGCAAAGGTTCCTCGGAGAGACCAGCAGAGAACCCGGCAATCTCCTTTGCCAGGTCTCGAAGGTACATGCCCATGTACAGCTGGTAGGTCTGGACACGGCAAGCAAGCAAGCAAGCATAGAGCCCTGGAAGCACTTCTTACCAAGGGCATCCAGGTTCTGGGCCTCCCGGTCGGGAGGCAACAAGGAGTGCATCTTCTGACTCTTCAGAAGATGCATGGCCGATTCCACAACCATGAAATGGTGCGGTAATTGTGCCTTTTGGAACTCGGGGCTCTTGCGGACTCGATAGATGGAATCGACCCGCTTGCTCAAAACCGGCATCGAGGCCGGCACCTCCCACATGCAGAAGAGCAACCGTTCCAGCATCGGAGGAACCGGTACAGTAAAGGCCTCCTTTGGAGGAGAGAGTCATACTGTAGGGCCTTGAGCTCCTCAGCTCGAGGCTCCTCCTCGGGATCTGCGGGGAATGCCAAGGCCTTGGCCATATCCCGCACGAAGTCCGAGAACCGGGTATCCTCCAGTGGAGACCGTCTCCGAGGCTCGGACTCCGGTGAGTCCGATGGGACACACCGAGTCCGAAAGGTGTCGGGTGACTCCTCATCCTCCGTTTCCCAGCCGGACCCCTTGGAGGAGGAATCAAGCGGCTCCGGTCGGGCAGGCACCAATGCCATCCGCCCCGACACCAAAGGTACCGGCGTCGATGACCTCGGTCCCGGGCGGGAGGCCGAGGGAGACCTTGGCCGAGGATCGACTCGAGCGCGCATGGACTCGAGGATCGGCTCGGCCTCTGGTGTCGACTTGGATGTCGATGTCCCGGTGGTCGGGGCAGATACACCGGTGAGACCGGCGAACAGTGCCCGCTGCTGTTCCATGAAGGAGCCAAGCTGCACTCCAAGGCCGTCAACCTGAGTCCGAGCTCAGGAGACTAAGAAGCCCCCGACTCGGGCCCCGACAGCGTCGGGCCTAACGTCGGCTCCCCTGGAGGAGAGTCCATGAAGACTACAGTACTCACATGACCCGGGGACTCCATCTCCATACAAGGTTGTTTTGCAGGCCTCTCCGACTCCGAAGACCCGGGACGGCGCTCGGGGCTATGTGACTTGGCCCTCGAGGAGCCAAGTGCGTCCACCGATGCCGCCCTTGTGGGTTTTTTCTTCTTGCGATGCTCCCACGAGGGAGACCCCTTCTCAGAGGAGCCTCAGCGCTGCTCATGGCTGGAGTCCCGAGACATCGAGGCCTCTGACGAAGTCCGGGCCCGACTGGACGCGGAGTCAGAGAAGATTCTTTCCTTTTGGTGCTGCCGACTCCTCAACGCCTTCGAGGACATTTTCCCACACGAACCACAGATCATCGGGTCATGATCGGGTCTGAGGCACCGGAGGCAGCAGTCATGTGTGTCGGTGAGAGACATAAGTTTCTTACACCGATCACACTTTTTAAACCCGCTGGCAGCCATCGGGGAAAAAAGGGCCCCTGCGAGGTCAAAAGACAGGGCTGCCAGTGAAAACAGAAAAATGGCGCGTACGCTAGTCACTATGGACAAAAAACGAAAAAAGAAGTCCGGGCTCGAAATCAATGTACTGGACCCAGGTGGGAAAGGGAAACCGGCGTTGAACCGAAGAAAACGGGTCCACGCAGAACAAAATCAACTTTTTCCTCGGGTGAAAATGAAACACGTCCATCGGGCTCCGCGGAAAAAAGAAGACTGAGCAAGATGGCACCCTTGGGCGGGAAGGGGACCGCACATGCGCGCTGCATTCCCAAAGGCTTTCTTTGAAAGCTGGGGAAATGCTCCGCATGGGGGCTTCGTCGGCACTGACGTCACCCATATATGAGGACTGACTTCCTGCTTGGTCCTGGAGAATGGACTTGGTGCTTACCAATGGGGAAAGTATTTCTGATGTTACAGTGGGAGATCATCTCGCATCCGGTGATCACCGGATGATGTGGTTCAGTAATAGGACTAGGTCTGATATAATCCATTCAAAAGCGATGGTCTTAGACTTTAGGAAACTAACTTTGAGAAGATGGGACAATACCTTAATGAGTTGTTAGCAGGATGGGAAAAGCTGGGTGATGTAGAAGAACAATGGGTAAAACTGAAAGGGGATATTTTAAGGGCCACAAACCTTTTTGTTAGAAAGATAAATAAGTGTAAAAGGAAAAGGAGGCCACTATGGTTCTCAAAAGAAGTAGCTGAAAAGTTGAAGAAAAAGAGGGTGGCCTTAATAAAATATAAGAGATCACAGAGAGAGGAAGACAAGCATCAATATTTGGAAAAACAGAGAAGCTAGGAAAGTAGTCAGGAAAACAAAGGTACAAAAAGAAGAAGAGATAGCCAATGTTAGCGAGAGGAGGACATGCAAATGTGATATTGTCAGACTCAGGAGGGAAGGGCAGGAATATGTATAAGCTGATTAGGATAATCATCGGAACTAAAGCAAGCACAAGACCAGACAGATACAGCACCAAAAATACCATACCAACCCCCAGTCTAGTCACAAGAACCAACAAATCCACTTCCATGCGAGCCTTCTCTCTTGCTGCCCCAGCTATCTGGAATGTCCTCCCAGAACATATAAGATCAACAACTAATATAAAAGACTTCCGGAAGCTGTTCAAAACTGCACTATTCATAGAACAATTCAACGAAGACACACAAATACACTAACCACTCAACAAGATACTGTTACCAGATACTGTTTAAATTTAAAGTTATGATGGAGTGGAGTGGCCTAGTGGTTGGGGCAAGGTACTTCAGGCCGGAAGGTCGGTGGTTCAAATCCCACTAGAGGACAGAAACCTTGGGCCGGAAGGACTGGGGTTTCTAGTCCCACAGATGCTCCTTGTGGTCTTGGGCAAGTCACTTAACCCTCCATAGCCCATGTTCCCTGTAAAATAGTTATCTCCAAGTTATAATGCCCTGTTCAATGTAATTTCAGTTTGTTCAACGTAAACCGCCTTGATATCATGAAAGGCGGTATATAAGAAATGTTAAATAAATAAATAAAATGATGTTACTGTTTTAGTTATGTTGTTACTGTTGAATTTGAAGTTATGATGTTACTATTTAAATTATGTTGTTACTGTTTAAATTGCAAGTTCCATGCAAAAGGCAAAAGTTAAAAGTTAAAGTTTGTAAACCGCCTTGATTAAATGAAAAGGCGGTATAGAAAAACTGTTAAATAAATAAATAGGATAAAGCAGAATTACTTAGCAAATATTTTTGTTCTGTGTTCACAGATGAAGGGCCAGGAGCAGGACTTCAGAAAGCACCACAAATAGGAGCAGAAGTGAAGGGAATCTTTAACAATTTTCAGAGGACTGTGTTTGTGAGGAACTAGCTAAACAAAAAGAAAACAAAGTGATAGGGCCGAATGGGATACCTTTGAGAATATGAAGGAACTTGGGGAAGTTCTAGTTGCTCCACTGACTCACCTCTTCAATAATTTTTTGGAGTCGGGAGTGATCCCAGAGGACTGGAGAAATGCACATGTGGTCTTCCTTAGACAAAAGTGGAAGTAAGGATGATGCTGAGAACCACAGGCTGGTTAGTTTGACCTCTGTGGTAAGTAAATTAATGGAAAACTGCTAAAAGGTTAGGGGGTTTTTTTGGAGTCCAATGGATTGCAGGATTCGAGGCAGCAAGGAATAACCAGAGACAGGTCTTGTCAGACAAATCTGATCAATTTCTTTGACTGGGTGACCAGAGTGTACAGGTAAATGAAGCTCACTCTGAGGAGAAGGATGTTACCAGTGGTGTGCCGCAGGAATCTGTCCATGGTCCGATTCTTTTTAACATCTTTGTTAGTGATATTGTGGGAGGGCTGTTGGGTAAGGATTGCCTCTTTGCGTATGATACCAAAATCTGCAATAGACACCCAGGAAGGAGTAGATAACATGAGGAGGGATCTAGCTAAGCCTGAAGAAAGGTCAAGAATTTGGAGCTGAGATTTAATGCTAAAAAATGAAGGGTAATGCATTTGGGCTGCAAACATCCAAGGGGTGTACAGTGTAGGGGGTGAAGTACTTCGGTCCACAAAAGAAGAGCGGGACCTGGGTGTGATTGTTTCTGACGATCCTAAAGTGGCTTAACAGGTAGAATATATACTTATTTTCCTTATTAACCCCCTATTGCTCTACTTGGTCTCTTCAGTCCCAAAATTCAAATCTTTTAGTCCTTCCCTCTGCATCCATTACAAAATTTGAATCTATTCGTTCTACTTTTTATTTCTTAGCACCTTATCTTCCAAATTCCTTCCCAGAGTATATCTGTTTAGAATCTTCATTTAAAAATTTGAAGTCAGCCCTGAGACTTTTTAAACCATCAGATGCAAGAGCAGTGCTAGACTCCTCGTGATTATAGCCTATATATTTCATATATGCTTATATCTATTTACTGAGTTTTTCTGTTCTAACTTGTCCTATCCTTTTCTATGACATATTTTTGGAGTTCTTTTCCTATATGAATTTTGTACTGTTGTAAACTGCTTTGATACTGTATGGCAAGTTTTTAATAAATATAAACATAACTCTTTTCAGTGGCAATCACTTAAGTACTTGACTTGGAAGGTCTGTTTGCTGATGTGCATAGGTATTTAGCAACTTGAAAGGGGTTTTTATCAGCTGAGTCAGAACCACGTAGAAGTCCCAAGACACTGCAGGAAGCTATACGGGAAGCTTTGTAAGAAATAAATCTTGCATGAAGCAAACAACTAAAAGTTTTAGAGAGATGGGTTTACTTTCTACACGATGGTAATAAGCACCAGCT
Organism: Ichthyophis bannanicus; assembly: GCA_033557465.1. Classification (NCBI taxonomy): domain Eukaryota; kingdom Metazoa; phylum Chordata; class Amphibia; order Gymnophiona; family Ichthyophiidae; genus Ichthyophis; species Ichthyophis bannanicus. The sequence continues at coordinate 140,206,096 of CM066035.1, read as the reverse complement.
GCACAGAGGGGAACCCTGACAGTTGTTTTATAAACCTGACTCAGATAATAGTAGAAAGTACTCAAGAGGTTTTTATGTGGAACACAAAAGAAAGGGGTGCACGTCACACTAGATGACAAACTTTCTTCAACTGAATCCATATGACCTCTTTGTGGAATCTCTTCTGGAAGCCAGGAGGATGGAAGCAGCACCAAAGCATAGTTACTCACCCTTAACAGGTGTTCTTCGGAGACAGCAGGAATCAGTCCTCACATATGGGTGACGTTGGCACAGATGTAGCCCTTGCGGAAGCATCCCCCCAGCTTTCAAAGAAAGTCTTTGGGAGATGCCACCATGCATGCGTGGCCCCCTTCCCACCTAAGGGTGCCATCTTGCTCGATCAGATGACATAGCTAAAAGACAGCAAAAATAAATGACAGTAAAGGAGCAACTCCAAGGGGAGAAGGGAGGGTTGTGAGGACTGATTCCTGCTGTCCCCGAAGAACACCTGTTATAGGTGAGTAGCTATGCTTTCTCCAGGAAAAAACAGGAAGTCAGTCCTCACATATGGGACGACTCAGCTACAGGCTACCGAAAGTCCATAGCAAAAATAGAGGCTCCCTCATGGGGAGCTGCAAGCAGCAGCAAATTAGCCCATGTACACAGACCACAGTAGGACACCTGCATCCACTGAAACCAGCACTCCGGTAGCCTGAACACAGAAGGGTCGGAGGATAGGAGTTACCTAGACCCCGAAAAGGGTATGGAGCAGACTGGCCAAAAGCACTGTCCCATCGGGACTCCCTTTCCAGGCAGTAATGGCTACGAAGTTATGGACTGAAGACCAGGTGGTGGCCCTGCAGATGTCTACCATCAGGACAGAGCGCAAGTTTGCCACCGAGGCCGCCATGGCCCTGACATGGTGCATCATGACGTGGCCTTCCAGTGGGAGCCCTGCCTGCTCATAAGCAAGGGTGATACAATCAGCCACCCATGTGGGCAGCATACTCTTGGTCATTGCCTCCCCCAACCTACTGGGGTCATAGGAGATGAAAAGCTGAAAAGCTTTGCGGTGGCCCTGAGTGCATTTGATATAGAAGGACAAAGCCCTTTTACAGTCCAAAGTGGGAAGGACCGTCCATCTCAGCCTGACTGGAGTGAGATCTTGGAAAGAAGGCAGGGAGCACCACTTCCTGGTAGAGATGAAAGGGCAACACTACCTTCGGCAGGAATTTGTGGTGCGTACGAAGCACCACTCTGTTTTTGTAGAACCTGGTATAAGAAGCCTCCACCACAAGGGCCTGGAGCTCGCTAACTCTGCGAGTGGAGGTGAGCGCAACCAGGAAAATCACCTTCCAGGAGAGATAGCGAAGGTGGCAGGTCACTAGAGGCTCGAAGGATGGGTGAGTGAGCTACCCCAGCACCACATTGAGGTCCCATTCGGTTGCCAGAGGACAAACCGGGGGCTTCAATAAGAACAGGCCCCAAAGGAAACGGGTCACCAACAGTTGAACCGAGAAGGGCTTACCATCCAGTGGATAGTGTTGCACCGCCAGGGAACTCAGGTGTACTCGGATGGAACATAAGAACATAAGATATGCCATACTGGGTCAGACCAAGGTCCATCAAGCCCAGTATTCTGTTTCTAACAGTGGCCAATCTAGGTCATATGTACCTAGCAGTTTCCCCAAGAGACACAAGTTCCACAATGCTTGTACTGGGTCAAGCATTGATATCTTCGGTCACTTCTTAATAATGGTTTATGGACCTTTCCTCCAGGAACTTGTCCAAACCTTTTTTAAACCCAGCTACACTAACAGCCTTTACTACATCCTCCGGTAACAAATTCCAGAGCTTGATTACACGTTGAGTGAAAAAATATTTTCTTTTATTAGTCTTAAATAGTTTACCCTGTAGCTTCATTGCATGTCCCCTAGTCTTTCTATATTCTGATAACGTAAACAATCGATCTACGTTTACCCGTTCCACTCCGTTCATTAATTTATAGACTTCTATCATATCTCCCCTCAGCCGTCTCTTTTCCAGGTTAAAGAGCCCTAACCTTTTTAGCCTTTCCTCATAGGAGTATCCTTCCATCCCCTTTACCATTTTGGTGGCTCTTCTCTGAACCTTTTCTAAAATCGCTATATCCTTTTTAAGATACGGCGACCAGAATTGCACACAAAATTCAAGGTGCGGTCTCACCATGGAACGATATAGAGGCATTATAATATCTTTTGTTTTATTTTCCATTCCTTTCCTTATCATACCTAGCATTCTATTTGCTCTCTTGGCTGCCGCTGCACACTGGGCCGAGGGTTTTAACATGGTATCCACAATGACGCCTAAATCTTTTTCCTGGGTGGTGGTTCCTAATGTGGAACCTTGCATCGTCTAACCATAGTTTGGGTTGTTCTTCCCTAGGTGCATAACCTTGCACTTGTCCACATTAAATTTCATCTGCCATTTTGATGCCCAGTCTTCCAATTTATCAAGATCCTCTTGCAATTTTTCACAATCCTCTTGGGTTTTAACAACTTTAAATAGTTTTGTGTCATCTGCAAATTTGATAACCTCACTCGTTATTCCACTTTCCAGGTCATTTATGAATATGTCAAAAAGCAGCGGAGCCAGCACAGATCCCTGGGGTACACCACTATTCACCTTTCTCCATTGGGAAAATTGGCCATTTAGCCCTAACCCTCTGCTTTCTATCTTTTAACCAGTTCCTGATCCACAATAGTACACTGCCTCCTATCCCATGACTCTTTAGTTTTGCCAAAAGTCTCTGATGAGGGACCTTGTCAAAGGCTTTCTGAAAGTCCAGATACACAATATCAACCGACTCACCTTTGTCCACCTGTTTATTCACTCCTTCAAAAAAACATAACAGATTAGTAAGACAAGATCTTCCTTGTCTAAAGCCATGTTGGCTGTCTCCCATTAGGTCGTGACTATCTACATGCTGTTGGACTTGAGGCATGGACTGAGGGAGGTGAGGAAGGTACTGCAACACCAGAGCCACCGGGCAGGAGAAAGGATCAGCCCCGTGTTCGGCGCACCAAACCGAGAACCTACACCATTTGAGGGTGTAAGTCTTCCTAGTGGAGGCTTTGCGAGAGGCCAACAGGATGTCCTTGACCTCGGCCAGAAGGTTGAGAGGGGCCAGAGTCACCCTCTCAGCAGCCACGCTGTTAGCGACAGGGACTCCAGGTTGGGGCGCAGGAGAGAGCCCCCCTCCTGAGATAGCAGTCCCAAGGTGGTCCCCAAGGGGATGGGGGCCTCCACGGTCAACTGCAGCAGCAGCGGGAACCATGGCTACCTGGGCTACCAAGTGGCTATCAGGATGAGCGAGATCCTGTCGCAGAGGGTCCTGAACAAGGTCTTGGCGATCAGTGGCGTCGGGGGGAAGGCATACATGAGGCCTTCCGACCACGAGACTAGGAACACGTCCGCTGCCACCCTGAAGGGGTGGGCTTGCCGGGAGCAGAAGCAGACCTAACCAACAATACCCTAACTACGATGGAAATTCTCTATGAGTCACAAATGAACCATCATATATATTAAAACCCAAATTTATTTTCTTTTTGTCGGAGCCCACCGAGGGAGGGTTAGAACAGATAATCAAACCCCCGCCAGTCTGTGGACTACTTTTTTTCTTTTTATGTTTCACCCTAGTGAATTGTATTAAAACGTCACTTATCTTCACTAAAATCTTCACTAAAATCACTATTCTCTGAGATAGAATAGTTTACTTGAAAAGTCTTTCCACCAATGAGATAGAGGATTCCTCTGACGGTGGGGAAATTCCTCTTCTCATTGGTGTTTCCCCTATTAAAAGCTTTAGCGTCGTAAAAGCCTTCACATGTGATGCCCAATAGACCAAGAGGATTTTAGTGAAGATAAGTGACGTTTTAATACACTTCACTAGGGTGAAACATAAAAAGAAAAAAAGTAGTCCACAGACTGGCGGGGGTTTGGTTATCTGTTCTAACCCTCCCTCGGTGGGCTCCGACAAAAAGAAAATAAATTTGGGAGCAGAAGCAGAGCAACTGAAAGTTGTCCGGGCTGGCGAATAGGTCCAACACGGGTTCCCCCCAGAGCCGGACAGCCAACTGGCCACTCTGGGATCCAGCTGCCACTCATGTGGCTGGAGAACCCTATTGAGTCTGTCGGTCAGCAGGTTGTCCTGACCTGGCAGGTACACTGCCCGAAGGAGGATACCCTGTTGGATTGGGTACGAGCAGAGTAGCAGTGCCTCCTGACAAAGGGTATGGGATCCTGTGACCCCCTGCTTGTTCATGTAGAACATCGCCAGCTGGTTGTCTGTGTGGATCAGCATCGGCTGATGATGCAGGTGGTGATGGAAGACCCTCATGGCTAAGTGTACGGCTCGGAGCTCCAGGAGGTTGATCTGCTGGGCACTCTCATCTGGCAACCAGTTGCCCTGAGTGCGGAGATCTCCGCAGTGGGCTCCCCAGCCAAGCAGGGAGACGTCTGTGGTGAGGACCCTCGAGTGGCTTGGGGCCTGAAAGGGCATGCCTGCCTCAAGATGGAGCGACAGCCAAATGACCAGGGAGTCCGCCAACCGGCGGATCACTGAGACTCTGTCTTGGAGGCGGCCTGTGGCCTGAGACCACTGGTCCTGGAGATACCACTGCACCATCCTCATGTGGATCCTTCCGGGGGACCTTCGCAGGTCGATCCTTCTTAGAAGCCTCGGACGAGCGTCTCAGACTGTGGGACCAGGGCCAGGGAGCTCCCGGCCAGTCAGAACCATCCAAGGACGCCGCCTTCGAGAGTTTTGTTCTTCCTGGGTTCCCCTCGAGGGAGACCTCTTTTCTGAGGACCCACGATGTCGGGGCCTCCAGACGAGACCCTGGCTTTCAGAGACATCGGGGATTCGGGGGGGGGGGGGGGAAACAAAAAACAAACTTATTGTGCTGCTGCTGGCGGCTCTTGAGAGCCTTGCTGGACATCCTCTTGCAGAGATTGCAGGCTGCCGGGTCATGGTCTGGTCCGAGGCAGCGAAGACAGCAGTCGTGTGTGTTGGTCAGAGACATGATTTTAGAGCACCAAACAAACTTCTTAAAACCACTGGTAGCCATGGGGGGGAAAAGTACCCCTGCGAGGTTGAAGACCCTGCGGGCTGCCAGCGGGAGAAAAAAGGCGCAAAGGTATCAGAAAAAGAAAAAAAAAAGAGTACCGTTGCAATACCGGAGGCGACTGTGAAACTTGGGGAAAGAAATAATCAACATTTTCCGGGGAGAAGCCAGACAAGGCAGACAACGTCTGAAGGGCTCCGCGGAAAAAAGGAGACTGAGCAAGATGGCACCCTTGGGCAGGAAGAGGAACACACATGCGTGGTGGCATCTCCCAAAGACTTTCTTTGAAAGCTGGGGGGATGCTTCCATGAGGGCTCCGTCAGTGCCGACGTCATTTATATGTGAGGACCGATTTCCTGCTTGTTCCCGGAGAACTGGTACATTCAGTTCGGACAAAGTTACCCCCTCAACATCCAAGTTGTGAGGGCTAGGGAAATATTAGGGTATAACAAAGTGTGTAATCAAAACTGATGAGCTGTGGGGGGGGGGGGGGGGATTTCCAGCTTGCCTCTTCTATGCTGGAGTTTTCCTATTGGCATACCCCTGGACCTGCGTTCCTGGCGTCTGACATCAATGCTGTTGAAGGGCTATTTAGAAACCTAACCGCACTGCGGGACATAGTCGTAGATGTGTGCCCGTGGGCTCACATCCAAATGGGCGTGTTCAAAAGGGCAGGTGCTGCCCCTTTGCAGCCCCTTCAGAGCAAACGAGGAGCGTAAAACTGAGTATACAGCCCGGTTATGGTGAAGCAGCAGAAAGCCACTATACAATTTGCAAGCTCTAAGGCAGATAAGGTTGTGGGCCCCATGGAGTCGCATGTTAAAGTTCTTTCAATGATGGATCCATCAGGGCAGACATCTGGCTCTGATATCTCTGATCAAACCATAAGTATGATCTCGGATTCTCCTTCTCCTCCTGTTTTGGGTTTATCAACCCTGCCTAGCCAGTGTTCAGGTTCAACTGTGAAAGACTATCTCCTCCGCAAATGGCACAAGGGAGATGCTTGCCAGTACCTTCTACTCTGTTGGTACTTTTTATTTTTTTTTATTAGTAATGATGGTCTGACTCCTCATGGATTTGGCCCTCTACCTGCTCCTTTTGAATATGCTGGAACTTCTGTAGACCAACCTGTTTCTCCTAAGGAGATCACTTTGCATGATATTTGGGATATTGTCTCGTGAACAGAACTGTTTTTGAAATCACCCTTGAAACAAATTTCTGATTCTTCAAAGGAGGTCATTGTCAAATTTGCTGAACATGATACTTTTTTTAAAATCTTTTGTGGAATCTCGATCACTAAAATTGATTCACAGATCTTGGTTCTGCAGGCAGCGTGTTCCTCTTCCATTCAGGATTTCTTTTTCTCTTATTGCACAGACAATATGAACTTTTAGAAAACACGTATCGTGCTAAGAACTTTGTTTGTTAAACTTCTCCCAGATGCATTATGTCTCACCACAGATTTTGTTTTATTAATACTTGAAAGAGGTTTTGCTGCTTCCGGACCCAAAATCGGTCCAACTCTCTAAGCTTTATTATATTCCTAGAGGTACAAAGTCTGTGGTGACAGAAAATGTTGTTTAGGGAGGGGAAATGAATCAATTAACTCCTGCTGCTAGTTTAGATTTGTCAGCTTTCCTTGAGTCTTCCATTGAGGAAATTTCCTTGCGGGCAACACTGATAGTTACATGTATTTCAGATTTTGATAAAGATACTATACTTTGTTAATATTTTACTAAGAAAAATGAGAAATTTTGTGAAGACTATACAGATCAAAATTGACACAAAGATGCAGAAAGGCCCTACTGGAGCTTAGGCCTTGCATCAGCTCTAGTTACCTCGTTTATTTATTTATTTATTTATTTGCATTCTCTTATATACCGCGCTATTCTGCATCAGTGCGGTTTACATTGAACAAACTGAAATTACATTGAACAGGGCATTATAACTTGGAGATAACTATTTTACAGGGAACATGGGCTATGGAGGGTTAAGTGGCTTGCCCAAGACCACAAGGAGCACCTGTGGGACTAGAAACCCCAGTCCTTCCGGCCCAAGGTTGCTGTCCTCTAGTGGGATTTGAACCCCCGACCTTCCGGCCTGAAGTACCTTGCCCCAACCACTAGGCCACTCCTCCACTCATTCTTTTTAAAGTAACCATATAAATGCTTATTGGTACACCAGGACATTCAATATGTATTCTTTGATTACAACCACCTAGAACAGTTCTTCCGAGAGAAGCAGTGATGTTTAATTTATTTTCCTTAATTCCATTATATTTCATTGGCTAGATATAAGAAGATTTCATTTATATTACCAGGAGTTTAATATGTTTGTTTTGAAATTGGTATCCTCTGATGTGGGCTTGGAATGTATTGCTCTTAACGTTTTCTTTGTATCATTTATGTCAAAAAAACCAAAACCAAAACCAAAACAAAACCCTGGTGAGATGATTAAGCGAATCAGATCCCTTATGGAAAGGTCTTGTACATAAGAACACAAGAAATGCCATACTGGATCAGACCAAGGTCCATCAAGCTCAGTATCCTTTTTCCAACAGTGGCTAATCCAGGTCACAAGTACCTGGCAGTTTCCCAAAAAGGTACATAAGTTCCACAATGCTTGTCATTGGATAAGCAGTGGATTTCCTGGGTCCCCTTGGTTTATGGACCTTTCCTACAGGAACTTGTCCAAACCTTTTTTAAACCCAGCTACACTAAAGCATAGCCGACTTAGCCCTCACGGAAGCATCTCCCTAGCTTTCAAAGAAAGCCTTTGGGAGATGCCACCAAGCATGTGTGGTCCCCTTCCCACCCAAGGGTGCCATCTTGCTCAGTCAGATGACATAACTAGAGCCAACAGAGAGATGGCACAAAAACCAGAACTCCAAGGGGAGGAGGGAAGGTTGTGAGAACTGATTCCTGCTGTCCCTAGAGAACACCTGTTACAGGTGAGTAACTACGCTTTCTCCAGCAACAAGCAGGAAGTGAGTCCTCACATATGGGCTCCCTAGCTAAAGGCTACAGAGAACCTGTAGAAAAAGCACGGCCCAACCAGGGGGCAGCCACAAGCGAATCTAAGGACAGACTCTGAGAACCCCAGTGTCCAGAGAGAACCATGGCTCCGGTAGCCTAAACAAGGGTCAGAAGGCAGAAGTTGCCTAAAACCCAAACAGATTCCGGAGTATGGCCTGACCGAAGGCACTGTCCCATCGAGACTCCCTCTCCAGGCAGTAGTGGGCTGCAAAAGTGTGAACGGAGGACCAAGTAATGACCCGACAGATGTCTGCCATTGGCACCAAGCGGAGGCTTGCAACAGAGGTTGCCATCGCCCTTGTCAGACGGCTGCCTGGGTGAGAATGTTCACAGTCTTGGCAAGTGCATATATCAATATGATTGGCAAGGGATTGTGGGCAATGCAGTCCATTCACACCAGACACAGCTGCTCACAATAAATAGTTGTACTTGAGGGTAAAGCCAATAAGATATTTATTTATGGGGTTATTTCTCCCAACACAGATATGCTTGGTAGCACATAAATCAGGATACTTGCTTTCAATGTTTAACTTAGAAAAACAAAAATCAGGAAAACAACATTTGAACTTGTCAGGCAATCAAAGCAAAAGAATAAGACCTGGTTGGTAACAAACTGGTCTTTTCTGTAGGCTTTAGCTAATATTTTCTTAGCAGTGTATCAAACAACAAACAAAATCCACAAAGAAAGGAAAAAAACTGTTCTTTTCAGGTTAACTTCTTATATCTTCCCACATAGATTCAGAAGTGATTCCCTCAGAGATCACAAGCAATTAGGTAAGACTCAATTGCTAGCAGTTACCCAGCTGAAATCCCTTAGCTGGCTTGCTTTCTACTGCGTGGCTAAAAATCCTACTCAGGAGCTTTTCTGAGTAGATTAAAGAACAAGTTTGTATTTCTTTGTGATGGTTGCTGTATTTTATAACAGAAAATCACCAAAGGAGTTTAGACAGAGAGCAATCCATGTAAACACATCCTTCATCTGCAATCTCTCCCCCTTCTTCAACAATCATGGGTTCAATTATCATGGATTGGCACAGATGAATTTCTCAATGGAGCACTTTCAGGAGAATACTTGTTTCCCTGCTGTCTTTCAAGGGTATAGCTAGGGCATAGGTCAGTGTTCATACCTGAGCTTCCATTGCTGTTAGAGTTCCTCTCTATATAGCCTGGCCAGTATGTAGTCCAGTTCTTATGTCCAGCCTTCCAATCCAGATCCCTGGACACTGGATCTCTCTTCACATACCTTCTGGCACGGGTCTTAGGGTCCCTTCCATGTGCAGCCGTCTCCCTCACAGGTACTGTCTGGAGATTCCTAGCTCTGCAGCACCATTCCTCTGGCTTTCCCCAGTCCAATGGTGTATGCTGGCCTTGGAATGCCTCCCAGTATACGTACTGCTCCAGACTCCTCTAGACCTCCCAAAGGCTTTTCTCTTCTTTCTTCCAAAGGGTTTCTTGCCCTCTCTGTCCGTCCGGTTTGGCTTCTGCTTCTGATGATCCTCCAGATGAAACTGAGGATGAGGATATCCAAGTTGATCATGAAGATGATGATTCTCTGTAGAATAAACTCTACCTTTATTCTGCTTAGATGAGTGCTCCTCCCTAACACAGCGCAGCTGTGCTGAATCAGGCCCTGCCCTTTCAGATGAGTGCTTAGGGATTACCTCATAGCCCTCCTGATTGAACACACGTTTCCCCACTTCAGCTCCTCTAATGGCTGTTGGAAACCTGGTGCATTCTGGGACTGGTAGTCTTTTATGGGAAAATTCTGTTTTCTTATTTCTACCAGAACTGACAGGTTGCTTGTTCAGAGTCACTTCACCTTTTCTATAGCTCCTTCCTGAGCTATGATAAGCTTCCTTATTACACCCTGACATTATGCGCCATGACTTGGTGCTCCAACGATAACCCAGACTGATCATGGGCGAAGGCGATGCAGTCCGCCACCCAAGTGGATTGGGTCCGCTTGGTGACCACCTCCCCCAGACAACTGGGGTCATAGGAAACGAAGACCTATGAGGCTTTGCGGTGGCCCTGAGTTTGCTGTAGGTAGAAGGACAGGGCCCTTTTGCAGTCCAGAGTGTGGAGAACGGCCGACGTCTTGTCTGTGTGGGGCCGCGGGAAGAAAGTGGGAAGTACCACCTCCTGGTTGAAGTGGAAATCAGAGGCCACTTCGGAAGGAACTTGGGGTGCGTGCGGAGCACGATCCTGTTTTTTGTAGAACCTGGTGTAGGGTGGCTCGGCCACCAAAGCCTGAAGCTCACTGACTCTGCAGGCAGAGGTGAGTGCCATCAGGAAGGTTACCTTCCAGGACAGGTAATGCAAAGGGCAGGTATCCAAGGGTTTAAAGGGCGTCTAGCTAAGCTGCACTAGGACCACATTGAGATCCCATTCTGCTGGAGGCAGCTGGATGGGAGGCTTGGAGAGCAGCAAGTCCGGCATGAATCGGGTAATGAGGGGCTGCACAGAAAGAGGCTTGCCCTCTATAGGGTGAAGGTTCGCAGAGAGTGTGCTCAGGTGTACCCTGACAGAGTTGGACAAGTCCAGACTATGAGAGGTGGAGCAAGTATTGCAATACTGAATGCACCGGGCAGGAGAACAGATCCACATGTTGCTCCGTGCACCATACAGAGAACCTGCACCACTTGAAGGTGTAGGCCTGGCTAGTGGAATCTTTACGACAGACCAGCAGAATTTCTTCCACCTCCCTGGGAAGGTTGAGGGGTGCTAAAGATACCCGTTCAGCAGCCATGCCATGAGAATCAAGAATCCCAGAATGGGGTGGAGGATCAAGCCCTCCTTCTGGATCAATAGTCCTGGGGAGCTCCCAAGATGGACTGGGAATTCTGTCAAGAAACAAAGCAGCAGGGAAAACCAAGGCTGCCAGGGCCACCAGGATCACAGAAATCTTGTCTCAATGGACCTTGAAGAGGGTCCATGCCACCAACGATATGGGAGGAAAGGCATACAACAGCCCCACTGACCATGAAATGAGGAAGATATCTGCTGCTACCTGGGAGGGGTGTGGTTGGGGAATGCAGAAACAGGGTAGCTGAGCGTTGGTCGTGCTGGCAAAGAGGTTCAGGTTCGGGGTGCCTCATAACTGGAATAGCCTCTGCGCCACCCTGGGGTCTAGGTACAACTCGTGTGACTGGAGAACCCTGCTCAGTTTGTCTGCTAAGGCATTGTCCTGGCCCAGGAGGTAGACAGCCCTGAGGAGTATCCCCTGGCTGGTCGCATATGAGCAGAGGGCTACTGCCTCCTAGCACAGATGGTAAGAGCTTGTGCCACCTTGCTTGTTCAGGTAGAGCATTGTGACCCGATTGTCCGTCTGTAGGAGCACCGTCTGACGCTGCAAGCGGTGCCGGAAAGCCTTCAGTGCAAGGAAGACGGCCCTGAGTTCCATCAGATTGATCTGCTGCTGGCTTTCCTCGAGGGACCCAGGTCCCCTGGATGTGCAGTTCTTCACTATGGGTGCCCCAGCCCAGCAGGGAAGCATCCATTGTGAGGAACATCTGGGGGTTTGGGAATTGGAAAGGCATGCCGATTTGCAAGTGCTGCGTATCTTGCCACCAAGTGAGTGACTCCGCCAGCTGACAGGACACCGAGATTCTGTCCTGGAGCCAGCCTGTAGCCTGGGCCCACTGGGAGCAGAGGCACCACCGAGCTGCACGCATGTGGAGGCAGGCATCGGGAACCACATGGACCATGGAGGCCATGTGGCCTAGGAGGCGAAGCACTGACCAAGCTGACATGGTGTAGTGGTGTTGCACCTCAGCTGCTAGGGCTATGAGGTGATCCGCCCTGTCCAGGGAGAGGAAAGCCCTGGCTTGGACAGTCTCCAAGCGAGCCCCTATAAACTCCAGGACTTGCATTGGAGTAAGGTGGGATTTGGGGTGATTGATCACAAATCCCAGATGTTGCAAGACCTTGATGGTGCAACCTGTAGCCTGGAGGGTCTCTGAGGCCATGTCCCCTTTTATCAGCCAGTCGTCAGTAAGGAAAAATGAAGGCTCCTTGGAGACGGAGACAGGCAGCCACCACCACTAGGCATTAGGTGAAGACCTCTGGTGCAGAGGCTAGGCCGAAGGGAAGTACCCTGTACTGGTAGTGGTCACCCCCAACCATGAATCTTAGGTATGGTCTGTGACAGAGATAGATAAGGATGTGCGTGTAAGCATCCTTTAGGTCCAAGGAGCATAGACAATCTCCCTGCTGGAGCAATGTTCCAAGGGAGAGCATCTTGAATTTCTCCCGCACCAGGAATTTGTTCAGGTTATCAGGTCCAGGATGGGCTTTAATTCTCCTGTTCTTTCTGGGACCAGAAAGTACCGGGAGTAGAACCCCGTTCCTTTTAAGTGGTGTGGTAAGGGCTCTACAGCCCTGTCCCTGACAAGGCCTGCAAGTTCTTGCAATAGCAGGGCCTGGTGCAGGGGAGACTGAGGGAGGAAAGAAGGGTAGAGGCGGCTGGTTCAGGTGGAGGACATAACCCTCCCTGACCACCTGAAGTGCTCACGAGTCAGTGGTGATGGAGGGCCACCTGTGGGCAAAATGAATCAGGCACTCTCCTGTTGGCAGCTGATCCTCCAGTGGAAGAGGAGCTATGCTGGAGGTATCAAAACCCCGACCCAGGTTGTGCTGGTGCCTGGGGTTTGGGGCCCTTGGGTTTGTGTGGACTCTGGCCTGTACCGTTACCCTGTTGAACCTGCTGAGGGGTCTGAGTGGCCAGGTATGGGGGATAGCTGCAATAAGGCTGGCCCTTTCTGTGGAAGAGACATTTCTTTCCCGGTGGTTTCTTCCTTGGGAGAGTGGAAGTTTTCCTTGAGAGCAGAGTCCTGGTAACGTATACTTGTTGTCGATCTCAGCTGCTTTGTCTTCCATCGGTTTGCTGAAGAGTTGCTCCCTGAGGCAAGGGACATCAAGGAGCTTCTCTTGGACCTATTGCTCAAGGTCTGAAATCCGGAGCCAGGCTTGACAGCGAGCGCCGATGCCGGCGGCTGCTACTCTCGCGCTGGACTCAAAGCCATTGTAGGTGGCTCGAGACAGATATTTAGAACACTCCCCGACCGACTTCATAAACGTCTGAAAGTGTCAGAGGTTGTTTCCATCGAGGCCAGCCGTGAAGCCTCTGAGTTCCTTGGTGAGGTCTCGGAGGAACATGACGATGTAGAATTGGTAAGTTTGTATATGGCATGCTAGTATCGAGCCTTGATAGCAATTTCACCTGAGGGTGCGGAACTCCCTGCCTGGAAGCACTGATGAATGATATCTTTGGGCTTTTCTGTCATGGCTGACTCATCCACCATGGAGGTGTGAGGGAGTTGCGCATTCTTGACTCCTGAAACCCGCTGGACCCAGTACACGGTGTCCAGGTGTCGACTGACAATTGGTACTGATGCTGGTGTTCCTCACATCTGAAGGAGCTGACTGAGGATGGAGGGGACGGGGACTGTAAGGGTCTCTTTGGGTGGTGCCTCGTACTAGAGGATGTCAAGCTCCTCCGTACGAGGGTTCTCCTCTGACTCAGTGGCGAGGGAGAGAGCACTCGCCATGTCCTGGACAAACTCGAGGAAGGTGTCGTCCTCGGGTGGGGATCAGCGCCTCGAAGTCGGTGGAAATGGTTCAGAGGGAAGATCCCAGTGGGCTCGGGTCCCCGGTGATGTTTCGGCATCGGACTCCCAGTCTGAGTAGTCCAAGGAGGACTCCAGGCTCGATAGCTCTAAGGGTGTCATTGGTTCCAGCCTCCATTGTCTCGAGGCTGGGGCATAGCCGGAGCCAGAGGCATTCACCTGAGAAGACCTCGCCCCCGAGGATCGGGAGCAAGAGAGTCCCTCGCCGAGGATCCTCACAAGGCGTCTGGCTCTCGGGGATCGCTTCGGCAGCCCAGGGAGTCCTCGGCATACAGGTTCCTGTGGTCTTGGCACGAGCTTTGGAAGGGCCAGGCATCGACGCCTGTTGTGAGGCAATGAACGTAGAAACACTGCATTCCAGTACCAGCATTTGGGTTTCTCACTTGGGAGTGGGAGCCTGCAACACCGATGCAGGGGTCACCGGGTTGGGTGTCGAGGAGGTCCTCGATGGGACAGTCCTCAGGAAATCGAGCTCCGTTGCTAGAGGCCATGGTACCTTTTCAGGCCACTCCTGCTCCAACTCCTCAGATGCTCGTCGGGGACTGAGGGACCATGCACGAGATTTGCCATGCTTGTCTGCCTCCCAAAACGAGGTTTGTGAGGTGGTCGTCTTCTTCTTATGTCCACACTCTGGGGATCCTTGTTTGGAGTGTCTGTGAGCCCACTCAAACTTTTATGTGCAAGGCTACCGGGGATACTGGGGTTGAGTCTAATTTGTGAAAGATGTCGTCCTGCTTCTGCCAGTGGCTCTGGATGGCCTTGGCGAACATCTTTTTACACAGGGAGCATTTCTCTGGGTCATAGTCAGCGCCCAAACACCAGAGACAACAGTCATGTGTGTCTGTGAGGGACATGTTTTTGGAGCACCTATCACATTTTTTGAGACCGGTGGCCCAGTGAGGTCGAAGACCCTCAACGCACTAAGATGGAAAAGAACCTAAAAATAAGGTCTTGAGACCCGATGCTGGGGCAGCGTGGTTTGAGAGGTGGGAAAAGAACCGGCGCTAGCGTAAGATGCACAAAAATGGACAAAAGATCAACTTTTTTCTGGGGGTACAAATGAACATCTGTAGGGCTCTGCGGAAAAAGGGAGACTGAGCAAGATGGCATCATTGGGCTGGAAGGGGACCACACATGCATGGTGGCATCTCCCAAAGGCTTTCTTTGAAAGATGGGGAGATGATTCCACGAGGGCTCCGTCGGCATCGATGTCACCCATGAATGAGGAGTGACTTCCTGCTTGTTCCTTGAGAATAGCTTTTACTACATCCTCTGGTAACGAATTCCAGAGTTTGATTGCGCATTGAGTGAAAAAAGTATTTTCTCTTATTACTCTTAAATGGGTTATATTGTAGCTTCACTGCATGTCCCTTAGTCTATCTACTTTCTGATGAAGCAAACAACCTATCTACGTTTACCCGTCCAACTCCATTCATTAATTTATAAGACCTCTATTATATCTGCCCTCAGCCATCTCTTTTCCAAGTTGAAGGGTCCTAACCTTTTAAGTCTTTCCTCATAAGGGTATCCCTTCCATCCCATTTACCATTTTGGTGGTTCTTCTATGTACCATTTCTAATTCTGCTATATCCTTTTTAAGATATGGCAACCAGAATTGCATACAATATTCAAAGTGTGGTCGCGCCATGGAACGATATAGGGGCATATCATCCTTGGTTTTATTCTCCATTTCTTTCCTTACGATTCCTAGTATTCTATTTGTTTTCTTGGCTGTCGCTGTACAATGGGTGGAGCATTTCAATGAACTATCCACGATGATGCCAAAATCTTTTTCCTGGGTGGCGGTTCCTAATGTGGAACCTTGCATAGTGTAACCGTAGTTTGGGTTGTTCTTTCCTAGGTGCATAACTTTGCACTTGTCCACATTAAATTTAATTGGTTATGAATATGCTAAAAAACAGCGGTCCTAGCACAGATCCCTGGAGTACTCCACTATTTCTCCATTGAAAAAAAATGGCCATTTAGCCCCACTCTCTGCTTTTTATCTTTTAACCAGTTCCTGATCCACAATACTACACTGCCTCCAATCCTATGACTTTTTAATTTCACCGTCTCTCATGAAGGACCTTGTCAAAGGCTTTCTGAAAATCCAGATAGACAAAAATGTAAAGGTTGATATCAGTATATCTGTTAAACGCATCTTCAAAAAAAATACAACAGATTAGTAAGACAAGACTTTCCTTGGCTAAATCCATATTGGCTTTCTTCTATTAAACCATGACCATCTACATGTTCAGTAATTTTATTCTTTATAATGGTTTCTACCATTTTGTCCGGTACTGATGTCAGGCTTACTGGTCTGTAGTTTCCTGGATCACCACTGGAACCCTTTTTAAAAAATCGGTATTACACTGGCCATTCTCCAATCTTCAGGTACTACAGATTTTAATAATTCACAGATTACTAACAGTAGCCCTGCAATCTTATATTTCAGTTCTTTCAACACCCTCAGATGTATACCATCTGGTCCAGGTGATTTGCTACTCTCTTCAGTTTATCAAATAATTGTAATACATCTTCCCAATTTATATTTCTTTCAATTTTTCTGATACATCACCTTTTAATACCATTTCAAGCATGGCTAACTTCCCAGTCCACAAAAAGAGGCACAAGTACTCACAAGTACCACAGCAACAACCAAAGGAAACATAGAAATATGACGACAGAAAAAGACCACATGGCCTATTCTAGGAGCGAGTAACACACAAAAAACTATTAGAACCTGATCTGTGTAAGGCAGAAAAACAGAGGAACACAGCCCAATAAGGCTGTGTTTCGGTGTGGCCTTCTTCAGGGGCTATGGTCTGCTAAAACAAATGAAACAAACAAAAATAATAAAAATCATAAGCACATTCTGAATAAATCACTTATTTAACATAAAACTAAAATAATAGTATTATCACAATCAAAGCCAATGGATAAAAAGTATAAAAGCTGAATATAATACACACATAAACAAATAAATAAATATACGATTGATCATATAAAAAACAAATTAAGTATTAAAATGCAACATTATAAATAAATAATAGTTGCTAAAAACAAAGACATATACAAGTATGTCATAGAAAATGTAAAAAGTACATACAGTATACATTATACATTATGTGACAAAACAAATAGATATGACACAAAAACCATAAAACCCATTAATACTTTCATATATATGAAAGTGTGGTGTGCCCATGGAGTAAGTAGATAAAGCCAAAAAAACATTGCAAATTACAAGCAGAGATGTGTCATGCAGATCTTGCCTTTCATCAGCAGATACAGCAGAACAAAAACAGAGGGTGGGGGGAATTAAAGAAATAATGAGTGGAAAAACAAAAGATTTAGCTGAATCCACTGAGCAAGGCATGACGGAAAACAGATTCAACAACGATAACGGAATAAAGTGTTCAACCAGAAGGGGAAAACCTAAAAGAAGTAAAAATAAAACTATATCTGAAACAGGATGGAATGATCTTGCAACTTAAAGGACAAACAAAAAATATATTGCCCAAAACCAGAGTATCACTGAATATTCCCTGAAGAAAAAACCCCTAGGAACAGCCTAATATAGGCAGTCTTAAAATTCCATTGAGCCCGTGTCGCAGTACCCAACACAAAAAAGCTGATGACATATTTCTAAAAAACTGAATTTATTGCGATGTAACCTTCACAAAGATCAGTACCTCTCAACTTTAAGAAAGGTGAAAACAGTAAAAACATAGTATTGTGCCTGTGTTTTATTAAATACTTGTGAACCCTTTAAAGCATGAAAAGAATAAAGCTGCCTATGAAAGTAACACATCCCTTACTCATCAACTGTGTCCCAGAACACTACAACGGATTTTAAACAATTGTAACTTCAGCCAGTAGTACATTTATAATGCACTAGTAAACCAAAGCATAAAAATCACAGAGGCTAGCTTTCTAATCAATAGATGTCACACGGTTAATTTAATCAGAAATTAAAAAAAAAAAAAAAGGGGGGAGGGGGAGAATATCTGCACTGCTCACATCATCACCACCAATAAAGCACAGTTACTTACCTGTAACAGGTGATCTCTGGGAACAGCAGGAATTAGTCCTCACATATGGGTACGTCGGAACCGACGGAGCCTGCGCGGGAAAGCTCCCCAGCTTCCCAGAAAGGAAGCTTTTGGGGCCTCCCACAGCGCATGCGCGCTGCCTTCCCGCCTTCCTGATCAACTCTCTTCAGTTCGAGTTTAAAGCTGAGACAATAGAGAGAGGAAAGGAAAGAGAGAGAGAGAGATACAACTCCTAGGGGAGGTGGGTGGGTTGTGAGGACTAATTCCTGCTGTTCCCAGAGATCACCTGTTACAGGTAAGTAACTGTGCTATCTCCAGGAACAAGCAGGAATGAGTCCTCACATATGGGGACTCCCTAGCTAAGATGCCGGGGAGATCCCCCTCCAAGGGTTCCTCATCTTCCTATGGATCTCAGGCATCCATTCAGGGAAGGTGGGCAGGAGTTGTTTAAGAATGGAACAGGTGTCTGAGGACAGCCTGACCAAACAAGGCATCCCGGCGGGAGTCCTTGTCCAAGCAGTAATGGGCTGTGAAGGTATGAACCGAGGCCCAGGTGGCTGCTCGACAGATCTGATCGATGGATACAGAATGAAGATGAGCCATAGATGTGGCCATGGCTCTCACATTGTGAGCTGTGACATGGCCTTCCAGAGAAAGGTTCTTACTCTGGTAAGCAAAAGAAATACACTGAACAATCCAATTGGAGAGTGTTCTTTTCGAGACTGGAAGTCCTAAATGAAAAGGATCAAAAGCAACAAAAAGTTGAGAAGACTTTCAATGTTGCTGTGTCCTGTGGATGTAAAAGGCAAGAGCTCTTTTACAATCTAACGTATGTAGGTTCCTCTCTGCACTGGATGCATGAGGAGCTGGAAAAAAGACAGGTAGATATACCTCTTGATTAAGATGAAAAGGTGAGACCACTTTAGGCATAAAGGGAGGATTTGTCCTAAGGACTACCTTATCATGATGGAACCTTGTATAAGGTGGATTAGCCACTAAAGCCTGCAGTTCACTGATGCGGCGAGCAGAAGTGATTGCAATAAGGAAAATGACTGTCCAGGAAAGAAATTTCAAGGAGGTAGTGGCTAAGGGTTCAAAGGGTGGCTTCATAAGCTGACCAAGAACCACGTTTAAGTCCCATGCCACCGGAGGAGGCCGAATGGGAGGCTTAGTTAAAGTTAGACCTCTCATGAATCTTGCAATAAGAGGATGAGAGGAAACAGATTGTCCATTGATAGGCTGAAGAGATGCTGCAATAGCACTCAAATGGACCCTTACAGAATTGGTTTTAAGTCCTGCATTGGAAAGATGCAGGAGATATTCGAGTAAAGAATTCAAAGGTAGTGCTAGAGGGTTAAGACCCTTTTCAGCACACCAAATGGAAAATCTTTTCCATTTAAAAGCATAAGAACGCCTGGTGGAAGGTTTCCTAGATGCATGGAGGATATCCTTCACCTGTTGAGAAAGATTGAAGTCTTGAAGGTCTAGGCCTTCAGTAACCAAGCTCTGAGGTGAAGGGACTTGGGGTTTGGGTGCCACAAAGTCCCCTCCTCTTGAGACAGAAGGTCTGGAGCAGCTCCCAGATCCAGGGAGGGTGCCTGGGAGAGATGCAGAAGTAGAGGGTACCACACTTGGCGTGGCCAGCGTGGAGCTATGAGGATCATAGATCCTTGATCCCTCTGAAGTTTGAATAGAGTCTTGGGAATCAAAGGAATGGGTGGAAAGGCATATAGGAAGGCCTGGCCCCAATGAAGGAGGAAGGCATCCTTGGCCTGAGCTCCCTGACACGGAATTCTGGAACAGAACCGGGGAAGTTTGGCATTGCACGGACTTGCAAACAGGTCTATGTCCGGGGTTCCCCATTTCTGAAAGATTCTGAGTACCTGATCCATGTGCAGGGACCATTCGTGTGGAAGCAGAACTCGACTGAGTCTGTCTGCCCAAGAGTTTTGGATTCCTGGGAGGTATACTGCCAGGAGATGGATTTGATGCTCTCTGGCGAAGGCCCACAATTTTAGAGCTTCGTTGCAAAGCGACAGAGAGCCAGTCCCTCCTTGTTTGTTTATGTAGAACATGGCTACTTGATTGTCGGTATGAACAAGGACTGTCATGTTGATGAGGAGGGTATGAAAGACCTTGAGAGCAAGGAAAATTGCTCGGAGCTCCAAAAGGTTGATATGAAGGGTGGTCTCCTGTGGAGACCAAGTGCCCTGAGTGAAGAGGTCTTGGAGATGAGCTCCCCAACCTGTTTGGGAGGCATCTGTAGTGAGAGTTGCTTGGGGTAACAAACGTTGGAAGGGGGCCCCTAACAACAGATTTTTTCTGCGTTTGGGTTTGTCATCTTTTTCCTTCTTTGGAGAGCATTTGCAAGGTGTCCAAAAGCTACTTGATCATGGTTACAGTTTCCTGGACCTTGTCTTCGAAGAGGTCATCTCCATGGCACGGCAAATTGTTCCTGCACACTAAGCTGCAAGTCTGAAGCCTGGAGTCATGAGAATCTCCAGGCACCAATACTAGTTGATTATGGAAATTATTACATGTTTGAACAATCTATTTTCCACTTCTGCCTCTTCTGGCACTGGGGAGCAGTACTGTCAACTTTCTCTGCAGGGACACAGTTGGTCAATTTTTCCAGGTTATGCATTATTTTCTGTAAATGCATGCCCATAAAGAGCTGGTAGAACGTTATGTGGGACATTAGCATAGTGTTTTGAAAAAAAAAATTGTCTCCCAAAAAAAAAAAAGAGTTCAAGATTCTAGCCGTTCTCCCCAGTGTGCTATAGAGTAACATTTGGAATTCTTTGCCTCTTTTCAAATATGGGAGCCTTCTGGACTCTATACATAAGAGTTGACCTTCTTGCTCTTTGGAGACAGAGAAGAAAGTCTCCAACATTCTCATTTGCAGTTCTGAAAGATGTGGTGCACAGACCCTGTCACCACTTCTTTAGGACCAATGGAATATTAGAGGATATTCAACTCATCGGTTCTGGGCTTCTCCATCTCTAATGCAAATGGAATGGACTTGGCCATTTCCCTAACAAAATCATGGAAGGTAAGTTTCTCAGGCAGGGGATGCTCATGAGGAGGGGTAGGATCCAAGAGAAGCACTGGAGACCTCTGCTCCAAGAAGTATTCAGAGTTGAACTCAGATTCCCAGGAGCGTGCAGAATCCAATTCAGATACATATTCAAAGGATGTCTGAGTCTTTATCTCGGTTGGCCTGTCTCACAAGAAAGGCAGATCTCCTTCAGGAGCACTGGTGGACCAATGACTTCTGGCACTGTAGGGAGCAATCACCTCCCAATGCACTGGAAAGCGATTATCAACTGAGCAGAAGTTGGTGTCCCTCAGATAGGCTGAGGGTTTCGAGGATGGGCCTGACACACTTTCACATTAGAACGTGTCAATTTTAGGGGTAGATTTTTATTTTTACAAACTTTATAAACTACTAGTGACCAAATTATGCAGTTTTGCATGCTGAATCTAAAGCTATCTTCAGAGACTGCTTAAAGTGAGTCTTATCTACATCAGATCATAGTTGAAATATGTAGAAATTAAGTAATATTTGTTTGAACGTACAAATAGTCTGAACAACACTTGTAGCCACAAAACTGTCTTTAAAATGTCATTTATGCAATTAATTTAATGTTACTTAACAAAATACAGCAAAGCAGCCATATCTTGTTTGCTTCTGTTTCGGTTCATGAGCTCCCTGCTGACCATCTGACCCCCTAATATAATGTTCCCTTCTTCTGACTGTACACATGACCAGCAGCCTCTGTTGTCGTTTTTACACACCTTACTATGGACTGGGTGTGTGATGGCTAGTCTGGAACCACCATGGGCTTACTCAGAAATGCCTTGATCTCTGTTGTCATGGTACAGGGTAAGAGGAAGTTCAGAGACTCCGGAGCCCCAGTCAAGTAATTGGGTGAGTAGTTGCCTCAGTTTTGATGGATGGTATTTTCCTGAGTCTCACACTGCAGTCTCCAAGCTGAGTTTTCTCATCTCTTTCACTTCTGATCTTCAAGATCTTCTCCGCTACATCTCTTCTCCTGTTCCTCTTCACTGCACAAAATAGCTTGCAGAACAGACTTGCTGTAACTATACCAAGCTGACCTTCTCACTGTAGACATTACTATCTTCCTTACCTCTTCACACTGTTCTTTCAACAGTTTCAGCTGGAAAAGGAGATGTCTGGGGGACCTTGTGTCCAATTGCTATTTATTTTTATATTGAACCAGTTCACTATTTAAACCCCAACACAGAACTCTACAATCATTCTTAAGTTTTTCAGATTCTTTCCCTTCAGATTATACTTGGAAATCTACATTCTCATGAACCTTAGAGCTGTTGTAAGCCATCTGCTATGTGACACAGGTCCTATTTCCAACAGAGCCAGATGCTTTGGCAAGACACCTGTTCTAATGGCAGTTACAATTCTATAGCCATAGTGTTGATCTGTGCTTAAGTCTTTGATCACTTCATCGCTGAGCCAACAGAGATCTTAGTAAAATCAGGATTTATTTCCAGTTCAGTAGCAGAATCCAGCATTTTTCCTATGGGACCTACCCATCTGTTGTTGCTTAATGTCTTGCCATCTAAAGCAGTCACCACGTGCCTCAATGATAGTGTGCAGTTTACAGACAATCCACAACAGCTTCCTTTGTAGCTTTTCCTCAACATAATGCATCACGTCTCCCTCCCAACCAATGTTTACATTACAGGAATTGCTTCCAATAGCTTGAAGAGTTTTGTCTGCTCATCTTTCTCTCAGCCATACAACCAAATTATCAGGAATTATTTCTGCAAGAGTCTTCTCTTTAGTTGCTCTTGCAGGAACAAAATGCCACAGGTATCTGCCTCCTGGCTCCACACAAACTGTGTAATGTTCCTCTTTCACCATACCTGGATACCTTTTGCCATTTTCTTCTGCCTTTAAAATGAGCCTGGTATCATCACAACGACCATCAAAGAAAATGCAACTTACGAATTCTGCTGCAGTTCCTCCAATTTTTTCATGATTCTCGCCTAAGCCCTCTTTACCTTGTTGTGATCAATCAACAAAGCAGCATCCAAGTGAGTGAGAAGTCCTGCATCAATCCAGGCAGCAGTAGCAATCTCTGCTGTCTCTCAGCCCATTATGGTGTCTTAAACTGGCAAAGGCTATGTGAGTTATATCCTCAGTATTATATTTTGGCCCCTTCCTAGCTTTCTCTAGAGCAACAGGAGCTTCCTCCATTGGTTCTTCTGCAAGCACAGATCTCTCCATCATCTCTTGATCTTGTGGTGTTCTTTTTTCACTCTTCATTCTCCACTTTTCTTCATTCTTTCTTGCCTGCCTTTCCTTCTGTAGTTCTTATTTTCTGGTCAAATCTGAGGAGGTCCAACACTCCCAACTTTCTTTGACCTTTTATAAAGGCTAACTATCACAGGAATTTCTTCTCTCTGTTGCAGTCACAAAGTATGTGTATTCCACTGACACAGGCAGAAATGCATCCCACATCAGTACAACTCTCTACCTCACACTTGCAGGTAAGTATATCCATCAGTCTGTCAAGCTTCTCAATAAATATGTCTTTCTCCTCCAGTTTTGCTCTGCCCACAAAAAACTTTTGTTGGCTTGTTCCCACATGGATTTCAACTTTGCTTTAATCCTAAAGTAGCTGTTTATAACAGGACCACTGAATATTGGATTTGCTTTGTATCACTGAGCAAGTAATCCAGTCGTTAGGTCATTGACCAGTTTATCAGTGCTGTAATTCTGTCTGTCGATCAAGGAGGTCTCTCAAACACAACCCATATCTAATGAGATCCCTGACAGTTGGCAGTTCAGTTACAGGTAGTTCTCTACCTGATCCCCCTAAATACTGTAAATGAATCCAAACTTGCAGTCTTGTTTTTCTTTTGGACATTTTCAATATAAGATTATCGCTATGACAATGCTATATATGGGTAAATAAGTAAGATAAATTGATAACTGAGGCAATGCAAACATAAAAAAAACCCTATCAGAGCATTTAAACATATTTCATTAATTTGTGTATTTTTGTGTAATTTCCTAGAAATTACAGGTAGGCAAAGCGTAGTTACTCATCTCTAACAGGTGTTCTCCGGGGACAGCAGGAATCAGTCCTCACATATGGGTGATGTTGGCACCGATGGAGCCCGTGTGGAAGCATCTCCCCAGCTTTCAAAGAAAGCCTTTAGGAGATGCATCATGCATGCGTGGTCCACTTCCCGCCAAAGGTGTCATCTTGCCTCAGTTTAATGACATAGCTAAGATGGCAAAAAAAAAAATATGGTAAAGGGGCAACTCCAAGGGGAGGCATGAGGGTTCTGAGGACTGTCCCCGGAGAACACCTGTTAAAGGAGGGTAACTACGCTTTCTCCAGGAACAAGCAGGAAGTCAATCCTCATATATGGGACCCCCCAGCTACAGGGTACAAGAACCTGTAAAAAACGCCACAGTGACCTGCAAAGGGTGAGCCGTGAGCAGCAGCAGTCGAGTCCTTACTGAGAGACTCTCGCAAGACCCAAGTATACGGCGGGGAAGCGGCACTAAAGTAGCCTGAACACAGAAGGGTCAGAGGGCAGGATCTGCCTACACCCCTAAGAGATTACGGAGTATGGCCTGGCCAAAGGTGCTGTCCCATTGGGACTCCCTCTCCAGGCAGTAGTGAGCAGTGAAGGTATGGATCGAAGACCAGGTGGCAGCGCGGCAGATTTCCGCCACAGGTATGGAATGCTGGTTTGCCACGGTGGTAGCCATGGCCCTGACACGGTGAGTTGTGACCCTCTGGTCCAGTGAGATTCCCGCCTGCTCATAGGAGAGGGTAATACAGTCTACCACTCAAGTGGACAGAGTTCGCTTAGTCACTGGGAACCCCAGATGACTGGGGTCATAAGATACGAGAAGCTGAGGTGCTTTGCGGTGGCCCCGAGTCCGTTGTTGATAGAAGGACAGGGCCCTTTTACAATCCAGAGTATAGAGAATGGTCTCTGCCCTGCCAGCATGAGGCCTTGGAAAGAAGGTGGTGAGTACCACCTCCTGACTGAGGTGGAATCAGGACACCACCTTCGGCAGAAACTTGGGGTGTGTGCAGAGCACCACCCTGTTCTTGTGGAACCTCACGTGGGGGGGGGGGGGGCTCTGCCATCAGAGCCTGGAGCTAACTGACTTTGCGAGCTGATGTGAGTGCCACAAGGAAGAAAACCTTCCAGGAGAGGTACCTCAAGTGGTAGGTAAACAAGGGCTCAGATAGCAGCTTAGTGAGTTGCGAGAGCACCACATTGAGATCCCACTCCGCCGCTGGAGGGCAGGTGGGGTGTTTGGATAGCATGAGGCCCTGCAAGAAAAGAGATAGAAGGGGCTGAGTCAAGAGGGGCCGCAATAGCAGGGCCTTCAAATTCTGTGCACCCAGATGCTGGAATGCCCTACCTCCCAACATCCGTGCAATCCCCGACCTATTCCAGTTTCGGAAGGCCTTGAAACACCACCTATTTCTCCTTTACTACCCGGTTGATAATGATGATATAGCCCCAACCACGTATACCACACAAGACACCCAGGGCTAGATCATTGCAGCGAACCCAACTCTGTTGCACGATTGTATATAGTTACCCTATGTTATCCAAGTTTTAACACCTGTTCATTGTAAACACAGAGTACCCTAGGAAATGTGTAGTTCTTTGTTTATTGTAAACCGCACTGATATTGAATAGCGCGGTATAAAAGAGACTGGAAATAAATAAAATAAATAAAAATAAATAGCGCAAATGTGCACTCTGATGGAGTTGGACTTTAGTCCCACCTGCGATAGGTGGAGCAGGTGCTAACCTGATAGCTTCGGGGCGCATAAGGGACAGACAGGGATATTCAATGGCACCAACCATGTAGGTGCTGTCGAATATTCTCATTTAAGGCATTTACACGGTGTCACAAGCACAACGCCCAAAGCCACTTGCCTTTAGTGGTCGAGGGGCGTGGTGGTTGAGGATTCCTTCTTCTATCAGCTCTTAGCAGCCTATTTCTTCGTGTTGGCTTCTGGGACGTGTAGTACTGCTAAAATATGTTGGTGCTTTAAATAGAAGGTTTGTAGTTGAGGTAACCGAGGGTAAGGCTTGTAACAGAAAGTTTATTTCCATAACACAAAACACAGCAGGTTCAAGGTATCATTTACAGGATTATAACTGTAGGATTTGCTTTAAGGTACAGCAAATAATGGCAAACAAACCCAAAAGAACTCAGAAATGGCTTTTAAAGTCCTCTTACTTGCAGAAGTATTGCCTTTAGAAACTAGGCTGCCACTTTCCTTTTTTAGTCCTTGTTAAACAGAGCATAAAGAAAAATTCAAGCTTAATTCTTCTACAGCAGTTTGGTTTCTGCCAGCCTCAAAAACCCTTCTCTAGGCTGCATTTCTACGTGAAACCAAACTTAGAACAAAACAAATATTCCAAGCTGTTATCAAAACTCTTAGCAGGCTTTTCATATAGGAGAGGAGCAAGCAAAAACTCTTATAGCAGCTAACTTGGCTTTTCTTGCCGTTGCACAGTTCAAACACAGGTGACAAACAAGCATGAATCAGAGCTTCCTGATCAGGCTTACGTTGCAGTAAATTTCCCTTTTAAAACATACAGGAATTTACCTCCACACTGCTTGTGCCATATGGTTCACTTCCAAGGAGAATTACTTCTTTCAGGGCTAGCTTTCCTCAAGACCTCCTGTCTAGAGCTTGGCATAGAGAGCAATCCATAAAGCAATCTTCTTCCCCCAACTCTGACACTGGTTCTCCCAACTGCATGGGTTCTGACTCACCGACCTGGTCAGACTGCTCAGCTGACAACCTCTCTGGTGGTCTGAAAGCTTCTCCACTTCCTGGCCCCCACCTCTGTTGCCAACCTGTTGCAGGGAATTCAGCTCTCTCAGCTCTGGGTAGCTAAGCTGTTCTCCAAGAATCAGCTCCTTCTCTCTGCCTCTGTCTTAGCTGCTCTCCCGGCTGCTCTCCTTCTCGTCTCCCTCTCTCTGCATAATCTAACCCAGGCTTATACCTCCAGGATTCTAACCCCACCTCTTTATTTCCCAGGTGTTGGTAATCCCCCTGCCTTCTGGTATTAGAATAATCAGTGCACTTGTTAAAGTAAGGGCTTTGGTCCTCGTGCTTGCAATCCCTCT
This sequence comes from Ichthyophis bannanicus, assembly GCA_033557465.1. Lineage (NCBI taxonomy): Eukaryota > Metazoa > Chordata > Amphibia > Gymnophiona > Ichthyophiidae > Ichthyophis > Ichthyophis bannanicus. The sequence goes on along the minus strand of CM066035.1, from coordinate 140,179,120 downwards.
TTCTTACTTTATCAGTCACTGTGTGAACCTTGTTCCAGCTGGGGTTTTTCTGTCTTTGAAACCTGGCTGTGGCTTTCTCTCCCTGCACTCCTAGAAGGGGACCCTTAACTAGGGTGAATTTGTTATGCTTCTCACCTCCCCCACTCTCAGGATAGCTGACTTTGCCACAACGGTTTATTGGTCTGTAAACTGTAAATGCCTTTCGAATATCGGGCCCATAAAGACCAATAGAATCTGGGGATGGCTATGGGGGAGGGATCCGGGGAGGGAAAGCCTAGGGAACACACACCTGGGGATAGCACAGGGCTCAGCAGTAGTGACCCAAATACAATTGTCCCCTTCCCAGAGTGGGGACTGAGGGAAGATCCAGGAAGCTTCGGGAAGACCCAAGAAGCTTCAGGAGGGCCCAGCAAGAGGATGAGTCACTTAAACATGCCTGAGAGTGGGTTTTGGAGGTGGATGGGGTACCGGTCACACTGCCAAAAAAGCCCAGGAGCTGCTGGGTCATCAGGAGTTAGCACTGACTCAAAGGCACACACTGCATTTGGAGTCCAGTAGACTATTACAATTGTGAATGCCCTCTGGGAAATATTCTCGCAGGTGGGAATACCTAATGAGACCCTCACAGATCAAGAAACACCCTTTGTATCCAAGGGGATAAAGCAAGTGTGTGCCTTGGTGAAGGTCAAGATGCTGTGAACATTAGTATATCACCCACAGATGGATAGCCTCGTCGAGCAATTTAATAAAACTCTGAAACAGATGTTAATGTTTGTGCAGAATGATGGGAAGAATTGGGACGTTCTCCTACCTTATTTGATGTTTGCCATCTGTGAAGTATCTCAGAGTTCCACAAGGTTTTCACCTTTTGAGTTGTTCTTCAGAAGACAGCCAAGAGGCATATTAGACATAGTAAGGGAAACCTGGGAAGCTCTCCCTCCTCCCTCCCCCCCCTCCCCCCGTGCTGGGTGTAATTTGGTGGAGTGCGTTATACAAATGTAAGGCTGGTTAAGGAAAGCCAGAGAGATAGCCAAACTCAATCTGGAAAAAGCCCAAGCTGAGCAGGCCAGGGGCTATAATTGGAAAGTCGTGCACTGCACATTCCAACCGGGAGACAGAGTTTTAGTCTTGCTGCCCTCATCTGAGAGCAAGTTACTCTGTAAATGGCAGGGGCCTATGAGGTGGAAGAGAAAGTGGGCCTATTAACTACAAGACTACTCAGCCAGATAAACGGAAAAAAGCCAAAATTTACCATATTAACTTATTGAAAAAGTGGACTCCAATGACAGCTATGTGGTACAGGAAATTTCAGCTCCGTCTAATCCAGCTCAAGTCCCGATTGGAAACCAGCTCTCAGCTGCCCAGAGAAGAGATTTAGAAGGTTTGATCCACCGGAACATAAAGGTGTTCCCTGCCCAGAATGAACCCATCTCATTTGTCATGATATCGTTATTGACCATGGGGTGGTGCTCCGGCAATGACCCTACTGGATTCCAGAGGCCTGGCGACAAACCATCACCAAGGAGCTGGAAGAGATGCTTAACCTGGGAGTTTTAGAAAAGTCTATGAGTGACTAGTCATCATCCACTATCTTAGCTCCTAAACCCAATGGAAGCATCAGATTCTGCATTGACCTCTGGAGGGTCAATGCAGCTTCTAAACTGAAAGCTTATCCCATGCCTCAGAGATGGGCCTAGGAGCCATTCTGGCCTAGGAAGTCAGGGGTGAAGATCATCCCATAGCACATCTGCTGGAAGCTGCTTCCTCAGGAACAGCATTATGTGGTGATTGAGAAGGAAGCCCTGATTGTCAAGTGGGCACGTGAGACCTTCAAATACTACCTGTTCGACAATCTGTTTACACTGGTAACAAATCACCAACCCCTCAAGTGGCTGGCTCAACATAAGGTGTCAAATGGTCATATTATGCGGTGGTTTTTTAGTTTCCAACCCTACCAGTTTTGCCTCTGCCATAGGGCTGGTCAGACTCACCTGAATGTGGACTTCCTTTCCCAGTTAAGGGTCCCGGATGAGGCAGGACCTCAATGGAGCATGGGTGAGTTGAGGGGGAGGATGTGTGATGGGGTCTACAGAATGTTATCTGTCCCTCTCCAAAAGGAGTATCAACAGTCCCCTTTAAGAGAGTCTGCAGCCTAGAGTTCAAGGCTGTGAGGACATGGCTCATAGGGAGAGATTAAGAACCCAACAGGCTGCAGGAGGGAGAAGGGAGAAGGGCCCCTGGAGCCAGAAGTTCTTCCAAGGCAAGCCGAGCAAAGGGGTTCCGAGGTAGGAACTTTAACTGGGGCTGGAGGAAGGGCCGGGAGAACCAGCCTGTGGAGGTTTAATAAGCTGGGAGAGAAGTACAGCTGATTTTGTTTTCTCTGAACTGCGTCTATTCTGAGTTGTGCTTTGTGGAGGTTTAAACCAAACTGCGTCTATTCTAGGTTGTGCTTTGTGAGGTTGGGAACCAAACAGGATTGAGGTGATAGAACCAAAAGGAATTTATTAGGTAAACACTGAAACCAATACAAGCTGACTTGGAGTGGACTAATCAGAAGGAAATTGAGTGGTGGATGCCACAAAGTGATGATAATGGATAATTTTTTCTGAAATTTTTACTGAAGCTACTTCTTGCTTGATGTCCGCGTTAAGATCTATGCTCTGCCCTCTGGACTATTTATCAGTAGTGGGGTATAGAAGTCTGAAAGAGTTGACATTGTAGTTTTAGTGGCCTTATCAATATTTCTTCGCAGACTGGCAGTATGCCAACAAGGTTGAAAAGAGTGTCAGTGAAGCAACTGATTAAGATTAGGCTATGAGTAATTATTGGCCTATTTCATGTTTGCCGTTTTTAGCAAAAATGATTGAGCAGGCAGTTAGATATTCACAAATTCTTCCAATCTGTACCCTATCAGATTTTGTACAACAGACAACATGGCTTTTGGAGAGATCATGGGGCTGAGTCCTTATTGGTTTCTTTGGTGGATGGTGTCTTCTGTGTTCTGGAACAGAAGCAGTCAGCTAATCTGTTTCTATTTTTAGATACCACTTCTGCTTTTGATTCAGTGGTACCAGCTATCCTGTTCCATCGCCTGAGGAAGTTAGGTGTGGGAGGGATAGTTTGAATTGATTTAATTCATTTTGGTCGACAGATACAGTTATCTGGAGGGGTCTCTGGGTAGAGACAGTTGCAATGAGGGTTGCCTCAGGAGTCAGCTTTGTCTCAGATTTTATTTAGTCTTTATTTATTGCTGTTCTGTAAACTGCTTTGCAGCTTGCGGTTAAATTTCCAGTTACATGCGGATGATATCTTGATAGTTGAGCGATTTCTCTTTAACAATGGATTTGTCTTCGTTGCAGGTTGTGCATTAGTTTTCGGTGATTCAAAGATGGCTAGATGATAAATGATTGTCTACTAAATTTTTTTTTTATATTTAAATCTTTTAATTAAATTTTCAACCGTAACACTCAACAGATCCAACACATACATATCCTCAAAATATACATCCAGAACCTTAAACCCCCAAAGTAGAGCATAAATGATTCCCTCCCCCCCCCAGATTGTCTACTAAATTTTAAGACAACTGAAGCTTTGGTGGTTTGTAAAAATTTGACATCAGCCTTTGTCATTTCTTTTGAGTGGCTATACTGTTACTATGAAGGAGAAAGTTTGTTATTTAGGAGTTACAGTCAAACCTCGGTTTTCATGATTAATCCGTTCAAAAAAGTCTGACTAAAACCAAAACGTATGAAAACTGAAGCAATATTTCCCATAAGAAATAATGTAAATCCAATTAATCCGTTCCAGACACCCAGAGCTGAGCATGCGTTCCAGAGCCATGTGGCAATGGCTGTAGCAGCACGAGCCCCGAAGTCTCAACCAGGCAGCAGAACGACTCTCTCCCTGCCTCCGATTCTCAGCAGCAGAAACAGCTCCGGGCACTTCTCTCACACACCTCCGATCGCCAATTCTATCCCCCGCCTGAAATTCTCAGCATCAGCAGAACAGCTCCGGGCTCTTCTTTCACACACCTCTGATCGCCGATTCTCTCCCCCGCCTGAAATTCTCAGCATCAGCAGAACAGCGGCACTTTTCTCACCTCACCGGACACAGCACACACACAGATCCCTCAAGTTTGCCAATCAGCAGGGAACATCGGAAGCCACACTCTCACTCCTTGATTACAGTAAGGAACGCTGAAAGCAAAGAGCTCAATCGCAAAAACAAGTACAAAAAGTCGTCGAAAACCGAAGCTAACGAAAACTGGGGCAAACGAAAACCGAGGTATATTAATTCTCAGTTCTTCTTTCGGGAATAGGTTGTGACAGTGACGCTGGATGTGTTTTTTAACTGCATTTGCTGCAGAGTTTACAAACTGTTTTGGAGTCTGTGTATTTTCAAAGGGTGGTACAAGCAATGGTACTGTACCACGTCGATTACTGCAATACCATTTACTTTGGGTTGCCTTACTATGTGCTAAGGCCATTGCAGTTGGCTCAAAATGCAGATATTTATTTAATGTCTCTTCTATACCGCGCTCTTTAAAATCAGTGCGGTTGACATAAAACGGTAACTTATACAATGCAGTCGAGGCTGTACTGTATTTACAATGAACAGGTGCTGTAACTTGGACATAACTAGGGTAACTATATACAGGTTGGTAAATCAAGTCCCGGTGCCAAGGTGGGGACTATTATTGACTAGCGACTCTTTACAATAGTAAGAAATATGTACAAGCTAATATTTATGTTACATGTTATGGAGTGGCTGCATCATTGCGTGCTAGGTGTGTTGTTGAAGCCATCTTGGTGGTGGGGGATGGCTGTTTGTGAGCTGTCATCAGAGTAGTGCAGGAGGAAAAGGTGGTGCTTCAGCACCTTCCTAAACTGGGCAAGGTCTGCGATTGCCCAGATAGTAGTAGGGAGAGCGTTCCAACATCTGGGTGCATAGAACATAAATGCCCTGTTTATTGTTGCTTGAGTGCATTTTGTTATTGCCTTTGGAATTACCAGTGTATTGACAGCTGCGGATCTTCTGGATCTGTTAGGGGGTGTGGGGTGGATTAGCTCAGTGAGGGAGGTGGAGGAGCACTTGTTGATGGCCTTGAAGGTCATTAAGAGAATCTTGAAGGATAGTCTGCAGTGGATCGGCAACCAGTGGAGGTGTTTCAGGATTGGTGTCACGTGATCCTTCCTGGAAGCTCTGTGTAGTATTCTGGCGGCGGCATTCATTGCGAGCTGGAGTGGATTTAGCGTGGTTTGCGGGAGTCCCTGTAGAATTGCATTTGCATAGTCGAAATGAGGGATTACTAGCGCTTGATAGATTGCCCGGAAATCCTCTGGGTCCAGCAGGGGGCATAGATGCCGGAGTGTCCGTACCTTGTGATAGACTGCCTTGACTGTGTTGCTTATATGGGTTTTCATGTCTAGCCGTTGGTCCAACGTGACCCCGAGGTAACAGATTGTGGGCTTGGTTAGCAGCTCGGCATTCTTCACTTTTAAAGAGGCTGGAGGGGTGAATCCTTGGTTCCTAGTAATGAAAAGCACATCTGTCTTCTTGTGGTTTATACAGAGGTTTTGAGCGTGGAGCCAGTTGGCGACGGCGTTGAAGCAGCTTGTTAGTGGGGTGAAGTCTGGCTGGTCGGTTGAGAATGGCATGTAAAGCAGTACGTCATCTGCGTATACCAGGCAGACGACGTTGAAAGAGCGGATAAGGGCCCAGATGGGTTGCATGTATATGTTGAACATCAGTGCCGAGAGAGAGGATACCTGTGGTACACCCTGCTTTTATTGGAATGGTTCTGATGTTATATCGCCGGTTCGTACGTGTTGCCATCTGTCAGTCAGGTAAGATTTGCACCAGCTTAGGGCTATGTCCTGTATCCTCTTCTCCTTGAGATGCATCAGGAGCAGCTCGTGGCTCACAGAGTCGAATGCCGCAGCAATATCCATAAAGATAAGGGCAAACCCTTGTCAGGTGTTGTTGATTCCCGTGATTATGGTATTGAAGAGGGTGGTAAGGAGGGTTTCGACACGTGATTCCCTGAATCCGTGCTGACATGGGTCCAGAGGAGCGGCGGTCTCAATGTGATGTTGGATTTGGCGTTGGACTACCTTTTCAATTAACTTGGCGAGTAGTGGGATGCTTGAGATATCTACGTGATTCAGGATTATGACAAATTCGATCATATTACACCAGCTTATGGCAATTACGTGTGCCAGGGCTTTTTGAGGTTCGGCCATCCTGATGGAATGCGCTGCCTAATACTCGGACTATAGGGATTATTTAGTTTTTTGTAAGAAGAGTTAAGACCACTTGTTTCAATTAGCATTTCCTTGAAGGTGGGATGCAGTGAAGTAGTCTGAATTGTTTTAATGTGTTTTTCATGTTTGTTATTCTTGTAAACTGCTTAGAAGTTTTGATAGTTGGGTTACAAATATTTTGAAATAAATAAAGCTATTTGTTTACATTTCTTTTACTCAACTAAGTGAAACAAAGATTTATTAACTGTATATCTTGTTCAAGTAACGTGCATCATATTTAAAACAATCTGTGGGCCATTACTGCTTAAAGATCTTAGTTTTATGGTCACTAAATGCAAATTCAGAACTTCAACAAAAGACACATCTCACTCAAAAACTGAAGAAACAAAAGAGTAGAAAATAAAGATGAACTTAAAAAGAATAATAATATTCCATCCATACCATGAGGAATGCTTTCCTTAGATGATCCATCCATTGACAATGCAAAACTGTACGATTTAATAGTGCCAAAAGAAAGGGAGTCCATCCCATTGCTGTTTCCTTGCAAACTAGAAACTGTGCTTTCATGAACCAGAGAGACATCCTGGCTCTTTTTAGAGACCACTGAATCCTAAGAAAAGAATTAAGGTAAATTATTTGCTGCAGGTTGAAGCGTTTCAATATAAAACTCTCATTATAGCAGTCACAAATAGTTTTTTATGTTTTCATGCTAATAGACTTATCAGACAGAACTATAAATTAGGGGCAGCATTTTTGAAGGCATTTACCCGGGTAACTGCCCTAGTTACCCATGTAAATGCCTTATCCTAGATTTTCTAAAGGCACCTACATGGATAGTGCCTTTTGAAAATCCCAGATAAGTCCCTAATGCATCCAGATGCTATACGGTTAGCATCTGGGTATGTTGGGGGCGTTCTGGGGCAGAGCATGGGCGGAGGAAAGGGCTAAACAGGCAACAGCGATTTGCGATGCTACCCGCTTAGCCCTCTGCGCCTTAAAAATAGGCAAGGTTTTTCCTTGCCTATCTTTAAGGCACAGGGGACTAAGTGGGTAGCATCGAAAATTGTGCTACCCGGCTAGCTCCTGCGGCTTCCGGGTTGTGCGGTGCGAACCAGATTTTCAATGCCGGTGCTGCATATGACCCCGGCATTGAAAATCCAGGCTGGACGGTTGGCGGGAGGGCTATGTGCCAATGCGGCACATAGCACCACCCAAATGAAAAATTGGGCCCTTAAACAATGAAAGCTGAAATTAGACCTTACTTGCATATTTTCTTTCCTGGAGTCCCTCAAGTCCAGCCCAGACAAGTGAGGTTATATTCCTCTACCAGCAGGCGGAGACTGAGAACACAAACTCAAAAGTGTAGTATAAGTAGCCTGTGCTCACTAACAGCCAGTATGAGCTTCACCAAGCAGAGAAAAGGAGCCCAAAACCTCAGTTCTCAGACAGCCATGCTCTCACCGAGACCAAGCAATAGGGGTAACTAAACAGTCTACCCCTTCTGATGAAAGTGAGTTAAAGTCGACTACTGATTATGCGTCAACAGGAGATCAGGGGTTAATTAAACCACAATTCTGTAGGAAAGAAATTCTTGCCTGTGCAATTTTGTGAGAAACAGCTTGCATAACTATTCTGGTAGATGATACAAGGATGTACTAGTATACAAGATAAGGAAAAAGCTTTTTCACATAGCAACTGTGCTTTTTCTCATGAAGTGAAGGTCATCTACCAGGGTTCTGAACTTCTGAACCATGGAGTAGGAGATGCCTCTCCCTTGAGCATTCTCGGGCGTCTGGCCAGCGTCTCAATTATGTTTAGGGGATGGCCGATTCTATTCTGTGTATATGTCAACTAATGGAAAATTACTGGTTTAACAAGGTATAAAGAAACAGGGCTTCTTGGCAGTCAGATGGAAGAGAGAAGGTCTCACCTACGGAGTTAACGCGCACACTGCCTAGGGTTTTCTGGACTGAGGATCTCTCTCCTGCCTGGCTGAATTTGGGACATTTTCAGTCAAAGTTTTGGCATGAGATGAAGCTCATAACCCTGTTGGTTATGTATCGTCTTCTTGTATCTTTGTTTTATGTATAGCTTAACTAATCATATGTGGATAAGTGTGTTACTTGCCTTTAAGTTACCTTTTTTTTATATCTTATAAATAAACTAATTATTTCTACCGTACAGTGTGTTAGTCCTTATGTCGCATCCCGTTTAGGCATAACACCCCTACAAGGAAAGATGCTGAAAGCTGTCTTTCCCTCCCTCCCTTTTTTTTGAAGCAACTGGTAAGACCCATTAATAGCAAAAATACGAAGACCTGAAAACTCAAAGCTACTGGGTCGAGGCCATGAACCAAACACATGCTGTCCAAGACGCACCCGCTCCAAACTAACCCTGCAAGAGCAAAGCGTGAGACAGCCACCCATAGAGACACAAAAAACTATGGGAGAATCCTGGACTGGACTGGAGAGACTCTAGGAAAGAAAATTAGCAGGTAAAGCGTAGTTACTCACCTGTAACAGGTGATCTCCGGGAAGAGCTTTCAAACCGCTCGGCACTACCTTGTTTCTCAAAACATATGCCGATGCAATAGCTTCCTTAATCCACCTAGCAATGGATGACTTGGACGCCAACTCACCTTCCTTTGGTCCCCAAACAACACAAACAATCTGTCCGTTTTGTGGAACCCCGCCGTTCTTCGTAAGTAACACTTCAATGACCTGCCCACATCCAGGCGATGAAGCCTCCTACCCGACTTATCCTTGGCTTCCAAATCAAACACCAGCAGAGACACCACCTGATTCACATGAAACGCCGAGACTACCTTGGGCAAAAACAAAGGCACCGTCCTCAAAACCACCCTTTTGCTATCAAAGGTCAAAAAAGGTTCTTTACAGGACAAAGCCTGCAACTCCGAAATACGCCACGCCGAAGATATAGTCACCAAAACCACCACCTTGAGCGTCAAATCCTTCAGCGTAGCCTTTGCTAAAGGCTCAAATGGCTGTCCCACCGATGCCTCTAGCACCAAGTTAAGATCCCAGACTGGAACAAAGTCCCTTCTGGGCGGCCTCAACAAACTTGTTGCCCGCAAAAATCTTTTAACATCCAGATGAGCCCCCAGTATCATTCCCTGTATCTTCCCCCTAAAACAAGAGAGCGCTGCTAACTGCACCCTCAGGGAAGATGCCGCCAACCCTTTCTCGAAGCCATCCTGAATAAAGGTGCCTCAATTCCGCAGATTTTGGCCTAACACCTTTATCTGCTTTCTCTCGCACCACGACTCAAACAACCGACCAACCCTGATATACGCCACCAAAGTAGACCTACGCCTGGACTTTAGCAAGGTAGAAATTACTGCTGCCGAATATCCCGTGGCTCTCAACCTTGCCCTTTCAAGAGCCAAGCCGTAAGTGAGAACCAATCCACCTGAGGCATGCATAACGGCCCCTGCACCAACAGATCTCTCTGAACCGGAAGCCGCCATGGCGCCTCCACCAACAGTCGTATCATGCCTGCATACCACGGCCTCCTTGGCCAATCCGGCGCAATTGGGATCACCTGACCCTTGTGCCTCTCGATTCTCTGCAATACTCGCCCTATTAACGACCATGGAGGGAATACATACAGAAGCCCTTCCTCCGGCCATCTTTGCATGAGCGCATCCAGTCCTTCCAACATCCTTTCCCTTCTTCTGCTGTAAAATCTTCCTACCTTCGCCGATGTGAATGTAGCCATGAGGTCCATCACTGGAAGGCCCCAGCGCAGCACCATCAAGTCGAAAACGTCCTGATTGAGAATCCACTCTCCTGGATCCACTCTGACCCGACTCAAAAAATCGGCTGTCACATTGTCCACCCCTGCTACATGTGCTGCCGATAACGTTTCCAGATTTAACTTGGCCAATTCTAGGAGCTCGTCCGCTTCCTCCTCGAGAGCCTTGCTGCTGGTGCCGCCCTGACGATTGATGTACGCCACTGCCGTGGCGTTGTCTGACAGCACTCGTATTGCCTTTCCGTGCAATAGCCTCTGAAAAACCTTCAGCGCCAACGTCACAGCCCTTAACTCCAACCTGTTGATTGACCACGACTTCTCCCAGTCCGACCACTGACCTTGTGCAAACTGCCTCTCGAAGTGAGCCCCCCAACCAAACAGACTGGCATCCGTCGTTAATGCCCTCCATTGTGGAGATTCGAGGGGCATCCCCTTCTCCAGACACCCCTGCCCCAGTCACCATTTCAGTGACTGCCGCGTCTCCAGAGGGCATACCAGCTTCTGAGACAACCGATCTGACTGATGAGACCATCTTCTGAGGAGTGCTCTCTGCAGTAGCCTCATGTGTGCTCTGGCCCATGGCACTAACTCGATCGTAGCCGCCATTGTCCCCAGTAGCTGCAAATAGTGCCACGCCAATGGCGTTCGTTTCCTCAAAAAGGCCTTTATCAGCAGCCTCAGCTTCTGAGCCCTGAGTCTTGGCAGAAAAACTCTGTCCCTGTTTGTGTCGAAGCGAGCCCCCAAATATTCTAACTCCTGTGACGCGACCAATTTGCTCTTCGCCACACTGACTACCCACCCGAGGGACTGCAGGACATGCACCACTCTGCAGGTAGCCCATCTGCTCTCGTTCCTTGATTTTGCTCAAATCAGCCAATCGTCCAGGTATGGATGAACCAACACCCTTTCCTTGCGCAACGCTGCTGCCGCCACCACCACCATTATCTTGGTGAAGGTTCTTGGAGCTGTAGCCAAACCGAACGGCATTGCCTGAAATTGAAAATGTCCCATGGGCACCGCAAACCGAAGAAATCTCTGATGCTCCAAATGAATTGGTATATGTAGGTATGCCTCAGATAGACCCAAAGACGAGAGGAATTCCCCCCGTTGAACCGCCACAATGACCGAACGCAACGTTTCCATGCGAAAGTGGGATACCCTGAGACACCTGTTTACTCTTTTGAGGTCTAGAATGGGCCTCAAGGTTCCTTCCTTCTTTGGTACCACAAAATAAATAGAGTACCGACTGCATCACCATTGGTCTGCCGGAACCGGCACTACGGCCTTTAGCGCTACCAATCTTTCTACCGTCTTGCGTACTGCCGCCAACCTTGACTTCGTTCCGCAGGGAGATTGGACAAAGGAGTTGACCACCGGCCACTGGAATTCTAGCGAATACCCTTTTTGAATGGCTTCCAACACCCACTGATCTGACGTGATTTGGACCCAAACAGGAAAGAAGTTTCGCAGACGACCCCCCACGGGTACAAGCCCTGCCTGGGCCCCCCTCGCTTCATTGCGATTTCTTAACATTCGGGGACGAGAAGGCTCCAAAACCTCTGCCCGCTCCTCTAAACCCCCGAAACCCCTGCGACCTATACTGCAAACGCCCCCTCTGAAATGTAGCGAATCGCAACTGACGAAATCTACGGAACTCCCTTGCTGATTCTTGGAAGGCGCCCCCAGATGACCCTGCTTCTCTATGTCTTCCGGTAATCTGCCTCCCTTAGAATCTCCTAGATCCTTGACCAATTTTGTCCAAATCCTCCTCAAACAGTAACTTGCCTCTAAACTGAAGCTTACCTAACCTAGCCTCAGAGGCCCCATCTGCCGCCCAATTGCGCAGCCACAGTTATCTCCGTGCCGCCACCATGGACGCCATACTGTTTGAAAGACCTCGGATAAGATCATACTGAATGTCCGCTAAATACGTCGTTCCTGACTCCATTCGGGAGGCTTCTTCAACCGTCTCTTCTTGCGCCCCATTAATTCTCTTGGACCAATGAAGGCAAGCCCTTGCCACCCATGCATCACAAATTGAAGCCTGCATGGACAGCGCATTTACCTCAAACACCTGTTTCAACAAGGTATTCAATCTCCTATCCTGAGCATCTTTAAGAGTGGCACTTCCTTCCACCGGGATTGTGGTCTTCTTAGTCACTGCCGATACCGCCACATCTACCTAGGAGACTTAAAAAGATCCTTATCCGGTTCCTCCAATGGGTATAGGCGCGCCATCACTCGAGAGCCTTTCAGCCCTGCCTCCGGCGTGTCCCATTCCTCCTGAATCATTTCTTTAAACACCCTATGAATTGGGAACGCCGCTGCATCTTCTGCACCGCTTGTAACAAGGGATCCTCCAGAGTAGAATCCTCCAGCTGAACCGTAACCGGCATATTCAAGGCCATCAGGGTCTCCGTGATTAACGTTGCCAACTCTTCCCGCCAGAACACCCGGACCACCCTTGCCTGGTCCTCCGGCTCTGGGATCTCACCTTCCTCTTGGTCTAATTCCAACCTCGAATCCTCCTAATCTTTGCTCATCCCTCTCTGGGACCAGCCTAGGCTTTTTGAGTGGGACGCTCCCTGCTACCCCTCCCAGTAGTGCCCCCGATCTCTTTGCGCCTAGCCCCCCACTCGCCACAGGCGCTAAACCCCCAGACTCCCCAAGGGCCTGTTGGAGCAGCACCATAAAATCCTGCGAGAAAATAGCCACCAGCCCCCCCTGCAGGGAAGGCTGAGACAAGGGGGAATCCCTTACCGTGGACGGCCCAGGAATGGGATCCAACAGAGGGACAGACGGATCCGCAGATTCCCCTGCTTCCATCTGTCCCCTTAACTCCTCTGATACACTGTCCTCCGCCAGCTGTGCCCCGGCTGCCTCTTGTGTACAGCCCCTGCACACACTGGCCTCCGACAGCGAATCCCTCCTGGACCCACACATAAGGCACCTAGGTTTTGGAGGCATCTGGAAGCTGGCCCCCACCGCCCCAATGCAATCCCCATCTAGTGAAGGGCAAAAGCAATAAAGATTACCACCCTTCGTTTACTTTGTTTTTCTTTTTTTTTTTAAACTCTCTACACTTATCCTCCAAATCGCCCCAAACTTAGGCGAAAATAACTCGAGGGCCGTGAGTGAGCGAGGGAGAAAAAAATATTACCGCTCCCCTGCTTTCCTGCTCTCCAGCCACGCGGTCTAAACCTGACCGCCACAGACACTGTGCTCTACACACCGCCGCGCGTAAGCCCCGACGTCTCTTTACCCGGCGCTTACCTTCCCGCCGGCCTGCTCAAGCCAGACAGACTTCTGAGAGCAGCTGCCCCACTGCTTCCTGCTCCCGCCAGCTGCGACCCACTGCTCCCCGTTCTGCAGCCAGGCGAGCTGCGACTGCCGCCGGACTTCTCTCTCGGCGCGCTCTGAGCACTGCGCCTCCACCGCTTCACACCTGATTAGGGGATCAGAAGCGGGAGGCCCCACCGACGACTCCCTCACTCTCCCCAGGACAGCCACTGCTTTAGGGGAGGGGGGAGAAGGGGGGGGACAGCCAGAGTAGACCTACTCCTCAATTAATTGCTCCACCGAACAGAATCTCCAATTTAAAGAGGTATTACCTCAAAAAGAAAATTATTATATATATTTTTTTAATCCAAACACACTAACTACCTTTCCTATCTACCCTAGATCTTAATTATTCCTCTACTGAGTACCGCACACCAGGGCTCACACCTCCTGCTGCATGGAGACGGAGAATACTGGAACAATGGAGGCGGACCCTGGACCAGTTATACAGTGTCACCAAAAGTGTGACATGCTCAATCTCCAAAGCTGTGGGAGGAGGTGCACAACTCCTGATGTTCGGGACTAGACTGGAGGGACGATAAGGAAGCAGCCATTGCTTTAACATTGTGAGCTGTGACGTGACATGACCTTCGAGAGAAAGTCCCTTATAGGTAAAGGATATGCAATCTGCAATCCACCTGGAGAGTGTTCTCTTGGAGATTGGTAACCCCAGGTGGCTGGAATCAAAGGCAAGAAAAAGCTGAGCCGCCTTTCTATGCTGCTTAGCTCTCAGAAGGTAAAAGGCCAAAGCTCTTTTACAATACAGAGTATGAAGATTCCTATCTGCATCTGAGGCATGAGGCCTAGGGAAGAAGACAGGAAGATAAACCGACTGGTTTAAATGAAAAGGCGAAACCACCTTTGGCATAAAGTGAGGATGAGTCCTAAGGACTACTTTATCATGGTGGAACCTTGTGTAAGGAGGATCAGCCACTAAAGCCTGGAGCTCACTGATGCATCTTGCAGAAGTGAGAGCAATTAGGAAGATTACTTTCCAAGAAAGAAACTTTAGAGATGTAGTGGCTAAGGGTTCAAAGGGCGGTTTCATGAGCTGCCCAAGGACAAGATTCAAATCCCGTGCCACGGGTGGTGGCATAATGGGAGGCTTAGTTAAGAGTGGACCTCTCATGAATCGCGCTACAAGCGGTTGAGACAGGTTGTCCATCAAAGGGCCTGTGGAAAGCTGCAATGGCACTAAGGTGGACTCTTACTGAACTGGTCTTGAGATCAGAGGATGAAAGATGGAGAAGACACTCCAGTAACACCTCTACGGGAACCGAAAAAGGATTAAGTCCCTTCTTTAAACAACAGATAGAGAACCTTTTCCACTTAAAGGCATAAGCCCGCCTTGTGGAAGGTTTCCTTGAGGCCAGAAGGATATCCTTAACCTGTTGAGAGGGGTTGACATCCTGGAATTCTAGACTCTCAGCAACCATGCCATCAGGTGCAAAGACTGAGGATTCGGGTGCAAAAGCATCCCGTCCTCCTGGGATAGAAGATCTGGAGCACATCCCAAATCCAGAAGCCTGGCTAGAGAGAGACGTAGAAGCAGTGGATACCACGTCTGTCGTGGCCAGCGTGGGGCTATGAGGATCATATGGCCCTTGTCTCTCTGGAGTTTGAACAGAGTCTTGGGAATGAGGGGAATGGGTGGGTAGGCATACAGGAAGTCCTGACCCCAATGGAGGTGGAAAGCATTCCTTGTCTGACTGTTCCAAGCCGGAATTCTGGAACAGAATTGGGGAAGTTTGGCATTCTGAGGACTTGCAAACAGGTCTATATCTGGGGTTCCCCAGATTTGAAAGAGTCGAGCAATCTGTTCTGAATGAAGAGACCACTTGTGTGGCAGCAGCACTCGACTGAGTTTGTCTACCAGGAGATTCTGTGTGCCTGGGACATACACCGCCAGTAGGTGAATCTGAAGGCCTCTTGTGAAGGACCAGAGGTGTAGAGTTTCATTGCACAATGCCTGGGAGCCTGTTTCACCCTGTTTGTTTACGTAGAACATGGCTACCTGATTGTCCGTCTGGACAAGGACTGTCTTGTAGCGCTGATAGTCCTGAAAAACTCAAAGAGTGTAGAAGATGGCTCAGAGTTCCAGTAGATTTATATGAAGACAAGTCTCCTGTTTGGTCCAGAGACCTTGAGTGGAGAAATTGTCCATATGAGCCCCCCAATCTGACTTGGACGCATCCTTCATCCAGGTAGCCTGGTGTAGTGGCTGCTGAAAAGGTGACATTAAAAGAAAGTTTTCCAATGTTTGCCACCACTGAAGGGATGAGATTAGGCGTGCAGTTTTTCTGATTTTGTCCCTTAGATAACCTGACGCCTGTGTCCACTGAGAGCATAGGGTCCACTGAGCTGCTCGCATGTGTAGGCGAGAATAGGAGACTACATGTACAGTGGAATCCATATGCCCCAGCAACTGAAGCATTTCTCGAGCAGTCAGAAAAGTTTTCATAGCTGCTTGAGATGCCAGTTGAACTATGCAAGCGCAGTGGGGTTGTGGCAGAAAAGCCTTTGACTGCCTTCTGACAAAATAGATAGTATGATCACTCCACCAGGTTAACAAACCTCACATCAGGTACTAGGCAAAACCAAAAACAATTTCACAAAATTTAAAAGCAGAAAGGAAGGAAACAAAAGCCTCAGAACACAAGGTAATAAACCCAGCTTCAAGATCATAAAGCCAACCTTCCACACATCACAGGCCCTCTATACCTCCTTCCAACCTTTAAAAACCTATTTTCAACAATGACATTCTATTTTACACATTCAGTGCACAAAAAACATACAAACATTGATTTGCCAGAACAAAAACACAAAAAAGAACTTATTTCAACATTTAAACTATTGACCTGGCAAACCAAAGAACCCCCACACACAGTTGGGCAATGCTGTTAGAGAAGCACACCCGTTGGGCAATGCTGTTAGAGAAGCATACTCGACGCTACACATAGGCAGCCCTAAGTGTTTCGCTGAAAAAAGCTTCTTCAGGGAAAACCCCTCCCAAACTGTGCACAAGTCACCGTCTTAACCAGCATCATGTTCATCGGCGCCCATCACACCAGCCATGATCGATTGTTCACGTTATCAGAATATAGAAAGACTAGGGGACATGCAATGAAGCTACAAGGTAAACTATTTAAGACAATAAAAAATTATTTTTTCACTCAACGTGTAATCAAACTCTGGAATTTCTTACCCGAGGATGTAGTAAAAGCTGTTAGTGTAGCTGGGTTTAAAAAAGGTTTGGACAAGTCCCTGGAGGACAGGTCCATAAGCCATTATTAAGAAGGGACCCAGGATATCAATGCTTGACCCAGTACAAGCATTGTGGAACCTGTGTCTTTTGGGGAAACTGCTAGGTACTGTGATAAGGAAGCTTATCATAGCTCAGGAAGGAGCTATAGAAAAGGTGAAGTGACTCTGAACAAGCAACCTGTCAGTTCTGGTAGAAATAAGAAAACAGAATTTTCCCATAAAAGACTACCAGTCCCAGAATGCACCAGGTTTCCAACAGCCATTAGAGGAGCTGAAGTGGGGAAACGTGTGTTCAATCAGGAGGGCTATGAGGTAATCCCCAAGCACTCATCTCAAAGGGCAGGGCCTGATTCAGCACAGCTGCGCTGTGCTAGGGTGGAGCACTCATCAAAACAGAATAAAGGTAGAGTTTATTCTGCAGAGAATTATCCTCATCATCTGGGAGATCCTCAGAATTATCCTCAGTTTCATCTGGGAGATCCTCAGAATCAGCTTGGAGATCCTCAGCTTGGACGTCTTCATCATCTGGAGGATCATCAGGAACAGAAGCCAGACCGGACGGACAGAGAGGGCAAGAAACCCTTTGGAAGAAAGAAGAGAAAAGCATTTGGGAGGTCTAAAGGAGTCCAGAGCAGTACGTATACTGGAAGGCATTCCAAGGGCCAGCATACACCATTGGACTGGGGAAAGCCAGAGGAATGGTGCTGCAGGGCTAGGAATCTCCAGACGGTACCTGTGAGGGAGACGGCTGCACGTGGAAGGGACCCTAAGACCCGTGCCAGAAGGTATGTGAAGAGAGATCCAGTGTCCAGGGATCTGGATTGGAAGGCTGGACATAAGAACTGGACTACATACTGGCCAGGCTATTTAGAGAGGAACTCTAACAGCAATGGAAGCTCAGGTATGAACACTGATCTATGCCCTAGCTATAACCTTGAAAGACAGCAGGGAAACAAGTATTCTCCTGAGAGCGCTACATTGAGAAATTCCTCTGTGCCAATCCATGATATTGAACCCATGATTGTTGAAGAAGGGGGAGCGGTCTTAGATACAGGCTGTGAATATATGGATTGCTCTCTGTCTAAACTCCTTTGGTAATTTTCTGTTACAAAGTACAACAACCATCACAAAGAAATACAAACTTGTTCTTTAATCTACTCAGAAAAGCTCCTGAAGTAGGATTTGAGCCACGCAGTAGAAAGCAAGCCAGCTAAGGGGTTTCAGCTGGGTAACTGCTAGCAATTGAGCCTTACCTAATTGCTTGTGAGCTCTGAGGGAATCACTTCTGAGTCTATGTGTGAAGATATAAGAAGTTAACCTGAAAAGAATAGTTTTTCCCTTCTTTGTGGGTTTTGCTTGTTGTTTGAAACACTGCTAAGAAAATATTAGCTAAAGCCTACAGAAAAGACCAGTTTGTTACCAACCAGGTCTTTATTCTTTTGCTTTGATTGCCTGACAAGTTCAACTGTTGTTTTCCTGATTTTGTTTTTCTAAGTTTAACACTGAAAGCAAGTATCCTGTTTTATGTGCTACCAAGCATATCTGTGTTGGGAGAAATAACCCCATAAATAAATATCTTATTGGCTTTACACTTAAGCACAACTAATTATTGTGAGCAGCTGTGTCTGGTGTGAATGGACTGCATTTCCCACAATCCCTTGCAAATCATATTGATATATGCACTTGCCAAGACTGTGAACATTCTCACCCAGGCAGCCGTCTGACAGTACGTATGACCTAGATTGGCCACTGTTGGAAAGAGGATATTGGGCTTGATGGACCTTGGTCTGACCCAGTATGGCATATCTTATGTTCTTATGATGCTGGTTAAGACCCCTCCTGAGACAGGAAGTCTGGGGCTCAGCCTAGTGGGACTGGAAGCACCACCGACAGGGAGAGCAGCAGTGGAAATCAGGGCTGCCTCAGCTACCTGGGGGCAATTAGTATAACTGACGCCCTCTTGCTCTCGACTTTGAAGAGGGTCCTGATGACCAGTGGGGTTGGTGGGAATGCACAGAGTAGGCCTTCAGACCACATAAGATGTGTGAGTGACTACTGCCATAGATTTTGTCAATACTTGTAGTGCAGAGGCTAAGCCGAATGGCAGCACCCAGTATTAGTAGTGGTTTCCCTGAAACATGAAGCGTAGATACTGTCTGTGCAGAGGATGGATCAGTAAATGTGTGTATGCCTCCTTTAGGTCTAGAGAACATAACCAATCATGCTTCAGGCGGTATGGGAGAAAAGTTCCCAGGGAAACCATTTTGAATTCCTCTTAGTCTAGGAATTTGTTTAGGTCTTTGAGATACAAGATGGGCCTGAATCCTCCTCTTTTCTTTGGAATGAGAAAATATGGAGAGTAGAAGCCCATCCATTCTTGAGGAGGAGGAACTCAACAAGAACAGGGTGGACAACTCTTCTCTTCAGAGAGTGCTTTAAAGGGGATAGGTGGGGTAGTCCCTTGTGAAGCTGTGGGGGGGAGGGGGGCAAAGTTTCAAAGTGAAGCATATACCTCCACTGTTCTGAAGTTATGAGGTGCCACCTGTGGGCATAGGAACAGAGTCTGCCTACTATGTGGAAGGGCTAGGGACCCTCCAGAGGCAGAATAGCAATGCTTTCTATGAAGGAGTCAAAAACCAGGCACGGGTTGTGCCTGAGCCGCTGGTTGAAGCTTAGGAGCCTTGGACATTTTGGGTTGGTGAGGGCCCTGCTGCCGCTCTTGAGGATGCTGAGGCTGGTGGGGTAGGAAGGATAATCTCTTCTTATAATACAAAGGTTTCTTGGGAAGAGCCTTCCTTTTGGAAGGGTCAGCCGTTTTCCTGGAAAGGCGTTTGAGGGTGAGATCATTTGTCTCAATCTCCCTGGCTTTTTCTCTCCAACCTTTTCCAAAAGGCTTTTCTCCCATTCATGGGATATTGGCCAGCTTGTCCAGGACCCATTGTTCAAGATCCGATGCCTCCAACTAGGCCATCCTGCGAGCCCCAGTGCAGACTGATGAAGCTCAACTTGTTGACTCAAAGGCATCAAAAGAGGCTCTGGTAATACATTTTGAAGTACTTTGGCCTTGCTTGATTACTGCCTGGAATGCACATCATTTCTCATCCAGAAGCATGGGAGTAAAGGTCTCCAGATCCCTGGTGACATCCTTGAGAAACATGCCCATGTATAGCATGTAGGAGTTTATCCTGGAGGCCAACATGCATGCCTGAAAGCATCGACATCCAAAGGCATCAAGCGTCCTCGAGTCCCTACCTGGAGGCATGGATGGAAAGTGTAGGAAAAAGGGGAGAGCACTATATGTAAAAAAATAATATTAAAGCTTTGGAATACAAAGCTTAAAAAGGAGAAAGGAACAACTGTGGGTTAAACTAGAAAGAAAGAAAGAGAAATCTATTTGCATTGGCGTGATATACAGACCTCCCTAACAGGAGGAAGAGGTGGATGGATAGTTAATTGAAGACAAACACAGCATTACTAGGAAAGGGGAAGTGCTACTGGATAGGGGATTTCAATATGCCAGATGTTGATTGGCACATTCCTGCTGCAGTATCATTTAGAAGTAAGGAGATCCTGGATTCTCTACAGGGAGAACTATTCAGGCAACTGGTAACACAACTCACACGTGAAGGAGCCATACTGGAATTGGTGCTTACCAATGGTGAAAGTGTTTCCGATGTTATAGTGGGAGATCATTTTGCATCCAGTGATCACCAGATGGTGTGGTTCAGTATTAGGACTAGAGCTGTTAAAATCCATTCAAAAGCGAAGGTCTTAGACAGCTGATATTTAATGTTAAAAAATGCAAGGTCATGCATTTGGGCTGCAGCAATCCAAGGGAGCAATATAGCAGGCATGTCCAACTTCGAACAGGTCGTGATCTACTTTTTCTGGCCAAAAGTGCCGGTGATCTACCACCATGAAAATTAAGTTTCAAATAAGTTTCAAATTAAATTTTAACCCAATAAAGTTGGAGGATTCCCCTCCCCCCATTTTTGATGAACCTTCTGCCATTTACTTGGATGTGATCAGCTGTTAAGCAAATTAAGCAAAAACAAAACAGAGAGACTAAGATCCAGTAAGAACTGCGAGGGGAAATGGAAAGTACGTTTTTTCTTAAAGTTTTATTGAGTAATAACTTTCTTTAACTGTATTAATAACTTTCTTTAACTTTTATTGAGTAATTTGTGGTAAATTTAGGTCAAGTATTGATCCAGGCTGATCTTGCATCATCTTTAATATTTTGCTCTTGCTCATTAGTGAGATGTCTGAGCCTGCATTCCATCCACCAGCTTTTTGAAGTTGAGTGAATATTGCGTGAGGGCCAGTCTCAGGGAATTCTGGAGATGTTCATCTGTCATGTTGAAACGTTGTGTACTCTGTCATTTTCAGATGGGAAAACACAGATTCACACAAATAAGTTGAACCAAAACAGGAGTGTACAGCTTCAATGCATCTTCTGAAGTTGGGAAATTTGTCTCTAGGCACTAGCTTCCAAAACGATTCTTGCTCAGCACAGGACTTGAGAAAAATGTCATTTTTAAGGGTTAATATTTCGTTTTCAAGAGATGGTTTGTTCAATGAGTAATTTTTACTGATAGCAGCTGCAGTTTCTTTAATATCCACATCTACTTTGAATGGGTATGACAAGTACTCTACAACTGTTCCACTTTTTTGGAAGTCACAGAATCTATTTTCGAATTCCTGGATAACAGAACAGATTTCTGTCACATACTTCTGGTTCTGAAAAACAAAATTTGGATATTATCCTAGATGGTCCTGCGTATTACGAGAATGATCAAAAAATGTTGTTTGCAAGGTCGGTCATCATTAGCTCAAATTTGCTCTTGTAGGATGAAACTGTACTCATCAACTCGCCAATGCATTTGTTTTTACCCTGTAGTTCAAGGTTCATATCACTTAGCTTGCCTATAAAGTCAGCGAGAAATGCCAGATCACATAACCATTCCTCATCTTCCAACTCTGCTTGGTCATCTCCCCTCTTCTTCAAAAACCTTCTTATTTCATTCAGCAAATCATGAAAACTTTGCAGAAATTTGTGCCTACTTAGCCACCTTACATCTGTGTGAAAAAGGATTTCTGCTGCCCCTTCATCAAGAGTAAGATTGAAAAGCCGTCTTTGAAGTGATCTTCCACGAACTGAATTTACAATTTTGAAAGTGATGTCCATGACAGTCTTTGTATTGAGACTCTTACTTGCCAAAACTTGCTGGTGAATGATGCAGTGGTAAGAAAGGGAAGTCGTCATGCTGTCTACAGAGGACTATGAAACCGTTAACCTCACCTGTCATTGCTGTTGCTCCATCAGTGGAGTGGAGGAGTGGCCTAGTGGTTGGGGCAAGGTACTTCAGGCCGGAAGGTCGGGGGTTCAAATCCCACTAGAGGACAGCAACCTTGGGCCGGAAGGACTGGGGTTTCTAGTCCCACAGGTGCTCCTTGTGGTCTTGGGCAAGCCACTTAACCCTCCATAGCCCATGTTCCCTGTAAAATAGTTATCTCCAAGTTATAATGCCCTGTTCAATGTAATTTCAGTTTGTTCAATGTAAACCGCACTGATGCAGAATAGCGCAGTATATAAGAGAATGCAAATAAATAAATAAATAAAATCAGTAGTGATGGAAACAAGTCTATGCAATGGAAGATTACACTTTGTCACAAAAGAATGGAAAGAACTGAATATTTCCTGACAGGTAGTTCTCCCTTTTAAAGAAATCATTCCATGTAGTTCTTTAACACTGAAGTCTTCAAAAAACATCCGGATAAAGACTAGTAACTGGGCTATGTTTCTTATGTCTGTAGACTCATCCAGTTGGAGTGAGAAAGCAACACAATTTGAAACATCCTCCAACAATTGTTCAGTTGTGTCTCCACACAACTTTTCTATTAGCCGCACGACGGTGTTTCTTGACAATTGTACATCTTGAATAGCAGCTATGATCTCTCTTTCTTATTTTTAAATCCTTCAAAAAGATTGTCAGCTGCTTCAAGAAAACAATCTTTTACAAATTCCCCTTCAGTGAAAGGTTTGCATTTCTTTGTGATCAGGTTGCTGACCTTGAAGGATGCTATGGTTGCATTGACCGAATGTGACCTTGGCTTCACCATCAACTGTTGCTGAGTAGCCAATTTTGATTTAAGTTCTTTGAGCTTCAGTTTACGAATTTCACTTTTGGGTGGAAAATCAGCAAACTTATTGCTGTGCAGAGCCTTATAATGACGTTCCAGATTACCCTTTTTGGGCAAGGACCCTGGGGCGTTACAAATTAGACAACAACACTTTTCTTTCACCATGATGAAGAAGTAGTCCATTTCCCATTCATCATGAAAGTGGTAGGTTTTACTCTTCTTTGGAACACTCATCTTCGTTATACTGGGGTGGCTGGATGTAAGAAGGCCAAATCTGCTAAGATAACAAACAGTTGGATAGAAATGGTCAAGGACAATATCTAGAAAACAAGGTAAACTAATGCCCATAGAATATGAAAAAAGGTCATGGATCTAGAAGCTTCATGGTGTAATTAGACCTTATTTGCTAATTGTCTTTCCTTGGGTCCCTCCAGTCCAGTCCAATCCAGCAAGTGTGGGCTATCTCTCTCCACCAGTAGCTGACTGACCATATCAGATTTCTGATGTCACAGTAGAAGAGCTCCCCCGTTAAGCTCCAGGAATCAGTATTCTATTGACAAAGCAGACTTCAAGACAGTTCTGTAATTTTCTTTCAGTGATGCAGTTTCATTGATAAGCTTTACTCTCTTAATTCCCTGGCTTAGTTTATTATACTATGTACAAAGTGAAGCTGAACCACCACTATACCTGCCATGATGCCAACCCTTGTTCGGGAAAATTTCAGCTAGTGAAGTGATGTGTTTCTTAATGGATTTTTCCCAGAGAACAGCCAGACACACCCATTTCTCTAAAATCTAACACACAAAAAGGTACTCATCAAAAAAGGGAAGGTCCTGGACTGGACTGGAGAGACTCAAGGAAAAAACAACAGGTAAGATCTAATTTCACTTTCCTTATTCGTCCCTCCAGTCCAGTCCAGTACATGTGGGATGTACCAGAGCAGTAACTAATCTTGGGAGGGACCCACAAGTCCGGCATGAAGTATAGAGACCACAAAAAATGCATCGCGTGACGCTTGCACATCCAGACAGTAATGATCTGTGAAAGTACACAATGATGCCCATGTTGCTGCTCTGCAGACGTCCACCAGAGGAACTAGGCCATACTCTGCCCAGGAAGCCGCCTTGGATCTTGTCGAGTGTGCCCTAAGACCTGGCAGCACAGTTTTACTCTTCAACAAATAGGCAGAAACAATCGCTTCCTTCACCGAGCAAGTCACTGAGGCCTTGGAAGCCGCCTCCCATTTACGTGGACCTCCAAACAAGACAAACAGCCTATCAGATTTATGAACTGACTCCATATATGATAACAATATAAAACTGCACAAATCAAGCAAATGTAGCTGAAGATCTTCTTTGGATTCCACAGGGAATGTAAAACTGGAAGAGCTATGATTTGCTTCAGATGAAAACGTGAAAACACTTTGGGTAGAAAGGAAGGAACCGGTCTCAAACCCACCTTTTCCTTGGGCATGACCAGGAAGGATTCCCTGAAAATGCTGCTCTTAGGATGGTCTCTACTTGTTTGTCAGAAAATTCTTTAAAATTAAATCCAGCCAAAACCACAGCTACGTGGATCACTGGATCAGACTGGGCGCCGTCTTTGGCATCTGTTCTAGGTGGCTCTCCTATTGTCTTTTGTTCTTCTTTCAAATACCTGGGAGTTCATATTGATTCAGCACTTTCTTTCTCAACCAACATTAGTGCTTTGGTGAAATCCTCCTTTGCCACGCTACGCCGCTGTAGGGCACTATGCCCTCTCCTTGATCCTTCCGCTTTTACAACTGTGCTCCTAGCCACGGTAATCGCACGTTTAGACTACTGTAATGTCATTTTCTCTGGTCTTCCCCAACAGTCACTAAAGAAAGTTCAATCAATACAAAACACTGCCGCCTGCTTGCTCTCAGACGCTCGTAAAACATGATTATATCACTCCAATTCTTATTAACCATCACTGGCTCCAGGTTCCCCAACGTATATCGTTCAAACTTTTGACCCTTGTATATAAAACTCTTGCAGGTAAGGCTCCCCTGTATCTCTCCTTTCTAGTTTCTATCTATGTTCCTTCTCGTTCTCTGCAGGCATGTCAATCCTTCGCAGAACTCTACTAATTACAAATCAACTAGATGTTCTGTTTTTTCTTCCCTTGCCACCTCCCTATGGAATTGTCTTCCTTCTTATATTAGATTAGAACTCCCTTTGCCAAAATTTAAGTCCCTACTAAAAACCTAGGTGGGTTTGAGCAAGCTTTCGGCTCTCTTGCCCCATAGGCTGCAAGTGCTCTTGGCATGGATTGTTGTTTGCTGTAATTAATTTTATATTGTTTGTTTATGTTCTGGTATTTTTGATTTCTGTTGGTTGAAGTATTCTCGTAGCTGTCCTGTACTTTATTCTAGTTTCTTTCCTTGTTTCATATGTTATTTGATTTTATTATTGTAAACCACTCTGTATGCACCACAAATGGCAGTATATTAAATCAAAATAAACCATAAATATAGGGCAAGATAGGGCTTGAAGTTCTGAAATCCATCGAGGCGAAAGAGTAGCTACTCACCCGTAACAGGTCGAGGCCTCAGACGAGGTCCTGGCTCTCGGAGGCGTAGGGGAATCGGGAAACATTTTGTCGTGCTGCTGCTGGCGGCTCCTCAAGACCTTAGAAGACATTTTCTTACACAGGCCACAGACTGCTGGGTCATAGTCCAGGCCAAGGCACCAGAGGCAGCAGTCATGCGTGTCGGTTAGGGACACGATCTTCCCACACCAATCACACTTTTTAAATCCTCTGGTAGCCATGGGGGGAAAAAGAACCCCAGCAAGGTTGAAGACCCTTTGGGCTGCCAGCGAGGAAAAAAGCACAAAGACGCCCAAAAGAAAAATTTAAAAAAAACGTAAGGAATCGACCTGATACAGAGGCACCAAGACCGGGGCGGGAAAGGTACCGGCGCAAGACCGGAGACAAGCAAAATGCCAGAAAAAAATCAACTTTTTTCAGGACAAAAACAGATGACATCTGGTGGGCTCTGCGGAGAAAAGGAGACCGAGCAAGATGGCACCCTTGGGCGGGAAGAAAACCACGCATGCGTAGTAGCAATCCCAAAGGCTTTAATAGACACTAAGAAGAATGCTTTCAGAGTAAGGTCCTTCAGTGAAGCCCAAGTCAGAGGCAAAAAGGGCACGCCGGTTAAAGCAGAAAGCACTAGGTTGAGGTCCCATGGAGGAATTATAACCCACACTTGTGGGCGTACACGTCTCACTGCTCTGAGGAAGCGAGTTACATCCGGGTAAGCAGCACACACCACCTGCAACATGAAAGAGCTGCTACCTGGACCTGTAACGAGTTCAAAGCCAGCCCACTGTCCAGCCCCACCTGCACTAAGGCCAAGACATCCGGGAGCGAGGACGAAAATGTCGAAACCAGTTATCATCACACCAACTTTCAAACAATTGCCAGAGCCTTACATAAGCTCAGGATGTAGTGCGTTTCTGAGCTTTTAACAGAATGACCACCACAGATGTAGAATAGCCCCTATGCTTCAACTGCGCCCTTTCAAGAGCCAGGCCTTAAGCGGCATGCGAATCGGCCCCTGCAAAAGCAGATTGATTCTGTTCACGAGGTGTCATGGACTGACTATCAAGAGTCATACCATGGCCTGTGGGGCAATCCGGAGCAATGAGGATCACCTAACTGCTGTGGACCTCTATGCATTGGAGAAGACGGCCTATGAGGTTCCACGGAGGAAAAAACATACAAAAAACCCTCTGTTGGCCACTTTTGAGCCAGGGTATCGAGCCCTTCAGACACGTGCTCCCTGTGTCTGCTGCAGAACCTTCACTTTAGTGTTGTACATGGAGGCCATCAGATCCATGATCGGTATGCCCCAACGAATAGTGATGTCATGAAAAACTGCTGCATTCAATTCCCATTCTCCCAGATCCAACCGGTGGCGACTGAGAAAATCTGCTTGAACGTTTTCTCTGCCTACCACATGAGCTGCTGAGAGAGCTGCAAGATTCTCCTCTACCCATAGCAGCAGGTGTTGAATTTCTCCCGCTAATATTGCACTGCCCGTGCTCCCATGGCAATTGATGTATGCTACTGTAGTTGCATTGTTGGAACAAACTGGTAAATCAGAGAATGGAAGAACTAGAGACACAGAAAGAATGCCCTCCTCTCCAGCTGATTGATGGACCAAGCACTCTCCTCCAGCGTCCAGCATCCCTGCGTCACCTGCAACTCACAAAACGCTCCCCACCCTGTGAAGCTGGTATCAATCATTACCAGAATCCAGTTTGGTGGCTCCAGCGGCATTCCTGCTGCTAGGTGCTCTGGCTGCGGCCATCAGGAGAGTCACGCCCTCATGTCCAGTGGACAGATAAGCTTCTTTGACAGAGGATGGTGCTGTAGGGACAACGAGAGAGCACAGCATGTTGTAGAGGTCTTTTGTGTGCTCATGCCAAGGGCACTAAGTCCAAGGCTGACGTTATAGATCCCAGGAGTTGGAAGTAGTAATATGCTGAGGGCACTCTCATGGCAAGGAAACTCCACACTTGGTACTGATTCTTCTGTGCCTGCTCAACCAGCAGGAAAACAAATCCCACTTTGGTATCGAATCGTGCTGTCAAGTAGACTAGATTCTGTATGGGCTTAAGCTTGCTTTTGGCTAGACTGACCACTGTCGCCCACTCACCCTCCCAGAGGCCTTAGTGTGAGTAAGGTGAGCGGGGTAATGTTCTTCTTGAGGCTGTGAACCACTATTTTGAGGCTTGGTAAAGCCTTCTGGGTATTGTAGTTCAATAGCTTATGAAGTAAATAGTTGTGCACGAGATAGTAAGGTAAAAATAGGATTTATTCCCTTCCCAGGGTTGGATTTTAACCTTGAAAATACAGCAACATAAAGTCCATACTTCTGGTACAGTGAAACAAAAGGATAACCAAACTTAGGCAATGCTTGTCTTCAGCTTCTTAAGGTAACACAAAAAGGCATAGAAAACAGTTTAACTTCCAAACACTCTTTGGACTGTTTTCCTTCTTATAATAATAGTATAGCAATACTAGCATAGAGAGTGTATGCTATCTGACAGCGTGTATGTACACAGTCCATGAATATCTCCGTGTCTGGAGCTTGGTAAAAATCACATTGCATACCATCAACGTCCTCCTCAGCTTCCCGTGGGGTGAACTCTTTTCCCTGCTTAATCACTTCCTCTGCAAAGGGTAAAAGGTTCCCTTCCCCCAACAGCCTAGAGGGGCCTGGGTGTTTACCATAATTACTATTGGCTCTTTCACACAGCTCCTGGTACATACAAGGAACTTGGTTAGATTCCTCTGCTCTGCTATTAGGTGGTATTTTCCTACCTTCCAGCAAACTCCTTTCCAGGAACCTCCCTTGGCTGCAACACGGCTCAAGGTAAAACTTTTCTTTTCTGCTTTTCCTGGGTTTTCTCACAGGCAGAAGCTCAGCTTCTGGGAAATAAACTTTTCCTTCAGAGTACTTAGCATTATAAGATTGAGACTGCCTTATCTGGGTTTTAAAGCAATGTTCTTTGCTTTCTGGGGAATAGAGTTCCTCAGTGCACTGACTAGCCGTGCACTGCCTCCTACAGCGTGGAACTGCCTGTCTCTTTGGGTCAGCGTGCCTCCCACGACTCCCTTCTTCAGAGGAGCTTTCCTGGGTGAGATTGGGACTCCCTTCCCTTCTCTCGTCCTTCCACTCTGTTCCCAAGACAGTTCTCCTTTGGCTGGGTCCTTGGTTAATTCTTCTCCTCCCTCTCTCCTCACTACTCCCAGCTAGGGGATTTTTAAATGTGTTGCCTTTCCCGTTTGCTTGGGCTCCGCCCCTCATCAGCTGCCTCCCCTCTCCTAATGAGTCATGGGTTAGCTCCTGGTTTGGGCGTTCCCTAGTACTGTGTGACATAGTTTGTTTGGGGTTTCTATGCCAACCTTCCTCCATGTTTGCCTTTGACCTGTCAAAAGTGGATTCATTCTGAAGTACATTCTCTGTCTCCCTGGGCTCTGATCCTTGTGCCTCATGACACCACCCAGCCCAGATTCTGCAGGAAATCCACCAGCTGTTGAGTGGTAGTTACATTCTCAGCCTCTGACTTTGCCCTGATCAACCTATTGTCCAGGTAAGGGTGCACTAAGATACCCTCTTGCCTTAGAGCAGCCGTCACCACCACCACCACCACCACGGTCCAAGGAGCAGTGGCCAGACCAAACAGCAATACTCGGAAATGAAAATGTCCCATTAGCACAACAAATCACAGGAAATGCTGAAGATCTGGTCAAATTGGAATATGGAGGTACACTTCTGTGAGATCCCAGAGCCGAAAGGAACTCGCCCTGCCTCACTATGAAAATAACCAAGCATAACGTTTCCATGTGGATGTGCAGCAATTGAAGGATCAGTTTACATGCTTGAGATCCAAAATGGGCCAAAAAGAACCTTCTTGCTTGGGAATCAAGAAGCAAATGGAGTATCTACCTAATTCACATTGGTCATTTGGAACCGGCATTACTGCCTCTAGGTTCAGCAACCACTGAAGTGTGTCCTGAACCACCCACTTCTTTGAAAGGACCTTGCAGGGTGATTGCACAATGGTCTCGGAGAGGGGCCGAGCAAACTCCAGCGTGTACCCCTCTTGAATTACTTCCAGCACCCACTGGTCAATAGTAATACTGGCCCAGGCAGAATAAAACTGTTGTAACCGACCTCCTACTGGAACTACCTCCGCCTGGGATTGCCTCGCTCCACTGGGACTTTTTGGAGGGATTGAAGGGGCAGAGTATTAGCCCCTGTTGAATTCTCTGTAGCCTCAAAAGAGCTAACCTCTTGGAGGATAGCATTCCCATTGGAAGGGGGCAAAGCGCATTGATCAAAACTTTCTATAGTCCCTAGATTGGCCCCTGGGGGCATTCCCGTCTTGGCACTTTAGGGCAGTCTTTCAGCAACCGGGATTCCTTAGAATCTCCCGGATCCTTGACAAGATGGTCCAGTGCTTCCCCAAAAAATAATCTGCCCTTAAAAGGCAGCTTGCTGAACCTAGTCTTTGAAGAGACATCCACAGACCAGTTTCTTAACCAAAGAAAGCATTGAGCCGCAATAATAGAGGCCATAGTTTTAGCTGAAGCAAGCAGGTCATAAAAGGCATCTGCCAGGTAAGCAGAGGCTGACTCCAGCTTGGCTGCCTCTGGCATTGCAGCTGGAGAGTCCAAATCCGCTGTCAGCAATCCTTGAATCCAGCAGATGGAGGCCCTGGTCGCATAAGCCCCGCATATTGAAGCCTGAAGGGTCAAGACACAAGTATTGAATGCCTTCTTTAAGAGAGTCTCAAGCTTGCGGTATTGCAGATCCTTTCACCATTCCTGTGGAAGGTGGAGCATGGTTGTCAACACTCTCGCCCTCTCATTCAACCATCTCCTCTCTCTCTAAGGCAGTGGTTCTCAACCTTTTTTGTACCGTGACCCCGTTTACCGTTGGTCAACTTGTGGTGACCCCCAATGATAAAATCAAATGCGTCTCTCTTCCTTTACCGTTAACGCATTGTCGCTGTAATCATTTGTTGAATTATTAATATATTATAGGCCTTTGCAATATGTTTTTATTTATAAAATACTTATTTAAACCTCAATAATTAATCACAACAAGTAACAATATTTGATTTCAAAATTATGATGATTTTGTAGTCAAATCACTAATATGAAATAAAATTATTTTTTCTACCTTTGTCTGACCAATTTATTCTCTGATCATGCTGGTCCCGATCTGAGGCTTCTGCTTTCCTGTCTTCTCTTAGCTCTCTTTCTGTGGTCTATGGTCCGTCTCCCATTTCTTATCTCTTCTTTCGTTTTCTTCACTTCTTTCCAGTCCCAGTAACCCTCCCCAGTATCAGCCCCTTTCCAGTCCTCACTCCCAGTACCTTCCAATGTCAACTTGCATTCCCATGACTGCAACTGGTGTCCATTCCCTTCCAGTCCCCCTCCTTCCCCACTGACCAGTCCCTTCTAGTACAAATACCATGGCAGCCCCTCTCAGATCCACTCCCTTCCAGTTCCATTCTCCCATCCCCTCATATCAGCCCATTTGTAGCCTTAGCCCCCAGTTTTCTTCCAGGGCCAGCAGCCCTATCCTCCCCTCCCCACAATCAGCCCATTCCCAGTCAAAGCCCCCCAATCAGCTCACTTCCAGTGCTAATCCCCCCTCAACCCCATTACCAGTGCTAGCCTCCCCTAATCAGACCAATACCAGTCCTACCCCCCATCAGCTCATTACCAGTCCTAGCCTCCCCTAATCAGCTCATTTCCAGTGCTAGCCCCCCCTTAACCCCATTACCAGTGCTAGGCTCCCCTAATCAGCCCATTACCAGTCCTACCCCCCCCCCCCATCACCAGTCCTATCCCCCAATCAGCCCATTACCAGTTATACCCCCTATCAGCCCATTACCAGTCCCAACCCCCCCCTTGATCAGTCCATTCCCAGTCCTAGCCTTCCCTAATCAACCCATTACCAGTCCTAGCCCCCTCCCATCTGCCCATTACCAGTGCTAGCTCCCCCATCAGCCCATTATAATCCTAACCCGCACTGTCTCTCGCCTCTGTCCAGCATTTATCCCCTGTCTGTCCAGTATGTCCCCGTCTCTCCCTTTTGTGCATGCCAGCCCCCCTCCCTCCATCCCTGCATGTCAGCCCCCCTCTGTCCATGTCAGCCCCCCTCCCTCCCTCCATGTCAGCCCCCATCCTTCCATCTATCCATGTCAGCCCCCTCCCTCCCTCCCTCCATGTCAGCCCCCCTGTCCATGTCAGCCTCCCTCCATGTCAGTCCCCCCTCTATCCATGTCAGCCCCCTCCCTCCCTCCCTCCATCTATCCCTCCCTCCATGTCAGCCCTCCCCTCCCTCCCTCCATGTCAGCCCCCTCCCTCCATGTCAGCTCCCCTCCCTCCATCCATCCATATCAGCTCTCTCCCTCCATGTCAGCCCCCTCCCTCCCTCCATCCATATCAGCTCCCTCCATCCATCCATATTAGCTCCCTGCCTCCATGTCAGCCGCCTCCCTCCATCCCTCCATGTCAGCCCCCCTCCATCCATCCATATCAGCTCTCTCCCTCCATGTCAGCCCCCCCTCCATCCATCCATATCAGCTCTCTCCCTCCAAGTCAGCCCCCTCCCTCCATCCATATCAGCTCTCTCCATGCCAGCCCCCCTCCTTCCATCCCTCCATGTCAGCCCCCTCCATCCATCCATATATATCAGCTCTCTCCCCTCCATGTCAGCCCCTTCCCTCCCTCCCTCCATCCATATCATCTCCCTCCCTCCATCCATATCAGCTCCCTCCCTCCATCCATCCATATCAGTTCCCTCCCTCCATCCATCCATCCATGTCAGCCCCCCCTCCCTCCATGTCAGCCCCCCTCCCTCCATCCATATCAGCTCCCTCCATGTCAGTCCCCCTCCCTCCATGTCAGCCCCCCCCTGTCCATGTCGATGTCTGCCTCCCGTCCAATGTAGCCGCGGCTCCCTGCCTCTTAGGGAACCGCGGCTGTGCCTATAAAATCATTGCGGAGCCCTTCCTGTCTCGACGGGCTCCGTGCAGCATTGTCCCGCCTCCAAAGGAAGTGGTAAACAACTTCCTTTAGAGGTGGGACAATGCTGCACGGAGCCCGTCGAGACAGGAAGGGCTCCGCAATGATTTTACAAGCACAGCCACGGTTCCCTAAGAGGCAGGGAGCCGCGGCTACAGAAGAAGGAGTCAGTGAGTTTGCCGCTGCCGAGAAGCGGACTCGGCAGCGGCAGCAACTTCTGCACATTTACATTTTTTTTTTAACGAGGCGACCCCCGCTAAATCCTGTGGCGACCCCCGTGGGGGTCGCGACCCACAGGTTGAGAACCGCTGCTCTAAGGCAACCTCACCCTCGTTTCCGCCATACTGTCTCCTCTCTACCCCATACTCTGCTACTCCTTCTTCTCTCATCCGGCGATATCAACCCCAATCCTGGCCCCCCTAGCTTCCTGTCTCGCTCTGAGAAGAGGTCTTCATGCAACATGTCTAATCTTATCCACATCCCTCTCCTTTCCCTTTCTGCTCTCCCTTTCTCATGTACCTTGTGGAACGCACACTCTGTCTCTAATAAACTTGCTTTTACTCATCTCTTCATTTCAAATGCTCTACATCTTCTTGCTCTGAGACCTGGCTCCTCCCAGATGATACCGAATCTATTGCTGCTCTCTGCCAAGGGGGCTACCAGTTCTCCTACATGCCTCGTCCCACTGGCCATAGTGGTTGTGTTGGGTTTCTACCCTCCCATTCCTGCCAATTCCAACCCCTCCTCCTGCCTCAGTCTCACTCCTTCCTCTCGTAAGTCCACTCCTTCCGCCTCTTCACTCCGCTTCCCCTCTGGGTAGCTGTTATTTATCGACCTCCCGACAAGTCTGCTTCTACCTTTCTCAACGACTGACTCATGGCTTTCTTTCTCGACTCCTCTTCCCCCACTCTCATTCTTGGGGACTTTAACATCCATGTCGATAACCCCACTGATCCTCATACTTTAAAGCTCCTCTCCCTTAACTCCTCATTTAACCTCCAACTTTGTTCCACTGCCCCCACTCACCAACATGGCCACTGCTTGGACCTAATATTCTTCTCCAGCTGCTCAACCTCGAACCTCTGTAACTCAATTCTTCCCATATCTGACCATCACCTTTTAAACTTTAATCTTCATCACCTGCTGCCTCAGCCTCTTCCTGTCTCCTCTAACCTATTTAGAAACCTTCATGATATTGATCCCTTGGCTCTCTCCTCCGCCATTTCCTCATCTCTTTCTTCCACTCTGTCATCCACAACTGTTGATGAGGCAGTAAATTTCCTATAATGCTGCACTCTCCTCAGCTCTGGATGCTCTCGCTCCCCTCATCCCACATCCTGTGAGATGTTCTGCACCCCAACCCTGGCTTTCATCCACTACCCGCTATCTACGTTCCTGTGCCCGTTCTGCTGAGCGTACTTGGATCAAATCCCGTGCAGACCTCCTACACTTCAAATTCATGCTTGTCTCTTTCCAATCAGCCATAGTTCTTGCCAAACAGGACTACTATGTCCATTTAACTCTCTTGTCTCTGATCCCTGCCGTCTCTTTACTACTCTCAACTCTCTCCTCAAAGTTCCCCAACCTCCGATCCCCCCCTCCCTTTCTGCCCAAACCTTGGCTATTTCCATGACAAAATCCACAAGATTA
This sequence comes from Ichthyophis bannanicus, assembly GCA_033557465.1. Classification (NCBI taxonomy): domain Eukaryota; kingdom Metazoa; phylum Chordata; class Amphibia; order Gymnophiona; family Ichthyophiidae; genus Ichthyophis; species Ichthyophis bannanicus. The sequence goes on along the minus strand of CM066035.1, from coordinate 140,145,107 downwards.
CCCTCCAATTCCCCACAAAACCAACTACTTCCACCCCTCCCCCTCTTCGCTCCCAACCCTCCCCCCCACCACCTCTCCTACCCTCTCTTCCTTTGCTGCGATCTCTGATGAGGAAACTGCACACCACCTTTCTTCTTCCAAACCCACCACCTGCTCCCTCTGATCCTATCCCCACCTCTTCCACTGTTGTCCCGTCCATCTCCCATATTCTCAACCTATCACTCTCCACTGCAACAGTCCCTGCTGACTTCAAACATGCTGTGGTCACACCTCTCCTCAAAAAACCCTCACTCAATCCCACGTCCTAATTATCGACCCATCTCTCTCCTTCCCTTCACTTCTAAACTACTCGAACGTGCGGTTCTCCACCGCTGCCTCTACTTCCTCTCCTCTGATGCCCTCCTCGATCCCTTACAGTCCGGCTTGCGTCCTCTACACTCTACTGAAACGGCTCTCATCAAAGTCTCCAGTGACTTGTTCCTGGCAAATCCAAGGGCCTTTACTCCGTCCTCATCCTTCTTGACCTCTCTGCTGCTTTCGACACCGTCGATCACACCTTTCTCCTTGATACCGTGTCCTCGCTTGGCTTCACGGGCTCTGTACTATACTGGTTCTCCTCTTATCTCTCCCACCGCTCCTTCTGTGTGTGCTCTGGTGGCTCCTCCTCTTCTGCAACCCCGCTCCCAGTTGGTGTACCCCAAGGATCTGTTCTGGGTCCGCTCCTTTTCTCCCTCTATACCCAGTCCCTTGCTGCGCTTATCTCTTCCCATGGTTTTCAGTACCATCTGTATGCCGATGACTCCCAGATCTACCTCTCTACGCCCAATATCTCTCCGGCAATCCAGACCCAGATCTCTGCCTGCCTCTCTGACGTTGCTGCCTGGATGTCTCACCACCGCTTGAAGCTGAACATGGCCAAGACTGAACTTCTTATTTTCCCCCCTACAACCTCCCCTCCTCTTCCTCCCTTCTCAATCTCTGTGGATAACTCTGTAATCCTTCCTGTTCCCTTGGCCCGCAATCTGGGGGTAGTCTTTGACTCCTCTCTCTCTTTCTCCTCACTCATCCAGCTCGTAGCCAAGACCTGCCGTTTCTTTCTCTACAACATTAGCAAAATCCGTCTCTTCCTCTCTGAACACACTACTAAAACGCTTATCCACTCCTTGATCACCTCCCGTCTCGACTACTGTAACCTGCTCCTTGCTAGTCTCCCTCTGAGTCACCTCTTTCTCCTTCAATCTGTTCAACACTCTGCTGCATGTCTAATCTTCCGCCAGCCTCGTCATGCCCATGTTACGCCTCTTCTCAGGTCACTTCATTGGCTCCCTATCCGCTTCCAGTTCAAACTTCTCCTGCTGACCTATAAGTGCATTCACTCTGCGGCTCCTCAGTATCTTTCATCTCTTATCTCTCCTTATAACCCCCCTCGGGTACTCCGCTCTTCTAGCAAACTGCTTCTATCTATCCCTTGCATTCCTACTGTTAACTCCAGACTTTGCTCCTTTCACCTTGCTGCACCTTATGCCTGGAACAAACTACCTGTGTCTGTACGCCAGGCATCTTCTCTGGCCCTCTTCAAGTCCAGGTTGAAAGCTCACCTCTTTGCTGCTGCTTTTGGATCTTGACTCACCTGATCTCCTTTTCTCCCCCTCCCTTGTTCCACCCCTGCCTACACCTTCAGTGTTTGTGTGTTTTGTCTTGACTAGATTGTAAGCTCTGATGAGCAGGGATTGTCTCTTGCATGTCTATGCTGTACAGTGCTGCGTACGACTGGTAGCGCTATATAAATGCTAAATAGTAGTAGTAGTTTTCTTGGTCACAGCGGAGACTAAGGCATCAACCTTGGGCATTCTGAGGAGGTCCTTTTCCTCCTGTTGAATAGGGTGCAGGCGATCCCATTCCGCCTGTCATCTTCTTGACTCTATGGACCAGAAAGGAGTCTCGAGAACACTGGAACCCCTGTAACAGGGGATACTCCAAGGGTTCCTCAGCTAGTGCAGGAGCAGGGAAAATATTTAGTGCTGCTAGCGAATGACTAAAGCAGGTAGCTCCTCTCTGTAAAAAATACGCACCACATTGGGTTTCTTCCCCAGAGGGATCTCTCCCTCTTCCAGCTTCTGCACTACCTTTTCCCCCCCAGAGGTCCAAGGGACCTTCAAAGGGATCCTCAGAGTTTGGAGACGGAGGAGAGTCCTGGCCCACCCAGGAAGCATCCTCAACTTGCTTCTTTAAACGTGGAGGGTCCCCTGCACGTGGGTGCCCTCCTGCAGAGTGTCAGATAATTTCTCTAATGCAGATTTAGCCGAGGGTCTTAAGCTCCAAGCTGCTGCCCTGCTTTCATTTCAAACAATATGCTTTGTGTAATAGTAAAACAAAATCCAATGAAAAAGCAGCATCTGACACGTCAGAAATATCTGAATCTGCTGTCCCTGGTACTAAAATGTGATGAAAATGCTGTTTGCTTTCTTTATCCTTCTCTGTGGAGAAAATGGCAGCCAGAAGTGGAAATAGCTGTGGTTCCCGCTAAAACCGCTGAAGTGGAGAATGCCTACCTTGAAGGCCCTGATTCTGCATCCACCTCACCCCCACCCCAGACCACAAAAAACAGCTCCATGGACCCGCCCTGTCTCACACACACATGGCAGACCCCTTCCAAAATCAAACCGCAACTCCTCCCATACGCAACCCAGTGTTTGGGGGGGGGGGGGAGGGTCGACAACATGCACAGACCCATGGCAAAAAAATTCCAGCAGCCCGAAGAGAGAGAGAACAAAAGTATTTTACACACCCTTCAAAGCTCCCCACAAGAAAAAAAACTAGAACTGTACACCGCTGAACTGACATGGTCTGTAAAATAAACGCAGACACCACTGGCTGCTGATTGAAGCTAAATCTAATTATTTTCCCTTTTTTTTTTTTTTTTTAAATTTTAAAGGCACGGAGCTCTCAATGTAGGACAGTACTTGCAAAAAGAAAGCATGATAAACCTTACTTCAGGTATTCTAGGCTGTCCAGCTGGGGGAGGGGGGGGAAGGACCTAGACCACCAGGTTATTTAACCCCTGGGCAGCACCTGACCCACTCAAAAGGTCACAGTACAAAAAAGGTAGACCCTGCAAACTGCCAACCCTCACTTATATAAAGCTCGGCATAGAATGATATTCAGCTAAAAAAACAAGGCAATCTAGCTGTTTCTGTTTTGTCTATGTTGTCTCTCTCTCTTTTTTGTTTTGGTAAGGTCTAGGCCAACAACCCTTTCAGTGAAGTCCAGCCATGTAAAAGCCCCTCATCCAGCTGATGGAGAATGAGATATTGATTCCTAGAGCCTAAGGGGGGAGCTATTCTACTGTGACATCAGAAATCTGACATGCTCAGTCTTCAGCTGCTGGTGGAAGGAGATAAAGCACAGTTACTTACCTGTAACAGGTGATCTCTGGGAACAGCAGGAATTAGTCCTCACATATGGGTACGTCGGTACCGACGGAGCCCGTGCGGGAAAGCTCCCCAGCTTCTTAGAATAGAAGCTTTTGGGACCTCCCACTGCACATGCGCACTGCCTTCCCGCCTTCCTGAACAGCTCTCCTCAGTTTCGAGTTTATAGCTGAGTCAACAGAGAGAGGACAGGAAGATAGATAGATAAAAGATACAACTCCTAGGGGAGGTGGGTGGGTTGTGAGGACTAATTCCTGCTGTTCCCAGAGATCACCTGTTACAGGTAAGTAACTGTGCTATCTCCAGGAACAAGCAGGAATAAGTCCTCACATATGGGGACTCCCTAGCTTAGATGCATGGGATCCCCTGTAAAGGTTCGCCATCTTCGTATGGATCTCAGGCATCCATTCTGGGAAGGTGGGCAGGAGTTGTTTAGGAATGGAACAGGTGCTTGAGGACAGCCTGGCCAAACAAGGCATCCCGGCGGGAGTCCTTGTCCAAACAGTAATGGGCTGTGAAGGTATGAACCGAGGCCCAGGTAGCGGCTCGACAGATCTGATCTATGGAAACAGAGTGCAGATGAGCCATAGAAGTTGCCATGGCCCTCACATTGTGAGCAGTGACATGGCCTTCCAGAGAAATGTTTTTGCTCTGGTAAGCAAAAGAAATACACTGAGCAATCCAATTGGAAAGTGTACGCTTGGAGACTGGAAGTCCCAAATGGGAAGGATCAAAGGCCACAAAAAGTTGAGAAGACTTTCGATGTGGCTGAGTCCTATTAAGGTAAAAAGCGAGAGCTCTTTTACAATCCAGAGTATGAAGGTTCCTCTCTGCATTGGATGCATGAGGAGCTGGAAAAAAGACAGGTAGATATACCTCTTGATTAAGATGAAAAGGCGAGACCACTTTAGGCATAAAGTGGGGATTCGTCCTAAGGACCACCTTATCATGATGAAATCTTGTGTAAGGTGGATTAGCCACTAAAGCCTGCAGCTCACTGATGCGGCGAGCCGAAGTGACTGCAATGAGGAAGATGACCTTCCAGGAAAGAAATTTCAAGGAGGTGGAAAACATTGGCTCAAAAGGTGGCTTCATAAGTTGACCGAGCACTAGATTCAAATCCCATGCGACCGGGGGTGGTCTGATGGGAGGTTTAGTGAGAGTCAGGCCTCTCATGAATCTTGCAACAAGAGGATGAGAGGAGATAGGTTGTCCATTTATATGTTTCAAGGATGCTGCAATAGCACTTAAATGGACTCTTACCGAATTCGTCTTGAGGCCTGCATTGGATAGATGCAGGAGATAATCAAGAAGAGAATTCAAAGGAAGTGCCAGAGGGTCAAGACCCTGCTGAGCACACCAAATGGAAAAACGTTTCCATTTGAAAGCATAGGAACGCCTGGTAGAGGGTTTCCTAGAGGCAGAAAGGATATCTTTCACTGGTTGGGAAAGATGAAAGTCTTGAAGGCTTAAGCCTTCAGTAACCAAGCACTGAGGTGAAGGGATTTGGGGTTTGGGTGCCACAAAGTCCCCTCCTCCTGAGACAGGAGGTCTGGCGCAGCTCCCAGATCCAAGTAGGATCCCTGGGAGAGCTGTAGAAGTAGAGGGAACCACACTTGGCGTGGCCAGCGTGGAGCTATGAGGATCATAGTTCCATGATCCCTCTGGAGTTTGAACAGAGTCTTGGGAATCAAAGGAATGGGTGGAAAGGCATATAGGAATGCCTGATTCCAATTCAGGAGAAAGGCGTCCGTAGCCTGAGCTCCCTGACACGGAGTTCTGGAACAGAACCGGGGAAGTTTGGCATTCCACGGACTTGCAAAGAGGTCTATGTCCGGGGTCCCCCATTCCTGAAAGATTCGGTTTATTTGGTCCAAATGTAGGGACCATTCGTGTGGCAGCAGAACTCGACTGAGCCTGTCTGCCCGAGAGTTTTGAACTCCTGGGAGATACACTGCTAGCAGGTGAATCTGATGCTCTCTGGCGAAGGCCCATAGTCTTAGAGCTTCGTTGCAAAGCGACAGAGAGCCCGTCCCTCCTTGTTTGTTTATGTAAAACATGGCCACCTGATTGTCCGTCTGAACTAGGACAGTGAGGTTGGCTAGGAGGGAGTGGAAGACCTTGAGGGCAAGGTAAATTGCTCGCAGTTCCAGAAGATTGATATGAAGGGTGGTCTCCTGTAGAGACCAAGTGCCCTGAGTGGAGAGAGTTTGCAGATGGGCTCCCCACCCTGTTTGGGAGGCATCTGTTGTGAGGGTTGCTTGGGGTAGCAATGGTTGAAATGGAGCCCCCAACAACAGATTCTTGGTGGAAGTCCACCAGTGGAGGGACCAAAACAGACGATCGGAGGTTTGTATTTGGTCTGAGAGCGCTCCTGACGCCTGAGTCCACTGAGTGGCCAGGGTCCATTGAGCTGCTCTCATATGAAGACGAGCATAGGGCACCACATGCACTGTGGAGGCCATATGACCCAGTAGGCGTAGCATTTCCCTGGCTGTCAAGTGAGTGCTGGACTGAGCTTGGGAGGCCAAACTCAGGAGGCGCTGGCCTCGAACATGTGGAAGGTAGGCCCTTGCAGTGATGGTGTCCAACTGGGCCCCTATGAATTCTAGAGATTGAGTAGGGATGAGTTGGGACTTGGGAAGGTTTACTACCAGTCCCAGATACTGCAAAAGGCTCCTTGTGTGGTCCAGGGAAATCTGGGCCTGTGACTGAGTTGGAGCTCGGATGAGCCAGTCGTCCAGATATGGGAAGACAAAGATTCCCATGCCTCTTAGAAATGCGGCTACGACTGCCATGCATTTTGTGAATACTCTTGGAGCAGAGGCTAGACCGAAGGGGAGTACTCTGTATTGGAAATGTTTTCCCTGAAACAGAAAGCGAAGATACTTTCTGTGGGATGGATGGATGAGTATATGTGTATACGCATCCTGTAGGTCTAGAGAACAAAGCCAGTCCTGACCCTGGAGGTAAGGAAGGAGAATGCCGAGAGACAGCATTTTGAATTTCTCCTTGAAGAGAAATTTGTTCAATTCTCTCAGATCTAGGATTGGTCTGAATCCCCCTGTCTTCTTTGGAATGAGAAAATAAGGGGAGTAGAAACCGGACCCTTGTTGAGGAAGAGGAACCTCTTCTATGGCCCCTTGGGCAAGAAGAGAGGAAACCTCTTGACCCAACAGGGTTAGGAGAGATGGGGGAGAATTGAATGGTCTCACCATATGATGGGGAGGAAGGCTGGAGAAATGAAGTTTGTAACCCTCTCGAATGATAGAGAGGGTCCATTGTTCTGTTGTGATTTGTTCCCATCTGGGAGCAAAGTGAACCAACCTTCCGGGTATGGTGAGAGGTTCTGGTTGTGTTAGAACCAGAAGTGGCAAGTTCCCTAGGAGCAAGTCAAAACCCCTGAGGGGTTGGAGCCTGCTGAGCTACAGTAGCTGCTGCAGGCTTAGCTCGTGCTTGTTTGGATTGCTGACGCTTAGCAGTATAGCGAGGTTGAGAAGACTGCTGGCCAGTATTTGAAGCAACTCTGGCCTTCTTATAGTAAGGCCTTTTAAAAGACTTTTTCTTAGTAGGAATTGAAGTGGACTTTGAAAGTCTTTCCAAGGTGGCATTTTCAGCATCCATCTGGGTGGCTTTGATTTGCCACTCTTCCCCAAATAAGTTCTCACCTGTACAGGGCAGATTCCGTAAGCCATCTAGAACCCAAGGTTCCAGATCAGAGGCCTGGAGCCAAGCAAGACGTCGGGCTGCAATAGCAATGCCCGAAGCCCTACTGGCTCCCTCAAAGGAATCATATGCTGCCCTATTAGAGAACTTAGAAACCTCTAAGAGTTGTTTCACTAGGGAAAGGAATCCCTGCTTTTTATCCTCAGGGATAAAGGGGGCAAAATGCCGCACCTTTTTGGCAAGTTCCTCCAGGAACATGCCCATATAGACTGTAGGAATTAATCCTGGCTATAAGCATACTAGCCTGGAAAATTTTCCTACCAAAAGAGTCCAAAGTCTTACATTCCCGTCCTGGAGGGGTGGAAGAGTGCCTTTTGGTACTCCTAATCTTCTTCATTGCAGACTTCACCACAATAGAGTGGTGGGGCAATTGAGTCTTTTGGAAACCAGGAGAAGGAGGGACCCTATACATGGTGTCCAACCTACGGGAATAAGGAGACAAAGTCAAAGGATTTTCCCAGAAATCCATCAGTTGTTCTTGAAGGATTTCATGGATAGGCAGGGTAACTGCCTCCTTAGGGGCCTTTGAGTATCCCAAAATATCCAGTTTTTTGGATCTGGGTTCCTTTTCAGAGGATGTGGTAATAGAAAGGGCTGTAGCCATATCTAAAACAAAGTCCTGGAAGGACAAATCCTCTGGAGGGGACATTCTCCTTTTAGGAGAAGAGGGCTCCTCAGGTAAGTTGAGTGAAAACTCAGCAGAATCATCGGAGGAGTGAAAATCCTCAGAGGAATCGGTGCTTTCCTCTAACGCACGATACGCGTACCGATCGGTATCGATATCGGGCGTATCGGGTATGGAACCGGTATGGAGCGAAAGCCCATACGGTACCGACTTGCGTTTAGAGGTGGACGGCCTCGATACCGGCATGGCGGACGATACCGGTATCGGGCCCGGAACCGCTGAAAGCGGAACCGATGGCGTTGCAGCTTTAATGAAAGCCATGACGGCCTGCTGCATGGACTGTACAGTATCGCCCATGGACGCCATAGCTGCCTGGATGTCGGTACCGGAGTGACCCGGTACCCCAGAGCAGGCTAACAGGTGATCTGTCGAGGCCGTAGCATCGATATCAACCTGAGACCCCTGAATTGGCGTTTTTGGAAGTTGGACTTCCCGCCGGGGTTGTTTGGCTGGGGCAGGGTCCTCAAGTTCTAAGCTAAGAGCCTCTCGATGCTTTGAAGGAGATTTGCTCTTTGAGGACTTGCCCACAGAAGGTTTGGTTACCTGAGATCCATCCGGAGAAGAAGACCTGGATGACTGTGATGCTGTATTCTCTGAAGCAAACAGCACATGGAATTTGTTGGCCCGGTTCTGCAGCCCACGTTTAGACATGTGGGAGCAAGATGGGCAGTCCGGTATGGAATGGTCAGGCCCCAAACATTTCAGACACCAGTCATGGGTGTCTGTGACTGAAATAACAGCATTACATTTGGTACACTTCTTAAATCCAGGGGCTGGCTTCTCCATGAGGAGAAATTGAGTAGGCCGAGAGGCCTCTCTGAAGTGACCAAAAGCTAAAAAATAAGAAAAAAGAATTATAATTTTTTAAAGAAAGAAAGAAAAGACCGGCGATACCGGTATCGGTATGGGGAAGGCAGGTACGCGGTCTAAAGAAACAAATAAAATAACAATTTCTTCAGCGGTGACAGGAACACGACCTGCTGGCTCCGCGGAAAAAGAGAAACTGAGGAGAGCTGTTCAGGAAGGCGGGAAGGCAGTGCGCATGTGCAGTGGGAGGTCCCAAAAGCTTCTATTCTAAGAAGCTGGGGAGCTTTCCCGCACGGGCTCCGTCGGTACCGACGTACCCATATGTGAGGACTTATTCCTGCTTGTTCCTGGAGATCCATACGTACTGGACTGGACGAACGAAAAGGAAGGAAGAGATTTAGTCATGGTCCTAAAGACATGGGCAACTGGAATACAGTTATACATACATACTATTCAGGAGAGACAGGATAGGGTGAAAGGAAGAAAGAGGAGTGCTCTATTATATTATATATATATAAAGTAACAGAACTGTATTATTTATTTTATTTATTTATTTATTTAACAGGTCTTCTATACCGCTTTATCATACATTCAAAGCGGTTTACATAGAACAGTTACAGCAACGAGCTTTACATCGAACAGGGATATATAACTTGGAGGTTAATTTGGATATTACAAATGATTAACAATTGTTTACTATATAGAAGGAAACTGTTACAATGTTATGTAGTCATTCTGTCAAGGTTCATGGTTTTCTGGGTTGGCTCCAAAGTATTCTATGAAGAGGTGGGTTTTCATTGCCTTCCTGAAGTCTACTAGGTCCGTGATTGCTCTTGTTGAGGTGGGGAGATCGTTCCATAGCTGGGGTGCAAACAGGGAGAAGGCTCTCTTGCAGGTGGATTGATTTGCTTTCCTGATGTTTAGTGGGTCTCTAGGTTGTTGTTGTCTGTTCCTCTTCTTGTTCTGGTTGGGGGTGTCTTCCTGATAAGTGGTTGGAGGGTTGCTGAGAAGAGGTTGTTTAATGTTTTGAAGATTATTATTAAGTTTTTGTATTTGGTGCATACGGAGACTGGGAGCCAGTGTAGCTGATGGCGCTTGGGGGTTGTGTGTTTGTATTTTGCTGTTTCAGTAATGATTCTGGCCGCAGTGTTTTGCACCAGCTGTAGCGGGAGGGTAGTTTACTTCAGGAGGCCATAATGGATTGCGTTACAGAAATCAAGTATAGGCATTATTATAGCTTGGCATACAGTTCGGAAGTCGCTGTCGTTGAGTAGAGGTTTGAGTTTGCATAGTATTCTGAGTTTGTGGTAGGCTGATCCAGTTGTCTTTTTAATGTGAGGCTGGAAGCTGAGTTGCTGGTCAAAAATGACACTGAGGTATCTGACTTCCTGTTTATTGTTTATGGTGTGGTCGAAGATCTTTATTGAATCCGGTGGTGAGAATATAGTACTCCTGGTAATGTGTATCCATTCAGATTTTCTGTGGTTTATGAATAGGCTTTGATTGTTGAGCCATTCTGATATTGATTCAAGGCAAGAGGTGATGTGTGTAGTCTGGATGTTTGACGTTTATGGGGGTGAATATCATAATGTCGTCCGCATATATTCTGTAATGGATGTTGAATTGTTTTATAATGTTACATATTAGCTGGATGTAGATGTTGAATAATAATGCTGAGAGAGCAGAGCCTTGTGGGACGCCTTGGTGTTGGGTGAAGGGTTCAGATTGTTGGTTATTGATTTTTTACTTGCTGTGCATGGTGGGAGAGGTATGCCTTCACTGATTGGGTCTTTTGGTTTCAGCTCATTTATTTATGCTGATGACAGTCAATTTTATTGAAATTAATGAATCTATAGAGGCCATGAAGTAACAATTGGATGATCGATTTGTTGTTGCTGAATAGATGGCTTAAACTAAATGCAACTAGAACCGAGTATTGCCTGGGGGGAAGAGACTGGAGGAAACTGGAGGGAGAGAGAAAGAGAGAAAGACAGACACTAGTGGAGGCTGTTTGGAAGGAGAAAGAGAAAGACCGGTGAAGACAGGAAGGGGAAGGGAGAAAAGGTGATGGCAAAAACCAGAAGGATGCTCGGATACAAAGGGGGAGGAAGGGTCAGTAGGGCAAAGGAGGTGAAAGTGCTTCTGTATACGTTTCTGGTGAAACCTCCTTTGGAGTACTGTATGCAATTCTGGTGACCACACCTTCAAAGTATATAAACAGGATGGAGTCAGTCCATAGGCCAGCTACTAAAATGGTCAGGGGTTTTTACCATGAGGCATATGGGGACAGAATCAAAAATCTACATATGTATATTTTGTAAGAAAAGTGGGATAGGGAAGATATTATTATTATTATTATTAATAATAATAATAAACATTTATTAAGCACTTTTAAGCCTAGACAGAGCTGTACAAACACAGATAAAGATAGTCCCTACTCAGAACTTACAATCTAATCAAGATAAACAAGACAAAGTTAGAAAGTGGATAGAATAGGGAAGGGTAAGGAGACACAAGGAACAAGCGATCAGGATCCAAAGGCAGCCTCAAAGAGGTGATACTTCAGCAAAGATTTGAAGAGGTATAGATGAAGCCTGTTGTACAGACTCAGGGAGTTTGTTCCAGGCATAAGGAGCAGCGAGGTGAAAGGACCGAAGTCTGGAATTAGCAGAGGAAGAAAAGAGCTAAGAAAAGGGCGAAGAAAGCTAGTAGAAGAGACATTTAAATACGTCCATGGGATACATGAACAGGAAGCGGGCCACTTTCAACTGAAATGAAGCTCTGGAACATAGGTTCATATAATGATGGTAAAAAAAGGCTAGACTCGGAAGTAACCCAAGAAAATATTTCTTTATGAACAGAGTAGTAGATGTATGAAACAGCCTCCCAGAGAGATGGAGGAGACATGAATAGTATCTTAATTAAAGAAAGCAAGGGGACAAATACAGAGGATCTCTGAGGGAAAGGAAAAGGGTGGAAGAGTTTACTAGTTGGTGCAAGTAGGCAGACTGGCTATGCAATCAGTTTTCTATGCTTCTTGACTTGATGCCATATCCTATGACAAGGAGTTTATAAAATTAGGATAAAAATCTCTGGACAGTTGCAATTGAAGGTTCAAGGCTCCATAACCCAACATAAGCTAGTTCCATGTGAGCTGGAAGCTGAAAAGGAGGCAATTGCTAGGCCAAAAAACAAAATAATAAGTATGCCTGGTTGGGCTTCCGGTGACGTCACGGAGCTAATGGCAGCATAGAAGCCTAGCTCCGTCCGATTCCCGAGAGTGGAGAGCAATTAATGGGACCCCCAGGTGGAAAAGTGGAAAGGAAGCGAGCACCCAGCACGGAGATGGCGGCGAAGAAAAAAACTGGCGAGCTTTCAGTCACCGTATGTGCGGCGGGCACTGATGGAGAAGGAGGAGATGGCGGACTCGGAGGAGGGAGATGGCGCTGGGAGTTCGGAGGAGGAGGAGGGAGCGGACATGGAGGGGAAGGAGGAGGTGTCATTGAAGAAGTGGCTCCAAGAGTTTAAAGTGGAAATGAGAGGAGAGATTAAAGCCATGCGAAAGGAGGTGAAAGAAACCTTGCTGGAGATTCAGAAGGAGGTGGGCTGCTTGGGGCAGTGAGTGGAGGACTTGGAAGGCCATGTGGAGCAGTGTGAGGAGGAGGTGAGAGATGTGGCGGAGCTGCAGAATATGCTTAAGGCCCAGCAGGAGCAGTTGCGGGAGAAAATAGAGGAGATTGAAGATAGAGCACGTAGAAACAATTTGCGTATCCGGAGGGTGCCGGAGGAGACTACGGCCAGAGATTGTGTGCAAGTGGTGCAGAAGCTGTGCAGCCATATTTTGCAGTTGCGCGAGGACTCTAGACCACGTGTGGAGCACATTGGAGTGGAACGGGCGCACAGGAGTCTTGGCCCAAGGAAGGAGAAACAGGCAAGAGATATTGTAGCCTGCTTGAGCAGTTTCCCTCTCAAAGAGCAAATATTAAATGCGGCACGGAGGTTTGGAAGGATTGCATGGGAAGGGAATGAAATTGAAGTGTTTAATGACTTGTCCAAAGGCATGTTGGAACGGAGGAGATCGATGAAAGGGGTTACAGCGTATATGAGAGAGAAAGGGTGGCGATACAGATGGCTGTTCCCCTTTGGGGTCCTGATTTCGGTGAATGGAGTGAATAAGAGGGTGAAATCGGCGGAGGAGGCGTGGAACATGCTCGGAGAAATGGGGTGCGAGGATCTTCCCCAAATGGTGGAGCGGGAACAGTGGAGACTACCCAGGGCAGCGACGAGTAAACAGCCAATGGGTTCACAGTGGCAGCATGTGGGAGAAAAAGGAAAGCGATTGAAGTGGCTATCGCAGGAGCAGAGGAAACCCGCGGCAGAGGACGACACATGAGAGGTGGAGTTGCACATATGAAGACTGAGTGGGAGGCGATAGAGCCCTGTTACTCAGGGAATTTGGACACTGGACTAATATGGCTGTGGGGGTGAGGGAAGGTTATTGAGAGGGAGGGGGGGCTTGGGGGTAAGCACTGTTGTAGGTTGGGGAGGTGGGAAGGGGAAAGGGAGGAGGGTGTTGGTGGTGTGTGGTGGATAAAGAGGGGGGGGGGGGAATGGAGTGTCGGGATAGGACTAGGCGTTCCGGAAGGGTAGGAGGGAGAGAAGTTAAGGGGATGGGGGAGGAGGGGGGGAGGGGTTGGGGACAAGAACACAGTAATAGTAAATGGGTGGGGGGAGGGGGGTTGGAGGGGTGATGCTGCGGATAGGTTCGGTAAACGCTAAGGGTTTGAATTCGCCAGCTAAAAGGAGATGCTGTTCCGGGAGGTATTGAAAAATCAATGGGATGTGGTGCTAATTCAGGAAACTCATTTGAGGAGGGGAGATGTGGGGAGAATGCGGCATAAGCAGTTCCCCGTGCAATATTATTCCTGTAATAGGGAGGGAGAAAAAAAAAGGGGGGGTGGCCATCTTGGTGAGGGCGGGGTGTGGGATTCAAGTGGGGGTGCATTTTAAGGATGGGGAGGGAAGAGTGGTTGGGATAAAGGGGTGGTGGGGGTCGGAGGAAATTGTGGTGGTGGCGATGTATGGCCCAAATGGCAGTCAAGGGGGGTTTTGGAAAGAGGTCGGGTGACTAATAGAGGGGGTAGGGGGGGGGAAGTGGTGGTTGGGGGGATTTTAACTTAGTATTAGACCCGGGGGTAGATAGGAATTCGAAGGGGGGAGGGGGCGAAAGCGTAGTTACTCACCTGTAACAGGTGTTCTCCAGGAGCAGCAGGAATCAGTCCTCACTTATGGGTGACGTCGGCGCCGACGGAGCCCTCGCGGAGCAATTTTCCCCAGCTTTCAAAGAAAGCCTTTGGGAATTGCAGCGCGCATGCGCGGTAGTCTTCCCGCCCGAAGGTGCCATCTTAGCCAGTCAGATGACATAGCTAAAAAAGACAGCATAAAAATTTGCAAAAAGAACATAAGCAGACGATTGCAACTCCAAGGGGAGGAGGGAGGGTAGTGAGGACTGATTCCTGCTGCTCCTGGAGAACACCTGTTACAGGTGAGTAACTACGCTTTCTCCAGGACCAAGCAGGAAGTCAGTCCTCACTTATGGGACTCCCAAGCTCAAGGCTACCGGAGACCCTAAGCACAAAAATGAGCTCCCTCTAGCTCAGCAGCACAGAAGGAAAGAATCTTCGCTGAATTATCACCCACCGGTAGCCCACATCCGGGATGGAGGGTAGGAGTTGCTCAGACCTCAAAGAGATTACGGAGGACTGCCTGTCCGAAAGCACTGTCCCTACGGGACTCCCTCTCGAGACAGTAATGGACCGCAAAAGTCTGGCTCGAAGACCAAGTAGCGGCCCGGCAGATGTCTGCCAGCGGAACAGAGCGGAGGTAAGCCACTGACGTGGCCTTTGCCCGAACGCAATGAGCCGTGACTCGACTTTCTAAGGCGAGTCCGGCTGCCCCATAAGCCCAAGAGATACAGTCCGCAACCCAGATGGACAGAGTACGCTTGGAGACCGGGAGCCCCAATTTATTGGGGTCAAAGGACACAAAAAGCTGCGCAGCTTTACGGTGCTCCCGCGTACGGTCAAGGTAGAAGTTCAACGCCCTTCTACAGTCCAGGGTATGGAGGACCGTCTCAGCTCGGCTGGAGTGTGGTCTGGGAAAGAAGGTTGGAAGTACCACCTCCTGATTCAAGTGAAAAGGGGAGACCACTTTAGGCAGAAACTTTGGGTGAGTCCGTAGGACTACCCTATTCTTGTAGAACCGAGTGTAGGGGGGATCAGACACGAGGGCCTGTAATTCACTTACGCGCCTAGCGGAAGTGAGGGCTATCAAGAACAGCGTTTTCCAAAACAGAAAACGGAGAGAGAGAGAGCAGGTAGCCATAGGTTCAAAAGGCGGACAGGTGATCCGCTGTAAAACCACATTCAGGTCCCAGTCAGGCGCTGGCGGGCGCAGAGGTGGTTTAAGTAGTAGGAGACCTCGGAGAACCTCGCTACGAGAGGGTCGTTGGAGAGAGGTCTGCCGTCCACCGGCACATGATGTGCGGAAAGAGCACTGAGGTGAACTTTGACGGAGTTGGACTTAAGTCCCAGATTAGAGAGGTGTAGCAAGTACTGTAAGATCACCGACACCGGGCAGGAGAAGGGATCCTGAGACTGTTGGGTACACCAGACTGCAAAGCGACGCCATTTAAGGGCGTAGCATTTGCGGGTAGAAGGCCGTCGCGAAGCCAAGACGACCTCCTCCACCTCTGCCGGCAAGAGGAGAGGAGCAAGGACTACCCTCTCAGCAGCCAGGCCATGAGGTTGAGAGACCTGAGGTTGGGGTGCAGTAGGGACCCCTGATCCTGGGTGAGGAGATCCGGTTGCACCCCCAGAGGGATTGGATCCTCCACCGCCAGTTGCAGCAAGAGCGGAAACCACGGCTGCCTGGGCCAGCGAGGGGCCACCAGGATCATGAAAGCTTTGTCTCGGAGAACCTTGAAAAGGGTCCGAGAGACTAACGGATGGGAGGGAAAGCGTACAGAAGGCTCCCCGACCATGAGATCAGAAAGGCGTCCGCCGCCACCCGAAGGGGGTGAGGCTGACGAGAGCAGAAGCGAGGAAGCTGCCGGTTGTGAGGACTGGCAAAGAGATCCACTGTGGGGAGGCCCCACTTGAGGAAGAGCTTCTGAACAATCAAGGGGTCCAGACGCCACTCGTGCGGCTGGAGGACCCTGCTGAGTTTGTCCGCCAGGCAATTTTCTTGGCCCGGGAGATAAACTGCCTTGAGGAGAATGCCGTGACTGACGGCCCAAGAGCAGAGCTTCTGTGCCTCCCGGCAGAGGAGGAAGGAGCCCGTGCCCCCCTGCTTGTTCACGTAGAACATGGCAACTTGATTGTCCGTCTGGACAAGGACGGACTGTTGGGAGGTCAGGTGGGAGAAGGCCTTGAGAGCTAGGCGGATCGCCCTGAGCTCCAGGAAGTTGATCTGCTGAGCAGACTCCCACTTGGTCCAGAGGCCCTGAGTACGTGCCTCTTGGCAATGGGCTCCCCAGCCCAGGAGGGATGCATCGGTGGTCAGCACCCGGGTCGGCTGAGGTGACTGGAAAGGCATTCCCAATACCAGGTGCGGCTGCCGGAGCCACCACCGGATAGACGAGACCAGCGGCTCGGAGACGCGCACCAGGTCTGCTAGGCCGCCCGTGGCCTGTCGCCACTGCTGGCGGAGACACCACTGAGCAGGCCGCATATTCAGGCGGGCATTGGGGGTCACATGGACGGTGGAAGCCATATGGCCGAGCAGTCTCAGGAAGCGCCTGGCGGAGACCAGGGGCTGGCTGCGAAAGCGGTCGGCTAGGTCCATGAGCCGCTGAGCCCTGTCGAGCGGTAGGTACGCTCGCGCCTGAGGGGTGTGCAGCCTTGCGCCGATGAACTCGAGATCCTGTGAGGGGAGCAAAGTGGACTTTGCGAAGTTGATGACAAAGCCCAAGTGCTGCAGCAGAGTCACCGTGCGGCACGTGGCGGTGGTGACCTCCTGAGCGGACGCTGCTCTGATGAGCCAGTCGTCGAGGTACGGAAACACATAGAGGCCGTGAAGCCGGAGATGGGCCGCCACGACCGCGAGACATTTTGTGAAGACTCGCGGTGCGGAGGACAGGCCGAAGGGCAGTACTCTGTACTGGTAATGATTTCCTGCCACCACAAACCTTAGGTATTGGCGGTGGCTTGGGTGGATGAGGATGTGCGTGTAAGCATCCTTTAGATCCAAGGAGCATAGCCAATCTCCCTGCTGGAGGTAGGGCAGAAAGGATTCCAAGGGTAAGCATTTTGAACTTCTCCCGCACAAGGAACTTGTTGAGGTTGCGCAAGTCCAGGATGGGTCGGAGGCCTCCTGTTCTCTTTGGTATCAGAAAATACCTTGAATAGAAGCCCTGACCTCTCAGGTGGTGTGGCACCGGTTCCACCGCCTGATCCTGCAGAAGACCTGCTAACTCCTGAAGGAGCAACTCCCTGTGCAGAGGGGGCGCGGAGGCTCTCCCGGAAAATAGGAGGGAGGGACCTGATGGAAGTGGAGAAGGTAGCCCTCTCGCACGACCTGAAGCACCCAGGCATCTGCGGTGATGCTGGACCACCTGTCGGCGAAGTGAACCAGCCGGCCTCCGGTGCTGGGGGGAACCAGCGGGGGGGGAGAGGCTATGCTGAGCGAGTCAAAAACCCCCACCCTGCTGAGCAGGGGCTGGTGGCGCAGGCTTGGGGGCTTGCTGCCTACGGGACCCGTTACCCCGTCCCTTGGCCTGCTGGCCCTGTTGGGGAGCTGCAGGGGCCTGATAATGGGGGTATTGTTTGTAGGCAGCCGCCTTCCTCGGGTAAAAGGTCTTTTTTCCCGAGCCCTTCTTTTTCTGGGAAGGGGCGGAGGTCTTCCTAGAAAGCCTGGTCCTGGTGAGAGTCTCAGTCTCAATTTGTGCAGCCTTTTCCGCCATGGGCTTGCCAAAGAGGTTTTCGCCTCGGCAGGGGACATCGACCAACTTGTCCTGTACCCAGGGCTCAAGGTCGGACGACTGAAGCCAAGCCTGTCGGCGGGCACCGATGCCGGCTGCGGCTACTCGAGCCGAGGCTTCAAAGCCATCATAGGCTGCTCGGGACATGAACTTTGAGCATTCCCGAATACCTGTGGACAAGGCTAGGAACCTCCGCAAGGGTTCCTCGGACAAACCAGCGGAGAAGCCGGCTAGCTCTTTAGCCAGATCCCTGAGATACATGCCCATGTAGAGCTGGTAAGTCTGGACACGACAGGCGAGCATAGAGCCCTGGAAGCACTTTATGCCAAGGCCATCCAGGTTACGGGCCTCCCTTCCAGGAGGCACCGAGGAGTGCATCTTCTGGCTCTTAAGACGATGCATGGCCGATTCCACTACCATGGAATGGTGTGGCAACTGCGCCTTTTGGAAGCCAGGGCTCTTGCGGACTCGATAGATAGAATCGACCCGCTTGCTCAGGACCGGCGAGGAGGCCGGACTCTCCCACATGCGGAAGAGTAGTCGTTCCAGCATAGGAGGAACCGGCACAGTAAAGTGCTCCCTCGCGGGAGAGTCATACTGGAGGGCGTCGAGCTCTTCGGCTCGAGGCTCCTCCTCGGGGTCCGCAGGGAAGGCCAAAGCCTTGGCCATATCCCTAACGAAATCCGAGAACCGGGCATCCTCCGGGGGGGACTGCTTCCGAGGCTCGGGCGCGGACTCCGGAGAGTCCGATGGGACACACCGAGTCCGGAAAGAATCAGGTGACTCTTCCTCCTCCGACTCCCAGACCGACTCCGACGAGGACTCGGTGGGGTCGGCTCGGGCAGGGTGCGGCGCCAGCCGCCCCGACGCCGAGGGAGTCGGCGTCGGCGACCTCGGTCCCGAACGGGAGGCCGAGGGCGACCTCGACCGAGGATCGACTCGAGTTCTCATCGACTCGAGGATCGGCTCGGTCTCCGGGGTCGACTTGGACGTCGACGTCCCGGCGGTCGGGGCAGCGACGCCAGCGAAGCCAGCGAGCAGTGCCCGCTGCTGGTCCATGAAGGCAGACAATCTGCTCTCCAAGGCCGTCAACCTGAGTCCGAGCTCAGGCGACCCAGCAGCCCCCGACTCGGGCCCCGACGGCGTCGGGCCCGACGTCGGCTGACGCGGAGGCGAGTCCAGAAGGACAACAGGACTTACCCGGGCAGGCATCTCCGACTCCAGGCGAGGTCGCTTCGGGAGGTGATCCTTCTCCAAGGACCCGGGGCGGCTGTCGGGGCTATGCGACCTGGCCCTCGCGGAGCCAGGAGCGTCCACCGACGCCGCCCTCGCGGGTTTTTCCTTCCGTCGATGGTCCCCGGAGGGAGAACCCCGGTCGGAGGAGCTCCGTCGACGGTCCGAACTGGAGCCTTTCGACAGTGAGGCCTCCGACGAGGTCCGGGTACGGCTGGGGTCAGCGAAGATTCTTTCGCGCGCTGATGCCGCCGACTTCTCAACGCCTTCGAGGACAGTTTGCTGCAGGGCCCACAGATCAGTTCCTCGTGATCTGGGCCCAGGCAGCGGAGGCAAAGGTCGTGTGAGTCGGTGAGTGACATATTTCGGTCACACCGACCACACCGCTTAAAGCCACTGGCAGCCATCGGGGGAAAAAGGGCCCCTGCGAGGTCAAAGGACCGGGCTGCCAGGGAAAAAACGAAAACGAAAACTGACTAAGTCAGAAAAACCGAAAAACCGTTAGAGGACTCGAGACCGGCGTCGCGAGTCCGGGCGGGAAAACGACCGGCGTCGAACCGAAAGAAAAAAGGATAAATACAGAGGAAAATCAACTTTTTCGCGGGGACAAGACGGGGACGTCTGTAGGGCTCCGCGGAAAAAAAGAAGACTGGCTAAGATGGCACCTTCGGGCGGGAAGACTACCGCGCATGCGCGCTGCAATTCCCAAAGGCTTTCTTTGAAAGCTGGGGAAAATTGCTCCGCGAGGGCTCCGTCGGCGCCGACGTCACCCATAAGTGAGGACTGACTTCCTGCTTGGTCCTGGAGAAAGAATAGGCAAGGTTTACGAAAGCTGATGAAACAATATAACCTGGTGGATTCTTGGAGGGCGCTGCATCCGGTAGGGAAGGAATATACCTTCTATTCGGCTCCGCATGACAGTTGGAGCAGGATAGACCTGTTATTGGTGGATAAGGCGTGGATGCTGGAGGGGTGTATTTTTCCGGTAGGGTGGACTGACCACAAGGTGGTAGAAGTTTGTTTTAAGCGGTTAGAGAAGGGAGGGGTGGTATTCTGGAGGTTAAATGAGAAGTTGCTGAAGGATGTAAAGATTGTGGAGGATGTGCGGATGGTGATGCGGGAGTATTTGCGTTTTAATGATACTGGGGAAGTGGTGATGGTATGGGAGGGGTTGAAGGCGGTGGTGCGGGGGAGGTTTATAATGTGGGGGGCGAGGAGAAAACGGGAGAGGGAAAGGAAGGAAGGAGAGTTGGGGCAGGCAGTTAGGGAGGCTGAGAAATGGTATCAAGAGTCCGGGGTAAAGACGGATAGGGAGGAGATGGAGAGGGTGAAGGCAGAGTTGCATGCTATGCAACAGGAACAAGTGGCATTTGCACTGCAGAGAGCTCAACAGGTCTTTTACGAATTTGATGATAAAGCGGGCAGTTTGCTAGCTCGAAGGCTACGGCAGCAAAAAGGGGCAGCGGTGATATATCAGATAGAGGGGAACGATGGGAAGGTCTGTAGAGGGGAGGAGGCAATAAGGGAGCAGTTTCGGGAGTATTATCAGGAGTTATATCGGGAGATGGAGAGGGGGAAGAGGGGGATATAGTGGGCTATATGGAAGGGGTGAAGCTGGTGGAGTTCCCGGAGGAGGCCAGGAGGGACTTAGAGACTGGGATTTCGGAGGAAGAGATTGAGAGGGTAGTACGAGGGTTGGTAGGGGGGAAGGCTCCGGGGTTAGATGCTTGACGGGGAGTTTTTATAAGGTTTTCCTGGGGGAGATAAGGGGTTTACTTTGCAGGGTGTTCAATGGAATGTTAAATGAAGGGGGGGGAGCTGTCAGAAGGAATGTTAACAGCGGGTATCACTGTTTTGTTGAACCAGGGAAGGACCCCTTACGGTGTAGTTCGTATAGGCCAATTTCCCTTATTAATGTGGATGTCAAGCTGTTGGCAAAAATCTTAGCGGGGAGGATGGCGAGATGGTTGCCAGGGATAATCCACATAGACCAGGCAGGGTTTATTATGGGGAGACAAGCGGCGGATAATATAAAGAGAGCGATAGGGGTGATCTGGGAGGCCAGGCAGGAGGGGGAGGAACTTCTGTTGATGTCAATCGATGCGGAGAAAGCATTTGATAGGGTGCATTGGGGGTTTCTAATGAAAGTGTTGGAAAGGGTGGGGTGTGGGCCAAATTTTTTGAGATGGGTGAAAGGTCTTTATCGGGGTCCTAGGGCGAGGGTGAAGATCAACGGGAGGTATTCTCGGGCTTTTACACTAGGTAGGGGGACCTGTCAGGGTTGCCCTTTATCCCCACTGCTGTTTGCAATGGTAGTGGAACCGTTAGCGGTCTGCATACGGGAGAATGGCAGGATAGTTGGTTTGGAAAGAGGGGGGCAACAACATAAGATTTCACTTTATGCGGATGATATTTTCTTATACATTAGCTCCCCACAGGAATCGTTGCCGGAGGTGCTGGGGGAGGTGGAAAGGTACGGGGTGGTCTCAGGGTTTAAAATGAATGTCGATAAAACAGAAGTGATGGGGGTAAGTTTAGATAGGGAACTGGAGGAGAGGTTGAAACGATTATATCCGTTGCGCTGGGTTCGCAGGTCTCTGGGCTATTTGGGGGTAAAACTTACGGATAAGTACGAGAATTTGTATCAGGCTAATTATCTGAGCTTGCTAGGAAATATTCATAGGGATTTAGAGGGGTGGATGCGGATGGAAATCTCTTGGCTGGGCAGAATTGATGCCATTAAAATGAATACTCTCCCTAGATTGTTATACCTGTTCCACGCTTTACTGGTGGAGGTGCCGGAGGGGGCGATGAGGGCGCTGCAGAGGTGGGTGTTTAGTTATATTTGGAAGAGGAAGCCTCCGCGGGTTGCTCGGGCGGTGATATATTTTTTATTTTTTTATTTACATTCTCTTATATACCGCGCTATTCTGCATCAGTGCGGTTTACATTGAACAAACTGAAATTACATTGAACAGGGCATTATAACTTGGAGATAACTATTTTACAGGGAACATGGGCTATGGAGGGTTAAGTGGCTTGCCCAAGACCACAAGGAGCACCTGTGGGACTAGAAACCCCAGTCCTTCCGGCCCAAGGTTGCTGTCCTCTAGTGGGATTTGAACCCCCGACCTTCCGGCCTGAAGTACCTTGCCCCAACCACTAGGCTACTCGTCCACTCCATATGTAGCCAAGGAGGAGGGAGGATTGGGGGTCCCTAATTTGCAGGCGTATTATAGGGCTGCACAGGTAGCCCATGTAATGGGGTGGAGAGAGGGCGGGGAGGAGAGGCCGTGGGTGAGTTTGGAAAAAGGGCAGGTTAGGGGGGAGGAACCTGGCAGCTTGGGTCTGGGCGTCGAAGGGGGAGAGAGGGGAATTAGGAAGGGGTTCTGCGGCGATGCAACAGGTGGTTAAGATATGGGATAAAGTTCGGGGGCCGGAGGTAGCTAGTAGGGGGACAGGGTTCTCGGTGATGACACCATGGAGGGGGTGGAAGGCCTTTACACCCGGTTGGGAAGGTGGTTGATTTGATATCTGGAAAGGGAAAGGGTTGGAGTGTAGTTTCCAGTTGTTGGAGGAGGGCGAGATGAGGAGCTTTGAGGAGGTGAGGGAGGAGTTTGGTCTGGAAGAGGTGGACAGATTTGCATATATGCAGGTGGGTTAGTTTCTTCGGAAGGTGCTGGGGAGGGCGGGGATGGGAAGGGAGGTTTCTAGAGTAGAGGCTATTTGGTATGGGAAGAGAGGGTCAAAAGGGATGATATCGGGATTATATAAAGGGGTTCAGGGGGAGGGGGTGGGGAAACATAAGTATATGGTAGAATGGGAGAGGGATATGGGGAAGACACTGTCAAGTAAGGAGTGGAAAAAGGTATGGGATCAGATAAAGCGGGGGCCCTGTTCAAGTAGGATCCGGGAAAATTGCTTTAAGGTAATGCTGAGGTTGTACCATACACCGGAGAGATTACACAGAATATATCCAAGGGTGTCACCTATTTGTTGGTGGGAGTGTGGGGAGATGGGATCCTTTTGGCATGTGTGGTGGAGTTGTGTAAAAGCTCAGGGGTATTGGCGGCTGATTAGAGGATGGATGCAGGAGAAGTTAGGGGTGGAGGTGGGTCTGGAGCCCAGTATTTTTTTATGGTCGTGGTGGGGGGATAGTGGGGCACAGAGGGGGGGGGGGGGGGGAGGAAGGTGTTGGCGTGCCTGTGTGCTGCCAGATGTGAGGTGGCAGCAGCGTGGAAACAAAAAGAGATGCCCACGGTGGAACAATATGAGAGGAGGCTTAGGCAGGTGGTGCAGATGGAGAAATTAACTGCAGCTAGGAGGCAGAGGGTGGTTCGGTTTGAGGAGGTGTGGGGTCCATTGTGTGGTGTTCTTGGGGTGGGGTAGGTTGGGGGGGAAGGGAAGGGGAAGCTGGGGGGTTAGAGGGGTGGGGGGGAGGGAGGGGTGGAGAGGGGAGACGATAGGGGATACTGGAGGGTAGCATATTGGCAGGAATTGGTGGCGTTCATGAGCGGGGGTTTGCTAACATGGGGGGGAGGGGGATGGGGGGAGGTAAAAAAGTCTGTAACGGTTAATTGATGAGTGGTTCTTCCTGGGCTTCATGAGAGGAACTATTTATATAGTTGGTTAGGGTAAATGTTGATGCACAAATGGTTAAGAGCGGGTTGAGTTAGATATCCTCCACGCTTCCCCTCGTGACCATGTCACCCCTCTGCTACATCACCTCCACTGGCTACCACTTGACTACCGGATATCATTTAAAGTCCTCACCTTAACTCATAAAGCCATTTATCGCTCAACACCTGCTTACCTTTCGGATTTACTGACTTACCATACCCCCTCACGTAGTCTTCGGTCCATACACGTTAACCGTCTTCACCTTCCAGCACCCTTCAAAGCTCATCTGCAATCTACCAGGAAATCGGCATTCTACTATTTAGGACCCTCTCTCTGGAACTCCCTCCCCACCAACCTCCGTACAGAAGAATCCTATCCCAAATTCCATTCTCTTCTTAAGACTCATCTTTTCTCTCTAGCTTTTCCCCCCTAAGTTTTCTTTCTCCGTTTTCTGTCTTTGAACTGGATATTTATTCTGCCTCTACTTTCCTCCCTTCTATCATTTATTGTACTTTCCTCTTTTTTAACTATTGATTTTGTTTGTAAACCGCCTCGATGTTATGGGAGGCGGTATATTAAATGTGAAATAAACAATAAACAATATGATTGTGTTAAGGAAGGGATGGACAGCCGGTTCACTTTATAGGGAGTATGGGGATTAGCCTGGGCAAGTGTTCATGTTCATGTATAATATATGCTTTTCGAATAAAAATTTAAAGTATAAAAAAAAATTCTTATAGAACAAGCAAAATTCCCTAATTCAGATTTTGAGCATCCAGAGGAGGAAAGCACTACATTGTATTTGTTTTTCCGTTTGTAAACTGTAAAAGAAGCCAAAGAGAGACTAAAACAAAGTACCTTTAGGGAAATGAAAAGTTTTAGAATGTGATTATCAGGAGTATTTATACTTGTTTCATCAATAGTAAAATTGAGATTTCCCTTCTGAAAAAAAAAAGTATGCCTGGTTATTCCCTATACCCAGTATTGAAATGGAAGGCCTCATCTTTATCAGGACGAGTCCACTTTCTTCTCTGCCAAGGTTAGCGATTGGCAGCTCACCACAAGTACTAATAGGACAGCTATTACAACATACATTATGTTCACAACTTCATAATACCTTGCTAAGTTCTACAGTGTCTTCAGAATTTCTGAATTTCTGTGACTGCTCACAAGATAAGGAGGAAATGTCAAAGTCAGATCTTGGTTCCAAAGGACGAAAACATTGTGGCTGAAAGCTGTTCTGGTCAATGTATGAGAAATCGATTCCAACAGTAGGTGCTATAAAAAATGAAATGAATGAGATTTTTTTTCAAAAATGTTCTAAAACCCATCCCTATTCCAGCATACCACAAGAACAAAATAGAACAATTTTTGAAAGATCACATCATCCTGGTTGTTGTCTGTATATTCCTCTGTTTCTGATAACATCAGCAACACTAGACCTACCCTTGTTGTACAAAGAAGAAATATTTAGTCCTATCTGCTAATTTTCTTTTCTTGATCCTTCCAGACCAGTCAAGAACAGATGGATTATGCCACTCTACCAGCAGATAGAGACAGAACAAATACTTGAGGACAAGGCCCACAAGCAGTTGCTCTCTCTCTCCATCTATTAGTAAAAGGGTATAGCCCACCTGCAGTGGCATAAGTTACAATGAGGGGCCTCTGAGCAAAATTCTGCTGAGGGCCCCCCTTGGTAGCAGACGTGGTACCCTCTCCGTGCATACCCCCCCATATGGCGGCAGTGGTAAAGCGTAGTTACTCATATGTAACAGGTGATCTCCAGAAACAGCAGGAATTTACGGAATATGGAATGTAGTCTTCACATATGTGTGACATCGGTACCGATGCAGCCCGCGTGGGAACGTTACCCAGCATCCAATAGGAAAGCTTTTGGGCGCATCCCACTGCGCCTGCGCTGCTGCCTTTCCTACTCTCCCTCCTCAGTTGAGTTATAGCTGAGAGAAAAGGAGAGAAAAGAAAACCTACAACTCCTAGGGAAGGAGGGGGGGTTGTGAAGACTAAATTCCTGCTGTTCCAGGATATCACCTGTTACAGGTGAGTTACTACACTGTCTCCAGGAACAAGCAAGAATGTAGTCTTCACATATGGGACTCCCTAGCTTCTAGATGCTTTTAGCTTCTAGATTTTAGAGAAAAATGACCTCAGAACTGGTAGGTTCGCCTCAGGGTAGGCTTCAAGAGGTCATGAATCCTCCATGGATGTCTGGTATCATTAAGTTCCGAGACGGAGGGTAGGAGTTGCCCTTAAGTCTGAGGGAGGTGCTGGAGTACAGCTTGACCAAACATGGCATCCCGGCAGGAGTCCTTGTCCAGACAGTAATGAGCAGCAAAGGTATGGACCAAAGACCAAGTTGTTGCTTTGCAGATTTCGTCAATGGCTATAGAGCGTAGATTTGCCATCTAGGTGGCCATGGCACGAACATTATGGGCAGTGACATGACCTTAAGGGATAGTCCTGCTTTATTAAAAGCAAATGAGATGGAATCTGCTATCCATTTAGAGAGAGTACGTTTGGATACTGGCAACCCCAAGTGACTAGGGTCCTTTGAAGATAAAATGCTAAGGCACATTTGCAGTCAAGAGTATGGAGGGTTGCCTCTGTCCTAGATGAATGTGGTCTAGGAAAAAAGACAGGAAGGTAAACTGACTGATTCGAATGAAAAAGAGACACCACCCTGTCATGGTGGAACAGTGTGTAAAGTGGGTCTGCCACCAAAGCTTGAAGCTCACTAATGCGTCTAGCTGAAGTGAGGACAATAAAGAAGATGACCTTCCACATTAAAAACTTTAGTGAGGTCATGGCCAAGGGTTCAAAAGGTGGCTTGAGAAGTTGCCTTAGATCCCACGCCACTGGTGGTGGTCTTATGGGAGGCTTGGTCAGCAAAGGCCTCTCATGAAGCACACTACAAGCAGCTGTGAGAAAATGGCCTGTGTATCTAAGGGATGATGAGAGGCTGCAATTGCACTTAGGTGAACTCTCAGAGTTGTTCTCGAAACTGGATGAGGAAGGTGGAGGAGATACTGGAGGAGTGCCTCCACTGGAGCTGAGAAGGGATTGAGATCCTTCTGGGAACACCAGGTAGAGAATTTATGCCACTTGAAAGCGTATGAACATCTGGTAGATGGCTTCCTAGAAGCTAACAGGATCTCCTTTACCTCCTGAGTAAGATTCAGCAGCCATGTCGTCAGATGGAGAGACTGCAGATTGGGATGGAGCAGCATCCCCTCCTCTTGAGAGAGGAGGTCTGCAGCAGATCTGAGATCTAGGAGTTGAGTCTGAGACAGACGTAGCAGGAAAGGAAACCACGGTTGACTTGGTCAGTGCGGGGCTATGAGTATCGTGAAGCATCTGTGCACCTGAAGCTTTAAAAGTGTCTTAGGAATTAGGGGAATGGGAGGAAAGGAATACCGGAGCCCCCAACCCCAGTGGAGGTGAAATCCATCCACTTGCTGGTTGCCCGACATGGGAGTCCTGGTGCAGAAGCGAGGAAGCTTGGTATTCTGCAGAGTGGCAAACAGGTCTATCTCTGGAGTCCCCCAGGTCTGAAAGATGAAGGATGCTGTCTCCGTGTGGAGAGACCATTCGTGGGGAAGAAGGATCTGGCTCAATTTGTCTGCCAAGACATTTTGTTCCTTTGTGAGATACACCGCTTGGAGGTGTATCTGATGAGCAATGGCAAAGGACCAGAGATGGAGAGCCTCCCTGTTGAGGGGCCAAGATCATGTTCCTCCATGACTGTCCGCCTGGACCAAGACCCTGTGGGATCTTAGGTACTCTTGAAACACCCTGAGGGCATTGAAGATAGCCTGAAGTTCTAGTAGATTTACCTAGAGTTGCGACTCCTATTCTGTCCAGAGGCTCTGAGTGGAGAGGGTCCCGAGATGGGCCCCAACCCCAGTTTGAAGGCATCTGTGGTCAGAGTACATTGATGTGGAGGCATCTGAAAAGGTGACCCTACGAGGAGATTCTCTGGGGAACGCCACTATTGAAGGGATGTGGCCAGAGGGGCAGAGGCTCGGATCTTGTCCCTGCGACAGCCTGAGGCTTTTTTCCACTGGGAGGGTCAGAGCCCAGTGGGCTGTTTGCATATGCAGGCGGGCATATGGTATTACGTGAACTGTTGAGGCCATATGACCTAGAAACTGCAGCATTTCTCGGGCAGTTAGGTGGTCTCTGAGATGTACCGAGATGCTAGTTGAATAAGATGAGAACAGCAGGGCTGGGGCAGAAATGCTCTTGATTGCTAAGTGTTTAAGAAAGCTCCTATGAACTTTAAAGTTTGAGTAGGCGCGAGATGGGATTTTTGAAGATTTATCACAAATCCCAAATGTTGCAGTACCTGCATAGTCCGGAGAGAGACAGGTGGACTCTCCTGGGAGGTGCCTGCCTTTATGAGCTAGTCATCTAAGTAAAGGAAGACAGATATCCCTAGAGATCTTAGAAATGCGGCTACGACCGCCATGCACTTTGTGAAGACTCCTGTGGCAGAGGCGAGTCTGAAAGGAAGGACTTTGTTTTGATATTGAAGTACGGAGAGTAGAAATCCATTCCCTTTTGAGATGCTGGAACCTCCTCTATGGCACTTTGTGATAGAAGAGAAGTTACCTCTTGCAGCAAAAGAGCAGTGAGAGGGAGCTGAGAAGGATATTCCCCTACTAGGGTGGAGGAGGGCAGATTTTTTAGATTAAGTCTGTACCTCTCTCTCACTATGGTCAGTATCCACTGCTCCGAAGTGATGAGATGTCACCTGTGGGCATAATGATAAGAGTCTGCCGGCAATGTGGAGGGGGTGGAAGTTCTCCAGAGGCAGAGTGGCTATGTTCTCTTGGAAAATGTCAAAAACAAGGAGCAGATTGAGCCTGTGGAGCTGGTTGAGTCTTAGGAGCCTGTGGCTTCTTTTGTTGTTTGGGAGGCTGTTGCCTCTTCTGAGCATCCTGAGGTTGGTATTGAGGAAGCAGGGGTGTAAGAAGGGTACAACTTTTTTTCTTAGTAAAGAAAGTTTTCTTTGCAGCTGCTTTCTTCTTAGCAGGGTTGGCAATAATCCTAGAAAGCCTATTCAAAGTGATATTCTCAGATTCTGAGAAGCTTTATCCTGCCAGTCCTTGGTAATATTCCTTGCACAGGTGAAAACATTTTGGCAAGTTTATCTTGAACCCATTTTTCAAGATCTAATGTCTGAAGCCAAGCAACCCTGCGTGAACCAATGCAGATTGATGTGGCTCTACTGGTGCACTCAAAGCAGTCAAAAGTTGCTCTATTGACAAACTTTGAAACGTTTTGGGTATGTCTGACCAATGTGAGATAGTCAGCTCTCTTATCAGGGAGAAGAGGGGACATTGACTCAAGATCCCTAGTAGCCTCTTTGAGGAACATACCCATATAGAGTATGTATGAGCTTATTCTGATTAACAGCATGGAAGCCTGAAAACACCGATGCCCAAAAGCATCAATGGTTCTCAATTCTCTAACCAGAGGATTAGAAGAATGTGTCTTAGAACTTTTAATTAGATGCACTGCCAATTCCACTGCGGCAGCTGCGTCTTTTGGAAGCCAGGACACTCCGGTACTCGGTACATGGTATTGAGTCATTGAGTATGCAGAGAAATAGTAAGGGCATCATGGAGAATGCGGTGAATTAGAAATGTGGCCACCTCCTTAGGAGCTATAGGGTATTGGAGAATCTCCAATTCCTCTGCTCTCAGTTCTTTCTCGTATGTCACCGTTATGGAAAGGCCCCTCGCTAAGTCTCAAATTATTGAAAAGACATATCCTCGGGAGGGGGCATGCGCCGTTCCAGAGAAGGCGAAGGATCCTCCGGAAGACTTTGAAGTCGTCTTCGGGTATCGAGCAATTCATCATCGAAAGAATCGTAATCAAAAGACTCAAAGTATTGATGCGAATGATGTCCCTGCTCCGTTAAGAGTAGTTACTCACCTGTAACAGGTGTTCTCCAGGAGCAGCAGGAATCATTCCTCACTTATGGGTGACGTCGGCGCCAACGGAGCCCTCGCGGAGCAATTTTCCCCAGCTTTCGCAGAAAGCCTTTGGGAATTGCAGCGCGCATGCGCGGTCCCCTTCCCGCCCAAGGGTGCCATCTTGCTCAGTCTGATGACATAGCGAAGAGACAGCAAAATAGTTAGCAAAAAGAATGACTGCAACTCCAAGGGGAGGAGGGAGGGTAGTGAGGACTGATTCCTGCGGCTCCTGGAGAACACCTGTTACAGGTGAGTAACTACTCTTTCTCCAGGACCAAGCAGGAAGTCAGTCCTCACTTATGGGACTCCCGAGCTCAAGGCTACCGGAGACCTCAACCGAAAAATGAGCTCCCTCAAGCTCAACAGTACAGAAGGAAGAAATCTTCTCTGAATACAAATCCGGCCGGTAGCCCAACACCAGGGCCGGAGGGTAGGAGTTGCTTAGACCTCAAAGAGATTGTGGAGGACTGCCTGTCCGAAAGCACTGTCCCTGCGGGACTCCCTCTCCAGGCAGTAATGAGCCACAAACGTCTGGCTTGAAGACCAAGTAGCGGCCCGGCAGATGTCCGCCAACGGAACAGAGCGGAGGTGAGCCACTGACGCAGCCTTCGCCCTGACACGGTGAGCCGTGACTCGACTCTCTAAGGAGAGACCGGCAGCTCCATAAGCCCAGGCGATACAGTCAGCTACCCAGATGGACAAAGTACGCTTAGAGACGGGTACCCCCAACCGATTGGGGTCAAAAGAGACGAAAAGCTGGACAGCCTTTCGATGCTCTCGCGTACGGTCAAGGTAGAAGGATAAGGCTCTTCTACAGTCCAGGGTATGCAGAACAGTTTCAGCTCGGCTGGTATGCGGTCTGGGAAAGAAGGTCGGAAGAACCACCTCTTGATTGATGTGAAAAGAGGAGACCACCTTCGGAAGAAACTTAGGGTGAGTCCGTAAGACCACCCTATTCTTGTAGAACCTAGTGTAAGGGGGCTCCGACACTAGGGCCTGTAGTTCACTAACGCGCCTAGCGGAGGTAAGGGCTACCAAGAAGAGAGTTTTCCAGGAGAGGAAACGAAGAGGACAGGTAGCCATGGGTTCAAAAGGCGGACAGGTAAGCCTTTGCAAGACCACATTGAGACCCCAGTCAGGAGCTGGAGGGCGCAACGGGGGCTTAAGCAGAAGAAGGCACTTGAGAAAACGCGCCACCAAGGGGTGCGAGGAAAGAGGCTGGCCCTCCACTGGCGAATGATGTGCAGAGAGAGCACTGAGGTGGACCCTGACAGAGTTGGATTTGAGGCCTAGATCAGAGAGGTGAAGCAAATATTGCAGCACCACCGATACTAAGCAGGCGAAGGGGTCCTCAGAGCGCTGAGAACACCAGACCGAGAAGCGACGCCATTTAAGGGCGTAAGATTTCCGGGTGGAAGGTCGCCGAGACGCCAGGATGACAGCCTCCACCTCCGGAGGAAGTAATAGCAGAGCTAGGACTACCCTTTCAGCAGCCAGGCCATCAGATGAAGGGCCCGGAGGTTGGGGTGGAGGAGAGTACCCTGATCCTGGGTCAGGAGATCGGGCTGAAACCCCAGAGGAAGAGGGGTGTCCACCGCTAGTTGTAGGAGTAGAGGGAACCAGGGTTGTCTCGGCCACCTGGGCGCTACCAGGATCACGGAGGCCCTGTCCTGGACAATTTTGAACAGCGTCCGGGACACAAGTGGCGTGGGAGGAAAGGCATACAGTAGGCCCGTGGACCACAAAATGAGGAAAGCATCCGGTGCTACTCTGAGAGGATGCAGGTGCCGGGAGCAGAACCTGGGAAGTTGCCGGTTTAGGGGACTGGCAAAGAGATCCATGGTGGGGAGGCCCCACCGGCGGAAGATCCGTTGGACCACTATGGGGTTCAACCTCCATTCGTGTGGCTGCAGAATCCGGCTCAGTTTGTCGGCTAGGCAATTTTCCTGCCCGGGCAGGTAAACAGCCTTGAGGAGGATGTCGTGGTCGACTGCCCAAGAGCACAGTCTCCGGGCCTCCTGACATAGAAGGAGGGAGCCCGTGCCCCCCTGTTTGTTCACGTAGAACATGGCGACCTGATTGTCCGTCTGCACTAGGACAGACCGACGAGAAGTGAGGTGAGAGAAGGTCCGCAGAGCTAGGCGGATCGCCCGCAGCTCCAGGAAGTTTATCTGCTGAACAGCCTCCCAAGGTGTCCAAAGGCCTTGAGTGCAAGTTCCTTGGCAATGCGCTCCCCATCCCAGGAGAGAGGCATCTGTCGTGAGCACTTGAGAAGGTGGAGGAGACTGAAAAGTCATGCCAAGTACCAGATTGGGCAGGTGAAGCCACCACTGCAGAGAGGAGACCAGGCGGTCGGAGATCTGTATTAAGTCCGCCAGTCTCCCTGTGGCCTGATGCCATTGAGTGCGAAGGCTCCACTGAGCAGGTCGCATATGCAGACGGGCATTCGGAGTGACATGGATCGTGGAGGCCATGTGACCGAGCAGTTGCAGGAATTGTCTGGCAGAGGCCGGTGACGCGCTGTGGAACCTGCCGGCCAGAGCTATGAGTCTGTTGGCCCGTTCCAGAGGTAAGAAGGCCCGAGCCTGCAGAGTGTCCAGCCGTGCTCCTATGAATTCGAGATCCTGAGAGGGGAGCAAAATGGACTTTTCGAAGTTTATAACGAAGCCCAAGTGCTGAAGCAGAGCCACTGTGCGTTGAGTGGCTTGAGAGACCTCTAGGGAAGACTGTGCCCGGATGAGCCAGTCGTCCAGGTAGGGGAAGATGAAGAGGCCTTGAAGCCTCAGGAAGGCGGCCACCACTGCCAGGCATTTCGTGAACACCCTGGGAGCGGAGGAGAAGCCAAAGGGCAGTACGCGGTACTGGTAATGATTCCCTGCCACCACAAAATCTCAGATATTGCCGGTGGTCCGGATGGATAAGGATGTGAGTATAAGCATCCTTTAGATCCAAGGAGCATAGCCAATCTCCCTGCCGGAGGAAGGACAGTAGGATTCCAAGGGTAAGCATCTTGAACTTTTCCCGCTGCAGGAACTTGTTGAGATTGCGCAAGTCCAGGATGGGTCTGAAGCCTCCTGTTCTTTTCGGAACCAGGAAGTACCTCGAAGAAAACCCGTGACCCCACAAGTGCTGGGGCACTGGCTCCACAGCCTGTTCCTGGAGCAGACTTTGCAGCTCCTGAAGGAGTAAGTCCCTGTGTAGAGGGGGTCTCGAAGGCTCCCCTGGAAAGTAGGGAGGAGGTACCTGGTGAAAATGTAAGAGGTAGCCCTTTTGAACCACCTGCAGCACCCAGGAATCGGATGTTATGGCTGACCACCTGTGGGCAAAGTGAGTCAGCTGGCCCCCCGTGCTGAGCGAAAGTCGCGGAGGGGGAGAGGCTATGCCGGCATAGTCAAAAACCCCCACCCTGCTAAGCAGGGGCCTGTGTAGTGGGCTTGGAGGCCTTCTGCCTACGGGACCCATTGCCCTGTCCCTTAGCCTGCTGGCCCTGATGGGGAGCTGCTGAGGCTTGATATTGTGGGTGGTGCTGTTTATAGGCAGACACCTTCCTCGGGTAAAAGGGCTTTTTCCCCGAGCCCTTCCTCTTCTGTGAAGGGGCAGAGGTCTTTCTGGATTGGCGAGTTCTGGTGAGAGTCTCGGACTCGAGTTCTGCCGCCTTATCAGCCATGGGTTTGCCAAAGAGGTTTTCACCTCTGCAGGGGACATCGACCAACTTGTCCCCCATGGCTCGAGGTCGGATGACTGAAGCCAAGCCTGACGGCGAGCACCGATGCCGGCTCCGGCTCCGAGTCATGATTGGGTCCGAGGCAACGGAGGCAGCAGTTATGTGTGTCGGTAAGAGACATATGTCTGGTACAGCGATCACACTTTTTAAAACCGCTGGCAGCCATCGGGGGAAAAAGGGCCCCTGCGAGGTCGAAAGACCGTGCTGCCAGGGAAAAAGAAAAAAAGTGGCGGGAACGCCCGTTACAAAGGACAAAAACTGAAAAAAGTGAACGGACTCGATATTGGAGTATCGAGGCCGGGCGGGAAAGAGACACGGCGTTGAACCGAGAAAAAACAAACAAAAGAAATCAACTTTTTCAGCGGCGATCACAAACTACGTCTGTAGGGCTCCGCGGAAAAAAGAAGACTGAGCAAGATGGCACCCTTGGGCGGGAAGGGGACCGCGCATGCGCGCTGCAATTCCCAAAGGCTTTCTGCGAAAGCTGGGGAAAATTGCTCCGCGAGGGCTCCGTCGGCGCCGACGTCACCCATAAGTGAGGACTGACTTCCTGCTTGGTCCTGGAGAAAGGCCCCATACCGACTGAAGTCTGCATCAGAGCGAGGGACCTGCCTGGACAAACCCCTGGCACCGGGGATGGATTTGAGGGCAGGCATGGGCGGTAGCGTATCAAGCAGCATGTAACCAGACGTGGTTTGCATCAGTACCGTAGATGGTGCCAGTATCGGCGGTACTGCCAGTAAAGATTTGACTGGAACCGAAGCCGCCAAGCTCCGCTCAATAGCCAGGTTACTCTGATCCATAGAGCCTGCCAATGCTTGGGCATCGGTACTGGAGAAGTAGGCAACCGCCACAGAGCATGGCACCAGGAGCTCTCCAGAGATGGAGGCCTCGGGAGCATCCTGTGACCCCTTGATGGCTTTGGAGGAAAGGTCCTCCCGCCGGGGTTGTTGGCTGGCCGATCCACCTCCAGGGTAACGCTCAAAGCTTCTCTAAGCTTAGAAAGAGATCTACCTTTGGGGGAATGGCTTTTCTTTGAAGAAGACTTATGTTTCAATATCTGAAATCCATGAGAGGAAGACGATGCCCTCGATGAAGTTGAAGCCAAAGAAAGTGCATCTCAGGCAAAATGTGTGCCTAATTTAGCAGCTCGATTCTTTAGGCCTCTCTCTTTGTCATCTTTTTACAAAGAGGACACTGATGGCTGGTGGTTGGGACCAAGGCATCTGAGATACCAGTCATGATAGCCGAAATGGTACCGCCACACTTAGAACATTTCTTAAAACCACTAGTGTCTGTAAACAAAATGATAGGCCTAAGGCCTAAAATGGCGTTGATGTGCCCAGAGAAAAAGTTCTACTTTTTTTTTTTTTTTACAGGAAAGAAACAAAAGAAAAAACCAACTGGAAGTCAATTCCGGCGTCGATGGGAAGGCAGACGCGAACCACAAAAAATAAAAAAAACAAAATTAACAAATTTTCTGTGGTGACAGGATTTGCTTTCTTTTGGCTCCGTGGAAAATGAAGAACTGAGGAGAGAGAGTTGTGAAGGCAGCAACGCAGGTGCAGTGGAATGCTCCCAAAAGCTTTCCTATTGGATGCTGGGGAACGCAGGCTCCATCGGTATTGACGTCACCCATATGTGAAGACTACATTCCTGCTTGTTCCTAGAGATACTTACCTCATGATGTTTGCTGCTCGGCCTCTGCTTGTAAGTTCGCCACAGCCCAGCAACGTTTCTCTCCCAGACCAATGTCTCGCGGTGTGGCTGTTATTGCAAGACTTCAGCCCAGCGAGGAACAGCCATGGATCTGTGGCACACTTATGAGAGCGAAGGCAGCGTGGCAAACACAATAGTGTGGGCCTACGTTTGGCCCGGGCCCCCCTACATTGTGGGGGCTGCTTGGGGCAGAATTTATGCCACTGCCCACCTGTTCTGGATTGATCTGTTCTAGTGGAGATAAGGAAACAGTTGGCTTGCAAAAACTACTAAGTTAAATCATGATGGAGTAGGAATTTTACAGAAACTCCACAATACAAGGCACTGCTTCTGACTACAAATAACAAAAGAAATCAGGTGAGTAATCAGAAAATACAGTAGTAGTAAATACAACAAAAAGTTCATATATATGATTACACACTCACATAGGGCTCAGTAGGCCCCCATTTCACTTGTTTTTCAAAGGATAAGAACAGCCCTAATTCAGGGCCTAACAAACCCAGGCATCAGGTAGCCAAAAATCAGAACAGACATCTAGGGTTTGCAAGCAGAGATGTGCAGCTTCAGGGAAACATACCATTTCGGTGACAGCAGGAAATGCAACCTGTCATTGGCCAGTGTCAGCAGTGACAACATTTGGTGCAGGCCAAGGAGAAGAGACTTAGTAAATCTGTGACTTCCCATGCATAGTGTGACATCAGCAGCCTTTGAAGCATAGCAGCAGCGGCAGAAGCAGCCTATGTGGAGATGCTGAAAAGAGGTGATTTGAAATGGTAGTGGAAGCCCAGACAAAGTAATGTGTATTTCCCTGGTGGTAGCAGCAGCAAATTTGTCAATAGAGGCCTGCATATAGCAGCTTGAAATTCAGAGTAGTAATGGCGACAATAGTGGAGCAGGGGCGGGTCAGCCTTAAGACAAGAGGAAATTCTGAAGTTTTATAAATATTGGTAGGATCCTTGTACTTTCAAAGAGCCTTTGGGAGGAGGGGGAGAAAAGAAATATTGAGAGGGGCTATTTCTTGGGGAGGGGGATAGATTGAGAGGCTGTTACTACTGGGGTGGGACTTTAGGCCATGGGCTGCTGTAAGGGGGTGGGCAATAGGGAGAGGTTAAAGCTGTAACTCCTGGGAGTGAATAGGTGAATGGATGGGCAATGGGGAAAGGCGCACACCCCCAAAAGCCACAACCCTCAGCTTATTCCCCTTGCCCACCTGCCTCCAGGAGCCACTGTGTTAGCATCTTCCTACTGTCCCCCCTCCCCTCCGATATGGAAAATGGAACAATGAGTGGGTGTTGGGGAAAACGTAGTTACTCACCTGTAAACAGGTATTCTCTGGGGACAGCAGGAATCAGTCCTCACATATGGGTGATGTCGGCACCGACGGAGCCTGCGCGGAGCAAATCCCCAGCTTTCAAGAAAGCCTTTGGGATTGCTACCACGCATGCGTGGTCCCCTTCCCTTCCAAGGGTGCCACCTTGCTCAGTCAAATGACTTAGCTAAAAAGACGGCAAAACAAATGAAAATGGTATGATGGCAACTCCAAGGGGAGGAGGAAGGGTTGTGAGGAATGATTCCTGCTATCCACAGAGAACACCTGTTACAGGTGAGTAACTACGCTTTCTCCGGGAACAAGCAGGAAGTCAGTCCTCACATATGGGACTCCTCAGCTACAGGCTACCAAAACCTACAGCCAAAAAAGGGCTCCCTCGTGAAGAGCCACAAACAGCAGCAATGAGATCCGTATAACGGACCAAACAGGACCTTTGCATCCAAAGGAAATAGGACTCTGGTAGCCTGAACACAGAAGGGTTGGAGGGTAAAAGTTGCCTAGACCCCAAAAAAGTTACGAAGCACGGCCTGGCTGAAGGCACTGTCCTGTCGGGACTCTCTATCCAGGCAGTAATGAGATGCAAAGGTATGGACTGAAGACCAGGTGACGGCCCGGCAGATGTCTGCCAGCGGGACCGAATGCAGGTTGGCCACTGAGGTTGCCATAGCCCTGACCCAGTGCACCGTAACCCAGCCTTCCAACGGAAGCCTCGCCTCCTCATAAGCCCGGGCAATACAGTCCGCAACCCAAGTGGACAGCGTACACTTGGACACTGCCTCCCCCAGCTTACTGGGGTCATAGGAAACAAAAAGCTGAGAGGCTTTACAGTGACCCCAAGTGCATTGGATATAGAAGGACAAGGCCCTCTTACAGTCCAAGGTATGGAGGACCATCTCTGCCTGACTGGCGTGCAGTCTGAGAAAGAAGATAGAGAGGACCATCTCCTGGTTGAGGTAGGAGGACGACACCACCTTCGGAAGGAATTTGGATGTGTGCGAAGCACCATCCTATTCTTGTAAAACCTGGTGTAAAGCGCCTCAGCCACGAGGGCCTGGAGCCCGCTTACCCTACGGGCGGAAGTGAGCGCGACCAGTAAAAACACCTTCCAGGAGAGACTGCGAAGGTGGCATGTAGCTAGGGGCTCAAATGGTGACAGGGTGAGCTGCCCCAACACCTCAATGAGATCCCATTCGGACACCAGGGGGCAAACCGGGGGTTTAGACAGGAGTAGGCCCCTTAGGAAGCAGGACACCACTGGGTGGGCCGAGAGAGGCTTCCCGTCCAGCTGATGGTGGTTCGCCACCAGGGCACTGAGCTGTACTCTCACAGACTTGAGCGTGGAGCAGGTATTGCAACACTGTGCCTACCGGGTAAGAGAAGGGGTTGACCCCCCACTCAGTGCACCAAAGTGCGAATCTATGCCACTTAAAAGCGTAGGCCCATCTGGTAGGTGCCTTGTGTGAGGGTTAGGAGAACATCCTCCACTTCTTTAGGGAGGTGGAGTGGGGCTAAAGTCACCCTCTCAGCAGCCATGCCGTCAGCGAGAGGAAGCCGAGGTTGGGATGTAGGAGAGAGCCCCTCTCCTGAGAAAGGAGCCGGGGGCGGACCCCATGGGTATGAGGTCCTCCGCCGCTAGCTGCAGAAGCAGTGGAAACTACGGTTGTCTGGGCCACCTCGGAGCTACCAAGATGACCGAGGCCCTGTCGTGGAGAATCTTGAACAGAGTCCTGGCGATCAGTGGTGTCGGAGGGAATGCGTACAGAAGTCCCTCTGACCAGGAGACCAGGAAGGCATCAGCGGCCATTCTGGTGGGGTGAGGCTGCCTGGAGCAGAAGCGGGGAAACTGGTGAATGTCTGGGCTTGCAAACATGTCCATCATCGGTTCCCCCCAGGTCTGCAAAGGTCTGCTGGTTATCTCTGGGTCCAGTTGCCACTCGTGCGGCTGGAGAATCCTGCTGAGTCTGTCAGCTAACAAGTTGTCTTGGCCCGGCAGGTATACTGCTCTGAGGCGGATGCCCTGCTGTATTGCAAAAGAGCACAGATCCATGGCTTCCTGGCAGAGGGCATGGGACCCCGTGCCTTCCTGTTTGTTCACATAGAACATGGTCACCTGGTTATCTGTCTGCACTAGGACTGACCAGTGGCGTAGTAGATGATGAAAAGCCCTCAGTGCAAGATGAATGGCCCGTAGCTCCAGGAGGTTGATCTGCTGAGTGCTCTCATCTGAGGAGGAGGTGCCCTGGGTGTGGTAGCCTCGCTATGGGCTCCCCAGCCCAGAAGGGAGGCATCTCGAGCGGTTGGAGGCCTGGAAAGGCATACCCACCTTCAAGTGTTGGAGCAACAGCCACCAGATCAGGGACTCCACCAGCTGTCAGGTTACTCGAACTCTGTCCTGGAAGTGTCCTGTGGCCTGGGACCATTAGTCCTGAGGCACCACTGCGCTGTTCGCATGTG
Source organism: Ichthyophis bannanicus (assembly GCA_033557465.1). NCBI lineage: Eukaryota > Metazoa > Chordata > Amphibia > Gymnophiona > Ichthyophiidae > Ichthyophis > Ichthyophis bannanicus. The sequence continues at coordinate 140,106,399 of CM066035.1, read as the reverse complement.
GAGGCGGGCATCTGGCGTGACATGCACCGTGGAGGCCATGTGCCCGAAAAGGCACGGCAGATGCCTGGCTGGCACAGAGAAGTGATGCTGTATATCTCTGGCTAGTGCCATGAGCCTGGCTGCCCTGTCTGCGAGCAGGAAGGCCTTTGACCGAATGATATTGATTCTTGTTTCAATGAATTCCAGCCCCTGCAACGGGCAAAGGTTGGACTTGGGGTAGCTTATCACGAAAACCATGTATTACAGGACCTGGGTGGTGCATGTCGTGGCCTGGTGCACCTCGGGAGCTGTAGCGCCCTTGATGAGCCAGTCATCGAGATAGGGGAAGACACTTTGTGAATACCCTGGGGGCCGAAGCTAGGCCAAAGGGAAGCACCCTGTATTGGAAATGATTGCCTCCCACCACAAAGCGTAGGTATTGCCTGTGGTTTGAGTGAATTAGGATGTGAGTATAGGCATCCTTTAGGTCTAAGGAGCATAGCCAGTCTCCCTGGCGGAGGTAAGGCAGTAATGTTCCAAGGGAGAGCATCTTGAACTTCTCCCTTACCAGGAATTTGTTGAGGTTGCGCAGGTCGAGGATAGGCCTTAAGCCGACACATGGCCAATTCCACAACCATGGAATTGTGTGGCAGCTGTAACTTTTGAAACCCAGGGCTCCGGTGGACTCGATACATCGAGTCAAGCCATTTGCTGACCACCGGCGTCTCCCACATGGGGAACATGAGCTGTTCCAGGATGGGAGGAATGGGCACCATGAAGGTTTCCCGGGGGGGGTTGCCTCGTATTGGAGGCTCTCGAGCTCGTTGGCTCGAGGATCCTCCTCAAAATCCGTCAGGACAGCCAAGGCCTTGGACATGTCCCAAAGTCCAAGAAGCCCGTGTCCTCTGGTGGGGACCTTCTCCGGGGCTCAGAGACTGGGGAATTGGAGGGAACATCACAGTGCCGAAGGGTGTCCGGGGACGACTCCTTTGTGGTCTCCCAGTCAGAATACTCCGAGGAAGACTCGTGGTGTTCCTCGGGCCTCAAGGGCCCCGTCGCTGCATGCCCCGAACCCATCAGACTTGTCGGCGACGACCTCGGCCCCGATGAGTGGGAGGCCGAGCGCGACCTCGGCCGAGGATCCACCTGGGCCCGCATGGCCTCGAGGATCAGCTCAGCCTTCGGGGATGTCTCTGACGTGGAACGTCTGGTGGTCTGGGCGGAGGAGCTGGACATGCCAACCATCAGTACCAGCTGCTGGTTCAAGAAAGAAGTGACACTGCACTCCAAGGCTGCCATCCTCGACTCCAGTCCCGGTGGCTCTGCAGCCTTCGGCGTGGGCACCGATACACTCGGGCCTGACGCCGGCTCCCCCAGAGGGAAATCCTCAATGAAGACAGTGTGTACCTGCTGAGGCCGATCCATGACCGGATCCTGTCGGGGAATCTTGGCCGGCCGCTCCCTCTCCGATGTTTTGAGCAGACGCTCGGGGCTCCGCGACCGGGCCCGGGAGGATCCCAGCCAATCAGAGCCATCCAGAGACGCTGCCTTCAAGGGCTTCTTCTTCCTCCTCTTTGGTTCCCTCGAGGAAGACCCCCTCTCCGAGGACACATGATGGCACTTGAGTTCGGAGTGCTTCTCCTGAGATGTCGAGGCCTCAGACGAGGTACTGGCTCTCGGAGGCATAGGGAATCGGGAAAAATTTGGTCTTGCTGCTGCTGGTGGCTCTGCAAGACCTTAGAAACATTTTCTTACACAGGGCACAGACTGCCGGGTCATGGTCCGGGCCAAGGCACCAGAGGCAGCAGTCTTGCGTGTCAGTTAGGGACATGATCTTACCACACCGATCACACTTTTTAAAGCTGCTGGTAGCCATGGGGGGAAAAAGAACCCCAGCAAGGTCGAAGACCCTTCGGGCAGCCAGCGAGAAAAAAAGGCGTGAAGATGCCCAAAAGAAAAATAAAACTTAAGTGAAAGGAATCAACACAATATTGAGGCACTGAGGTCAGGGCAAGAAAGGTACTGGTGCAGACCAGAGACAAGCAAAATGTTTGAAAAAAATCAACTTTTTCCGGGACAAAACAGACGACGTCTGGTGGGCTCCGAGGAAAAAAGAAGGAGACTGAGCTAGATGGCACCCTTGGTCGGGAAGGGGACCACGCATGCATGGTAGCAATCCCAAAGGCTTTCTTTGAAAGCTGGGGATTTGCTCCGCGTGGGCTCCATTGACGCCAACGTCACCTATATGTGAGGACTGACTTCCTGCTTGTTCCCGGAGAAAGGCGAGGCTGCTCTTCATCCATTCCCCCATCAACTAAAACATTAGTCTCCCTCCATTGCTCTCCTACCCCAGCAACCACAGCCTGTCTCTCACCAGAGAGACCGTAGTTGATGGGGGCAGTTGGGGAAGGTTGAGGTGTGTGATTTATAAATGTGCATAAATAAATACAATGCCAGTCGTTCCAAATTTGGCTCCTAGGTCCTAAGAAAATTATGGCAGGCCTCAACAAATTTAACGACGAATGTATTTTAAAAATGAGAAGCGATGAACAAACCACTAAAAGCAATTTAACAGAAAACAAACTAACTTACTCAGCTTTAGTTTTAATATGCATGACATCATAATTGTTACGATAAACTCATGCCCATTTTGTCCTAATAGCTGTTCATGTTCCTCTTCTGCACAAATACTACTTCTTATTTTAAATAGTTATTACCATGCCAACTCACGTTCCCTTCAAATGGCCAATTTAGATCCTTAGTGTATTTGTCTATGATTTGTTGAATGTGGCTTCTACTTCTTTGTGAAGGTAGCTGTGTTTCCCGATCATGAGACATAATCTCTTGCCATGCGTGAAGAGAGGATGGGGAAGCTGAAAGGCTGAGGCCGTCATTAGTTGCTTCCTTACTTGAGGAATCTGGGCATGGTCTGATATCAGAATGGTAGGAAGAACCTTCTGTAAAATTAAAATCAGTCATTATTCTATGTTTTCTTCCAATACCAGACCACTTAATTTTTGCTCACTGAAGGAACTGGTCAACAATGGTAAAATTCATTTTTACTTCCCAGTTAAAATCTGCATGCTGAAGTTTTCACTAAAAATGCCATTAGCAGAAATGGCTAAAATAGGGGAAATGTGTACACAGACAAAGCAAATATAAGCAAGGTTTTTCCTAAATAAATGCTAAAAAGAGATGAAAAGTAGGTTTTGATCCAACAGCCTTTATTCACTATCAAATCTATGTGGACAGCACATCACTATACACAATATCAATCAGCAAACAAAGCAAAATGTCAACATTAGAGACTCAAAAACTGCATCTTCATTCTTATTTTAAAATGATGTATATCACTTGATTTCAGGGAAAAGTATAGTGATTGAAAGAATGGAATTTTAAACTATGAACTACTAAATTATGACGACAACATTATAAGAGTGAGGACCAAATTTTAGGACTTGTATACAACAGCATCACTTACCTATATTACTGGGGCTGGACTCCAATCTTTCATTTGTCAAAATGCTACCACTGGAAATTGTAGTTGAAGACATATGCTCACTTACGGCATCTTGGATGCAGATTTGTGGGCTGAGTACAGTGGTTAATGAAGCCTGAGATAAAACTGCCTGCAGTAAGAGAATAATACAAACCAACCCATGCATCAGATATAATGTACATAACAACAACAACAAAAAAGAGAGAGCTTGCAAAACACCTGAGCTCAGTTCAAGTGTAGAGATCATCATTATTTCACTGATCAGCTAACTTGAAGGCTCATCATTGCTCAGTTTGAAGTAAAACATACAAAATATACACACAGAAACATACTTACAGTCACAATTACTCACACAATACATACACTACACAAACTACAGAGGACAAACACACAAGAACACACTTACAAACTAATTCAAGCTAACACGATCTCATTCAGCATCTTATTGCTTCCCAGAAAAGTTTCCAGATCATGCACCAATAGACCATGTGATCTTCTGGTGCTCAGATTTGGCTATATTTCATCACAGATCTGCTTGGGTAAATGACAGCCGATCTCAGAAGGAGAGAATAAATACTAATGCTCCAAAACACGTTATATTTAAAGCCTTCTATTACTAACCTGATTCTTGGGTCTACATTGTGAATCTGGATATTGTAGCACTCCTCTGCTGATATCAACTGCATAATTAGGCAGGTCTTGAACCACAATGGAATCTCTACATTGGTCTAAATATTAAGAGGTTTAACCATATTAGTAACAAGATTTTATAAAGACATTGATTTCTGAGTAAGAAGCTGCACTAATCTATGCTTAAAAGAGAAAGTTAACAGTATTGTCAGTAGTAATTCAGAAATACCGACAACATTATTCACCCTAAACATTTCACTGCAAAATCAATATTTTTAAATTCTTTAAGCCATTATCCAACTGAGATGTTTGCAAGTGTTTTAAATGACCTCACATGCACTGGATATCAGTATTTTTTAAACTTATTTTTCAACAAGACACAGCCCTTGCAAGAAAGATACATACAGGAGCGGCCCAAGAGGGATGTGGGGCCATGTGCGGAAGCTCATTGTAGGGCCTCATTTGTATAAATATTTTCATAACCATGGGGCTTTGAACTATTGCCCCCCCCCCCAGCACACATGCACACCCAAAACTCTCAAATCTCCCTTTCCCAGGCACACATCACACTATAGCTCTCTCTTAATTACCATCCACCCATCAAAAATTATTTTTGGGTGGGGGGTCCAAACTTAATATGGATGGGCATCAGGCATACTGAATAGAGCCATGCTCAACAGTGTGCCTTTAAAATGTACCTGCCACTGGATTTCTGCAACAGCTGTTACAATATGCATTATGGATGATGGCACTTAAAATATTTTAAACTCATTTCTTTCAATTCCTTACCAATGCTAACTAGTTATAATTGAACTTTCCTCATATTTAAAACAGTCTTAAGAGACAGTATCCCACAGCTTAATTTCAACTTGACCGACACAAGTCTGCTATAAAGATTAACATTTCATGACACAATATTCAGCAAAGTGTTTCAAACCTCTTTTAAAGTTATGACAGAAACAGTCCCACCCCAGCTTTCAAGTCCAGGCTGTCCCTGCTTTAAGGGATTATTTTCTTTATCCCTTTTCCAGAATGTTCAAGGCAGAGAATAAAAGTAACTATAATAAAAAAGCAATAATCATAATATAGACTATAGAGGAAGAGCAGTGGGTACAGAGCAGAACTAGGATGATTCATTTTACAACCCATGATACAAAAAATTATATTCAAGTTCTGGTGTGTCATCACATTAACAGCAACACAAGCTCCATTCTCTGCCAGACACTCTGAAGTAACAAAATTTACTAGAAAAAAAAGTCAGAATTTAACTATACTATACAAGTACTAATGCCCAGTATTCAAACACAAAAAAACCTGCATAGGAAAAGGCAGTACAGCGTAGTTACTCACCTGTAACAGGTGATCTCCGGGAACAACAGGAATTTAGTCTTCACATATGGGTATCGTTGGTACCGACGAAGCCTGCGCGGGAACGCTCCCCAGCGTCCAATAGGAACGCTTTTGGGAGTATCCCTCAGCACATGCGCGCTGCCTTCCTGCTTTTCCAACTGTCCCTCTTCAGTTAAGTTTGTAGCTGAGTGAAAGGATAGAGGGAGAGAGGAAAGAGACAGAGAGATAGAGAGACAACTCCTAGGGAAGGTGGGTGGGTTGTGAAGACTAAATTCCTGCTGTTCCCGGAGATCACCTGTTACAGGTGAGCAACTACACTATATCTCCAGGAACAAGCAGGAATGTAGTCTTCACATATGGGGACTCCCTAGCTGAAGATGCCAGGGAGATGGCCCCAGGAAGGTGCCACCCTAGAAAGGTGGGAATCCTTCCTCCCATGGATCTCTGGCATTCCACCAGGGTTGGTGGGTAGGAGTTGAATTAGGTCTGAAAGAGATTTTGAAAACAGCTTGGCCAAAGAAGGCATCCCAACGGGAGGCTTTATCCAGGCAGTAGTGGGCTGTGAAGGTGTGTACCGAAGCCCAGGTGGCTGCTCGACAAATGTCATCGATAGAGACAGAGTGGAGAATAGCCATGGAAGTTGCCATGGCTCTCACGTTATGAGCTGTGACATGGTCCTGAAGAGGAAGACCCTTACTCTCATAAGTAAAGGACATGCATTGGGCAATCCATTTAGATAAAGTTCTTTTGGAGACCGGTTATCCCAAATGACTAGGGTCAAAAGCTATAAAAAGTTGCGAGGACTTTCTATGTTGCTGTGTTCTCTGTAGGTAAAAGGCTAAGGCCCTTTTACAATCCAAAGTATGAAGGTTTATTTCTGCATTAGAGGCGTGAGGCCTCGGAAAAAATACAGGAAGATTAATTGATTAATTTAAATGAAAAGGCGAAACCACCTTTGGCATAAAGTGTGGATGAGTTCTAAGAACAACCTTATCATGGTGAAACCTAGTATAAGGAGGATTAGCCACTAAAGCTTGCAGTTCACTAATGCAACGTACAGAGGTGATTGCAATTAGGAAGATGACCTTCCAGGTCAAAAACATAAGGGATGTAGTGGCTAAAGGCTCAAAAGGCGGCTTCATGAGCTGCCCGAGAACTAGATTTAGATCCCATGCCACCGGTGGTGGCTTTATGGGAGGTTTGGTTAATAGGAGACCTCTCATAAATCTGGATATGAGTGGATGAGAGGAAATTGGTTGTCCATTCAGAGGCTTATAAGAAGCTGCAATTGCACTAAGATGGACTCTTACCGAATTGGTCTTTAGACCAGAATTCGATAAGTGAAGGAGATACTCTAGTATTGATTCTAAGGATATGCCAAGTGGGTTTAATCCCTTCTTGGAGCACCATACAGTAAAACGTTTCCACTTGAAGGCATAAGATCTTCTTGTGGAAAGTTTCCTAGAAGCCTGAAGGATATCCTTTACCTGTTGGGACAGGTTGAAATCCTGTTGGGACAGGTTGAATCTCCCGGTAGAGGTCCCTGCTACATTCCTGCGGAAGTTGCAGGATAGACTTATGCTGTTTGTTTGGAGAGGGGGGAAACCTAGGGTGGCTAGGAGTATCTTGGGTGCTAATAGGAAAATAGGCGATATCGGCATGCCCCAAGTAACACGATATTACGAGGCAGCCCTGGTGAGGGCTGTGTTTGAATGGGTAGCTAGGGAACAAGTGGAGTGGGTCGAGCTGGAAGGGTATGGGGTAGGACAAGGGATGAGTCTGGCCAATCTAATCTGGGTTAAGACTGGGGATTCTTTGGTTAAGGGGAAATATAACCCCTTTGTCAAGCTCACCCTACAGTACTGGCGAAAATGGCATGATAGATGGTATGGGTCCCATGGGTGTTCCAAATTTACACCACTATTAGATAACTTGGAGTTCCCACCGGGAGCACAAGACCCGACCTTTCGAAGATGGGCCCAAAGGGGGCTGAGATACACTGGGCAATTTAAAGAGAGGGAAGAGTGTGTGAGGTTTGAAGATCTCCAGAGTGAATTCCAGCTGCCTGAGGTGGACAGGTATTGGTATGTACAAGCACTACACTTATGCAAGAGGATAGAGGGAAGGGGGACGGGAGAGAAGGGAGAGGTCATTGATGAGCTGTTGGAGGCTCGGGTGGTTAAAGGGTTAATATCCAAGTTATATAAAGCTATGGAGATGGTGAACTGTGAGGATTGGGCGCACAGGAAGGCCTGGGAGAAAGATTTGAATAAATGTTGGGATGGGGAACATTGGGAGGAAATACGTAAAGGCTTATTTAAGGGGGTTCTCTCTAGTAATATTTTGGAACACAATTATAAGATGTTATATAGGTGGTATCTGACACCTCAAAGAATGCAGAAATGGCGAGGAGGGTCTGCCCTGTGTTGGAGGGAGTGTGGAGGGCCCGGCTCCTTCCTGCACATTTGGTGGGAATGTGTTAACTTCCAGCTCCGCTGGAGTGAGGTGGCTGATTGGATTAGCGTGGTCATGTGAGAGCACATGGATCTGGGTCCTTGTATGGCTCTGCTGAATGTTGGGGAGGAGGTAGGAGACAAAAAGGGGCAGAGATGGAGTAAAATAGTATGTGTGTGGCTATGCGACAGTTCATTGTGAGGAGGTGGAGGGAAAAGCAAACTCCTACCCTGGTGGAGGTTCAGAATAAAGTGGAACACCTCTATCTGATGTATCGGCTCACTGCCCTTCAACAACGTAGGTTAGTGGGTTTTCAAACAATTTGGGGCCCCTATCTTAAATGGCGGGAGAGGGAGGGGAGGATTCAAGGCTTTGCGGAGGGTGTGGGAGTCAAGGCCTCTGACAGATGAAATAGAAATTACACTTACCTGGTAATTGTAGTTCCTGGAGAGTCCAGTTTAGTCCTCCACATCCGGGTAGTGCACCTCCTCCTGCAGCAAGGAGACTGGACCAATCAACTCTTTAGTAAACTAGCCTGTATACTGCTGGAACTCCCATCAGCCCTCCAGTGAACTAGTAACAAAGCAGACTAAAAAAAAAGAATAGATTAAAGAAAAAGGTATATATCAGTATAGAGGACCCCTTAATCAGCTAAGTGACCCCCTCCCCAAACGAGAGGGCTCGAACCCCACACCATGCTTCTGACCCCGGCACTTAAAACCGGCAGTCAGAGCAGCAAGCTGATGAACAAACAACGCAACAGAAAAAAACCCGAAGGAACGAAGAAACCCCTAGAAAAAAGCACCAAGGGCCCTCGTCCGGCGGGGTGTTGTCTTTAGTTTCTTCTTTTTATTTTTTTGTTGGTTACTCTTATGAGCCGAAAACATACCGACAGCGTCTCACAACGGACTTAGCCCAGACAAAGTAGTCACAGAAACCTCCGGGCGGGAATGAGGACTAAACTGGACCCTCCAAGAACTACAATTACCAGGTAAGTGTAATTTCTATTTCCTGAGCGGGTGTCCAGTTTAGTCCTCCACATCCGGGATGTACCAGAGCAGTTAACACCGGGGGGGATCTTGTCACGCGGCGCGCAAGACCGCCGACCCAAAACAAGTATCCCGTGCCGCCGCCACATCCAAGCGGTAATGTCTACTGAAGGCATGGAGAGAGGACCACGTCGCCGCCCTGCAAATCTCCAATGGCGGGACCAGACTATGCTCCGCCCAAGACGCGGCTTGCGCCCTAGTAGAATGAGCTCGCAGACCCAATGGAACAGCTTTACCCTGCAGAATATAAGCCGAAGCGATAGCCTCCTTAATCCACCGAGAAATGGAGGCCTTCGCCGCCACTTCCCCCTTTCGAGCTCTACCGAACAGCACAAACAAGTGATCCGACTTTCGAAAGGACTCGGAAACCTTCAGATACAGACGCAGAATTCGCCGCACATCCAACCTATGGAGAGCGGCGTCGGACTCCTGAGACGATTCTGGGGAAAAAACGGGCAACACCACAGACTGATTCACATGAAAAGGAGAGACCACCTTTGGCAGAAAAGAGGGAACCGTCCGTAAAACCACCCGATCTCGAAAAAAGGACAAGAAGGGAGCTCTACAAAAAAGCGCCTGAAGTTCCAAAATACGTCGCGCCGAGCAAATGGCAACGAGAAAAATCGCCTTCAGCGTCAAGTCTTTAACCAAGGCATGGCGGAGGGGTTCAAAAAGCTCCCGAACCAAATCCTGCAGCACCAGGTTCAAATCCCAAGGTGGCAAAGTAACCCTGCGCGACGGACGCAACCGAAACACAGCCTTCAGAAAACGTTGAATGTCCACATGCGCCGCAAGAGGGATATCCTGAATCTTGCCCCTATAGCACGCCAGGTCCGCTACCTGAACCTTCAGAGAACCTGCGGCTAGTCCCTTGTCAAACCCGTCTTGCAAAAAACTAAGAATGACTGCCACCGAAGACGACGCTGCCCGAACGTCGTGCCGGGAACTCCAATCTTCAAAAATTCGCCAAACTCGAACATACGTAAGGGAGGTAGAAGCTTTTCTAACCCAAAGCAGTGTAGCAATAACCGGCCGGGAATACCCTTTCCTTTTCAACCTAGCCCTTTCAATGGCCATACCATAAGCGAGAACCGATCCACCTGAGGCATGCGCAGGGGCCCCTGAACCAGCAGATCCACTAAGGGAGGAAGCCGCCATGGCACGCCGTTGAGCAGTCGCACCAGATCCGCGTACCAAGGCCGACGGGGCCAATCCGGCGCCACCAATAAGACCTTTCCGCGGTGAGCTTCGATGCGTTGAACTACCCTTCCGATCAGAGCCCACGGCGGGAAGACATACAGAAGCCTGAACTCGGGCCACGGTTGGATGAGTGCATCGATGCCTTCAGACATGCGCTCTCGCCGCCTGCTGAAAAAGCGATTTGTCTTTGCCAACCGGAAGGTCGCCATGAGATCCATGATCGGCGGACCCCAATGACGAACTATTTGAGCATATATCTGCGGGTGCAACTCCCACTCTCCGGCGTCCACGTGCACCCGACTCAGAAAATCCGCCATCACATTTTCTGTTCCCGCGATATGCACTGCCGAGATGGCCAGGAGTCGCACCTCCACCCAAGCGAACAGCGCATCCGCCTCTTCTTCCATGGCTACGCTTCCCGTGCCTCCCTGCCGGTTGACGTACGCCACCGCCGCCGAGTTGTCCGACAGAACGCGAACCGCCCGACTCTCCATACTGACGACTCGAAGACTTGCAATGCTAACCGCACAGCTCGCAGCTCGAGACGGTTGATCGACCACAAAGCCTCCTGCGGAGACCACGTCCCTTGCGCGAAACGGTCCTGACAGTGGGCTCCCCAGCCTGTTAGCCTCGCATCCGTGATGACCGGTAACCAAACTGGTTGTTCCAAGGGGGCTCCCGCCCGAAGAGACCGCGGGCACAGCCACCACTGTAACGCTTGCCGAACCCGGTTCGGACATGGCAACCGGCGATTGAGAGAATCCGACTGATTGGACCAACGACGTAGCAGGGCTCGCTGAAGAGGCCGCATATGGAACCTGGCCCACGGAACCACCTCCAGAGTCGACGCCATGGTTCCCAGCAACCGGAGATACCACCATGCCGACGGAGCGGGACTCGCCAAGAAAAAACACACCAGCTGATGTAACCCTTGGCAACGGCGATCTGGCAGAGATACCACTCCTGCTGACGTGTCGAAGCAAACTCCCAGATATTCGAGAAGCTGAGTCGGAACCAAGTGACTGTTTTGTACATTGATCACCCAGCCGAGGCTCTGCAGGAGACGCACTACCTTGTCCGTAGCCTGTAAACTCTCCTCCGCTGACTTCGCTCGTATCAACCAGTCGTCGAGATAGGGGTGGACCAGCACACCTTCCCTTCGCAAGGCCGCCGCCGCCACCACCACCATTACCTTGGTGAAAATGCGAGGAGCTGTGGCCAGGCTGAAAGGCAATGCTTGGAACTGAAAGTGACCCCAGGGAAACGCGAACCGCAGGAACTTTTGATGTGCCACTCTGATTGGAATATGTAGATAAGCCTCGGTGAGGTCCAGAGAAGTCAAAAACTCCCCCTGCCGCACTGCGACGATGACGGACCTGAGAGTCTCCATGCGGAAATGAGGAACCCACAGACAGCGATTCACGCCCTTGAGATCTAGAATAGGACGTAAGGACCCGTCCTTCTTTGGCACCACAAAATAAATGGAGTAACGACCGAGGCCGCGCTCGCTCTCTGGAATGGGAACGACCGCACCCAGCGCTAAGAGACGCTCCAAAGTAGCTCGAATGGCCAGTTCCTTCTGCTGCCCCCTGCTGGGAGACAGAACAAAGGAGTCTCGTGGCGGAACGGCAAACTCCAACGCATAACCTTCTCTGACAATTTCTAGGACCCACTGGTCCGTTGTTATGTGGACCCAAGAGGGAAGAAAGTTCCAAAGTCGACCGCCGATCACTTGGCCTCCCTCCGGGGTCCGCTTCACTTCATTGCGGTTTGCGACTAAAGGAAGAGGTCGAACCGGAGGAACCTGTCGAAAATCCTCTGCCAGCACCTCGGAAACCACGAAAGGACTGCATCCTAAACATAAACCTGCCTCGCTGGGAACTCCAAAGGCGGGAAGACCGAAACCTCCTAAAGTCCCGAAATTGATTCCGGACCACTGGCAAGCCTCTACCAGACATAGGCCTGTCCTCCAGTAGTCTCCCACCTTTGGACTCTCCCAAGTCCTTTACCAACTTATCCAAATCGTCCCCGAACAACCACCGGCCTTTAAAAGGGAGTTTGCTGAGACGAGATTTGGAAGAAGGGTCGGCTGCCCAGTTTTGTAGACAAATGGATCTGCGCACCACCACCAACGAAGCCATACTATTAGCCAACGTCCGGATCAAATCATAATGGACATCCGCCAAATACGCTGAACCAGACTCTAAGTGCGTGACCTCGAGCAACGCTTGCTGATCAAAGAGGGGATTCTGGCACAACCGTTGAGCCCACCGCAACGAGGCTCTAGCTATCCAGGCCCCACAGATAGAAGCCTGTAACGACAAGGCATTGGTTTTGAATGCTTGTTTCAACAATCCGTCCACTCTCTTGTCTTGAATGTCCTTCAAGGTCGCACACCCCTCCACCGGGATTGTGGTCTTCTTCGTCACCGACACTGCTGCGTCCACCCGAGGCGACTTAAACTTCTCCTTTCAAGCCAGAGTCCGGCTGGTCCCACTCAGTCTGAATCATTTGAGCCACAACCTGGTGTACTGGGAACACCACCTGGAAATCCCGAACCGCCTGAATAAGAGGATCCTCCAATGCTTTGCCGTCCCCCGGAGGCGGCGCAGCGAGATTGAGCGTCTGAAGAGCTTCCGTGATAAGAGGAACCAATTCCTCCCTACGAAACACCCGAACAATCCTAGCCTGATCCTCAGGGTCCGGAATCTCTCCTTCAGGATCATCCATACTGCCCTCCGGATCTACATCCACATCCATGTCTTGCCCTTCCAAATCCTCTTGAACTAAGTCTAAAGACCAAGGTCTCTTAGCCTGCTTGGAAACACATCCGGGCAGATCCGAACTAGTGGGCGGAGGGGCAGAAGGCGAGGGCAAGGACTCAGGCCATTTGCCCAACCGCCCGAATTTGAAGGCATGATGAATAATCAGCACGAAGTCCGGCGAAAAATCCGTAAAGGCAGAAGGGAGGTCCCCTGATTCCACAGGAATCCCGGACCCCTGACCCTGAGACCCAGAAGGAACAGGCGGCAACAGAGGTCCCGGAGAATCATTTCCTTCAGCAGACAACGTAGATCCCAAGGGCTCTGTCTGAGAACTGCCCTCCATCTGTTGATCTATATCAGAGGAGACCACAGCGCAGCTCCCGCAGAACCCTGAAGCAGACACTGACCGCCTACGCGTACCGCAGACCACACACTGCGGTTTGGAGGACATGAAGAACAGCCTACAGCCCCCGCAGAACAGGAAGGGACAGACTGGGATAAGCAGCCCCGCAGAGAAAAAGGCAGAGGCCCAATGCAGTTATCCCTACACCGCACAGCTCTCGTTTTGCTTCGTGTTTTTTTGTTTTTTTTTTTAAATTTTAGACGCAGGGAAACCAGTGACCTTCCGATCCTGTTCGGGACCCAAAACGCCACCAAATTAGCAAGACCGACCGCCTCTAATCTCCTTTACCGCCAAAACCGCAAACCTAAAATGGCCACCGCGGTCGAGCCGCGCTGGAGAAAAAAAGGCGCCAAAACCAAAAAAAAAGAAAAGAGCCGACGAAACTAACGGCTCGCCCCCAAAATTCGGAGAGAAGGCACTTACCAGGCAGCCATCAATAAATGAAAGGCCCGCAACGCCGCTCAAATCGAGAACGGGAACTTGCAGAGAGCCCGGTTGATGGAGGTAAGCTGAAGCGCCGGTCCTCAGACGGACTGCTTAGAGCCGTGCCATGTGAAAAGCAACACTTGCCGGGCCTGGAAGCACACGGATCCTACCCCCGAACCGTCCTGGGGGAGCGATCACAGTCTGCTGCGTACTCTGAGCTGCCAGAAGAGTACTGGGTGAGAAGAGCAGTGACGGCTCGGCTCCTCTACCGCGCTTGCCCTTTTTTTTTTTTTTTTTTTTTTTTAAAGGTACAGGCTGCAATTAAAGGAAAAAAAATAAAGAGAAATGAAATGAAAATAAAATAAAGAGACAAAAGAAACAGCTAACAAGATTCTAAGTGAGCCTAGCACCAGGCTCACACCACCTCCTGCTCCAAGGAGACTGGACACACTGGAGGGCTGATGGGAGTTCAAGCAGTATACAGGCTAGTTTACTAAAGAGTTGATTGGTCCAGTCTCCTTGCTGCAGGATGAGGTGCACTACCCGGATGTGGAGGACTAAACTGGACACCCGCTCAGGAACTATAAGGATAATGTAATAGAAGATATGCTTGTTTGATAAACATTACCGGTGTAAGGCCAGAAATTTGGGCAGCTTGAAGTGTCACATATAGAGGGGAGTGTATTTTCGCAATTATAATTCTGTGTAGTCTTGGTGCCCTTTGATGTGTAGTCTTGAGTGGCTGAAAGATTTCTGGCTAGTCAGATGTAGAGTAACCAACAGAGATATGAGATGTGAATGTGAGTGCTGGGTTCTTCAGAGTGCGGGCTTTGGAGCCTGAAGGGAATAAAAGGGGGGGAGGTCCGGCAAGTGGTGGGGGGAGGGATAGAAAAACTACCAGTTATGTATCAGTTATGTAATACAAAAAAGTTAAGATAATGTCTCTTTGTGGATATTGTTCTGATGTGTATAGAGTTAAGAATTGTACATAGTTTCCCCCAGTTACTTCCAAGTTGATCTCCCTGTTTATTGTAAATACAACTCAAAGTTCCTTGTGTTGTATAGTTGATGTTAAATGTAAACCGCTCTGATCTAAAATAGAGCGGTATAGAAGAACTGTTAAATAAATAAAATAAAATAAATGTGTTCTTAATAAACAATAAAGGGAAAAAAAACCCCTAGTCTAGCAGGACTCGAGGAAAGAAAATTAGCAGTTAAGACCAAATTTTTCCAAACTTATTGCCCAGACCAGTCCACAATGGTTGTGATGTAACAGTGCAATCTTCAAATTCATTGGTTCATAACCCTCCCTGCCCTTAGCATTCCTGCTCCAAAAACCACATCCACTCTAGCAAGCACATCTAACTTTAGTGCTATCCAAAGGAATGCAACGAGGACATTACAGTCTTGCGCATCTCTGCAAGAGAAACTTGAATAAGCTTCTGCCCAAGAAGATGACAACTATCTGGTCAAATGAGCTCTCAAGTTCCCAGGAACAAACTACCCTTTGAGGAGCTAGGCTGAGGAGACCGCTTCTTCAAGCTACTATGCTATAGAGGATTTGGTAACTGCTTCTCCCTTCCTCGGCCATCCCTCGTCCCCCAAAAACGTAGAGTGGTATCCTAATGGTTACAACAGCAAGCTGAGAACCAGGGAAACCCAGTTTGAATCCCACTGCTGCTCCTTGTGATCTTGGGCCAGTCACTTAAACCTCCGTTGCCTCAGGTACAAACTTGCCTTGAGCTACTACTGAAAAAGGCTTGAGATAAAGCCAAACAAGTAACAAAGATGCTTCCTACACACAGCTAAAGCAGATGGGACTTGAAATTCCTCCCAACAATCGCAGCCATGACTATCATCATCTTGGAGAAAGTGCAAGGGGCCATAGCAAGACTAAAAGGCATCACCTGAAACTGATAATAACCACCCAGGACCGTGAACATCAAGAATCTCAATGTTCATATGGAGGTAGGCCTTTTGAGATTCAGATTTTAAAAACTCCCCCGCCATACTATCACAATCACAGAGTGCAACATCTCCATGAGAAAACGCAAAACATGCAACATCAAGTCTACAATCTTCAAATCCAGAATTGAAAGGAGACTTTTCTTTTTACAAAGGAAGTAATAGCTTTTGCCCCACTTCTCCATGGATAGGGGCATCACCGCCCTCAAGTGTTTCCTGTGCTACCCACTTGCTTGACTAGAGCCTGACAAGGAGAACTAACTATGGAGTCTGTGAGAAGGTAGGAAAATTCAAGTAATCTCCACACACCACCCACTTGCGTGTTTAATCAAAAATTTCTATAATGGAGAAAGAAGTAACAGGTAGCGGATGGATGCCTCGAGTTTAGGTTCTGTCAGTGTGACTTTGTTTGAGAAAGTTTAGCACTCCCTTACCTTTTGGGCTGCTTCTAAAAGAGCTTATACCTGTTGCGGATCATTTCCCCAAATGTCAGCAAATAAAAAGCTAGTGAAATTTAAGTCCCCTTATGCAAGGAGAAGTAAGAATTGCAGCCACAATTTGGAGGGCAATATGGAATCCTACTTTAAATTAGAAGCAGAACACCTACACACCCTCCTTCCCTCTTCCACTCTTCCCCTTTCCCCCTTCTCTCCTTTTTCCAGGGCTGACCCTAGAGTTGGTACAAAGTGTTGGAGCCTTAGGCGAACCTCAAGCTTTACACTCCCTCTGGCTGTCAAAATCTACTATTTAGTTTTGAATGGGCTGCTGTTGCTGCCCGGACCAGTCAGAAGCGAGGTGCAACCAAAGTACAATAAAGATTGGCTTTATTAGGGGTATAACACACCCAAATTCCTGGGATTAAAAAGAATCACCCCAGGAATTGGGTATGTTGTTACACCCCTAATAAAGTCCATCTTTACTGTACTTTGGTTGCACCTTGCTTCTGTCTGGTCACAGTAACATAGCAAAGCATGTTATTCTCTGTAACAGGTGTTCTTCAGGGATAGCAGGAATCAGTCCTCACATATGGGTGACGTCGGTGCTGACAGAACCCGTGCAGTAACCTCTACCCAGCTTTCAAAGAAAGCCTTTGGGAGATCCACCACATGTGGTTGCCTTTCCGCCCAAGGGTGCCATCTTGCCTCAGTATGACGACATAACTCAAAACCACAACAAACAAAAAGCAACTTCACACAGAGGAGGGAGGGTTGTGAGGACAGATTCCTGCTATCCCCAGAGAACACCTATTACAGGTGAGCAATCATGCTTGCTTCAGAAACAAGCTGGAAGTGAGTCCTCACATATGTGACTCCCTAGCTACAGGCTACCGAAAAACCCTGTAAGCCATGGGCAACCCCAAAAAAACCAACTGTTAGAATAGTGAGAGTAAAGTTCGGATGCAAGACCTCAGCAGTGACCACAGCGTTGACTAGGGAACCAGCTCTCTGGTAGCCTGGACATATAGAAGAGCCGGAGGACAGGAATTGCCTGAAAACCCAAACAAATGATGGAGTACTGCCTGGCCAAAGGCGCTATCCCGTCGTGACTCCCCCTCTAGGGGGAGCAAACTGTGAACTATCATTAAAATAAATAAGGACGCAGAGCTACAATAAAGCATGAACCAGAAATAATCTAGGAACAAGCCAGCTCAATAATACAGTAATGACATGCACCAAGTTACACAGAGTGGCAATATTTAGTCCGTTCTCCAAACAGCTATCCAGTGGATAGGACAGTGAAAAACTACCCTAAATTTATCCAGATAGTTACAGAGTGTGGACTGAATATTGCCACCATCCAGGCATTGACCACTACACACACACACACGTGTATATAGATAGATAGATACATACATATACAGTACCACTCACTATCCAGATAGCAGCACTGAATATACATGTTTTATATACCAGCTTCACCCAGCATTAAAAAAAAGAAAAAAGAAAAAACGCCAAGTACAGCTGTTAAATATTAGGCAGTTGAAATGGTTAAGAGCGACATTATTTGCATGTAGCCTCTTTACCAACACAACACATAGTACAGAGAGTGCTTTTCCTGACCAATGTTAATCATTCTCAAAAAGGACAAACCTTTAAGAGCAATTATAGTTCTGCCTTTTCGTCTAGTGCTCTTTCATATAATGTTTATGCTTGTCCATATAAGAAAATAATTTTTACATGTAAACATAGAAAAATGAACTGAGGTACCACCAACTTATTTCAAGTAGGTTCCCATCAGCATTCTATCTTTTAATCACTACTGAATGGGGGCAGATTCAAGTCAGTTTTCTCAAATTTAATGGCTCTAGCTGGTGGTGCAAATACATTCATCCATTTCTTGCTCTTTATTTGCTAGAAAACCTGAATGGGTAAAACATGATATTTCACTTGTTTTGGCTTGGAAAGTGTCTCACTCATTCCCTTTCTCACCTGAGTCATGTAATATGCCAGCATCAAGCATTAGCCTCTCTCTCCATGACAGTCTACTTGAGTGGCTACTACAGTCCCTTGCGAGCGCGCTAGAGTTTTGATCTTTGCTGCTTGTTGAGATTCTAGACAGATCACTCTCTCCGAGAGGAGATATGCTGCTATCTGCGTCACCCACAGCTGAAAGAAGAGAAGATTCTTCTTCAGAGGCAGTCTTTTTACCTGATCAAAAAAACAAAACAATTTTAACCTTTAAAAAAAAAAAAAAGAGAAAACATGAGGATATAAAAAGTAAAGCAATTCAAAAAAGATCTCTATTTATTTAATTTTTTTATTTGAGAAGTTTATATGGAGAAATTTCACTTACTGTTAATTTCCTTTCCTGGAATCCTGCTAAACCAGTCCAGACAATCGGGTTAAGTCCCCCTGCCAGCAGATGTTGGAGACCAGAAAAATCCTACCAGAAGGCTGATTGGCTGGGCTCTGGTAGACATATAGGTATGCCCCTAAGGGCCACCCGTCAGTATCCTCTGGCAAAGCAAAGAAGACAAGGAAGTAACAAAAACATAACAACTATGTACACAGAACTGAGAAGCAGTGGAAGACACTGCTGAAGACAGTAGCTTGGGCTCCTCTGCAAAGGTATGGCTCAATGAGATACTGGGAGGGTCCTGGACTGGTCTAGCAGGATTCCAGGGAAGGAAATTAACGGTAAGTGAAATTTCTCCTTCCAATTCATCCTTCTAGACCAGTCCAGACAATCGGGTAGTACCCAAGCTTACTGCCCCTCAGGAGCGAAGACAGAGCCGAAAAAACTACGTTGGCCCCAAACCGGGCCTCCTCCCGTGCCTGGAGATCAAGCCGATAGTGTCGGACGAACGTGGAGGACGACGGACCAGGTGGCCGCCCTACAGATGTCGAGAGGAGCGACCTGTGAGCGCTCCGCCCACGAAGTGGCCTGGCCCCTTGTGGAGTGTGCCCCTAACCCCAAGGGTACGGGCTTGCCACGGATTATATAGGCAGATTCAATGGTTTGACGGAGCCACCTTGAAATGGTGGACTTAGAAGCCACGAGGCCCCTCCGAGGACCCACGAACAGAACAAAGAGATGGTCGGACTTTGGAATGGATTTGTGACCCGCAAATAGCGATAGAAAACTCTTCGGAGATCCAGTGTCCGGAGATCCTTATTCCACCCCGAACACTGGTCTTTAGAGAAAACAGGCAGGAAGATAGGCTGGTTCAGATGAAAAGGCGTAATGACTTTCAGTAAGAAGAAAGGAACAGTCTGTAGGGACACGCCACCCTCTGTGAAGGAGAGATAGGGATCCTGGCACGAGAGGGCCTGCAACTCCGAGACCCTAAGAGCGAAGGTGATCGTCACTAGAAAGGCTGTTTTAAGGGTGAAATCGCGGAGTGACGCTTCCTTGAGCGGTTCAAAAGGAACAGCCATGAGCACCCTCAGAACCAAAGAAAGGTCCCAAGGTGGTACTACTGGCTGGATGGGAGGACGTACTACCTTAGGCTCCCTTGAGAAACCGTGCAACGCACGCATGGGACGCAATGGAGCAGCTGTCTATCGGTTCCCGGAAACAGGTTAGGGCCGAGACATGCACTCGAAGGGAACCAAGAGCTAATCCCTTCTCGAGACCCTCTTGGAAAAAGGCGAGGACCTGTGGTATTTGTGTGCACCATGCATGGCGAGAGGCGACGTCGAACACACCAGGACTCAAAGATGCGCCACACTCGGGCATATGCCCGTGACGTAGAGGGCCGTCGAGCCTTATTTATTTATTTATTTTTATTTATTTACATTCTCTTATATACCGCGCTATTCTGCATCAGTGCGGTTTACATTGAACAAAGTGAAAGTACATTGAACAGGGCATTATAACTTGGAGATAACTATTTTACAGGGAACATGGGCTATGGAGGGTTAAGTGGCTTGCCCAAGACCACAAGGAGCACCTGTGGGACTAGAAACCCCAGTCCTTCCGGCCCAAGGTTGCTGTCCTCTAGTGGGATTTGAATCCCCGACCTTCCGGCCTGAAGTACCTTGCCCCAACCACTAGGCCACTCCTCCACTCCTTGAGCAGGGTAGCCACAACCTGAGGAGAATAACCTTTGTGGCTCAGTCTGCTGCGTTCAAGAGCCAAGCCGTAAGCGAGTAGGGAGCGGGGTCGCACATCATGATCGGCCCTTGCCGCAGGAGACCTCTGCGAGCAGCGAGCTGCAGAGTCGTCGTTCGGGCTAACCGAACGAGGTCAGCATACCAAGGCTCCGAAGCCAATCCGGAGCTACTAGGATCACTGCGCCCGAGTGTGTTCTGATCCATTGGAGAACTTTCCCTATGAGCAGCCATGGGGGAAAAGATGTACAGCAGCACTGCCGCCGGCCACGGCTGTGCTAGAGCATTCAGTCCTTGCGATCGGTTCTCCCTCTGGCGGCTGAAGACTGGAGCCTTGGAGTTTGCTGACCGCCGAGATCCATTACAGGTCAACCCCACCTTTGCACTATCTTCATAAATGCCCAGGGAGCTAGCTCCCATTCTCCGGGATCGAGGGCATGACGGGTGAGGAAATTGGCCTTCACGTTGGTTACTCCCTCAATGGGCTGAGCCGATACAGCCCGGATATGCCTCTCTGCCCACTGGAAGAGCAGAGCCATCTCCCTGGCTACTCTGGGGCATTTGGTGCCGCCTTGGCGGTTCACCATCATCTGCTGGAGACAGAGAAATACTGAGGGTGACCCCTAGGGACACATCTATATGTCTACCAGAGCCCAGCCAATCAGGCAACTTCCTTTGGAGACGGGACAATGCTGCACGGAGCCCGTTGAGAGACAGGGAGGCTCCGCAACGACTTTACAGGCACAGCCGCAGTTCCCTAAGAGGCAGGGAGCCGCGGCTGCATTAGAAGGGAGGCAGACATGGGGAGAGGGGATGAGGGGGCAGGGAACCTGCAACACGGCTGACATGGACAGAGGGGGGGCTGACATCGACAGGGGGAGCTGACATGGACGGGGGGGGGAGGGGGGACTGATATGG
Source organism: Ichthyophis bannanicus (assembly GCA_033557465.1). Lineage (NCBI taxonomy): Eukaryota > Metazoa > Chordata > Amphibia > Gymnophiona > Ichthyophiidae > Ichthyophis > Ichthyophis bannanicus. Next base: position 140,085,208 of record CM066035.1, on the reverse strand, counting down.
AAGGATGAATGGATGGAGGGATGGGGGGCTGACATGGACAGAGGCGCACTGACATGGAGGGATGGACGGAGGGGGGCTGACATGGAGGGAGGGAGCTGATATGGATGCATGGATGGAGGGGGGCTGACATGGACAGAGGGAGGGAGGGAGGGTGCTGACATGGACGGAGGGGGGCTGACATGGAGGGATGGGGGGCTTGCATGGACAAAGGGGAGAGACAGGGGGATATACTGGATAGACAGGGGATAAATGCTGGACAGAGGCAAGAGACAGTACGGGTTAGGATTATAATGGGCTGATGGGGAAATGGGCTGATTGTGGGGAGGGGAGGATAGAGCTGCTGGCGCTGGAAGAAAACTGGGGGCTAAGGCTACAAATGGGCTGATATGAGGGGATGGGAGAATGGAACTTTAAGGGAGTGGATCTGAGAGGGGCTGCCATGGTATTTGTACTAGAAGGGACTGGTCAGTGGGGAAGGAGGGGGACTGGAAGGGAATGGACACCAGTGGCAGTCATGGGAATGCAAGTTGACATTGGAAGGTACTGGGAGTGAGGACTGGAAAGGGGCTGATACTGGGGAGGGTTACTGGGACTGGAAATAGGCTGATGGAAAGAAGTGAAGAAAATGAAAGAAAAGATAAGAAATGGCAGATGGACCATAGACCACAGAAAGCAGTTACTTACCTGTAACTGGTAATCTCTGGGAACAGCAGGAATAAGTCTTCACATATGGGTATCGTCGGTACCGACGGAGCCTGCGCGGGAACGCTCCCCAGCGTCCAATAAGAAAGCTTTTGGGAGCATCCCACAGCGCCTGCGTGCTGCCTTCCCGCCTTTCCCAACCGCCTCTCTCCAGTTCGAGTTTTAAAGCTGAGACAAAGAGAGAGGGAGGGAAGGAAAGATAGATAGAGAGATACAACTCCTAGGGGAGGTGGGTGGGTTGTGAAGACTTATTCCTGCTGTTCCCAGAGATCACCTGTTACAGGTAAGTAACTGTGCTATCTCCAGGAACAAGCAGGAATGAGTCTTCACATATGGGGACTCCCTAGCTGCAGATGCCAGGGAGAGACCCCAGAGTTGTGTGTCCCTGAAGAGGGCTCCACCTCCCCCCATGGATCATCCAACCAGGGTAGGTGGGTAGGAGTTGATTAGAAATGGAACAGGTGTTTGAGAACAGCCTGACCAAACGAGGCATCCCGGCGGGAGTCCTTGTCCAAACAGTAATGGGCTGTGAAGGTATGAACCGAGGCCCAGGTGGCCGCTCGACAGATTTGGTCGATGGACACAGAGTTTAGGTGAGCCATTGAGGCTGGCATGGCCCTCACATTGTGAGCTGTGACATGGCCTTCCAGAGAAAGGTTCCTACTTTGGTAGGCGAAAGAAATACACTGAGCAATCCAGTTGGACAGTGTTCTCTTAGAAACTGGAAATCCTAAATGGGAAGGATCAAAAGCAACAAAGAGTTGAGAAGACTTTCTATGTTGCTGTGTTCTTTGTAAGTAAAAGGCGAGAGCTCTTTTACAATCCAAAGTATGAAGATTCCTCTCTGCACTTGATGCATGAGGTCCTGGAAAAAAGACAGGTAAGTATACCTCCTGGTTCAGATGAAAAGGCGAGACCACTTTGGGCATAAAGTGTGGCTTGGTCCTGAGGACTACCTTATCATGATGGAACCTTGTATAAGGAGGATTAGCCACCAAGGTTTGCAACTCACTGATGCGATGTGCTGAGGTGACTGCAATGAGAAAGATAACCTAGAAGAGTTGAGAAGTGTACATAGTATAAAGTTAGCTTGTATATAGTTTCCCCGGTTTTCTCCATGTTTAATATCCTGTTTCACTGTAAACTCAATGTTACCTGTATGCATTGTAGTATGTTTTGTTCGATGTACACCGCACTGATTATAATAGCGCGGTATAGAAGAAATGTTAAATAAATAAATAACCTTCCAAGAAAGAAATTTCAAGGAGGTGGTGGCTAAAGGTTCAAAGGGTGGCTTCATAAGATGGCCAAGAACCAGATTTAAGTCCCATGCCACTGGAGGTGGTCTAATGGGAGGTTTAGTTAAAAGAAGGCCTCTCATGAATCTTGCTATAAGAGGATGAGAGGAAACAGGCTGTCCATTGAGAGGCTTGAGGGACGCTGCAATCTCACTCAAATGGACTCTTACCGAATTTGTTTTGAGGCCTGCATGGGAAAGATGCAGAATATACTCTAGTAAAGAATTCAAAGGTATTGCAAGAGGGTTAAGACCCTTCTCTGAACACCAAATGGTAAATCTTTTCCATTTGAAAGCATAGGAACGTCTAGTGGAAGGCTTTCTAGAAGCATGAATAATATCTCTGACTTGCTGAGAGAGATGGAAAACTTGAAGGTCTAGGCCTTCAGCAACCAGGCCCTGAGATGGAGAGACTAGGGGTTTGGGTGCCACAACGTTCCGTCTTCCTGGGAGAGAAGATCTGGAGCAGAGCCCAACTCCAGGGACGGAGCTTGAGAGAGATGCAGAAGTAAAGGGTACCACACTTGGCGTGGCCAATGTGGTGCTATGAGGATCATAGAACCTCGGTCTCTCTGAAGCTTGAACAGTGTTTTGGGAATTAGGGGAATGGGTGGAAAGGCATAAAGGAAGTCTTGACCCCAGTGAAGGAGGAAGGCATCCTTGGCCTGAACTCCCTGACACGGAATCCTGGAACAGAACCGGGGAAGTTTGGCATTGCACGGACTTGCAAATAGGTCTATGTCCGGGGATCCCCAAATTCGAAAAATCCTGGCTATCTGGTCCCTGTGGAGGGACCATTCGTGTGGAAGCAGAACTCGACTGAGTCTGTCTGCCCAAGAATTTTGAACGCCTGGAAGATATACTGCCATAAGATGAATCTGATGCTCTCTGGCGAAGGCCCACAGTCGCAAAGCTTTGTTGCAAAGCGACAGAGAGCCAGTCCCTCCCTGCTTGTTTACATAGAACATGGCTACTTGATTGTCCGTGTGGATGAGGACTGTCCTGTAGCTGAGCAGGGAGTGGAACACTCAGAGCTAAGAAAATTGCTCTGAGTTCCAAGAGATTTATGTGTAGTGAAGTCTCCTGTGGAGACCAGATGCCCTGGGTGGAGAGATCTTGCAGATGAGCTCCCCAACCCATTGGAGAGGCATCTGTTGTAAGGGTTGCTTGGGGAAGTGACTGTTGAAAAGGGGACCCCAGCAACAGGTTTTGAGAGGACTTCCACCACTGGAGAGACCAAAAAAGGCGACTGGAGTTTGCTATTTTGTCTGACAGGCAACCTGATGCCTGAGTCCATTGGGTGGACAAGGTCCATTGAGCTGCCCTCATATGAAGGCGAGCATATGGAACCACATGCACAGTGGATGCCATGTAGCCTAAGAGTTGTAACATTTCTCGAGCAGTTAAAAGGGCTTTAACTGTATTTGGGAGGCTAACTGCACCAAGCGTAGGCAACGGGCCTGAGGAAGATAGGCCCTTGCAGTTGTGGTATCCAACAAAGCCCCTATAAACTCGAGGGACTGAGTAGGGGTGAGACTGGATTTTGGGATGTTTATTACTAGTCCAAAATACTGAAGGACACGCATTGTGCAGGTTAGACAAGCCTTGGCCTCTGCTTGAGATGGAGCTTGAATGAGCCAGTCGTCCAGATATGGGAAGACGAATATTCCTAGAGTGCGTAGAAATGCAGCTACTACTGCCATGCATTTCGTGAACACCCTTGGTGCAGAGGCCAGACCAAAAGGAAGCACCCTGTACTGGTAGTGCTTTCCTTGAAAAAGGAATCGAAGGAACCTTCTGTGAGTTGGATGGATGAGGACATGGGTGTACGCATCCTTGAGATCTAGAGAACAAAGCCAGTCCTGACTCTGAAGGTATGGAAGCAGAGCACCGAGAGAAATCATCTTGAATTTCTCCTTGAATAGAAATTTGTTCAATTCTCTGAGACCTAAGATGGGTCTGTAGCCCCCTGTTTTCTTTGGAATAAGAAAATAAGGGGAGTAGAACCCTGTGCCTTGTTGAAGAAGAGGTACTTCTTCTATTGCCCCTTGGGCAAGAAGGATGGCAATCTCCTGACCTAGAAGGTTGAGGAGAGTTGTTGGAGAATTGAACTGTTTCACCATGGTGTGAAGGGGAAGGCTTAAGAAATGAAGCTTGTACCCTTCCCTTATGATGGAGAGTGTCCATTGCTCTGCTGTGATTTGCTCCCATCTGGGAGCAAAGTAAGTCAACCTTCCTGGGATGGTAAGGGGCTCTGGTCCTTCCAGAGCTAGAAAGGCTAGGTTCTCTAGTTGCAAGTCAAAGGCCCTGAAGAGGCTGAGGCTGCTGGGCCGTGGAAGGTCTAGCTGCCTTTGACTTGGCCTGTTTAGGTGGTTGCTGACGCTTTGCAGCAAAACGACCTGCAGAAGATGCCTGCTGACCATAAGCAGGATAGTATCTTCCCTTTTTGGAAAAAGATCTTTTTAAACAATCTTTTCTTAACAGAAGCAGAGGTAGACTTTGAAAGTCGATCCAAAGCAGAGTTTTCAGCATCCATCTGAGTGGCCTTTGCTTGCCAATCCTTACCAAAAAGGTTTTCACCTGTACAAGGGAGATTTCCCAATTGATCTTGGACCCAGAGCTCCAAATCAGAAGCTTGTAGCCAAGCAATTCTACGTGCCCCTATGGCAATAACCGAAGCTCTGCTTACACACTCAAAAGAGTCAAAGGCTGCATGGTTGGAAAATCTGGAGACATCTTGGGCATGTTTGAGCCAAGTGAGAAACTCCTGTCTTTTATCCTCTGAAATGAAAGGGGTTAAAGTCTGCAGATGATCTGTGACTTCTTTTAGAAACATTCCTATATAGAGACTATAGGAATTGATCCTAGCAGCTAGCATAGCAGCTTGGAAAACCCTTCAGCCAAAAGCATCCAGGGTCCTGCATTCACGCCCTGGAGGATTAGATGAGTGTCTTTTTGCACTCTTTATCTTCTTCATGGCAGGCTCTACCACAATAGAGTGGTGAGGAAGCTGAGTCTTGTTGAAGCCAGGACAAGGAGGGACACGATACATGGTGTCCAACCTGCGAGAATGAGGAGAGGTGGTGAGAGGTGTCTCCCACATCCTCAACATGAGATCATACAGAATTCTCATGAACAGGTAAAGTAGCTGCCTCCTTAGGAGCTTTAGGATATTGTAAAATATCCAACTCCTTGGCTCTGGGTTCTGACTCAGGGGCCACTGTGATAGACAGGCCCTTAGCCACTTCCCTAACAAAGTCTTGAAAAGACAAGTCTTCTGGAGGAGACATTCTTCGTTTAGGTGAAGAAGACTGAGGAAGAAGTATCGATGCTTCTACAGAACCCTCAGACTCAGAGTCCTCAGAGGAATCGAAGTATCGCCTGTCTGGATGCTCCTGTAAAGCCCGAAAAGCGTATCGAGTGGGATCGACATCGGGAGTAATCGGTACCGGTTCGGTACCGATGGGCATCATAGGACAGGGTACCGTTGCAGTTGACACCGAAGCCGATGTCGATACAATCGGTACCGGTACTGGGAGCAATGCCGGTACCGGAGCCGGTACCAGCAACGGGGACTGTTGCGGTACCGGAGGCGTCGCAGCCTATATGAAAGCCGTTAAGGTGCGCTGCATGGTCAGAATCTTCTGATCCATCGACGCCATCAGAATCTGGATATCGGTACCAGTGGGAGCCACCGGTACCCCAGAACACGGCAACAGGTGATCTGTCGAGGCCGAGCCATCGATGTCAACCTGTGACCCCATAGATAATGCTTTGGAAACCGGAGCTTCCCGCCGGGGTAATTTTGCTGGTGCGGGATCCTCGAGGGCAAGCCCGGAGGCATCTCGATGCTTGGAGGGAGATCTGCCCTTCGAGGACCGGCCAGATTTATGCTTGGTTACCTGAGATCCATGGGAGGAAGAGCAAGCCCTGGAAGACGTCAATGCTACTGAAGCTGCATCAGAGGGAAACAGGGTACTGAGCTTGGCTGCTCGGTTCTGCCGACCTCTCTTAGACATCATGGTACAGGACATACAATCTGTGATGGAATGGTCAGGTCCCAAACACTTTAGACACCAGTCATGGGTGTCGGTGACAGAAATAGTACCGCCACATTTTGTAGTTTTTAAACCCAGAAGCGGGCTTCTCCATGAGGAAAAAATTTTTAGGCCTAGGGCCCAAAAACTGAAAATGCACAGTAGAGATAAAGCGTTTTTTTTTTTTTAAAGAAAGAAAAGAAAAGACCCGCGGTACCGGTCAGAAGTCGAAGAAGGCAGACGCGACACAAAAGAATAAAGGAAAAATAAAGAACTTCTTCTGCGCTGACAGGAACACGACCTGCTGGCTCCGTGGAAAAGTAGGAGAGAGGCGGTTGGGAAAGGCAGAAAGGCAGCACGCAGGCGCTGTGGGATGCTCCCAAAAGCTTTCTTATTGGACGCTGGGGAGCGTTCCCGCGCAGGCTCCGTCGGTACCGACGATACCCATACGTGAAGACTCATTCCTGCTTGTTCCTGGAGATAGAGAGCTAGGAGAAGACAGGAAAGCAGAAGCCTCAGATTGGGACCAGCATGATCAGAGAATAAATTGGTCAGACAACAAAGGTACAAAAAATAATTTTATTTCATATTAGTGATTTGACTACAAAATCATAATAATTTTGAAATCAAATATTATTACTTGTTATTGGGATTAGTTATTGTGATTTAAATAAGTAAATTTTATAAATAAAAATATAATGCGAAGGCCTATAATATATTAATAAATTCAACAAATGATTACAGTGACAATGCGTTAACGGTAAAGGAAGAGAGACGCATTTGATTTTATCATTGGGGGTCATCACAAGTTGACCAATGGTAAAAGGGGTCACGGTGCAAAAAAGGTTGAGAACCACTGATGTAGATAGTCATGGCTTAATGGGAGACAGCCAACATAGCTTTAGACAAGGAAGATCTTGTCTTACTAATCTGTTATGTTTTTTTGAAAGTGTGAGTAAAACAGATTTATAAAGGTGAGTCGGTTGATATAGTGTATCTAGACTTTCAGAAAGAATTTGACAAGGACCCTCAGAGGCCTTTGGCAAAACTAAAAAGTCATGGGATAGGAGGTAGTGTACTATTGTGGATCAGGAACTGGTTAAAAGATAGAAAGCAGAGGGTAGGGCTAAATAGCCAATTTTCCCAATGGAGAAAGGTGAATAGTGGTGTACCCCAGGGATCTGTGCTGGGTCTGTTGCTTTTTGACATATTCATAAATGATCTAGAAAAGGGAATAATGAGTGAGGTTATCAAATTTGCAGATGACACAAAACTATTCAAAGTTGTTAAAACCCATGAGGATTGTGGAAAATTGCAAGAGGATCTTGATAAATTGGAAGACTGGGTATACAAATGGCAGATAAAATGTAATGTGGACAGTGCAAAGTTATGTGCCTAGGAAAGAACAACCCAAACTATGGTTACATGGTGCAAGGTTCCACATTAGGAACCACCACCCAGGAAAAGATTTAGGCACCATCATGAATAACATGTTAAAACCCTCCGCCCAGGTTGCAGCAGCGGCCAAGAGAGCAAATAGAATGCCAGGTATCATAAGGAAAGGATGGAAAATAAAACAAAGGATATTATAATGCCTCTGTATCGTTCCATTGTGCGACCGTACCTTGAATATTGTGTGCAATTCTGGTTGCCGTATCTTAAAAAGGATATAGCGTTATTAGAAAAGGTACAAAGAGACACCAAAATGGTAAAGGGGATGGAAGGATACCCCTATGAAGAGAGGCTAAAAAGGTTAGGGCTCTTCAACCTGGAAAAGAGACGGCTGAGGGGAGATATGATAGAGGTCTATAAATTAATAAATGGAGTGGAATGGGTAAACGTAGATCGATTGTTTACGTCATCAGAATATAGAAAGACTAGGGGGCATGCAATGAAGCTTCAGGGTAGACTATTTAAGACTAAAAAGAGAAAATATTTTTTCACTCAACGTGTAATCAAACTCTGGAATTTGTTACTGGAGGATACAATAAAAGCTGTTAGTTTGGACAAGTTCCTGGAGGAAAGGTCCTTAAACCTTTATTAAAAGGGACCCAGGATATCACTGTTTGACCCAATACAAGCATTAAGGAACCTGTGTGTTTTAGGGAAACTGCTAGGTACTTATGACCTAGATTGGCCACTGTTGGAAACAGGATACTGGGCTTCATGGACCTTGGTCTGACCCAGTATGGCATATCTTATGTTCTTATGTAAGTGTTAGAGACCCCAGGTTGGGGTGCAAGAGGTCCAGGGCTCGGCCCAGAGGTACTGGGAGTGTCACTGACAGGAAGAGCAGCAGTGGAAACCAGGGCTACCTGGGCCATCTGGGGGCAATTAGAATAACTGGTGCCCTCTTGCTCTGGACCTTGAAAGGGATCCTGGCGACTGGGGAAAGGGGTTGGGGGGGATTGGTGGGAACACAGAGTATCACTGAAAATTGGAACAATACAATTGCTGCAGCCTCATCATCAGTCACAAATCAAATTCATCTGCAAGAGAGCCGGCAAACCCTGGTACTCTGACATGATCAGGGAAGTGAAGTGGGCACTAAGAAAACTCAAAAGAAAATGGAGAAGGAATACGATACAGGACAGCATGCTCCACTACAGAGCCAGGCAGTTGGAATACAATGATTTAATCAACAAATGCAAACAATACCACACTAACAGCATTATGAAGGCAGTGAACAGACAAAGAGAGCTCTTTAGCATTGCACAAAAGCTCACCAGAAATACTGCACATCAGGCTGCCCAGCACACAGGCCTGCAACAGTTTGCAAACTTCATAATTGTCAAACACAGGGCCCTCACACTGAACCCTCTCCCCACAAGGAACAATCCAGCAGCCAGAGAATGCCAAAAAACATGGGATGACTTTTCCATTCTTTCAGTGCTCCAGATCAAACAGCTAGTGGATTTCTTGAACATGACAACCTCAAACAGCCGACCCCTGCCTGATGGCATGGATCAAAGCAACTAAAAAACTACTAAGCCAGCACATCCAAAAGATAATGGAGCTGACCCTTCAACAGGGCTACATGCCGCTTCCCCTCAAGCAATCTATCGTATGACCAGTCCTTAAAAATGCCACCCTAAATCCAGCTGATGCTAAATCCTACCATCCAATCTCCAGCCTGCCATTCATTGTGAAAATTATCAAAAAAATCTATCCAAAAGCAACCACATCGACCTGAATGCACCATTAGACATACATCAACACGGGTTCAAACCACAACACAATGTTGAAACCTTGCCGACCTCCCTATTTGAGAATCTCATAAGAGGCATTGACAATATCAAAAAAGGATTCCTATTAATCTTTATGACATATTGGCTGCATTTGATACAGTTTCCCACAACATAATGCTACAATGGCTATATGAAGTTGGGCTGCGCAACACAATGAAATGGTTTGATTCATACCTCAGCAACCGAACACAGCAGGTCAAATATGGCAAAAAGAAATCAACGCGATTCGACGCACCACTAGGTATACCTCAAAAATCTGCCCTGTCATCCATCCTCTTTAACCTTTACAAACAGCCCCATTTGCAATATAATCAAGCAACACAAGATGTACTACCACATTTATGCAGATAATATCATGGTATATACTCCTATAAACACACACGGACCGGACCTGATGCCCATAACTAAATGCCTGAAAAAGATGAATGTATGGCTCACCAACAACAATCTGTCGGTGAACAACAAGATGGAAGCTTTGTTCATTACCAGTAGTACCACCTTCAACGCACCACCAAAAATGTGAATCCAGGGCAAAACAATAGCAGAGAAGGAACAAGTAAAATACCTGGGCATCACCCTAGACAAAAATCTGAACCTTCACTCATGCATTGAACAAGACAGCTGCTAAGGCATACTACAAATTGAAACGCATCAGGAGGCTCAAACAGATCCCAAACCAAGATCACTTCCGCACGGTATGTGAAGCAATTGTCACTCCTATACTGGACTATGGTAACTCTCTATATCAGGGCCTCCCTAAACAGGCTATCCACCCCCTCCAATTGGTGCAAAATACAGTGGCCCAGATCATCACAAACACAGCAAGAAATAAGTACGTTACACCTATACTCCAATACCTTCACTGGCTGCCCATCCATACCCGTGCAAGATACAAAGCAACTCTGAATATATTCAAAAACTTTAACATCTCAGCCAATGCCCTTTGAAACAAAGTAACCAAGGCCTAGGAGAAGCAACATGGAAAACATGATAATCACATCCGCAGAATACCAGAGAACCAATCAAGCCACGTCCAGAAGAGCACCATCTCTCTTTGCACCCGAGCTATGGAACTTGCTGCCTGACACTACGAGAGCAACAAGAGACACCAAGGACTTCGAAAGGATGCTGATGATAAAACTTATTCACAGAATAGCATGGGCCCTCTCAGAGTCCATAGACTTGACTATGAACTTGACCACACAGACCGCAATGGACCTAATTGTAAATAGTTATAGATGCACATTATCCCACCGCCCTCACCCTCTCCCTTCCTGACCTTCTTAAATGTACCTAATATAGTTACATTGTAAACCACTTTGATTGAAGGATAAGGTGGTATATAAAACTGGATAAATAAATAAATAGATAGAGTAGGACTTTGGACCACGAGATGAGGAAGGCATCTGCCGCCACCCTCTCCGGGTGCGGTTGGCGCAAGCAGAAGCGAGGACAGGCAAATAGATCCATCATGGGCCTGCCCCAGAGGTGTAAGAGCCTATCGGCCATCCTGTGGTTCAAGCGCCACTTGTGTGGCCGAAGGACACTGCTCAGCCTGTCCGCCAGGCAGCTGTCCTGGCCCAGGGGGTAAACTATTTGCAAGAGGATGTTGTTGCGAGCTGCAAAGGAGAGGGCGGCCACCACCTCCTGGCAGAGGGAGTACGAACCCATGCCCTCCCTGCTTTTTCATACAGAACATGGCAACTTGATTGTCTGTCTGGATCAGTACAGGCCAGTGTTGCAGGCAGTGGAGGAACGCTCATAGGGCTAGGAAGATTGCCCTGAGCTCCAGGAGATTGTTCTGTAGGAGCGACTCCTCCTGGGACCAGCTGCCCTGTGAGCGGTGGTCCCTGCAATGCGCCCTCCCCAGCCTAGGAGGGAGGCGTCCATGGTCAGGGTTCTCTGAGGTGCAGGTGCTTGGAAGGGCATTCCTGCCCGGAGGTGGCATAAGGTTTGCCACCACATTGGCAGGTAACCCATGGCTTGAGTCCACTGTGAACGGAGGCTCCACTGGGCTGACCACATGTGCAAGGGGGCTGAGGGCATTATGTGGACTGTAGAGGTCAAATGGCCAATAAGGCCGAAGAGGAGAAGGGCTGACATTGACCGGCGACATTGTACCTTTCCTGCCAGTTGTCTGAGGCATTCTGCCCTTTTTCTGGGGAGGACCGCCTTGACCTGCAGCATGTTGAGCTGAGCACCTATGAACTCCAGAGTCTGGGCTGAAGAGAGGTTGAATTTGGGGTAGTTGTCTTTTTAGAAGTCGGAGGGTTAGGGTGTACCAGTCAGATTTGGGTCATTGCGTGTGTGTCTTCGTTGTTTTGGTGGTTGGGGTGCTTGGGGTGATAAAGCACAGTTACTTACCTGTAACAGGTGATCTCTGGGAACAGCAGGAATAAGTCTTCACATATGGGTACGTCGGTACCGACGGAGCTTGCGCAGGAACGCTCCCCAGCGTCCAAAAAGAAAGCTTTTGGGAGCATCCCACGAGCATGCGCGCTGCCTTCCCGCCCATTTACTTCCCTCTCATCAGTTGGGTTTGTAGCTGAGACCGAAGTAGACAAATGAGAGAGAGAGAGAGAGAGAACAACTCCTAGGGGAGGTGGGTGGGTTGTGAAGACTTATTCCTGCTGTTCCCAGAGATCACCTGTTACAGGTAAGTAACTGTGCTATCTCCAGGAACAAGCAGGAAAGCGTAGTTACTCACCTGTAACAGGTGTTCTCCAGGAGCAGCAGGAATCAGTCCTCACTTATGGGTGACGTCGGCGCCGACGGAGCCCTCGCGGAGCAATTTTCCCCAGCTTTCAAAGAAAGCCTTTGGGAATTGCAGCGCGCATGCGCGGTCGTCTTCCCGCCCGAGGGTGCCATCTTAGCCAGTCAGATGACATAGCTAAAAAAGACAGCATAAAAATTTGCGAAAAAGAACATAAGCAGACGATTGCAACTCCAAGGGGAGGAGGGAGGGTAGTGAGGACTGATTCCTGCTGCTCCTGGAGAACACCTGTTACAGGTGAGTAACTACGCTTTCTCCAGGACCAAGCAGGAAGTCAGTCCTCACTTATGGGACTCCCAAGCTCAAGGCTACCGGAGACCCTAAGCACAAAAATGAGCTCCCTCTAGCTCAGCAGCACAGAAGGATAGAATCTTCGCTGAATTATCACCCACCGGTAGCCCACATCCGGGATGGAGGGTAGGAGTTGCTCAGACCTCAAAGAGATTACGGAGGACTGCCTGTCCGAAAGCACTGTCCCTACGGGACTCCCTCTCGAGACAGTAATGGACCGCAAAAGTCTGGCTCGAAGACCAAGTAGCGGCCCGGCAGATGTCTGCCAGCGGAACAGAGCGGAGGTAAGCCACTGACGTGGCCTTTGCCCGAACGCAATGAGTCGTGACTCGACTTTCTAAGGAGAGTCCGGCTGCCCCATAAGCCCAAGAGATACAGTCCGCAACCCAGATGGACAGAGTACGCTTGGAGACCGGGAGCCCCAATTTATTGGGGTCAAAAGACACAAAAAGCTGAGCAGCTTTACGGTGCTCCCGCGTACGGTCAAGGTAGAAGTTCAATGCCCTTCTACAGTCCAGGGTATGGAGGACCGTTTCAGCTCGGCTGGAGTGTGGTCTGGGAAAGAAGGTTGGAAGTACCACCTCCTGATTGATGTGAAAAGGGGAGACCACTTTAGGCAGAAATTTTGGGTGAGTCCGTAGGACTACCCTATTCTTGTAGAACCTAGTGTAAGGGGGATCAGACACGAGGGCCTGCAATTCACTTACGCGTCTAGCGGAAGTGAGGGCTATCAAGAACAGTGTTTTCCAAGACAGAAAACGGAGAGAACAGGTAGCCATAGGTTCAAAAGGCGGACAGGTGATCCGCTGCAAAACCACATTCAGGTCCCAGTCAGGCGCTGGCGGGCGCAGAGGTGGTTTAAGTAGAAGGAGACCTCGGAGAAACCTCGCTACGAGAGGGTCATTGGAGAGAGGTCTGCCGTCCACTGGCACATGATGTGCTGAAAGAGCACCGAGGTGAACTTTGACGGAGTTGGACTTAAGTCCCAGATTAGAGAGGTGCAGCAAGTACTGCAAGATCACCGACACCGGGCAGGAGAAGGGATCCTGAGACTGTTGGGTACACCAGACTGCAAAGCGACGCCATTTAAGGGCGTAGCATTTGCGGGTAGAAGGCCGACGCGAAGCTAAGACGACCTCCTCCACCTCCGCCGGCAGGAGAAGGGGAGCAAGGACTACCCTCTCAGCAGCCAGGCCATGAGGTTGAGAGACCTGAGGTTGGGGTGCAGAAGGGACCCCTGATCCTGAGTGAGGAGATCCGGTTGTACCCCCAGAGGGATTGGATCCTCCACCGCCAGTTGCAGCAGGAGCGGAAACCACGGCTGCCTGGGCCAGCGAGGGGCCACCAGGATCATGAAGGCTTTGTCTCGGAGAACCTTGAAAAGAGTCCGAGAGACCAGCGGGATGGGAGGGAAAGCGTACAGAAGGCTCCCCGACCACGAGATCAGAAAGGCGTCCGCCGCAACCCGAAGGGGGTGTGGCTGACGAGAGCAGAAGCGAGGAAGCTGCCGGTTGTGAGGACTGGCAAAGAGATCCACCGTGGGGAGACCCCACTTGAGGAAGAGCTTCTGAACTACCAAGGGATCCAGACGCCACTCGTGCGGCTGGAGGACCCTGCTGAGTTTGTCTGCAAGGCAATTTTCTTGGCCCGGGAGATAAACTGCCTTGAGGAGAATGCCGTGACTGACGGCCCAAGAGCAGAGCTTCTGTGCCTCCCGGCAGAGGAGGAAGGAGCCCGTGCCCCCCTGCTTGTTCACGTTGAACATGGCAACTTGATTGTCCGTCTGGACAAGGACGGACTGTTGGGAAGTCAGGTGGGAGAAGGCCTTGAGAGCTAGGCGGATCGCCCTGAGCTCCAGGAAGTTGATCTGCTGAGCAGACTCCCACGTGGTCCAGAGGCCGAGTACGTGCCTCTTGGCAATGTGCTCCCCAGCCCAGGAGGGATGCATCGGTGGTCAGCACCCGGGTCGGCTGAGGTGACTGGAAAGGCATTCCGAATATCAGGTTCGACTGCCGGAGCCACCACCGGAGAGACGAGAGCAGCGGCTCGGAGACGCGCACTAGGTCTGCCAGGCCGCCTGTGGCTTGTCGCCACTGCTGGCGGAGACACCATTGAGCAGACCGCATATTCAGGCGGGCATTGGGGGTCACATGGACGGTGGAAGCCATATGGCCGAGCAGTCTCAGGAAGCGCCTGGCGGAGACCAGGGGCTGGCTGCGAAAGCGGTCGGCTAGGTCCATGAGCCGTTGAGCCCTGTCGAGCGGTAGGTACGCTCGTGCCCGAGGAGTGTGCAGCCTTGCGCCGATGAACTCGAGATCCTGTGAGGGGAGCAAAGTGGACTTTGCGAAGTTTATGACAAAGCCCAAGTGCTGCAGCAGAGTCACCGTGCGGCACGTGGCGTTGGTGACCTCCTGAGCGGACGCTGCTCTGATGAGCCAGTCGTCGAGGTACGGAAAGACATAGAGGCCGTGAAGCCGGAGATGGGCCGCCACAACCGCGAGACATTTTGTGAAGACTCGCGGTGCGGAGGATAGGCCAAAGGGTAGTACTCTGTACTGGTAATGATTTCCTGCCACCACAAACCTTAGGTATTGGCGGTGGCTTGGGTGGATGAGGATGTGCGTGTAGGCATCCTTTAGATCCAAGGAGCATAGCCAATCTCCCTGCTGGAGGTAGGGCAGAAGGATTCCAAGGGTAAGCATTTTGAACTTCTCCCGCACAAGGAACTTGTTGAGGTTGCGCAAGTCCAGGATGGGTCTGAGGCCCCCTGTTCTCTTTGGTATCAGAAAGTACCTTGAATAAAAGCCTTGACCTCTCAGGTGGTGGGGCACCGGTTCCACCGCCTGTTCCTGCAGAAGACCTGCTAACTCCTGAAGGAGCAACTCCCTGTGCAGAGGGGGGCGCGAAGGTTCTCCCGGAAAATAGGAGGGAGGGACCTGATGGAAGTGGAGAAGGTAGCCTTCTCGCACGACCTGAAGTACCCAGGCATCTGCGGTGATGCTGGACCACCTGTGGGCGAAGTGAACCAGCCGGCCTCCGGTGCTGGGAGGAACCAGCGGGGGAGGAGAGGCTATGCTGAGCGAGTCAAAAACCCCCACCCTGCTGAGCAGGGGCTGGTGGTGCAGGCTTGGGGGCTTGCTGCCTACGGGACCCGTTACCCCGTCCCTTGGCCTGCTGGCTCTGTTGGGGAGCTGCAGGGGCCTGATAATGGGGGTACTGTTTGTAGGCAGCCGCCTTCCTCGGGTAAAAGGACTTTTTTCCCGAGCCCTTCTTTTTCTGGGAAGGGGCGGAGGTCTTCCTAGAAAGCCTGGTCCTGGTGAGAGTCTCAGTCTCAATTTGTGCAGCCTTTTCCGCCATGGGCTTGCCAAAGAGGTTTTCGCCTCGGCAGGGGACATCGACCAACTTGTCCTGTACCCAGGGCTCAAGGTCCGACGACTGAAGCCAAGCCTGTCGGCGGGCACCGATGCCGGCTGCGGCCACTCTAGCCGAGGCCTCAAAGCCATCATAGGCTGCTCGGGACATGAACTTTGAGCATTCCCGAATGCCCGTGGACAAGGCTAGGAACCTCCGCAAGGGCTCCTCGGAGAGACCAGCGGAGAATCCGGCTAGCTCTTTAGCCAGATCCCGGAGATACATGCCCATGTAGAGCTGGTAAGTCTGGACACGACATGCGAGCATAGAGCCCTGGAAGCACTTCTTGCCAAGGCCATCCAGGTTACGGGCCTCCCTTCCAGGAGGCACCGAGGAGTGCATCTTCTGGCTCTTAAGACGATGCATGGCCGATTCCACTACCATGGAATGGTGTGGCAGCTGTGCCTTCTGAAAGCCAGGGCTCTTGCGGACCCGATAGATAGAATCGACCCGCTTGCTCAGGACCGGCGAGGAGGCCGGACTCTCCCACATGCGGAAGAGTAGTCGTTCCAGCATAGGAGGAACCGGCACAGTAAAGTGCTCCCTCGCGGGAGAGTCATACTGGAGGGCGTCGAGCTCTTCGGCTCGAGGCTCCTCCTCGGGATCCGCAGGGAAGGCCAAAGCCTTGGCCATATCCCTAACGAAGTCCGAGAACCGGGCATCCTCCGGGGGGGACTGCTTCCGAGGCTCGGACCCCGGTGAGTCCGATGGGACACACCGAGTCCGGAAAGAATCAGGTGACTCTTCCTCCTCAGACTCCCAGACCGACTCCGACGAGGACTCGGTGGGGTCGGCCCGGGCAGGGTGCGGCGCCAGCCGTCCCGACGTCGAGGGAGTCGGCGTCGGCGACCTCGGTCCCGAACGGGAGGCCGAGGGTGACCTCGACCGAGGATCGACTCGAGTTCTCATTGACTCGAGGATCGGCTCGGTCTCCGGGGTCGACTTGGACGTCGACGTCCCGGCGGTCGGGGCAGCGGCGCCAGCGAGGCCAGCGAGCAGTGCCCGCTGCTGGTCCATGAAGGCAGACAGTCTGCTCTCCAAGGCCGTCAACCTGAGTCCGAGCTCAGGTGACCCAGCAGCCCCCGACTCGGGCCCCGACGGCATCGGGCCCGACGTCGGCTGTCGCGGAGGCGAGTCCAGAAGGACCACAGGACTTACCCGGGCAGGCATCTCCGACTCCAGGCGAGGTCGCTTCGGGATGTGTTCCTTCTCCAAGGACCCGGGGCGGCTGTCGGGGCTATGCGACCTGGCCCTCGCGGAACCAGGAGCGTCCACTGACGCCGCCCTCGCGGGTTTTTCCTTCCGACGATGGTCCCCGGAGGGAGAACCCCGGTCGGAGGAGCTCCGGCGACGGTCCGAGCTGGAGCCTTTCGACGCGGAGGCCTCCGACGAGGTCCGGGTACGGCTGGGGTCAGCGAAGATTCTCTCACGCTGATGCCGCCGACTCCTCAACGCCTTTGAGGACAGTTTGCTGCAGGGCCCACAGATTAGTTCCTCATGATCCGGGCCCAGGCAGCGGAGGCAAAAGTCGTGTGTGTCGGTTAGTGACATATTTCGGTCACACCGACCACACCGCTTAAACCCACTGGCAGCCATCGGGGGAAAAAGGGCCCCTGCGAGGTCAAAGGACCGGGCTGCCAGGGAAACCGAAAACGAAAGCTGACTAAGTCAGAAAAACCGAAAAAAGTAAGCGGACTCGAGACCGGCGTCGCGAGTCCGGGCGGGAAAGCGATCGGCGTCGAACCGAAAGGAAAAAGAATAAAATAATGAAGAAAATCGACTTTTTCGCGGGGACAAGACGGGGACGTCTGTAGGGCTCCGCGGAAAAAAGAAGACTGGCTAAGATGGCACCCTCGGGCGGGAAGACGACCGCGCATGCGCGCTGCAATTCCCAAAGGCTTTCTTTGAAAGCTGGGGAAAATTGCTCCGCGAGGGCTCCGTCGGCGCCGACGTCACCCATAAGTGAGGACTGACTTCCTGCTTGGTCCTGGAGAATGAGTCTTCACATATAGGGACTCCCAAGCTAAGATGCCTGGAGGAGGCCCCAGCATGTTGCAGATCTAAAGATGGGCCATGCTTATCCCTCAAACCTCAGGCATCCAAGGGATGGAGGGTAGGAGTTGAACTAGAAAAGAAAAAAGAGGTGCGGTGGAACAGCTTGACTAAACAAGGTATCCAGAAGGAAGTCCTTGTGTAAATCATAATATTAGAAAAATATTGAGTCCCAAATTTCTAATGTGGATCTCACTCAAAAATATTGCAAAAATACTTGAGGGTAATATGGGTCTGTGGTTAAGAGCCAGTACATTATCCTCAAAGAAATTCCCTCAATGTGAAGTAGAGGGAAAAAAATAAATTTTGCAATACAGGAAGAGATGAGAAGCCTGAATGGCCAGAACTAACCCCAGAAGAAAGTACTGGGGGAGTTCAATGAGGTTGGACTTTGGAGAAATAGCTAAAGCTTCTGTAAAGTCCAAAAAATTAAACTTCTTGTCCTTGGAGCAGAATAAGGTCCTAGGAAAGAGTGGAGATAATCTGACTGGTTTGGATGAAAAAAGGGGATAGGTCTTTAAGACCCCCTTTATTCCAATGAAAGACAAAGACATTTGTACTAGGCGATGAGCCTCCAAGTTCTTGAAGATCAGTAAAGTCTTTCGTAAGTGATGTCACTTATGATGATGACCTTACATGTAGAGCTTCAGATGTGACGTAACCTAAAAGGTAATGGTAAAAGAAGGTATTTCCTAATTTACCATATAAATTGGTTGTCCATTGAGTTTTATGGTATGCTGGGGCAGCATTAATATGGACAATAAACAAATCTTTCGAAATCAGATGTTGAATAGAGATTGACCCAATAACAAGAAGGATTAAGACCTACTTGAGAATATAGATGGAGAATCTCTATCTGGTTAAATATGGAAGAACTATAGAGAAAGTTTCGTGGAAACTGGTATTATGTTCTTCACTTACAGGGATAGGACTAGACTTCTTGAAAAGATCTAGCCCCTGAATAACCAGGTCTCGAGACGTATGCGAATGAGTGTAGAGGAAATCCTTAGTCTTAAGACAGCAAGTCTGGATCCTTCTATAACTTCAAATAGTAGCTGGAGAAAAAGACGCAATATAAGGGGATACCATGTTTGCCTCTCTATGAGGGCAATATGAGTATCATGCATTCTCTTGTTCTTCATAAGCTACCATGAAGTATAGGAAATTAGAAGGAAAGTAGTGAATAAGGACCAATTGCAGTGAAAAGAATGCATCCCTGTTGTGGAAGTTCCAGTGAGATGTGGAACAAACCAGGGAATTGTGCAATTTTCTACGCTTTCACGTGGTCTAAACCCTGATTACTTTTTCTTAAAAGGAAATTTTAAGGAATATGGTAAGAGTAGGAAAAAAAGTCATGTAGGAGCATGACTGGCAGAGTCTACCAGCTGAAGCCCTTCTTAACCATCTGGAAGCTACCTACTAGGAGTAGCTCTGAAGCTCTCTGGCAAAGGCCCACAGTTGCAGAGCTTTGTTGTATAATTGCAGAGAGCATGTTGTAGGTTGCTTAGATCTGGCTGTTGAATTGCCAGTGTGCAACCTAATCTATTCTGTTGGAGCCAAAGAGAATTGAAGATGGCTAAGAATAGTAGACAGGCCTGATGCCTGTAACAATAAATAGTCCAAATGGGTTCTGGACCTCTAGGCAGCATAAAAGTTAAGTCCTATAGATTGGAGAGGACCGACAGACATAATTTGGAGTAGTGATACCCAATTTCTGTCCGAAAAGCTGCCTTAAAAAAATATCTGAGAAGGTTAGCGCAAAGATACACAGAGAAGAAGATGAATCGCAAAGGGGGAGAAAACTGTATGGAAACTACTTACTGGAGTAGGTACCGAAGAAAATCCTATGGCTTAGAGAATAAGCCCTCCAGTTGATTAGTAGTACTCTTAGAGACTGAATGCCTGGGCTAAGAGGGATAGAAAGTAATACAGAGTTGAGAAGACTTACAATTTGGTAAGTCTTTGAAGAGATAGGGTCCCCTTGCAGTTAAAAGTATGAGATATCCTCGTACAGGAAACTGTCAAGGTGAAGGGTATAGCTCACCTTGTTGTTAGTTCCTTAGCGTCTCTCTAGTCCAGTCCCGGAACCATAGAGTTGTGAACCTCCACCAGCAGCTTTGGAGACTGAATATCTTCATCTCTTTGATCATCCAGCTATATGCAGCCCCAAGGACCGCCCACACATCAGTATCTCAGTCTCCAAGCAGCTTGGAAGTCAGAGCCCAGAACTGGGCTCCTTAGGAACAAATAAGCAGAGCTTTAGTGTTTTATATTTCTAGGTTTAGGTGCTGGGCTGCTGCTGTGGAGGAATTCTTTGGCTGTGTCCCTTCTGCCTTTATCTGATCTGGTTTTTTTTCTCTCTTTCTCTCTCTGTCAGTCTCCCCATAGGTCAAACAAGCAGGGGAGCTGCAAAGGACACAGGTCTCCTTTCTACCGAACCCCCTTGGTGGGTGAGGAGAAGGTTGAAGGCAATTAACTGCAGCAATTAAATACAGCAGTAGGCTCTGAGGGTCCCCTAACTGATTTAGGGGTTCCCCGAGCTGCCCTGAGCAGTTATTAACTCTGATGTTGACTCTGATAACTGCTACTCAGAGCTTGTGGCAGGCACACTGGACAGCACTCACAGAGTTTTGACACCCCCTCCTCTCCTGTGTGTGGGTGAGTAGAGTTTGAGGCTTTTTATTTCTAAAGGCAGTGATAGAGGCCTTGGGGTAGCCTGGAATCAGCTCTGGGGAGTTTGTTTAGACCTTTAGGGTACTTTTTATAGTCCTTTTTTTGGCGGGATCGGGTCCGGCGGCCATTTTGGATTTTCAACGTCATTTTTTCTTCGTGTTTTTTTTTAGGGATAGGAGCTTCGTTTTTGAATTTTTTGGTCAGATATCAGCTAATTGACCCCAGCTCTATCTAATCCTGCGATTTGGAGCGTTTTTGAGCACTTTTAAAATCACGATTTTTTTTCTGCTCTGTTTGCTTCAGCAAGGTGTCTCTGCTTTCCTGGTAGAGGGCTGTGTGCATAGGCATGCCTCCTAGTCCTCGGTGTCTGGTTTGTGGCATTCGTAGAAGTAGTAATTTGGAAGCCAGCGTCTGTGCCACTTGTTCTGCTGTGGGTGCTGTCATGGAGGATCCTCTGGAGGGCTCCAGTGCGGATCTCCCTCCTGTCTCTACAGTAGGGACATCAAGGCAGGCAGAGACGGTCCTTGATCCGGGGATTTCTGAGGTGCCAGAGCACCTGTTGGCGGGGGGCGTCCAGGAGGGATCCCTGGGAATTCCACCCGCCTTTTTCTCTCTCATGCAGGAGGCTCTGGCTTTCTTGCAGCCGGCGGGTGGAGGTTCGGTCCCGCCACGCCGTGGGCTAAAGCGCCCACTTTCAGTAGAGGGAGACACCGGTCCACAAAAGAAGAGCCGGCCCCCGAGTGTTGCGGATTCTGCGCCTCCTGGGGATGAGTCCCACGAGGGGCTGGGGGAGGCTCTCGGGCTAGAGTCTGCAGAAGATTTAGAAGACGGCGAGTTGTTTGACGACGAGCAGAGTAGTAGAATAGTGCGTGTATTTCGTAAAGAGGAACTTCCGGCACTGATTGCCGAAACCCTCAAAGTATTGAACATACCCGTGGAAGATTCCGCTGCGGAGGACCAGTTGGAGGAT
The DNA here is from genome assembly GCA_033557465.1 of Ichthyophis bannanicus. Taxonomy (NCBI): domain Eukaryota; kingdom Metazoa; phylum Chordata; class Amphibia; order Gymnophiona; family Ichthyophiidae; genus Ichthyophis; species Ichthyophis bannanicus. Next base: position 140,063,754 of record CM066035.1, on the reverse strand, counting down.
CCCTTGATGCAGGCGGTGCGCTCTTCCCACAGAGTCTTTCCGCTCCAAAGGGTTTTTAAGGCTATGATCCAGGAGGAGTGGAACAGTCCAGAATCCGCCTTGCGCGGGGCTAGACTGTTGCCCAAGTTGTATCCTCTATCGGAGGCTGATAAGAGAGCTTTTTCGTTCGCCGAAGGTGGACGCGGCAGTTTCCGCGGTTACTAAACGGACTACTATCCCGGTGGAAGGTGCTGCGGCGTTGAAGGACGCGCAGGATAGAAAGGTCGAGAGCTTGTTGAGACAGGCGCTTGATGTTTCTGCCCTGTCAATGCAGGCGGCGGTGGCCGGGGCCTGGGTGGCGCGCGGCTGCCTCCGCTGGTCTCAGCAGTTCCAGGGGCCCCAGTCGGTGGAACAGGAGGCCGCGGTGTCCAGATTGGAGTCTGGTGCCGCTTATTTGGCGGATATCCACTATGAACTCATTAGGGGGTTGGCTAACGGCATGACGTCGGTGGTAGCGGCGCGTCGTTCTCTTTGGTTACGCAATTGGGCGGCTGATGGTTCTTCTAAAGCTCGCCTTAGTAAGCTGCCGTTTAAGGGCAGGCAGTTATTTGGAGAGGACTTGGATAGGTTGGTAAAAGCTCTCGGGGATTCTAAGGGTGGTCGGCTTCCGGAGGATAAGCCCAAGCAGGGGAAGCCGACCTTCACCTTCCGGGGGTCTCAGCAGTCCTTTCGGAGATTTCGTGCCTCCCGCTTTGGTCAGTCCCAGCGTTCCAGATACCCGGGGCGCGGACAGAGTTTCCGTGGATTTCGGGGGGCAGGTAGAGGTTTTGGCTCCTTCCAGGCGCAGGTCCCCAAAAAGTCACAATGAAGCGAGGCCGGCTCCGGTGGCGGTGATCCCCGTAGGGGGCAGACTACGGGATTTCTACCCTGCCTGGGCCGCTATCACATCCGATCAGTGGGTGTTAGAAGTGATACGAGAGGGATATGCGCTCGAGCTGCATCGACCGGTGCTAGATTCCTGCGTTATGTCCCCGTGCAGCGCTCCCTGGAAACGAAGAGCCGTATCAGATACACTTTCCCGGCTGCTTTGGCTCCGGGCAGTCGCCCCCGTGCCGGAGGGGCAGTTAGGGTCCGGTCAATACTCCATCTACTTCGTGGTGCTGAAAAAGGAGGGCACCTTTCGACCAATCCTGGATTTAAAGAGTGAATCGGTGCCTCCGGGTGTCGCATTTTCGCATGGAAACGCTGTACTCGGTCATAGCGGCGGTCCGCGAGGGGGAATTCCTAACGTCCCTAGACCTTATGGAGGCCTATTTGCACATTCCCATTCGTCGGGAACATCAAAGATTTCTGCGGTTTGCACTGCCGATGGGCCATTTTCAGTTTCAAGCCATGCCCTTCGGCCTCGCGACGGCGCCACGGGTCTTCACGAAGATCATGGTGGTGGTAGCGGCGTTTCTGCGGAAGGAGGGTGTCCTCGTGCATCCATATCTCGACGACTGGTTGATCCGGGCGAAGTCGAAGAAGGAGAGTCTCCGAGCGACGGCGCGGGTCGTACAGATTTTGCAGTCGTTAGGCTGGGTGGTCAATCGGGCGAAGAGCAGCCTTCTTCCCTCGCAGACCTTGGAGTATTTGGGGGCACATTTCGAGACCGGCAACGGGAAGGTTTTTCTCCCAGTGCACAGAGCGCAGGCCCTGAGGCGGCTGGTGGAGCAGTTTCTAGCGAGACGGTCATCCTCGGCTTGGCAATACCTTCAGCTTCTCGGCACGATGGCGGCGACCATCGAGGTAATTCCGTGGGCAAGGGCGCACATGCAGCCCCTGCAGCGAGCGCTGCTGCGTCGATGGTGTCATCAGTCCGACTCGCTAGCTCGTCAGTTAGTTTGCCCCTTGGGGGTTTGGCGCAGCCTTCGCTGGTGGTTGCGTCGGCGCTCTGGCGAACGGTATGCCCGTGGAGTCTCCCGTCTGGCGTCTGCTGATGACGGATGCCAGTTTGAGCGGCTGGGGGGCTCATTGCGAGGGTCAGATTGCTCAGGGCCAGTGGTCCTCGCGGGAGAGCCAGTGGTCCATCAACCGTCTGGAAATGAGAGCCGTGTGGTTGGCTCTGACTGCGTTTCAGCCTTGGCTGCAGGAAGCGGCGGTCAGGGTTCTGTCCGACAATGCCTCCACGGTAGCCTACATAAATCGCAAGGGAGGCACAGGCAGCGGAGGCGGATCTGCTTCTAGAATGGGCAGAGCGGCATCTTCAATGTCTGTCGGCCCCGCATGTCGCGGGGGTTCACAATGTGGAGGCGGACTTTCTGAGTCGTCGCAGAGTAGACCCCGGAGAGTGGTCTCTACATCCCGAGGTATTTGCGTTGCTGGTCCGTCGTTGGGGTCTGCCGATAATGGACCTCATGGCGACCTTCGAGTCCGCGCAGGTCGAACGGTTCTTCAGCAGGCGTCGGGAACGCATGTCGGAAGGCCTCGATGCATTGGCACAAAGGTGGCCAAGGTACGAGCTGCTCTATGTCTTTCCTCCGTGGGCTCTGGTGGGTCGCCTGGTGCAGCGGATCGAGCGGCATCCGAGTCCCGTGGTTCTGATTGCCCCGGACTGGCCTCGTTGGCCTTGGTATGCGGATCTGGTGCGGTTGAGTGTGGCCGATCCGTGGCTGCTTCCTCCTCGGCCGGATCTCCTTCGGCAGGGGCCGCTGCAGATGCCTCAGGTGGCTCGATTCTCGCTTACGGCATGGCTATTGAGAGGGCGCGAATGAGAGCCAAAGGTTATTCTCTGGAGGTCATTGCTACCTTGTTGCGGGCACGGCGTCGGTCCACGTCGCTAGCGTATGTCCGGGTCTGGCGTATTTTTGAGAGCTGGTGTGCGGATCGCGAATTGCGGCCTTTGCGGACCTCCGTTCCTCAGATCCTCTCCTTCTTGCAAGCAGGGGTGGACAAGGGCCTGGCGGCCAGTTCCTTGAGGGTACAACTTGCAGCTCTTGCGTGTTTTCGAGGCAAGGTTCAGGGCCAGCTATTGGGGTCCCATGCTGATGTGAAGCGCTTCTTGCGAGCGGTGTTGCTTATGCGTCCTCCGTGCAGGGCTTTAGTTCCCTCGTGGGACTTGAATTTGGTGTTGAGGTCTCTGGTGGCTTCGCCGTTTGAACCCTTGGTGCAAGCTTCGTTGAAGGACTTGACGTTGAAGACGGTGTTTCTGGTGGCGATCTCGTCAGCTCGCAGGATTTCGGAGTTGCAGGCTCTTTCGTGTAGGGAACGCTATCTGTCTTTCTCGGCCGACAAGGTGGTATTGCGACCGGTTCCCGCGTTTTTGCCTAAGGTAGTTTCGGCGTTTCACATGAATCAAGTGGTGTCTCTCCCGGTGTTTGCCAAGGAACGCGGTAAGCACGCGGATAACTCCTTGCACGCGTTGGATGTCCGTCGAGCGCTTCGCCGGTATTTGTGGGAAACGGCATCCTTCCGTAAGTCCGATCGTTTATTGGTCGCCTTTGGCGGTCCACGCAAGGGGGAAGCGGCGTCTAAGTCTTCCATTTCCCGCTGGTTGAAAGAGGCGATTTCGTCGGCATACCTTTTACACGGCAAGGTGGTTCCTGCCGGGCTTCGGGCTCACTCGTCTAGGGCGCAGGCGGCGTCTTGGGCAGAAGTTAGCTTGGTGCCGGCAGTGGATATTTGTCGGGCGGCGACGTGGTCATCCTTGCACACCTTTGCTAAGCACTATCGTCTGGATGTGCAGGCGGCGTCGGATGCGCGGTTTGGCTCTCGGGTGCTTCAGGCTGGACTAGCGAGGCCCTCCCGTTGAGATATACTGCTCTGTTACATCCTCTATGGTTCCGGGACTGGACTAGAGAGACGCTAAGGAAGAGTAAATTAGACTTACCTGCTAATTGTTGTTCCTTGCGGAACTCTAGTCCAGTCCCGGATCCCTCCCTGTCTCTCGGTTCTCGCTGCCAGCCAAGAAGATACAGTCATTATAGGAGTCTGCCAGAGTTTCTGTTCTCTATGCTTTCGGTCAGAGCTCCTCTGCTTGCAGCACGCCTTAGTTCCCTTTCGGGGCCAATTTGGAGGGTGAGCGGTGGCGCCTCTTGTTGCTTGTGTTTTGCGCAGGGGTCACCACGGCTGTTCTGGTCCGCCTTCCCGTAGGCGGGAGATTGTTCATAAGAAATACAAAAAAAAAAAAAAAAATTTTCGCTAGTAGTGGGATCTTTAGGGTCAGGATCCTTTTTTCCACTGTATGGTTATATCTACTTATTTGTTGCTCTGCTTAGTATGCTTTGTCAATAGGTACTGATGTGTGGGCAGTCCTTGGGGCTGCATATAGCTGGATGATCAAAGAGATGAAGATATTCAGTCTCCAAAGCTGCTGGTGGAGGTTCACAACTCTATGGTTCCGGGACTGGACTAGAGTTCCGCAAGGAACAACAATTAGCAGGTAAGTCTAATTTACTCTTGTTAGTCCTCCTTTTGTTTTAAAAGGAGAAACCTGTTATCTCTGAGGTATGATAGTCCTTAATACCTCTTAGAGCTAAAAGGATAGATTTCTCTTGTAGCAAGAGATTCATGCCCAGAGTCGAGGATTGAGTCAATGTATGACTGATATCTCAGCATGGATGAGATGAATTTTAGATACTTCTGTTGAAAAGAAGTGGGCTCAAAGGTTCTAAACCTCATACAGAAAAGTGAATCAAACATCAGAAACCCTGCGACTGCTGGGTTTGCTGAGCCTGTTGAGGTGTTGGAAACATCTGCATCATGGGGTGTTGGAAACATCTGCATCATGGGTAGAAGATGGATAAAACTTTTTTCCCCTAGGGGAATAAAGCTTTTTAGGAGATTTTTTATTAGCTGGGATAGAGGAAAGTTTTGACAATCCTCTGAAAGTAATATCATCAGTGTTTAACTGATTAGCTTGAAATAAAGCATCCTTGTTAAAGAGATTTTCACCAGTACAAGGAGTATTCCCCAGCCTTTCTTGTAAACCATCTGTCCAAGTCTGAAGCTTGGAGCCAGGCCATGTGTCGTGCTCCTATGGCTATAGCTGAAGTTCTGCTAATAGACTCAAAACAGTCCAGGGAAGCACGATTAAGGAACCTAGAGATATTTTGAGCATGATTGACTAGTAAGAAATAGTCTGCTCTTTTATGCTCTTGAAAAGAAGGGTTCAAAAGCTTTAAGCTCTTTGTGACCTCTTCAAGAGATAATCCCATATAGAAAATATATGAGATAATTCTTGCTGAAAGCATGGATGCCTGGAAGCATCGACGTCCAAAGGCATCTAAAGTTCTAGACTCACGACCTGGCGGATAAGAAGAGTGCTTTTTTGCACTCTTAATACGCCTCATTGCTGATTCTACAACAATAGAATGATGAGGAAGTTGAGTCTTTTGAAAACCTGGAGAAGGTGGCACCTTGTAAATGGAGTCAAGTGTCTTAGAATGTGGCGATATCGTTAAAGGAGTTTCCCACATTTTTAAAAGGAGATCTTGTAAGATCTGATGCAAAGGAAGCATGACGACCTCATTTGGAATCCAGGGGGACTGCAGGGTCTCTGAATACCCTGGCAAGGACTCTTGACCAGGTATAGAAATGGCAAGTAACTCTGCCATATCAAGCAAAAAAGCTTGAAAAGAAATCTCCCCTGAGGAGGATCCTCTAAAATGAGGGGTAAAGGCTAGATTTGTGGAAAATTCAACCTTGGTTCCGATGGATTCATCCCAGTCATCGGGATCGGAAGACTTGAAAGGATGAAGCATCGGATTTTCTTTAAAGCGATGTCTTCAATACCCGAAGTCGATACCGAGACGAGTCGGAACCGAATCCTCCATGCTAGAGATCGATTCCAGGCTCGGCATCGAAGGAAGCGAGTCTGTCAGAGCAAGCATGGACGGTACCGACACCGATGCCGATACCGGTACCGAAGCCAATACCGATACTGAAGGAACGGTCTGCAGCAACTTCCCGCGGTAACTGAGAGTGCTAGACTACGTTCATCGGTGAGGAGTATTTCATCCATCTCCATAGCCGATGTCGGGGTGTCGGTACCGCCCGAAGTGGCCATAATCACCGAGCATGGCCCAGGTATGTTCTCCGAGGTAGGAACCTCGGGAACAACCTGAAGCCCCGTTAATGCTTTGGAGCCCGAAGACTCCCGTCGGGGCTTTACTGCCAAGATGTCCTCGAGGGCAAGGCCGGAGCCATCTCGATACTGGAAAGGAGATCTACCACTCGAGGACTGGCTAGTCTTTACAGACTTTTGTTTGGTTACCTGATCCTGTGGAGATATTCTAGCTGGTCACATCGAGAGCGATGTGAACCGGGTATCGAGTTGTGCTCGATTCTGAAGATTTCTTGTGTTTGAGGTCCAGCAGGAAAGACACTTCAGTGAGCAGTGGTCAGGACCCAAAGACACCAAGTATGGGTGTCTGAAAAAATATTTGCACCGCCACACATAGAGCACTTCTTAAGGATAGTGGCTGGCTTTTCCATAATGGATAAAATAGAGGCCCAGTGGCCTAGCAATCGTCAGACACTAAACGGGAAAAAATTTCTGAAGAAAAGAAGAAATTCTTTAGGAAAAAGAAAGAAAAGCACCGGCGGTACCGGTGGCGTCGGGGGAAGGCAGACGCGACCACAAAAAACTAAGAATAGAAGAACAATTTTCTGCGGTGACAGGAATACGTCCTGCCGGCTCCATGGAAAACTGATGAGAGGGAAGTAAATGGGCGGGAAGGCAGTGCGCATGCGCGTGGGATGCTCCCAAAAGATTTCTTTTTGGACGCTGGGGAGCGTTCCCACACAGGCTCCGTCGGTACCGATGTACCCATATGTGAAGACTCATTCCTGATTGTTCCTGGAGATCTGCTTTTCTGATGGTGTTGTGCCAGTTATTTATGAGTGTTTCTGGGACAAAGGAGTCCGTCACGATTTGTTCAATGGATTCTTTGATGAAGCTCTCTTTGTCAAAAGATTTAAAGCTTCTTCCGGTTGACAGTTGTTGGTTGGAATTTTTCTCGGTGAGGCCTTGTGGGGCGAGAATTCAATGAGACTATGGTCTGACCATGGTACTGGGTGGGTTTGAATGATATGTGGGGTGTTTCGTTGGGCATTATAGCTATTGTAGAAAATTAAGTCCAGCGTGTTTCCTTTTGCGTGCGTAGGAGCGTTTATTAGTTGTGTTAGGTTCATCGCCATCATGGCTTGAAGGAAGACTTTGGCAAGGTTTTGCTGTAGGGAGGGGAGGTTGAAGTCTCCTAGCACCATTAAATCCTTTCCTGTTCTTTCTGCTGTTATTTAATGTGTCCAATAGTGCTGACAGGTCATTGGTGTTTGAAGTCGGGGTTCTGTATATGAGGCAGATTGTGATTGTTTTGTTAGAGACTATGACAGAGTCGGATTCATTGGTGCTGCTGTATGCCTGGATTTGGAGGTTGATGCTTTTCTTTGCTACGACCATCACTCCACCTCCTCGTCGCTGGATTCTGGGATATTGGTATATGTTGTATCCATTTGGTGCGAGTCTGTTTAGAAGTATATTGTCTGTTTCTGTGATCCATGTTTCAGTGATACAAAGTATGTCCAGATTTCTTGATTCCAAGAGGTCTCTGATGATTTAGATCTTGTTCTGTATGGATCGTGTGCTAATTAGGGCACATTGTAAGTGGTGTGTGGGTGTGGTGTAGGGTGGTATTGTGGTGGCTTGTTGTGTGGAGGTTTTATGTGTAGTAGTTGTCTCGTGGATCGGTGGTTGTTGTGTGGGGGATGAGCATTTACTAATTAGAATAGCAGGTTTGTATGCCGTAGGGGCAGGTTTGTGTGCCATAGTAGGAGTGCTGAGTTGGGTGGGGCATTGTAGGCTGTGGTGAGGAGTAGTAGTAGTACTAGCAGCATGTAGACCAGAGGGTAGGCAGTGGGCATTTTTCTGTTTCACCTTCTGGTTGGAGATTGTCAAGAGTTAGCCTCTGGTAACTGATGTTGTGGGTTTCAGTTCTGTTCCACTGCATTTTGCAGACCATTCTCTCACTTTGTGGAAAGTGTCTTGTTCAGCGTTTCTTGTGGAGTTGACATTGCAGATGATTTTCTTTTCACTGCCACTGTTTGTCTCCGCCTAAGGGCCCTCTGGCAAGGCCTTCAGGTACCTTCCTTATGTTCTGTTGCAGGCTGTGTCCCTGATTGGCTAAGGGCAGTGAACGGGAGGAGTTAAGGCCTCCCGCTTGCAGTCCTGACCTGATCAGGGCTTGTGGGTGAATAGGCACACTTCTGATGGCGTCTTCCTTATTTTCTGTTGTAGGCTGTGTCCCCGATTGGCTTGGAGCGGTGAGCTGGAGGAGCTTTTGGAGAGCCTCTGGCAGGTCACCACATCAGCCTCGATCTCGGCCACGGGCTTGTTGAATAGCTTCTCCCACTGCAGGGACGTCAAGCAGCTTGTCTTGGACCCATTGCTCGAAGTCAGAAGACTGTAGTCAGGCTTGGTGTCGGGGCGCCGATGCCGGCTGCTGCCACTCGAGCCACTGACTTGAAGCCATCGTAGGCTGCTCGGGAGAGGAACTTGGAGCAGTCCTTGATTCCAGAGGTCAGGGACTGGAATTGTTGGAGGGGTTCTCTGGCAAGAGCAGACGAAAACCCCCACAGTTCCTGGGTTAGAGCCTTTAGGTACATGCCTATGTATAATTCATAGGCTTGGATCCGGCATCTCATCATCGAGCCCTGGTAACAATTGCGTCCGAAGGTATCAAAGGCTCTGGCCTCCATGGGGGGGGGGGGGGGGGGGGGGGGGCAGGGCAGGGGCTACAGAAGAGTGAATCTTTTGGCTCTAAAGTTTTTGCCTGGTTGACTCGACAACCATGGAGTTATGTGGGAGCTGGGGTTTGTGGAACCCTGGGCCCTCCTGATGCGGTACATGGCGTCAAGGCACCAGCTCAAAACCAGTACAGACACAGATGTCTCCCATATTCTGAGCAGTAGCCACTCAAGGACCGGCTCCACGGGCACCGTGAGGGTTTCCTTGGCTAGAGACTCATATTTGAGGATCTCCAACTCCTTGGTGCAGAGGTCCTCCTCCGCCTCGGTCTGCACAGAGAGGGCTCTGGCCATGTCCTTGACAAAGTCATGGAAGGCCACATCCTCTGGAGGACAGTGGCGCCAGGGGAGATGGGTCCGAGGAGATCTTTTGGTGCTGTTTAGTCTCCAGGGATGCTTTGTCGGTCTCCCACTTGGAGTCGAATGGTGACGACGAATCCGAGGCCCTGTGACTCAGTGTCTCGAGGATGGCATGAAAACTAGCTGGAGAGGATCGGATGCCCGAGGACCAGGACCGGGATCTCAATTGGCACTGAGGGCTTACTAGAGGCCTGTGGCACTCAGCTTGATGATGGGGGAATCTCCTGCAGTCAGGGAGCCCGGTCATCAGGGCAGATAATGCAGACGAACCAGCCATCATTTCCTGCTGCAGGGCCAGGATAGCAGTGATATTCTGCTCCAGGGCCACCATTCTGGTTTCCAAATCAAAAGGCTCTGCAGCTTTCACAGTGGACACAAAAGATCTCAGGCCCGGCGCCAGCACTCTTGTGAGTACAGCCTCGAGAATTCTGCACAGTCTTCACCAGCCGAGGAATCCTTTTTGAGGACCTTGGTAAGGCGGTTCTCAGAGCTGCCCGAGTCCCTCTGGGCGGTTTTATTGGGTTTCTCTGGTGCAAACTTGGCAAACCTCAAAGACATTTTCTCGGGGTCTGACGTCTTCTCGGAGGAGCTACCGCTGCGGTACTCTGAGGATGCTCAGGCCTCATGGGAAGTGGTGGGCTTGGGGTTCAGTTCAGGGAAGCCGGGCCGAGTCGAACCTGGGAAACAGTTTTTCCTGCAACTCCGACTTCTTTTGTTGGTCTTAGGCATCATGGTCTGGCAGAGGTCACAGGAGGTGCTGTCATGGTCCGGTCCCAGCCAGCACAGGCAGCAGTTATGGGCGTCTGTCACTGACATAGTTTGACTGCAGCAGTCACATTTTTTGAACCCACCGGGGGACATGGTGGGGAGCACCCAGGCACGGTTGACAACCCCCGAGATGAAAAAAACATATACGCCGGTCGAGGCAAGCCTCAAGCAAAAAAGAAAAAAGGGGCCAAGAACAGTACTGAATTCGGTGCAGGCTAGAGGTGGCAATGAGCAAACCGGGCAAAGGATATTTAGCAAGGATTTTTTCCAAGGAAACAGGACAAATGTCCGTTGGGCTCTGTGGAAAAAAGAAGACTGAGCAAGCGGACCAGAAAGGGGACCACGCATGCGTGGTAGAAATGCTCTGCGTGGACCCTGTCAGCACCGACATCACCCATATCTGAGGACTGACTTCCTGCTTGTTCCCAGAGAACCTAACCCAGTTCAGAAAGGCCCTTAAATTGCACCTTTTCATCAAATACTACCCCACATGAACCGTAACATAACAGCCCCACCCTAATACAATCCACAATATCTCGCTTGTTCCAAGCATTCCTGCTAATTTTATGTAAATAGTTCGAGCATGTTATCTAGCTAATAGATTATATACTCCATGTAAATAGTTCTCCCATGTTATCCAAGTTGATACTCCTGTTATATGTAATACCAAACAGCCTGTTGTTCTGGTTTCTTTATGTTATTTGTAAACCGCGCTGATGTCAAAGAGTGCGGTATAGAAGAAGTTGAAATAAATAAATAAAATAAATAAATGGTTGTTTGAATAGTTATTATTATTAATGAACATTTATAAAGCACTACCAGGCGTATGCAGCGCTGTACAGACACAGAAAAGACAGTCCCTGCTCATTAAAAGGACGGATATACAGCAGTACGAAAGGAGAAGGACAAAAGGGACAATAAGGACCTGAAACATATGGATGGGGATTATGAGCCAAAGACAGTCTCAAAGAGGTGTGTCTTGAGCCTAGACATGAAGAGGGTGAGGGAAGGGATTTGACACAGGGAAAGGGGTAGGCGATTCCAAGCAAAAAGGGCAGCAAGATCAAAGGAGCGACGCCGAGAATTTACAGAAGTAGAATTCAGCATGGAGAGAAGAAAAGCAGAAAATGAATGAAGATTACGGGAGGGGCTGTAGGGAGAGCAGAGAGATAAAGTCCCACAGATGCTCCTTGTGGTCTTGGGCAAGCCACTTAACCCTCCATTGCCCATGTTCCCTGTAAGTATTAGTGTATGTGTCTCATATCCCCGCGTGTTAAATGTATCCCCCAATTGTGTTGTGACCGCTTTGATTGAAGGATAAGGCGGTATACAAAACTGTCTAAATAAATAAATAAAGGGGAGCAGCAGAGTGAATGCATTTATGTGTGAGTGTAAGTAGTTTGAATTGAATATGGCAACGGATAGGAAGCCAGTGAAGGGACTTTAAAAGAGGAGTAATGTGTCAGTGTGGAGGAGTAGCCTAGTGGTTAGAACACTGGCTTAGTAACCAAGCAACCAGGGTTCGATTCCCACTAGCACTCCTTGTGGCCTTGGGCAAGTCACTTAACCCTCCACTGCCTCGGAAGAAAGGCCTGGCAATCTACTTCCGGTGACACTGCCAAGAAAACCCAGGAGCTTTTGGGTCACCAGGAGTCGAAGGCACACATTTGCAATGTGGCAGTAATGAGCTTGGCAGAAGATCTGACGCGCTGCTGAGTTTTGAATAGATTAAAGTGGGAAAAGATGAGATTGTGGAAGACCAGCGAGGAGAGGAGGCTGCAATAATCAAGATGGGGGATAATAGGAGAATGTACCAGAATCTTAGTGGCACACAAAGAGATCAAAGGACAAAGCTTGTTAATATTATAGAGAAAAAACAACAGGATTTAGCAATTTGTTGCATATGGGAAGAGAATGATAGCGTAGTTACTCATCTGTAACAGGTGTTCTCCAGCGACAGCAGGAATCAGTCTTCACATATGAGTGACATCGGCACCGACGGAGTCCTTGTGAAACCATCTCCCCAGCTTTCAAAGAAAGCCTTTGGGAGATACCACCACATATGCATGGTCCTCTTCCCGCCCAAGGGTGCCATCTTGCTTAGTCAGATGACATAATAAAAGACAGCAAAAACAGAGGATGGTAAAGGAGCAACTCTAAGGGGAGGAGGGAGGGTTGTGAAGACTGATTCCTGCTGTCCCCGGAGAACGTCTGTTACAGGTGAGTAACAACGCTTTCTTCAGGAACAAGTAGGAAGTCAGTCCTCACATATAGGAATCCCCAGCTACAGGCTACCGAAAGCCCATAGCAAGCAGCAGCAAATGAGTCTGTGTCCACAGACCACAGTAGGATCCCTGTGTCCAATGAACCAGCACTCCACTAGCCTGAACACAGACGGGTCGGAGGAAAGGAGTTGCCTAGATCCTGAAAAGGTTATGGAGCACAGCCTGGCCAAAGGCACTGTCCCATCAGGACTCTCTTTCCAGGCAATAATGGGCTGCGAAGGTATAGACTAAAGACCAGGTGGCAGCCCGGCAGATGTCCACCATCGAGACAGAGCACAGGTTTACCACCAAAGACGCCATGGCCCTGACACGGTGTGCCGTGATGCGGCCTTCCAGCGGGAGCCTCGCCGGCTCATAAGCGAGGGCGATAGAGTCTGCCACCCAGGTAGACAGCGTACGCTTAGTCACCGCCCCCCCCCCCCAGCCTACTGGGGTCGTAAGAGATGAAAAGCTGAGAAGCCTTGCAGAGGCCAAGTGCATTGATATAGAAGGACAACGCCCTCTTACAGTCTATGGTGTGCAGGACTGTCTCCGCCCGACTGGAGTGAGGTCTTGGGAAGATGGTAGGAAGCACCACCTTCTGGTTAAGATGGAAGAGCGACACTACCTTTGGCAGGAACTTGGGGTGCAAGCGAAGCACCACTCTGTTCTTGTAGAACCTGGTATAAGGCGCCTCTGCCACAAGGCCTTGGAGCTCACTAACTCTGCGAGTGGAGGTGAGCGCAACCAGGAAAACCACTTTCCAAGAGAGGTAGTGAAGGTGGCAGGTAGCCTGAGGCTCAAAGGGTGGCGAGGGAGTTGCCCCAACGCTACATTGAGGTCCCACTTGGCTGCCGGAGGACGAACCGGGGGCTTCGATAAGAGCAGGCCCCGAAGGAAACTGGTCATCGACGGTTGGACTGAGAGGGGCTTACCATCCAGCGGATGGTGGTGCGCCACCAGGGCACTAAGGTGCACCCAGACGGAGTTAGACCTAGTGTGTATAAATGCTCGTAGCATGGGAAATAAGATCCCTGATGTTGAAGCTTTGGTGGGAGTGGCTGACTTGGATTTAGTGGCAGTTACAGAAACATGGTTAACAGAAAACCATGATTGGAATGTAACTATACCTGGCTATACTTTATTCAGAAAGGACAGGGTAGGGAAGAAGGGGAGGAGGAGTGGCACTATATGTAAAAAGATAAAATTAGACTTACCTGCTAATTGTTGTTCCTGGAGTGGAACCAGTCTAGTCCCGAAAGCTCTGGGTTCCCTATCTTATCCAGCAGCTTGGAGACTGAGAAACTCCCTCTTTTGTGACATCACCAGTATATCTCTCCGGTGCCCGCCTCAATCCACCAGTAACTTATTGACAAAGCAGACTCACCGGAGAAACAAGTAAGTATCTATCCAATCAGGCAAATTATAACAGATTCAGTATGTCTACTATATGCACTATATCGCCTAAGCGAAACAGTATCAAAAGAGAAGAACAAGTGGAAACCTGCTGTGACTATAAAACTCAAACTGCTGCAGCGAGCCACCACGCCCGTAGCCCTATGCACCCCTCGCTGTAAAAATCACCGGTAGGTATTTCTTTATTTTTTATTTTTTTATTTTTGCTTGTCAAACCTGAAGAAAACCACCAAAGGAAAAAAATCTCTTACCTGTACCACACGGACCTAGACCACAGCCCCGTTTGCCAAGGGACTCCGGGAGGGGCACGGGACTAAACTGGTTCCACTCCAGGAACAACAATTAGCAGGTAAGTCTAATTTCATCTTCCTGATCGTGTCCCAGTCTAGTCCCGAAACCTCTGGGTCCTTACCAGAGCAGTGAAATTGTTAAGTATGGGAGGGTCCCGGCAAACCCGCTTGCAGGACTGCGGAACCAAAGGAAGTCTCCTCAGCCCTTTGCACATCCAACCGATAGTGCTTCACGAAAGAGTTCAAGGACGACCACGTTGCCACCCTACAAATCTCCACCGGCGACACCAACCGCATTTCCGCCCAGGAAGTTGCCTGTGCTCTCATGGAATGGGCCCTCAACCCTTCCGGCACTCCCCTACCACGTAATACATATGCCAACGCAATGGCTTCTTTGATCCAGCACACGATGGAATCGTTGGACGCCGCTTCCCCCTTCCGACTCCCCCCGAAGAGTACAAAAAGCCTGTCGGATTTCCGAAAACCCGCCGTCCGCTTGAGATACTTCAACGCCCGACGGACATCCAAAAGATGAAGCTTTCTCGACAAAGGGGAATCCATGCTCCCGGCAAAGACCGGCAAGGAAATTTCCTGATTGACATGAAAAGCCGAGAGCACCTTGGGGAGAAAAGCCAGCACCGGCCGCAAGACGACTTTAGAGGTCAAGAATGACAGGAAGGGCTCCCGACAGGAAAGCGCTTGCAGCTCTGACACTCGTCTGGCCGAACAGACAGCCACCAAGAAAACCACTTTCAACGTAAGGTCCTTGAGCGACGCACGCATCAAAGGTTCAAACAGCTCCCGTTCTAATGCTTCCAACACAAAGGGAAGATGCCATTTGGGAAAAACTGGGCGCGACGGAGGCCTAGCCAGCGACACCGCCCTGAGGAACCTCTTCACATCTCGCTGCTCACCGAGCGACCGGCCAGCTAACCGGCCCCTGTAGCAAGACAGGGCAGCCACCTGAACACGCAACGAGGCCGCCGCCAGGCCCTTATCGAAGCCATCCTGCAGGAACTCCAGGATCTGTGGGAGAGAAGCCTTGAGGGCCTCCAGGGCCCTATCCGCACACCACGTCTCAAAGATCCTCCAGACCCGTACATACGCCATAGAAGTAGAATGCCTTCTGGACTTTAACAAGGTAGAGATGACCGCCAATGAGTAACCCCGCGAACTCAGCATCACCCGCTCAAGAGCCAGGCCGTAAGCGAGAACCAATCCACGTGAGGCATGAACAGGGGACCCTGAGACAGTAAGTCCTCCCGGCAGGGGAGCCGCCAGGGTTTCGCCACCAGCAACCTCACCAGGTCTCCGTACCAGGGTCGCCATGGCCAATCCGGCGCTATCGGAAGGACGTGACCCCTGAACTTTTCCACTCTTTGTAGGACCCTTCCTATCAGAACCCACGGAGGGAAGACATAAAGCAGCTGCCCCTCCGGCCAAGGTTGGAGCAGAGCATCCAGGCCTTCGGACATCCGCTCCCGGCGTCTGCTGAAGAAGCGGCTGCACTTTGCTGATGCGAGAGTCGCCATGAGATCCATGACCAGCGTCCCTCACCTGCGGACAAGCATTCCGAACACCTCGGGATGTAGCGACCATTCCCCTGGATCGACTCGTACCCGGCTGAGGAAGTCGGCCTCCACATTGTTCACCCCTGCCACATGGGCCGCTGACAGATCTGAGAGGTTTGCTTCTGCCCATCCGCATAGGATTTCGGCCTCTGCTTCGAGGGTCGCGCTGCTGGTGCCCCCCTGTCTGTTGACGAAAGCGACCGCTGTCGCGTTGTCCGAGAGCACTCTCACCGCCTTTCCCGTAAGTATCTGCCGAAACTCCCGCAGAGCTAGGAACACCGCTCGTAGTTCCAAGTGATTTATTGACCACTGTTTCTCCTGCAAACTCCACGTGCCCTGCGCGAAGCTGCCTTGACAATGAGCCCCCCAGCCCAACAGGCTGGCGTCCGTCATCACGGCCACCCACGCGGGTGCCTCCAGGGCCTTCCCCCGCTCCAGGGAGTCGGGAATCAACCACCAGAGCAGGGCCTGACGAGTCTCCTCCGGGCACTCCAGTTTCCGGGACAAGGGATGCAGTTGATGTGACCAACGGCGAAGCAATGCCCTCTGCAAGGGCCTCATGTGGGCTCTCGCCCAAGGCACCGTCTCTATTGCTGCCGCCATGGTGCCCAACAACTGTAGGTAGCGCCACGCCGAGGGAGCCCGGAGCCGCAGAAATCACTCTACCATACGCCGCAAGATCCTCGCTCGTTGCGCCATGAGAAACACTCTGCCAATGCTCGTGTCGAAGTGCGCCCCCCAGGTACTCCAGATCCTGGGAAGGTTGCAAACGGCTCTTGGCCATATTGACAATCCACCCGAGGCTTTGCAAGAACTCCACCACTCGAGCCGTGACTCTCTCGCTCTCTGCCCGCGACTTGGCATGGATCAACCAATCGTCTAGATACGGGTGAACGAGGATGCCCTCCTTGCATAACGCCGTGGCCACCACCACCATTACCTTGGTGAAGACCCTTGGGGCAGTTGCTAGCCCGAAAGGTAAAGCTTGGAACTGATAATGACCGAAGGGCACCGCAAGCCTGAGAAACTGGTGATGATCCGGCCTTACCAGAATATGCAGATACGCCTCTAGAGAGGTGAGGAACTCCCCTTGTGGCACCGCCACTATGACGGCATGAAGAGTTTCCATGTGAAAATGCGACATCCGCAGGCACCGATTGACCCCTTTGAGATCCAGAATGGGCCGAACACCTCCATCTTTCTTTGGAACAATGAAATAGATGGAGTACCGACCGCAGCCGTACTGGTTTGTAGGCACGGGAGCAATTGCCCTGAGGTCCAACAGCCTTTGCACCGTCTCCCGAAGTACCGCACACTTTGCGATGGACCTTCTGGGAGACTGCACAAAAGCTGCTCGTACTGGATGCAAGAACTCCAGGGCGTAACCCTCCCGAATGACTTCTAGCACCCATTGATCTTAAGTGATTTGGGCCCAGGCAGGAAGAAACTCCCGCAGATGACCCCCCATGGGAACAAGGGACGGCTGGGCCCTCCTCATCTCATTGTGATTTCTTGAAATTAAGGGAAGTCGAGGCGGAAGCGGCACCAAAACCTCTTCCCGCCCCCCTGAATCCCCGAAAACCCTGGCTTCGAAAAGGAAAACGCCCCCTGTGGCCCGATGCGAATCTTTGGGAATGAAACCGGCGAAACTGACCCCGAGCACCCGGGGCCCCCCGAGTGGACTTGGGCTTATCCTCCGGCAATCTACTGTCTTTAGACTCTCCGAGATCTTTAACAAGCTTGTCTAAATCCTCACCGAACAGTAGACAGCCCTTAAAAGGAAGCTTACTCAACCTAGCTTTAGAGGAAGAATCTGCCGTCCAATTCCTTAACCATGAGTACCTCTGGGCTGCTACCGCCGAAGCCATACTTTTGGAAAGACCTCTCATAAGGTCATATTGCCAGTCGGTGAGATAGGCTGCACCCGACTCCAGCCTCGCAGCTTCTTCCGCCAAAGGACTTGATTGTCCCTCCTGTACCTGCTGAGCCCAGCGGAGGCAGGCTCTAGCCACCCAAGCACCACAAATAGCCTCCTGCAGTGAGATGGCATTGATGTCAAAGATCTGTCGCAAGAGCACATCCAACTTCCGGTCCTGAACATCCTTGAGGGCCGCACTACCTTCAACAGGTATGATTGTTTTCTTGGTCACGGCCGAGACGGCCGCGTCCACCCTGGGCGACTTAAAGACCTCTTTGTCCTAGTCCAACAACAGATACAAACGGCCCATAACCCGGGACCCCTTCAACGGAGCCTCTGGGACGTTCCACTCTTCCTGAATCATCTCTGTAAATACCCTATGGACAGGGAAGGCCCTCTGAATCCGCCTGAACACCTGCAGTAAAGGATCCTCAAGCGTTTCATCCTCCGCTGCTCCTGGGACTGGCATGTTGAGCGCCTTAAGAGACTCGGCAATGAGAGCTGGTAACTCCTCTTTCCTGAAGACTCTCACTACCCTGGCCTGATCATCCCGCTCTGAGATCTCCCCCTTTTCTAACTCCTCCTCCATAGCCACACTGGGGCTCTCCTCATCTGACAACGGATCCTCCGAAACCCCCATAAGGTCAGACAAGTCCTTATCGCCTCGAGGCTTCTTGCCGTGAGACGGGGAAGACTGGATTCGGGGGGAAGCAGAACGCTTCCTCTCCCCCTCGGACCCTGCCGCTAGAGTCTGATGCAGAACAGAGCTAACTGCGGACTGTTGTAGCAGGGCCACAAACTGCTGAGAAAAAATGGCAGACAGCTCCTTGGGAAACAGCACCTGAGAGGGAGGGGGGCTAAGGGCGGAAGACGGGCCAGCCACCGGCTCTTCTTGCTCCATACTTGGCAAGGGAGCAGCCGAGGACTCCAGGGCGACCCCCGAGGTCCTGTCTGTCTGTGTGGAGGATTGCTCCGATTCCCCAGCCTCCCTCACACAGGACTTACAGACCCCTGCATGAGAAACCTTCTTGGCCCCATACACAACGCAAAGGGGCTTGAAAGGCATTGCGACCAAGCAATCAATAAAGAGTAGGTTCTCCAACTGAGAAACAGTACAGTGACACCCCCTCAAAAACATATACTCAGCCTGGCAGATCCCCCCTATAAAGTAATGGCGGGCCTCGAAGAAAAAAACGCCCACCCAAAGAGAAATATCTAGGAAGTTAACAAAAGAAACTCAAAATGAAAAGCCAAAAATAAAATCGCAAAGCCTTCGCTCTTCTTCTGCCAGTAATACGCACCCGAAGGGACCCCCGTGTCTCCTAACACACAGCGCTGCCGAGCCGAAGACAAGGCCGCGCCGCCGCCACGCGGCTAGGCCCTGCCAGATAAAACGCGTCAAAATCACGCAGCCCCAAGAATGAAGTGCAGCCCAAAAACCCTTACCTTCAGCGACGGCGCTCCTGAAGGGGACGCCGTGCTCACGCAACGGCCTAAGGATCAGCCGCTCTTGGACAGGGAGCATGGAACGCGCCGCCTGCAACTGCCAAGCTTTCACAGGCAGAGGATCGGGTGGCGGGAAAGACTCAAGCGCGCTCGCAGGCAGGCTCCTCTGCGTGGCGCTGACTACATGTCCCCCCAATCAGAGAGACAAGGAGAAAACACCCGAATTTGTACGGGTGAACAGCAGCGCTGCCGGGTCAGGTAAAAACTTCTGAGGTAGGCTCCGTTTGAAATCAGGCAGAGGGGGGGGGGGGGGGAAGGGGGCAGCTAACTTGTGCTGAAGCTTTAAAGTCACAGTCACCTAGCAAACAAAAAACCAGAAAGAAAGAAAAAGTTAAACTATACCCAAAAAAGAATTAAACTAGTCTAGATTCTCAATTGTTTCTCAAGTGAGCCCGAGACCCTCGGGCTCCCATCTATCAGGCTGCTTGGAGACTGAGGTAACTGGTGGATTGAGGCAGGCACCGGAGAGATATACTGGTGATGTCACAAAAGAAGGAGTTTCTCAGTCTCCAAGCTGCTGGATAAGATAGGGAACCCAGAGGTTTCGGGACTAGACTGGGACACGATCAGGAACTACTATTAAAGCTTTGGAATTACAGAGCATAAAAGGGAGAGAGGAGGCATTGTGGGTTAAACTAGAAAGAGGGAAAGAGAAATCTATTTGCATTGGTGTGATATACAGACCTCCCTCACAAGAGGAAGAGGTGGACAGCGAGTTAATTGAAGACATACGCAGCATTGCTAGGAAAGGGGAAGTGCTACTGATAGGGGATGTCAATATGCCAGATGTTGATTGGCACATTCCTGCTACAGTATCATCTGAAAATAAGGAGATCCTGGATTCTCTACAGGGAGAACTATTCAGGCAATTGGTAACAGACCCCACACGTGAAGGGGCCATACTGGACTTGGTGCTTACCAATGGTGAAAGTGTTTCTGATGTTGTAGTGGGAGATCATTTTGCATCCAGTGATCACCAGATGGTGTGGTTCAGTATTAGGACTAGGGCTGTTAGAATCCATTCCAAGGTGAGGATCTTAGACTTTAGGAAGACTAACTTTGCGAAGATGGGCCAATATCTCAGGGAGTCGTTAGTGGAATGGGAACAGCTGGGGGATGTAGAAAAACAGTGGGCAAAACTGAAAGGGGATATTTTAAGGGCACCAACCTTTTTGTTAAAATGGTAAATAAAGGTAAAAGGAAAAGGAGACCGCTATGGTTTTCGAAAGAAGTAGCTGAAAAAGTGAAGAAAAAGAGGGAGGCCTTCATGAAATACAAGAGATCACAGAGAGAGGAAGACAAGCATCTGTATTTGGAAAAACTTAGAGAAGCTAGCAAAGTAGTCAAGAAAGCAAAGATTCAAAAGGAGGAGGAAACAGCCAATGCAATAAATGGGGGTGGATAAGACATTTTTCAGATATATTAGTGAGAAGAGGAAGGGCAAAAGTGGTATTGTCAGACTCAAGGGTGCAGGGGAGGAATATGTAGAAGCTGATAAGGATAAAGCGGAATTGCTTAACAAATATTTTTGTTCTGTGTTCACAGATGAAGAACCAGGAGCAGGACCTCAGAAAACACCCACAAATAGGAACAGAAGCGAGGGACATCTTGAACAATTTTCGGAAGACTGTGTTCGTGAGAAACTAGCTCAACTTAAAGTAGACAAAGCAATGGGACCGGATGGGATACACCCTAGAATACTGAGGGAACTTGGGGATGTTCTAGCAGCTCCACTGACTGACCTTTTCAATGCCTTGTTGGAGTCGGGAGTGGTGCCAAAGGACTGGAGAGAGGCTCATGTGGTGCCTTTACACAAAAGCGGAAGTAAGGATGTGGTTGAAAACTACAGGCCGGTTAGTTTAACTTCGGTGGTGAGTAAATTATTGGAAACGCTGCTGAAAGAGAAAATAGTGAGGTTTCTGGAATCCAGCGGATTACAGGATCCGAGGCAGCATGGATTCACCAGAGGCAGGTCTTGTCAGACAAATCTGATTGATTTCTTTGACTGGGTGACCAGGGAGTTGGACCGAAGGAGAGCCCTAGATGTGGTGTATTTAGATTTCAGTAAAGCCTTTGATACTGTTCCTCACAGGCGACTTATAAACAAACTGAGCACCCTAGGGATGGACCCTAAAGTTACTGCTGGGGTTAGAAATTGGTTGGGTGGGAGGCGACAAAGAGTAGAGGTAAATGGAGCTCACTCTGAGGAGAGAAATGTTACCAGTGGTGTGCCCCAGGGATCTGTCCTTGGTCAGATTCTTTTTAACATCTTTGTTAGTGATATAGCAGAAGGGCTGTCGGGTAAGGTTTGCCTCTTTGCGGACGATACCAAAATCTGCAATAGAGTAGACACCCAGGAAGGTGTAGATAACATGAGGAGGGATCTAGCTAAGCTTGAAGAATGGTCTAGAATTTGGCAGCTGGGATTTAATGTAAAAAAATGTAAGGTCATGCATTTGGGCTGCAGCAATCCAAGGGAGCAATATAGTATAGGGGGTGAAGTACTTTTGTCCACTAAAGAAGAGCGGGACCTAGGCGTGGTTGTGTCTGATGATCTTAAAGTAGCTAAACAGGTAGAAAAGGCGACGGCAAAAGCTAAAAGGATGCTTGGGTGCATACAGAGAAGAATGGCTAGCAGAAAAAAGGAGGTGATAATGCCTCTGTATAAGTCTTTGGTGCGACCTCATTTGGAGTATAGTGCGCAAGTCTGGAGACCGCACCTTCAAAAGGATGTGAACAGGATGGAGTCGGTGCAGAGGGTGGCTACTAAAATGATTAGTGGTCTTCATTATAAAGCATATGAGGACAGACTGAAGGATCTTAATATGTACACCTTAGAGGAAAGGCGGGATAGAGGTGATATGATTGAGATGTTTAAATACCTCCGTGGCATAAATGTTTAGGGAGAGAGCCTTTATCAACTGAAAGCAAGTTCTGCTATGAGGGGACATGGGATGAGGGTGAAGGGAGATAGATTCTGGCGTGATATGCGGAAATATTTCTTTACGGAAAGAGTAGTGGATCCATGGAATAGTCTCCCAGTGGAGGTGGTAGAGATGAGGACAGTAACTGAATTCAAAAAAGCATGGGACAAACACAGAGGATCTCTAAAGGTAAAAAGTGGACTGTTGTAGTTGTTGATATGGAAGGACAGATTAGATAGGCCATGTGGTCTTTTTCTGTCATCATATTTCTGTGTTTCTATGTTTCTGAGCCCAGACTGAGAAACGTGGAGAAAGCGTAGTTACTCACTTGTAATGGATGTCATCTACCTGGATTTCAGCAAAGCCTTTGATACTGTCCCTCATAGGAGGCTTATTAATAAACTCAGTAGTTTGGGGATGGGTCCCAAGGTGGTAAACTGGATCAGAAATTGGTTGACTGACAGACAGAAGGTGATGATAAATGGATCTCACTCGGATGAAAGGAAGATGATTAGCGGGGTGCCTCAGGGTTCAGTCCTAGGCCCGGCACTGTTCAATGTATTTGTGAGTGATATTGCTGAAGGACTGAATGGAAAAGTCTGTCTTTTTGCAGATGACACAAAAATTTGCAACAGAGTGGACTCCCCCGAGGGAGTGCTTAACATGAGGAGGGATCTGCAAAAGTTGGAGGAATGGTCTGATGCTTGGCAATTAAGATTTAATGCAAAGAGGTGCAGTGTCATGCACCTGGGTAGCAAAAATCCAAGGGAAATGTACGCGATAGGGGGCGAGAGGTTGGTGTGCACGGAGCAGGAGAAAGACCTCGGTGTGATTATTTCTGTAGATCTCAAGGTAGCAAAACAGTGCGACAAGGCAGTGGCAAAAGCCAGGAGGATGTTGGGCTCCATTCGAAGAGGAATTACCAGCAGAAAGGAAGGGGTACTTAGTGCCACTGTATAAGTCTCTGGTGAGGCCTCACTTGGAATACTGTGTTCAATTTTGGAGACCGTATCTTGCAAAGGATGTAAAAAGAATGGAGGCTGCTCAGAAGAAGGCGACCAAAATGATTTGGAGCCTGCATCAGAAGCCTTATGAGGAGAGACTTGAAGACCTAAATATGTACACTTTGGAGGAGAGGACGGATAGGGGAGATATGATTCAGACCTTTAAATACTTAAAGAGAAATAATGAACAAACAAACCTCTTCCAGAGACGGGGAAGCTGTAAAACTAGAGGGCATGACATGAAGCTGCAAAATGTCAGGAAATACTTTTTTACTGAAAGGGTGGTGGATGCTTGGAATGCCCTCCTGATGGAGGTGGTGGGGGCAAATACAGTGACGGATTTCAAAGTGACCTGGGACAGACACAGTGGATCACTTTACAGCAACAAGATTAAATCAAAATAAACTGAACCATCTAATTTCTCAACAAATAGGGGTGTTCTACATGGAGTGATGGGGGGAGGAGCGGTGGGTTCATCCCTAAACAAACAAAGAAACAAAGATATGGGGAGGGGTGAAGACATGGGGAGGGGTGCACCTTCTCCTGGTGGGTGCACCACTAAGCAAAGACATGGGTAGGGGTGCACCTACTCCTGCCATATAGCTAGGCAGACTAGATGGACCATACTGGTCTTTATCTGCCGTCATTTACTATGATACTATGTTACTATGTAACAGGTGTTCTCCAAACACAGCAAGAATCAGTCCTCACTTATGGGTGATGTCGACACCGACAGAGCCTGTGTGAAGGAATTCCCCAGCTTTCAAAGAAAGCCTTTGGGACTGGTGCCAAACAATTGTGGCCCTCTTCCCACCCAAGGGTGCCATCTTGCTCAGTCAGGTCCCATAGCTAGAGCCCTACTAAGCGGATGGCAAGGGAAGGATAAAAATAGCAACTCTTAAGGGGAGGCAGAAGGGTAATGAGGACTAATTCCTGCTGTCCCTGGAAAACACCTGTTACAAGTGAGTAACCACGCTTTCTCCCATGGGGGAGACTCATATTGCAAAATGTCAAGTTCCTCTGCCCTTAGCTCTTCCTCCATCTGCGTGGGCAGATTGAGGGCTCGAGCCATATCCTGTACGAATACCAAGAAGGAGGTATCTTCGGGGAGTGACTGCCTTTGTGAGGCGGGCGGGGACGGGTCAGAAGGAAAGACCCTTTGGGCATGGGTTTCATGGGACATGTACCCGTCCGATTCCCAGCCCGAGAGGTCTGAGAAGGACTCTGAGTAGGGCTGATCCCCATGTCCGGTGGCCGAGGGCCATTTGGAGCCGGAAGCACTGACTCTAGAAGATCTTGCCGCCGAGTAACGGGACAGCGAGTGAAACTGGTGCTGAGGACCCTCAGAAGGCCCGTGGCTCTAGGGGGTTTCAAAGGCAGTTTTCAGGACTAGAGTTGAGGGACCCTTGGTCTCGAGGCGCGAGCCAGCTGTGCTGGGCAAAAGCGCCTGCTGGGCAGCTAGGAAGACAGAAACGCTGCACTCTAGTGCCAGCATACAGGGCTCCTACTCAGAAGTGGGTCCCTGGGATGCAGACACAGGGTCTGGCATGGAGGAGGAGAGGGGGTCCTCACCGGGAAACCCTTAGGAGACCGGGTGCCATCGCCGGAGGCCTCCGTGTCTGTATGAGGTACCTTTCGAGGCCGCTCCTTGTCTGACTCTCGGGAACGCCGGGGAGGACTAAAGAAACTAGCGTGAGACCGCTCACGCTTTTCCGTTGCCCCAAACAGCATCTTCAAGGTCTTCTTTTTTCGCTGTTCCACCTCGGGCAAACTCTGGTTAGAGTGACGCCTGGGACGCAGTGGATCGGTGGAGCGGGGCGCCACCGGGGACTCCAGGGCTGACTTAAGGAAAATGTCGTCTGACTTCTGCTTACGGCTTTGAAAGGCCTTAACGGACATTTTCTTGCAAAGCGAGCAGAGCTCTGGGTTGTGGTCAGCCCCCAGGCACTGTAGACAACAGTCATGGGTGTCCGTGAGTGACATGTTTTAGGAGCATCTGTCACATTTCTTTTTTAAAGCCGGTGGCCATGGGGGCAAAAAGAGCCCCTGTGAAGTCAAATGCCCTCGAGGTGGCCAGCAGTTAGAAAAGGGCGCGAAAAGAGCCTGAAGTAAGGAAAAAGGAAGAAAGAGAAAAATAGGGATGCCCTGGCTCACAGCCAAAGTGGGGGCATTGGGGAGAACGGGAGATGACTGGTGCAACTGGAAAAAGGCCAAAAGGAGAGAAACATTTTCCGAGGGATGAGGACGTGCATCCAAAGGGCTCTGCGGAGAAAGGGAGACTAAGCAAGATGGCACTCTTGAGCGGGAAAAGGACCATGTATGCGTGGCAGCAATCCCAAAGGCTTTCTTAGAAAGTGGGGAATTGCTCCGCGCGGACTCTGTCAGTGTTGATGTCACCCATAAGTGAGGGATGATTTAGCGTAGTTACTCACCTGTAACAGGTGTTCTCCAGGAGCAGCAGGAATCAGTCCTCACATATGGGTGACGTCGGCGCCGACGGAGCCCTCGCGGAGCAATTTTCCCCAGCTTTCAAAGAAAGCCTTTGGGAATTGCAGCGCGCATGCGCGGTCGCCTTCCCGCCCAAGGGTGCCATCTTAGCCAGTCAGATGACATAGCTAAAAAAAGACAGCATAAAAATTTGCAAAAAAACTAAAGCAGATGATTGCAACTCCAAGGGGAGGAGGGAGGGTTGTGAGGACTGATTCCTGCTGCTCCTGGAGAACACCTGTTACAGGTGAGTAACTACGCTTTCTCCAGGACCAAGCAGGAAGTCAGTCCTCACATATGGGACTCCCAAGCTTAAGGCTACCGGAGACCCTAAGCACAAAATGAGCTCCCTCTAGCTCAGCAGCACAGAAGGAAGGAATCTTCGCTGAATTATTACCCACCGGTAGCCCACATCCGGGATGGAGGGTAGGAGTTGCTCAGACCTCAAAGAGATTACGGAGGACTGCCTGTCCGAAAGCACTGTCCCTGCGGGACTCCCTCTCGAGACAATAATGGACCGCAAAAGTCTGGCTCGAAGACCAAGTAGCGGCCCGGCAGATGTCTGCCAGCGGAACAGAGCGGAGGTAAGCCACTGACGTAGCCTTTGCCCGAACGCAATGAGCCGTGACTCGACCTTCCAAGGAGAGTCCGGCTGCCCCATAAGCCCAAGTGATACTGTCCGCAACCCAGATGGACAGAGTACGCTTGGAGACCGGGAGCCCCAATTTATTGGGGTCAAAAGACACAAAAAGCTGAGCAGCTTTACGGTGCTCCCGCGTACGGTCAAGGTAGAAGTTCAATGCCCTTCTACAGTCCAGGGTATGGAGGACCGTTTCAGCTCGGCTGGAGTGTGGTCTGGGAAAGAAGGTCGGAAGTACCACCTCCTGATTGATGTGAAAAGGGGAGACCACTTTTGGAAGAAATTTTGGGCGAGTCCGTAGGACTACCCTATTTTTGTAGAACCGAGTGTAAGGGGGATCAGACACGAGGGCCTGCAATTCACTTACGCGTCTAGCGGAAGTGAGGGCTATCAAGAACAATGTTTTCCAAGAAAGAAAACGGAGAGAACAGGTAGCCATAGGTTCAAAAGGCGGACAGGTGATCCGCTGTAAAACCACATTCAGATCCCAGTCAGGCGCTGGCGGGCGCAGAGGTGGTTTAAGCAGAAGGAGACCTCGGAGAAACCTCGCTACAAGAGGGTCGCTGGAAAGAGGTCTGCCGTCCACCGGCACATGATGTGCTGAAAGAGCACTGAGGTGAACTTTGACGGAGTTGGACTTAAGTCCCAGATTAGAGAGGTATAGCAAGTACTGCAGGATCACCGACACCGGGCAGGAGAAGGGATCCTGAGACTGTTGGGTACACCAAACGGAAAAGCGACGCCATTTAAGGGCGTAGCATTTGCGGGTAGAAGGTCGCCGAGAAGCTAGGACGACCTCTTCCACCTCTGCCAGCAGAAGAAGGGGAGCAAGGACTACCCTCTCAGCAGCCAGGCCATTAGATTGAGAGATCTGAGGTTGGGGTGTAGCAGAGACCCCTGATCCTGAGTGAGGAGATCCGGTTGTAACCCCAGAGGGAATGGATCCTCTACCGCTAATTGCAGCAGGAGTGGAAACCACGGCTGTCTGGGCCAGCGAGGGGCCACCAGGATCATGAAGGCTTTGTCTCAGAGAACCTTGAAAAGAGTCCGAGAGACTAGCGGGATGGGAGGGAAAGCATACAGAAGGCTCTCCGACCATGAGAGTAGAAAAGCATCTGCCGCAACTCGAAGGGGATGTGGCTGACGAGAGCAGAAGCGAGGAAGTTGCTGGTTGAGAGGGCTGGCAAAGAGATCCATCGTGGGGAGGCCCCACTTTAGAAAGAGCTTCTGAACTACCAAGGGATCCAGGCGCCACTCGTGCGGCTGGAGGATCCTGCTGAGTTTGTCCGCCAGGCAATTTTCTTGGCCTGGGAGATAAACTGCCTTGAGAAGAACGCCGTGACTGACGGCCCAAGAGCAGAGCTTCTGTGCTTCCCGACAGAGAAGGAAGGAGCCCGTGCCCCCCTGCTTGTTCACGTAGAACATGGCAACTTGATTGTCCGTCTGGACAAGGACGGACCGGTGAGAGGTCAGGTGGGAGAAGGCCTTGAGAGCCAGGCGGATCGCTCTGAGCTCCAGGAAGTTGATCTGCTGAGCAGACTCCCACGTGGTCCAGAGGCCCTGAGTACGTGCCCCTTGGCAATGTGCTCCCCAGCCCAGGAGGGATGCATCTGTCGTCAGCACCCGGGCCGGCTGAGGTGACTGAAAAGGCATGCCGAGTACCAGGTTCGGCCGATGAAGCCACCACTGGAGAGACGAGATCAGCGGCTCGGAGACGCGCACTAGGTCTGCTAGGCCGCCTGTGGCTTGTTGCCACTGCTTGCGGAGACACCATTGAGCAGGCCGCATATTCAGGCGGGCATTGGGGGTCACATGGACGGTGGAAGCCATATGGCCGAGTAGTCTCAGGAAGCGCCTGGCGGAGACCAGGGGCTGGCTGCGAAAACGGTCGGCTAGGTCCATGAGCCGTTGAGCCCTGTCGAGCGGTAGGAACACTCGTGCCTGAGGAGTGTGCAGCCTTGCGCCGATGAACTCGAGATCCTGTGAGGGGAGCAAAGTGGACTTTGCGAAGTTTATAACAAAGCCCAAGTACTGCAGAAGAGTCACCGTGCGGCGTGTGGCGTTGGTGACCTCCGGAGCGGACGCTGCTCTGATGAGCCAGTCGTCGAGGTACAGAAAGACAGAGGCCGTGAAGCCGGAGATGGGCCGCCACCACCGCGAGACATTTTGTGAAGACTCGCGGTGCGGAGGACAGGCCAAAGGGCAGTACTCTGTACTGGTAATGATTTCCTGCCACCACAAACCTTAGGTATTGGCGGTGGCTTGGGTGGATGAGGATGTGCGTGTAGGCATCCTTTAGATCCAAGGAGCATAGCCAATCTCCCTGCTGGAGGTAGGGCAGAAGGATTCCAAGGGTAAGCATCTTGAACTTTTCCCGCACGAGGAATCTGTTGAGGTTGCGCAAGTCCAGGATGGGTCTGAGGCCTCCTGTCCTTTTTGGTACTAGAAAATACCTGGAATAAAAGCCTTGACCTCTCAGGTGGTGGGGCACCGGTTCCACCGCCTGTTCCTGTAGAAGACCTGCTAACTCCTGAAGGAGTAATTCCCTGTGCAGAGGGAGTCGTGGAGGTTCTCCCGGAAAATAGGAGGGAGGGACCTGGTGGAAGTGGAGAAGATAGCCTTCTCTCACGACTTGAAGCACCCAGGCATCTGAAGCGATGCTGGACCACCTGTGGGCGAAGTGAACCAGCCGGCCTCCGGTGCTGGGAGGAACCAGCGGAGGGGGAGAGGCTATGCTTAAGGAGTCAAAAGCCCCCACCCTGCTGAGCAGGGGCTGGTGGTGCAGGCTTGGGGGCTTGCTGCCTACGGGACCCGTTACCCCATCCCTTGGCCTGCTGGCCCTGTTGGGGAGCTGCAGGGGCCTGATATTGGGGGTATTGTTTGTAGGCAGCCGCCTTTCTCGGGTAAAAGGACTTCTTTCCCGAGCCCTTCTTTTTCTGGGAAGGGGCGGAGGTCTTCCTAGAAAGCCTAGTCCTGGTGAGAGTCTCCGTCTCGATTTGTGCAGCCTTTTCAGCCATGGGCTTGCCAAAGAGGTTTTCGCCTCGGCAGGGGACATCGACCAACTTGTCCTGCACCCAGGGCTCAAGGTCAGACGACTGAAGCCAAGCCTGTCGGCGGGCACCGATGCCGGCTGCGGCCACTCGAGCCGATGCTTCAAAGCCATCATAGGCTGCTCGGGATATGAATTTTGAGCATTCCCGAATGCCAGAGGACAAGGCCAGGAACCTCCGCAAGGGTTCCTCGGACAAACCAGCGGAGAATCCGGCTAGCTCTTTAGCCAGGTCCCGGAGATACATGCCCATGTATAGCTGGTAGGTCTGGACACGACACGCAAGCATAGAGCCCTGGAAACACTTCTTACCAAGGCCATCCAGGTTACGGGCCTCCCTGCCAGGAGGCACCGAGGAGTGCATCTTCTGGCTCTTAAGACGATGCATGGCCGATTCCACTACCATGGAATGGTGTGGTAGCTGTGCTTTTTGGAAGCCAGGGCTCTTGCGGACTCGATAGATAGAATCGACCCGCTTGCTCAGGACCGGCGAGGAGGCCGGACTCTCCCACATGCGGAAGAGTAGTCGTTCCAGCATGGGAGGAACCGGTACAGTAAAGTGTTCCCTGGCGGGAGAGTCATACTGGAGGGCGTCGAGCTCTTCGGCTCGAGGCTCCTCCTCGGGATCCGCAGGGAAGGCCAAAGCCTTGGCCATATCCCTGACGAAGTCCGAGAACCGGGCATCCTCCGGGGGGGACTGCTTCCGAGGTTCGGACTCAGGTGAGTCCGAGGGGACACACCGAGTCCGAAAAGAATCAGGTGACTCTTCCTCTTCAGACTCCCAGACCGACTCCGACGAAGAATCGGTGGGGTCGGCCCGGGCAGGGCGCGGCGCCTGCCGCCCCGACGCCGAGGGAGTCGGCGTCGGCGACCTCGGTCCCGAACGGGAGGCCGAGGGTGACCTCGACCGAGGATCGACTCGAGTTCGCATGGACTCGAGGATCGGCTCGGTCTCCGGGGTCGACTTAGACGTCGACGTCCCGGCGGTCGGGGCAGCGGCGCCAGCGAGGCCAGCGAGCAGTGCCCGCTGCTGGTCCATGAAGGCAGACAGTCTGCTCTCCAAGGCCGTCAACCTGAGTCCGAGCTCAGGTGACCCAGCAGCCCCCGACTCGGGCCCCGACGGCGTCGGGCCCGACGTCGGCGGTCTCGGAGGCGAGTCCAGGAGGACCACAGGACTTACCCGAGCAGGCAGCTCCGACTCCAGGCGAGGTCGCTTCGAGAGGTGCTCCTTCTCCAAGGACCCGGGACGGCTATCGGGGCTATGCGACCTGGCCCTCGCGGAGCCAGGAGCGTCCACCGACGCCGCCCTCGCGGGTTTCACCTTCCGTCGATGGTCCCCGGAGGGAGAACCCCTGTCGGAGGAACTCCGGCGACGGTCCGAGCTGGAACCTCTGGATGCGGAGGCCTCCGACGAGGTCCGGGTACGGCTGGGGTCAGCGAAGATCCTATCCCGCTGATGCCGCCGACTTCTCAACGCTTTGGAGGACATTTTGACGCAGGGCCCACAGATCATTTCTTCATGATCCGGGCCCAGGCAGCGGAGGCAATTGTCGTGTGTGTCAGTTAGTGACATATTTCGGTCACACTGACCACACCGCTTGAAACCACTGGCAGCCATCGGGGGAAAAAAGGGCCCCGGCGAGGTCAAAGGACCGGGCTGCCAGGGAAAAACCGAAAACGAAACTGACTAAGTCAGAAAAACCAAAAAAGAAGAAGAGGACTCGTGACCGGCGTCGCGAGTCCGGGCGGGAAAAAGACCGGCGTCGAACCGAAGGAAAAAAGAAAATTATGAGTAAAAATCAACTTTTTCGCGGGGACACGACGGGTACGTCTGTAGGGCTCCGCGGAAAAAAGAAGACTGGCTAAGATGGCACCCTTGGGCGGGAAGGCGACCGCGCATGCGCGCTGCAATTCCCAAAGGCTTTCTTTGAAAGCTGGGGAAAATTGCTCCGCGAGGGCTCCGTCGGCGCCGACGTCACCCATATGTGAGGACTGACTTCCTGCTTGGTCCTGGAGAACCTGCTTATTCCTGGAGACGGTACTGTAACACCAGAGCCACCGAGCAAGAGAAACGATTAGTCCCATGTGGGTGCACTAAGCAGAGAACCTGCGCCATTTGAGCACATAAGCCTTTCTAGTACAGGTCTTGCGAGAAGCCAGCAGAATGTCCTCCACCTCAACCGGAAGGTTTAGAGGGGTCAGAGTCACCCTTCTCAGCAGCCATGTTGTCAGCGAGAGGGACCCAATGTTTAGGTGTAGGAGAGAGCCCCGCCTCCTGAAATAGGAGACCCAGGGCAGTCCCCAGGGTGATCGGTCCCCAGGGTGATTGGCAGAAAAGATGGAATGGTGCGCAGTACCATGCCCTCCTTTGCCATCAACAAAAAGGAATCCCTACAGGAAAGAGCCTGCAAAACATGTCGAGCCGAACAGATGGCCACAAAGAACACCACTTGTAGTGTCAGATCCTTCAGGGAAGCTTTCTTCAACGGCTTAAAAGGAGACGCAGTCAACCTTGACAGAACAAGGTTAAGATCCAACGGGGGAACAATCGCCCGGACTGGCGGTCGAACCTGCTTCACAGTCCACAAAAATCGGTAAAGGTTCAAGTGAGTTGCCAGAGGCATGCCATGTATCTTCCCTTGGTAACAGGCCATGGCTTCCACCTGCATCCTGAGGGAATTCAAGGCCAGGCCTTTTTCCAGCCCTGCCCGCAAAAATGACAATATATCCACTATAGTCACTCTCAAGGGCCGAAGAGCGCGCTCCGTGCACCAGCCTTCAAAGACTCTCCAAACTCAGATATACGACAGGGAAGTTGACCTCTTCCTTGCCTTCAACAGAGTGGTAATGACCCCTAGGATATAACCTTGTTTTCTCAATCTCGCCTGCTCAAGAGCCAGGCAATAAGAGAGACTCGATCCTAAACTACCAACACAAAAATACCACTAGATGGGACTCAGTCTCAGACAGACAAAGAATTGTCTGTACATCCACCAGCTGCTGGAGACTGACAATACTGCAAGTAAAGGGGGACAGCCTCTCTCTATATGATGGGTCATCACTAAAAAAATGTGCATAAGAGTCTCCAGTTGCTGGTGGATGGACACAACCAGTCTTTCTGGACTGGACTAGAGGGACGTGGATGAAGAGCAAATCTGAGTCTTGATATAAAAACACACTCATGTTCTATCCTTTCTACTAACATACAGAATATCAGTTTTCTACAGGCACATGTAACACTTATACAGAATGCTAATGCCAAAGAAAGCTGCCTTACCCAAAGCAGATGATCTGCCACTTTTTGGCGACTCGGTTTCTGGAATGGTACTAAGTTCATGTGGCTCTAAGACTAGTCCTAGTTTGGTTTTGGCCACAGGTGGCTTTAGAGGTCTCCATCTCTGTTCTCTTCCCAAAACTGTTTGGGATTCATCTGTTGAATAAAAGAAACTAATGTAAAGAAGGCAAAGCTGAAAGCACAGGAAAGCAAAGTTATTACATAATTATGCTACATTTATCCAAGCTAGAAAAAAACATGAGGGAAAGATTCCAAAGAAATAATCAATGCCATAGATACAATAAAATATAACAAGCTAACCAGCTTCATCAGAATTAATTTGCTTGCAGCTATTATCCTAAGATAGGAAAAAACGGATTAAATTAATATCCATAATTTAATTTAGTTTTGCAATTGCTTATTCATGCTATCATCTCATAGAACTCTTTGAGCCAGCTGTTAACAAATAAGAACCTAAGCTACTGCTCAGTCCTGGAACTCACTCTTACTGATATGATCAGCTTTTTTATGCTCATTGTTCTCCAAGGCATGAAGAATGGAAGACATCCAATCAAACTGCTCGTTCTTCTGTCCCACTGACATTTCTACAGGAAAACTGGTTTGTATTGCCTTAAAGAAAAAACAAATGGGAAAAAATTATAACAATTCATCTTTTTAATTCACTTACTTTCCTTATTTAGGATGCTAAATCCTCCAGATAAATTAAGATTGGATTACTATTAAACTGACAGCCAGGAACTCTACAAAATTTGCACAGTATATCTTCATAATTGACATATGTCACAAATAATGAATAATACGACTTCATTCTAACAAGTGAATTAAGCAATTAAACCAAGGTGGTAAACGTGTGTTATTATAGAATGACTCTTGCAGAACTGCCATTACTAATTGGAAGTGTGAAGCAAATGTCTTGTTGCTAGTGAAATAGGTAAAGCTACTACTACTATTATTATTATTAATCATTTATATAGCATTACACGGCATATGCAGTGCTGTACAAACATATAAAGAAACAGTCCCTGCTCGTAGAGCTTACAATCTAATCAAGACAGACAGAACAATACAAGAGAAACAAGGGTATTCAAATAGGGAAGGAAACAAGGAGAACAAGGGATTAGGATCCAAATGTAGTCTCAAAGAGGGAAGCCTTTAAGCATAGATTTGAGGAGGGGGAGAGAAAAGAGACTTGACAGAGGAAGTTTGTTCCATGTATAACAAGCAGCAAGGTGAAAAGATCGAAGTCTGGAGTTTGCAGAAGAAAAGGGCACAGAGAGAAGAAAGCCAGAGGAAGAGCGGAGTTCACGAGGAGGGGTGTAGGGAGAGGGAAAAGAGGAAAGTTAATGAGGGGCAGTAGAGTGAATGCATTTATAAGTTAGAAGGAGAAGTTTGAATTGGATATGGAAATGGAAGAGGAGCCAGTGAAGTGATTTTAGAAGAAGGATTATATGAGTGTTTTGGGGCTGGTGGAAGATTAGCCACGCAACAGAGTTCTAGACAGATTGAAGAGGAGAGAGATGACATTGAAGGAGACCAGCAAGGAGGAGGTTGCAATAGTCAAGATGAGAGGTGACCAAAGAGTGGACAAGAACCTTAGTAGTGTGTTCAGAGAGGAAGGGATGAATTTTGTTAATGTAGAGAAAGAAACGACAGGTTTTAACTGTACGCTGAATGTGTGTGGAGAAAGAAAGGGAGGAGTCAAAGATGACTCCAAGGTTGCAGGCTGAGG
Source organism: Ichthyophis bannanicus (assembly GCA_033557465.1). Taxonomy (NCBI): domain Eukaryota; kingdom Metazoa; phylum Chordata; class Amphibia; order Gymnophiona; family Ichthyophiidae; genus Ichthyophis; species Ichthyophis bannanicus. The sequence continues at coordinate 140,029,770 of CM066035.1, read as the reverse complement.
AAACAGAAAGAAGAAAAGTGTTGTCAACAGTGACAGAGAAAGGAAGAAGAGGGAGGAAGGTTTAGGAGGAAAAATAAGCAGCTCAGTTTTAGCCATATTTGATTTTAGGTGGCGGTGAGACATCCAGGCAACAATGTCAAATAAGCAAGTAGATATATGAGTTTGGAGCGAAGGTGAGATGTCGGGTGTAGATAGACTTGAGAATCTAAAGCGTAAAAATGATACTAAAAGCCATGGGAAGAGATGAGGGCACCAAGGGACTGGATATAGAGAGAGAAAAGGAGAGGGCCCAGAACAGACTCTTGAGATACACCAACAGAGAAGGATGGCAGTAGAGGAGGAACCTCCAGAACAAACATTGAAAGAGCAATTAGAGAGATAAGAAGAGAACCAAGACAGTACAGGGCCTCTAAAACCACGTGAGGATAAAGTGTTGAGAAGGAGGTAGTCAACAGTATTAAAAGCAGCAGAAAAATCAAGAAGAATGAGTACTGAGTAAAGATGCCTTTGGACTTAGCAAGGAACAGTTCACTGGAGACTTTGGAAAGAGCCGTTTCAGTAGAATGAAATGGACGAAAACCAGATTGAAGTGGATCAAGGAGGGCTTGAGAGGAGAGAAAGTCGAGAAAGCGGAAGAGAACTGCACGCTCAAGAATTTTGGAAATGAATGGGGAAGGGCGATGGGTTGAGAAGGACAAGTAGGGTAAAGTGAGGGTTTTTGAGGAAAGTGATTACAGCATACTTAAAGTTTGCACTGGAAAGTGAAAGGTTGAAAATGTGAGAGATGAAAGGGATAACGGAGGAGGAAATGCAGAAAATAGTTTTGCTTAGTGAGTGCAATAGCACACTGAAAAGAAGAAAGCATGAATTTCAAGTTAAGACAGTCAGAGAGAGCACAGGATTTGAGCCAAGTGTGCTCAGCCAAGCGGGCACAGGAATATAGCAGCGGGTAATTGAAGACAATCAGGGCTGAGGTGAGGTGCGCCTCACAGGATGTGGAATGGGTGGAGCAAGAGTATCCAGAGTAAAGGAGAGAGCAGTATTATAGGAAGCTATGGCTTCATCAACAGACTTAGAGGACAAAGTGGAAGAGAGAAGAGATGAGACTGTAGTGGATAGTCAGAGGATTGATAGAGCATAGTTACTCACCTGTAACAGGTGTTCAACCAGGAACAGTAGGAATCAGTCCTCAATTATGGGTGACGTTGGCACCAATGGAGCCCGCGCAGAACAATTACCCAGCTTTCAAAGAAAGCCTTTGAGATTGCTGCCACGCATGCGTGGTCCTCTTACAGCCCAAAGGTGCCATCTTGCTCCGTCAGGTCCTATAGCTAGAGCCCTACTAAGCAGATGGCAAGGGAAGGACAAAAATAGCAACTCTTCAGGGGAGGTGGGAGGATAGAGAGGACTGATTTCTGCTGTCCCTGGAGAACACCTGTTACAGGTGAGTAACTACGCTTTCTTCAGGAACAAGCAGGAAGTCAGTCCTCACTTATGGGACTCCCCAGCTACAGGCTACTGAGCCTGTAACCCAAAACGCCTCTGTGAGGCCGTAAGCAGACGTCGATGCCAGAAGGAGCCAGAGTCCTCGGATCCCCGGGGCGAAGCTCTCGGCAGCCGTCAAAGAAGGTTCGGAGGGCAGAAGTTGCTTATACCCCGAACAGATTACAGAGTACAGCCTGGCCAAAGGCATTGTCCTGGAGGGACTCCCTTTCCAGACAGTAGTGCAAAGCGAAAAGTGTTCACTGAAGACCAGGTTGCAGCCTGACAGATGTCCATTAGAGGCTCCGAGTGCAGCGAGGCCACCGAAGTTGCCTTGGCTCGGACGCCGTGCGCGGTGACACATCGATCCAGTGGGGCACCCGTCTTTGCTTGAGCGAAGGCAATGCAGTCCGCCACCTAGACGGAGATGGTGCGTTTGGTGACTGCATGTCCCAGGCAATTGGGATCACAGGCGACAAAGAGTTGGTCGGACTTGCGATGGACCTGGGTATGCTGCAGGTAGAAGGCAAGAACCCTCTTACAGTCAAATGTATGCAATACCACCGATGCCTGGTCGGCATGCGATTGGGAGGACTATCTCCTGATTGAGATGAAAATCCGAGACCACCTTCGGTAAGAACTTGGGATGGGTGCGGAGGACCACCCTGTTCCGGTAGAAGCTGGTGTATGTAGCATCAGCCATCAGGACCTGAAGTTCGCTGACTCGGCAAGCCGATGTTGAAGCCACCAGGAAGACCACCTTCCAGAAGAGGTGCTGAAGCAAGCACGTCACCATTGGCTCGAAGGGTGATCATGTAAGCTGCATAAGCACCACGCTGAGGTCCCACTCCGCCAGAGGAGGCCGGATGGGAGCCTTGGAAAGCAAGAGGTCTCGCATGAAGCGGGAGACTAAGGGCTGCCCCGAGAGGTTTTCCCCTCGATGGGGAGGTGGTTCACCGAAATGGCGCTCAGGTGTACCCTGACCGAATTGGATTTCAACCCTACTTTCGAGAGGTGGAGGAGGTACTGAAGAACCCACCGGGACGAGCAGGAGAATGGGTTGATCTGGAGCTCAGATCACCAGACTGAGAAGCATCGCCACTTGAAGGCGTATGCCCGTCTCGTTGAGTCCTTCCTGGACGAGAGGAGAACCTCCTCAACCTCCTCCGGAAGGTGCATCAGAGCTAAGGCGACCCGCTCAGCCTCCAGGCTGTGAGGGACAATGAGGCCGTTCAGGTGGAGCACCCAACCATCCTCCTGCGTTAACAGGCCCGGAGTACAGCCCAGGGGGACTGGAGGCTCAGACAAAAGCCGGAGCAGAAGCAGGAACCAAGGCTGTCGAGGCCAAGAGGGAGCCACCGAAGCTCGGTCCTGCTGAACCTTGTGGAGGGTCCTCGCAATGAGAGGAGTGGGAGGGAAAGCATAAAGAAGGCTGGAGGTCAGGCTCAAGAGGAACGCATCCAGGGCCACCCTACTCGGGTGCGGTACCGGGCCACAGAAGCGGGGAAGCTGCACGTTCAACGGGCTGCCGAACAGGTCCATGGATGTAGTCCCCCACCAATGGAACAAGAGGTCAGCGACCTCTGGATCCAGGTGCCATTCGTGTGGGCGGAGGATCCTGCTGAGTTTGTCCGCGAGGACATTCTCCTGGCCTGGAAGGTAGACCGCTCGTAGGGTCATCCCCTGGAGAAACACAAAGGAACAAAGGAGAATCGCCTCTCGGCAGAGGAGGCAGCATCCTGTTCCTCCCTCTTTGTTTATGTAGAACATGACTACCCGATTGTCGGTCTGCACGAGCACCGACTTTCCCCTCAGATAGTCATCGAAGGCCCTCAGGGTCCATCGGACCGCCCAAAGCTCGAGCAGGTTGATCTTCTGCTGAGACTCCTCAGGTGAGCACTTCCCTGGGTGCACAATGCACCGCAGTGGGCTACCCAACCCAGCAGGGAGGCGTCCGTCATCAGGACGAGCTCGTGCTGTGGGGTCTGGAAAGGTATTCCCCGAAGTAGACTTTGGGAGTCCCGCCACCAGTCTAGGGAGTTGTGGAGACTTTGTGAGACCCGGATAGGGTCTCTGAGGAGGCTGGAGGTCTGGCTCCATTGTGCCCTGAGGCACCACTGGGCTGTCCGCATGTACATGGGGGCATGGGGGACCACATGGACGGTGGAGGCCATGTGTCCTAGGAGGCGCGCAGCATGGCCAGTGCCGTAATCCAAGCCCTTTGCTGGACCTGGGCCGCCATGGCCCGGAGGCAGTCTGCCCGGTCCACGGGCAGGAAGGTGATCGCTCATTCCGTGTCGAGGCGTGTGCCGATGAACTCGTGTCCACACCGGCTCGAATTGGGACTTGGGGTAGTTGACCAAGAAGCCAAGGCGCTCGAGGAGAAGGCTCGTGCGCGAAGCCGCCAGGCAGGCTTCGCCGACAGAGGTCCCCGTGACGAGTCAGTCGTCAAGGTAGGGGAAAGCATAGTTACTCACCTGTAACAGGTGTTCTCCGGGAACAGCAGGAATCAGTCCTCACATATGGGTGACGTCGATGCTGACAGAACCCGCATGGTGCAAATCCCGAGCTTTCAAAGAAAGCCTTTGGGAATTGCTACCACGCATGCATGGTCCCCTTCCCGCCCAAGGGTGCCATCTTGCTCAGTCAAATAACATAGCTAAAAAGACGGCAAAACAAATGAAAATCATTGGACTGCAACTCCAAGGGGAGGAGGGAGGGTTGTGAGGACTAATTCCTGCCGTTCCCGGAGAACACCTGTTACAGGCTGAGTAACTACGCTTTCTCCAGGAACAAGCAGGAAGTCAGTCCTCACATATGGTACTCCCCAGCTACAGGCTACCATGAACCTATAGCCAAAACAGGCCCCCTCAACGAGAGCTGCAAGCAACCACAATGTAAACCCTAACCAGGGAAGTAGCACTCCGGTAGCCTGAACACAGAATGGTCGGAGGGTAGGAGTTGCCTAGACCCCAAAAAGGTTACAGAGTACAGCCTGGCCGAAGGTACTGTCCTGTTGGGACTTCCTATCCAGGCAGTAATGAGCTGCAAAGGTATGAAATGAAGACCAGGTGGCAGCCCAGAGGCACAGAGTGCAGATGAGCCACTGATGCCGCCATGGCCCTGACCCTCATAAGCCCGGGCAATACAGTCCGCCACCCATGTAGATAGTGTACGCTTGGTCACACCTCCCTCAGCTTACTGGGGTCGAAGGAAACAAAAAGCTGAGAAGTTTTCCGGTGACCTTGAGTAGATTGAATGTAAAAGGACAGAGCCCTTTTACAGTCCAGGGTATAGAGGACCGCCTCTGCCCGACTGGCATGCGGCCTGGGAAAGAAGGTAGGAAGAACCACCTCCTGATTGAGGTGGAGCGAGGAGGCCACCTTCGGAAGGAACTTGGCGTGCATGCGAAGCACCACCCTATTCCTGTAGAACCTGGTATAAGGTCTCTCCGCCACAAGGGCCTGGAGCTCACGCACCCTCTGGGAAGAAGTGAGCGCAACCAAGAAAACCACCTTCCAGGAGAGGTAACTGAGGTTCTCTCATGAAGGATCTTGAACAGAGTCTTGGCGATCATAGGTGTCGTGGGAAAAGCACACAGAAGACCTACCAACCATGAGACTAGAAAGGCGTCTGCTGCCATCCTGGCTGGGTGCGGCTGCCTTGAGCAGAAACGGGGTAACTGGTGATTGCAAACAGGTCCATCACCCATTCCCCCCAGGTCTGGAAAAGCCTGCTGGCTACTACCCAGGACCAGCTACCACTCGTGCGGCTGGAGCATCCTGCTGATCCTGTCGGCCAGTCAGTTGTCCTAGCCTGGCAGGTATACTGCCCTGAGGAGAATTCCCTGCCGGACTGCATAAGAGCACAGATCTAGGGCTTCCCGACAAAGAGTACGGGATCCCGTGCCCCCCTGTTTTTTCACATAGAACAGGGAAACCAGGTTGTCCATTTGCACTAGAACAGTACTGTGGCTCAGGCACTGCCAGGATTGCACGCAACTCCAACAGGTTGATCTGTTGGGCACTCTCGTCCGGTGACCAAACTCCCTGTGTGTGGTACCATTAGCAATGGGCTCCCCAGCCCAGCAAGGAGGTATCTGTGGTGAGGACTCTCGAGTGGTGAGGGGTCTGGAAGGGCATCCCTGCCTCCAGGTGATGGGGCGAGAGCCACCAGGTGCCTGGTCGCTCTGACCCTGTCCTGGAGATGTTCCGTGGCCTGGGACCACTGTTCCCTGAGGTACCACTGTGCAGTTTGTATGTGGAGGCGGGCATCTGGAGTGACATGGACCGTGGAAGCCATGTGCCCGAGGACGCGCAGGAGATGCCTTGCCGGCACTGAGGAGCGGTGCTTTATGTCTTCGGCTAGGGCCATGAGCCTGCTTGCCCTATCTGCAGGCAGGAAGGCCTTTGACTGAAGGATGTTGATCCTTGCCCCAATGAATTCCAGCTCTTGTGCCAGGCAAAGGTTGGACTTGGGGTAGTTGATAACAAACCCCAAGTGCTGCAGGACCTGGGTGGTGCGAGTTGTGGCCTGCTTCACCTTGGGGGCTGAAGTGCTCTGATGAGCCAGTCATCAAGACAGGGGATGACAAAGATCCCCTGAAGCCCGAGGAAGGCGGCGACCACCACTAGGTACTTTGGCCTTGCCTCGGCCCCCAGGATAGTCACAAAGGGGAGCACCCTGTATTGGTAACGAATGCCCCCTTCCACAAAGCGTAGGTATTGCCTGTGGCTTGGGTGCATTAGGATGTATGTGTAGGCATCCTTTAAGTCCAAGGAGCACAGCCAGTCTCCCTGATTGGGATAAGGCAGCAATATTCCAAGGGAGAGCATCTTGAACGTCTCCCTCACCAGGAATTTGTTGAGGTTGCGCAGGTCAAAGAAGGGCCTTGGGCCCCCAGTCCTCTTTGGCACGAGGAAGTGCCTGGAGTAGAACCCCTTACCCTTGAGGTGATGGGGCACCGGTTCCACCACATGATCCTTGAGAAGACCTGCCAACTCCTTCAGAAGAAAGTCCCGATAGGCTCTCCTGGGAAGTAGTGTGGAGGCAGTTGGGCTAGATGGAGAAGGTATCCCTCCCTGACCACTTGTAATGCCCATGAATCGGTGGTGATGGTTTCCCACCTGTGGACATACAAGGCGAGCCGACCTCCTGTGGGCTGCCCAGCTCCGGTTGGGAGAGGGGCCATGCTGCAGGAGTCAAAAGTCCCCACCAGGCTGGGCTGGAGCCGGAGCCTGGGGTTTGGGGGCCTTCTGCTTATGCAGGCCATACCCCTGTCCCTTGGCCTGCCGCTCCAGTGGGGGAGCTGGGGAGGCCTGGTAAGCAGGGTAGTTTGGTAAGCAGTGGATTTCTTCGGGTAAAAGGACTTTTTACCCGAGCCCTTCTTACGAGAAGGGGCAGAGGTCTTCTTAGAGAGCCATGTCCTCGTCATGAACTCGGTCTCCAGCTCTTTGGCCTTGTCGGTCATGGGTTTGATGAAGAGATTCTCCCCTTGGCATGGGACATTGACCAACTTGTCCTGAACCCATTGCTCGAGGTCGGACAACTGCAGCCAAGCACCAATGCCTGCCGCAGCTACCCGAGCCGCCGACTCAAACCCATTATAGGCCGCCCGAGACATAAACTTGGAGCATTCATGGGCGGCTCTGGACAGGCTCTTGAAGCGCTGCAAAGGCTCCTTGGAGAGACCAGCCGAGAACCCGGTGATTTCCTTCGCCAGGTCTCTCAGATACCTGCCTATGTACAGCTGGTACGCCTGGATCAGACAATTCAGCATTGCGCCTTGGAAACACTTTCTGTCGAGGGCATCCAAGGTGCAGGCCTCCCTACCAGGGGCACCAAGGAGTGTGCCTTCTGTCTCTTCAGTCAACGCATGGCCGACTCCACAACCATGGAGTTGTGCGGCAGTTGTGATTTTTGGAACCCAGGGCTCCGGCGGACTTGATACATCGAGTCGAGCCACTTGCTGATTACCAGCGTCGTCGCCGGCATCGGCGTCTCCCACATGCGGAGCATAAGTCGTTCCACGATAGGAGGAATGGGCACCATAAGGGCTTCTCGAGGGGGAGCCTCGTACTCGAGGATCTAGAGCTCGTCGGCTCGAGGATCCTCCTCGGACCCCATCGGGAAAGCCAAAGCCTTGGACATATCCCGCACGAAGTCCAAAAAAAACATATCCTCCGGTGGGGACCTTCTCTGAGGTTCAGATACCGGGGAATCAGAGGGGACATCTTGATGATGCCGAGTGTCCGGGGACTCCTCGTCCTCGGTCTCCCAAGCGGAGGCCTCCGAGGAAGACTCATGGAGTTCCTTGGGCATTGATGGTCCTGGCGCCATCCGCCCTGACACCTGCAGGCTCGGTGGTTATGACTTCGGTCCCAACGAGCGGGAGGCCAAGTGCAACCTCGGCTGAGGATTGACTCGGGCCCGGAAGGCCTCGAGGATTGGCTCAGCCTCCAGGGTCAACTTCAATGTCGAGAACCCGGTGGTCGGGGCGGAGGAACCAGACATGCCGGACATCAGCACCCGCTGCTGTTCCATGAAGGCAGTGAAACTGCGCTCCAAGGCTGCCATCCTGGACACCAGTCCCAGAGGCTCCACAGCCTCCGGCTCAGGCGCCGACATGCTCGAGCCCAAAGCCAGTTCCCCCGGAGTGGAGTCCTCAACCAGGACAGTTTGTACTTGCCTAGGCCGATTCGCATCCGTGTCCCTGCGAGGAACCTTGGCTAGGTGCTCCTTCTCCAATGCCCCGGGAAGGTGCTCGGGGCTCCGCGCCTGGCCCCAAGAGGAGCCAGACCGCTCGGAATCATCCAGAGACCCCGCCTTCGAGGGTTTCTTCCTTCTCTTCTTTTCCCTTGAGGGAGACCCCCTCTCCGAGGAACCCGACGACGCTCGGGTTCGGAGTGCTCCTCCCGAGGGGTGGAGGCCTCAGACGAGATCCTGGCTTTCGGAGGCATGGGGAGTCAGGAAAAATCTTATCATGCTGCTGCTGGCGGCTCCTCAAGGCCTTCGAGGGCATCTTTTTACACAGACCACAGACCGCCGGGTCGTGGTCCGGGCCAAGGCACTGGAGGCAGCAGTCATGTGTATCGCACCAATCGCACTTTTTGAACCCGCTGGTAGCCATGGGGGGAAAAAGGACCCCAGCAAGGTCGAAGACTCTTCGGGCTGCCAGCAAGGGAAAAATGGGTGCGAAAACACTCAAATAAAGAAAAAAATGAAAACTTAGAGGAACTGACCTGATACCGAGGCCGGAGGCGGGAAGGATACCGGTATGAACCAGTGAAAGCCAAAACGCATGAAAAAAATTAACTTTTCCCGGGACACTACAGACTACGTCTGATGGGCTCCATGGAAAAAAGGAGACTGAGCAAGATGGCACCTTTGGGTGGGAAGGGGACCATGCATGCGTGGTAGCAATTCCCAAAGGCTTTCTTTGAAAGCTGGGGATTTGCTCCGCGCGGGCTCCATTGGCGATGTCACCCATATGTGAGGACTGACTTCCTGCTTGTTCCCGGAAAAGGCAGGTATGCCCTGCCACCTCAGGGAAGCGGCGGCTGCGGAGAGACACTTTGTGAACACCCACGGTGCAGACGTGAGCCTGAAGGGGAGCACTCTGTATTGCTAGTGTTCCCCCTGCACCCTGAAGCGCAGGTATTGCCTGTGTTGGGGGTGGACTAGGATGTGGGCGTAAGCGTCTTTGAGGTCCAAGAAGCATAGCCAATCACCCTGCTGAAGGAAGGGCAGGATAACGCCAAGCGATAAAATTTTGAACTTGTCCCGCACCAAAAACTTGTTTAAGGTCTGAAGGTCGAGAATGGGGCGTAAGCCCCCCCTTTCTTCGGAACGAGGAAGTAGCGGGAGTAGAACCCATGGCCTCGAAGTTGCAGCGGTACCGTCGACTGCCTGTTGGGCGAGGAGGTTGGCCAGCTCCTGCTGCAAGAAAGTCTGGTGCGAAAGGAGCTGAGTAGGCTCTGCTGGTGAGAAGGGAAGAGGGAGCCTGTCCAGGCAGAGGCGATATCCATCTTGGACTACCTGGAGGACCCAGGTGTTCGATGTGATCGATGCCCACTGCAGGGCGAACAAGGACAGGCATCCCCCCTACCAGCAGAAGTGCTGCCTGGGGGCAAGAGGCTATGCCATCGGTGTCAAAGACCCTGCGTGGGTTGGGGTGGCACCGGTGGCCCTTGGGCTCTTTAGGCTTGAGATGGCCATGCGCCCCTCCCTTCCCCTAAGTGTCAGATGCTGGCACGGGGGTGGGTGGGTAACCCCAGTAGGGGAGCCCCTTTCTTTGGAAGAGCAGCTTCTTTGTTTACTGCTTTTTCCGAGGGAGGGAGGAGGTCTTACATGAGAGACGAGTCAGAGACACGAACTCAGTTTCTATCTCAGTGGCCTTATCCTCCATAGGTTTACTGAACAGTTGCTCACCGAGGCAGGGGACGTCCAGGAGCTTCTCCTGGACACACTGCTCCTGGACACACTGCTCCAGGTCAGAGGAATGGAGCCATGCCTGGCTGCAGCCACTCGGGCGGAGGACTCAAACCCGTCATACGCAGCACGGGAGAGGTACTTCAAGAACTCTGCGATGGATCTTAGGAGGGTTTGGATCCTGAGAAGGGGTTCAACCCCAAGACCTGCGGAGAACCCGCTGAACTCCTTGGCGAGGTCACGCAGGAACATGCCCATATACAATCGGTATACCTGAATGTGGCATGTGAGCATGGACCCCTGATAGGCCTTGCGTCCAAGGGTGTCGAGAGCTCTCAACTCCCTGCCCGGGGGAACCGAAGAGTGCGACTTTGGGCTCTTTTGCTTGCACATCGCCACTTCCACTACCATGGAGGTGTGTGGGAGCTGGGTCTTCTGGAACCCCGGGCTGCGTTGGACCCTGTACATGGCGTCGAGGTGCTTGCTCACAATAGGGACCGAAGCAGGTGTCTCCCACATGCGGAGGAGCAGCCTGGACAAAATGGGAGGAACTGGAAAAATAAGAGACTCCCAAGGCGGGGACTCATACTGTAGAATGTCAAACTCCTCAGTTTGCGGCTCCTCGTCAGCCTGCATAGCCAGGCTGAGGGCCCGTGCCATGTCCTGTATGAACACTAGGAATGATATGTCCTCGGGTGGCGAATGCCTCTGAAAGGCGGGCGGAGACGGATCCGAAGGGAGGTCCCTGTGGGTACGGGTCTCTGGGGAGGTATCCCCGTCTGACTCCCAGTCCGAAAAGGAGTCCGACTCAGTCTGGTCGCCCCGTCCAGAGGTCGAGGCCTGCTTGGAGCCAGAGGAGGACCTTGCTCCCGAGGACCGGGAAGGCGAGTGAGACAGACACCGAGGCCCATGGCTCACAGGGGTTTCCAGGGCAGGTTTGAGTGTCCCTCTCGAGGGAACCTCGGTCTCAAGGCATGGGCCAGCCATGCTGGGCATTAGCACCTGCTGGGCAGCTAAGAAGGCAGAAACGCTGCGCTCCAGTGCCAGTATACGGGACTCCCACACAGACATGGATCCCTGCGATGCCGACACCAGGGTTACCGGGTCTGACGTGGAGAAGAAGAGGGGATCCTCACAGGAACGACCCTCAGGAGACCAGCTGCCATCGTCGGAGGCCTCCGTGTCTGTGTGAGGTACCTTTCAAGGCCGCTCCTTGTCCGACTCTCGGGAACGCAGGGGAGGGCTGAGCGACCGAGTGTGGAAGTGCTCGCGCTTGTCTGGAGCCCCCCCAACAGCGACTTTGAGGTCTTCTTTTTCTTATGCTTCTCCACTTCAGGGGACCCCCTAAGTCAGAGCGCCGCCAAGAGCGCGGGGCCGAAGCAGGGGATCCCACCAGCAGAGGGGCGAGCGAGGGTGCCGCCGGGGATTCCGAGGCCACCTTCTGGAAAATGTCATCAGACTTCTGCTTATGACTTAACAGGGCTTTGGAGGACTTTTTCTTGCAAAGAGAGCAGAGCTCCGGATCATGGTCGGCCCCAAGATACCGAAGGCAGATGTCATGGGTGTCCGTGAGCGACAGGTTTTTGGAGCATCTGTCACATTTCTTAAAGCTGGTGGCCACCGGGGCAAAAGGGCCCCCCACTAGGTTGAAGACCTTTGAGGCCAGCTGTTGGGGAAAAACGGGTGCAAAGCCCACAGAGGGGAAGGAAAATATTTATTTATTTAAAAACAGATGTCGCCTCGCTCAAGAGAAAAAGAAAAGCAGGGGAGGACAGTAGAGGACCGCTACCGGAAAAAACACAGGCCAGAGGCCGAAAACGAAACACTTTTTCTGAGGGACCAGGACGTGCGTCCGAAGGGCTCCACAGAAAAAGGGAGACTGAGCAAGATGGCACCATTGGGCAGAAAGAGGACCACGCATGCGTGGCAGCATTTCCAAAGGCTTTCTGTGAAAGCTGGGGAATTGCTCCGCGCAGGCTCCATCGGTGCCGACGTCACCCATAAGTGAGGACTGACTTCCTGCTTGTTCCTGGAGAACATGAAGATTCCTAAAAAGATAGGAGATTGGGCGAGATTGAGCAGGGGGAGTAATAAGGGTGAAATTTAACAGGTGATGGTCAGATAAAGGAAGAACGGAGGTATGAAAATTAGAAGATAAACAAACAGAATAGAAAATGAGGTCAAGGAAGTGACCAAACTGATGAGTGGGAGCAGAAGAGGAAAGCTGGAGGTTGAAAGGAGGTAAGGGAAAGGAGCTTGGACGCATATGGGTCACAGGTGTTATCAATATGAAAATTAAAGTCACCAAGAATAAGGGAGGGGGGTAGAATAATCCAGGAATAAGGAGAGCCAAGAGTCAAAATCAGTGAGGAAGGTAGAAGAGGACTGGGCAAGGGGTCTATAGAGGACAGTGATCCGGAGAAGTAGGGGAATAAAAAGACGGATGGAATGGACTTCAAACGAGGGAAAGGAATGAGATCAAAGAAAAGTAGGAGTTGAAATTGACAAGAAAGAGAAAGTAGAAACCCAACATCACTGCAGTGGCCACTGGGACGAGGAGAGTGAGAAAATAGCTGCTGTGGCTGAGTGCAGCAACTAAATCAGTTATCAAGGAGAAGCCAGGTTTCAAAGTGAAAGTATTGCTGCCTACCACCACAAACACTAGGACTGATTAACTCTATTAGTATCACTGACTGAGGTAGATTCAAGATGTAAATAAATTTACCCAATGCAAGAGATTAATTGATCCTTTACTATTATACTGTTTTGTGCTGAAAACAGTGTAACAGAAATATTAAACTGTTACCAATGACAACTGATGTTCTAATTAGCTTACATTTTATATTTTTAAAAGTTTTGTGGTAATGGATACGTTACTTTTTATTGAGCACAATTTTTGGTACTGTCTATGTAATGACTCTTATGTATCTATTCCTCTTCTTTTTTGTGTCTGATAGTCACAATGTTCCTTCCTTTGCTTTGTTTTCTTCTTTTGTTAATCCGATAGTTACATTACTATTATAATTAAAGTAAGTGTAAGTCAAACCATTACCTAAGATTGGAGCTTTCCTAAGAATTTTTGATAAACGATGGAAATGAGTTTAATTTATTCACCATAAACTACCAGTTATGGATGTTTTGTTACTCTTTGAGTAAAGCGTAGTTACTCACCTGTAACAGGTGATCTCCGGGAACAGCAGGAATTTAGTCCTCACATATGGATATCGTTGGTGCCGACGGAGCCTGCACGGGAACGCTCCCCAGCGTCCAATAGGAACGCTTTTGGGAGCATCCCTCAGCACATGCGCGCTGCCTTCCCGCCTTTCCAACTGTCCCTCTTCAGTTAAGTTTGTAGCTGAGTCAGAGGTCACGTGATGCGAACACGGTAGCGGTCGCAACCTGAGCGAGCTCTGCTCCCCCTTAGCCCAAACCGGCGAAAATCGGCCGTTTAACACCCAGCAGCAAGGGGCCTTTCGAGCCTCGTGAATATACGAGCCGACAGCATTCTCAGACCTGCGGTGAATGGGGTTTGCGATGGCCTCCACTGTAAAAACAACTCGGAGAGACAAGGAGCGCCTGGCGGGTGCAAGTAAGATGGCGGATGTAACGGGGGCACCGAACTCGCCAAAATCGGCCGCATTCCTTGATGAAGTGTCGGCCGCGGTAGCGGCGGCCCTATCTCCCCAATTTGCAGCACTTCATGAAAAGATGGATGGGCTGCAGACCTCGGTCGATACCCTGGGAAGCCGGCTTCGGGAGGTCGAAGAGCATTTGGGACAGGCCGAAGATGGCGCCGCAGCCCTGGCTCATGAGGTAGAGGGCCTAAAGACACAGCTCGGGCAACAAGCAGCAAAACTCGATGACCTGGAAAACCGCTCGGCCCGGAACAACCTACGGTTCATGGGTATCCCTGAAACTGTGGCAGACAGAGACCTTCGTGGTTACCTAGAAGCCTTAGTAACTGACCTGCTGGGTTCTGCTGACCCCGAAGAGCGTGTATGCATCGAGAGGGTTCACTGGGTGGGGGGAATGCACAAGCCTGAGATCGTCGTCCGCAGATTGTGCTGGCTAAATTTCTACGGTTCCCTCTTAAGGAGAAGATTCTACGGGCAGCGAGACAGAAGGGCGACGTCACCTATAACAATGCGAAAATACGTGTAGCCCAGGACTACTCGGTGGCCCTCAGCAAGCAGCAGAGGGAATATGCGCCCTGGTGTGAAAAGCTCATCGCTGCGGGGATTAGCTTCTCGGTGCAATATCCAGCCCGACTACATGTTTTCCACAATACAACCCACCGAGTGTTCGAGTCTGCTGCAGAGGCTGGGACTTATGTGGAGCAAGTTGTGACACGGGCGAGAGAGGCCTCGTTGTCTCCCTAATGGACTTGGGACACTGTCCTTGTCTATTTTTTTTCTAAGCCTTAAGCTGGACTATCTCTTGCTGTGGGGTATGTCCGGATGACTTTTGGCGTTGGCTAAGGGGGGGCCGGTGGGAAGGGGGGACTGAAGAGTGCGGTGACCCCCTAGACCCTCTTGATAATTTTGTAAGAGCTTGGCTCCACCGCCCGATTTGAGAGGTTGAGTCGAGGGGTTACATGCCCACAGCAGAAGCTGGCGGGTCCTCCGGATTCTGCTGGGGGAATGTCGCCGAGCATAACGGCGTAGCCACCGCGGCCCGTCCCCTCGATGGCTCCCCCGTTTTTGTTTTTGCTCTCATTTGGTTATTTGACTAGTTTAATTGCACGATGAGGGGCAATATAACTGAGAGGTGATATACATTTTATGGGCTCATATTGCCTTAATGCCTTTTGTAGGGGCTTTTGAAAGTTTAGTTTGCTGCTACAAATTAGTAGATCTGCCTCCTTGATGGTGAACACGGTTCGTGTTTTTTGTTTTAGGTTCTGTTACTTCTGAGGATAAAATGGTGGGGTTGTTTCCCTTCGGGTAGTATACAGTTGGGATTGGGTGGGCGGTGGTTTGTTCTTCCTAGTGAGACGGGGAGGTGGAGGGTGGAGGTCGGCGTTACATTATTTGGGGGGGGGGGCGCGTGGGTTGAGCTCTGTGGGACCTCAGTAGTCTCTCCCCAAGGCAGGGAGGGGAGGGTGGTTTAAGGTTAGCGGAACTAGGGGGGGCTGGGGATTAGGCGGGGCTGGGGAATGTTCGACAGGGGGTTTGAGGGAGAGAGGAGAAGGCCGGGGCGGGTTGGGGACTGTTTAGAAGGGGGGGTGGGAGGGGGGGGAAGGGGGAGGGGGAGAGAGGGGACGGCTGGGAGGAGGCGGGGAGAGGGGGGGGGAATCGGGAAACCAGAACACACAGAGGAACTCTTGCTTGTTTCTAAGTGTGAAAGCTGGGAGCGCTTCACTGACTGGGGGGGGGGGGGGAATTAAGGCTGGGGAGGTCCCGCCCTACTCTCACTATGTGTCGGATACTTATAACTTGTTTCCGTACAACCCGGCTTGAGGGTTGTTTCCTGGAATGTGTGTGGCGTAGGTAACCCCATTAAGAGATATAAAGTGTTGCAGGCCTTGGCACGGCTGAACTGTGATGTTGCTTTGTTGCAGGAGACCCACCAGATGGCCGAAGAGCATGCTAAGCTGCGGAAAACATGGGTGGGGCAGAGTTGGGGCGCCACGGCCAAGGGGAAAAAGGGTGGAGTGGTCATTCTGATTAATACTCGGGTTCGATTTGAGTTGGAAAAGCAATACTTGGACCCGGAGGGTAGGTATATTTTGTTATATGGCTGCCTTGAGGGCCGGCCTATTGTGTTGGGCAACCTGTATGGCCCTAATGTGTTGGATCGGGAGTTGTATGCCTGCTTAGCCTCCCGGGTGGAGCAGCTGCCGGATGTTCCTTTGATCTTGGCCGGAGATCTGAATGGGGTGCTGGATGTGGAGCTCGATACTAGTGGAGGTGGGAGTGAAAGGGTGCGGGCCCCGACTACTAAGGCGCTGCGGGGGTTGTGTCATCGCCTGGGGATGGTAGATCCCTGGCGCCTGTTGCATCCGCTTGAGAAAGATTTTACGCATCAGTCGAGAGCCCATGGCTCTAGTGCTCGCATCGACTATGTTTTGGTCTCTGAGAGGCTCTTTGCGTGGGTCGGCGATACACAAATTGGGCCCACGGCGGTGTCTGACCATGCCCCGGTCTGGGTGGATCTTTCATGGGGGAGCCCGGTTACTTCGCAGCGTGTTTGGCGTTTTCCTATGGGGCTGTATCATGATGCTAACTTCCGTAATCATCTTGTGCAATGTTGGAAGGACTTTATGGCTCACCATGAGCAGCATAAGGATGAACCGGAGTTGTTATGGGAAATGGCAAAAGCAGTGTTGCGGGGAAATATCATAGAATATGCTGCCAGAAAGCGCAAACTGCTGGCAGCGCAAATTGTTCAGCTGGAGAAACAGGTCGTACGAGCCCGGCAGCGCTATGCGGGGGACCCTAGTAGGGCTCATAAGCGCAGCTTGTGGGAGCTGCAGACCTCTCTCAATGAGCTGCTACACCAGAGAGCGAAGAAATCTCACATGTACTACCGTTATCAATTATACCGCTTTGGGGATAGACCTGGGAAACTCTTGGCGCGCTGCCTTCAAGGCAGCCGGGGGGCTCGGTTGATTGCCGCGCTTCGGGATGAGCAGGGCTGCTTGCGGACGGCGAATACGGCCATAGCTCGTTCCTTTCGCTCCTTTTTTCAGCAGTTATATGCGCGACGGGAGGGGTCCCTTACCGAAATGCAGAATTATTTACGGGGGGTACAATTGCCTGCAGTGACGGCTGACCAGTGGGCGTATTTGGACGCCCCGGTCACGGTGGAGGAAGTTGGGGGAGTTATTCAGAGTGCTGCTTGCTGCAAAGCGCCCGGCCCTGATGGGTTTGGGGCAGAGTTCTACAAACTGTTGGGGGATTTTGTGCCCCCGACGCTCGTGGCGCTGTATCATCGCAGAGTGGCGCAGGGGACCTTTGAATGGGGCACCAATCATGCGTACATTACGTTAATACCTAAACCCGGCAAGGATCCCACCCAGGCGTCGTCCTATAGGCCCATCTCTCTGTTGAATTTCGACCTGAAAGTTTTGGCAAAGGTTTTGGCGAATAGACTAGCCTCTGTGTTAGGGGACCTGGTGCATGAGTCACAAGTTGGCTTTGTTAAGGGGAGATATGCCGTGCGGAATTTGCGGAGAATCCTGGCTTCACTTGAGTGGGTGCGGGAAAAGGATTTGTCATCGCTGTTGGTTAGGTGCACTGTGATTATGTGAAGCATCTTTTGCCGTGCTACGGACTGGGGGACTCCTTTTGCAAGATGGTGGAATTGCTTTATGCGGACCCTACCGCTGGAATTCTCTGTAACGGGGTGATATCGGATAGCTTTCGACTGGAAAGGGGCACGCGTCAGGGATGCCCACTCTCCCCCTTACTCTTTGTGTTGACCTTAGATCCGCACATACGGCGAATAGAGGAGTCCCCGGGTATCTGTGGCGTACATATTGGGCTACATGGGTTCAAAGCGGCTGCCTTTGCTGATGACATGCTGGTCCACCTTACGAGGCCCCAACAATCGCTGCCCTGGTTGCTGGAGGAGTTTTCCCACTATGGCAGCTTTGCAGGCTTACGTCTTAACTTGGACAAGTCTGAGGCTTTGGATGTAGATGGGAGCTTGAGGGGGAGCTGGCAGGGGAGCTTCCCGCTCCGTTGGGCTGCAGAGTCTTTTGTTTATTTAGGTATTTTGCTGACCATGACTCCTCCTCTGCTTTATAAAGTTAATTTTGAGCGAGTCCTTCTCAGGCTCCGAGCGCAGTTGCAGGCCTGGGCACCCCTTCCGCTTTCCCTATTGGGTAGAGTGGCTGCGTTGGGGATGGTAGTTCTCCCCCGCGTGCTTTACTGGATGCAAACACTACCGGTGTGGTTATTGAGACGTGACTTGTGGCGTTTGGAGCGGGAAATTCGTGGGTTTCTATGGAAGGGCGCTAGAGCGCGTATACCGTTGGCTAAGATGAGAGGGGGGTGGCATTCGGGAGGTGTGGGGGTTCCGGATCTTTGGAAGTATGCGTTGGCCTGTCAAGCCTGCCACCTTACCGACTGGTTGGGGGATACTGAGGTTTATACACCCCAGGCCTTTGAAGAGGCATTTGTGGCCCCGCACACTCTGGATGCGGTGTTGCATTTAAAACGCAGTGCCCTGCAGGTTCACCTGACGGGCAGTGTCTTGATGCAGG
This sequence comes from Ichthyophis bannanicus, assembly GCA_033557465.1. Lineage (NCBI taxonomy): Eukaryota > Metazoa > Chordata > Amphibia > Gymnophiona > Ichthyophiidae > Ichthyophis > Ichthyophis bannanicus. The sequence goes on along the minus strand of CM066035.1, from coordinate 140,011,649 downwards.
CGACATGGCGTACATGGCAGCAGATCAATAAATATTGGAGGCGCAACTCTGAGGTTTCCAGTTGGCTGCCTTTACGGGGCAACGTTTCCTTTCCCCCGGGCTCCGACTCAGCTTCCTTTCGGCGCTGGGAACAGTCGGGGATAAAGCGCCTTGGCCATGTGGTAGATCCGGAAGGGAGATGCAAGGCTCTGGGGGTGCTTTGTGAGGAGTATGTCTTGGACCCTGGGAAGTCTGTTTTTGCATACGCGCAAATGTCTCATTATGTTGCCTCGTTGTCGGGGCGTGAACTGCATGTGGAGCACTCGGCACAGATTCTTGAATTTCTTGACCTAGGGGCGGAGTTTCCCCCGACCATAGCTCTGCTAAAGAAGCGGTTGGATTTACTTGACCCGCCCCCTGACTATTCGGCGGTGGAGCAGTCCTGGGCGAGGGAACTGGGTCGGGAGCTAGCCCCGGGCTCGGTTCAGGGCGCGTTGGGACGGATTGCGCAATTGGTCAAGGGGGCCCGGTGGCGTGAGATCCAATTTAAATGCATTCTTCGAGCCCACTTTTCTCCGCGTCGAGCGCTGAGAAGCTGTATTGCAACTTATGGGGGGTGTCCCAAATGCCCCTGTTCTTTAGCGAACCTGGGTCATATGTGGTGGGGCTGCCCCCCTGTTCGCCGATACTGGTTGCGCATTGGGGAGTATCTTAGTGGCCTGTTGCAGCAGCGGGTCTGCTGAACGGGACCGTTGGTAATTCTGGATCAGGTGGGACCACTCCACCCGAAGGGGCGCTGGGAGAGCATATTGGTGCGGAAGGCCTGTCTGGTGGGTAAGGGCCCTATTCTTCACCGGTAGGGGGAACCTACGGCCCCCACCTTTTGTGAATGGCGCAACAGCCTGCATCAACTTATGCTTAGGGAACGGTGGTGTGCTCAGCGGCACCCCCGGCGATGGGCCACCTTTTTGCTGATCTGGATGCCTTATATTCAGCGGCTGGGGCCTCGAACCCGCAGTGAAGTGCTCAAAGTGGGGTAACAGTAGGTGGGGTGGAGTGTTGCTCCTTGGTATGATACTCTTGTGGAGTTCTGGTTCCTGGGGGGGGGGGCTGGGGGGGGATTTGGGTGCATTGGCGTGGATTGTGTTGTAAAAAACAAAACGTTCGCTGTCATTATAACCCCCGGGTGGTGGACAAGACACAGCCCTGCCCGGGTGGTGCTACTGTGTGACAATGGATGTTATTGTGTAATACTGGACGCTGTTTGGATGTTTGTTGTCATTGTCCTATCCGATATCAATAAACAGATTTGCAAAAAAAAAAAAAAGTTTGTAGCTGAGTGAAAGGATAGAGGGAGAGAGGAATGAGACAAAGAGATAGAGAGACAACTCTTAGGGGAGGTGGGTGGGTTGTGAGGACTAAACTCCTGCGGTTCCCGGAGATCACCTGTTACAGGTGAGTAACTTCTCTATCTCCAGGAACAAGAAGGAATGCAGTCCTCACATATGGGGACTCCCTAGCTGAAGATGCCAGGGAGATAGCCCCAGGAAGGTGCCACCCTAGAAGGTGGGAATCCTTCCTCCCATGGATCTCTGGCATCCCACCAGGGTTGGTGGGTAGGAGTTGGCTTAGGTTTGAAAGAGATTTTGAAGAACAGCTTGGCCAAAGAAGGCATCCCGACGGAAGACTTTATCCAGGCAGTAGTGGGCTGTGAAGGTGTGTACCGAAGCCCAGGTGGCTACTCGACAAATGTCATCGATAGACACAGAGTGGAGATTAGCCATAGAAGCTGCCATGGCTCTCAAATTATGAGCTGTGACATAGTCCTGAAGAGGAAGACCCTTATACTCATAAGTAAAGGATATGCATTGGGCAATCCATTTAGATAAAGCACAGTTACTTACCTGTAAAGCACAGTTACTTACCTGTAACAGGTGATCTCTGGGAACAGCAGGAATTAGTCATCACATATGGGTACGTCGGTACCGACGGAGCCTGCGCGGGAAAGCTCCCCAGCTTTTCAAATGAAAAGCTTTTGGGGCCTCCCACTGCACATGCGCGCTGCCTTCCCGCCTTCCTGACCAGCTCTCCTCAGTTCGAGTTTAAAGCTGAGACAATAGAGAGAGAGGACAGGAAGATAGAGGAATAGAGAGACAACTCCTAGGGGAGGTGGGTGGGTTGTGATGACTAATTCCTGCTGTTCCCAGAGATCACCTGTTACAGGTAAGTAACTGTGCTATCTCTAGGAACAAGCAGGAATAAGTCATCACATATGGGGACTCCCTAGCTGAGATGCCTGGGAGATCCCCCTCCAAGGGTAACCATCTTCGGATGGATCTCAGGCATCCATTCTGGGAAGGTGGGCAGGAGTTGTTTAAGTATGGAACAGGTGTTTGAGGACAGCCTGACCAAACAAGGCATCCCGGCGGGAGTCCTTGTCCAAGCAGTAATGGGCTGTGAAGGTATGCACCGAGGCCCAAGTGGCTGCTCGACAGATCTGGTCTATGGAAACAGAGTGGAGATGAGCCATAGAAGTGGCCATGGCTCTCACATTGTGAGCCGTGACATGGCCTTCCAGAGAAATGTTCTTACTCTGGTAAGCAAAGGAAATACACTGAGCAATCCAGTTGGAAAGTGTGCGTTTGGTGACTGGAAGTCCCAAATGAGAAGGATCAAAAGCCACGAAAAGTTGAGAAGACTTTCGATGTGGCTGAGTTCTATTGAGGTAAAAGGCGAGAGAGCTCTTTTACAGTCAAGAGTATGAAGGTTCCTCTCTGCACTGGATGCATGAGGAGCCGGAAAAAAGACAGGTAGATATACCTCTTGATTAAGATGAAAAGGCGAGACCACTTTAGGCATAAAGTGGGGATTCGTCCTAAGGACCACCTTATCATGATGAAATCTGGTATAAGGTGGATTCGCCACCAAAGCTTGCAGTTCACTGATGCGGCGAGCCGAAGTGACTGCAATAAGGAAAAGGACCTTCCAAGAAAGAAATTTCAGGGAGGTAGATACCAATGGTTCAAAGGGTGGCTTCATAAGTTGACCCAGAACTAAATTCAAGTCCCATGCTACCGGAGGAGGCCGGATGGGAGGCTTAGTGAGGGTTAGGCCTCTCATGAATCTTGCAATAAGAGGATGAGAGGAAACAGATTGTCCATTTATATGTTTCAAGGATGCTGTAATAGCACTTAAATGGACTCGTACTGAATTCGTCTTGAGGCCTGCATTGGAAAGATGCAGGAGATAGTCTAGTAGAGAATTCAAAGGAAGTGCCAGAGGGTCAAGACCCTGTTGAGCACACCAAATGGAAAAACGTTTCCATTTGAAAGCATAGGAACGCCTGGTAGAGGGTTTCCTAGAGGCATAAAGGATATCTTTCACTGGTTGAGAAAGATTAAACTCTTGAAGGCTTAAGCCTTCAGTAACCAAGCTCGGAGATGTAGGGACTTGGGGTTTGGATGCCACAAAGTCTCCTGCTCCTGAGACAGAAGGTCTGGTGCAGCTCCCAGGTCCAGGGAGCAGCCCTGGGAGAGCTGTAGAAGGAGAGGGAACCACACTTGGCGTGGCCAGCGTGGAGCAATGAGGATCATGGATCCGTGATCCCTCTGAATTTTGAACAGAGTCTTGGGAATCAAAGGAATGGGTGGAAAAGCGTACAGGAATTCCTGATCCCAATGCAGGAGAAAGGCATCGTTGGCCTGAGCTCCCTGACACGGAGTCCTGGAACAGAACCGGGGAAGTTTGGCATTCCACGGACTTGCAAAGAGGTCTATGTCCGGGGTCCCCCATTCCTGAAAGATTCTGCGTATTTGGTCCATATGTAGGGACCATTCGTGTGGGAGCAGAACTCGACTGAGTCTGTCTGCTCGAGAGTTTTGAACTCCTGGAAGATATACTGCCAGAAGATGAATTTGGTGCTCTCTGGCGAAGGCCCATAATCTGAGAGCTTCGTTGCAAAGCGACAGAGAGCCCGTCCCTCCTTGTTTGTTGATATAAAACATGGCCACCTGATTGTCTGTCTGAACTAGGACAGTCAGGTTGGCAAGGAGGGTGTGGAAGACTGTGAGGGCAAGGAAGATTGCTCGCAGTTCCAGAAGATTGATATGAAGGGTGGTCTCTTGGGGAGACCAGAGTCCCTGAGTGGAGAGATGTTGAAGATGAGCTCCCCACCCTGTTTGGGAAGCATCTGTTGTGAGGGTTGCTTGGGGCAACGAAGGTTGGAAGGGGGTCCCCAACAACAGATTTTTGGAGGATGTCCACCACTGGAGAGACCAAAACAGACGTTTTGAGGTGAGTACCTGGTCTGACAGCAGTCCCGATGCTTGAGACCACTGGGTGGCCAATGTCCATTGAGCTGCTCTCATATGGAGACGAGCATAAGGTACCACATGAACCGTGGAGGCCATGTGGCCGAGAAGTTGCAGCATTTCTTTGGCTGACAAGTGATTTCTGGACTGAGCCTGGGAGGCCAAGCTTATTAGCCTTTGGCCTCGGACCAGAGGGAGGTAGGCCCTTGCAGTGGTGGAGTCCAATTGGGCCCTATGAATTCCAGGGACTGAGTAGGGATGAGTTGGGACTTGGGAATGTTTACCACAAGTCCCAGATATTGAAGAATACGCCTTGTGCGGTCCAGAGAAATCTGGGCTTCTGACTGAGATGGAGCTCGGATGAGCCAGTCGTCCAGATATGGGAAGACAAAGATTCCCATGCCTCTGAGAAATGCGGCTACGACTGCCATGCATTTTGTGAAGACTCTTGGAGCAGAGGCCAGACCGAAGGGTAGTACTCTGTACTGGAAATGTTTTCCCTGGAACAGAAATCTTAGATATTTTCTGTGGGATGGATGGATGAGTATATGAGTGTACGCATCCTTGAGATCTAGAGAACAAAGCCAATCCTGACTCTGAAGGTATGGAAGGAGAAGGCCCAGAGAGAGCATTTTGAATTTCTCCTTGAATAGAAACCTGTTCAATTCTCTCAGATCTAGGATAGGTCTGAAGCCCCCTGTCTTCTTTGTTATGAGAAAGTAAGGGGAGTAGAAACCTAACCCCTGTTGTGGAGGAGGAACCTCCTCTATTGCCCCTTGGGCAAGGAGAGAAGAGACTTCCTGACCCAACAGGGTCAGAAGAGATGGGGGAGAACTGAATTGCCTCACCATGGTATGGGGAGGAAGGCTGGAGAAATGAAGTTTGTAGCCTTCTCGGATAATAGAGAGGGTCCATTGCTCTGATGTTATTTGCTCCCATCTGGGAGCAAAGTGAGCTAGTCTTCCAGGAATGGTGAGGGGCTCTGGCTGTGCTAGAGCCAGAAAGGGCAAGTTCTCTAGAGGGAAGTCAAAACCCCTGAGGGGGTTGAGCCTGCTGGGATGTAGCAGACACTGCAGGCTTTGACTTTACCTGCTTAGATTGTTGTCGCTTAGCCGCAAGGCGAGGCTGAGCAGATTGCTGGCCAGTATTTGTGGGAAATCTGGTCTTTTTATAGTAAGGCCTTTTAAAAGGCTTCTTTTTGGTAGGGGTAGAAGTAGACTTGGAAAGTCTATCTAGAGTGGCATTTTCTGCATCCATTTGAGCAGCTTTAATCTGCCAGTCTTCCCCAAATAAGTTCTCACCGGTACAGGGCAAATTCCTGAGGCCTTCTACAACCCAGGGTTCTAGGTTAGAAGCCTGGAGCCAAGCGAGACGTCGGGCTGCAATAGCAATTCCCGAAGCTCTGCCTGCAACCTCGAAAGAATCAAAGGCTGCCCTGTTGGAGAACTTGGAGACCTCTGAAAGTTGTGTCACCATAGAAAAGAAGTCCGCCCTTTGATCATCAGGGATAAAGGGGGCAAAATTCTGTATGTTTAGGGCAAGTTGCCCAAGATACATGCCCATATAAAGGCTATAAGAGTTGATCCTGACTATAAGCATACTAGCCTGGAACATCTTTCTTCCAAAAGAGTCTAGGTTCTTACATTCACGCCCTGGAGGGGTAGAAGAATGCCTCTTAGGACTCTTTATTTTCTTCATAGCAGACTTCACCACAATGGAGTGGTGAGGCAGCTGAGTTTTTTGGAACCCAGGCGAAGGAGGGACCCGATACATGGTGTCCAACCTGCGGGAATGGGGAGACAGTGTTAAAGGAGTCTCCCACAAATCCATCAAGTGTTCTTGAAGGATTTCATGGACAGGCAGAGTGACTGCCTCTTTAGGAGCTTTTGAGTATCCTAAAATGTCCAATTTTTTTGATCTGGGTTCTCTTTCAGAAGATGTAGTAATAGAAAGTGCTTTAGCTACATCAACAATGAAATCCTGAAAGGATAAATCCTCTGGAGGAGACATCCTCCTCTTGGGAGAAGAGGGCTCCTCAGGAAGAGTAAGCTCAACAGAGTCATCAGAGGAATTAAATTCATCAGAAGAATCTGAGTACTCTTTCTGTGCTTCCAATGTACGATACGCATACCGATCGGTATCGACATCGGGCGTATCGGGCATGGGATCGGTACCGGGCGAAAGCCGGAATCCGGTATGCGAAACCGATCGACGTTTAGAAGTCGATGGTCTCGGTTCCGGTGTAGATACCGGAACCGGGGTCGGTACCGATGAAATCGGTACCGAGGGCGTCGCAGCCTTAATGAAGGCCAGTACGGCCTGCTGCATGGTCTGGACAGTACTGCCCATAGACGCCACTACTGCCTGGATGTCGGTACCGGTATGGGCCGGTACCCCAGAGCAGTCCAGCAGGTGATCTGTCGAGGCCGTGCCATCGATGTCAACCTGTGACCCCATGATTGCTTTGGAGGCCGGAACCTCCCGCCGGGGTTTTTTGGCCTGGGCAGAATCCTCGAACTCAGAACTGAGAGCCTCTCGATCTTTAGAAAGAGATTTGCTTTTAGAGGATTTGCCCACAGAAGTTTTGGTTACCTGAGATCCATCCGGAGAGGAAGACCTGGACGACTGTGATGCTTCTGAAGGAAACAGCACATGGAGCTTGTTAGCCCGGTTCTGCAAACCGCGTTTAGACATCTGGGTGCAGGATGGGCAGTCCGGTATGGAGTGCTCAGGTCCCAAACATTTGAGACACCATTCATGGGTGTCTGTGACAGAAATGACAGCACTGCATTTGGTACATTTTTTGAAACCAGGGACTGGCTTCTCCATGAGGAGAAATTGTGTAGGTCTTAAGGCCTAACGCCGGGTACCAAGCTGTGCTGAAGAAAAATAAAAAAGTATTTTTTTTTTTTTTTTGATATAGAAAGAAAGAAAGACCGGCGATACCGGTATCGGTATGGGGAAGGCAGGTACGCGGTCTAAAGAAACAAACAAAAGTAACAAATTCTTCAGCGGTGACAGGAACACGACCTGCTGGCTCCGCGGAAAAAGAAGAACTGAGGAGAGCTGGTCAGGAAGGCGGGAAGGCAGCGCGCATGTGCAGTGGGAGGCCCCAAAAGCTTTTCATTTGAAAAGCTGGGAGCTTTCCCGCGCAGGCTCCGTCGGTACCGACGTACCCATATGTGATGACTTATTCCTGCCTGTTCCTAGAGATCAGGTGATCTCTGGGAACAGCAGGAATAAGTCTTCACATATGGGTACGTCGGTACCGACGGAGCCTGCGCGGGAACGCTCCCCAGCGTCCAATCAGACACTGGTCTTCAATGCCTCGAGGCCGGGGCATGGCCGGAGCCAGACACACTCGTCTGCGAGAACCTCACCGCCGAGGATTGGCAGCAACGAGACTCTTGTTGAGGATCCACCTGAGGCATCTTGTCCAGGGTGTCCTCGACTTCGAGGTCCAGTACTCCAGTGCCAACATTTGAGCTTCCCACTCAGGGGTAGCAGCCATTGACACCAATGCCGGGGTGACCGCATCGGGTATCGAGGAGGAGAGGGGGTTCTCGATGGGACGGCTCTTGGGAGACCAAGGTCTGTTGCCGGAAAGCTCGCCGTCAGTCCTGGGTACCATTTGGGGAATACTTGGATGTCTGTCAGGGGCTGAGGGACCATGCATGGGATTTCCCGTGCTTGTCTGTCTCCCATGACGAGGCTCTTGAGGTCTTCTTTTTCTTCTTACTCTCACTCTGGGGACCCTTGCTCGGAATGTCTGCGAGCCTGCTCTGAAACCGCAGGGGCCTTACGTGACTCAGAGGAGCCTTTGAGCACGAGGCTACTGGGGAAATCGGGGTAGAGTCTGCCTTATGGAAGATGTCATCCTGCTTAAGACAGAGGTTTTGGATGGCCTTTGCAGAAATTTTCTTCTTTAACCGGCAGCATTCCTCCGGGTCATGGTCGGCGCCCATAAACCAGAGGCAACATTTGTGAGTGTCGGTGAGGGATATGTTCCTGGAACACTGATCACATTTCTAAAAACTGGTGGCCATTGAGGCAAAAAAGACCTCAGCGAGGTTGAAGACCCTCAATGCAGCCAGCGGTTGCAAAAAAGCGTGAAAGCGCTTTGTGGAAAAGAACCTAAGAAAAGAGTCTCGAGGCCCGATGCTCAAGCAGTGGGGCTCGAAGACGGGAAGGAACTGGTGTAAGCTGGAATAGGTACAAAATGTATGAGAAAAATCAACTTTTTTCCGGGGGTACAAGACGAACATCTGTAGGGCTCCACGGAAAAAGGGAGACTGAGCAAGAGGACACCCTTGGGCGGGAAGGGGACCATGCATACATGGCATCTCCCAAAGGCTTTCTTTGAAAGCTGGGACGATGCTTCCGCGTACCGCTCCGTTGGCGTCAACATCACCCATATGTGAAGACTGACTTGCTGCTTGTTCCTGGAGAACTGTCTGGTTTCTGGGGAAGCCTCATCGTTGGTCTCCCATTCAGAGTCAAGGGGGTACGATGAATCAAAGGTCCTGCAACTCCTTGGCTCGAGGCCCACACCAAAGGGCTAGGGCCTTCCTGAGGACCTGAGGTCCGAATCTCAAAAACTGGCCGGGGAGGACCAGATGCCCGAGGATCGGGACCAGGACCTCGATCTGATTGCAACCTTGGGCAGGAAGGGGACCACGCGTGCGTGGTAGCATGTCCCAAAGACTTTCTTTGAAAGCTGGGGAAATGCTCCGTGCGAGCTCTGTCAGCACCAACATCACCCATATGTGAGGGCCGACTTCCTGCTTGTTCTGGAGAAATCCAAGTTATCAATGTCCCTGTTTAATGTACATTACCAAGTTAAGTTACAATGTAAATCACTTTGACTGAAATGATAAAACGTTATTAAAACCTGTTAAATAAATACATATTTTTGTTGGATGTTAGAACAGTAACTCACCTTCTCATCTCCAAGAAAACCTTCCATAGTTTCTTGCTGTCTCTGCTTCAGCTCATTCCGTTTCTGTAATAGCAATTCATCCTGAATTTTTTTCCTAGAGACAAGTGCTTGTTTTTGCCAGTCCAGCTGCAACTGCAGTTCTTTTACCCGTTCTTGTTGTGCTTGAATCTCCTCAGTAGATAAAAATCTCTCCCGAAACTCCAGAACATTGGAGAAGCTCTTTTGTGTCTTATGCTCCTGGATTCCTCCAGGCTCAGTTGAATGATCATGGGACAGTGAACAGAGTTGCTGCTCTACTACAGAAAGAAGAAAAGGCTGTGAAGTGGACAGCTCCAGTGGAGCATCTCTGTTGTCTTGCACTGGTACCCGTCCATAATCTAAGGCATCTATTGTTTTGGCTTGCCCTCCCTGCGATTCCAGTGTTTCTGGAACCCATTTTAATACTTGTGCTTTTGGACTATTTGGGGACTTTTGAACTGTACTTTGATCATTATTTTTGATAGGTAAACGCAGCCCAATCATCTCACCCTGTACTTCCTGGGGTATTCTTAAACAAATAGAATCCATTTGTCCACCGGACATAGGTAACTGTTTAACTTCAGCATCTGATGATGCATCTAAGACTCCCACTGGCATCAACTGTGATAAATTAGAACTCTGGAGTGCCTTCTGAAAGCAATCATGCATGGAGTGAAACACAGCTGGTGACTCCCTACTAGAGCCAGCTACAGGAGCTTGGTCAATATTCTCAGATTGCTGTTCCACAAATACGGGTTTTCCTGAATGCGAATTCACTGGTTCCTGACGTTCAGGTAGTAAAACAGAGTCCTTAACACACGAGCTATGAAGCATTTCTACTGCATCTCCTTGCAAGAAAGGTTCTATTTTAGACTCTTGGTTCCTGGATGCCGTCTCTTTGGTAATAACAGAATCCAAAGCTGTTCTGCAAATATGTGGGTAATTTGTTCTCAGCATAGCCTGGTATTCTAGTAATTGTTTTCTGGCTTCTTCTAATGCCTTTGCATGCTGGTCATGTGAGTGAATTTGTTTAGATGGTTCATGTGCTACTGAATGGACCTTGCTGTGGAGCATTTCTGATGCCTCTGTTTGCAAACTTGTTTCAGTGGTATATTTTTCATTCACATATTCGGATGCTGTCATAGCAGCAGAATCCAAGGGTGCTGTGGAAACAGCTGGATATCTTTTTTTCAAAAAAACCTGGTATTCTTGTAAACGTTTCCTAGCTTCTTCAACAGACTGTTGATGCTGCCTAAAGAAAAAAAGGACAACCTTTAGTTTTCCTTGGGTAAATACATAAGTATTGTGTTTAAATATAAACTACAAAATCAGGTGAGAGATTATAATCTCATCACTGCTCCTTAAAGTGTAAAGGAGAGAAAACCTGTAAGAATTCCCCTAATGATGCAGTACTACATCTATTCTTTCAATCATGACACCTCATGATTTTAACATGCAACTTCCTGATGCCAGGAACAATAATCTAAAGCAACAGCAGCATTCCCTTTCACTTCACACTGCCCATTCACTAAGACTCCCTATGCTCAAAAACAAAATTTGCTGTGATCACATTAAGGGGGCTATTTTAGAAGCCCTATTCATGCTTTGGAAATCTGAAAACAGGCATAGAGACATCCCTGGAGCCATTTTAGAAGCCAGTTCTGAGGACATCTCCAGTGTGAGGACATCCAAATCTGTGATGTAATGTAGGCATGTCTGGGGCTTTACCAAGAATCTGGGTGTCCCCGACTGATTGCAAAAATGCCCTGTATGTCCTATGCCGTGTCCATGTTTATACCTGCCCTATGCATGAATAGGCAGTAGAACAGTGCTATTTCTGCCTGCCAAACATCCAGAAAGTGTGGAGAAAGAGGTGAACTCCTATCCCATATATTTCCCATGTTGACAGCAGACTCTTCTGGGGAATGAGGGTTGATATTTCTAGTTTGCCACACCACTGGACATCCTCATATGCAACCTTGCATGCACTAGACATCCTCACCTCACTATTCTGTAGCTGGGACATTTATATGGCCGGGGTGGCGGACATCCACATCAGGACATCTATGCTTCTAATATCTGGCTGAAACAAACAACCAATTTTTTTCTACACATTTTGCCCTGGATGTCCTCCCAGACTACCCCCTTTTGCTGCAAGCTGTACTCTGTAGTCTGTTCGGGGCATGCCGAAGGTGCTGTCCCGGCGGGACTCCCTCTCCAGGCAGTAGTGCGAGGCTAAGGTATTCGCTAAAGACCAGGTCACCACCCGGCATATGTCCGTTAGAGGCACTGAGCACAGCGAAGCCACGGATGCCGCCTTGGTGCGGACACTGTGCGCAGTGACCAGTCGATCCAGCGGGGTGCCCACCTTTGCCTGGGTGAAGGACATGCAGTCCGGCACCCAAATGGAAAGGGTGCGCTTGGTGACTGCCAGCCCCAGGCTGTTGGGAACGAAGGTGATGAAGAGCCGAGCGGACCTGCGATGTCCTTGGTTGCGTTGCAGGAAGGCGGCGAGAGCCCTCTTGCAATCGAGTGTATGCAGGACCTCCGATGCCCAGTCAGCGTGAGGTCTCGGAAAAAAGTCGGCAAGACCACCTCCTGATTGAGGTGGAAATCCGATACAACCTTCGGTAGGAACTTGGGATGGGTGCACAGGACCACCCTGTTCTTGTAAACCTGGTGTAGGGGGCCTCAGACATGAGGGCTTGAAGTTCACTGACTCACCGTGCTGAGATCAGTGCCACCAGGAAAATCACCTTCCAGGAGAGGTGCTGGAGCGAGCATGTCGCCATTGGCTCGAAGGGCGGCTGTGTCAGCTGCATGAGCACGATGTTAAGATCCCATTTCACTGGTGGAGGCCGGATGGGTGTTTGGAAAGCAGAAGACCCCGCATGAAGCGGGAGACCAGAGGCTGGCCCGAGAGGGGTTTCTTTTTGACGGGCAAGTGGTTGGCTGAGATGGCGCTCAGGTGAACCCTGACCGAATTGGACTTCAGTCCCACCTGCGAAAGGTGGAGAAGGTATTGGAGAACCCAATGGGTAGAGCAGGAGAACGGGTCGATCTGGAGCTCGGAGCACCAGATCAAAAACTGCTGCCACTTCAGGGTGTAGGCCCGCCTTGTTGAGTCCTTCCTCGAAGCGAGGAGGACGTCCTTATCTCCACCGGAAGGTACAACGAGGCTAAAGAGATCTGTTCAGCCGCCAGGCTGTCAGGGATAGCAAGACCAAGTTCGGGTGAAGCACCCGCCCCTCCTCTTGCATCAGCAGATCAGGGGCACTGCCCAGGGGAACCAGAGGCTCTGACGAGAGCCGGAGTAGAAGCGGGAACCAAGGCTGTCAAGGCCATGAGGATCACCAAGGCGCAGTCTTGCTGGATCTTGTGGAGGGTCCTCGCCAGGAGAGGAGTGGGAGGGAACGCATACAGCAGCCTGGAGGTCCAGGAGAGGAGGACTTCATCTGGGGCCACCCTGCTCGGGTGTGGTGTCGGCCTGCAGAAGCGGGAGAGCTGCGTGTTCGCCGGACTGACGAACAGGTCCATGGACGGAGTCCCCCAATGGTGGAACAGGTGGAGAGCCACCTGTCGACTCAGGTGCCACTCGTGCGGGCGGGAGAAGCCTGCTGAGCCTGTCTGCAAGGACACTGTCTTGGCCCAGGAGGTAGACAGCTCTGAAGGTCATGCCCCGACGAGCTGCATAGGAGCAGAGGAGGACTGTCTCCCAGCAGAGGAGGTGGGAGCTGCTAGGTACGTATGACCTAGATTAGCCAGTGCTGGAAACAGGATACTGGGCTTGATGGACCTTGGTCTGATCCAGTATGGCATATCTTATGTTCTTATGCCCCCCTCTCCTTGTTGATATAGAATATTGTGACTCTGTTGTTGGTCTGATGAGCATTGACCTGCCCCTCAGGTGGCACTCGAAGACCTTCAAGGCTAACCGGACCGCTTGAAGCTTGAGCAGGTTGATCTACTGGTGAGATTCCTTGGGTGACCAACTTCCCTAGGTACAGAGGTGGCCGCAGTGGGCTCCCCAGTCCAACAGTGAGGGGTCCATTGTCAAGATGAGTTCATGCAGACAAGTCTGGAAAGGCATGCCCCGAAGGAGGCTCCGGGGCTCCTGCCACCAGACTAGAGACTCGACTAGGCTGCAAGATACCCAGACGGGGTCCCAGAAGCGGCATGAGGCCTGGGTCCATTGCACCCAGAGGCACCAATGGGCCACTCGCTAGTGCATGCGAGCATGGGGAACGATGTGCACCATCAAGGCCATGTGCCCCAGGAGGCGTAGCATGGCCTGCGCCAAGACTCTGGGCCAGCCCTGGACCTCGGCAGCCAGAGCACGGAGTCTATCCACGCATGCTCAAGGGAGAAAAGCAGTCGCACACTCTGTGTCGAGAAGAGCGCTGATGAACTCCAGCGTCCACACCGGAATGAGGTGGGATTTGGAGTAGTTGATCAGAAAACCAAGGCACTCGAGGAAAACTGTGCACGATGCTGAGAGATGAGCCTCCTCTGCCGCGGTGCCCAAGACAAGCCAATCATCTAGGTAAGGATAGACGAATATGCCCTGCAGCTGGAGGTGGGCCGCGGCTGCCACTAGGCACTTGGTGAAGACTTGCAGGGCAGATGCGAGCCCGAAGGGGAGCACTCTTTACTGGAAGTGCTCTCCCTGCACCCTGAAACGCAGGTACTTCCTGTGCTTGGGGTGGACAGGAATGTGAGCGTAAGCGTCTCTGAGATCTAAGGAGCATAGCCAATCACCCTGCCAGAGGTAGGGCAGCAGGACGCCAAGGGATAACTTTTTGAACTTCTCCCACACAAGAAACTTCTTCAGGTTCCTGAGGTCAAGGATGGGGTGGAGCACCCCGTCCTCTTTGGAACAAGAAAGTACTGGGAAGTAAAACCCTGACCCCAGAGGTGCGGCAGGACCCTTTCGACTGCCTGCTGGCCGAGGAGATTGTTCAACTCTTGCTGCAAGCAAGCCTGGCACGAGGGAAGCCGGGTAAGCTCTGCCAAGGAGAAGGGAGGAGGATCTGTCCAGGCAAAGATGATACCCGTCCCGAATCACCTGTTGGACCCAGGTGTCTGAAGTGATAGCCACCCATTCGGAGGCGAAAAGAGACAGGTGTCCTCCCACAAGCAGAAGCGACCCCGGGGAGCGAGAAGCTATGCTTTTGGCATCAAAACCCCGGTGCTGGCTGGGGTGGCGCCTGTGGCTGGGCCTTGGCCCCTTTGGCTTCCGATGACCCTGAGCACCCCCTTTGCCCTGAGTGCTGGTGGTCGGCACGGGTGCAGGCAGGTATCAAGCAGGTATCCGGTAGGGGAGCCCTTTCCTCTGGAAGAAGGGTTTTTTGGTGTGCTGCTTCTTCCGTTGAAGCGAGGATGTTTTGCAAGAGAGACGGGTTAGAGTCACAAATTTCATCTCGATCTCTGCTGCCTTGCCCTCCATGGGCTTGCTGAACAGCTTTTTAATGAGGCAGGGGACATCCAGGAGCTTCTCCTGGACCCACTGCTCTAGGTACAAAAATTGGAGCCACGCCTGGCATCGGGCTCCGATGCCCTCCGCTGCAACACAGATGGAAGATTTGAACCAGTCATACGTGGCGCGGGAAAGGTATTTTGAAAAGTTTGCGATCTACCTCAGGAGGGACTGGAACCTGAGGTGGTGCTCCCCACCAAGACCCGTGGAAAAACCGTTGAGCTCCTTGGCGAGGTCACACAGGAACATACCCATATACAATTGATACGCCTGTATGCAGCATGCCAGCATAGATCCCTGGTAAGCCTTGCCCCCGAGGGTGTCAAAGGCACGGGATTCCCTGCCAGGCGGGAATGAAGAGAGTGACTTTGGGCTCTTCTATTTCCACATAGCAGATTTTACTATGGAAGTGTGAAGAAGTTGGGTCTTTCAAAACCCTGGGCCATGCTGGACCCTATACATGGCATCGAGTCTCCTACGTACAACAGGGACAGAGGCAGGCGTTTCCCACATGCGGAGAAGCAGCCGGGATAGAATGGACTGTATCAGAACCGTAGGAGACTCCCTGGGCGGAGACTCGTACTGCGTCGAGTTCCTCTGCCCTCAGATCCTCCTCGATCTGCGTCGGCAGGTTGAGGGCCGAGCCATATCCTGCACAAATGCCAGGAAAGAGGTGTCCTCTGGAGGCGACTGGGGATGGGTCAGAGGGGAGATCTCTGTGGGTGCGGTTTTCTGAGGAAGTCCTGCCGTCTGATTCCCAGCTCGAGAGGTCCGCTTGGAGCCAGAGGCACTGGCAGACCTTGCCCCTGAAGAACGGGATGGTGAGCAAGACCGGTGCCGATGACCCTCATGAGGCCCGCGGCTCTCAGGGGTTTCCAGGGCTGGACCCCAGTCAGGTGACCCTCGGTCTCGAGACATGAGCCAGCCATGCTGGGCAATAGTGTCTGCTGGGCAGTGAGGAAGGCAGAAACACTGCGCTCCAGTGCCAGAATCTGGGACTCCCACTTGGGGGTTGGTCCCTGCGATGCCAACACTGGGGTTACCAGGTCTGGCGTGGAGGAGGAGAGGAGGACCTCACCAGGGCGACCCTCAGGAGACCGGGTGCCATCGCCGGAGGCCTCCGTGTCTGTACGAGGAATGTTTCGAGGCCGCTCCTTGTCTGACCCTCAGGAACGAGCACGAGACTGCTTGCACTTATCCGGAGCCCCTGAAAGGGACTTTTGAGGTCTTCTTCCGCCGTTCCATCTCGGGTGAACCCTGATCGGAGTGATGCCTAGGCTGCAGGGTCACTGCTGGGGACCCCGCCAGTAGTGAATCGGAAGGGTGAGGTGCCACCGGGGATCCTAGGGCCGCCCTGCAGAAAATGTCATCTGACTTCTGCTTGCAGCTCAGCAAGGCCTTAGTGGACATTTTCTTACACAGTGAGCAGAGCTCTGGGTTGTGGTCAGCCCCCAGACACCATAGACAGCAGTCGTGGGTGTCAGTGAGCGAGATATTTTTGGAGCATCTGTCCCATTTCTTAAATCCGGTGGCCAACAGGGGCAGAAAGGGTTTCTGCGAGGTCGAAAACCCTGGAGGTCAGCGGTTGGAGAAAAAGAAAGTGTGAAAAGGGCCCGACAGAAAAAACACTAAGGAATAAAGAAAAAGGGATCCCCTAGCCCAGATCTGAAGCAGGGGTGACGGGAAAGGACCAGTGCAACCGGAAAAAAGGGGCCAAAGGTCGCAGTAAAAAAAAAAAATCCCTTTTTCCGATGGACGAGGACATGCATCCGAAGGGCTCCGTGGAAAAAGGGAGACTGAGCAAGATGGGACCTTTGGGCGGGAAGAGGACCACACATGCGTGGCAGCAATCCCAAAGGCTTTCTTTGAAAGCTAGGGAATTGCTCCGCGCGGGCTCCGTCGGTGTCGATGTCATCCATAAGTGAGGACTGACTTCCTGTTTGTTCTTGGAAAATATTTCTTTATGGAAAGAATGGTAGATGCGTGGAAAGTCCTCCCAGTGAAGGTAGTACAGATGAGGACAGTATCTGAATTCAAGAAAGCATGGGACAAACACAGAAGATCTCTGAAGGAAAAAAAAAAGAGACTATAGTATTTGATATGGAAAGGCAGAGTAGATAGGCCATATGGTCTTTTTCTATTGACATGTTTCTGTGTTTCTAATATGTATTCTCTATTGCAGTGTGAAGGCATACTTCTTTCCAGTACCTGATTATGTACAACTTAACTTTCTCTTTCACATAAGACAGTACCTGTTTTGCAACAGCAGATGATGTTGATAATTCCGAATCATCTGTAAATGGTCCTCCTCTTTTAATTTATTCTCCGGTACTGTAGGTTTTTCATTCTAAGAAGAAATAAATACATTAATACCAAGATTATTTTTAAGAACAGACAACTGCAAACAAAAAAGTAATTGATAAAATGAACTAAACAAAAGGGGCCAGGCTGCCAATTCCCACCAGTAAGCATTGTGGAATAAACAAACCATCAATTAATCCTAGCAGGTTACCTAGCTTGTGTGTCATGAATTACAATATAACGTATCATTAATTTTTCAGCTCAATCATAACATAGGAGTTCTATGCGATATTCAGTAATGCAATGCCTAAACTTAGAAACCATCTATCTGGATGCACCAAGGTCTCAGACTTATATGAGGCTTAAATCAGCCAGACTTGCTGGAATGAAAAAATGCCTTCTTTCGCATCAACGACCTTAATTAGTCATGCATCCATCTGATGTTTTTTTCTTATTTTTTTGTTGTTTAATTTCTTCTAATCTTTTCTAACTAATGGTCAATCACAGTTGTATGATTCTTCTAATATATTATCTCCCATTCACTCTCATAATTTCAGCAAACTCTATCCACAATAATAGAATGAATTTTCTCAGAAGATAATGCTTATCTGTGAGTTATGTCCTTATCTGTGGTTTTATCGTAGTCTGTGTGGTATCGCCATACTATAAGAGTTCCCAACGTTCAGCAAAAGCGCTTGCACGTTTCACAGTCTGTTTCTTCAGGGGAGCTGTACTTCTGGCTTTAGACCACGTTCTTTAAACTGCACGGACTACAAAGAAATTAAAATATAAACCAGCATTATACTAGCACTACTCCAGTAGATTCATGCTCTTATGATATTAAGAACTACCAAGCATCAGAAAGTACCTTGTTTCTTCGCAGCTCACGCTTCAATTTTTTAATGACACCAAAAAACGCCGCGCATGCGGACTAACCCCTTCCCCCTGCTTATATAAGGGAAGAGTGTGTCAAGATTTTTTTCTTTCTTAAAGGAACCATTCTCCATAACTCACTTGCATAAATGCCAATCTGGGCATTTAAACCCTTTGGGTAAACTGTTGATAAGAGAAATATCCATCGCTGTTCTTGATAGAGAAGCTGTTGCTCCCTGGTGCGACCCCTTGACCCATGAAGTACTTGTTCTATAACAAAACAGCGGAGATCTTGAAAAATGTGTTGGGATTTGAGACAGTGTTCAACTATAGGAGCTTCTCGTTTTTGACATTTCAGTCTACTGCGGTGTTCCTGCATTCTTATTTGTAGTGAGCGAATAGTTTTACCGACATATAATAGTTGGCACGGGCAGAATATCCCATAGACTACATAAGTCGATTGACAAGTAGTAACGCTTTTTACTCGATATTCTTTTCCCCCATAATTAAAAGTAGAAAGCTCTACAGTGACCGAACAAATGCTACATCCAGAACATTTCTGATGACCCAGGGACGTCGTAATATTTTCAAGACAAGGAGATCTTAACTCAGTCGGACTGAAAATTTCTTTAAAATTACGATGTCGTTTCCAGACACAACGAACATGCTTGTCTTCCAATCCCTGAGTATTTTGCATTACATGTGTATGACGTTTCATAATGTTCTGTATTTTATAACTAAGAGGGGAATAAGACGTAATAAAATTTAATTGATTGTCATCCAATGTTGGTCTATGTTGTTGTACGTCTGAAATTAAAAGTTCTCTATGATTATATAATGCCCTTTTGTATGCACGAGATATTACCGAATGGGGATAACCTCTAGCCAAAAATTTATCCTGTAGATTTTTCACCTGTCGTTTATACTCTGATATGTCCGAACAATTTCGGCGATAACGGAGGAATTGTGAGAATGGGAGGCCTTTCTTAAGGGTTTCCGGG
Organism: Ichthyophis bannanicus; assembly: GCA_033557465.1. Classification (NCBI taxonomy): domain Eukaryota; kingdom Metazoa; phylum Chordata; class Amphibia; order Gymnophiona; family Ichthyophiidae; genus Ichthyophis; species Ichthyophis bannanicus. The sequence goes on along the minus strand of CM066035.1, from coordinate 139,992,752 downwards.
TGTGCACTTGAGTAATGCAGCAAGGAGTTACGATCTGTGGGTTTAGAAAATACAGATGTTATCCATTCATCCTCCCCTTTTGACACGGAAATGTCCAGATAATTGATATTCGTAGTATCCCAATTATAAGTAAAGGTGATGTTTTGATCACAGCCATTCAGCCAATCTATAAAGGAAACCAATTCAGTTTCATGGCCATCCCAAAACATGAAGACGTCATCAATGTAACGACTCCATAGTTTAATATGTTGTGCTGGGGTTTCAGTAAAGATCCATTCACGTTCAAAATGATCCATATATAGATTTGCAATTGAAGGAGCGCAGGTCGCGCCCATCGCTACTCCGGAAAGTTGGTGGTAAATATTTCCTTCAAAACAGAAATGGTTTTCATACAGAATCAAGTCACTCAAATCCCCCAAAAATTTCAAAAGGGCCTCCGATAAATCGCCTCTATTGGACAATGCTTGGCGAACAATAGTGTTTGCTAGCTGCTGTGGAATGCTAGTATACAGTGCCGTGACATCCAATGTCACCAATTTAATATGTTGTGTTCTTGTTAAGTCTCCTAGTTGAGCCAACATTTGTAAAAAATGAGTTGAATCTCTCACATATGATGTCATCTTTGGCATCAAAGGACGAAGAAACGAATCCAGGTACATTGACAAGGGTTCCAATAACGAACCTCTAGTAGCCACTATGGGTCTACCCGGGGGGTGATCGAGTCGCTTATGCACTTTGGGAACCAAGTAGAATTTAGCCAATGAAAAGCTATTCGGATTTAGAAATCTCCATTCTTTTTTAGATATCAATTTTGTTCGTAAAGCTTGGTTTGTCAACTCCAAAATGCGTTTTTTAAAACGATTACTTGGATCTTCCACTGTCAATGTATAAATGGTATTATCTGCCAATTGACGAAATGCTTCGTCTAAATATTCTTGTCTATCCATGACCACTGTGCCCCCTCCCTTGTCCGCCCGACGGATGACTATATCGGTGCGCGATCTAAGATTCTGTACTATTACATTCTCCGCTCTTGATAATGAATGGCGTGCCTGAAAATGTCTTGTATGTGAGAGATTAGTAACCTCTTTCAAAACTAAATCTTTATATACTACTAATGAGGGTGGAAGCGGTTCAGGTGGACTCCAACTTGATTTCAATGGTAAAGGAACTCTGTTTGATTGTATTGTGGGTATAGATGAAAAAGGATTCTTTGTAAAATAAGCTTTTAAATGTAATTTTCGAATAAAATTGTAATTTTCGAACAAAATTGATATCTAAAAAAGAATGGAGATTTCTAAATCCGAATAGCTTTTCATTGGCTAAATTCTACTTGGTTCCCAAAGTGCATAAGCGACTCGATCACCCCCCGGGTAGACCCATAGTGGCTACTAGAGGTTCGTTATTGGAACCCTTGTCAATGTACCTGGATTCGTTTCTTCGTCCTTTGATGCCAAAGATGACATCATATGTGAGAGATTCAACTCATTTTTTACAAATGTTGGCTCAACTAGGAGACTTAACAAGAACACAACATATTAAATTGGTGACATTGGATGTCACGGCACTGTATACTAGCATTCCACAGCAGCTAGCAAACACTATTGTTCGCCAAGCATTGTCCAATAGAGGCGATTTATCGGAGGCCCTTTTGAAATTTTTGGGGGATTTGAGTGACTTGATTCTGTATGAAAACCATTTCTGTTTTGAAGGAAATATTTACCACCAACTTTCTGGAGTAGCGATGGGCGCGACCTGCGCTCCTTCAATTGCAAATCTACATATGGATCATTTTGAACGTGAATGGATCTTTACTGAAACCCCAGCACAACATATTAAACTATGGAGTCGTTACATTGATGACGGTCTTCATGTTTTGGGATGGCCATGAAACTGAATTGGTTTCCTTTATAGATTGGCTGAATGGCTGTGATCAAAACATCACCTTTACTTATAATTGGGATACTACGAATATCAATTATCTGGACATTTCCGTGTCAAAAGGGGAGGATGAATGGATAACATCTGTATTTTCTAAACCCACAGATCGTAACTCCTTGCTGCATTACTCAAGTGCACACCCGGAAACCCTTAAGAAAGGCCTCCCATTCTCACAATTCCTCCGTTATCGCCGAAATTGTTCGGACATATCAGAGTATAAACGACAGGCGAAAAATCTACAGGATAAATTTTTGGCTAGAGGTTATCCCCATTCGGTAATATCTCGTGCATACAAAAGGGCATTATATAATCATAGAGAACTTTTAATTTCAGACGTACAACAACATAGACCAACATTGGATGACAATCAATTAAATTTTATTACGTCTTATTCCCCTCTTAGTTATAAAATACAGAACATTATGAAACGTCATACACATGTAATGCAAAATACTCAGGGATTGGAAGACAAGCATGTTCGTTGTGTCTGGAAACGACATCGTAATTTTAAAGAAATTTTCAGTCCGACTGAGTTAAGATCTCCTTGTCTTGAAAATATTACGACGTCCCTGGGTCATCAGAAATGTTCTGGATGTAGCATTTGTTCGGTCACTGTAGAGCTTTCTACTTTTAATTATGGGGGAAAAGAATATCGAGTAAAAAGCGTTACTACTTGTCAATCGACTTATGTAGTCTATGGGATATTCTGCCCGTGCCAACTATTATATGTCGGTGAAACTATTCGCTCACTACAAATAAGAATGCAGGAACACCGCAGTAGACTGAAATGTCAAAAACGAGAAGCTCCTATAGTTGAACACTGTCTCAAATCCCAACACATTTTTCAAGATCTCCGCTGTTTTGTTATAGAACAAGTACTTCATGGGTCAAGGGGTCGCACCAGGGAGCAACAGTTTCTCTATCAAGAACAGCGATGGATATTTCTCTTATCAACAGTTTACCCAAAGGGTTTAAATGCCCAGATAGATTGGCATTTATGCAAGTGAGTTATGGAGAATGGTTCCTTTAAGAAAGAAAAAAATCTTGACACACTCTTCCCTTATATAAGCAGGGGGAAGGGGTTAGTCCGCATGTGCGGCGTTTTTTGGTGTCATTGAAAAATTGAAGCGTGAGCTGCGAAGAAACAAGGTACTTTCTGATGCTTGGTAGTTCTTAATATCATAAGAGCATGAATCTACTGGAGTAGTGCTAGTATAATGCTGGCTTATATTTTAATTTCTTTGTAGTCCGTGCAGTTTAAAGAACGTGGTCTAAAGCCAGAAGTACAGCTCCCCTGAAGAAACAGACTGTGAAACGTGCAAGCGCTTTTGCTGAACGTTGGGAACTCTTATAGTATGGCGATACCACACAGACTACGATAAAACCACAGATAAGGACATAACTCACAGATAAACATTATCTTCTGAGAAAATTTACTCTATTATTGTGGATAGAGTTTGCTGAAATTATGAGAGTGAATGGGAGATAATATATTAGAAGAATCATACAACTGTGATTGACCATTAGTTAGAAAAGATTAGAAGAAATTAAACAACAAAACAATAAGAAAAAAACATCAGATGGATGCATGACTAATTAAGGTCGTTGATGCGAAAGAAGGCATTTTTTCATTCGAGCAACTCTGGCTGATTTAAGCCTCATATAAGTCTGAGACCTTGGTGCATCCAGATAGATGGTTTCTAAGTTTAGGCATTGCATTACTGAATATCGCACAGAACTCCTATGTTATGATTGAGCTGAAAAATTAATGATACGTTATATTGTTATATGAGCTCAAAAAAGTGACCACTATATAGTTTGTATAATACAATGAATTACAATATAGCATCCAATAGAAATTACTTTTTGGAAAGCACACACACACGTGCACTCACTTACACTTGCTACTTAAATGCATATAAAATTTCCATTTTATGTGAATGCATACTTATTTATAAAGATATCTGCATAAATGCTAACCCTACACTATTCTGCCTTCAGAAACGCCTTCACACGGTTCTGATAAACCTTGCATATATAGGCTATGTTCATATATTTACACAAATAGGGCCCAATATTCAGCAGCGACGGTTTGCCCTTCTGAAGTGGCTAGCCGTCACCGCTGAATGTTAAACCTGGATATTCAATGCTGATGCTAGCCAACTAGAAATCACAGCATTTAGTGGCGGCACCCACGGATATACAGCAGTACTAACACAATTAGTGTTATTGAATAACCCAGTCTCCGCATTTAATGCGGTTAGCAGATCTACTAACCATGTTCATTGTTCTGAATACTGGGTCCTTATAGTCCAGGCAATTTTATAAAAAGCTGCTAACAACTGACACCATTGCAACAATCCCCGCTCAAGACTCCATCTGCCTATCTATGTTCTCCACACCATCAAACAAACATGTCGAGAACATTATTGCTGCCCTTAACACATCCACTGCACAAACTGACCCTTGCCCAGCCTTTTGGATAAGGGAGCTACGAAGTGATCTTAGCCCTCTCATCACTAGAATGATAAATTTATCCTTTACATCTGGGTCTTTCCCATCAACCCTCAAGAGAACATCCATTAGACCCCTCTTGAAGAATCCTAAACTCGACTCACAGAAAGTCGAATCTTATAGACCCATAGCTAGTATTCCTTTTCCAGCGAAAGTAATTGAAAAGGTAGCCCAAAGTCAAATACAGGATCACATCGACTCTGCATCCCCTCTAGACCAATGCCAGCATGGCTTCAGGGAGTTCCATGGTGTGGAAACCCTCCTCACAACCCTCTTCAACAACATCATCACAGGCATTGACAACGTCCACCAAGGCTTTGTGCTTATTTTCCTGGACATTGCCGCTGCTTTTGACTCTGTACATCACGATCTATTACTAGGGCGGCTAAAAGAAAAGGGCATCAACGACACTGCCCTGGCATGGTGCAGATCATACCTGGATCAGAGATGGCAGTATGTAACTTCAGGAACAGCAACATCCACACCTTTCCATCAAAAACAGGGTGTGCCACAAGGGTCATCCCTATCATCACTCTTATTTAACATATACATTCAGTCAGTCTGCAACATCATCAAATCCTTCAAGGTCGACTGTCTAATATACGCAGACGACATTCTCCTCTACATGCCTTTTTCCACACTCAACATGGATCTTTCACCGATGACCAAATGCTTTGATGCAGTGTCTGAATGGCTTCAATCCCAAAACCTCCGCATTCAGCACAGGAAAACGGAGGTTCTCTTCATCACTAGAGACCCATTGTTCACCCCTCCTTCCCAGTTAAAAGTGAAAGAAGCTGAGCTCCAAACAAAGCCTTCCATCCGATACCTTGGGGTCACCTTAGACCAGCATCTGGACATGAAATTACATATATCCAACGTAGTTAGAGCGATTTATCTCAAAATCCGGACACTCCGCCACCTTCGCTCCTTGCTTGATCCTGAAGATTTCCGGACTATATTCCAAGCATTAACCCTACCGCACCTTGACTACGCTAACGCTGTTTTTCAAGGCCTACCACACTCCACCTTAAACCCTTTGCAACTCGCCATGAACACTGCGGCCAGAGTCCTCTACGGAGCATCAAGAAGGGACCATATAACACCTATTCTAAAACAGCTCCACTGGCTCCCCATACACGGGAGACTATTGTTCAAAACATTATTACTCACCTTCAAGGCTATCAAAGGCATCACCTCCTCCTCTCTAATGAACCTCATTCAGACCGTCCCATCAAACAGATCCAGGAGAACTATATCTACAAACTCACTCATAATCCCTAAGGCAGCAACTAAATGCTCACGAGCGACATCTAATAGGGCGTTCAGTTTCTATGCCCCTAAGTGCTGGAACACTTTACCACCTGAAATTCGGGCTATCCCTGATCTAACCTCATTCAGGAAGGCAATCAAATCCCATTTATTCCCCCACTACTACCAGAACATCCAATCACCTTCCTGACCTCCAACCCCCATTGAGCACCCAACTGATCTAAGAATAATACTGTTGTATATACTTGTATATACTTTGTAAATTGTTCAGTTAAAAATTTCCCCATGTATTATCCAAGTTCTTCTTCCTGTTCAATGTAAAACCAAACAGCTTGTTGTATGGTCTTTTGTTGTACTGTAAACCGCGCTGATCCCAAATAGTGCGGTATATAAGAGCTTGTAATAAATAAATAAATAAATAAAAAGCTACTTCACATAAAACTTGCAGAAATGCCTTTCAAAATTAACTCCTATATCACAAAATATAGCTTGCTACAGTGGTCCCCGATTCCTTTCCTGGTCTGTCACGAACAGTTCTAGTTTTTAGAATCATCATAATATGCAAAATAAATGTGGCTGACAGATAAAAATAAATCTAATGAATATTCATGGTATATATCCTAGAGAGTAAGCCATTAATGACCACTGGTTAATCAGCTATGGTGCACTTTTGGTATACTGTCACATCTTGTTTCCTTTTTTATTTGACTGTGTTTTTATACTGCTTTTCACGGGGGCAAAGTGATGTACATTTCTTATTGACTCTCCAGTCCAGTCCTCCACCTCAGGGTTGTGCACCTCTTCCAACAGCTTGGAGGCTGAGTATGTCACAAACTTGATGACATCAGGATACTTAGGCAGCTGGCACCACCTACCAGCCCCCAGTAAGCTCAGTCTCCAAGCAGCTGGAGTGGGTGCTCCCTGAGTCAGGACTCACTGAAGGGACAATTGGGAAGATTTTTCTTTACTTTCTTTAGCATTCCTTTAAATTGCACTGCCCTGTCATAATTGAGCCTCTTCCCCTCCCTCCTCTCTTCACACTGGGAGTCCAGCACATTGAAAGCTGATTTCAAAAAAACACGTGGCTCAGAGAGCCGAAAGAACCAGACATTGAGCAGTGAGCCAGGCACTGCTCCTGAATCCATATAGCAGATGTGGAGCGGTGGTACCAGAGGGGGAAAGCGGAAACCAGGAAGGACAAGTGCGGGCAAGTTGTCTACTCTCCCCGCCTCAGTGCCTAAGCTGCAGATCGTCAGATCGGCTGAGCACGAGGGGAGCGTCAGCGATCAGCTCAGGCAGGATGCTAGCGGTAAGAAGCGCCGGAGGGAAACCACTATTAAAAAGGGACCCAGGATAATCAATGCTTGACCCAGTACAAGCATTGTGGAACCTGTGTCTTTTGGGGATATTGCTAGGTACCTATGACCTAGATTGGCCACTGTTGGAAACAGGATACTGGGCTTGATGGACCTCGGTCTGACCCAGTATGGCATATCTTATGTTCTTATGTTCTTAAGTGTTAGTGCCAGTAAGAGGCCCTTCCTCTGATTAGGCGCGAGCAGGACTGGAAATCCACTTGGCTACAGCCGTGCAGGGCAGCTTCTGCCAGGAACACCATTTTGTTTGAGCAGGAAGGCTCAGAGCGACAGTTCCTTTTGCTCCCCTGGTTCCCCTAATTATTTATCCTTTTTCTTTACTTACTTTTTTTTTATTTTTTTTTTTTTATTTTAAACTTTTGCCTTTATTTTCTGTCCCTTGGTTGCTGCTCTATGTCAAAGGAATTTCTTGGCAGTAGGTGCCTGGGTTAAAAAAAATATGAAAAGAAGGGATAAAAGGAAAGGAAGGAGCGCAAGAGCTATAGTGGGGAGGAGATGGGATTGTGCTGCTGAGACACACATGACCGAGCGGACCATGCTGGAGGAAGCGGGGGCTCCCGAGGCACCTGCGCCACAGATTCTGGATCCTTCACCATAGAGGGAGGGGGGGCTTGGACTGTCCCCACCGGTACTGTAGCATTGTCAACAGGATTTGGACTTGCCAGGTCTTTCCTCCTCTCAGGCGCAAAGAGGAGAGGTCCCAGGAGATTTCTCCCCCGAGTCTGTGTTATTGTTTCATAAGGTGTTCTGCCTCAAGCAGCAAGCCGAGGGCAAGGGGTGCAGTGCCAAGAAGAAGTGGGTTCAAGAAGACACGCCGAGTGCCGAGCCGAATCCGGGGCAACCCCCCGCTATGAGACGCCAGGTCTTTCTCTTCCGAAAGGGAGTTGCAGCCTGGTTTGGAACCGGAGGAGCTCGAGGAAGGAGAGATCCTGCAGGAGAATGAGTCTCATATTGTTAGGGTCTTACAGAAGGAGGTGCTGGCAGTAATCATTGCTGAGTCGCTCAAGATGCTTAACATACCCCCAGCTTGGGCGGCTGAGGAGACGACCCTGGAGGATCAGATTCTGCAGGCCATTTGCAGGCCTCAGAGGGTATTCCCGCTACATAGAGTCATTAAACGGATGATCCTGGAGGAATGGGAGCTCCCGGAGGCCGGGCTCAGAGGGTTTCGCATCATGTCCTGGTTGTACCCATTGACGGAGGTGGAGAAAGAAATGTTCTGTTCCCTGAAGGTCGATGCGGTGGTGTCAGCCGTAACTCAGACAACCACGATTCCAGTCGAGGGCAGCATGGCGCTTAAGGACATCCAGGATACCAAACTAGTTGCCCTGCTGAAGCAGGCCTTTGATGTAAGTGTGCTATCTCTACAGGCCTCAGCTTACAGGGTGCTGGTAGCACGTGCATGCTTGCGTTGTGCGCAAAGCATTCCCGAGTCGGTAGATGAGTCCCAAGAGCTGGGGGTCGCAGCACGACTGGAGTCGGGGGTGGCCTACCTGGCAGATGCCTTCTATAACCTAGTGAGGGCTCTTTCTAACAGTATGGCCTCGATGGTGGCGGCTCGCCTTTACATCTGGCTCCACAATTGGTCAGTGGATTTTTCTTCAAAGGCCCGGTTGAGTAAGCTGCTTTTCAAAGGGAAACAGTTATTCGGGGAGGAGCTCGACAACTTGGTAAAGGATTTGTGGCGGGGGGGGGGGGGTCCAAAGGTGGGCACCTTTCCGAAAATAGGCCAAAGCAGGGTCGGGGCTCTGGCATGAGCAGGGGACAGGCCTGTGAATTTAGGCGGTTTCAGATGGTGAGATTTTCTCCTTACCAAAGGAGGTTTGCTGCCAGGGCACTGCTGTTTTGTGGGTTTCAGGGGGCAGGCAGAGGCTATAAAGCATAGTTACTCACCTGAAACAGGTGTTCTCCAGTGCCAGCAGGAATCAGTCCTCGCTTATGGGTGACGTCGGCATCGACGGAGCCCGAGCGGAGCAATTCCGCAGCTTTCAAAGAAAGCCTTTGGGATTGCTGTCATGCATGCATGGTCCTCTTCCTGCCCAAAGGTGCCATTCTTGCTCAGTCAGGTCCCATAGCTAGAGCCCTACTAAGCAGATGGCAAGGGAAGGATAAAAATAGCAACTGTTCAGGGGAGGTGGGAGGGTAGTGAAGACTGATTCCTGCTGTCCCTGGAGAACACCTGTTACAGATGAGTAACTACGCTTTCTCAAGGAACAAGCAGGAAGTCAGTCCTCACTTATGAGACACTTCAGCTACAGGCTACCGAATCTTTAACAAAAAATGCCTCCGCGAGGCCGTGAGCAGAAGCCGATGCCCGAAGGAACCCCAATCTTTGGGTCTCCGGGGCGAAGCTTTCGGTAGCTGCCAAAGAAGGGTAGGAGAGCAAGAGTTGCTTATACCCCGAACGGATTACAGGAGTACAGCCTGGCCAAAGGCGCTGTCCCGGCGAGACTCCCTCTCCAGGCAGTAGTGCGACATTAAAGTGTTTGCTGAAGACCAGGTTGCAGCCTGGCAGATGTCAGTTAGAGGCACTGAGTGCAGCAAACCCACCGAAGCCGCCTTGACCTGGACGCTGTGTGCGGTGACTCGCCGAACCAGTGGAGCACCGCCTTTGCCTAGGTGAAGGCGATGCAGTCCGCCACCCAGATGGAGAGGGTGCGCTTGGTGACTGGCCTGCCCCAGGCGCTTAGGATCGTAGACAACAAAGAGCCGATCAGAGTTGCAATGAACCTGGGTGCGCTGCAGGTAGAAGGCGAGAGCCCTCTTGCAGTCGAGTGTATGTAAGACCTCCAATGCCCAGTCTTTATGAGGTCTCGGGAAGAAGGTCAGCAAGACTATCTCCTGATTGAGATTAAAGTCAGAGACATCCTTCGGTAGGAAATCGGGGTGGGTTCGAGGGACCACCCTGTTCCCATATAACTTGGCGTAGGGAGCCTCAGCCATGAGGGCCTGCAGTTTGCTGACTCGCCGAGCCGAGGTCAGAGCCACCAGGAAGACTACTTACCAGGAGAGGTGCCTAAGTGAGCATGTCGCCATCGGCTCGAAGGGCAGCTGCGTAAGCTGCATGAACACAATGTTTAGGTCCCACTCCGCCGGGGGAGGCCGGATGGGAGGCTTGGAAAATAAGAGGCCCTGCATGAAGCGGGAGACCAGGGTTGCCCCGAGAGGTATATACCCTCAATGGGGAGGTGGTTAGCTGTGATGGCGCTCAGGTGAACCCTGACCGAGTTGGACTTCAGCCCCTTCTTTGAGAGATGGAGGAGGTACTGGAGAACACACCGGAGAGAGCAGGAGAATGGGTCGATCTGGAGTTCGGAGAACCAGATCGAGAAATCTGCCACTTAAAGTCATAGGCTCGCCTCATTGAGTCCTTCCTTGACGCAAGGAGGATCTCCTTGACCTCCCCCGAGAGGTGCAGCAGGGCTAAGGAGACCCGTTCAACCACCAGATTGTAAGGGACAACAAGGCCAGCAGGCCCGGGGTGCAGCCCAGGAGGACTGGAAGCTCGGACGAGAGCCCGAGCAGAAGCGGGAACCAAAGCTGTCGAGGCCACGAAGGAGCCACAAGAATCATTGAAGTTCGCTCCCGCTGGACCTTTGGAAGAGTCCTTGCAATGAGAGGAATGGGGGGGGGGGGGGCGTAAAGAAGCCCGGAGATCCAACTCAAGAGGAACACATCCGGAGCCACCCTGCTTGTGTGGGGAACCAGTCCGCAGAATCGGGGAAGCTGCGCGTTCACCGGGCTGGCGAACAGGTCCATGGACAGAGTCCCCCAATGGAATATGAGGCTGGCCACCTCCGGATCCAGGTGCCACTCATGTGGGCAGAGGATTCTGCTGAGTTTGTCCACAAGGACATTCTCCTGGCCCGGGAGATAGATGGCTCTGAGGGTCATGCCCTGGCAAACGGCAAAGGAGGACCGCCTCCTGGCAGAGGGGGCAGGAACCTGTTCTCCCTCCTTGTTTATGTAGAACATAGCTGCCCTGTTGCCAGTCTGCACGAGCACCGACTTTCCCCTCAGGTGGTACTCGAAGGCCCTGAGGGCCCACCGCAGGCAGGCACAGGCCATATAGGCTCCGCACACAGATGCCTGGAGAGCTAAAAGTGTTCACCTCGAACACCTGTTTCAGCAAGGTTTCCAACCTCTTGTCCTGCACATCCTTAAGGGCCACACTGCCCTCTACCAGAATCATGGTCTTCTTAGTGACCACCAAGACCAGAATCTCCTGATCAAGAAGGGGCTGTGGGATGCTGAGTGCCGCAAGGAAATGTGCAACGAGTGCGGAGAGTTCCTCCCGCCTAAACATGCAGACAATACTGGGGTCCTCCCTAGACGAAATCTCCCCCTCTTCAAGCTCCTCCACCGTAGGTCGAGACCCAATGCCTGAAGGCCCCTCCATGGCATCATCCGGCTTCCTCTAAGGCTTCCAAAAACTCCTTGGGTTCCATGTCCTCTGATTCGCACTCCCGCCCCCACCTGGGAGAGCTCGAACAGGCCCAGGACCAAGCTGTACCTCTCTCACCAGCTTAGGAGGAGCCACCTTTGACTGTTGTCTTCACCCCCCTCCCCCCCCCCCCCCCCACCGGCTCTGCTTCAGACAGTAGGCCTGGTGGAGAAGCAGGACAAATTCCAGAGTAAAAGGCCCTGCCTCATGGCCTCACTGAGCCCCCTTCTTGCCTCTAAAGTATTCCCTGGATCTTTGGGAGGAAGCAGAGATTGAACTCTGTCCCCCTGCGCTCACCTGTAATGGCGAATCTGGTGTGCTTAAAATGGCCACGGTTCCCACCAAAACTGCTGGAAGCACAAGCCATAAGGGAGACTCATCCATGCCGTCTGAGCCCTGCTGCCCGAAGGTATCCCGCAGTGAAGACTCCTGCAGGGATTCCCCTGCAGTAGCAGAGACCAAGGGGCAATAACTGCGCTCTCTTGTACCTGCAGGCTGCAGATGTGGTATATAGCATGGCAGGAACACGCCCAATGACTGAGCAAAGCCAACCAAAAGGAAAAACAGAAAGGAGTCCCTCCGGTCCCCTGCCAAAACATCCTACCAGCTTCCCCCAGGTAATGTTCATCACTCACCAGTGTATTCAGTGCATCTCAGCAATTCTAGACTGAATCCCCAAGCTGCTGCACAACCTATGTCTCTCCCCCAGTGGCCGCTAGTGAACGCGGCTCTTAAGTCACCCAGCACTCCAAGGGAGATAGAACAGAGCCCAAATGTACGGCACTCTGCTATGCTTTCCCTCTTCTACAGTTAACCTTGCCAACTGAATGGCTCAGGTTCCTGTAGGGCAACACAGACCAGTTCTTTCCAAGGGAATATGGGGGAGGGAGGCAAAGATTGAAAGTAACCTCTCTGAACTATCCTAAGATTTCTATGTTCTTTAACCTGGGTTGTTGTTTTTTTTGGTCTGTCTTCTAAGTTTTCTATAGTCCAGTGCAACCCAGACTGCACAGGCCTTGTCCAATCTGCTGGAGACTGAGAAATACTGGTTTCTGGAGGGGATCCGCCTCTCTTATGGGGCGACATCTACTGGAGGGGGGGGGGGGACAATACCCAGTCTCCATCTACTGGAGAGTGGATAAAACCCAGGAGTCTGGACTGGACTGGAGGGACGCTATGGAAATGGCATTTTAAGACTGTGAATTTAATGATCTCAAGCAGTAGAGTAATACAAATGTTAAGAAGCTTCAGTGCTCTCGCCAGCCATTGGCCCTCAAGCTTTTAAGGTTCCTCCTTCAAAGTCTGCTGTAGTTCCTTAATTCACCAATGTTCTCCCTTTAATCCTCCAAACCTGTCCTCATCCTGACCCTAGCAGTCTCTCTCAATACTCCCACTCTCTCGCTTTTCAGCTCCTTTCCAACCTTGCCCCCACAAGCCACCCTCTTTATCAATTTCCCCCTCCCTTCTCTCTCAATATTCCCACCCTCATCCCACCACTCTCAATTCCCTATCACCCACTTCAACCCAATCAGGTACTCTATACCTATCCTCCAGCTGATCAGTCATCCACCAAATCAACCCCCCCCCCCCCCAGTCAGCTAGCTATTCCCTCCAGTCACCACCCTCAGTAAGCTAGCTAGTAATTCCACTCCCTTATCTTATTAGCTGCCACCGGTTTGCTGCTGACTTCTGGTGCTCTTGAAGTTACCACCTTCCTGGGGCTCTTTCTACAGCCTTGTCAAATGCTACCTGAATCAATATTATCACTGTGGCTTTCCACTGCCTCTTCTGATGGCTGTTTTCTTTGGGTCTGTACCATGCAGTTCTCAGCAAGTTTGAGCTGTGTGGTCTCATGTCTTGGGGTCTCATGTCTTGCAAAACCAAAGTTCAGGCACTGTGTGGTGCAAACTCACCGACAGCTGCATAGTATAGGCCAATAGAAAACAGCCGTTTTATGGTGGCAACAGTTAGTATAGTCATTCAGCATAACTGCATGATGGTAATCCGGATTTGTCAAGCCTGCCCTACAGCCAACTGCTAACCCCTACTTAAGTAAAGATATCCATGTTTTTAAAACAAACCCCTGGCCCTCTTATGACTTCCATTCATTCACATACTGCATTTTATGTGGGGCACAACAACTTTATATCAGCAAGGGATACATTTATATCATTATCTACGTATGATCCTATGTTTTTATGAATACATTTTGTTCGAATTTAAGCATACTCCTTGAAAACTTCTTTTAGCATTAACACACACAAGGGTCACAAAACCATAACAAAATTAACGTGCAGGGGACATGCACAAAATGCCTTGAAATGTGCAAAAAACATCAACATGCAAGCATTTTGCACTGTTTGCTTAAAGTGCACTTCTGAGCAACTCATTAATGCAAAGAAATGCAAACAAGCACATGAAAATGGATTTGCAGGCCCGTTTTCAGAAAAAAAAACAACCACCTAAAGCTCAAGAGATATAAAAAGTTATAAAAATATAAAACTACATCTTTTAAAAGCTGTATCATGGGAACATCGCTATTAAATTCCAATATTCAACAGATGTACAAGCTCTCCCCAACATCCCAATAATGATCCCCCACAATGCCTTCCTCCAAGAGCACCCCTTTAACAGTAACATTTAAAAAAATATACAATCAATTGAACCGTTCTCCTGAATAACCAAAAGGAGATGTAGTTATTTTCCTAAGTTGTCAAAACAAAAATGCATCCCCCTTCGTGCAGTGGCTGGAAAGGGCCCTCCAGCTCAAACTGGTGATCCCCCTGGACCCCCTCAAGAGGAGACCCCCATCTCCCCAGACCTGACATGGGTCTAAAGAGTTTTAAAAAGCTGTACCCCCTCAAGCCCTGCCCATTCTAAAAGTAAAGGCTGGATCTGCACCCCCCATTCCTCTGACTGTTCCCCCTGGGGCCCTGACAGGGGACGATGCAAGTGATGTGCCTCATGCCCCTGCCCTGGTGGCTGCCTGGCTCAAAATGGTGCTGGGCTGACTTCCGCTAGAGGTCAGATTCTTGAGATCCTCCAGAAATGGGGTTTGGGTGGGATCTCCGATTCATCCATTCATTTTTTCATGCCACTTCACAAAGCAGGGGGGGTTCTAAATTTTTCATGCATTACTACTGCCTAGAATTTATGAGGTCTCCGGCTGTGGCAATGCATGAAAAAATGTCATGCAAACTTTAGCTACAATAAATGAACCAAAAGATCATTTGCATTTCTTATCTAAATTTTCAAAAAATGGGTACTAACCCGTGAACATTTTCATAGGTTAGTGAATAAGCCCCAAAGAAAGTATTGTTAAAGCAAAATGAACTAAGCCCCATAGAAAGCTAATCTGGCCTCCCACCTCTAGACGGAGTACAAGGGGAACACTGTATGGTGAAAGTGGCACTAAAAAGATCCATTTTAGCCTGTCAAGGAAAAATATAATGCTCTGCCATTTATTTCACAATCTAGCAGGCATTGATAATGAATCCATTTACCTCCTGTTCCATTTCCTCATTTTGGTGCAGCACAAGCTTCATATTCATCTGCACCTGATCTTCCATTTCTCTTGTCTTATTCTTCTGCATTTGTAGCTGAAGCTCCAAAAATTCAGCCTCTGCTTTTAGCTTCTCCAGTTCCAGTTGCTGAAGCAATGCCAATTGTTGCTGTTTTTGTTGCTCTATAGCCTCCAGCTATCAAAACAAACATCACTATTACAGTCATATCCACATACATTGCAGATAAAGGCAGATATTAGTGGGGTTGTTATGTGCAAGATCCTCTTATAAAGTTCTCTGACCTGGTGTAATTTTGATCCAAATCCCTCACTAGGAAAAAAAAAACCTAGAATACCAAGATCCAAAGGGTCATCAAAACCAGAGGTGGCTCGAGGCAATCTACTGCCTGAGGCGAAGGATGAGATGGTGCCCCCCCCCCCAGTAGAGGGGGAGGGGGCTCTCTCTCAAAACTCCAGTCAGGGACTGAACCAAACCAAAAAGCCAATTAGCTTATATGAAGGAAATGCAAGATGTTTGCAAACCAAGGAACTAAAAGAGAGCGAGAACCACAGCACAGTTTATAAAACTAAATTATAACTCATTTTTATTTTGTTGTTATAAACAGTGTTATGGTTTTGGCTTTTTGAACATATATTTTGCATCCACAGAACCCCCTTCAACAGTGGGTGCAGAGCAGGACCAGGACATTCACCCACAGACCTCAATGAATAAAAAAAAATTGATTCTGATTATCTCACTAACAACAACAAACATTATCCAGTACCAGGCATATTGTGAACTAATGCAAACTCTACAACAAAGTCACTGAGTATCTATAAAGTAAATCTACCGTACCATACCATACCAGCACCAACTTAAAAAACTCACATAAGGAGCCAATCCAAAAAAAGCATTACTGTAAATATTACAGTGGGCCCTGGAACATCCAAACACCTATTTGAAAAGCTGAACAATTCGGATTACAATACAGATCCCTACCTACAAACTCCTGGTCTTGGTCACACACTCAAAACACAGACCCCTCACCAAGTAAAGAGTAAGTGACCATAATATACAAATAAACACATGTAGATAAAAATTAAACTGCAACCACAAGAAGCCAGATTCTGCATACAGTGCAATACTAGAGAAATAGAGCTGCATTTCCATATACTGTATAAAATATAAAGATAGCACCAAACTAGATAATTACATTGAAAATAAAATTCTCTTTGAAGTTTGCTGTCTGACCATTTTATTCCCTGATTATATAGATCCCAATCTGAGATTTCTGCTTTCCTCTATCTCCCAGTGAAGCAGGGCCATGTGCAGAGATAGCACAGTTACTTACCTGTAACAGGTGATCTCTGGGAACAGCAGGAATAAGTCTTCACATATGGGGTACGTAGGTACCGACGGAGCCCGCGCGGGAATGCTCCCCAGCGTCCAATCAGAAAGCTTTTGGGAGCATCCCTCAGCGCCTGCGTGCTGCCTTCCCGCCTTTCCAACTGTCTCTCCTCAGTTGAGTTTTATAGCTGAGACAAAGAGAGAGAGAGAGAGAGAGGAAAGGAAAGATAGATAGAGAGATACAACTCCTAGGGGAGGTGGGTGGGTTGTGAAGACTTATTCCTGCTGTTCCCAGAGATCACCTGTTACAGGTAAGTAACTGTGCTATCTCCAGGAACAAGCAGGAATGAGTCTTCACATATGGGGACTCCCAAGCTAAGATGCCTGGAGCCCTAGCATGTTGGAGATTGAAACATGCTACACCTCATATGGCCAGGCATCCTGAGGATGGAGGGTAGGAGTTGAAAAAGAGAGGAGCTGTAGAAAACAGCTAACCTAAGATAGGACTACAGGCAAGAAGTCCTTGTATGTATGATAATTATCATGAAATATATTGAAATGAACAATCACAATATGGACCTCACCTACTGGATTGCAGGAAGTAGAGAGGCTGATGGAGTCTACTGGGGATCCAGTAGAGGAATCTTCAAGGTGACCTCACTGAAGTGAAGGTGAAGGTCAAAATCTGGAAGTGACAGGTGACCCCAGGATTCAACTGGGGTAGTACCAAAACGGTAGGTCTTTAGTGGGAAGCTTTATGGAAAAAGCCGAAAACTCTTTTGGCTACAGAGTTACTCACAGTTAGGAGCAAAAGAGGAAGACTGACCGATTTGGACAAACTGGCCTAGTCCTTGAGGGAAGAAGGGGTATGGGAAAAAACCCGTATTCCCAAGGACGGACAGATGTCTGAGGAGTTGAAACCTCAGATCTACTGAAGATCCACCATGTCTTTCCTAACTGGTGAGAGGTAGGAAGATATTGGAGCATGGAGCTTCAGGGAAAATAGTCACTTCATGTTCAGTTCCAGTGAATTTTGACCGCCCTTAATGTATATAGTTTACTGTATATGTATATGATTTATACCGACTCCCCTGTTTGTTCCAAGTTTTCAAAAACCTGTTAAATGTAAAATGTACTACAGTTATCCTGTATGTATATGTTTTTGTTCCATGTGAACCGCGCTGATGACAATAGTGCGGTATATAAGAGATGTTAAATAAATAAATAAAATACCTAAACCTAGGGTTATGGTAGGAGCTGTCAGTACCACAGCAGTGGTTGTGTGCATAATACCCAAAACATACTGTGGAACAGTATGAACATGAGCAAAGCCCACTGTCTGGAACATATAGGAAGGTAAAACCTTTATGAGCATAGACAGTTAGAGAGATAAGTATGTACATACATATCTACCTTTAACGAAGCATCTCGACAGATACACACACACATATATATATATATATGTGCATATGTTATGCATATGTGTGCATATGTTATGCCCCTCTAGATCTCACTATAGACATATATATATATACTCATATATATATATATATATATATATATATATACACATAAATATATACCGTATTTATTCGAGTATAACGCGCACACGTGTATAACGCGCACCCCTAATTTTCGATTAAAAATCGATATAAAATTTTGTTTCACTTTTTCTCGGCTCAGACCAAGCATTGTAAGTGACAAACGTTGTTGAACACGTGCGGCCATGATAAAAATCATTTATTGACAACGTAAACTATGAACACAATACCGAAATAAAATTACCGGTAACAATATTTATTTAAAATGCTTCAAAGTCAGATTCATCATCAGATACACCAAACAGTTGTTCCCATTCTTCTCGAGTTAATTTATCATCAGTGTCCCAGTTGGCAGGAACATCTGTTTCTCCAGTTTCTTCGCTTTCTTCTGAGTCTGAATTCCACAGCAGGTCGTCTTCTGTGCCGTCCATTTTATTGCTGATGCCTGTCTTTAAAAAACTCTTGATGATCATTTCTTTTGGCATGTCTTCCCATGATGTTTTAATCCAGGATGTCACGAGAGATAGGCCAGGTTTCTTGAGGTTTCCTTTTGCAGTCAATTCTTTGTCGTCGGATTTCATCCAGGTAATCCACTTTTCCCTGACTCTGTCTTTGAAGGTTTGTTTAAAACAACATCTAGTGGCTGAAGAATAGAGGTTAGTCCACCTGGAATCACAGCTTGAAATGTTTTTAGACTTTTCAGTTTGTCCTTCACAGTGTCTGTCAGGTGTGAGCGGAACTGGTCCCATACAAGCATGGATTTCTTCAGTAGTGCGCCTGGTCTAGTATTCCAAACTTTATTTAACCATAAAATGATGCCCTTCTCATCCATCCATCCTTTAGGATGACAATGGATCACGACACCTGGTGGAAATTTAACTCCTTTTGGAATAGCCTTTCTTTTAAAAATCACCATTGGTTTAAGTTTAAAACCGTCTGCCATACAGGATAACACAACCGTAAAATGAGTTTTCTCATGGCCTGTGGTTTTAATCTGGACTGTGTGCTTCCCTTTGCTGTCAATTGTCCTGTTGCCTGGTAGGTCAAAACACATGGGGGTCTCATCCATATTGCCTATCTGTGAAAGTTCAAAATTAATCTGCTTGCGTTGGTTGATTATAAAGGTATGGAATGAAGTGATCTTCTCTTCTAAATCATTTGGCAGCTTCTGTGCTATCTTTGTTCTCTGGCGTATTGCAAGTCCATGCCTTTTCATAAACTTTTGTGTCCATCCATTAGAGGCTTTGAAGGTTGAATCTTTGCAAAACGTTTGGGCTTGAAGTCTAATGTGGAGTGATGTGACGATGTACCCACTACTTCTTTGGTCAATGATCCATTCATAAAGTTCCTTCTCCATGTCTGGGTACATGGCTTGTCTCCCTCGTTGTGCTTTTTTGGTTTTATTCATATCTTTCAGGACGACTTTCTGTTTTCTCCATTCTCTAACATTCGTCTCTGGTACAGTGAATTCTCGGCTAGCTGCTCGATTTCCGTGAATTTCAGCATGATCAACAACTTTGAGCTTGAATGAAGCGTCATATGCAGAACGTTTTTTCTTGATACCCTGAGTTGCCATCTAACGGGTACCAGTATATCAATAAAAATATGAAGAACACTGAATTGTGCAAAACAGCAATGCTTACCGTAACGTGTGGGCAAGGCGAGGAAAGGAAATGAAGAGGCGACCATACGTTATAGCGGATAATAAGAATTCTCACCCCCAGTGGCGGCCCGTCAAACTGGCGAGTGCATCTCGCCAGTTCGGGCCGCCCACTGTACGCGACGAGGGGACTTTTTTTTTTTTCTTCGCCCTCGCGTACAGTGAGCGGCTGCAGCCCGGAGAGGGCGCAGTGCGAACTCACAATTCGCCTGCGCCCTCAATGGACCGGCCGCCACTGCGTCACCCCACCCCAGCCCTCGTTTATAACGCGCACCCAAACTTTCATTTCTTTTTTGGTAGAAAATTTTGCGCGTTATACTCGAATAAATACGGTATATATATATATATGTGTGTGTGTATATATATATATATATATATATATATATATATATATTTATATATATATATATATATATATATATATATATATATATATATATGTATATATATATATGTCTATAGTGAGATCTAGAGGGGCATAACATATGCACACACAGCTGACAGACATATGTATCTATAGAGATGTATATATATATATATATATATATATATATATATATACATATATGAATATACAGGTCTAAAGATAAATGTCTGCAATTAAGCAGACAGAGATATGCCTATAAGAACATTCACATGGGAGATGTGAAGAGGAAAGATTCATCCAATAACAAGAAGGTGGAACCTACTTGAGAAGATATATAGAGAATCCATTCCCCCTGGTTAAAATGGTGCAGGAATGCTATCCAGTGAAATAACCAGGATGGTTGCAAGAAAAAAACAGAGGATAATATCAGTCTGTAAACAGCAAGTCCTGAGTCCTGTAGAACTCTAGCATGGTTAATGGACAGAAAACGCATAGGATGAGATACCAGGTTGACCCACTTGAGGGACAAAAAGGGGTATCATGCGTTTTTTAGTTAAATATGTGCTGTCCATGAAGGATTAGGATACCATGAGGACAAGCTGCAAGGAAAAAAGAGCATATTCCCTGTAGGAATTGGAGAACTCTTTAGACTTTCAATTAGAGAAGGCTTATGTCCTTTATTTTAAAAGGAGATAGTGGGGTGTGAAGAACCCTCACAGTCATGGGGAATGACTGAGGAAGCCTTTTTCAACCATATAGGATAGTCATTAGAGAAAAAAACCCATGCTCTCTAGCAAGGACCCATAGTAGAAAGCTTCTCTGTAGGATTGCAGAGAGCATTATGCAGGAGAATTGGGAGATAGAACTGGCTGTTGGAAAAAAACAGCAGCCACGTCAACTATGCTGCCAAATCCAAAGGAATTGGAGATTGCAAAAATAGAAGATAGTGTGATAAGCCTGAAGTGATAAGGATTATCCAAGAAAGATGTATGCACTGTCTTGGAATCACTACTAAGGCCAGACAGAAAGTAGTGGAGGACAAGAATGGAAACTTGTGGAAAAGTACCAGTAGTCCAATCACTGGAACTCCTGCATGGACAGCTGTTGAATAAGACAGCAGAGAGAATCTTTCTGTGTAAAACAGAAAGAACAAACAGAACAAGAGAAGAAATTCCTGTCCCTGTCTGATGAGCTGCCCAGGCAAAAGGAGGGAGTTTACTCAAGAGAAAAAACTCCACACTGGAATGGAAAGAAAGACTAGAAAGGCTAAAGAAGCCCTCCAGTGGTATGGTACCACTCTTACAGGGGAAACCCTGGATAAGAGGGTAGAGAAACAGGAGCTGAAGGGTGACTTACCATATGGTAAGTCTGTGGAAGGAAAAAATTCATGTTGGTACAGAAAACTATCATGGGATAGTTGTTAAACATCTCTTCTTGGCAGGAAGAAGAGGAGAAACCTGTGACCCATAGACATGAATATCCCGACAGCTCAGCAGACCTAGGAGCAACTGGATGTCCTGAGAAAAGGAATCCAGGTGTAGAGTTTTGAATGAAAAAACAGTGAAAAACCTCTGTTGAGAAAAAGTCAACTGTAGGTTGTAAACTCCAAGAGGCAGAAAACAGATTAATCAGAACCCTATGGTTGCTGGGTTTGTTTAGCCTGGCGAGAGTTTGGATTCTTCAGACCAGGGCGAGGTTTCCCCTGCTGGGGAACATCTGTATGATGGGCAGGAGAAGAGTAAAACCTTCTCCTCCTAGGGAAAGAAGGTTTGGTAGGGCATTTCCTACCTACTGGGAAGGAGAAGGCTTAGGATAGCCTTCAGAAACAGGGAAGTCAGTGGACCACTGAGCAACCTGATGTAAAGACTCCTTATTGAAGAGATTTTCTCCAGTGCAAGAAGTATTACCCAGTCTTTGTTGTGCCCATTTGTTTAAGTCTGAAGTTTGGAGCCAGGCTCTACGTCGTGCCCCTATGGCTATAGCAGAAGTTCTGCTAACAGACTCAAAGGAGTCTAGGGAAGCACGAGTAAGAAACCAAGAGATACTTTGAATATGACTAAGTAGTAAGGAATAGTCTACAGTCTTGGGCTCTGAAAGAAAAGGAGTCAAAAGATATAATTTCTTTGTGACCTCCTGAAGAGATAGACTCATATAAAAAATATATGAGAGAATCCTGGTTGACAGCATGGATGTCTGGAAGGTTTGACGTCAAAAGGCATCTAGTGTCCTAGACTCACGACCTGGTGGGTAAGAAGAGTGCTTCTTCTTACTTTTCACCTTCCTCATTGCTGATTCCACCACAATGGAATGATGGGGAAGTTGAGTCTTTTGAAACCCTGGAGAGGGGGGCACCTGATACAGAAGATCAGTTGCTCTAGAAGGTGAGGGAACCCTTAAAGGTGCTTCCCACAGTCTTAGAAGAAGATCCTGCAAGGAATGATGTAAAGGAAGCATTATATTTTCCTTTTCTCCAGTAGAAAGAGAGCCTTGTGTAGGATCATAGCCAGGGATAGGAATAGCAAGAGATGTTGCCATATTCAGGAGAAAATTCTGAAAAGAAGGATCTCCAAAGGGAACCGTCCCTGGACAGGCTAGACCTGAAGAACTAGCCTGGGCACCGGAGGATCTACTTGCACGGTGCAAGAAAGGATCCTTAAGGGATGGATGCTGGTACTGGAGGTCATGACCTGAGACAGTCAGTACTGCATCGTCCATGCCAGGTATCGACTCCAAACTTGGTATAGAAAGGAGCGACCCTGGTGAAAGAAGCATGGAAGGAGCTGGCCCCAATGTTACTGCGGGTACCGGCACCGATACCGATACCGGTTGCTGTGTCGGAATCGAAGGTGATACCGACATCGAAGCAGTCATCAGTGGCTGCTCAATCGGTAACGAGGTAACCGAAGGCCTTTGGTAATCACCCTCGGTACCGAGCATCCGGAACCGGTAAGCGTCGGTTCCGAGATGTGTCGGTACCCAGTCTTCCAGACTAGAGATCGATTCCAGACTCGGCATCGAAGGAAGCGAGTCTATCGATGCATGTCTAGAGGGTACCAACGTCGGTGGTAGTATCGGCGGTGATGCCGATACTGGAAAGTCAATCTGGGATGTATCGACCGGTCCCGAAGGTACCGAGAAAGCCAGATGACGATCCCTGGTGAGGAGTGAATCGCTCAACACCAGTGCCGATGCCGGGGTATCGGTACCGCTCAAAGCGGATGCCACCACCGATCATGGCTCAGGTATGTTCTGTGAGGGGTGAGCCCCAGGAACAACCTGAAACCCCTGATAGGTTTTGGAGGCTGAAGACTCCCGCCGGGGTTTTGAAGCCAATGGACCCTTGAGGGCAAGGCCGGAGCCGTCATCATGCTGTGCATGAGACGTACCACTCAAGGGTTGGCTAGTCTTAACAGACTGTTTGTGGGTTACCTGATCCTGTGGAGAAGAAGAAATGGTCGGTGCCCTGACACTGGAAGGGAACTCGGTATCGAGGGAAACTCGAAATGGAAAATCTCTTCTCACAACATTGTAGCCTAATGGCTCCGGAGGAAAATGGTCAGGACCCAAACAGGTTAGACACCAGTTCTTGGAGTCTAAAAACAAAACTGTACCGCCACAGCTTAGACACTTCTTAGGAAAAGAAGGTGGCGGCTCCATGATGAAGAGGCCTAGAAGGCCCAAAACGTTTAAGACAGAAACTGAGGGAAAATAATTCCCTGAATTTAAGAAAAAGAAAAAACACCGGCGGTACCGGTGGAGTCGGGGAGACAACACCGGCGGTACCGGTGGAGTCGGGGAGACAGCCGCGACCACAAGAAAACAAAGAATTAAAGAAAAAATTTTCTGCGGTGACAGGAGGACATCCTGCCGGCTCCGCGGAAAAACAAAAACTGAGGAGAGACAGTTGGAAAGGCGGGAAGGCAGCACGCAGGCGCTGAGGGATGCTCCCAAAAGCTTTCTGATTGGACAGTGGGGAGCGTTCCCGCGCAGGCTCAGTTGGTACCGACGTACCCCATATGTGAAGACTCATTCCTGCTTGTTCCTGGAGATTCACTGCAGCATCATGTGCATAAATTTAGTATACTTTATTTTTCAGATATGTTAGTGAGAAGAGGAAGGACAAAAGTGGTTTTGTCAGACTCAAGGGTGAAGGGGAAGAATATGTAGAAGCTGATAAGGATAAAGTTTCCTAGACCCTGGGCTGCTGTTCCAAAGGTTGCAGAGCATAGATGGCATCCATCTGTCCAAGAAAGGTCAACGCGTCTTCAGTAGTAGACTGGCTAATCTGCTGAAGAGGGCTTTAATCTAGATTCGTTGGGGGATGGGTGAAGAAAGCCCCAGGTAGGTGAAAGCCCCCAGGTAGGTGATACATTAAATACCTTTATGGAAATGGGTAACAGGGGTAACATATGGAAACCAGTGTGTATAAATGCCCATAGCATGGGAAATAAGATCCTTGATGTTGAAGCTTTGGTGGGAGTGGCCGACTTGGATTTAGTGGCAGTTACAGAAACATGGTTCACAGAAAACCATGACTGGGCTATAACTATACCTGGGGCTATACTTTATTCAGAAAGGACAGGGTAGGAAGAAGGGGAGGAGGAGTGGCACTATATGTAAAAACTATTAAAGCTTTGGAATTACAGCGCTTAAAAGGGAGAGAGGCGGCATTGTGGGTTAAACTAGAAAGAGGGAAAGAGAAATCTATTTGCATTGGTATGATATACAGACCTCCCTCACAAGAGGAAGAGGTGGACAGAGAGTTAATTGAAGACATACGCAGCATTGCTAGGAAAGGGGAAGTGCTACTGATAGGAGATTTCAATATAACAGATGTTGATTGGCACATTCCTGCTGCAGTATCATCTAGAAGTAAGAAGATCCTGGATTCTCTACAGGGAGAACTATTCAGGCAATTGGTAACAGACCCCACACGTGAAAGGGCCACACTGGACTTGGTGCTTACCAATGGTGAAAGTGTTTCTGATGTTGTAGTGGGAGATCATTTTGCATCCAGTGATCACCAGATGGTGTGGTTCAGTATTAGGACTAGGGCTGTTAGAATCCATTCAAAGGTGAGGGTCTTAGACTTTAGGAAGACTAACTGCCAAGATGGGCCAATACCTCAGGGAGTCATTAGTGGGATGGGAACAGCTGGGGGATGTAGAAAAACAGTGGGCAAAACTGAAAGGGGATATTTTAAGGGCAACCAACCTTTTTGTTAAAATGGTAAATAAAGGTAAAAGAAAAAGGAGACCGCTATGGCTTTTGAAAGAAGTAGCTGAAAAAGTGAAGAAAAAAAGGGAGGCCTTCATGAAATACAAAGCATCACAGAGTGAGGAAGACAGGCATCTGTATTTAGAAAAACTTAGAGAAGCTAGCAAAATAATCAGGAAGGCAAAGATTCAAAAGGAGGAGGAAATAGCCAATGCAATAAAATGGGGGGATAAGACATTTTTCAGATATGTTAGTGAGAAGAGGAAGGGCAAAAGTGGTATTGTCAGACTCAAGGGTGCAGGGGAGAAATATGTAGAAGCTGATAAGGATAAAGCGGAATTGCTTAACAAATATTTCTGTTCTGTGTTGACAGATGAAGAACCAGGAGCAGGACCTCAGAAAACACCCCAAAACAGGAACAAGAAGCGAGGGACATCTTGAACAATTTTCAGAAGACTGTGTTCGTGAGAAACTAGCTAAACTTAAAGTAGACAAAGCGATGGGAAAGGATGGGATACACCCTAGAATACTGAGGGACCTTGGGGACGTTCTTGCAGCTCCACTGACTGACCTTTTCAATGCCTCGTTGGAGTTAGGAGTGGTGCCAAAGGACTGGAGAGAGGCTCATGTGGTGCCTTTACACAAAAGCGGAAGTAAGGATGTGGTTGAAAACTACAGGCTGGTTAGTTTAACTTCGGTGGTGAGTAAATTTAAAGTATATTTTTATATACTATAAATTTATATATTTTCAGCCATATAAACGCAATTGTACGTGTCTCAAACTATGTAAAAAAATACAAAATGTATAAATGTATAAACAATTATACCACAATGAAAATGTAAATAATATTGATTCCTACCATATGTAACCAATTTTGCTGTGCAAAGTAAACCGCTACTGATCGCTGGAAGTAGTGGTATACAAATGAAAACCAAATAAATAAATAAATTGGAAACGCTTCTGAAAGAGAAAATAGTGAGGTTTCTGGAGTCCAGCGGATTACAGGATCCGAGGCAGCATGGATTCACCAGAGGCAGGTCTTGTCAGACAAATCTG
Source organism: Ichthyophis bannanicus (assembly GCA_033557465.1). Taxonomy (NCBI): domain Eukaryota; kingdom Metazoa; phylum Chordata; class Amphibia; order Gymnophiona; family Ichthyophiidae; genus Ichthyophis; species Ichthyophis bannanicus. The sequence continues at coordinate 139,966,513 of CM066035.1, read as the reverse complement.
ATTGATTTCTTTGACTGGGTGACCAGGGAGGTGGACCGAAGGAGAGCCCTAGATGTGGTGTATTTAGATTTGTGATAAGGAAGCTTATCATAGCTCAGGAAGGAGCTATAGAAAAGGTGAAGTGACTCTGAACAAGCAACCTGTCAGTTCTGGTAGAAATAAGAAAACAGAATTTTCCCATAAAAGACTACCAGTCCCAGAATGCACCAGGTTTCCAACAGCCATTAGAGGAGCTGAAGTGGGGAAACGTGTGTTCAATCAGGAGGGCTATGAGGTAATCCCTAAGCACTCATCTCAAAGGGCAGGGCCTGATTCAGCACAGCTGCGCTGTGTTAGGGAGGATCACTCATCTAAGCAGAATAAGAGTAGAGTTTATTCTACAGACGACCATCTTCATGATCACCTTGGATATCCAGAGAATTGTCCTCAGTATCCTGAGAATCAGCTTGAGTTTGATCATCAGTTTCATCTGAAGGATCATCAGAAGCAGAAGCCAAACCGGACGGACAGAGAGGGAAAGAGACCCTTTGGAAGAAGGAAGAGAAAAGCCTTTGAGAGGTCTAGAAGAGTCCAAAGCAGTACGTATACTGGGAGGTATTCCAAGGGCCAGCATACACCATTGGACTGGGGAAAGCCAGAGGAATGGTGCTGCAGAGCTAGGAATCACCAGAGGCTACCTGTGAGGGAGACGGCTGCACGTGGAAGGGACCCTAAGACCTGTGCCAGAAGGTATGTGAAGAGAGATCCAGTGTCCAGGGATCTGGATTGGAAGGCTGGACATAAGAACTGGACTACATACTGGCCAGGCTATATAGAGAGGAACTCTAGCAGCAATGGAAGCTCAGGCATGAACACTGATCTATGCCCTAGCTATAACCTTGAAAGACAGCAGGGAAACAAGTATTCTCCTGAAAATGCTCCATTGAGAGATTCATCTGTGCCAATCCATGATACTGAACCCATGCTTGTTGAACAAGGGGGAATAATAGCAGATGAGGATCCTGTTTATATGGACTGCTCTCTATCTAAACTCCGTTGGTAACTTTCTGTTATAAAGTACAGCAACCATCACAAAGAAATACAAATTTGTTCTTTAATCTACTCAGAAAAGCTCCTGAAGCAGGATTTGACCCACACAGTGGAAGGCAAGCCAGCTAAGGGGTTTCAGCTGGTAACTGCTAGCAATTAAGCTTTACCTAATTGCTTGTGAGCTAGGAGAGAATCACTTCTGTATCTATGTGGGAAGTAATCAGAAGTTAACCTGAAAAGAACAGTTTGTTTCTTGCTTTGTGGCTTTTCATTTGTTGTTTTCCTGATTTTAACTTTTTTTTTCCAAGTTAACACTGAAAGCAAGTAACCTAATTTATGTGCTACCAAGCATATCTGTGTTGGGAGAAATAACCCCATAAATAAATATCTTATTGGCTTTACCCAAGAGCACAACTAAATTATTGTCAGCAGCTGTGTCTGGTGTGAATGAACTACATTGCCCACAATACCTTGCAAATCATATAGATATATGCACTTGCCAAGAGTGTGAAGATTTTCACCCAGGCAGCCGTCTGACAAATTTCAGTAAAGCCTTTGACAACGTTCCTCACAGGCGACTTATAAACAAACTAAGCACCCTAGGGATGGACCCTAAAGTTACTGACTGGGTTAGAAATTGGTTGGGTGGGAGGCGACAAAGAGTACAGGTAAATGGAGCTCACTCTGAGGAGAAGGATGTTACCAGTAGTGTGTCCCAGGGATCTGTCCTTGGTCCGATTCTTTCTAACATCTTTGTTAATACCGACGCCGGTGTTTCCCACATCCGGAGGTGGTGGCGATCAAGGATCAGAGGCACTGGGTTTCCTTCAGGGGTGCTTCGTATTCGTATTCGTATTCTCCAATTCATCGATTCGCGGGTCCTCCTCAGCCTCAGTATCTATCACGAGGGCGTTGGCCATATCCCTCACAAAATCAAGGAACGGCATCAGGTCATCGGAGGAGACGGGTCCGAGGGCATGTTATGGTGTTGCCTCGTATCCGGGGACTCTTCGTCCTCGGTCTCCCATTCAGACTCAAAGTTAGAATATGAGTCCGACACTGCACTATCATCTCTGTTGAGGACCACTCCCCGCGGTGCAGAAACTTCGGAGGATAGTCAATCCAAGCCGTGGGTGCTTGCCAGGGAGGACCGGTATCCTGAAGACTGGGACCAGGACCTCAACTGGGTGCTCTTTCGAGGCAGATGGTGCTAGAGGACTGGCTCAATGTCCGGGGAAGCCCTCGATGTTGAGGGTCCTGTAGTTGGGGTGGATGAACCAGACGAACCAGACAAATGTCTGCTATATGGCCACTAGGGCAGATATACTGCTCTCTAGGGCTGCCATTCTGGTCTACATGCCAATTGGCTCGCAGCCCTTGACGCGGGAACCAAGGACTTTGGGCCCGGTGTTGGTACTGTCAAAGGGGAGTCCTTGATGAGGGTGGCCTCGGAGGCCCTAGGCCAGTTGGCAGTAGCAGACAACTTCTTGCGGGGCAACCTGAAGGGCCGCTCCTGCCCCGACTCACATCTGGGACTGCGAGACCTAAGGTGGGATTTCACCTTCTTCCCTGATCGGTCCTCCAAGGCAGTCTTCGAGGATTTCTTCTTCTTATGCTCTTTCTCCAGGGACTTCCGCTCGGAGGAGCCAAGGCCACAAACTCCGAGGAGGCTCTGGCTTCATGGGGCACAGAGATATCAGAGTGCCCTCATGCATGGTGTTACTGGTGACTCCGAGGCGGAGTCAGACTTATGAAAAATTTTTTCCTGCTACTGATGGCGACTCTTTAAGGCCTTTGGGGTCATTGTTCTGTAGAGTTTACAGTCGGAGTTGTTGTGCTCTGAGCCAACCGATTAGGGTCAACTTCTCAGAGTAATAAAATCTCAATAATATTCCAAAAATTACTCCAAACAAACAGACTTTAACAGTAAAAACTGGGAGGGTTATTGTTTTTAATCCTTAGTAATTGCATGGAATTAGTCTCAGACAATTCGGCTGATAATAGCTAGATTGAAAAAAACTTCATCTGCACAGCCTGATGGCATCAATGACTTATTCCAGCGTTTTCTTGTAATACTTGTATACACCCTCTCCCTTGTGTTATCAAAATTCTTAATTTAACATGAGACCGGCACTTAACTTCTGGAATAGTAATAATGTTTCACTAAGGAATCTTCATCCCAACGCCTCTTTTTCAACGTTGTAAACTGCGTTTCACTCAGTGTGGTGAGGTTCTTCAGGGGATATTGTTATAGTGCTTTCAGCCCAAATAGTAACTGAAAATAAAAATCATTGTTAAAAACTTGCTAACCTATGTTTGTTTATAAACTGCCTTAAGTCTATTAAAAATGATAAAAAGTGATATGTAATTCACCAAAATAGCTGCTACATACCCAATATCAACTTAATCTCAGCATAGCTTTCTCAAGCAACCATCTTTACTGCATATGATTTTCTCCGGTAGCCATCAGCTGTTCCTTCCTGCTTGTCAACTTGAGAGATTCTATGCATGTGCTAACTCTCATTCAGGAAGTCAATTTTATATTCCCGTCATCCAATGATATACGAGAGTAATCAGAATAGTTAACAGCAGTTGCTCCACTCTATCTCTAAATTCAATCCATTAGGGATCAACGTCTGCAGCTGGTAAATCCAGCGCTGTTCTCGAAACAGCAAGGTCTTTGTTATTGATTTCCCATGCATTGGATACTGAACTTGTTCAATGCAAAAGCATTTCAACTGCTCGAAACTATGATGTAATTCCTGACAATGAGCCACCATCGGTGCTTGTTGTATGTTATGTTTTAATCGACTCTTGTGTTCAGACATATGGGTACGAAAAACCCTACTTGTTTGTCCTATATAATAAAGATTGCAAGGACAAACTATGGCATAGATCACATTATGTGAGCCACAATTGGTACGTTGTTTTAACACATATTTCTGATTATGGTGCAAAAATTGTTGTAATGCTGTTGTTATATTGCATATGGAACATTGTCCACATTTATAATGACCCAGAGTTTCCTCCGTGTTGGTCACTAGAGGACGTAAAATTGTGGGACTCACTTTATCTTTTAAATTGCGATTCCTACGCCAAACACATCGAACTGTCTTGTTTACCAGACTGGGCACTGTGTTTAAACCTTTAGTGTGTTGAGCAATAATCTTCTTAATTTTATAGCTAAACGGAGTATAATGAGTGACTAGATTAATCACATCTGGATCTGAGCCAAGGCATCGGAGGCAGCAGTCATGTGGATTGGTAAGCGACATACCTTTGCCACACCGGTCACACTTTTTGAAGCCACTTGAAGCCATTGGAAAAAGGGGGTCCCTGCCTCCTGGCAGGGGTCCAAGACCTTTGGCTGAAAAAGGGCACGGATGCCAGTCGAGGCGGACCTCAATGAAAAAAGTGGAAAATGAATAAACGAACCCGAGGAGAGACGCCAAGGCGAACTGGCTCGGGGGCGGGAAGGAACCGGTATGCAAACCAGACAAAATTTAACTATTTAAAAAAAAAAATCTGACTTTTTCTTGGGAAAAAAGGACAACGTCCGAGGGGATCCGTGGAAAAAGGGAGACTGAGGCAAGATGGCATCCTTGGGCAGGAAGTAGACTACGCATCCCTGGTCCTCCACCCCCCACACCAACACCACAAATCAGAAGTGAGAACAACACAACGCAAAACCAGTTATGGGAGCACTTCCACAAAATAGGAACCCAGCAAATCACAGCCATTGTCACAAGCCTGAAAAGCACCACCTCCCCACTAGATCCCTGTCCTGCATCCTGGATCAAGGCAGTGAAACAAGACATAGCACCTCACATAGCACACATAGTTAACCTATCCCTACAACAAGGAATCATGCCCTCAGAACTAAAGAAATCAGTCATTAGACCAATCCTAAAAAACACTACACTCAACGGAGAAGACCCAGCCTCCTACCGTCCCATATCAAGTATCTCATTCCTGGCAAAGATCATAGAAAAAACGGTCCTTCTACAACTCCAAGACCATCTGACTGACAGTGCTCCTCTTGATGACCAGCAATATGGCTTCAGGCAACATCATGGAGTTGAAACCCTGTTACTAGTTCTACTTAACAACCTCCTAAAGGGCCTTGAAAACAAAAAGAAAATGTACATTCTTGTATTCATTGACATCTCAGCTGCCTTTGATACAGTTAATCATGGGACCCTCATAAATAGGATAAAATCAATAGGAATAACAGGAACCCCACTAAAATGGTTCTCATCCTACATCTCAAATCGAACACAACAGGTTCAGTTCAACGGAGAAAAAGCAGAATCTTTCTCACAAACACAGGGAATCCCCCAAGGCTCTGCTCTCTCAGCACTTCTGTTTAACATATATATGCAGCCACTATGCAAAATTTTCTCACGGCACGAAATTAATTACCACATCTATGCCGATGATATCATGCTATACACACAACTAGACACTAAAAACCCAGACTACAACCCACTGGAGACATGTATCGGAGAGATGCAAGACTGGTTACAACAAAGTAGCATGTCAATTAATCACAAAAAAAACCGAAGTAATGTATATCTCCAAAGAACCGAATTTTGACCCTCCCACATCAATAACACTATATAACAACACTTACCAAACAAAAAAAGAAATAAAGTATCTAGGAGTCACATTTGACTGTGACCTAAAGATGGAAAAACACCTCCGAAAGACCAACAGAGCAGTTTTCCACAAGCTTAAAGTGCTCCAACCCATTCGGAATATTATTGATCCCCAAGACTTCAGAACAGTGGCCCAAGCACTCATCATGCCACATTTTGACTACTGCAACGCCATCCTACAAGGTTTACCTAAAAAAACCCTAAACATATTACAAATGGCACAAAATGTAGCTGCCAGGGTCATAATGAAGAAAAATCTAAGTGACCACATCACACCAGTGCTAATTCAATTACACTGGCTACCCATAACAGCTCGCACAAAATACAAAATACTAACAACCACCTTCAAACTCATCCACAACTTAGCACCTTCCTTCCTCAACAACCTAGTAAGATTGCAACCTCCTACCCGAAACAGAAGAACCCACAATTCCAACATCCTTCACACTCCAACAGACATAAGATCTGCCAAAACTAACACCAGCCACAGGGCTTTCTCATATGTGGCGCCAACACTGCGGAACCAACTCCCACCAGAACTACGAGCTAGCAATGACCTTCTAGACTTCAGAAAGAAACTCAAAACGCACATTTTCCAATCACATTTCAACCTGAACTAAACCCACAGATGGAGCAGCCCCTGACCACTGTGTCCAAGAAGATTATCCTGTATATATGTATTTATGTATATCTGTAAATGAACTCCCCCATAGCTAAGAAGTGTTAACTCTGTATGATGTGCTTTTCTGACAATCTGTATGTAAGCAAAATTTGTACCTGCCTTGATTCGACAGTCCAAGAAGATTATCCTGTATATATGTATTTATGTATATATGTAAATGAACTCCCCCATAGCTAAGAAGTGTTAACTCTGTATGATGTGCTTTTCTGACAATCTGTATGTAAACAAAATTTGTACCTGCCTTGATTCGGCAGTTTCACAATAGTAATCCTACCCGCTTCTGATCGCTGGAAGGAGCGGGCTACAAATGCTTGCTAAATAAATAAATAAATAAAATGCGCGGTGCATCTCCCAAAGGCTTTCTTTGAAAGCTGGGGAGATGCTTCTGCATGGGCTCTGTCAGCGCCAACATCACCAATATGTGAGGACTGACTTCCTGCTTGTTCCCAGAGAATAAAAGCTTAACTGCTCCCATGGAATACTGTTCGCAGTTCCACACTGGTTGCTTTGTTTCATAGTATGCACCATTCCGTTCAGTTTTTGCAGTGCTCGCACTCAAACAGCTGAACCAATTCAACTATGATACACAGCAAACTATGGTACATACCAGTTCCCAGAGGTTCACAGGACTCTAGCATGCCGGTAAAGAGTCCATGAAGGCCTTTAAGGCGCTGGGTAACTCAAACATCTGCACCTTGTTGTGGTTAACTCAGACTCGGGCTAGGAACTGAAGCAGGAACTGCAGTCCCCTCCTGGCCAGATCAGAACAGTAGTTAACCATAGCTCTCCTACCATCGCCAAGTAATCATTAAAAAGTAGGATTTTGCTCCCCTCCTACTCCAACTGTTATTTGTATTGTATGCATTTAGTTATACTGTTACCTGCAAAAGTTACAATTGTTATATGTAAAATGACTAGGTATGAACCTCTCCATACCTTGTAATCTATTAATTCTCTGTAAACCGCACTTGAACCATGGGAAAGAGAGGTATAGAAATACTTGTTAAATAAATAAATAAATAAAATAAACAAACTGTTTTTTGCAGTACAGGCCCATAAGCCGGTGTTTCTCCACATAAGTTCAGCACTCTGGCTACCTACGTCCTCTCTCCACAGGCCAAGCCAATGCACTCATTCCAACATTTTGCTGCCGTCCTTTAGCAAACCAAGCATGTCAGGCAGCTATCGCTCCACAAATTTTATTTATTTAGACAGATTTGTATACCACTTTATCCTAAAATCAAAGTGGTTACATTTAACATGTGGGTGCTTTACAACATTTTGTCCCACAGCTCATCCTCTCTAATCATGTCGGGCAAGTCGATTAGCCAGATGTTATTTCAACGACTACTATTCTCCTGGTCATCAATTTTTTTCCATTAGTGTTCAAATGTTTTGTTCTAGGGCTTGAAAGCGGCCTTCTGCCCCTACAACATGCTTCTCTTGCCATGGTATTCTGTCTTCAGCTTGTAGAATTTGCACATTCTGTGTCTCAATTCCCACCCTGATCCCATCAATTGAATTTTGTAACCAGGAGAGCTGCCATGCTTCATGTTAGCTCCCATACTGCTTCCTCCTGGAGAGTAAACACCAGGGGGCATGCTCTCCGCCATCATCTTGGCCTCTTTAGGTTTATCCTTTGCGACTTTGAATGTTTTCATCGGCATTCCCCTCAGGACCACCATCCAGCATGTTGGCATTCGGCCAACACTCGCATCCGCTGATAAATGTATGTAGATGGTTCACTTCTGCTTAAAAAGCCATCGGAGGGGGTAGAGTGATTATTTTGCCGTTTTGCAGGGTGAAGAGAGAGCTCAGCACATGGTCATCCACTCAGGCTGACCTCATCATGTGTTCCCACATCTGTCAATTCTTATATTTCTGGGTGCCAAGAATGCCAGCTCAAACAAAATCCACTGCAGCTACAGCACAGTTACTTACCTGTAACAGGTGATCTCTGGGAACAGCAGGAATAAGTCTTCACATATGGGTACGTCGGTACCGACGGAGCCTGCGCGGGAACGCTCCCCAGCGTCCAATCAGAAAGCTTTTGGGAGCATCCCTCAGCGCCTGCGTGCTGCCTTCCCGCCTTTCCAACCGTCTCTCCTCAGTTGAGTTTTATAGCTGAGACAAAAGAGAGAAAGAGGAAAGGAAGCTAGATAGAGAGATACAACTCCTAGGGGAGGTGGGTGGGTTGTGAAGACTTATTCCTGCTGTTCCCAGAGATCACCTTTTACAGGTAAGTAACTGTGCTATCTCCAGGAACAAGCAGGAATGAGTCTTCACATATGGGGACTCCCAAGCTAAGATGCCTGGAGCCCCAGCATGGTGAGGATTGGAACTTGCTACACCTCATATGGCCAGGCATCCTGAGGATGGAGGGTAGGAGTTGAAAAGAGAGGAGCTGTAGAAAAAACAGCTAACCTAAGGACTACAGGTAAGGAATCCTTGTATGTATGGTAATTATCATGAAAAATATTGACATGAACAAACACAATATGGACCTCACCTACTGGATTGCAGGAAGTAGAGAGGGTGATGGAGTCTACTGGAGATCCAGTAGAGGAATCTTCAAGGTGACCTCACTGAAGTGAAGGCGAAGGTCCAAATCTGGAATTGACAGGTGACCCAGGTGTCAACTGGGGTAGTACAAAAATGTCAGGTCTTTAGTGGAAGCTTTATGGAAAAAGCTGGGAACTGTTTTGGATACAGAGTTAGTAACATTTAGGAGCAAAAGAGGAAGACTGACTGATTTGGAAAACTAGCGCAGTCCTGGAGGGAAGAAGGGGTATGGAAAAAAGCCCATATTCCCAAGGAGGACAGATGTCTAAAGGGCTGAAACTTCAGATCTACTGAAGATCCACCCCGTCTTTCCTATCTGTTGAGAGATAGGAAAGATAGTGAAGCATGGAGCTTCAGGGATACCTAGACCTAGGGTTAAGTAGGAGCTGTCAGTACCACAGTAGTGGTTGTGTGCATAATACCCCAGACATACTGAGGGACAGTATGAAGATATGCAAGCCCACTGTCTGGAACCTATAGGAAGGTAAAACCATTTATAAGCATAGACAGAGAGATAAGTATGTAAATACATATCTACCTATAAGGGAGCATCTCGACAGATACACATATATATAGGGATATATACATACAGGGGTATATATATATGTCTATAGTGAGATCAGGAGGGGCATAAGATATGCACACGCAGCTTACAGACATATGTATCTATAGAGAAGTATATAGAAATATATACATACATGTATATAGATGTCTAAAGATAAATGTCTGCAACTAAGCAGATAGAGATATGCCCATAAGAACATTCACATGGGAGATGTGAAGGAGATTCATCTAACAAGAAGGTGGAACCTACTTGAGAAGATATATAGAGAATCTATTCCCCCTGGCTAAGATGGTGCAGGAATGCTATCCAGTGAAATAACCAGGATGGTTGCGTGAAAAACAGAGGATAATATCAGTCTGTAAACAGCAAGTCCTGAGTCCTATAGAACTCTCGCATGGTAAATGGACAGAAATCGCATAGGATGAGATACCAGGTTGACCCACTTGAGGAACAAGGGGGGGGGGGGGGTATCATGCGTTGTTAAATTAAATATGTGCTGTCCATGAAGGATTAGGATACCATGAGGACAAGCTGCAAGGAAAAAGAGCATATTTCCTGTAGAAACTGGGTAACTCTTTAGACTGTCACATAGAGAAGGCTTATGTCCTTTATTAAAAGGAAATAGAAGGGTGTAAAGAACCCCTACAGTCATGAGGAATGACTGAGGAAGCCTTTTTCAACCATATAGGATAGTAATTATAGAAAAAAAATCCCCATGCTCTCTAGCAAGGGCCCATAGTGGAAAGCTTCTCAGTAGGATTGCAGAGAGCACTATGCAGGAGAATTGGGAAATAAAAGTGGCTGTTGGAGGAAACCAGCTGCCACCTCAGTTATGCTGCCAACTCCAGGGATTTGGAGACGACAGAAAAGAAGCGATAAGGATTTTCCACTAAGACCAGAAAAAAGTAGTGGAAGACAAGACTGGAACTCGTAGAAAGTACCAGTAGTCCAATCACTGGAACTCCTGCATGGGCAGCTGCTGAATAGAACAGCAGAGAGAATCCTTCTGTTTGTAACAGAGAGAACAGACAGAACAAGAGGAGAAAATCCTGATTATGTCTGATGAGCTGCCCAATGAAAGCAGGGAGGTTACTCCAGAGAAAACTCTATACTGGAAAGGAAAAGAAGACTAGAAAGGCTAAGAAAGCCTTCCAGTCGTATGGTACCACTCGTACAGGGGAAGTCCTGGGAACGAGGGCAAAGAAAAATAGGAGCTGAAGGGAGACTTGCTATATGGTAAGTCTGTAGAAGGAAAAAAATTCATGGTGGTACAGGGAAACTATCATGAGATAGTTGGCAAACCTCTCTTCATGGTAGGAAGAGGAGGAAAACCCTGTGACCCACAGACATGAATCTCCTGACAGCTCAGCCTACCTGAGAGCAAGTGGATGTCCTGGAAATGGAAATCCATGTGTAGAGTTTTAAATGAAAAAACAGTGAAAAAACTTCTGCTGAGAAGAAGTGAACTGTATGTTATAAGAGATCAATTAGAACCCCATTGAGGGTTAATTTTCCTGGCTTGAGTTTGGATTCTTCAGACCAGGGCGAGGTTTCCCTTGTTTGGGAACATCTGTATGATGGGCAGGAGAAGAATAAAACCTTCTTCTTTTAGGGAAAGAAGGTTTGGTAGGGCATTTCCTACCTACTGGGGAAGGAGAAGGCTTAGGATAGCCCTCAGAAACAGGGAAGTCAGTGGAGCAATGAGCAACCTGATGTAAAGACTCCCTATTGAAGAGATTTTCTCCAGTACAAGGAGTATTACCCAGTCTTTGTTGTGCCCATCTGTTCAAGTCTGAAGCTTGGAGTCAGGCTCTACGTCGTGCTCCTATGGCTATAGCAGAGGTTCTGCTAACAGACTCAAAGGAGTCAAGGGAAGCACGAGAAAGAAACCAAGATATATTTTGGCTATGACTAAGAAGTAAGGAATAGTCTGCAGCCTTGGGCTCTGATAGAAAAGGAGTCAAAAGAGATAATTTCTTTGTGACCTCCTGAAGGGATAGACTCATATAAAAAATATATGAGAGAATCCTTGTTGCCAGCATAGATGTTTGGAAGGTTTGACGTCCAAAAGCATCCAGTGTTCTAGAAGCACGACCTGGCGGATAAGAAGAATGCTTCTTCTTGCTTTTTACCTTCCTCATTGCTGATTCTACTACAATGGAATGATGGGGAAGTTGAGTCTTTTGAAACCCTGGAGAGGGGGGCACCTGATACAGAAGATCAGTTGCTGTAGAAGGTGAGGAAACCCTTAAAGGTGTTTCCCATATTCTCAGAAGAAGATCCTGCAAAGAATGATGTAAAGGAAGCATTATATTTTCCTTTTCCCCAGAAGAGCCTTGTGTAGGATCATAGCCAGGGATAGGAATAGCAAGGAATGTAGCCATGTCAAGGAGAAATTTCTGAAAAGGATCTCCAATGGGAACCATCCCTGGACAGGCTAAAGTTGAAGAACTAGCCTGGGCACCGGACCGGTGCAGAAAGGAGCCCTAATGGATGGATACTGGTACTGGCGGTTATGACTTGAGACAGTCAGTACTGCATCGTCCATGCCGGGTATCGACTCCAAACTAGGTATAGAAAGGAGCGATCCTGGTGAAAAAGACATGGAAGTAATTGGTCCTGATGTTACTGCAGGAACCGGCATCGATACCGATACCGGTAGCTGTGCCGGAATCGGAGGCGATACAGACATCGAAGCAGTCATCGGAGGCTGCTCAAGCGATACCAAGGTAACCAAAAACTCTTGGTGAGTATCCTCGATACCGCGCACCCGGAATCGGTAAGCGTCGGTTCCGAGACGCGTCGGTACCCAGTCTTCCAGATTAGATATCGATTCCAGACTCGGCATCGAAGGAAGCGAGTCTATCGATGCATGTCTAGAGGGTACCGGCGTCGGTGGTCGTATCGGCGATGCTGCCGATACTGGAAAGTCAATCTGGGACGTATCGATCGGTCCCGAAGGTACTGTGAACGCCAGATGACGATCCCTGGTGAGGAGTGGATCACTCAACACCAGTGCCGATGCCGGGGTATCGGTACCGCTCGAAGCGGATGCCACCACTGAGCATGGCTCAGGTATGTTCTGTGAGGGGTGAGCCCCAGGAACAACCTGAAACCCCTGAAAGGCTTTGGAGACCGAAGACTCCCGCCGGGGTTTTAAAGCCAATATGGTCTTGAGGGCAAGGCTGGAGCCGTCATCATGCTTGGCATGAGACCTACCATTCAAGGATTGGCTAGTCTTAACAGACTGTTTGTGGGTTACCTGATCCTGTAGAGAAGAAATGGTCGGTGCCCTGACACTGCAAGGGAACTCGGTATCGAGGGAGACTCGAAATGGAAAATCTCTTCTCATAAAATTGTAGCCTAATGGCTCCGGAGGAAAAGGGTCAGGACCCAAACAGGTTAGACACCAGTTATTGGAGTCTAAAAAGAAAACTGTATTTCCACAGTTAAGGCACTTCTTAGGAGAAGAAGGCTCCATGATGGAGAGGCCTTACAGGCCCAAAACATTTAAGACAGAAACTGAGGGAAAAACTCTCCCTGAGTTTGAGAAAAAGAAAAGAAAAATCCCACCGGCGGTACCGGTGGAGGCGGGGAAACAGCTGCGACCACAAGAAAACAAGAATTAAAGAAAAAATTTTCTGCGGTGACAGGAGGAGGTCCTGCCGGCTCTGCGGAAAAACGAAAACTGAGGAGAGACAGTTGGAAAGGCGGGAAGGCAGCACGCAGGCGCTGAGGGATGCTCGCAAAAGCTTTCTGATTGGACGCTGGGGAGCGTTCCCGCGCAGGCTCCGTCGGTACCGACGTGCCCATATGTGAAGACTCATTCCTGCTTGTTCCTGGAGATACTAATGATACCTTCCTATATGAGCTGTGTATAGGTTCCATAGGTGAGAACTCCATTTCAGCCCAAGGCTGGTTTATTTCTCCCATGCCTGCTGGCTAGAACTTCAGTATGTTCCCATCAGCTAATGTTGCATAGATTGACATCTCCCAGACTGCCTTACCACAGGTTAGCATCCACAACTGCCAGAGTGATAGACTGCGGACCATCCCTGGTCTACTTAAGGACACAGTGACTCCTCCCCCCCAACCCCCATCTTCCAGCTCTGGCCATCGTTTCCTTGTCAGCTATCCTGGGCAAGGACTCCCCCTCAACCTACAAAGTTTTCAGCTGAGGAGACAATTAATTAGAAGTGTGCCCCATGCTTCATTCTCCTCAGGAGAAATCTGAGGAGAACTTCTTGTTTAGGTGCTTCTGGATTGCCTAGAAAGGAGAGGACATTGAAACTCTGCATATGCAGAGATGAACCAAAAGTAGATCAAAATGACAGAGAGATGCATATGTATTGTGATAAGGAAGCTTATCATAGCTCAGGAAGGAGCTATAGAAAAGGTGAAGTGACTCTGAACAAGCAACCTGTCAGTTCTGGCAGAAATAAGAAAACAGAATTTTCCCATAAAAGACTACCAGTCCCAGAATGCACCAGGTTTCCTACAGCCATTAGAGGAGCTGAAGTGGGAAAATGTGTGTTCAATCAACAGGGCTATGAGGTAATCCCCAAGCACTCATCTCAAAGGGCAGGGCCTGATTCAGCACAGCTGCGCTGTGCTAGGGTGGAGCACTCATCAAAGCAGAATAAAGGTAGAGTTTATTCTACAGAGAATCCTCCTCATCCTCAGTTTCTTGGAGATTCTCATCTTGGACAGCTTCATCATCTGGAGGATCATCAAAAGCAGAAGCCAGAGCGGACGGACAGAAAGGGCAAGAAACCCTTTGGAAGAAAGAAGAGAAAAGCATTTGGAAGGTCTAAAGGAGTCCAGAGCAGTACGTATATTGGGAGACATTCAAAAGGCCAGCATACACCATTGGACTGGGGAAAGCCAGAGGAGTGGTGCTGCAGGGCTAGGAATCTCCAGACAGTACCTGTGAGGGAGACGGCTGCACGTGGAAGGGACCCTAAGACCCATGCCAGAAGGTATGTGAAGAGAGATCTAGTGTCCAGGGATCTGGATTGGAAGGCTGGACATAAGAACTGGACTACATACTGGCCAGGCTATTTAGAGAGGAACTCTAACAGCAATGGAAGCTCAGGTATGAACACTGATCTATGCCCTAGCTATAACCTTGAAAGACAGCAGGGAAACAAGTATTCTCCTGAAAGTGCTCCATTGAGAAATTCCTCTGTGCCAATCCATGATATTGAACCCATGATTGTTGAAGAAGGGGAAGGAGAAGTCTTAGATACAGGTTGTGAATACATGGATTGCTCTCTGTCTAAACTCCTTTGGTAATTTTCTGTTACAAAGTACAACAACCATCACAAAGAAATACAAACTTGTTCTTTAATCTACTCAGAAAAGCTCCTGAAGTAGGATTTGAGCCACGCAGTAGAAAGCAAGCCAGCTAAGGGGTTTCAGCTGGGTAACTGCTAGCAATTGAGCCTTACCTAATTGCTTGTGAGTTCTGAGGGAATCACTTCTGAGTCTATGTGGGAAGATATGAGAAGTTAACCTGAAAAGAACAGTTTTTCCCTTCTTTGTGGGTTTTGCTTGTTGTTTGAAACACTGCTAAGAAAATATTAGCTAAAGCCTACAGAAAAGACCAGCTTGTTACCAACCAGATCTTTATTCTTTTGATTTGATTGCCTGACAAGTTCAACTGTTGTTTTCCTGATTTTGTTTTTCTAAGTTTAACACTGAAAGAAAGTATCCTGTTTTATGTGCTACCATAAATAAATAACCCCATAAATAAATATCTTATTGGCTTTACACTCAAGCACAACTATGAATGGACTGCATTTCCCACAATCCCTTGCAAATCATAATGATATATGCACTTGCCAAGACTGTGAACATTCTCACCCAGGCAGCCGTCTGACAGTATCTGTGTCCAAGGTACAACATCCAGAGCTGCTGCTTTGGAGCCTAAAATATGCAGGCAGGACTGTGCTTGGGGAGGACACGAAAAAGAAAGATCTAGACAATCAAGAGTAATGTTGAACCTTTTCCTTCAAGAGCACAGAACTTCTTTTTCTTTTGGAGACAAAAGAAGGTTAAATTAGACTTACCTGCTAATTGTAGTTCCTGGAGTAACTCCAGTCTAGTCCCGGAATCTCTGGGGTTGTCAACCTCATCTAGCAGCTTTGGAGACTGAAAAACTTCAGTGCTGTGATGTCACCAGTATATAAGGGCTGGCACCGCCTTCTCACCTCAGTTTACCTACTGACAAAGCAGACTCACCAGAGCAACAAGTAAGTAATACATTGCAGAACTAAATCACTGCCTAACTAAAACTACAACGGTCCGCCAGCCCCCCACTGCTTACATGAACTGCGCGGCTGGAGTGCCGCGAGATCCCCCGTCCAGCACCCCGAAATCTAGTAACCCGGTTTTTCTCCAATTAACGACTATCCCGAAGAAAACCAAAAAATATTGCTTACCAGTGATACCGCTTCTGCTTCAGGCCCGAGCACCAATGATCCAGGGTGGGACACGGGACTAGACTGGAGTTACTCCAGGAACTACAATTAGCAGGTAAGTCTAATTTAACCTTCCTGATCGTCCCTCCAGTCTAGTCCCGGAATCTCTGGGGATGTACCAGAGCAGTACATTATTATCAACAGGAGGGTTCCGCTAGACCGGCCTGAAGCACAGTCGATCCGAAACAGGTGTCCTTGTCTGCCTGTACATCCAGACGATAATGCTTCACAAAGGTATTCAACGACGACCACGTAGCTGCTCTACAGATGTCCACCGCCGGCACCAAAGTACACTCCGCCCAAGACGCCGCTTGCGCTCTAGTGGAATGAGCCTTTAGCCCCTCTGGTACCGCGCGACCACGCAGAAGATACGCTGAAGCGATAGCTTCCTTTACCCAACGCGCAATTGAGGCCTTCGACGCTGCCTCCCCTTTCCTGGGTCCCGCAAACAGCACGAACAGCCTGTCTTGACTTCCTGAAAGGCGCAGATCTATGGACATACTTCTTTAACGCCCACTGAATATCTAAACTATGAAGCCGCTCCGCCAAGTGCCCTTTTTCTTTTTCACGAAACACAGGCAACGACACCACCTGGTTCAAATGAAAGGCCGAGACCACCTTAGGCAAGAATGACGGGACTGGTCTCAAAACTACCTTAGAATCGAAGAACGCTAAAAATGGTTCCCTACATGACAGCGCTTACAATTCCGAAACTCGCCTAGCCGAGGCAATGGCCACTAAAAACACCACCTTCAGAGTAAGATCCTTTAAAGATGCCTCCCCTAAAGGCTCAAAGGGCGCCTTCCCTAAGGCCTTCAAAACTAACGGCAGATCCCAAGCTGGAACTGTACGCTTATGGGGTGGTCGGAGAAGGGTTACCGCCTTCAAAAAACGCTTAATATCAGCATGACTTCCCAGCGTGCCCCCTGCACCTTTCCCCTATAACAGGACAAGTCTGCCAGCTGCACTTTCAGAGAAGCTGCCACTAAGCCCTTCTGAAACCCATCCTGCAAAAAGGATAGAACCTGCGGAATCGACGCTCTTAAAGGAATACAGTCCCTTTCCGCACACCAAGCCTCAAAGATACGCCACACCCTGACGTAAGCTAAGGAAGTCGACTTCCGTCTCGCTTTCAATAAGGTAGTTATCACTGCCGCCGAATAGCCTCTCGCTTTCAACCTCGCCCGTTCAATAGCCAGGCCGTAAGCGAGAATCGATCCACCTACGGCATGCAGAGAGGCCCCTGGCTGAGGAGATCCTTGCAAATGGGAAGCTTCCAGGGCCTCTCCCCTAACAGTCTGACTAAGTCCGCGTACCAGGACCTTCGCGGCCAATCTGGGGCAATGAGAACCACTCACCCCCGGTGTCTCTCTATATGCTGTATCACCCGCCCGATTAACACCCACGGCGGAAACACACACAGCAGCTGCCCCTCTAGCCACCTTTGGATGAGAGCATCTAGGCCCTCCAACATCCGCTCTCTTCTTCTGCTGAAGAAGCGACCGACCTTTGAGGACTGAAACGTCGCCATGAGATCCATCACCGGCATTCCCCAGGGTTGCACTATCATCGCAAACACTTCCGGATGTAGAACCCACTCCCCTGTGTCCACCTTTACTCGACTCAGAAAATCAGCCTCTACATTGTCCACTCCGGCGACATGTGCGGCCGACAAGGCCTCCAGGTTTCTCTCGGCCCACTCGAACTGTCCGCTTCGGCCTCCAGCGCTATGCTGCTGGTGCCCCCTTGGCGATTTATGTACGCCACAGCCGTTGCGTTGTCCGAGAACACCCAAATGGCCTTTTTCTGAAGCCCGGGGCCCAACTCCTGAAGTGCCAACACCACCGCTCTCAACTCCAGTCTGTTGATCGCCCACGACCTTTCCAGGTCGGACCACTGGCCTTGTACCCAGCGACCTTGACAATGGGCTCCCCAGCCGTACAGGCTGGCATCCGTTGTCATAGAAATCCAATCCGGAGCTTCCAACGACCTTCCTGACTCTAGACCTCCCGGCCTCAACCACCACCGTAGCGCCAACCGGGTTTGTGGAGGACAGGTCAATCTGTGGTAGAGTGAATCGTCTTGATGCGACCACCTTCTCAACAGGGCCCGTTGTAGGGGTCTCATGTGGGCCCGAGCCCACGGAACTAACTCCAGAGTCGCCGCCATAGTCCCTAGCACCTGCAGATATTCCCAGGCCGTGGGACAGCTCTGGCCTAGAAAACGACGTATCAAAAGCCTGGGGACCCAACACTCGCTGCTGAGGCAGAAACACTCGACCCACTCTTGTATCGAAACGTGCTCCGAGATACTCCAGGTTTTGAGACGGCTCCAACTTGCTTTTTGTCGTGCTGACCACCCAACCAAGACTCTGTAACAATGCTATCACTCTTGCTGTGGCGGAAACACTCTCTTCCATGGACTTTGCTCTGATCAACCAATCGTCCAGATATGGGTGTACCAAGACTCCCTCCTTCCGCAAGGCCGCTGCCGCCACCACCACCACCATGACCTTGGTGAAAGTTTGCGGCGCCGTTGCCAGGCCAAACGGGAGTGCCTGAAACTGAAAATGTCCCGTGGGCACCGCGAATCTGAGGAATTTCTGATACTCCTGGCGTGTCGGGATGTGCAAATACGCCTCCAATAGATCCAGGGATGTCAGAAATTCCCCTCTTCTCACCGCTCCAATAACGGATCGTAGAGTCTCCATCCGAAAATGAGACACGCGCAGACAACGATTCACTCATTTTAGATCTAAAATGGGATGCCAGGTGCCCTCTTTCTTTGGCACTACGAAGTAAATCGAGTATCAACCGCAACCTAACTGGTCGGCCGGAACCGGGACAATCGCTTTGAGCCGGATAAGTCTTTGGACCGTATCCTGTACTGTCTTTCGTTTTGCTCGAGAGCTGCATGGTGACCGAACGAAAGACTCGGAGACCGGCTGTAGCAGCTCTAGAGCATAACCTTCTCGAACCACCTCTAGCACCCACTGATCGGACGTGAGTTGGGCCCAGGCAGGGTAAAAATCCCACAGCCGACCCCCTATGGGAATTAACTCCCCCTGGACCCCCCTGACTTCATTGTGCTTTCTTGAAGGAGGAGGACGAGGATGCAGACGTGAACCCCTTGCCTGCTCCTCGAAACCCCCGAAATACCTGGGATCTATTAGGGAAGCGCCCTCGCTGGGATTGGCTTCCCCTCGGGGGATTGAATCGGCGAAAGTCACGCTGCTGTCCTCGAGGCCCAGGAACCAAGCGGCTCTGTTTCTGTTTGTCCTCCGGCAACCTTCCTCCTTTCGATTCTCCTAAATCCTTCACCAACTTCTCCAAATCTTCTCCAAAAAGCAGCTTCCCCCGGAATGGAAGCTTACTCAACCTCGCCTTGGAAGAACAATCAGCTGCCCAATTTCGTAGCCACAGACATCTCCATCCTGCGACCACCGAAGCCATACTCTTGGCCAAACCCTGGATCAAGTCATACTGAAGGTCGGCGAGATACGCCGCACCGGACTCTAACCGGGCCGCCTCCTCGGTTACTTCCAAGTGGTCGCCCCGGACCCGCTGCGCCCACCGCAAACAAGCCCTTGCTACCCAGGCCCCGCAAATAGACGCCTGTAAGGATAATGCATTAGCCTCAGAAATCTGCTTCAGTAACGTTTCCAACTTGCGGTCCTGCGCATCCTTAAGCGCCGCCGCACCTTCCACCGGGATGGTAGTTTTCTTTGTTACCGCTGATACTGCCGCATCCACCCTTGGTGCCTTAAACAACTCACGATCCTGATTCAAAAGGGGATATAGCCTTGCCATGACTCTCGCTCCCTTAAGCGCGGCTTCCGGCATATCCCACTCCTCCTGAATCATCTCCCTAAATACCCTATGCACAGGAAAAGCCCTCTGATTCTTTCGAAAGACCTGCAGCAAGGGATCCTCCAGGGTAGAGTCTTCTGACGGCCCTGCATCGGGCATATTCAGGGCCTTGAGGGCCTCTGCAATGAGTGCCGGTAGCTCTTCTCTACGAAATACCCCCACTACTCGAGCTTGATCTTCCTGTTCGCGGATCTCACCTTCCTCAAAATCGTCCAAGTCCCTGTCCATATCCGCCTCCTCTGACCGCACGTCCTCTGACACCATGGAGTGAGCTAACTGATCTTTACCTGACCTGGCTCTCTTGGCACTGATGCCAGATGCTACCGGCGACAAGGGCGAACTTGGTCTCTTCTGCCCAAGCTCCGTTCCCGAAGTACTTGAAATGGGCCCCCCTTGAGAACCAGTCAAAGTCCTTTGGAGCAGAGCCATAAAGTCTGGCGAAAAAATCGCAGCTAAACTGCCTGCTATAGGCTGCTGTGAGAGCTGAGGCGCTGGAGCCAACGGTGTACTGAGCCCAGGCTCCGGAGCTGGCAGGGAAGAGAGACTTGGTTCCATGAGGCCCTCCAAAACCTCCTGTCCTCTAACTTCTGCATCAGCCACTGCGTCTCTGGCTTCCAACTCTGGAGCGCAGCCCCTACATACCCCCTCTTGCGACACTGAGCTCCTCTTTGCCCCACATAATAGACAAAGCTGTTTTGAAGGCATGCTGCTTCTACACTCACAGGCAGCCAAGCCCCCCCCCCCCCCCCGCAACAGAAATTTTTTTTTCTTTTTTTTACAACAGTACCTCCAGAATTAGGACCCCTGTCAAACCCTGAAGAAAGGAATTAAAAACAAAGCCCCTGGGCTGAGATAGGTAGCGCCAAAGCCCCTGGGCTGAGATAGGCAGCGCCAAAGCCCCAAAGATGGAAACGGCGATCTTCCCGTCTTCCACACACGCGGGCAGGCCTGTTCCGACAAAACGCCGTCTCCCGCCGAAAGTGCTGCCGCAAGGGCCGACTCAGTGCGCTATCACCCGCAACTGTCCTTTTGATGAATTTCCCCTTCTCTTACCTCTGTCTGGTTTATCCGGACTCTTTATTCCTGCCGGTGCTCCGCACCACGAAAAACCAAAAACAGCTGCGAGTGCCTCACTGAGCAGACAGCTATGACAGGCAAATTCTTCTGCACTCGCTGCGCTCTGAAGCAAGCCGGCTCCTATCCCTTCAACACGGACAGGTAACCGATTGCATATCCCCTCCCTCGGAGTCACCGAGACCCCCGTCCCGACTCCTGACCGCCCCTCTGAGCAATGAAAGGGAGGGGGGGGGGGAGCAGAGGATCTCAGGGCAACACCAGAAAGACGCTCACCCAGCCACTGCCGGTAGAGAAAATATAAAAACCCTCAGATTTAGCAATCTAACTCCTCTTCTACCTTTACTTAATCGTTCCTCAAGTGAGCCCCTAGACCCCCGTGCTCACTACTCCTCTAGCTGCTTTGGAGACTGATAAACTGAGGTGAAAAGGCGGTGCCAGCCCTTATATACTGGTGACATCACAGCACTGACATTTCTCAGTCTCCAAAGCTGCTAGATGAGGTTGACAACCCCAGAGATTCCGGGACTAGACTGGAGGGACGATCAGGAACTCATATATTCTCCATAAACTAAAACAGTAAAAATCGCTCCTACAAAAATCAGCCATCTTAGTGGTTCTAGCACCTGAAAAATCCTAAAAGTAACTCCTCTCCAGTTCAGACTTGCTCTGCATAGCCAGTTGACAGAATAAGGGAGGATAAAGAAGCCCTCCCGACACAGGGAGACCACAGCTATAATTTTGTTAGATTAACAGGAAAGCCTGAAGCTGTCAGAGACCCAAGAAATCTGAAGGCCATTTAGTAGTCATCTCTGAAGGGAATACATGGGAATGCTCCTGACAGGCCCGGGACAATTAAAAATCTCGCTCTCGTCACAGTTACCTCTATCCTGATTTTTCCAAATAGATAGTATCAAGTCTCTGACCTCTTTCTGATGGAGAAAAAAGACAACAAACCTGTGGTTGAATTAATCAGTCGAATGCCTTAGATACTATAGCCAACCTTATGGGTGACAGAAAAGCACCCATAAGCAGCATTATACCACTCAGTAACAAACACCCCCAGCATTATGAAAGCAAGTACCCAAAGCTCAAATGTCCATAACACGATGGAAACTAATCCAAGTGAACCAACTCTAATAAGCCTCCCTCCTGAGAAAAGGAAGTCCTAGGGAAAAAAAACTTAACCATTGTTGAAGTAAACTATGAACTAAACCTTAAATTTTGGTTAAGATGAAGTGAACATGATATTAGAGAAGGGAAGAGTGTTCTCAGAACATACTTGCTTTTTTACATCAATGTTCTCCCTAGGAACTTTTGAATGGGTGCACCAACCGGCTGATTTTACTTACTGCCAAGTTAATTTAATCTGATGAATTTACATGGCAAAATAATGAAATAATGAGCAGGAATGGAAAACAAATTTAAGTGATTTTGTAATTAATACTTAAACATAACAATATATGTAAATATTATAAATTAGACAGTGACAAATAAATGCATTGTGTATGGAACTTCATGAAAGATGATTAGTTATGTTGTCTGCTGCCTTCAAACTACCCAGCTGGCAAAGATTTCTGGGGAGAACACTGAAGCATATAACTGTCAAAACCATAGACTTTACATGAAGCTGTTTTTCTGCTGAATATCCCCCTTTCTGGATCGGCCTGCTAGACCAGTCCAGGTCAGTGGGGTTAGGTCAGGGGTCTCAAACTCAAATTGCTTTGAGGGCCAAATGAGAACTTGTAAAGTAACCCGCGGACCGCATAAGATGCGGGGCTTCATTTGCATAAATATTTGCATAATGTTACCATACAAAGCGCAGATGTTAATGATGCACATTTCCCAGAGCTGACATATTCCAGTTAATAAATTCAAAATAGATATTTTTCTACCTTTTGTGCATTTTTTTCAGTTGCAATTGTTCCAGCCACTTTCTTCTGGTTTCTTCGTGTCTTCTGCTAACTCTCCATCGTCTGCTGTCCATTTGTCCTTTCTTCTCTCTTCTAGTTTTTTTTTCCATTCTCTCTCTACATCTGCTTTAACATACTAATCTTTCTCCTTTTGCTCCTTCCTCATTCCTATTTCATCCACTCAAATTTTACCCCTCCATCCTCAATCCCCACTTACTCTCCCAATACCCGGCCAATTGTAGATTTTTCTTCCCTCCCATACAAAATATTTTTCCCCTCTCCCAACCCCATCCCATTCTAATCCTCCCCCAACATCAGCTCCCTTCTAGTTCCAGCACCACCCAGCATCCGCTCCCTTCTAGTCCCCGCATCCGCCCATTTCCAGTCCTATCCTAGCCCCACCATCAGCCCATTTCCTGTCCTAGCTCCCCCCCACTAAGCCCATTTCCAGTCCTAGCAACTCCCCCAGTCCATTACCATTTCTAGCCCCCCCCATAGCCCATTACCAGTCCTAAGCCCCCCAACAGCCCACTTCCAGTCCTAACCCTCCCATCACCCCATTTTCATTCTTAGCCCCCCATAGCCAATTACCAGTCCTAAGCCCCCCAACAGCCCACTTCCAGTCCTAACCTTCCATCACCCCATTTTCATTCTTAGCCCCCCCATAGCCCATTACCAGTCCTAACCCACCAATCAGCCCACCTCCAGCCCTAACCCCCATCTGCCCATTTCCAGTCCTAGCCCCCACCATAGCCCATTACCAGTCCAAACCCCCCTTCTGCCTTTAGCCCTCTTCCTGTCATAACCCCCCATTACCCCATTTCAGTCTTAGCCCCTCCATAGCTCATTACCAGTCCTAACTCCCCCCCATCAGCCCACCTCCAGTCCTTCCTAACCCCCATCAGCCCATTTCCAGTCCTAACCCCCCCCATCAGCCCAAGTAAATAAAATAAAATAAAAAAACATCCTGACTTCTGCTGCTGCTGCTGCCGCCGTGGCAGCGGCAGAATCAACTGTCAATTTAAAAAAAAAACCTGGCTTCTGCTGCTGCAGCCGTGGCAGCGGCAGAATCAGCTGTCCCGCGGCCCCTTCCCCTCTGCCCGGAAGAGCCCTGAGTCTGCTCCATCAGCGGCGGGCTTTTCAAGCCGCGAAGAGAGTATTTCCCTCTCGCGCGGCTTAAGCATATTAACTTTTCAAGCCGCGCGAGAGGGAAATACTCTCTTCGCGGCTTGAAAAGCCCGCCGCTGATGGAGCAGACTCAGGGCTCTTCCGGGCAGAGGGGAAGGGGCCGCGGGACAGCTGATTCTGCCGCTGCCACGGCTGCAGCAGCAGAAGCCAGGTTTTTTTTTTAAAATTGACAGTTAATTCTGCCGCTGCCACGGCGGCAGCGGCAGCAGCAGAAGCCACGGGGTTTTTTTGTTTCCCTCCGTCGCGGGTTGCACAAAGCTCTCTCGCGGGCCCGCGTGTTTGAGACCCCGGGGTTAGGTCCTCCTGCCAGCAGATGGAAACGGAGGAATAACCAGATAATTCCAGCAACATTACTGGCACTAGTACTGGTTCAGCTAGAGGGTCCTCTTCAGTATTTCTCTGTCTCCAGCAGATGGTGATTGCTGGAATGGTGCAGTTTCCAAGATCAAGTGGACAGCTTCTAGATAGCAGTCCTATGGGGGCGCTTTTCCAATTGAGCTTGGTGAGCAGATGTCTCCAGGGCATATCTGTGAATACCCTGCTTGAGTTTCCTGCCAGGGAAGGGGAAAGCCATGCTCCCTATCATTTGTGGATGACTGGTTGAGCTTTTTGGCCGAAAGCCGATGAGTTGCCTCTGGCTCTTCACAGCCTTCTTTGTTTTTTTTATTTCCATATTTTTCTTCATTTTGCTCTCTAGTTCTTGCTCCTCTGCCCCCCCCCCCCCCACCTCCTTTCCTAGTTTTTCCTCGCTGGTCCTTTAAGGTTCAAATTAAACAAGAAAAAAAAAAAAGACGACACAAAACACACCCAGACAGAGAATTAAGGGCAGCTTTATGGAGTGCTACAGCCTGCTCCAGGGCAGTGTCTGTGAGGGCTGTTTTCCTTTCAACCCAAAGCCTGTCAGGTTGGTCCTGATTTCTGTAGCCTATCTCCGGGATAAGTGTCAGCAACACCCTCCTTCTGCACCTGTCATTTCGGGCAGTAGTGAGGCTTGCCTTTGGGGGTGGGGGTTGGACCTCTTGTTCCTTGCACTGGTGCGTTGGGAGAGGACTGCGAAGTGCAGACTATTCTCATATCAGGCTTGCCAGTGTTGCTCCAGAAGTCTGATGCCATGTGCTCTCAGCAGAGCAGCAGCTTGAGCCCTTCTTGTCCACAGCTCTCTCAGGCGGCTTCGGTGCTGCATGCCTACCCATAAGTGCTGTTTTGCTTGTGGCAAATGTTGAGCAGTCATTGCACAAGACATGGGTGACTCTTATGCAGCAGATCTCAGCGACACAATGAGGGGAGTCTTCAGCGGCTTTGACTGCATCTCCTTTGATGTTTGGCCTTGCTCGCTGCACTTCTCCTCGCTGGCCTGCAGACAGTTTATTGATGGGACCAGTCACCATTTTACCTGCAGAGGTTTCCAGATCCCTTCTGATCCCCCCCACCTTATGCCTGGTCAGGGGAGTGGGGGAGGATCTGGTGGTTTCTGGCTTCCATTTCGGTCCTATTTCTGGAGAATTTTTTAAGTTACTGCACCAAACATGGTGCTGGTGACAGGCCTCCCCCGTTTTGCAGGGAGCCTCCATTAACTCCTTGGAGCAAGCGGAACTGTGGCTCCTACGATCTTTTATATGGGACCCCACCACCAGTAAAATGCTTCTGCATTGGAAGAATCACTGGGACTTTCACTTGACCTCGAGGTCTAGCACTTGACCCAGACGAAAGCTCAGAAGCAGCGTCCTCTATCTCTCCTCAGTGACCAGGAAGGAGTCCAATGATGAATTCTCAAGATCCATATTCTAGCCTTGAAGAGGATGAACTGTTACCCTGAGGCGGCAGTGGAGGATTCTCTAGTTGTGCATCTTTTTAGACAGAATGAGCTGTCAGTTCTGATTGCACAAGATGCATTTTGGACTTCAGCTAATGGAGGAACCAGTCGCTGCGTATGGTCTTGGCAGAGAGGGATTCTCCTGACTCTCCCATGAGTAAGCTCTATACCTTCCACAAGCAGATACTGATACCTCGCTGTGTTTTCCCGAAGGTGGATGCGCTAGAGGCAGCGGTCACTAAGCGTACTATCCCAGAAGAGAGCAGTACAGCTCTCAGGGATCAGTAAGACTGCGGGTGGAGGCTGTGTTGAAGATGGCCTTCTCAACCTCTTTACTTAGCTTTCCAGCAGTGGTTTGTGGAAGTATGGCAGCATATGCATTTCTTCAATGGATTCAGTTGCTGCCAAAAGACTCTTCCACCCATCTGGAATCAGTTGTGGCCTTTTTGAATGATGTTTTGTATAACCTTATCCACTTTTCCTTAAAACATATTGCAATGGCTGCAGTGGCTCAGCAGTAGCTATAGATCTGGCACTGAGCCACAGACATGGCTTCTAAGGCTTAGCTAGCCAAGCTTCCCTTTTAAGGAGAGACTTGTTAAGCAAGCACTTAGAGAAGTTGGTAAGGAACTTGGGAGAGACCTAAGCCACAACGGTTTCTAGAGGATAAGCTAGAAGTTCATTTAAGCAGCTTTGGTATGTCCCACTTATATGGACTGGCTAGCAGGATGATATCCAGAATAACACAACCTAGAAAATAATAACCTGCGTTCTTAAATAATTCAATACCCAAAAAAAGAAAAAAGTTTTTGTCGGAATGGTCAGCTAGGTGAAAAGGAAATTTCCTCTCACTATCGTGACCTCTCCATTTTAATAAGAGAAGGACTCTTTTTTTTTGTTTGTTTGTTTTGTAATTGACAACATTTGTACTTAGCTATATATCCAACGAAGGCTGTTTCAAAACATCACTGACGGCAGTACTGCAAACGACGACGTGTCACATTTCAGGGTTTGCACATTTCTCCCCCTGCTTCAGGTCTAAACACTGCTGTTCGACGAGAATTCAGCCATACCAAGCATTATTGAAGGACCGCGGTTTTTATACCCAGGAAACACCAACATTTACTCAGCTGTTTCAACCGTCTATTCAACGGGTTTTTAAATGAAGAGCCAATCAGAACAGACAAGGGAGGAGCCACCAACCAGACTACTACCTTCTGATCGACAGGCTACATAATATCCAAAATTGAATTGAAATCTGAAATTTAGGAAACAGTGTGCCACTCCAGCTGCATATTAAGCCCCCTCGGGTAGACCGTATCCAGTCTATAAATCCACTTTTGCTCCAGATTCTGTAAAGACTGAACACGATCCCCTCCTCGAGGATTCAAAGGTACAAAGTCCAGCGCTCGCCACTGAAGTATTTCAAAAGTATGTGTCATGCGAAGACAATGATCTACCAACGGGGCCGACAAAGTTTTTGTGCGAAGTCTAGACAAAGTTTTTGTGCGAAGTCTAGAGGCACGTTCTCCCAGACGAAGTTTGAGAGATCTTGATGTTCGACCCACATAATACAAACCACATGGGCATATAATCAGGTACACCACAAATGCTGAAACACAGCTAGTATGCCAGCGAGCTGTATGAACCTTCATAGTGTGGCTATCAAGCCATGTCAAACCCAAAATTGTAGTTGAACAAAAATTACAGGAATCACATGCAAAATGACCAGCATATTCATGAAAGGCAGGAGGGTGATCAATAGATACCGTAGTCTTAACTAAAAGATCACGCAGATTAGCCTTTTCGAGAATAAGCTATCTGTAGTGGTTTCCTAAAACAAGTATGAAGCCCTAAAATAGGCCAATATTTATGAAACAGCCTTGTGACCGCTTAAGTACCTCCCATATAAGGAAGTATACCTGTAATTTTGCCATCCACTGTTTCTGATGACAATGCCCGAAATTGAGGTTCAATAAGCCATTGTGGGTAAAACGGGCACGTATATACG
Organism: Ichthyophis bannanicus; assembly: GCA_033557465.1. NCBI lineage: Eukaryota > Metazoa > Chordata > Amphibia > Gymnophiona > Ichthyophiidae > Ichthyophis > Ichthyophis bannanicus. The sequence goes on along the minus strand of CM066035.1, from coordinate 139,938,667 downwards.
CTGATTTAATTACCTTACTTGGATAGCCTCTAGACAACAGGCGAAGACTTAAATCTTTTGCATTAGTTTTAAAATCCGACAATCGGGTACAATTACGCCTGAGGTGCAAAAATTGACCGAATGGCAAACCTTTCTTCAGTGCTGGAGGATGAAAACTGTCATAACGTAACAGAGTATTACGTTGAACCGGCTTACGATACAATGATGTCAAAAAGCCAGTTGTCGACAATTCAATAGTAATATCTAAGAATTGGATTTTTCGAGACTCAACTTGTGCTGTGAATTTATAGATTGGATACGGTCTACCCGAGGGGGCTCAATATGCAGTTGGAGTGGCACACTGTTTCCTAAATTTCAGATTTCAATTCAATTTTGGATATTATGTAGCCTGTCGATCAGAAGGTAGTAGTCTGGTTGGTGGCTCCTCCCTTGTCTGTTCTGATTGGCTCTTCATTTAAAAACCCGTTGAATAGATGGTTGAAACAGCTGAGTAAATGTTGGTGTTTCCTGGGTATAAAAACCGCGGGTCCTTCAATAATGCTTGGTATGGCTGAATTCTCGTCGAACAGCAGTGTTTAGACCTGAAGCAAGGGGAGAAATGTGTAGACCCCGAAACGTGACACGTCGTTGTTTGGAGTACTGCCGTCAGTGATGTTTTGAAACAGCCATCGTTGGATATATAGCTAAGTACAAACGTTGTCAAGAAAAACAAAAAAAGTCTCTCTCTCATTAAAATGGAGAGGTCACGATAGTGAGAGGAAATTTCCTTTTCACCTAGCTGACCATTCCGACAAAAAAATTTCCTTTTTTTGGGTACTGAATTATTTCAGAACGCGGGTTATTATTTTCTAGGTTGTGTTATTCTGGTTGACATGTTTTAACCTAGTTGGGGGTATTATTCTTTTGTGATTATTTAGCAGGATGATATGGAAGATGACATTTTATTTACCCAATAATCCAGTCCTTGAGTCCTGGGATTTGTTATGATCAACTCTGATCTGAGCTGCTACGATCTGATATGTTCTGGTCTGACCTGATTGATCTGGTCTGAGCGGTTATGATCTGCTATGTTCTGGTCTGCTCTGATCTGGTTGGAGTTGATACAATCTGCTCTGATCTGTGCTGATCAGCTCCTCCTCAGTAGTTTCTCTTTTCTTAAACTGCCAACAGTATATATTTATCTCCATGAACAAGCAGGAATGTAGTCATCACATATGGGTATCGTCGGTACCGACGGAGTCTGAGCTTTTGGGAGCATCCCACAACGCCTGCGTGCTGTCTTCTCGCCTTTCCCAACTGCCTCTCTCCAGTTCTTCTTTTTCCGCGGAGCCAGCAGGTCATGTTCCTGTCACCGCAGAAGAATTTCTTTATTACTTTTTGTGGTTGCGTCTGCCTCCCCGACGCTCTACCGGTACCGCCGGTCTTTCTTTTCTATTTAAAAAAAAACCAAAATATATATATATATATTGATTGATTGATTGATTGATTGATTGTCGTGAGGGCATCCCCTGATAGATAGATATATATATATTGTCGTGAGGGCATCCCCTGGTGACCATTCGAAGTATGGGCATGCTCCACGATAGAAATTATTTAGGGAGCGTGATGAAATGTAAGGTCCACGAATGGCAAATAGTCTTACTTATTTCCAGCTTCCTATGAGAGCTCAATAATCAAACCAAGTGTAGGGAAAACAAGGCTTTATTCCCCGTCTGTGCAAGAGTTCAAATAAGACATTGAGAAATCAAAAGAATGTCCTTTGTTTCAAAAGGTACCAGTATTAACAAGCTGACTAATTGTTAAACTCCACAATTAGTGCAAGGGTTAATCAGAGGAATTCACTTCATTCCAACACAATAAGAATTAAACAAACTTCTTCTCAGTTATACAGTGGCTACAGATTCTAGGCTCGTGGCCATGCACAAACCACAATCCATTTCTTCTGGTGGAGGAATGGGAACAGCATTTATATATTCAATTTCCATGGATTCTGCTCCACTACATTCATCATCAGAGTAGTCACTGTCCCTGTCTGCTACAGGTCTACGTGAAGTGTCTCTAGGCTCTTGCCTAAAATAAGACTGTTTTAAGTTCTCTGGGAATTTTCTGAAACCACCCTGGTTTCTTCTTCCTTACAAACTGAGTATTTGTTTTAGCATTGCCTCTAGGAGTTAAGCATTCAGTATCATGAATAAAGCTTTCATACCTGGAGCCTCTGTGGTTTGAATCCATGGAGCTTTCTCTCCCAGAAACGTTTCTCCTGCAACAGGATCTCTGCCGACAAGCTCTAGGCAGGGCTGTGCTTTCTGGCAGCTTGCTAAAACCTGGTGTGGATTCAACTTTATGCTTCGGTAAGAACTTAGCTTTGTCAGAAACTGCTTTTCCTTTGGTGCCTGGTAAAACTTGACTGCAGGCTTTCCTCCAAACCTATCTCTCTGGTTCTGTGGATACGTCTCTATGCTTTTGAATCAGGAACGTTGTTGGAACAGGGAGTGGCACACTCTCTAGCCTTAGTGCTTTCTCCAGCAGACTCCATCTGAACAGCTGCTCGCTTAGCCTGGCCCTTCTGAACTCCACCTTTGTGAACTCTGTTCCTTTGGGCTTGCTCAGGTAGGATTCTTTCTCCGTCCTTCTCCTTCTCTTAGAGCTGCTCCTTCCCTCAGAGCTGTTCCTTCTCTCTGTCCTCTCCTTTGAGGTGTTCCTCTCAGTAGAGATGTTCCTCCTTTCTGGATCCGGTTCCAGTTCTGCCCTTCCTCTGGAGCTGTTCCTCTCAATAGAGGTGTTGTCCTCAATAGAGGTGTTCCTCCTCTCAATAGAGGTGTTCCTCCTTTGCTAGCATTCAGCTTCTGCTTATAAAGGAATCTTTCCTTTGAAACTCCCGGGCTCATTCCCAGGTGCAAGTCATTAGCTCTCTTAGGCTCATTAGCTCCTGCATGATCACTCCTGCCCCCTCTAGCTGTGCCTTGAGGTAACTGCACATCTAGATTTCTCTGAGAAACAGGGTTTCTTTTCAGGTTTGCATCTTTATTGATACCCACTTCATGACAATATATAGGTATATATATATATTTTTTTCCCCTTTTCTTCAGATGCACCCGCCTTTTTGGGCCTTAGGCCCAAAATCTTTCCTGAACATGGAAAAACCTGCCTCAGGTTTTAAAAAGTGCCCAAAATGTGGCGGTACCATTTCCGTCACCGACACCCATGAATGGTGTTTAAAATGTTTAAAATGTTTAGGTCCTGACTACTCCACCACAGATTGTGTGTCCTGTGCTATGATGTCTAAAAGAGGTCGACAGAACCGAGCTGCTAAGCTCAGTACCCTGTTTCCCTCTGATGCGGCTTCCGTGGCATCAACGTCTTCCAGGGCTTCTTCTTCTTCCCGTGGATCTCAGGTAACTAAACATAAATCCAGCCGGTCTTCGAAGGGTAGATCTCCTTCTAAGCATCGAGATGCCTCTGGCGTTGCCCTCGAGGATTCTGCACTGGCAAAATTACCCCGGCGGGAGGCTTCGGCTTACAAAGCATCATCATCGGGGTTCCAGGATGTTCGATGGCTCGGCCTCGACAGATCTCCTGGTGCCATGCTCTGGGGTACCGGCGGTTTCCACCGGTACCGACTTCCAGGCATTGGCAGCTTCTATGGACCAGAGAATTCTGTCCATAGAACACAGTCTAGTGGCTTTCCTTGTGGCATCGATGCCCTTCGTACCGCGACAGACAACTCCACCGGTACTGGCACTGGCATCGGTACCATCGACATCGGCATCGGTGTCTGCTATGCCGGTACCCTGTCCTCCGATGCACGCCGGTACCAATTCCCCGATACCGGTTATTCCCGATACCGATCTTCCTCGGTACGGGTATCGGGCTCTGCAGGAGCATCCGGACAATACTTTGATTCCTCAGAAGAATCTGAGGACTCTGAAAGTTCTGTCGATACAGCGATGCTTCTTCCATAGCAGTTCTCCTCCCCTAAACGCAGGATGTCTCCTCCAGAGGACGTGTCTTTCCAAGACATCATCAGAGAGGTGGCTCTGGGCCTGTCCATCACTGTGGCCCCTGAGAGAGCCAAGGGCCAAGGAGTTGGATATTTTACAATATCCCAAAACTCCTAAGGAGGCAGCTACCCTACCCATTCATGAGATTCTATATGATCTCATGTTGAGGATGTGGGAAACACCTCTTACCACCTCTCCTCATTCTCGTAGGTTAGATACTATGTATCGTGTCCCTCCTTGTCCTGGCTTTCATAAAACTCAGCTTCCTCACCGCTCTATTGTGGTGGAATCTGCTATGAGAAGGATTAGAAGTGCAAAAAGACATGCCTCTAATCCTCCAGGACGTAAATGCAAAACTCTGGATGCTTTTGGACGTAGAGTCTTTCAAGCTTCCATGCTTGCTGCAAGAATCAATTCCTATAGTCTCTACATGGGAATGTTCCTAAAGGAAGTTACTGATCATCTACAGACTTTAAGTCCTTTCATCTCTGAGGATAAAAGGCAGGAGTTTCTCACTTGGCTCAAACATGCCCAAGTTGTCTCTAAATTCTCCAACCGTGCAGCCTTCAACTGCTTTGAATGTATAAGCAGAACCTCGGCTATTGCCATCAGTGCACGTAGAATTGCTTGGCTCCAAGCATCTGATTTAGAGCTCTGGGTACAAGATAAATTGGGAAATATCCCTTGTACTGGTGAGAACCTGTTTGGTACAGATTGGCAAGAAAAAGTCAATGAAATGGATGCTGAAAATTCCACTTTGGATAGACTATCCAAGTCTACTGCTGATCCTGTTAGGAAAACGTTGTTCAAGAGAACACCTTTTTCTAAAAAGAAAAAATGTTATCCCGCTTATGGTCAGCAGGCATCTTCTACAGGTCAGTTTTCAACCAAACATCAGCAACCACCCAAACAGAAGAAAGCAAAGGCTGCTAGGCCTCAACCGGCCCAGCAGCCTCAGCCTCCTCAGGGCCTTTGACTTTCAGCTAGAGAACTTAGCCTTTCTGGCTCTGGAAGGACCAGAACCGTCCACCATTCCAGGAAGGTTATGTCATTTTGCTCCCAGATGGGGGAAAACAACAGCAGAGCATTGGACACTCTCCATCATAAAAGAGGGATACAAACTTCATTTTTCAAGCATGCCCCCTCCCACAATAGTGAAGCAGTTCAATTCTCCGACCTCTCTCATCGACCTGTTAAGTCAGGAGGTTACCATCTTTCTTGCCCAAGAGGCAAAAGAAGAAGTGCATCTTCATCAAGAGGGCACAGGATTCTATTCCCCTTATTTTCTTATTCCAAAGAAAACAGGGGGACACAGACCTATCTTAGATCTCAGAGAATTGAACAAATTCCTTGTCAAAGAGAAGTTCAAAATGATTTCTCTCGGAGCTCTGCTTCTATACCTTCAGAGTCAGGATTGGCTTTGTTCTCTAGATCTCAAGGATGCGTACACCCATGTTCTCATCCATCCAACCCACAGAAGGTTCCTTCGGTTCCTATTTCAAGGAAAGCACTACCAATACAGGGTGCTTCCTTTTGGTCTGGCCTCTGCACCAAGGGTGTTCACGAAATGCATGGATGTGGTCGCAGCATTTCTACGCACTCTGGGAATATTCGTCTTCCCTTACTTGGACGACTGGCTCATTCGAGCTCCAGCACAGTCAGAGGCCAAGACTTCTCTATCCTGCACAATGCGTATCCTTCAGTATTTAGGGCTGGTAATTACAACTGGATAGTTACGCAAGAACTGTAATGAAATACAATGCAGTCAGGAAAGATTGATAGAATTCTGCAAGACCAATGATCAATAAACATCCCAAAATCCAGTCTAACTCCTACTCAGTCTCTAGAGTTCATAGGAGCCTTGCTGGATACCACAAGGACAAGGGCCTATCTTCCCCAGGCCCGTTGCCTTCGCTTGGTGCAATTAGCTTCTCAAGCAGTGCTAAAGCCCTTTTTAACTGCTCGAGAAATGTTACAGTTACTAGGCCACATGGCATCCACCGTGCATGTGGTACCATATGCTCACCTTCACATGAGGGCAGCTCAGTGGACTTTATCCACCCAATGGACCCAGACATCAGGTTGCCTGTCAGACAAAATAGCAAACACAAGTCGCCTCATTTTGTCTCTCCAGTGATGGAAGTCCACTCAAAACCTGTTGCTGGGGTCCCCCTTTCAGCAACCCCTGCCCCAAGCAACTCTTACAACAGATGCTTCTCCAATAGGTTGGGGAGCTCATCTGCAAGACCTCTCCACCCAAGGCACCTGGACTCCACAAGAGAGTTGTCTACATATCAGTCTCTTGGAGCTCAGAACAATCTTCCTTGCTCTGCGAGTATTCCACACCCTGCTCAGCTACAAGACAGTCCTTATTCATACGGACAATCAAGTAGCCATGTTCTACATGAACAAGCAGGGGGGGGGGAACAGGCTCTCTGTCGCTTTGCAATGAAGCTTTGCGACTGTGGGCCCTCGCCAGAGAGCATCAGATTCATCTTCTGGCAGTGTATCTTCCAGGCGTTCAAAACTCTTGGGCAGACAGACTCATTCGAGTTCTCCTTCCACACGAGTGGTCTCTGCATGCAGACAAGGTGGCCAGGATTTTTCAACTTTGGGGAACCCCGGACATAGACCTCTTTGCAAGTCTGTGGAATGCCAAACTTCCCCGGTTCGGTTCCTTTACTCCGGCTCAGGGAGCTCAGGCAAAGGATGCTTTCCTCCTTCACTGGGGTCAAAACTTCCTGTATGCCTTTCCACCCATTCCCCTAATTCCCAAAACCCTTTTTAAGCTTCAGAGAGATAGAGGCCACATGATTCTCATAGCACCACATTGGCCACGGCAAGTGTGGTACCCTCTGCTTCTACATCTCTCTCAAGCTCCCTCCCTGGAGTTAGGGTCTGCTCCAAATCTCCTATCTCAGGAGAACGGAATGTTATGGCATCCCAATCCCCAGTCTCTGCATCTCAGGGCTTGGTTGCTGAAGGCCTAGATCTCCAAGATCTTCATCTTTCTCAGCAAGTGAAAGATGTTCTTTATGCTTCCAGAAAACCTTCCACTAGACGTTCTTATGCTTTCAAGTGGAAGAGGTTTACTATTTGGTGTTCTGAAAAGGGACTTAACCCCCTTGCCATACTAATGGAATCTTTGCTGGAGTATCTCCTCCATTTGTCTAATGCAGGCCTTAAAACAAATTCAGTAAGAGTCCATTTGAGTGCTATTGCAGCTTCCCTTAAGCCTCTAAATGGACAACCTATTTCCTCTCATCCTCTTATAGCAAGATTTATGAGAGGCCTCCTTCTAACTAAGCCTCCCATTAGACTGCCTCTGGTGGCATGGGACTTGAACCTGGTTCTTAGTCAGCTCATGAAGCCGCCCTTTGAACCTTTGGCTACCACCTCCTTGAAATTTCTTTCTTGGAAGGTTATCTTTCTCATTGCAATCACATCAACACACTGCATTAGTGAATTGCAAGCACTAGTAGCTAATCCACCTTACACAAGGTTCCATCATGACAAGGTAGTCCTTAGGACTCATCCACACTTTATGCCTAAAGTGGTCTCGCCTTTTCACCTCAACCAAGAAGTCTACCTACCTGTCTTTTTTCCAGGACCTCATGCATCAAATGCAGAGAGGAATCTTCATACCTTGGATTGTAAAAGAGCTCTAGCTTTTTACTTAAAAAGAACAAAGCAGCATAGAAAGTCCTCTCAACTCTTTGTTGCTTTTGATCCTTCTCATTTCGGACTTCCAGTCTCCAAGAGAACACTATCTAACTGGATTGCTCAGTGTATTACTTTCGCCTATCAGAGTAAGAACCTTTCTCTGGAGGACCATGTCACAGCTCACAATGTGAGAGCCATGGCAGCCTCAATGGCTCATCTAAACTCTGTGTCTATTGACGACATCTGTCGAGCAGCCACTTGGGCCTTGGTTCATACCTTCACAGCCCATTACTGCTTGGACAAGGACTCCAGCCGGGATGCCTTGTTTGGTCAGGCTGTTCTCAAACACCTGTTCCATACCTAATCAACTCCTACCCACCATCCCTGGTAGGATGCCAGAGATCCATAGGAGGAAGTGGAGCCCTTTTCAGGGACACACAACTTCTGGGGTATCTCTCCCTGGCACCTAAAGCTAGGGAGTCCCCATATGTGATGACTACATTCCTGCTTGTTCCTGGAGATAGCATAGTTACTCACCTGTAACAGGTGATCTCCAGGAACAGCAGGAATTTAGTCCTCACAACCCACCCACCTCCCCTAGGAGTTGTATCTCTCTATCTCTTTCCTTTCCCTCTCTCTCTCTTTGTCTCAGCTTTAAAAATCTACTGGAGAGAGGCAGTTGGAAAAGGCGGGAAGGCAGCACGCAGGCGCTGTGGGATGCTCCCAAAAGCTTTCTGATTGGACGCTGGGGAGCGTTCCCGCACAGGCTCCATTGGTACCGACTATACCCATATGTGAGGACTAAATTCCTGCTGTTCCCGGAGATCACCTGTTACAGGTGAGTAACTATGCTTTCTCTTCAGCCTCCCCATGGCAATTTCTCTCTCCAATCCTCCTCTCTGTTCTACCCAGTTCCTCTCCACAAGTCTCTTTCCCTTTCAGTACCACCCCTCCCCCCCCATGTCCTCTTCAATCATATTTCTCTGTTTTACCAGTTCACTCTATGCTCTCTGTGAACCATCTCATCCATAATCCACTATCCTGGGCTGTAATTATCAATCTTTCATCCTTATGTTTCAGTTTGCCTCTCCTTAACCACTCATGTTCTGGTTTGATTGACAAATTGCTCTTGGAGTAATGCTTTGTATTTCAAACTATATGTATTTGCCACTTGTTCCTCATTTGCTGATCTCAGTCTTTAAAGAGTTATCTTGTTTTGAAAATTCTGTTGCTTCCTTCCCTATATATACTGGTAGATTCTCATCCATTCCTTCTGCTGGATGGAATGCCTGTCCAAGTTCGAAAATGAAGACAGATTCTGGTTGTTTATTTTCATACTGCAACATTTTTGTGCTTTCGGGACTGTTGATACTGTTAAATAGGCCTAGAGGCCTATGATGGTTGGTCTATATTTATAATCAAGTTTTATGAGGCTTATTCCCCCTTTGTCTCTAGGGATGTACAGTCTCAGCATACAATGATACTTATAAACCACCTTCTGGGCATGGAGGAGTTTTCTTGTTCATACATCCAGTTTTTCAAGATATTTCAGAAGCCAGTTCCAAAGCAAAACGAGAAAGAGTAGTTACTCACCTGTAACAGGTGTTCTCCAGGAGCAGCAGGAATCAGTCCTCACTGATGGGTGATGTCGGCGCCGACGGAGCCCTCGTGGAGCAATTTCCCCAGCTTTCGAAGAAAGCCTTTGGGAATTGCAGCGCGCATGAGCGGTCCCCTTCCCGCCCAAGGGTGCCATCTTGCTCAGTCTGATGACATAGTGAAAAGACAGCAAAAAAGTTAGCAAAAACAATGGATAAGAATGACTGCAACTCCAAGGGGAGGAGGGAGGGTTGTGAGGACTAATTCCTGCTGCTCCTGGAGAACACCTGTTACAGGTGAGTAACTACTCTTTCTCCAGGACCAAGCAGGAAGTCAGTCCTCACTGATGGGACTCCCAAGCTTAAGGCTACCGGAGACCTCAAGCAGAAAAATGAGCTCCCTCTAGCTCAGCAGTACAGAAGGAATCTTCTCTGAATACGCTCCCGGCCAGTAGCCCAACACCAGGGCCGGAGGGTAGGAGTTGCCTAAACCTCAAAGAGATTGTGGAGGACTGCCTGTCCGAAAGCACTGTCCCTGCGGGACTCCCTCTCCAGGCAGTAATGAGCCGCAAAAGTCTGGCTGGAAGACCAAGTAGCGACCCGGCAGATGTCTGCCAATGGAACAGAGCGGAGATGAGCCACTGACGCAGCCTTCGCCCTGACACGGTGAGCCGTGACTCGACTCTCTAAGGAGAGGCCGGCTGCCCCATAAGCCCAGGCGATACAGTCAGCTACCCAGATGGACAAAGTACACTTGGAGACAGGCACCCCCAACCTATTGGGGTCAAAAGAAACGAAAAGCTGAACAGCCTTTCTATGCTCCCGCGTACGGTCAAGGTAGAAGGATAAGGCCCTCCTACAGTCCAGGGTATGCAGAACTGTCTCAGCCCGGCTGGTATGCGGCCTGGGAAAGAAGGTTGGAAGAACCACCTCTTGGTTGAGATGAAAAGGGGAAACCACTTTTGGAAGAAACTTTGGGTGAGTCCGTAAGACCACCCTATTCTTGTAGAACCTAGTGTAAGGGGGCTCCGACACTAGGGCCTGTAGTTCACTAATGCGCCTAGCAGAGGTAAGGGCTACCAAGAAGAGAGTTTTCCAAGAAAGGAAACGAAGAGGGCAGGTAGCCATAGGTTCAAAAGGAGGACAGGTAATCCGCTGCAAGACCACATTGAGATCCCAGTCAGGGGCTGTTGGGCGCAAGGGAGGCTTAAGCAGAAGGAGGCCTCTGAGAAAACGCGCCACCAAGGGGTGTGCGGAAAGAGGCCTGCCGTCCACCGGCGAGTGATGTGCAGAGAGAGCACTGAGGTGGACCCTTACAGAGTTGGACTTGAGGCCGAGATTGGAAAGGTGAAGCAAGTATTGCAGTACCACCGATACCAAGCAGGAGAAGGGGTTCTCAGACTGCTGAGAACACCACACGGAGAAGCGACACCATTTAAGGGCGTAAGACTTCCGGGTGGATGGTCGCCTAGACGCTAGGACGACATCTTCCACCTCCGGAGGGAGGAGTAGCGGAGCTAGGACTACCCTTTCAGCAGCCAGGCCATCAGGTGAAGGGCCCGGAGGTTGGGGTGCAGGAGAGTGCCTTGATCCTGAGTCAGGAGATCGGGCTGAAACCCCAGAGGAAGAGGAGTGTCCACTGCCAGTTGTAGCAGGAGTGGGAACCAGGGCTGTCTCGGCCACCTGGGCGCTACCAGGATTACCGAGGCCCTGTCCCGGAGAACCTTGAAAAGCGTCCGGGACATGAGTGGCGTGGGAAGAAAGGCATACAGTAGGCACGTGGATCAAGTTGTACACGTTCCATTTCATTCTTGACCACCTCCAACTTCCCTTGGTTCATGCTTCGTACGTTCCATGTTCCAATGTGTAAGACATCTTTACAGCTTCTGACTCTCATTTCATGCGCAGCTACATCAGCAGTCAGACTTCCCGAGGGCTTTGATCCAACCACATCATAAATGCTGGCTTTACTCTGAAAAGTCTTCAGCTCTTCCCCAGTAGCTAGTTGAGTGCCTTCCGACCTGGGAGTCTCATCTTCCAGCACCATAGCACAATTTGTTTTGTTGTAACTATCCATTGGGTTTTCATGGCAAGATACAGAAGTAGATTGCCGGGCCTTCCTTCCGCGCAGTTTAAGTTTGGTGTTGTTGCCGTTGTCACAGAAATGTGATCCTCCGCCGTCAACACTATCCCATTCTGCTGCTGCCCAGAACTGAAATGGACTGGCATCGGGCACTTTGCATCAGATGATCACATGGTCTACTATGCTGGAAATGAAAGACAAAGAAGAAATGGTGTTGCATTTATAATAAAGAAGAAACTTGCAAGAACTGTAATGAAATACAATGCAGTCAGCGAACGCTTAATCTCTATTCGTCTACGAGGATTGCCTATCAACACAACTATAATTCAAGTATATGCCCCAACAACAGCTGCAGAAGAGAATGAAATTGAAGAGTTCTATGAACAAGTACAAGCTGAAATTGACAGAACATGCAAACAGGATATCCTGATAGTCATGGGTGACTGGAACGCAAAAGTTGGCAACAAAGAAGAAGGCAAAGTAGTTGGAAAATATGGACTTGGCAACAGAAATGAAGCTGGAGAAAGATTGATAGAATTCTGCAAGACCAATGATCTATTCATCTCAAACACCTTCTTCCAGCAACACAAGCGACGACTGTACACATGGACTTCACCCAATGGATTGTATAAAAATCAAATTGACTACATCTGTGGAAGTCAACAATGGAAAAGCTCTGTAACATCAACAAAGACAAAACCTGGAGCTGACTGTGGTACAGATCATCAACTACTAGTATGCAAACTCAAGCTAAAGTTGAAAAAGAGCAAACCACTCATGAATGCACCAAAATATGACCTTGAGAATATACCACTGGAATTTAAAGACTGCCTGCAAAATCGATTTGCTGCTTTAGATACAAATGACAGAGCTCCGGAAGAGTTATGGAATGACATCAAGAAGGTTGTGCTGGAAGAAAGCGAGAAGTCTCTACAAAAGGTGAAAAAGCAAAAACGGCCAAAATGGATGACGGAAGAAACTCTGAAAATTGCCCAGAAACGCAGAGAAGCTAAAGCCAAAGGAGAAAGAAAGACAATCGCAGAACTCAACAGAGAATTCCAACGTGCAGCAAGACAGGACAAGGAAAAGTACTACAATGACACTTGCAAGGAAATAGAAGCAGAAACTATTAGAGGAAGAACAAGATCGGCTTTCCTAAAGCTGCGAGAGTTAAAGAAAAAGTTCCAGCCCCGAATTGGAATGTTACAAGATGCTCAAGGTTCTATGTTGAATGATACTGAGAAGATCAAGAAAAGGTGGAAGGAATATACAGAGTTTTTATATGATAAAGATCAAGTGGACCAACAGCCGTTTCAACCTATACCTTATGATCAGGAACCATTGGTGATGAAAGAAGAAGTTGAAGCAGCATTGAAAGCCTTATCAAAGAACAAAGCACCAGGCATTGATAGCATTCCCATAGAAGTATTGCAGCAATCTGATGCAGCTGTTACCGTACTTACAAGGCTCTGCCAAGAAATATGGAAGACAACATCATGGCCAACTGACTGGAAAAGATCTGTGTTTATACCAATACTAAAGAAAGGTGATCCAACTGACTGTGGAAATTGTCGCACAATCGCTCTGATCCCACATGCCAGCAAGATTCTACTGAAGATTATTCAAAAGAGACTACAGCCATACCTAGAACAAGAACTACCTGAAGTGCAAGCAGGGTTCAGGAAAGGGCGAGGAACGAGAGACATCATTGCGGATGTGAGATGGATCCTTGAAAAGACTAAAGAATACCAAAAGGATATCTATTTGTGCTTTATCGACTATAGCAAGGCTTTTGACTGTGTAAACCATGAGAAACTCTGGGCCACATTAAGAAGCATGGGTATACCAGAACACCTGATCGTTCTCTTGCGTAATCTGTACATTGATCAAGAAGCAACAGTTCGAACGGAACAAGGACAAACAGAATGGTTTAAAATAAGCAAAGGTGTAAGACAAGGCTGCATACTTTCCCCCTACCTGTTTAATTTATATGCAGAACAAATCATCAGAGAAGCAGGACTGTATGAAGACAACAGAGGTGTGAAGATTGGTGGAAGACTCATCAACAACCTTCGCTATGCTGATGATACCACATTACTGGCTGAAAGCGAAGATGATCTGAAACATTTGCTTCTCACAATCAAAGAACATAGTCTCAAAATGGGCCTGCACCTTAATGTAAAGAAGACAAAGATCATGACAACTGGCATAATCAACAGGTTCATCGTTGAAGGAGAAGAAATTGAAATTGTGAACAACTTTAACCTACTTGGATCAACTATCAATAAAGAAGCAACAAGCAGTCAAGAAATCAGACGACGCATTGCTCTTGGCAGAATGGCTATGAAAGACCTAGATAAGATTCTCAAGAGCAGAGATGTGTCTCTCCATACAAAGATTCGACTTGTTCAAACCATGGTATTTTCAATAACATCATATGGATGTGAAAGCTGGACAGTGAAAAAGACAGACAGGAAGAAAATTGATGCCTTTGAATTATGGTGCTGGCGGCGAATACTGTGTATACCATGGACTGCCCGAAGAACAAACCAGTCGGTACTAGAGGAGATCAAACCTAAGCTTTCTTTAGAAGCTCAGATGACAAGACTTCGGCTTTCATACTTCGGACACATCATGCGAAGAGAGAGATCATTAGAGAAAGACATCATGCTTGGCAAGATAGAAGGTCAACGCAAAAGAGGAAGGCCAGCAATGAGATGGATCGCTACAATAACAGCAGCTACGGGTACCAGTCTGTCGTCAATGAGCCGCCTGACTGAAGACCGAACACAATTTAGGATAGCTATCCAGAGGGTCGCCATGAGTCGACTCCGACTCGACGGCACTTAACAACAACAGGCACGTGGACCACGGAATGAGGAAAGCATCTGCCACTACTCTGAACGGGTGCGGGTGCCTGGAGCAGAACCTGGGAAGTTGCCGGTTCAGAGGACTGGCAAAAAGATCCATGGTGGGGAGGCCCCACCGTAGGAAGATCCGCTGAACAACCAACGGGTCTAACCTCCACTCGTGTGGCTGCAGAATCCTGCTCAGTTTGTCGGCTAGGTAATTTTCCTGTCCTGGCAGGTAAACCGCTTTGAGGAGGATGCCATGGTCGACTGCCCAAGAGCACAGTCTCCGAACCTCCTGACATAGGAGGAGGGAGCCGGTGCCCCCCTGTTTGTTGACATAGAACATGGCAACTTGATTGTCCGTCTGGACTAGTACAGACTGATGAGAGGTGAGGTGAGAGAAGGTCCGTAGAGCTAGGCGGATCGCCCTGAGCTCCAGGAAGTTTATCTGCTGAGCAGCCTCCCAAGGGGTCCAAAGGCCTTGAGTACATGTCCCCTGGCAATGTGCTCCCCATCCCAAGAGAGAGGCATCTGACGTCAGCACTTGGGAAGGCGGAGGAGACTGAAAAGTCATGCCGAGTATCAGATTGGGCAGATGAAGCCACCATTTCAGAGAGGAGACCAGGCGGTCGGAGATCTGTACTAAGTCCGCAAGGCTCCCTGTGGCTTGATGCCATTGAGTGCGAAGGCTCCACTGAGCAGGCCTCATATGTAGACGGGTATTCGGTGTGACATGGACCGTGGAAGCCATATGGCCGAGCAGCTGCAGGAATTGCCTGGCCGAGACCAGGGAAGTGCTGTGAAATCTGCTGGCCAGAGCTCTGAGCCGGTTGGCCCGTTCCAGAGGCAAGAAGGCACGAGCTTGCAGAGTGTCCAACTGTGCTCCTATGAATTCTAGATCCTGAGAGGGGAGCAAAGTGGACTTTGCGAAGTTTATGACAAACCCCAAGTGCTGAAGCAGAGCCACAGTGCGATGAGTGGCCTGAGTGACTTCCAGGGAAGACTGTGCTCTGATGAGCCAGTCGTCCAGGTAGGGAAAGACAGAGGCCTTGAAGCCTCAGGAAGGCTGCCACCACTGCCAGGCATTTGGTGAACACCCTGGGAGCGGAGGACAGGCCAAAGGGCAGTACCCTGTACTGATAATGATTTCCTGCCACAACAAATCGTAGATATTGTCTGTGGTCCGGATGGATAAGGATGTGAGTATAAGCATCCTTTAGATCCAAGGAGCATAGCCAATCTCCCTGCTGGAGGTAGGGCAGCAGGATTCCAAGGGTAAGCATCTTGAACTTTTCCCTTTGCAGGAACTTGTTGAGGTTGCGCAAGTCTAGGATGGGTCTGAGGCCTCCTGTTCTTTTTGGTATCAGAAAGTACCTGGAATAAAAGCCGTGACCTCTCAGGTGGTGGGGCACCGGTTCCACAGCCTGTTCCTGAAGAAGACTTGCCAACTCCTGAAGGAGTAAGTCCCTGTGCAGAGGGGGTCGTGGAGGCTCCCCTGGAAAGTAGGAGGGAGGTACTTGGTGAAAAGGCAAAAGGTAGCCCTCTTGAACTACCTGAAGCACCCAGGTATCTGATGTTACGGCTGACCACCTCTGGGCAAAGTGGGCCAGCCGGCCTCCCGTGCTGAGAGAAGCCAGCGGGGGGGCGAAGAGGCTATGCTTACGGAGTCAAAAACCCCCACCCTGCTGAGCAGGGGCCGGTGTAGTGGGCTTGGGGGCCTTCTGCCTACGGGACCCATTACCCTGTCCCTTAGCCTGCTGACCCTGATGGGGAGCTGCTGAGGCTTGATATTGTGGGTGGTGTTGTTTATAGGCAGACACCTTCCTCGGGTAAAAGGGCTTTTTCCCCGAGCCCTTCCTCTTCTGTGAAGGGGCAGAGGTCTTTCTGGACAGGCGAGTCCTGGTTAGAGTCTCGGTCTCGAGTTGTGCAGCCTTTTCAGCCATGGGCTTGCCAAAGAGGTTTTCACCTCTGCAGGGGACATCGACCAACTTGTCCTGCACCCATGGCTCGAGGTCGGATGACTGAAGCCAAGCCTGTCGGCGGGCACCGATGCCTGCCCCGGCTACTCGAGCCGATGCTTCGAAGCCATCGTAGGCTGCTCGAGAAATAAACTTCGAGCACTCTCGAATACCAGTGGACAAGGCCTGGAACCTCTGCAAAGGTTCCTCGGAGAGACCAGCAGAGAACCCGGCAATTTCCTTTGCCAGGTCTCGGAGATACATGCCCATGTAGAGCTGGTATGTCTGGACTTGACAAGCAAGCATAGAGCCCTGGAAGCACTTCCTACCGAGGGCATCCAGGTTCCGGGCCTCCTTGCCGGGAGGCACCGAGGAGTGCATCTTTTGACTCTTGAGTCGATGCATAGCCGATTCCACCACCATGGAATGGTGCGGTAGTTGTGCCTTCTGGAACATGGGGCTCTTGCGGACTCGAAACATGGAATCGACCTGCTTGCTTAACACCGGCGTCGACGCCAGGTTCTCCCACATGCGGAAGAGAAGTCTTTCCAGCATCGGAGGAACCGGTACAGTAAAGGCCTCCTTCGGGGGAGAGTCATACTGGAGGGCCTCGAGCTCTTCGGCTCGAGGCTCCTCCTCGGGATCCGCGGGGAAGGCCGAAGCCTTGGCCATATCCCTCACGAAGTCCGAGAACCGGGTATCCTCCGGGGGGGACCGTCTCCGAGGCTCAGACTCGGGCGAGTCGGAGAGGACGCACCGAGTCTGAAAAGAACCGGGTGACTCGTCCTCCTCCGTGTCCCAGCCCGACTCCTCCGTGAAGGAATCGAGCGGCTCCGTGTGGGCGGCCGCCGAGGACCTCCGCCCCGACGCCGAGCTCGGCGTCAAAGACCTCGGTCCCGAACGGGAGGCCGAGGGAGACCGTGGCCGAGGATCGACTCGAACCCGCATGGACGTCGACGTCCCGGTGGTCGGGGCAGATGCAACGGCGAGGCCAGCGATCAATGCCCGCTGCTGGTCCATGAAGGCAGCGAAACTGCTCTCCAAGGCCGTCAACTTGAGTCCAAGCTCAGGAGACCCAGCAGCCCCCGACTCGGGCCCCGACGGCGTCTGGCCCGATGTCGGCTCCTTCGGAGGCGAGTCCACGAGGACTACAGTACTCACGTGTCCAGGAGACTCCACTTCGAGACGAGGATGCTTCGAAGGCCTCTCCGACTCCGAGGACCCAGGGCGGCTATCGGGGCTATGCGACCTGGCCCTCGAGGAACCAGGAGCGTCCTCCGATGCCGCCCTCGCGGGTTTCTTCTTCCGACGATGTTCCCGGGCGGGAGACCCCCGCTCAGAGGAGCTCCGACGACGCTCGGGGCCGGAGTCACGAGACGTCGAAGCCTCTGACGAGGTCTGGGCCCGGCCGGACGCAGAGTCAGAGAAGATTCGCTCCTTTTGAGACTGCCGACTCCTCAATGCCTTCGAGGACATTTTGTTACACGGACCACAAATCATCGGGTCATGATTGGGTCCGCGGCAGCGGAGGCAGCAGTCGTGTGTGTCGGTAAGAGACATAAGCCTCGTACACCGATCACGATCACACTTTTTAAACCCGCTGGCAGCCATCGGGGGAAAAAGGGCCCCTGCGAGGTCAAAAGACCGTGCTGCCAGAGAAAAAGAAAAAAGTGGCGGGAACGCCAGTCACGAAGGACAAAAACCGAAAAATAGTGAACGGACTCGACACCGGAGTATCGAGGCCGGGCGGGAAAAGGACACGGCGTTGAACCGAGAAAACCAGAAAGAAAAAAATCAACTTTTTCAGCGGTGATCAAACTACGTCTGTAGGGCTCCGTGGAAAAAAGAAGACTGAGCAAGATGGCACCTTTGGGCAGGAAGGGGACCGCGCATGCGCGCTGCAATTCCCAAAGGCTTTCTTCGAAAGCTGGGGAAATTGCTCCGCGAGGGCTCCGTCGGCGCCGACATCACCCATCAGTGAGGACTGACTTCCTGCTTGGTCCTGGAGAATACGGGAATGAATTGCAAGCTGGTTGATAGCTTGTATCTTATTCTTTGATGTTATTGCGCTTTTCAATATCAGCTTCAATCTCCTGTAATATTTTGCTGGTCTTTTCTCTAAGTACTTTATGCTGGATTGTTGCTTTTTCCTTTACTCCAAGATATTTATATACACCTTCCTGTTCAATTTCCTTTATGGCACAGTCAGAGAAATGTTTTCAGTGGTCCTCAATTTTCCAAGAAAGATGGTGTTAGCACATTTTCCAGACCAAAAGTCATCCTGTTATCTGAAAAGTGTTTTACTAGATTGAGCTGTTCTGTTAGATGCAGGGCTGGTGCAAGGATATGAGGCAGCCTAGGCGAGTCCTCAATCTTGCTGCCCTCCCCCGGTTTCCACTCCGGTTCCTATTGCTACCTCTGTCACCCTCTCCGGGACCTGCAGCAGCAACAATGTCCTTTAAACTGCAACACAGCACGTAATGTATCTCTCCAGCGCAGCTTTGTAGTTCCTGGCCTATATGACCTGCCACTTCTGCCCCCTCAGACACAGACTTCTTGTTTGCATTGGGGTGCATCTTTAAAGTAAAGCTCCTTAGAGGTGAGGTCAGCCACCTTTTTCTTATTAGCTGCATTTTGGTTGCCTCCCTTTGAGAGACCCCCTATAATAGTCTCATGAATCATGAGTCTACAAACACCAGATTAGGAACTACTATGCTAGTCTATTACAGGATTCGTAAGGCTCTTATATAAGAAATTTGTGAATAGCAGTATTTAATGGTCAACAATGCTAGCACTGACTCTGCTTTACCTGTGGCAAGCATTTTAATCACAATATGAATGATACTGAATATTTGGCTTAATTTTTATTAGGATCATGTAGAAAATTCTTGGAGTTCCTATGACTTTTCTTGCTGAGCCAAGCATGAGTATAACAAATGGACAGTTTAAAAAAAAAAAAAAAAAAAAGACTGCACAATAAGATAAATGTTTTGGGGTTTTTTTAGCACTTTACTAGTACAAAATACTGTAGCTGCCACATGAATATATGTGAAGTAGTTAATAATAGGCTAGATAAAAAGAAGAAAGCACAGCATTACTTATGCCACAGACAAAACAAATTGAGAATGGTTCCCTTTAAATATGAATATGTCGAAAAAAAAGAAAAAAGGTTAAGATTTGTGAATCACCTCTCTTATGCCTGTTACACCCACTGTGAAATGTAGGATAACAGGGATGTACAAGGCAAAAAATTCTGGCTTGTTTTCAGGTTATTTTCAGACTTTTCCCAAAATATTTGGACATTTAAGTTTGCTAAACCTTTTGTTAAATTCTAACGCAGGTTAAAAATGTTTTTATTAACATGTGCACACTGACTTCACACATATTAATTCATATTAAACACAATAAAAAAATAAGCACATGCAAAACTGAAGTCACACTAATGAGTTGTACATCCTTATAAAATATTCCTTTTTTGATCAATCATTAAAACATTCATAAAGCTACATTAAGACATCTCAAAATAGGACAATATTTATACCTGTTTTTGTCTGTCTGCAGCGATTCTAATTCTCATAGCTTTTTCCTGAGGATGAAGCAGAATTGACCTTCCTGCTACAACAGTACTGTCAGCCAATTGTGGAGGCTCTAAAGAAAAAATAAAAATTCACACAAATTCATGAAGTTTAGAAAACAGATTGTGACTATCAAACTGTTGTAAACCAAGAGTCAATGTGTATTTACTTTTGTAGCATTGCTAAAAGTTAGATAAATAGAAAAACAAACAGTTACAGAATGGATACAACAACAGCTATGGACGCCACTCTTAACAATTTGCCACCTGACAGAAGACCGAATACAGTTCAGAATAACTATCCAGAGGGTCGCCATGAGTTGGCACAGACTCGACAGCACTTAATACAGAATGCACAGAACTCAAAAAGTAGTAAGGCAGACTTTACTTCTGTTGCTCACTGCCCTACATCTGTACATAATTTTTTTAAATGATAGTGCCTCATTTAAGAGTCACAGAATGACATGCCAAACTCCTAACATTTGTTCTATTGAGATTTGTGTCCCCATGAACTTTTAAAAATTGTTCATTAGGTTTTCATTTAGCAGCCAAAAAATGAATTTTAAACGTACGATACCTGCTAATTTCCTTTCCTTGCATTCTGCTAGACCAGTCCAGAAAAATGAGTTATGCCCCCCTGCCAGCAGAAGGACATTGGGGGGGGGGGGGGGGAGAGCTTAAAGTTGACTTCATTCCCCTTATTGGGAGCTACCTCCAGTTCTTCAGTATACTTATGTCAAAAGATAAGTACCCCAAGCTAAACCCATTGAAAACAAAACTGTTTTATATCAACAAAACAAAACCTATTTCTTTGGTCATATGTACAGACATCTGCAGCCTGCCTGTTGCCTACACTCAGAATCAAACTCCTGAACCAAACAATATGGATTCTTGTTACAGAAGCATCTGGTGTGTTCCTGTACCTCAGCCCTGCTGATGTCTCCAAGTTACCTGTCAAATGTACGAGTATATGTGCATGGACAAAAAAGTCTATTGTTCCCTGCCTTGTCTAGAGAACTTGATTTCTAGGCTTTTCCAATTTGCAGACTGCTCCTACTGGCCTTGAGAGCTTGCAGTATTGTATGGGACAGCATACCATCTTCTCCTGCATTTTGTTTTCTCACCATAAACTCTACTGTACATGAGATCACTTTGCGATAGCTGCCTTCTGATTTGCTCAGACACCCAGCAGTATTTCATGCCAACCAATTGACAAAGTATGATAAGGATTCAGCACAAGGAAAGCGTAGTTACTCACCTGTAACAGATGTTCTCCAGGAGCAGCAGGAATCAGTCCTCACATATGGGTGACGTCAGCGCCGACAGAGCCCTTGTGCGGAGCATTTCCCCAGCTTTCAAAGAAAACCTTTGGGAATGCAGCACGCATGTGCGGTCCCCTTCCCATCCAAGGGTGCATCTTGCTCAGTCTGATGGTATAGCTAAAAGACAGCAAAATAATCAAAATGAAGGAAATGACTGCAACTCCAGGGGAGGAGGGAGGGTCGTGAGGACTGGAGGAGTGGCCTAGTGATTGGGGCAATGTACTTCAGGCCGGAAGGTCGGGGGTTCAAATCCCACTAGAGGACAGCAACCTTGGGCCGGAAGGACTGAGGTTTCTAGTCCCACAGGTGCTCCTTGTGGTCTTGGGCAAGCCACTTAACCCTCCATTGCCCATGTTCCCTGTAAAATAGTTATCTCCAAGTTATAATGCCCTGTTCAATGTAATGTTCAATATAATGTTCCATGTAAACCGCACTGATGTCAAATAGCGCGGTATATAAGAGAAATAAATAAATAAAAATAAATAAATAAATAAAATAAGATTCCTGCTGCTCCTGGAGAAAGCATAGTTACTCACCTGTAACAGGTGATCTCCAGGAACAGCAGGAATTTAGTTTTCACATATGGGTATCGTCGGTACCGACGGAGCCTGCGTGGGAACGCTCCCCAGCATCCAATTAGAAAGCTTTTGGGAGCATCCCACAGCACCTGCATGCTGCCTTCCCACCTTCCCCAACTGCCTCTCTCCAGTTGAGTTTAAAGCTGAGACAAAAAGAGAGCGAGGGAAAGAGAACGAGACAGATAGAGAGATACAACTCCTAGGGGAGGTGGGTGGGTTGTGAAGACTAAATTCCTGCTGTTCCCGGAGATCACCTGTTACAGGTGAGTAACTATGCTATCTCCAGAAACAAGCAGAAATGTAGTCTTCACATATGGGGACTCCCTAGCTTTAGATGCCAGGGAGAGACCAAGAAGTTGTGTGTCCCTGAGAAAGGGCTCCACTTCCACCCATGGATCTCTGGCATCCAACCAGGGATGGCGGGTAGGAGTTGATTAGGTATGGAACAGGTGTTGGAGAACAGCCTGACCAAACAAGGCATCCCGGCGGGAGTCCTTGTCCAAGCAATAATGGGCTGTGAAGGTATGAACCGAGGCCCAAGTGGCTGCTCGACAGATGTCGTCGCTAGACAAAGAGTGCAGATGAGCCATTGAAGCTGCCATGGCTCTCACATTGTCAGCTGTGACGTGGCCCTCCAGAGGAAGGTTCTTACTCTGATAGGCAAAGGAAATACACTGTGCAATCCAGCTAGACAGTGTTCTCTTGGAGACTGGAAGTCCCAAGTGAGAAGGATCAAAAGCAACAAAGAGCTGAGAGGACTTTCTATGTTGCAGTGTTCTTTGCAAGTAAAAGGCTAAAGCTCTTTTACAGTCCAAAGTATGAAGATTCCTTTCTGCATTTGATGCCTGAGGCCTTGGAAAGAACACAGGCAGGTAGACCGCTTGGTTAAGATGAAAAGGCGAGACCACCTTTGGCATAAAGTGTGGATGAGTCCTAAGGACTACCTTGTCATGATGGAACCTTGGATAAGGAGGATCAGCCACTAGTGCCTGCAATTCACTGATGCGACGTGCTGATGTGATTGCAATGAGAAAGATAACTTTCCAAGAAAGGAATTTCAATGAAGTAGTAGCTAAGGGTTCGAAAGGTGGCTTCATGAGCTGACCAAGAACCAGGTTTAAGTCCCATGCCACCGGTGGTGGCCTAATGGGAGGCTTAGTAAGAAGGTAGCCCCTCATAAATCTTGTATAAGAGGATGGGAGGAAATAGGTTGTCCATTTAGAGGCTTGAAAGAAGCTGCAATAGCACTCAAATGGACTCTTACTGAGTTAGTCTTAAGTCCTGCATTGGATAAATGAAGGAGATACTCCAGTAATGATTCCAGGGGTATCGCAAGGGGGTTAAGACCCTTCTTCGAGCACCATATGGTAAACCTCTTCCACTTAAAAGCATAAGAGTGTCTTGTGGAAGGTTTCCTGGAAGTATGAAGGGCATCCTTTACTTGCTGAGAGAGATTAAGATCATGAAGATCTAGGCCTTCAGCAACCAAGCTCTGAGATGCAGAGACTGGGGATTGGGATGCCATAACATTCCGTCCTCCTGTGACAGGAGATCTGGAGCAGATCCTAACTCCAGGGAGGGAGCTTGAGAGAGATGTAGAAGCAGAGGGTACCACACTTGCCGAGGCCAATGTGGAGCTATGAGAATCATACACCCTCTGTCTCTCTGAAGCTTGAACAGGGTTTTGGGAATTAGGGGAATGGGTGGGAAAGGCATAAATATACTAGACCTTGTATTTGCCCCGCAGACAGCCTGCGACCCATCCCAGGACCCCGTGATGTCTATATCTACAGTACCCTGGGTCAGACCACAAACTCATCATCTTCCAGATTCCTACACACGAAGGCCAACCAAAGAGCAACAGAGTCCCAACCAGCACCACGAGACTGCCTGCACAAAGTTTCCGACCGTTCAGTAAAGAACTTATCTTGTCTGAAATGCACATGCTCTTTAACGAGACCACCCTAAACCTTGAAGATCTGATCACTCGTTGGAACAGTAGTCTCAGCGCAATCGCCCTACAACCACCACTTAACATGCTCCCAAGGAAAAGAGCTACCGCTCCATGGTACAAGGCGGAACTAAGATCATCACTCATCCATCTATGGAAGCTTGAGAGACGCTGGCGTCGGTCACATTCCATTGGAGACCAGAAGGCATACAACCTTCAGCTAACTGTCCACCGCAAAGCGATCACAGAGAAGATGAAACAGTACCATACAGACAACTTAAAGAGATCGCTAAACAAACCTCATGATCTGTTCAACCTAGTCAAGACTCTAAGGAACCAGCCCCCGAGCACCAATGTGAAATCCACCCGCAGGAATATGCTATTTACTTACAATCCAAACTAACCCAGACAAATAAATCATCATCAGTAGCCACCTCCACAGAGCAAGAAGGTACAATCTCTCTATCTTCATTCTCTATCCCAGACAAGAAGCTCATCGAAGACACCATCATGACTCTCAATACCACTACTGTGCAAACTGATCCTTGCCCAGCCTTCTGGATAAAGGAATTGCGCAGAGACTTCAGTACACTAACAAACAGGATAATGAACCTATCCTTCACAACAGGTTCATTCCCCTCTGCCCTCAAGCACACGTCTATTAGACCTCTGCTAAAAAATAGCAAACTAGACCCTCAAAAGGTAGACTCTTACAGACCTATATCCAGTATACCTTTTACTTGCTAAGATAATCGAAAAAGAGGTGCAAAGACAAATACAGGACCACATCGATAATGCTGCCCCACTAGACCCCTGCCAACATGGATTCAGGGAGTACCATGGAGTTGAAACACTCCTCACCACCCTCCTCAGTAATATAATTACCGGTATTGACAACATCTGTCAAGGGTTTGTACTCATCTTTTTAGACATTGCAGCAGCTTTCGACTCTGTAAGCCATGAGTTCCTCCTAGGGCGGTTAAAAGAGAAAGGCATCTGCGGATCAGCACTGGAATGGTGCAGATCATATTTGTCCGGAAGATGGCAGCACGTGCGATCCGGTGGGTCATCATCAGAACCGTTCCATCAGGGCCAGGGAGTTCCACAAGATTACTCCCTTTCTGCCTTGATGTTCAACATATACATGCAGCCCATTTGTAAAATCATCCAATCTTTCAATATCGACTGTATGATATACGCTGATGATGTCCTGCTCTATATGCCATTCTCTACAGAGCAGATGGACCTCTCCCCATTGACTACTTGTTTCAACGCAATATCTGACTGGCTCCTGTCCCAAAACCTCCGAATTCAATATAAGAAGACCGAGGTGCTCTTCATTACAAAGAACCCAAATTTTAACCCACCACAATACTTGAATGTGAAAGATGCTGATCTTCAAGCAAAATCCACAATACGATATCTCGGTGTCACACTAGATCAACGCCTAGACATGAAGGCACACATAGGTAACACAGTTAGAGCAATCTACTACAAGATCCGTTCACTCAGACATCTACGCACCTTGCTTGAACCAGATGATTTCCGGACAATCTACCAGGCGCAGATCATACCTCACTTTGATTACGCCAATGCCATATTACAAGGACTCCCACAATCCACCTTGAACCCTCTACAGCAGCTTGCAATGAATGCTGCAGCGAGGGTTCTCCATGGGTCATCTAGGAGCGACCATGTGACACCCCTTCTGAAACAGCTACATTGGCTTCCTATACAGGCCAGGATAGTTTTCAAGACCGTGTTACTGACCTTCAAAGCTATCAATGGGCTCTCCTCCTCCTCACTAACAGACCTCATTCACACCATAGCCCCTAATAGATCAAGAAGATCCACAGCAATAAATACGCTAATAGTCCTGAAGACATTAACAAAATGCACCTCGACAACAGCAAACAGGGCCTTCAGTCTCTATGCTCTAAGATGCTGGAACGCTTTACCACCAAACATTCGGGCCATCACTAACCTAACCCAGTTTAGGAAAGCCCTCAAATACCACCTCTTCCTCAAATACCTCTCTGATAACAAGGAATCAATTCACTCAATCCAATGTATCTACACCAGCATACCTAGTCAGCCAGACTAACACTCTTATCGTGATATCCTTGATTACTGAGACCTATGTCACATATTATTAATGTTACCCATATGTAAATAGGATAAAATATACAAAGTGGGTAACTATGACACCTGTATGTAAATAGTTACCCCATTGTTATCCAAGTTCGCTGTCCTGTTAATTGTAAACTCAGACCTGCTATGTTTTGAGAGTTTTTGTTCCATGTAAACCGCGCTGATAATGAAAAGCGCGGTATAGAAGAGAAATAAATAAAATAAAATAATAAATAAATAAAGGAAGCTTGCCCCCAGTGAAGGAGGAAAGCATCCCTGGCCTGAGAGCCCTGAGCCAGAATTCTGGAACAGAACCAGGGAAGTTTGGCATTCAACGGACTTGCAAAGAGGTCTATGTCTGGGGTCCCCCAAATTTGAAAAATCTTGGCCACCTGGTCTGCATGTAGAGACCATTCGTGTGGAAGCAGAACTCGACTGAGTCTGTCTGCCCAAGAGTTTTCTATGCTTGGAAGATACATTGCCAGGAGATGAATCTGATGCTCTCTGGCGAGGGCCCATAGTCGCAAAGTTTCGTTGCAAAGCAACAGAGAGCCTGTTCCCCCCTGCTTGTTGACGTAGAACATGGCTACTTGATTGTCTGTATGAATGAGGACTGTCTTGTAGCTGAGCAGAGTGTGGAACACTCGAAGAGCAAGGAAGATTTTTCTCTGAGCTGTAAGAGATTGATATGTAGATGAGTCTCCTGTGGAGTCCAAGTGCCTTGGGTGAAGAGGTCTTGCAGATGAGCTCCCCAACCCATTGGTGAAGCATCTGGTTGTGAGAGTTGCCTGGGGTAAAGGTTGTTGAAATGGGGACCCCAGCAACAGGTTCTGAGTGGACTGCCACCATTGGAGAGACAAAATAAGGTGATTTCTGTTTGCTATTTTGTCTGACAGGCACCCTGATGTCTGGGTCCATTGAGCGCATAAAGTCCACTGGGCTGCTCTCATATGGAGGCGAGCATAGGGAACCACATGCACTGTCGATGCCATGTGGCCTAGTAGTTGTAACATTTCTCGGGCAGTGAGATGAGGTTGTAGCACTGCTTGAGAAGCTAACTGCATCATGCGAAGGCAACGGGCCTGAGGAAGATAGGCCCTTGCTTTTCTGGTATCCAGCAAAGCTCCTATGAACTCCAGGGACTGAGTGGGAGTTAGACTGGATTTTGGGATGTTTATGACCAGATCCAAATACTGGAGGATATGCATTGTGCAAGATAGAGAAATCCTGGCCTCTGACTCTGATGGGGCTCGAATGAGCCAGTCGTCTAAGTAGGGGAAGACGAATATTCCCAGAGTGCGGAGAAATGCGGCTACCACAGCCATGCACTTCGTAAATACTCTTGGTGCTGAGGCCAGGCCGAAAGGAAGCACCCTGTATTGGTAGTGCTTTCCTTGAAAAAGGAACCGAAGGAACTTTCTGTGAGTTGGATGGATGAGAACATGAGTGTATGCATCCTTGAGATCTAGAGAACAAAGCCAATCCTGACTCTGAAGGTATGGCAGCAGAGTTCCCAGAGAAACCATTTTGAATTTCTCTTTGAACAGGAATTTGTTCAATTCTCTGGAGGTCTAAAATAGGTCTGTGTCCCCCTGTTTTCTTTGGGATAAGGAAATAGGGGGAGTAAAGCACAGTTACTTACCTGTAACAGGTGATCTCTGGGAACAGCAGGAATTAGTCCTCACATATGGGTACGTCGGTACCGACGGAGCCCGCACGGGAAAGCTCCCCAGCTTCCCAGAAGGAAAGCTTTTGGGGCCTCCCACTGCGCATGCGCGCTGCCTTCCCGCCTTCCTGACCAACTCTCCTCAGTTCGAGTTTAAAGCTGAGACAATAGAGAGAGGAAAGGAAAGAGAGAGAGAGATACAACTCCTAGGGGAGGTGGGTGGGTTGTGAGGACTAATTCCTGCTGTTCCCAGAGATCACGTGTTACAGGTAAGTAACTGTGCTATCTCCAGGAACAAGCAGGAATAAGTCCTCACATATGGGGACTCCCTAGCTGAGATGCCCGGGAGATCCCCCTGAAGGGTATGAGACCCTGAAAGGTTCCTCATCTTCCTATGGATCTCAGGCATCCATTCAGGGAAGGTGGGCTGGAGTTGTTCAAGAATGGAACAGGTGTCTGAGGACAGCCTGACCAAACAAGGCATCCCGGCGGGAGTCCTTGTCCAAACAGTAATGGGCTGTAAAGGTATGAACCGAGGCCCAGGTGGCTGCTCGACAGATCTGGTCAATGGACACAGAGTTTAGATGAGCCATAGCTCTCACATTGTGAGCAGTGACATGGCCCTCCAGAGAAAGGTTCTTACTCTAGTAAGCAAAAGAGATACACTGAGCAATCCAATTGGACAGTGTTCTTTTGGAGACTGGAAGTCCTAAATGAGAAGGATCAAAAGCAACAAAGAGCTGAGAAGACTTTCGATGTTGCTGTGTCCTGTGGAGGTAAAAGGCAAGAGCTCTTTTACAATCTAGAGTATGAAGGTTCCTCTCTGCACTGGATGCATGAGGAGCTGGAAAAAAGACAGGTAAATATACCTCTTGATTAAGATGAAAAGGGGAGACCACTTTAGGCATAAAGTGGGGATTGGTCCTAAGGACCACCTTATCATGATGGAACCTTGTATAAGGTGGATTAGCCACTAGAGCTTGCAGTTCACTGATACGGCGAGCTGAGGTGACTGCAATAAGGAGAATAACCTTCCAGGAAAGAAATTTCAAGGAGGTAGTGGCTAAGGGTTCAAAGGGTGGCTTCATAAGCTGACCAAGAACCAAGTTTAAGTCCCATGCCACCGGAGGAGGTCGAATGGGAAGTTTAGTTAAGGTTAGGCCTCTCATGAATCTTGCAATAAGAGGATGAGAGGAAACAGGTTGTCCATTGATGGGAAGTGCTAGAGGGTTAAGACCCTGTTGAGCACACCAAATGGAAAATCTTTTCCATTTAAAAGTGTAAGAACGCCTAGTGGAAGGTTTCCTAGAGGCATAGAGGATATCCTTCACTTGCTGCGAAAGATTGAAGTGTTGAAGGTCTAGGCTTTCAGTAACCAAGCTCTGAGGTGAAGGGACTTGGGGTTTGGGTGCCACAAAGTCCCCTCCTCCTGAGACAGAAGGTCTGGAGCCGCTCCCAAGTCCAGGGAGGGGGCTTGGGAGAGATGCAGAAGTAGAGGGTACCACACTTGGCGTGGCCAGCGTGGAGCTATGAGGATCATGAACCCTTGATCCATTTGAAGTTTGAACAGAGTCTTGGGAATCAAAGGAATGGGTGGAAAGGCATATAGGAAGTCCTGACCCCAATGAAAGAGGAAGGCATCCTTGGCCTGAACTCCCTGACACGGAATCCTGGAACAGAACCGGGGAAGTTTGGCATTCCACGGACTTGCAAAGAGGTCTATGTCCGGGGTCCCCCATTTCTGGAAGATTCTGAGTATCTGATCCATGTGCAGGGACCATTCGTGTGGAAGCAGAACTCGACTGAGTCTGTCTGCCCAAGAGTTTTGGATTCCTGGAAGATATACTGCCAGGAGATGGATTTGATGCTCTCTGGCGAAGGCCCATAATCTTAGAGCTTCGTTGCAAAGCGACAGAGAGCCAGTCCCTCCTTGTTTGTTTATGTAAAACATGGCTACTTGATTGTCCGTATGAATAAGGACCGTCATGTTGCTGAGGAGGGTATGAAAAACTCTAAGAGCTAGAAAGATTGCTCGAAGTTCCAAGTGGTTGATATGAAGGGTGGTCTCCTGTGGAGACCAAGAGCCCTGAGTGGAGAGATCTTGAAGATGAGCTCCCCAACCTGTTTGGGAGGCATCTGTTGTGAGGGTTGCTTGGGGCAACAATGGTTGAAAGGGGGCCCCCAACAACAGATTTTGAGTGGACATCCACCATTGGAGAGACCAAAAGAGACGTTTGGAGTTTGCTATTTGGTCTGAGAGAGCTCAGGATGCTTGAGTCCACTGGGTGGACAAAGTCCATTGAGCTGCTCTCATATGTAGGCGAGCATAGGGTACCACATGTACTGTGGAGGCCATGTGGCCTAATAGTTGTAGCATCTCCCTGGCAGTCAAGTGGCTTCTGGACTGAGTCTGGGAGGCTAAGTGCACTAGACGTTGGCAACGGGCCTGAGGAAGATAGGCCCTTGCCGTGGTGGTATCCAACCAGGCCCCTATGAATTCCAGGGACTGAGTAGGGGCGAGTTGAGACTTTGGCAGATTGATCACAAGTCCCAGATACTGCAGAATGCGTCTGGTGCGATCCAGGGAAGTCTGAGCCTCGGACTGAGATGGAGCTCGGATGAGCCAGTCGTCCAGGTATGGGAAAACAAAAATTCCCAGGGCTCGTAGAAATGCAGCTACTATTGCCATGCATTTGGTAAATACCCTTGGAGCAGAGGCTAGACCGAAGGGAAGTACTCTGTATTGGAAATGTTTTCCCTGGAACAGAAACCGTAGGAATGTTCTGTGGGATGGATGGATGAGTATATGTGTGTACGCATCCTTGAGATCTAGAGAACAAAGCCAATCCTGACTCTGTAGGTATGGAAGGAGAGTACCTAGAGAAAGCATCTTGAATTTCTCCTTGCATAGGAATTTGTTCAATTCTCTGAGATCTAGAATAGGTCTGTATCCCCCTGTTTTCTTGGGAATAAGAAAATAAGGGGAGTAAAACCCTGACCCCTGTTGAAGAAGAGGAACCTCTTCTATTGCCCTTTGGGCGAGAAGGGTGGTCACCTCCTGACCTAACAGATTCAAGAGAGAAGGGGGAGAATTGGAACATCTCACCATGGTATGGGGAGGAAGGCTGGAGAAATGTAGTTTGTAGCCCTCTCTGATGATAGAGAGGGTCCATTGTTCTGATGTGATTTGCTCCCATCTGGGAGCAAAATGAGTTAACCTTCCTGGAATGGTGAACATAAGAACATAAGAAATGCCATACTGGGTCAGACCGAGGTCCATCAAGCCCAGTATCCTGTTTCCAACAGTGGCCAATCTAGGTCATACGTACCTAGCAGTTTCCCCAAAAGACACAGGTTCTGCAGTGCTTGTACTAGGCCAAGCATTGATATCCTGGGTCCCTTTTTAATAGTGGTTTATGGACCTTTCCTCCAGGAACTTGTCCAAACCTTTTTTAAACCCAGCTATACTAACAGCCCTTACTACATCCTCCGGTAACAGATTCCAGAGTTTGATTACACGTTGAGAGAAGAAATATTTTCTCCTATTTGTCTTAAATAGTTTACCCTGTAGCTTCATTACATGCCCCCTAGTCCTCCTATATTCTGATAGCGTAAACAATTTATCCACGTTTATCCGTTCCACTCCATTCATTAATTTATACACCTCTATCATATCTCCCCTCAGCCGCCTCTTTTCTAGGTTAAAGAGCCCTAACCTTTTTAGCCTCTCTTCATAGGAGTAGCCTTCCATCCCCTTCACCAATTTGGTGGCTCTTCTCTGTACTTTTTCTAATAACTCTATGTCCTTTTTAAGATACGGTGACCAGAATTGCACACAATATTCAAGGTGCGGTCGTACCATGGAGCGATACAGAGGCATTATAATATCCTTTGTTTTATTCTCCATCCCTTTCCTTATGATACCTAGCATTCTATTTGCTTTCTTGGCCGCCGCTGCACACTGGGCGGAGGGTTTTAACATGTTATCCACGATGACTCCTAAATCTTTTTCCTGGGTGGTGGTTTCTAATGTGGAGCCTTGCATCTTGTAACTATAGTGTGGGTTGTTCTTTCCTAGGTGCATAACTTTGCACTTGTCCACATTAAATTTCATCTGCCATTTGGATGCCCAGTCTTCCAATTTATCCAGATCCTCCTGCAGTTTTCCACAATCCTCTTGGGTTTTAACAACTTTAAACAGTTTTGTGTCATCTGCAAATTTGATTACCTCACTAGTTATTCCCTTTTCCAGGTCATTTATGAATATGTCAAAAAGTAGCGGACCCAGTACAGATCCCTGGGGTACTCCACTATTCACCTTTTTCCATTGGGAATATTGGCCATTTAGCCCTACCCTCTGCTTTCTATCTTTTAACCAGTTCCCGATCCACAATAGTACACTGCCTCCTATCCCATGACTTTTTAGCTTCGCCAAAAGTCTCTGATGGGGGACCTTGTCAAAAGCTTTCTGAAAGTCCAGATACACTATATCAACCGACTCACCTTTGTCTACCTGTTTATGCACACCTTCAAAAAAACAGATCAGATTAGTAAGACAAGATCTTCCTTGTCTAAAGCCATGTTGGCTGTCTCCCATTAGGCCATGACTATCTACATGCTGTGTAATTTTGTTCTTTATGATGGCTTCTACCATTTTCCCTGGTACTGACGTCAGGCTCACCGGTCTGTAATTTCCCGGGTCACCCCTGGAACCCTTTTTAAAAATTGGTGTTACGTTGGCGACCCTCCAATCTTCAGGTATTACAGATGATTTTAATGAAAGTTCACAGATTACCAATAACAGGTCTGCAATCTCATATTTCAGTTCTTTCAACACTCTGGGATGTATACCATCCGGTCCAGGTGATTTGCTACTATTCAGTTTATCAAATAGTTGTAATATATCTTCCCGGTGTGTAGCGATATTTCTCTCAATTCCTCTGCAGTATCACCTTTAAATACCACTTCAGTCTTGGGTAACACCCCTACATCTTCCTCAGTAAAGACCGAAGCAAAGAATTCATTCAGTCTCTCTGCTATAGCCTTGTCTCCTCTTACTGCCCCTTTTACCCCTCTATCATCTAATGGTCCAATTGACTCTCTCACAGGCCTTTTGCTACGAATGTACTTGAAAAAGTCTTTATTTCGTGTTTTTGCTTCCGTAGCAAGTTTCTTCTCAAATTCCCGCTTTGCCTGCCTTATCAATGCTTTGCATTTAACTTGCCAGTGCTTGTGCTGTTTCCAGTTTTCATCATTTGGCTCTTTTTTTCCATTTTCTGAAGGTTGCTCTTTTGGCAGCAACAGCCTCTCTGACCTCACCTTTAAACCATGCTGGCAGTTTTTTGGACTTTCTTCCACTTTTCTTAATGCGTGGAATACAGCTGGTCTGGGCTTCGAGGATAGTATTTTTAAATAACACCCAAGCTTGCTGTAAGTCTTTAACCTTTGGAACCGCTCCTTTTAGTTTTTTCCGAACTATATTCCTCATTCTATCATAGTCACCCTTTTGAAAGTTAAAAGGTAGTACTGTGGATTCCTTTACTATCTGTCCTCCACTGATTAAATCAAACATGATCATACTATGATCACTATTGCCAAGTGGTCCCAACACCCTTATTTCTTGCACCAGATCTGGCGTTCCACTAAGGACTAGGTCCAGTATGGCTTCCCCTCTGGTCGGTTCATGAACCAGCTGCTCCAAGAAGCAGTCATTTATTTCATCTAGAAACTTTATCTCTTTAGCTTGTCCTGCTGTGACACTGTCCCAGTCGATACCGGGGTAATTGAAATCACCCATTATTACTACTCTGTTGTGGCTTTTGTTAGCTTCCTTGATTTCTTTGAGCATTTCATCATCCATTTGTTCATTCTGGCCAGGCGGGTCGATAGTATACTCCCACTGCCATCACCTTCCCCTTCATAAATGGAATTTCAATCCATAGAGATTCTACAGCATATTTTGTTCCCTGCAAAACTTTAATCCTTTCTGACTCAATGCCCTCTCTAACATAGAGCGCAACCCCTCCACCAATTTGTTCAGCTCTATCATTACGATATAGTTTGTATCCAGGTATCACAGTGTCCCACTGGTTATCCTCCTTCCACCATGTCACTGAGAGTGCAATCATATCTAACCTCTCATTTAATGCTATATATTCTAATTCTCCCATCTTATTGTTTAGACTTCTAGCATTGGCATACAAGCATTTTAGAGACTGTATTTTATTAATATTAATCTGGCTATTGGTAGGCATGGGTAATTGGGAATCTTTATGCTCTGTCTGCTCCTTACTCAAGGGCATTTGGGCTACTATACTCCCTTTTGGAACCTCACTGCTTTTGGTAGTATCCTTCAAGGATACCTTTGTCCGAACCGTGCGCTCCTGGGTGACTGTCGGCTTTCCCCTATTTTCTAGTTTAAAAGCTTCTCTATCTCTTTTTTAAAGGTTAATGCCAGCAGTCTGGTCCCATCCTGATTAAGGTGAAGCCCATCCCTTCGGAAGAGCCCCCCTTTCCCCAGAATGTTCCCCAGTTCCTAACAAATCCAAAACCCTCATCCTTGCACCATTGTCTCATCCACGCATTGAGACTCCGGAGCTCTGCCTGTCTTTTGGGTCCTGCACGTGGAACAGGAAGCATTTCGGAGAACGCTATCCTGGAAGTTCTGGATTTCAACTTCCTACCTAAAAGCTTAAACTTTGCCTCCAGAACTTCCCTACCACATTTTCCTATGTCATTGGTACCAACATGTACCAAGACAGCAGACTCCCCCCCAGCACTATCTATGATCCTATCTAGGATCTGGATGTTTTAGAGCCAGAAAGGTTAAGTTCTCTAGAGTTGAGTCAAAAACCCTGAGGGGGTTGGGACTGCTGGGCTGTAGCAGCCCCTGCAGGTTTTGCCCTGGCCTGTTTAGGCTGCTGACGCTTAGGAGCAAAGCGAGCTGCAGAAGATTGTTGGCCAGTATTTGTAGCAAATCTGGCCTTCTTATAGAAAGGCTTCTTGAAAGATTTTTTCTTGACAGGGGCAGAGGTAGACTTAGAAAGTCTATCTAAAGCAGCATTTTCTGCATCCATTTGGGTGGTTTTGATTTGCCACTCCTTACCAAACAGATTCTCACCTGTACAGGGCAGATTTCCCAACCCATCCTGGACCCAGGGTTCTAGATCAGAGGCCTGGAGCCAAGCAATTCTGCGAGCCGCTATGGCAATACCTGAGGCTCTGCTAGCACCCTCAAAGGAGTCAAAGGCTGCTCTGTTGGAGAACTTTGAGATATCTTGGGTATGCTTTAGCAAAAGAAGGAACTCCTCCTTTCTATCCTCTGGGATAAAGGGGAGAAAATGGCGTATTTTCAATGCAATCTCCTTCAGAAACATGCCCATATAGAGGCTGTATGAATTGATTCTAGCAATAAGCATACTTGCTTGGAAGATTTTTCTACCAAAAGCATCCAAAGTCCTACATTCTCTCCCTGGAGGAGTAGAAGAGTGTCTTTTGGTACTCTTTATCCTTTTCATAGCTGACTGCACCACAATAGAGTGGTGAGGGAGCTGAGTTTTTTGAAAACCAGGAGAAGGAGGGACACGATACATGGTGTCCAACCGACGAGAATGTGGAGATAGGGTGAGAGGAGTCTCCCATAAGTCCATCATATGTTCTTGAAGAATTTCATGAATGGGCAAGGTGACTGCCTCTTTGGGAACCTTAGAGTATCCTAAAATATCTAATTTTTTTGCTCTAGGTTCTTTTTCAGAGGTTACTGAAATAGAGAGACCTTTAGCCACTTCAAGGATGAAGTCTTGAAAAGACAAATCCTCTGGAGGAGACATTCTCCTCTTTGGAGAAGAGGGCTCTTCAGGTAGAGTTAGGGATACTTCAGCAGAGTGATCTGATGAATTAGAATCATCAGAAGACTCGAAGTATCGTCTGTTTGCTTCCAGGGATCAATAAGCGTATCGACCGGTATCGACATCGGGGGTACCCGGAACCGGATCGGTATCGGGAAAAACCCCGGAACCGGGAACCAGAATCGGTATCCTGGTCGATGTGGATGCCCTGGGTACCGGTATCGGTTGTGGTACCGGAACCGGAGTCGGTACCGCTGGCTGCGGTACCGATGGCGTCGCAGCTTTAATAAAAGTCATAATAGCCTGCTGCATGGATTGAACTGTATGATCCATAGACGCCACGACTGTCTGGATGTCGGTACCGGAAGAAAGAGCCGGTACCCCAGAGCAGTCTAACAGGTCGAGGCCGTGCCATCGATGTCAACCTGTAACCCCATAGGAGGAGCTTTGGAAGCCGGAGCTTCCCGCCGGGGTTGTTTGGCTGGGGCAGGGTCCTCAGGGTCAAGCCCGGGGGCATCTCGATACTTGGAGGGAGATTTGCCCTTTGAGGACCTGCCAGAGGAATGTTTGGTTACCTGAGATCCATCAGGAGAGGAAGACCTGGAAGATGTCGATGCTGGAGTATCTGTAGAAAACAGCATGTGAAACTTGGCTGCTCGGTTTTGTAAGCCACGTTTAGACATCAAAGAACAGGATGGGCAATCCGGAATGGAATGGTCAGGCCCCAAACATTTAAGACACCATTCATGGGTGTCTGACTGATATAGTACCGCTACACTTGGTGCATTTTTTAAAACCAGAGGCTTGTTTCTCCATGAGGGAGAATTCTGTGAAGGCCTAGAGGCCTCACAGAACAAACACACCAAGTGGGGAAAATAAGATATTTTTTTATTTTATTATTTTTTTTTGTAAAGAAATAAAGAAAAAAGACCGGCGGTACCGGTCCGGAATCGGGGAAGGCAGACAATCTAAAACAACTTCTTCAGCGGTGACAGGAACACGACCTGCTGGCTCCGTGGAAAAAGAACTGAGGAGAGTTGGTCAGGAAGACGGGAAGGCAGCGCGCATGCGCAGTGGGAGGCCCCAAAAGCTTTCCTTCTGGGAAGCTGGGGAGCTTTCCCGCGCGGGCTCCGTCGGTACCGACGTACCCATATGTGAGGACTTATTCCTGCTTGTTCCTGGAGATAACCCTGTACCCTGTTGATGAATGGGTACTTCTTCTATTGACCCTTGGGCAAGAAGCATAGTGACCTCTTGACCTAACAGGTTGATGAGAGAGGTCTGAGAATTGAACTGTCTTACCATTGTGGGAGGGGGCATGCATAAAATGTGAAGCTTGTACCCCTCTTTTATAATGGAGAGTGTCCAATGCTCTGCTGTTATCTGCCCCCATCTGGGGGCAAAGTGACACAACCTTCCTAGAATGGTGGAAGGCTCTGGTCCATTGAGGGCCAGGAAGGCTAAGTTCTCCAGATGAAAGTGAAAGGCCTTGTGGAGGCTGAGACTGCTGAGACGGTTGAGGCTTAGCAGTCTTTGCTTTCCTTTGTTTAGGTGGTTGCTGACTCTTTCGGGCAGGCTGACCTGCAGAACGTCCCTGCTGGGAATAAGAGGGATAAAACCTCTTCTTTTTTGAGAAGAATGGTTTTTTGAAAGATTTCTTTCTTGCAGGATCAGCTGTGGCATTGGATAACCTGTCCAAAAGTGGAGTTGTCAGCATCCAACTCATTGGCTTTCTCTTGCCAATTTTTGCCAAATAGATTCTCACCTGTACAAGGGATATTGCCCAGTTTGTCCTGCACCTAGAGCTCCAAATCAGATGCCTGGAGCCAGGCAATTCTACGTGCACCTATGGCAATGGCAGAGGTTCTGCTTATGCACTCAAAACAGTCAAAAGCTGCACGGTTGACAAACTTAGAAACATCCCGGGCATGTTTAACTAGTGTGAGAAAATCCTGCCTTTTGTCATCAGGAAGGAGAGGGCTTAAAATCTCCAAGTCTCCTGTGACTTCTTTAAGGAACATGCTCATATATAAAATATAGGAACTGATCCTGGCAGAAAGCATGAAAGCCTGGAAAGTACAACGTCCAAAGGCATCCAAGGTTCTACACTCACGTCCTGGATGATTAGAGGCATGCCTCTTTGCACTTCTGATACTTCTCATAGTTGATTCCACTACAATAGAGTGGTGAGGAAGCTGAGTTTTCTGGAAACCAGGACAAAGAGGGACTCGATACATGGTATCCAGTCTGTGAGAGTGAGGAGAGGTGGTAAGAGGTGTCTCCCACATTCTCAACATGAGATCATGTAAGATCTCATGGATAGGCAGAGTAGCTGCCTCCTTAGGAGCTTTGGGATATTGCAAAATCTCCAACTCCTTAGCTCTGGGCTCTGGAGGAGACATCCTACGTTTAGGGGAGGAAGGCTCCTCCGGGAGAAGTATCCCGGTACCGGCAGAGCTGTCAGAATCCTTGGAGTCCTCCGAGGATTCGAAATACCTCCTTGTCCTGATGCTCTTGAAGAGCCTGATACCCGTACCGGCCGAAGTCGGTACCGGGGGGGCATTGGTACCGGTGTATCGGCACCAGAAGGCATCGCATGACTGGGTGCTGGCAAAGCAGACACCGATGTTGATGCTATCGGTACCGGTACCGGTTGAACTGTCTGATGCGGTTCCGAGGGTGTCGATGCCGCAAGGAGAGCCGCCAGACTGCGTTCAATAGCCAGGAACCTCTGGTCTATCGACGCTGCCGATGCCAGGGTATCGGTACTGGAAGCAGTCGGTACCCCAGAGCATGGCACCAGTAGTTCTGCCGAGGTCGAGGCCTCGAGAACATCCTTGAGCCCCGATAATGCTTTGGAAGCCGAAGCCTCCCGTCGGGGCAATTTTGCCGGTACAGAACCCTTAAGGGCAACGCCAGAGGCATCTCGATGCTTGGAAGGAGATCTACCCTTTGAGGACCGGCTGGACTTATGTTTGGTTACCTGAGATCTTTGGGAGAAAGACGAAGCCCTGGAAGACGTCGATGCCACAGAAGCTGCATCGGGCGCTGAGCTTAGCAGCTCGGTTTTGTCGACCCCTCTTGGACATCATGGCACAAGCAATACACTCGGAGATGGAGTGGTCAGGACCTAAACATTTGAGACATCACTCATGGGTGTCAGTGACGGAGATGGTACCGCCACACTTGGTGCACTTTTTGAAACCCGAAGCAGGTTTTTCCATACTGGAGGAAATTTTGGGCCAAAGGCCCAAAATGGCGCATGCACCTGGGAAGAAAAGGATTATATATCTATCTATATCTATCTATATTATTTATTTATTTTTTTAAACAAAAGAAGAAAAGAGAACCGGCGGTACTGGTATAGTGTCGAGGAAGGCAGACGCAACCACAAAAAAGAAGGAGTAAGGACAAATTTTCTGCGGTGACAGGAACGACGACCTGCTGGCTCCGCGGAAAACGAAGAACTAGAGAGAGGCAGTTGGGAAAGGCGGGAAGGCAGCACGCAGGCACTGTGGGATGCTCCCAAAAGCTTTCTAATTGGACGCTGGGGAGCGTCAGTCCTCACATATGGGACTCCCCAGCTCTAGGCTACCGTGAACCCAAAGCTGAAAAAATGGCTCCCTCTTGAGAGCCACAGCATCCGTGACAAGAAATTTCTCTGAGAATGCACCCCGTATGATAGCACAACATGAAGGGCCGGAGGGTAGGAGTTGCCTAAACCTCAAAGAGATTACGGAGTACCGCCTGGCCGAAAACACTGTCCCGCCGGGACTCTCTCTCCAGGCAGTAATGGGCTGCAAATGTCTGGCTTGAAGACCAAGTTGCGGCCTGGCAGATGTCTGCCAATGGAACAGAGCAGAGATGAGCTACTGACGCGGCTTTCACCCTGACACGGTGGGCCGTGACCTGACCCTGCAAGGGGAGGTCGGCTGCCCTGTACGCCCAGGCGATGCAATCTGCTACCCAAGTGGACAACGTGTGCTTGGAGACAGGTAACCCCATCCTATTAGGGTCAAACGAGACGAAGAGCTGAGCAGCCCTTCGATGCTCCCGCGTACGTTCTATGTAAAAAGACAACGCCTTCTTACAGTCCAGGGTATGCAAGACTGTTTCAGCCCGGCTGGCATGCGTCCTGGGAAAGAAGGTCAGAAGAACTACCTACTGATTGAGGTGGAAAGAGGAGACCACTTTTGGGAGGAACTTGGGATGGGTCCGTAAGACCACCCTGTTCCTATAGAACCACATGTACGGTCTATCAGAAACCAGAGCTTGTAGCTCACTCACACGTCTGGCCAATGTAAGAGCCACCAGGAAGAGCGCTTTCCAAGAGAGGAAGCGCAAATGGCAAGTATTTATTATTATTTATTTATTTAACATTTCTTATATACCGCGCTCTTTGTCATCAGTGCGGTTTACATTGAAACAATATCAAACTAGGTCAGTTAATTCTGGCCATCGTTTACAAATAACAGGGCATTAGCATGGAGGTAAATAACTGGGGGAAACTATATACATTTTAGAAATTTACAAGTAGCCATCGGCTCAAATGGTGGGAGAGTAAGCTGCTGCAAGACCACATTCAAATCCCACTCAGTCGCAGGTGGACGAACCGGAGGCTTGAGTAGAAGCAGACCTCTGAGAAATCTGGACATCAAGGGGTGAACCGACAGACTGTCCTTCCACTGGTGAGTGGTGCGCTGACAAAGCACTGAGGTGGATCCGAACAGAGTTTGACTTAAGGCCTAGGTCTGAAAGGTGAAGTAGATACTGCAGTACTACTGGCACAAGGCAAGAGAAAGGATCTTCATTGCGCTGAGCACACCACACTGTAAACCTACGCCACTTGAGGGCATAGGACTTTCTGGTGGACTGCCTCCTAGAAGCCAATACCACCTCTTCAACCTCCTTAGGTAGAAGTAAGGGAGCTAGCACTACCCTTGCAGCAGCCAGGCCATCAGATTGAGGGACCTGAGGTTGGGGTGCAGAAGGGAGCCCTGCTCTTGAGACAGGAGATCATGTTGCAGCCCCAGAGGGAACAGAGCTTCCACCGCCAACTGCAGAAGAAGTGGAAACCAAGGCTGCCTCAGCCATCTGGGGGCTACCAGAATCACCGAGGCCTTGTCCCGAAGGATCTTGAACAGAGTTCGGGCCACCAGGGGCGTGGGAGGAAATGCATACAGGAGGCCCACAGACCAAGAGATCAGAAAAGCATCCGCTGCCATCCTCAGGGGATGCGACTATCTGGAGCAAAACCTGGGTAGCTGACGGTTTAGCGGACTTGCAAAGAGATTGATGGATGGAAGTCCCCAGCGGAGGAAGATCTGCTGGACCACCAATGGATTGAACTGCCATTCGTGAGGCTGGAGAATCCTGCTTAGCTTGTCTGCTAAGAGGTTTTCTTGAACAGGTAGGTAGACTGCTTTGAGG
Organism: Ichthyophis bannanicus; assembly: GCA_033557465.1. NCBI lineage: Eukaryota > Metazoa > Chordata > Amphibia > Gymnophiona > Ichthyophiidae > Ichthyophis > Ichthyophis bannanicus. The sequence continues at coordinate 139,898,017 of CM066035.1, read as the reverse complement.
AACATACCCTGCCTGACCGCAAAGGAGCAAAGGGCCAGTGCCTCCTGACATAGGAGCCTGGACACTGTGCCCCCTTGTTTGTTCACGTAGAACACTGCCACCTGATTGTCTGTCTGAACTAGGACAGCGTGTTGAGAGAGGGCATGACAGAAAGTTTGCAGAGCTAAGCGGATTGCTCACAGCTCTAAAAGGTTGATTTGCTGTGTGGCCTCCTGAGGGGACCACAGGCCTTGAGTGCATGAGCCCTGGCAATGTGCACCCCAGCCTCTTAAGGACGCATCCGTCGTGAGCACTCTTGTGTGCGCTGGAGCCAGACGATGTACACCCCTGAGAAGGTTTGGTGGATGTAGCCACCACTGCAAGGAGTTCAGAAGTCATCTGGACACCTTTACTCTGTCTCAGAGGTCGCCGGTGGCTTGTGTCAAATGATCTCTGAGGCACCATTGAGCAGTCCGCATGTGCAGACGGGCATTCGGGGTCACATGTACAGTGGATGCCATGTGGCCCAGGAGACGCAGGAAATGCCTGGCGGAAACATGAGTATTGCATTGGACCTGGTTGACCAAATCCGTAAGTCTGTGGGCCCTGTCCTCGGGCAAGTAAGCTCTTGCCTGAAGGGTGTCCAACCTGGCCCCTATAAACTCTAGGTTCTGAGAGGGGAGCAAAGTGTACTTTGCGTAGTTTATGACAAAGCCCGGATGCTGAAGAAGAGAGACAATGCGAAGAGTGGCCTGTCGGGCCTCCTGGAGTGACTGGCCCCTGATTAGCCAGTCATCCAGGTACGGGAAGACAAAAATCCCCCGATTTCTGAGAAAAGCTGCCACCACCACCAGGCATTTGGTAAAAACCCTGGGGGCAGAGGTCAGGCCAAAAGGAAGCACCCTGTACTGAAAGTGGTTTCCTCCCACCACAAATCTGAGATATTGTCTGTGGTCTGGATGGATGAGGATGTGAGTATAGGCATACTTTAGTTCTAAGGAGCATAGCCAGTCTCCCCTGCTGGAGGTAGGGCAGCAGTATGCCAAGGGTAAGCATCTTGAACTTTTCCCTCTCCAGAAACTTGTTCAGATTTTGCAAGTCTAGGATAGGTCTTAGGCCTCCTGTTCTCTTTGGTACCAGGAAATAACTGGAATAGAAGCCTTGCCCTTTCAGGAGGTGTGGCGCCGGTTCCACCGCCTGTTCCTTTAGAAGATTTGCCAACTCCTGAAGGAGGAAGATCCTGTGTAGAGGGAGTCATGGAGGCTCCCCTGGATAGTAGGAGGGGGGTAGATGTTGGAAATGGAGCATATAGCCCTTCTGGACTATGCTCAGTACCCAGGTATTCACTGTGATGGCTGTCCACCTGTAGGCGTACAGGGTCAGCCGACCTCCTGTGCTGAGTGGGGACACCGGCGGAGAAGAGGCTATGCCCTGGGAGTCAAAAAACCCCTCCCTACTATGCAGGAGCCGGAGCTGGAGGCTTGAGGGTTTTCTGCCTACGAGGCCCTTGCACCTGCCCTTTGGTCTGCTGGCCCTGTCGGGGAGCTAGAAAGGCCTGATATTGAGGGTAGGTCTTGTAGGCAGTACCCTTCCTCAGGAAAAAGGGCTTCTTTTCCCGAGCTCTTCTCTTTGTGAGAAGGGGCAGAAGTCTTTCTGGACAGGCTTGTTTTGTTGAGAGTCTCGGTCTTGATTTCTGCAGCCTTCTCAGTCATGGGCTTGCCGAAAAGGTTGTCACCTCGGCACGGGACATCGACCAACTTATCCTGCACCCATGACTCCAGGTCCGACGACTGTAGCCAGGCCTGACAATGTGCACAGATGCCGGCCGCGGCTACCCGGGCCTAAGCCTTGAGCCGTCATAGGCTGCTCGAGATATAAACTTCGAGCACTCTCGGATCCCTGTAGACAAGGCTCTGAATCTCTGCAAGGGTTCCTTGGAGAGGCCAGCCGAGAACCCGGCAATCTCCTTTGCCAGGTCTCGTTAAGTACATGCCCATGTACAGCTGGCACATCTGGACACAGCAAGACAGCATCGAGCCCTGGAAGCACTTTCTATTGAGGGCATCCAGGTTCCGGGCCTCCCAGCCGGGAGGCACCAAGGAGTGCATCCTTTCGCTTTTCAGCCTGTTCATGGCCGATTCCACAACAATGGAGTTGTGCGGTAGCTGCACCTTTTGGAACCCAGGGCTCTTACGGACTCAATAGATAGAATCGACCCGCTTGTTAAGAACTGGCGCCAAGGCCGGTGCTTCCCACATACGGAAAATCAGCCATTCCAGCATCGGAGGAACCGGTACAGTAAAGGCTTCCTTTGGAGGAAAATCATACTGGAGGGCATCGAGCTCGTCAGATCGAGGCTCCTCCTCAGTGTCCACCGGGAATGCCAAAGCCTTGGCCATGTCCCTGACGAAATCCGAGAACCGGATATCCTCCGGTGGGGGTGGACCTTCTCCGAAGCTCGGACTCCAGGGAGTCCAACAGGACGCACCGGGTCCGGAAGGTGTCAGGAGACTCCTCATCCTCCATCTCCCATGCCGACTCCTCTGAGGAGTCGTCGAGCGGCTCTGGCCGTGTGGGCCTCAATGCCACCCGCCCCGACGCAGAGGGCACCGGCATCAATGACCTCTGCCCCGCACAGGAGATCGAGGGAGACCTTGGCCGAGGATCAACTCGAGACTTGATTGACTCAAGGATCGGCTCAGCCTCCGGGGTCGACTTAGTCGAGGTCCCGGTGGTCGGGATAGATGCACCGGTCAAACCAGCGATCCGTACCCGCTGCTGCTCCATGAAGGCAGCCAGGCTCTCTCCAGGGCCGTCAACCTGAGACCGAGCTCAGGAGACTCTGCAGCCCCCGACTCGGGCCTGACGTCGGTTCTCCCGGAGGAGAGTCAACAAGGACAATCAAAGTTACTTGACTCGGCGACTCTGGCTCCAGGCGAGGTAGTTTGGTCACCCGCTCCGACTCCGAGAGCCCGGGACGGCAGTCAGGGCTTCGCGACCTGGTCCTCAAGGATCGAGGTGCCTCCACTTACGCTGCCCTCACAAGTTTCCTCTTCCTTTTGTGCTCCCGGGCGGGAGACCCCCTCTCAGAGGACCCACAACAGTGCTTGGGGTCAGACTCCCAAGATGTCGAGGCCTCTGACGAAATCTACTTTTCCCGGGTGACACGAACTACATCCATTGGGCTCAGCGGAAAAAGAAAGACTGAGCAAGATGGTACCTTTGGGCGGGAAGGGGACCGCGCATGAGCGCTGCTTTCCCAAAGGCTTTCTTTGAAAGCTGGGGAAATTCTCCCCATGAAGGCTCCATCGGCGCCGACGTCACCCATATGTGAGGACTGACTTCCTGCTTGGTCCTGGAGAATAAGAATGTATGCACAAAAGAACTTTCACACCTTTCACCTTTCCTTTGCTGCTACTATCGCAGACACACTATGTCATTCCGAGGCTTCATCAACAGTGAGACAAATTAAGCCTCCCACAAATACTCCTGGTACTTTGTGTTGCCTATCAACAGCTAGAGCATGTGTTGCTAGTTTATCTGCCTACTTGGATCTTTTACTGCTCTGGAAGCTGACTCAGACCCCAGTGGTGTTCATCCATCTGGACACAGCTAAAGGTATCAGTCTCTATGTTCCTTCAATAAGTGGGAAATAGCCAGATAGCTTCATTCTGTACTGTGCTGAGTGTGGAGTGAGTCACGTGACCTTTGGTTGTTATTTTGTGATTTATTAGCTGCTGCTATCAAACCTGAAAGCACAGTTACTTACCTGTAACAGGTGATCTCCGGAACAGCAGGAATTAGTCTTCACACGTGGGAGACGTCGCCGACGGAGCCCGCACGGGAATGCTCCCCAGCATCCAATCAGAAGGCCTTTGGGAGCATACCCCGCGCCTGCGCGGTGGCTTCCCGCCCTTCCTACTGCCTCTCCCCAGTTGAGTTTCATAGCTGAGCCAGAAGGAGAGGAGAGGAAGGAATAGATACAAAAAAGAGATACAACTCCTGGGGGAGGTGGGCGGGTTGTGAAGACTAATTCCTGCTGTTCCAGAGATCACCTGTTACAGGTAAGTAACTGTGCTATCTCCAGGAACAAGCAGGAATGAGTCTTCACACGTGGGGACTCCCTAGCTTAGGATGCCCGGGGAGGTCCCATAAGCGCAGCCCAGGACGGGATGGCATTCGCCCAGCCTAAATCCCCGGCATCCCCTGAGGGATGGAGGGCAGGAGTTGAATAGAGGAACAGCGAATCTACAGACTACAGAGGGAGTCTTTAGAGTGCAGAACAGGTAACATTAAGATACAGCAAAAAAAAAACCCAGGCTACGGGAAGAGTAGCCAGGGATGCACAAATAGTATCAGTAAGCATTTAATGAGTAAATGCCCTAGTACCATGTAGAGCTTACCGATCACTAAGTTTTAATGAAGTAATGGTGTGGAACCCCGTAGGGCTTACCTACCGGGTTGCCGGAAGCAGACCTGTGGTGAAGGCACCGTAGACGCAGTAGCGAAGTCGTCAAGGAAACTTCGCCGCAGCGAGGAGGAAGCTCCAAATCCGGAAGGCTAGGAGATCCAGGCGTCAGCTGGGTCAGGAGAAAGACGGCAGGTCTTCCAGGAGGCTTAGTGCAAGCTGAGCACTCCCTTAGGAGTAGAGTCCAGAACTCAGAGGAATAACAGTAGAAGACTGGCCGAACCAGAGAGCCCATTCCGGAGAAGAGTAGGGGTGCACCCCGGAGCAGAAGGAGTACACAGGCTACCCTAGCGAGAGATAGGGAGACAAGGGTCCGAACCCCCAGGAGGAGGACCTAACTGAAAAGGAGCTGTAGACTCCACAGCGGTAGAGTACCACCAGTCCGCGGCCCGATCGAGGAATAGGCAGGCGGACTGGCCGGACCCCGGGGGGGGGGGCGTGAGTACCGGCCATAGGGAAAAAGGCGGCATAGCACAGGTACGGCGGGCATCCCCCCCAATATGCACCTATCGCGCAGGAGTTATCTAGTATATCTAAGCCGGTGGGCATGAGGGCGCCCACTCCGGTACTAATGCAGGTATGTCGAGGGGCCTACCTCCCTGCGCATCACCCTGGTAAGGCGGATCTGCCATCGATCCACAGAGCATCCACCTGGAAGGTGGCAGCAAGATCCGTCAGTAGAGGGATCTATTCCAGAGGACAAGGGCAGATCGGCGAACCAATAGCGCGGTAGCGTGGGGGACAGGGGATAGCATCAGTCTGGTAGAACGCCACAGGGGCTGGAGGCCCTATATGTGTCCCCAGGACCTGCACGCAGAAACTCGCCCCCCCCCCCCCGTACAGACGGGGGATAGGAAAGTAATTCCGGTATGGAAGCAATCAGCAGGGGGATACCGGCTGAGAAGGGTTCGGAGACGTACCGAAGGGTAATAAGTTGGCCGTTGGCCATAGCTATCACGGATTAGAGGTGGTCTCCCTACCAACGGAAGGAGAATACCCGAACCCCTAGATAAGCCTCCGAACCATTTGCAACTGAACGAGCCCCCTAGCAGAGCTCAATTTTTAAACGTCCGATAAGAGGGTTAAGTGCAGGCAGCCGCCTGTCTGAGCCTAAAAATGCTTAGAAGGGGAGTCCTGGCGCGGGCCCGGGGGCATCAACCCGGGGTGAGAGGCCCCTTGCCTGGGCGCGCCTGGAGGGTGGGCGGAGGTCTGATATTTCCTCTTCCTAGAGAGGCGTTTACCGCCGCCGTGGGGCCGGGCCCTAGGCTGGCTGCTAACCCTGGGAAGGTTAGCGAAGCACTGTGCGACCTGACGCAAGGCTTCGCTGTTGAAGAGGTGATCTCCGTCACAGGGAGAATTACCCAGGTAGTGCTGTGCCCGTCTACACCACTCGGACGCCTGCAGTCATGCTGTACGGCGTGCTCTAATGGCAACAGCAGAAGCTCTGCTGACCGACTGGAAGGAGTCCAGCGAAGCACGAGAAAGGAACCCGGAGATATTCCTGCAGTGATAAAGGAGCAGGGAATATTCAAAGGCCTTGGTCGCCGATACGAAGAGGGATAACCGAGACAACCTCTCGGTGACCTCCTGCAGCGACAGACTCATATAAAATATATATGAGATAATTCTGGCCGTCAGCATAGACGTCTGGAAAGCTTGATGTCCTAGAGTATCTAGCGTCTTTGAGGCGCGGCCTGGGGGGTGAGAAGCATGCTTCTCCTTGCTTCCGGCCTTCCTCAGCGCCGATTCCACCACAATGGACCGATGTGGAAGCTGGTGCTGCCGAAAACCCGGGGACGGAGGCACCCGGTATAGAGCCTGCATCGCAGTCGACGGTGCCGGAACCCTCAAAGGCGACCGCCAAGCCCCCAGCAGGAGATCCTGCAGGGAGGGATGCAGAGGAAGCATCACGGCTGCCTGTTCCTCAGGGCCCGGGCCGGGCCCGGGGTAGGGATGGCCAGCAAGTCCGCCATGTCAAGGAGGAAATCCTGAAAAGGTGGCTCTGCCGGAGGAGTTATGGCGGGGGAGGCTGCCGGGGCACACAGAGGCCGCTCGGAGCCCGATGCCCGCTAGGCATAGGAGGGGACCAACCGCCCCGGATCGGGGCAGTCCCCATGGCGTCGTCGGCTCCTGGGATTGATTCCAAACTAGGCATCGAAGGGGTCGATGGCACCGACAGCGCCGCAGGAATCGGCCTCGGCCCCGAACCCGGGGGTGGCGCTGCTCCCTGCGATCGAAGCGGTTCCACGGCCGCCGGAGGGCAGGGGCCAGCGGTCTCCGCTCTGCGTCGCGGGAGGGGACAGGGACTGATCCCGAGACGTGTAGTGTCCAAGCTTTCAAGGCTGGATACCGACTCCAGGCTGGGCATCGAACCGAGCGAGGAGATCGACTCCCTTCCAGAGGGCCCCGGCGGGGGCGACCGTGCCGGTGGTGGAAAACCCGGAGCGCGGATCGGAACCGCGCCGATCGGTGCCGCGAGCATCACGGGTCCCCGAGGGCGGAGCTCGGTGGAGAGGGGGTCATCCGACGCCGGCGCCGATGTCGATCGGCGGGCACTGCCCGAAGCCGGGCTCCCTCTCGCACCCATTTGACCTGGAGAGAAACCCTCCCGGGGCATACGGCCCGTCCCCGAGGGGACCCCGGTCACCTGACGACGAGTCCCTGCGGGGGTGCAAAGCCCCTGCGCCGACATCGGTGTACCGTTGCGGGGCGGCGCAGATCCAAATCGGATCGAAGCGGTCGAAGGCCCCGAGGCCCCTTCTCTAGGAAAAAACGGGGCCCTCGACGGCCGCGTCGATGCCGGGGAGTCGTCCGAGCGCTGGCCGACACACCCCGAGGTCCCCGGGGAAGGTCGATGGCGGCCCCTCGTGATCGACGCCCCTGCTGTCGCCGGCGGAGCGGCATCGCTCGAACCCGGTACCACCCTTGTGCAGGGCTGGGAAAACGGCGACCCGGCGCGGGTCGAAGCGAGCGGCCCCGAGGGGAGGGAGGCCCGATGACCATCCCCGGCGCGGGGCGGAATCACCGACGCCCGCGCACTCGAAGCGGGTACTACCCCCGCGCATGACCTGAACGTAGGTCCGTCAGACCGTGTCGAGTCGATCGGCTCCCGAGGTAGGGAGGACAGTGGCCGGCGATCCCCGGTGGGGAGCGGGTCACTCGACGCCGACGGGTCGGCACCGCCCAAGGCGGATACCGGCCCCCTAGGAAGGCCATACCGGCACAAGTCAGTCGGCCCCGGAGGCGCCGAGGACCTCAGCCGCCAATCCCCGGTGAGGAGCGGAACGCTCGACGCCGACGCCGATGGGTCGGTACCGCCCGAAGCGGGCACCCCCCACACGCATGGCAGGGATGGAGGAACGCCAGACTGGACCGAGTCGATCGGCCCCGGAGGCGCAGAGGACAGCAGCCGACGATCCTCGGTGAGGAGCGGAGCGCTCGACACCGACGCCGGGGGCTCAGTACCGCCCGAAGCGGCTACCACGCCCGAGCATGGCTTGGATGTAGGGATGTCAGACCCGGTCGAGCCAGTCGGCCCCGAAGGCGCCGAGGACACCGGCTGACGATCCCTGGCGAAGAGTGGAACACTCGATGCCGACGCCGATGAATCGGCACCGCTCGAGGCGGGTACCTCCCTCGGGCATGGCTCGGGAATGTTCTGTGAGGAACGAACCTCAGGAACATCCCGAAACCCCGTAAATGCTTTGGAGCCCGAGGACTCCCGCCGGGGTATATCGAGGGGTTGGCCAGAGCCGTCGCCATGCCTCGCATGAGACTTGCCCCTCAATACTCGGCTAGTCTTAACAGACTGTTGTGTGGTTACCTGATCCTGGAGAGAAGAACAAGCCGACGACAGCGCCCTGGGCGCGAAGACGTCATCGAGGGATACCCGAAAGAGGGAGGGTCTTCTGCCGACACTGCAGCCTGGGGAATCCGGGAAAGAGGGGTCAAGCCCCACACAGGAGAGGCACCAGGCATTGGAGTCCACGTGGAAAATGGAGTCCCCGCCATGAGGCTGGGGGGAAGAAGGCTCCATGCCCTGGTCCTCAGCGCCCGGAGGGGGCGACGAAAATTAAAGGAAAATAAAGAAGGGGGGGGGGCACGGAGGTGCCACCGTCGGCGGGAAAGCCGCGACTACAGAAAAACGGAAAAAAAATTCTGCGGTGGCAGGAGGGACGTCCTGCCTGCTCCGCGGAAAACGAAAAACTGGGGAGAGGTAGTAGGAAGGGCGGGAAGCCACCGTGCAGGCACGGGGTATGCTCCCAAAGGCTTTCTGATTGGATGCTGGGGAGCATTCCTGTGCGGGCTCCGTCGGCGACGTCTCCCACGTGTGAAGACTCATTCCTGCTTGTTCCTGGAGATTATCTTATTCTTTAGTGTTAGTGTTACAATTTTTTACATTTTCCACAATAATAAATCTTAATATACTGTATAATCAAACCTATCTCCTGTTGCCACTCATTGCCAAAAAGTCTTAACGAAGTGACTGGGAAGATTAGCTAAAGCGTAGTTACTCACCTGTAACAGGTGTTCTCCAGGGAAAGCAGGAATCAGTCCTCACTTATGGGTGACGTCGGCACCGATTGTGCCCGTAGGGAGCAATTCCCCAGCTTTCAAAGAAAGCCTTTGGGAATGCTGCCATGCATATGTGGTCCTTTTCCTGCCTAAGGGTGCCATCTTGCTCAGTCAAGTCCCTTAGCTCGAGCCCTACCAAGCAGATGGCAAGGGAAGGATAAAAATCTAACTCCTCTTCAGGGGAGGTGGGAGGATAGTGAGGACCGATTCCTGCTGTCCCTGGAGAACACCTGTTACAGGTGAGTAACTACACTTTCTTCAGGAACAAGCAGGAAGTCAGACCTCACTTATGTGTGACTCCCCAGCTAAAGGCTACCGAACCTGTAACCAAAAAATGCTTCTGCAAGGTTGTGAGCAGAAGCCGATGCCCACAGGAGCCCGATTCCTTGAGCCCTTGGGGCAAAGCCCTCGGTAGCCATGAAGAAAGATTGGAGGGCCGGAGTTGCTTATACCCCGAACAGATTACGGATTACGGTCTGGCCGAAGGCACTGTCCCAACGGAACTCCCTGTCCAGGCAGAAGTGTGCAGCAAAGGTGTTCGCTGAAGACCAGGTCGCCGGCTGGCAGATGTCCCTTAGGGGCACTTAACGTAGCAAGGCCACCAAAATTGCCTTGGCTCGGACGCCATGTGCAGTGACTTGTTGATCCAAAGGGGCACCCATCTTCGTATGGGCAAAGGCGATGCAGTCCGCCATCCAAATAGAGAGGGTGAGTTTGGTGACTGCCTGCCCCAGTCAATTGGGATCGTAAGTCACAAAGAGACGCCAGATTTGCGATGAGCCTGGGTGTGCTGCAAATAGAAGGCAAGAGTCCTCTTGCAGTCGAGAGTATGCAAAGCCGCCGACGCCTGGTCAGCATGAGGTCTCGGGAAGTAAGTCGGTAAGACTATCTCCTGATTGAGATGGATATCCAAGACACTTTCGGCAGGGATTTGGGGTGGGTATGGAGGACTACCCTATTCCTATAGAATCTAGTGTAAGTGGCATCAGCCATGAGAGCCTGGAGATCACTGACTCGGCGGGCCGAGGTCAGCGCCACTAGGAAGACCACCTTCCAAGATAGATGGCAAAGCAACCATGTCACCAGCGGCTCGAAAGGTGGACGCGTAAACTGCATGAGTACTACGTTTAGGTCCCACTCCACCAGGGGAGGCCGGATGGGTGGCTTGGACAGTAAGAGACCCCACATAAAGCGGGAGACCAAGGGCTGCCCCGAGAGGGGCTTTCCCTCAATGGGGAGGTGATTCGCCGAGATGGAGCTCAAATGCACCCTGACGGAGTTTGACTTCAGGTCCTCCCTCGTGAGATGGAGGAGGTACTGAAGGACTGATTGAGTGGGGCAAGAGAATGGGTCGATCTGGAGCCCAGAGCACCAGACCAAGAAGCGTCGCCACTTGAAGGCGTAAACTTGTCTAGTTGAGGTCTTCCTCGATGCGAGGAGATCCTCCTTCAGGAGATTCAGCGGGGCTAGGGAGACCCGTTCAGCCGCCATGCTGTGAAGTATAATGAGGCCAGGTTCGGGTGCAGGACCCGTCCCTCCTCCTGTGTTAGTAGGCCCGGGGCACAGCCCAGGGAAACTGGAGGCTCCGTTGATAGCCAGAGCATAAGCGGGAACCAGGGCTGTCGAAGCTACGAGGATCATCGATGCCCAGTCCTGCTAAGCTTTGTGGAGGGTCCTCGCAACGGCAGGAGTGGGGGGGGGGGGTTGGGGGACACAGAGCAGGCTAGAGGACCAGCTCAGAAGGAACATGTCTGCGACCTCCCTACTTGGGTGCAGCATTGGGCCACAGAAACGGGGGAGCTGTGCATTCAACGGGCTGGCAAATAGGTCCATGGTCGGAGTTTTCCACCGATGGAACAGCCAAGTCAGCCACCCCTGGATCCAGCTGCCACTCGTGAGGGCGAAGGATTCTGCTGAGTTTGTCCGCCAGGACATTCTCCTGGCCTGGGAGGTAGACTGCCCTGAGGGTCACCCCCTGGTGGAAGGCGAAGGAGCAGAGGAGGACCGCTTCCCAGCAGAGGGAGTGTGATCCAGTACCCCCCTCCTTGTTGATATAGAAAATCGCCACGCCGTTGTCAGTTTGCACAAGCACAGTCCTCCCCCGAGGTGGTCCTCGAAGGATCTCAGGGCGCACCAAACTTTCCGGAGCTCAAGCAAATTTATTTGCTGTTGAGACTCCTCGGGCGACCATTGCCCCTGCGTGCACAACGTCCCGCAGTGGGCTTTCTGTTTTATGTCCACCCAGGCCGAGGAGGACCCTCGAGCTGAAGAGCTCGACATCCTTCAGTGCGAGTCCCCACCTAGGGAGTATCTTACTGTCCCTGTTCCCCCCCCCCCCATCCTGTCCATCATGAGCAAGTGCCTCAACACCATGTACAAGGTACAGCGCGGCCCTGGGCTCCCCACCCCAGCAAGGAGGCATCCGTTGTCAGCACTATCTCGTGCAGTGGGATCTGGAATGGCAACCCAAGGAGGAGGTTGCGGGGGTTTTGCCACAAGCCCAGGGACAGGTGAAGGCTGTGGGAGACCTTTATGGGGTCCCTGAGGTAGTCGACGGAAGGGCTCCACTATGCACTGAGGCACCACTGAGCTGTCCGCATGTGCAGGCGGGCGTGGGGAACCACATGGACAGTAGAGGCCATGTGGCCCAGGAGGCGCAGCATAGTTTGGACTGTGACCGAGGGGCGCTATGGACCTGGGCTGCCAGAGCTTGCAGGCGGTCGGTGCAATCCACCAGCAGAAAAGCGGTCAGCCGCTGGGTATCGAGGAGTGCGCAGATGAATTCTAGGTTCTGCACCGGTTTGAGGTGGTTCTTGGGATAGTTGACCAGGAACCCCAGGTGCTTGAACAGGAGGATCGTGTGCAACGCTGCCAGGTGTGTTTCCTCAACTGAGGATCCCGTGACGAGCCAGTTGTTGAGGTAGGGGATGACCGGTATGCCCTGATGCCTGTGGGAGGCGGTGACCATGGAGAGGCACTTCGTGAAGACCCATGGGGCGGACGTGAGGCCAAAGGGGAGCACCCTGCATTGGAAGTGCCCCTGCCCCGCACCCTAAAGCACAGGTACTGCCTGTGCTGTGGGTGAATCAAAATGTGGGCGTAAGCGTCTTTTAGATCAAAGGAGCATAGCCAGCCGCCCTGCCGGAGGAAGGGCAGCAGGATGCCAAGGGATAACATCTTGAACTTCTCCCACACCAAGAACTTGTTTAGTTTTTTTTTAGAGGTAGAGGATGGGCCGCAGACCCCCCATCTTCTTTGGGACAAGGAAGTAACGGGGATAGAATCCCCGACCTCGGAGGTGCGACAGGACCCTCTTGACTGCCTGCTGGGCAAGAAGGTTGATTAATTCCCGCTGCAGGACGACCTAATGCGCGGGGAGTCGAGGAGGCTCCACTGGGGAGAAGGGAGGGGGAAGCCTGTCTAGGCAGAGGTGATAGCCGTCCCAGATTGCTTGGAGGACTCAGGTGTCCAAAGTGATGGAAGTCCACTGAGGGGGCAAAGGAGGCCAGGAGTTCCCCAACCGGCTGCTGAGATGCCGGGGGGGGGGGGGGAGAGGCTATGTGGCTGGCATCAAAACCCCTATGAGTGTTGAGGCGGCGCCAGGGTTTGGGCCTTGGACCCTTTTGGCTTGCAGTGACTCTGGCCGGACTTTCCTTGCGCTGCAGTGGTCGGCGTGGGAGTAGGTGGGTACAGTGGGTAGCCACAGTAGGGTAGGCCCTTCCTCAGAAAGAAAGGCCTTTTGGTTTGTTGTTTCTTCCGAGGGTGGGTGGAGGTCTTGCACAAGAGACGGGTTTGGGTGACAAACTCTGTCTCTATCTCAGCAGTCTTGTCCTCCATCGGTTTGCCAAAGAGCTGCTCGCCGAGGCAGGGTACATCCAGGAGCTTCTCCTGCACCCACTGCTCCAAATCTGAGGATTGCAGCCATGCCTGGTGATAGGCCCCAATGCCCACAGCCACCACTCGAGCCGAGGACTTGAAACTATTGTAGGCAGCATGGGAGAGGTACTTTGAGCAGTCCGCAACATACTTCAGCAGGGTACTGAACCTATTGAGGGGTTCGCACTCAAGGCCCGCGGAGAAACCTCCGAGCTCCTCGGACAAGTCGCGAAAGAACATGCCCATGTATAACTGGTATGCCTGAATACGGCAGGAGAGCATGGACCCCTGGTAGGCTTTGCAGCCCAGAGCGTCGAGGGCTCTCGACTCCTGGCCCGGTGGGGGGGGGGGGGGGGTGAAGGGTGCAACTTTGGGCTCTTTTGCTTTCTCATGGCCGACTCCACCACCATGGAAGTGTGGGGGGAGTTGGGTTTTTCTGAACCCAGGGCCGCGCTGTACCTTATACATGGTGTTGAGGCACTTGCTCATGATGGGCACCTCCCACATGCGGAGCAGCAACCTGGACAGGATGGGGGGGGGGGGGGAATAGGGACAGTAAGAGACTCCCTAGGTGGGGACTCGCACTGAAGGATGTCGAGCTCTTCAGCTCGAGGGTCCTCCTCAGCCTGGATGGACATAAAACAAACAACGTTTACATAGAACAAGGAGTCAATTGGAGTAGGGGTGTGGAGTCTGCTCCCAGCTCCCTCTCTCATGGAGTAGTCTGAGGGCTCAGTCACCACAAAGACTGTCCTGAATTGTACAAAAGGCCCAGATCTCAGTTAGTCTTAACTTAACCTGACCAAGCACTTACAAATCCTCAAATTATTCTGACTACTTACATATCCCTAGTAGATGAGGAAATATGATTACAGAAGATTTGCACTTAGCTTCTGTGGGAAATTGGGTGCCACATCAGCACACTGACCATGTTTGCAGTCTTGGCTAGTTTTAAGGCTGTCAGAAGTTGGATGGCTAACAGGATTTTTTTATTGTTTAAATGGGTAGATAAATGGCCACTTCCATATCATCTTTCCACTCAGACAAGTGAGTTGTCTCCCTCCAACCAGCAGCTGGAGACTGAGGCATGTCAGGCTTTGTGATGTCACCACATAAGGGCAGTGCCCACGGACTCCAAGACCAGTATCCTCAGTCTCTAGCAGCTGGGGAGGAGCTTCTATGTAGCTTGGACTCCACTGAAAGAACAATTTTTACTTTACTTAGTAAGGTTTATCTAGTTTATTATAAAGAAAAAAAAAAAAAAAAAAGGAGGGGGCTTCACTATTGCTTGGAAAGTGGTTTGTGGGAGTCGGTGTGCAGGGCCTGTCTCTCTTCAGACTTGGGTTATTAAAGTTGGCTGGGTCTTGGCCTTAGGGGGAATTACCTGGTGGTCCAGGTCCCTTTCTCCCCCCTCCTTCAGCTGGGGCAGAAGCTCATTGAGCTGCAGTGCTCTGCCTTTGTGCCTTTTTACTTTGCTTGTGTTTGACTATCTTTAAAGGGAAAAAATAAAGCCTCTGCAGAGGGAAACCAGCAGTAGAGCTCTGTCATGGCTCATTCGGACTTGCCAGACTTCAGTTTCTCCGGTGCTGCCTCCGGTGAGTTTAATGTTCTTTGGAAACCAATTTCTCTCTCTCTCTCTCTCCCCCACCCCCGAGTCATCAGGGGCAGTTTTGTTCCTGTGGTTGATCGTCGGCAGATGTCTTCCTCTAAGTCGCATTGTGCAGCATGTGGGGGCCATTGCAGCTCTTCAGCGCTTAGGCTCTGCAGACTGTGTGAAAGGGAAGGAAAAGCGGCAGAGTCAGAGGCTCTAATGACTTCAGGGGAAACCAGGCTTTTGGCTGAAACTACTGCTTCTGCTTCTTCCCAGGCCCAGGTTCCCACAATTTTGGCAGGAACGTGGCCATTTTGCTCTTGTCTTCCTGTTCTCAGGCACAATCAAGGGATCAGCGGGCATGGTTTCCGAGTAGTCCCAGGTGTTGGAGGGGCAGAACAAGCCTTTCTAGGTTCTGGAGAAAATCCTTTTTCTGCAAATTTTGTGCTGCTGCTGCTTCACCACTATAAGGAAAAGGAGACCGCTAAGGTTTTCAAAAGAAGTAGCTTGAAAAAGTGAAGAAAAAGAGGGAGGCCTTCATGAAATACAAGAGATCACAGAGAGAGGAAGACAGGCATCTGTATTTGGAAAAACTTAAAGAAGCTAGCAAAGTAGTCAGGAAGGCAAAGATTCAAAAGGAGGAGGAAATAGCCAATGCAATAAAATGGGGGGATAAGACATTTTTCAGATATGTTAGTGAGAAGAGGAAGGGCAAAAGTGGTATTGTCAGACTCAAGGGTGCAGGGGAGAAATATGTAGAAGCTGATAAAGGATAAAGCGGAATTGCTTAACAAATATTTCTGTTCTGTGTTCACAGATGAAGAACCAGGAGCAGGACCTCAGAAAACACCCACAAACAGGAAAAGAAGCGAGGGACATCTTGAACAATTTTCAGAAGACTGTGCTCGTGAGAAACTAGCTCAACTTAAAGTAGACAAAGCGATGGGACCGGATGGGATACACCCTAGAATACTGAGGGAACTTGGGGATGTTCTATCAGCTCCACTGACTGACCTTTTCAATGCCTCGGAGTCGGGAGTAGTGCCAAAGGACTGGAGAGAGGCTCATGTGGTGCCTTTACACAAAAGCGGAAGTAAGGATGTGGTTGAAAACTACAGGCCGGTTAGTTTAACTTCGGTGGTGAGTAAATTATTGGAAACGCTGCTGAAAGAGAAAACAGTGAGGTTTCTGGAGTCCAGCGGATTACAGGATCCGAGGCAGCATGGATTCACCAGAGGCAGGTCTTGTCAGACAAATCTGATTGATTTCTTTGACTGGGTGACCAGGGAGTTGGACCGAGGGAGAGCCCTAGATGTGGTGTATTAGATTTCAGTAAAGCCTTTGACACTGTTCCTCAAAGGCGACTTATAAACAAACTGAGCACCCTAGCGATGGACCCTAAAGTTACTGCTTGGGTTAGAAATTGGTTGGGTGGGAGGAGACAAAGAGTACAAATAAACAGAGCTCACTCTGAGGAGAAGGATGTTACCAGTGGTGTGCCCCAGGGATCTGTCCTTGGTCCGATTCTTTTCATCTTTGTTAGTGATATAGCGGAAGGGCTGTCGGGTAAGGTTTGCCTCTTTGCGGATGATACCAAAATCTACAATAGAGTAGACACCCAGGAAGGTGTAGATAACATGAGGAGGGATCTAGTTAAGCTTGAAGAATGGTCTAGAATTTGGCAGCTGGGATTTAATGTTAAAAAATGTAAGGTCATGCATTTGGGCTGCAGCAATCCAAGGGAGCAATATAGTATAGGGGGTGAAGTACTTTTGTCCACTAAAGAACAGCGGGACCTAGGCGTGGTTGTGTCTAATGATCTTAAATTAGCTAAACAGGTAGAAAAGGCAACGATAAAAGCTAGAAGGATGCTTGGGTGCATACGGAGAGGAATGGCTAGCAGAAAAAAGGAGGTGATAGTGCCTCTGTATAGGTCTTTGGTGCGACCTCATTTGGAATATAGTGTGCAATTCTGGAGACCGCACCTTCAAAAGGATGTGAACAGGATGGAGTCGGTGCAGAGGGTGGCTACTAAAATGATTAGTGGTCTTCATTATAAAGCATATGAGGACAGACTGAAGGATCTTAATATGTACAACCTTAGAGAAAAGGCGGGATAGAGGTGATATGACTGAGATGTTTAAATACCTCCATGGCATAAATGTTCAGGGAGAGAGCCTCTTTCAATTGAAAGCAAGTTCTGCTACGAGGGGACATGGGATGAGTGTGAAGGGAGATAGAGTCAGGAGTGATATGCGGAAATATTTCTTTACGGAAAGAGTAGTTGATCCGTGGAATAGTCTCCCAGTGGACGTGGTAGAGATGAGGACAGTAACTGAATTCAAAAAAGCATGGGACAACACAGAGGATCTCTGAAGGTAAAAAGGGGACTGTTGTAGTTGTTGATATGGAAGGACAGACTAGATAGGCCATGTGGTCTTTTTCTGTCATTATATTTCTGTTTCTATGTTTCTAATATTGACTGAAGCTGAGCCGGGGTAGCATCCACACTCAGAAATCAGTGTTTGCACGTGTGGAGGGAGTTAGCTCAGGTCCTAATCATGCAGAGGGGTCTCTCCTGCTAAGAAGCAGTTATTGGATGAAGAACTGGCAGAAAAACAGGTTTCCTGTCATTCCAGAGGCTCTGAGGACTTGTTAGAGAGTCCTTCAGATCTTTGGGGTGAGTCTCTCGACCCTTGCTTGGAGGGAGAGATTCCCCCAGGAGAGGACCCAAATATGGTATGGGTCTTTGCCATGAGAAATTGGTGGCATTTACAACATACTCCTTGGCAGCTCTAAATATAGCTCAGCCCTCCCAGGCTCCTGAGGAACGTTTTTGGAGGATTCCTTGCTGAAGGACATTCAGCCCTCGCACACTTTGTTTCCCCTTCACGGGGCCATTAAGCAAACGACTGAAGTGGAGTGGAAGGTTCCTGAAGCAGGATTGTGTGGGGGCAGAGCCATGGCTCATCTGTATCCCCTTCTTCCAACACATAGGCAACATAAATAGGTCTAAGGTGGATGCCTTGGTCTCAGCACTCACTATTCCAGTGGAGGATGCAGGAGTGCTAAAGGACATGCAGGATCGTAAGCTAGAGACTCTCCTTAAGCAAACCTTTCGAGACCATTGTCCTGGTTTTGCAGGCATCCATTTGTGGTTCCTACATCATAAGTGAGGACTGATTCCCTGCTGTCCCTGGAGAACACCTTTTACAGGTGAGTAACTATGCTTTCTCCAGGGACAAGCAGGGAGTCAGTCCTCACTTATGGGTGACATCGGCACCAACGGAGCCCGTGTGGAGCAATTCCCCAGCTTTCAAAGAAAGCTTTTGGGATTGCTGCCATGCATGCATGGTCCTCTTCCCGCCCAAAGGTGCCATTCTTGCTCAGTCTCCCTTTTTCCACAGAGCCCTTCGAACGCACGTATCTGTTGTAGCTGGAGGAGTTACTCTTCTTTTACCACCCGCAGTACCCACTGGTCTGAGGTGACCACGGCCCACCAGTGGGCAAAAAGTACCAGGCAGCCCCTGTGGGCTGTTGAGGGTCTCCCAGGGGAGGAGAGGCCCTGCCCCAGGAGTCAAAAGTACCCCTGGGCTGGGTGGGGAGCTGAGGCCTGGTGCTTCTGTGCCTTTGACTTCCAGGATCCATGGCCATGGCTTTTGGGATGAGAACCCAGTTGCTGGCCTGAGAAGGGCTGGTAGTGGTGGCTCTGATGAAAGGACTCCTTTTTCTTCAGGAACAGGAGTCTTTTCCCCAAAGGTTTCTTTGGGGGAAGGGATGAGGTCTTCTTGAAGAGCCTTTGCCGAGTCACCACGTCAGCTTCTATCTTATTTAATTTATTTATTATACCGCACTCTTTAGAATCAGTGCGGTTTACATGTATACTAACAGGTACTTTTTATTCCCTTGTCCCTGAAGGACTCACAATCTAAGTGTACCTGAGGCAATGGAGGGTTAAGTGGCTTGGCCAAGGCCACAAGGAGTGGCCATGGGACTAGAGACCCCAGTCCCTCTGGCCTGACGTTGCTTGTCCCCATGCAGGAATTGAACCCCCGGCCTTCCGGCCTGAGGTAACCTGTCCCAACCACTGAGCCACTCCTCCCTTGTCAGCAATGGGTTTGCCGAACAGGTTCTCCCTGGTGCAGGGGACGTTGAGCAGCTTTTCCTGGACCCAATGCTCGAGGTCCAAGGTCTACAGCCTGACCTGGCGCTGGGCTCTGATGCCTGCTGCTGCTACTTGAGCCACTGACTCAAAGCCATCATAGGCCGCCCGGGAAAGGAACTTGGAGCAATCCTTGATCCCGGAGATCAGGGATTGGAACCATTGGAGGGGTTCCTCAGTGAGTCCTGCTGAAAATCTGGACAACTCCTGGGTCAGGGCCTTGAGGTACATGCCTATGTACAATTCATAGGCCTGTATTCGACACCCCAGCATCAAGCCCAGGTATCACTTTTGCTTGAGGGCACGGAGGGCTCTGGCCTCCATATCAGGAGGGGGGAGGAGGAAGAGTAGGTCTTCTGACTCTTCAGTTTTTGCATGGTTGACTTGACAACCATGGAGCTACGTGGGAGTTGGGGTTTCTGAAACTCGGGCCCTTTCCTGACATGATACATGGCATTGAGGTGTTGACTGACCACCGGCACAGACGCTGGGGTCTCTCACATCCTAAGTAGCAACTGCTTGAAGATTAGCTGCAACAGCAATGTGAGAGTCTCCTTGGGTGGAAACTCATACTGGAGAATTTCCAGATCGTCGGTGCACGGGTCTTCCTCTGCCTTGGCTTGCACAGGGAGGGGCTAAAGTCATATCCCTGACAAAGTTATGGAAGGCCACGTCTTCCAGAGAATGGAGCCTGGGCACTGGGGAAGAGGGCTCCGAGGAGATGTCTTGGTGCTGACTAGTTTCCAGGGAGGCCTCGTCATCAGTCTCCCACTTAGTCGAGGGGTGACGACTAATCTGAGGCCCGCTCCGAGTCACGGAAACTGACCGGGGAGGATTGGATACCCGAGGAACGGGACTGAGACCTCGACTGGAGCTCGGCTCGACGTCCAGGGACTCCCCTGCAATTGGGGGACCAGTCGTCAGGGCAGATGATGCAGACAAACCAACCATCATGCTGCAGGGCCAGGATAACAGAGATATTCTGCTCCAAGGCCACCATTCTGATTTCCAAGCCAGAAGGCTCCACAGCTTTCAGCACAGGCACAGAGGATCTCAAGCCCAACACCGGCACTCTAGAGAGTGCATCCTCGACAAGCACTACGGTCGAGAAATCCTTTTTTGAGGACCTTGGTGGGGCTCAGAGCTGCCTGAATCCCTCAGAGGGGATTTTCCGGGTTTCTCTGGTGGCTCCTCGACAGACTTTGGGGACTTTTTCATCTCTCTTTTCTTCTCAGAGGAGCCACCACCGCAAAACTCACAGGAAGTGCTGGGCTTGGAGTTCGGTGTCGGGGAGGCTGGTGCAGACTCAGACCTTGGGAATAGTTTCTCATGCAACTCTGACCTCTTTAGGTTGGTCTTCAGAGTCATAGCTTGGCAAAGGTCAAAGGAAGTGCTATTATGGTCTGGTCCCAGGCAGTGAAGACAGCAATCATGAGTTTCTGCTACCGACATGATTTGACTGCATGGGTCACATTTTTTGAACCCAACAGGAGACATGGTGGGAGACACTCAGCTGGGGTTGATGAACCCTGGGCGAAAAAGGGCATGAATGTCGGTAGAGGTGAGCCTTGATCAAAAAATGGGAAAGGAGCCGAGAGCAGCATCAGAACTGGGGCCATGTCGAGGTGGGAAGAGGAACCGGTACGCAACCAGGGAAAAAATAACTTAAGGATTTTTTCAGGGAAACAGGACAGACGTCCGTTGGGCTCTGCGGGAAAAAGGAGACTGAGCAAAATGGCACCTTTTGGCGGGAGGAGGACCATACATGCGTGGTGGAATATCCCAAAGGCTTTCTTTGAAAACTGGGGAAAATGCTCTGCGTGGGCTCCGTCGGCACTGATGTCACTCATATTTAAGGACTGATTTCCTGCTTGTTCCTGGAGAAGTAGAATTTCTTCTATAGGTCATTTCAGGGCCCCTCATACTGGAAGACATCCTTGCACAATGTGCACGACTAGGGGTATCATTATCAGGTTCCAAGCAACAGCAGCAAAAAACGTGTGGGTCTGTGATCACATCTTTGCCTTGGGTGGGCACATGTTGAACCCCAACAGAATATTCAGTATGGCCAAGAGGAACTGGCAAGGTCTATTTCTTAATGGTGGATTTATTTTTTCTTTATAAAGAGGGAGAAGAGGAGGAAATTTAAAAAAAAAAAATTAAAAGAGTAAGAGAAGGAAGGAGCAAGCAGCTAGTTACGATGAGTGAAAGTATCCACATCAGCAAAATAAATCATATAAAAAAAAGACTGGGAAACATAAGGGCAGCCATGTATGCTAGAATCTTCCACACAAGCTCAGAAAGATTCTGGTCTTTTGAGCAGTGTCTCGGTGATAGTTTCTCTCACAAGCAGGATGTAATCTGCTTAGTCTTCAGCCAAATTTGACAACAGTAAGCTACTTCAATATTTAAGTGGCAAACATTTCATTACGGAACAGGAGAGAGAAAGCATAGTTACTCACCTGTAACAGGTGTTCTCCAGGGACAGCAGGAATCAGTCCTCACATATGGGTGACGTCGGTGCCGATGGAGCCCTCGTGCGGAGCAATTCCCCAGCTTTCAAAGAAAGCCTTTGGGATTGCATCGTGCATACACGGTCCCCTTCCCACCCAAGGGTGCCATCTTGCTCAGTCAGATGACATAGCTAAAAAAATGGCAAAATGAGAAAAAATTAATCAAAGAACAGCAACTCCAGGGGAGGAGGGAGGGTCGTGAGGACTGATTCCTGCTATTCCTGGAGAACACCTGTTACAGGTGAGTAACTACGCTTTCTCCAGGAACAAATAGGAAGTCAGTCCTCACATATGGGACTCCCTAGCTATAGGCTACCGAGAACCCATAGCTGAAAAATGGCTCCCCTCTAGAAGAGACGCAGCAGCAGTGAAGGGATTTTTCTCCGAGAACACAACCCCCATGGTAGCCTGACACCAAAGGGTCGGAGGGTAGGAGTTGCCTAAACCTCGAATAGGTTACGGAGTACCGCCTGACCGAAAACACTGTCCCGCTGGGACTCTCTCTCCAGGCAATAGTGGGCTTCAAAAGTCTGGCTTGAAGACCAAGTTGCGGCCTGGCAGATGTCTGCCAACGGAACAGAACAGTAGTTAGCCACTGATGCGGCCTTAGCCCTGACAGAGTGGGCTGTGATTCGGCCCTGCAGCTGGAGGTCAGCTGCCCTGTACGCCCAGGCGATGCAGTCTGCCACCCAGTTGGATAACGTGTGCTTGGAGACATGTAGACCCAGTTTACTAGGGTCATAAGAGATGAAGAGCTGGGGAGCTCTCCGATGTCCCCGCATACGCTCCAGGTAGAAGGCGAGCGCCCTCTTACAATCCAGGGTATGCAGAACTGCTTCTGCCCTGCTGGTGTGTGGCCTGGGGAAGAAGGTTGGAACTCTTGGTTGAGGTGAAACGAGGAAACCACTTTTGGAAGAAACTTCGGGTGAGTACGTAGGACCACCCTGTTTTTATAAAGCCATGTATACGGTCTATCCGATACTAAAGCCTGCAGCTCGCTCACCCGTCGAGCAGACATGAGCACCACCAGAAAGAGTGCTTTCCAGAAAAGGAAACGTAGGGGACAGGTGGCCATTGGTTCAAAAGGTGGGCAAGTAAGCCGCTGCAAGACCACATTTAGGTCCCACTCTGTAGCTGGTGGGCAAATTGGAGGCTTCAAGAGGAGGAGGCCTCTGAGGAATCGGGATACCAAAGGGTGAACTGAAAGAGGCTGTCCATCCACTGGCGTGGTGAGCTGACAGCGCACTCAGGTGGACCCTGACAGAGTTAGACTTAAGGCCTAACTCCGAGAGGTGGAGCAAGTACTGCAATACCTGAGGTACTTGGCAAGTGAACGGGTCAATCCTTATTCTGGGTACACCACCCTTCAAACCTACGCCACTTGAACGCGTAGGATTTTCTAGTGGATTGCCTTCTAGAGGCCAGCAACACCTCCTCAACCTCTTTGGGAAGCAAGTACTACCCTCTCAGCAGCCAGGCCATTAAGTTGAGGGATCTGAGATTGGGGTGTAGCAAGGAACCCTGTTCCTGGGTCAAGAGGTCGGGCTGCACTCCCAGAGGGAGTGGAGTTTCGACCGCCAGTTGAAGGAGAAGAGGGAACCAAGGTTGTCTGGGCCACCTGGGTGCTACCAGGATGACCGAAGCCTTGTCACGAAAAATCTTGAACAAAGTACATGCCACCAGGGGCATGGGTGGGAATGCATAGAGAAGGCTCTGTGCCCACGAGATCAGGAAAGCATCCGCGGCTACGCTCAGTGGATGTGGCTGCCTCAAGCAGAACCGGGGCAACTGATGGTTTTCCAGGCTGGCAAACAGAGCCATGGATGGGAGAACCCAATGGTTGAAGATCCGCTGGGCTACATCCAGGTTCAGTTGCCACTCGTGAGGCTGAAGAATCCTGCTCAACTTGTTGGCCAGGAGGTTCTCCTGACCGGGCAGATAAACTGCCCTTAGGGACATGCGATGTGCCACTGCAAAAGAGCAGAGATCCAGGGTTTCCTGGCATAGGATGCGAGATCCTGTGCCCCCCTGTTTGCTGATGTAGAACATCGCTACCTAATTGTCTGTCTGTATCAGCAATGACTGATGTGCAAGAAGATGACAGAAGGCTTGAAGGGCTAGGCGGATGGCTCGAAGCTCTGGAAGATTGATCTGAAGTGTGGTCTCTCGCGAGGACCACAGACCCTGAGTGCATGAACCCTGGCAATGGGCACCCCAGCCCAGCAAGGAGGCATCTGTCGTCAGCACTCTGGTGTGAGAGGGAGGTTTGAATGGTATTCTCCCTGAAGCAAGTTGGGAGGGTGAAGCCACCATTGTAAGGCTGTCACCAGTAGCTTGGAAATCGCTACTCTGTCTCTGAGGCAGCCAGTGGTTTGCGTCCACTGGTCTCCGAGGCTCCATTGAGCTGTGCGCATGTGGAATCGAGCATATGGAGTCACATGCACCATGTGGTCCAGGAGGCGGAGGAAGACCCTTGCGGAGACTTGAGGTTTGTGCTGGACCTGCTGTACCAAGTCCAACAACCGCCTCGCCCTGTCCAGTGGTAGGTATGCCCGTGCCTGAAGTGTGTCCACAGTCTTGCCCCCTATGAACTCCAAGTTCTGAGTGGGGAGTAAAGTGGACTTTTCGTGATTGATAACAAACCCTAGGTGCTGGAGCAGGGTGACTGTGCGAGCAGTGGCCTGCTGTGCCTCTTGGCTCCTGATGAGCCAGTCGTCCAGGTATGGAAAGACGAAGACTCCCTGGCTTCTGAGGAAGGCCACCACCACTGCTAGGCATTTGGTGAATACTCTGGGAGCGGAAGCTAGGCCAAAGGGAAGCACCCTGTACTGGAAGTGGTTTCCTCCGACCACAAACCTGAGGTATTGTCTGTGGTCTGGGTGTATGAGGATGTGAGTATAAGCATCCTTTAAATCTAAGGAGCATAGCCAGTCTCCCTGATGGAGGTAAGGCAGTAGGATCCCAAGGGAAAGCATCTTGAACTTTTCCCTCACCAGGAACGTGTTTAGATTTCGCAAGTCCAGGATGGGGCAAAGGCCTCCTTTTCTTTTTGGTATGAGGAAATACCTGGGAGAAGCCTTGCCCCTGCAGGTGGTGGGGCACCGGTTCCACCGCCTGATCCTTTAGCAGACCTGCCAACTCCTGCAGAAGGTGGTTCCTGTGAAGAGGGGGCCTGAGAGGCTCTCCTGGGAAAAAGGAGGTGGGCACCTGGTGGAAGTGAAGTAAGTAGCCCTGCTGGACTACTTGCCGAACCCAGGCATCAGTAGTAATGGCTGGCCACCTGTGAGCGTACAGGGCCAGCCTTCCTCCTGTGCAGGGCCAAATCACTGGTGGGAGAGGAACTATGCACTGGGAGTCAAAAACCCCCTCTCGGCTGAGTAGGAGCCGGAGCTGGAGGCTTGGGGGTCTTCGGCTTACGTGGGCCATGCCCCTGTCCCCTGGCGGGGAGCTGGGGCGGCCTGGTAAGTGGGGTAGTTTCTGTAAGCCGTACCCTTCCTCGGGAAAAAGGACTTCCCCCCCCCCCGAGGCCTTCTTCTTGTGAGAAGGTGCAGATGTCTTCTTCAACCACCTTGTCCGGGTCAAGTACTCGGACTTGAGTTCTGCAGCTTTCTCAGTCATGGGTTTGCCGAAGAGGTTGTCTCCTCGGCACGTGACATCGACCAACTTGTCCTGAACCCATGGCTCTAGGTCAGACGACATGAGCCAGGCCTGACGGCGTGCACTGATGCCAGCCGCAGCTACTCGGGCCGAAGCCTCGAAGCCGTCGTAAGCTGCTTGAGACATGAACTTTGAGCACTCTCTGATCCCCGTGGACAAGGCCTTGAAGCGCTGCAAGTGTTCCTTGGACAGGCCAGCTGAGAACCCGGCAATCTCCTTTGCCAGGTCCCGCAAGTACATGCCCATGTACAGCTAGTAAGTTTGGACATGGCATGACAGCATCGAGCCCTGGTAGCACTTTCTGCAGAGGGCGTCCAGGTTCCGGGCCTCCCGGCCGGGAGGCACCAAGGAATGCGTTTTTTTGGCTTTTCAGCTGGTGCATGGCCGATTCCACAACCATGGAGTTGTGCGGCAACTGCGCTTTCTGGAACACAGGACTCTTGCGGACTCGATAGATGGAATCGACCCACTTGTTGAGTACCGGCATCGAGGCCGGGGACTCCCACATTCGGAGCATCAGCCGTTCCAACATCGGAGGCACTGGTACAGTAAGGGCCTCCTTCGGGGGGGAGTCATACTGGAGGGCATCGAGTTCTTCAGCTCGAGGCTCCTCCTCGGCATCCGCAGGGAATGCCAAAGCCTTGGCCATGTCCCTGACGAAGTCCGAGAATGGAGTGTCCTCCGGAGGGGACCTAGTCCGAGGCTCCAAACCCGGCGACTCCAATGGGATACACTGGGTCCGGAAGGTGTCTGGGGAGTCTTCCTCCTCCGTCTCCTGAGGAGGACTCCGGCCTCTAGGGCTTCGGGCCCGACTGCCCCAACACCGAGGGCACCGGCGTCGACGTCAATGACCTCGGTCCCAAACAGGAGGTCAGGGGGACCTTGGCCAAGGATCGACTCGAGATCTGTTCGACTCGAGGATCGGCTCGGCCTCCGGCATCGACTTAGATGTCGACGTCCCGGTGGTCGGGGCAGAAGGACCGGTGAGACCGGCCATCAGTGCCCGCTGCTGCTCCATGAAGGCAGCCATGCTGCTCTCCAGGGCCGTCAACCTGAGACTGAGGTCAGAAGGCTCCGCAGTTCCCGGGCTCGGGCCCCGACGCCATCGGGCCCGACGCCGGCTCTCCCGGAGGAGAGTCCACGAGGATGACAGAAGTTACCTTGTCCGACGCCTCCGGCTCCCTGCAAGGTTGTTTAGCCGGCCGCTCCGACTCGGAGGACTCGGGGCGGCAGTCCAGGCTCCGCGGCCTGGAACCTGAGGGCCCAAGCCGATCAGAGGCGTCCAGCGACACCGCTCTCACAAGTTTCTTTTTCCTCTGGTGTTCCCTGGAGGGAGACCCTGCTCAGAAGACCCACGACAGTGCTCGGGCTCCGATTCCCGAGATGTCGAGGCTTCTGATGAGGTCCGGGCCCAGCCGGAGGCGGACCCAGAAAAAATCCTGTCATGCTGCTGCTGCCTGCTCCTCAAAGACTTCGAAGACATCATACCACATTGCCCACAGACCACCGGGTCATGGTCGGAGCCGAGGTAACGTAGGCAGCAGTCGTGTGTGTGTGTCGGTGAGATACATCAACTTCTTACACCGATCACATTTCTTAAACCCGCTGGCAGCCATCGGGGTAAAAAGGGCCCCTGCGAGGTCAAAGAACCGGGCTGCCAGTGAAAACTAAAAAGAGCGTGAATGCTAGTCACGAAGGACAAAAATTAAAATAGGACCGGACTCGATACCGGTGTACCGAGCCAAGGGCGGGAAGTGGAACTGGTGTCGAACCGGGAAGCTGAAAAATATAATCAACTTTTCTACCTTTTCCACAGTGGAACAGGACCACGTCCGTTGGGCTACGCGGAAAAAAGACGACTGAGCAAGATGGCACCCTTGGGCTGGAAGGGGACCGCGCATGTGTGATGCAATCCCAAAGGCTTTCTTTGAAAGCTGGGGAATTGCTCCGCACGAGGGCGCCGTTGTCACCCATATGTGAGGAGTGACTTCCTGCTTGTTCCTGGAGAACTGGATTTAGTTCGCACCTTTTCTCAGAAGTTTAAGGCATGTTACTCACTGAACCTCAATGTATTAAACATGTTAGTTTATACCATTTCATGTTTGTTCTATATAGTTTTTCTCTCTGACTTATTCTGTTTGCACAATCTGATGACCTTACCTGCTTCTTCCAATTCTTATATCTGTACAACATTTATATAGTATCTCTAGGTCAATCAGATGCTGCAAGACGATTGTCACACTTCAAAAATTCAGATAGAAAAGTTCAACAATTGACAGGGATTTTAACCTAATTAAACAAAATAGGTAACAGAACTCCACTGTGACTGTTAGACCAGCTTTCCATTATTTTCATGATAGAAACATAATGAAATGGAAACTCTGCAAAGTGTCTCTGAACCTCTGTTGGATAACCTGGAGAAATAAAGGGATTACATTGCAAAAGAATTTCTGTCTCCTGCTGAAAAATAAGGCACACGACTGACAGTGGGGACCATATTCAAATCATTGCACGTAGAGAAGCCAACCTCAGCTCAAGAGAGGACACGCACAAAAGCAAAAAGGAATGACTTAGCAAGCCAAAAAAGTAAGCAGCTAAAGAGGATTCTGAATTGAATAAAGACTACACAGCTAACACATACAGTTTAAGGATCCTCTGTACATCTCTGCCTTTGAAATCGTTTAAAATGTTTATCAAGCAGTATACCTATAGCAACAGGGCTGCCCCAAGGGTTTCTGCTGCCCGAGGCAGAAACCCAAGCCTCGCTGTCCCCCAGCTGCCGCCACACCCCCACCTACCACCGCCGCCCCCACAGCTGCCGCCAATTCCATCTTGGGAGGGGGAGGTGGGCGACAGCAGTATTTCCAAAAGCAGTGGCTTTTTACCGTTGCTTCTGGAAAAACTGCTACTGCCCGCCTCTCCCCCCAAATGGAATCTGTGGCAGCTGGGGGGGGGGGGGTACAGCTGTCCATGCAGGTTGCTGCCCTAATGTGCTGCTGCTGCTGCCACCAATGCCCACCCAGGCCAGCCACAGCTCGCCTAGTAAATGGACCAGTCCATCTAGCATCCAATAGGAGCCATATCAAACAAGCTTGCCAACTCGAGTACAAGGAATTTTTAAAGATAGCGTGATCAATACAGAGCATGTTTTAGTTTTCTCTCATAAGTACACTCAGTTGTTTGGATGGCAAAGCAGAGCAGTTTTAGGTTCTGGAGACCTTATAACCAACAAATGCCTTTTGTTACCTGCATAAGGAAAAGCATAGTTACTCACCTGTAACAGGTGTTCTCCAGAGACAGCAGGAATCAGCCCTCACATATAGGAGACATCGGAACAGACAGAGCCCTTGCGGAAGCATCCCCCCAGCTTTCAAAAAAGCCTTTGGGAGATGCCACCAAGCATGCATGGTCCCCTTCCAGCCCAAGGGTACCACCTTGCTCAGTCAGATGGCATAGCTAAAATATGGCAAAAACAGAGGATGGTAAAGGAGCAACTCCAAGGGGACGAGGAAGGGTTGTGAGGACTGATTCTTGCTGTCCCCGGAGAACACCTGTTACAAGTGAGTAACTACGCTTTCTCTGGGAACAAGCAGGAAGTCAGTCCTCACATATGGGACTCCCCAGCTACAGGCTACCGAAAGCCCATAGCAAAAAACGGGGCTCACTCAAAGGGAGCCGCAAGCAGCAGCACATAAGTCTGTGTCCACAGACCACAGTAGGACCCCTGTGTCTGATGAACCAGCACTCCGCTAGCCTGAACACAGAAGGGTAGGAGTTGCCTAGACTCTGAAAAGGTTAGGGAGCACAGCCTGGCCGAAGGCACTGTCCCATTGGGACTCTTTCCAGGCAGTAATAGGCTGCAAAGGTATGGACTGCAGACCAGGTGGCAACTGCTTCACCGCCCTCAGAAAGTGCAAAACTTCTGGATGCTTTCCTAAGGAATCTCCCTGAATTCTGCCCCGATAACAGGCTAAGGCTGCCACCTGAACTCACAGGGAATTCCACGCCAAACCTTTTTCCAGCCCTGCCTGTAAAAAATCTAGCATAACCGGAACCGAAGCCGCAAACGGACTATACGCCTTCTGACTACACCAGCTCTCAAAAATTCGCCATACGCGAACATATGCTAGAGAGGTAGACCTCCTATGTGCCTTTAGGAGCGTTGCAATCACCTGCGCAGAGGAACCACGCTTTCTCAACCTTGCCCTCTCAATAGCCATGCCGTAAGCGAGAACCGATCCACCTGCGGCATGAGAATTGGCCCCTGCATCAACAGATCGGGACGAACGGGCAGTCTCCAGGGCTCAGCCACTTTTAGCCGCAGTAGGTCCGCGTACCACGGTCTCCGAGGCAAATCCGGGGCAATGAGAATCACCAGTCCGTTGTGTGCCGCCAAACGCTGGATCACTCGAGCGACGAGCGCCCACGGAGGAAAGACATACAGAAGACCGTACTGCGGCCACTGCTGAACCAGCGCGTCCAGACCCTCTGACATCCTTTCTCTTGAAGAAACGACTGGCCTTTGCTGACCGAAAAGTCGCCATCAGATCCATGACTGGCTCCCCCCAGAGACTTACAATCTGATCGAACACCTCGGCGTTTAACTGCCACTCGCCTGGGTTTAGGCGCACCCGACTGAGAAAATCTGCCGCGACATTCTCCTTTCCGGCTACATGCGCTGCCGAGATTGCTGGAAGATGCAGCTCGGCCCAAGTCATCAGCAGCTCCGCCTCTGCCTCCAAACTGGCACTTCTTGTGCCCCCCCTGCCTATTGATATACGCCACCGTGGAGGCATTGTCCGACAAAACTCGCACTGCACGACCTTGCAGCCGTGGTGAAAATTCCTGCAGAGCTCTCCGAACCACCCGTATCTCCAGACGATTGATGGACCACTGCTGCTCCTCCGCTGTCCAGCAACCCTGCGCTACTTGCCCCTCGCAGTGGGCTCCCCAGCTGGATAGGCTGGCGTCCATCATTAGAGGCACCCAGTGTGGAGCTTCTAGGGGAACTCCGACCGACAGGTTCGCACCGTTCAACCACCAGCGGAGCGCCTGCCAAACCTCCTTGGGGCAGATCAACCGATGATCCAGCGACTGATGTTGATGCGACCATCTGCGTAACAGCGACTTCTGCAAGGGTCTCATGTGCGCCTTTGCCCAAGGCACCAGATCGATCGTCGCCGCCATCGTGCCTAAGAGCTGCAGATAATGCCAAGCCGACGGCTTTGACATCCGTAAAAAACAGCGCACCAACCACCGAAGAGCCACGACCCTCCTGTGCGGAAGGAACACTCGAGCCGCCCCGGTGTCGAATCTGGCCCCCAGGTACTCGACAGTCTGAGAAGGAATCAAATGACTCTTGCCTGCAATGATCACCCAACCCAACTCGGACAGGAAGGAGACTACCTGATTCGTTACTTGGATACTTTCGGCCTCTGACTTCGCACGGATAAGCCAATCGTCCAGGTACGGGTGAACAAGAATTCCCTCGCGTCTTAAGGCGGCCGCCACCACCACCATGAAAACACGCAGGGCCATCGCAAGTCCAAAAGGGAGCGCCCGAAACTGAAAATGGCCCATCGGGACTGCAAAACGGAGAAACTGATGGTAATCTGGATGAATAGGAATGTGCAGATAAGCCTCCATGAGATCCAGGGAGGTCAAGAACTCTCCTGCTCTGACCGCCACCATCACAGACCGTAGTGTCTCCATATGGAACCGAGGAACGCGCAGACACCTGCTTACTCTTTTGAGATCGAGAATAGGCCGAAAGGACCCTTCCTTCTTTGGCACGATGAAGTATATGGAGTATCGACCTGCACTGCACTGGTCTGCGGGCACCGGCACTACGGCCCGCAACCGCAAAAGCGGTTGTAGCTTTGATTGCACTCCTTCCCGCTTGACTTTCGCCCGACATGGGGATCGCACAAAACCTGGCGCCAGAGGCTTGGCGAACTCGAGCGTGTAGCCCTGTCGAATCACCTGGAGAACCCACTGATCCGTCGTGACGCGGACCCAAGCCTGGTAAAACTCCTGTAACCGCCCCCCTACCGGAGAAATCCCCACTTGGGTCCCCCTCACTTCATTGTTGCTTACGCTGATTGGGGGCAGAGGCCACAGTACCATAAAAACCCCTGCTATACCACGAAACCCCCGAAAGGGCTGATAACGAGAAGTAAAACAGCCCCTCTGGACCGGAGAAAACCTTACCGACCGAAAACGCCTGAACTCCTGGGATTGACCCCTCATCGGCCCAGGGACTCTACTCTGTTTCAGTTTATCCTCTGGGAAACGACCCCCTTTGGTCTCCTCCAAATCCTTAACCAGCTTATCTAAGTCCTCCCCGAACAACTGCTTTCCTTTGAAGGGCAGCTTACTTAACCGGGTCTTAGAAAAGATATCCGCCGCCCAATTCCTGAGCCAAAGATACCGGTGCGCCGCCACAATCGACCCCATGGCGTTCAAAAGTGTCTGTATCAAATCATAAAAGGTGTCCGCCAGGTAAGCTATGCCCGATTCCAGCCTAGCCGCTGCTTCCACCACGTTTTCCGGCTCCCCTGCCTCCGGAAGCCCCTGCGCCCAGTGCAAGGAAGCACGGGCTACTAAGGCCGCACAGGCTGAAGCCTGGAGAGATAATGCCCCGACATCAAAGGCCTGCTTCAATAGAGTATCCAGTTTCCTATCCTGAACATCCTTAAGAGCAGCACTACCCTCCAACGGGATAGTGGTCTTCTTAGTTACTGCCAACACCACCGCATCCACTCTCAGCGCTCGAAACATGTCCCTGTCCTGCTCTACCAACGGATACAACCGAGAGAGGATACGAGAACCCCTGAGCCCCGACTTAGGCGTTTCCAGGATCATCTGCTTAATGACTCTATGTAAAGGGAAAACTTTCTGGGGCTTCCGGACCACCTGAAGAATAGGATCATCTAACGCCTCTTCTTCCACTGCCCTTGCCGAAGTCATATGAAGTGTCTGAAGAGACTCCGCTATGAGAGCTGCCAATTCCTCCTTGCGGAAAACCCTAACAATTCTAGAGTCCTCCTCCGGAGGGAGAGCATCATCCCCCCCCCCCCCTCCGGTGCTTCTAGCTCCTCTGCTTCATCTGAGGACATTGAATCCCCCTCAGCCACACCCTGATCTCGCCTACGAGCCTTAGGGACCAGCTGAGAGGGACCCGGTTGGTCCTCCAAAAAGTCTTCTAGTGCTCTTTTCCTGGCAGGGGCAGGAGCCTTGGTCTTCCCTTGCTTCAGACAAAAGGCTCTATGCAATACTAAAACAAACTCCGGAGAAAAGGTGTCTGGAACCGGCTGCGCAGCTGTCTGTTCCCCGGAGGCCTCTGGCTGAGTGTCATGAACAGCCAAGGGACCCCCTGGATCTGCCTGCGAGGAAGCCCCCAGCCCTTGCTCTCTCAAGGAGGCCTCAGAAAACGCCTCTGCTAAAACACTCTGCTCTGCAGCGTGAGATTCCAGGGAATATCCCTTGCAAAACCCCTCCGCTGACAGAGAACTCGATCTCTGCCCACAAGCCCCACATTGTGGCTTAGACGGCATAGCCAGCAATAAGCAAATCTCAACCTTCAATAAGTGTTTCCCTTTTTTTTTTTTTTCAATTCCTCTCAACAGAGATCAGATATCTAAATGGTCAGGCAATCAAACTAGAAACAACCACTTAAAAACTAGCGCTTTCACCACCAAAAGAGAGCTGCAGAAAAGAACGGTGCTGCCGCGGCTCCTTTCCCACGCTAACACAAAAATGGCAGCAATCCCCAGAAGGAAACCCCTCTGAGCCTCACAAGACCCGCGGCCTCAGAAAACACCCCGCGAATCTCAATAAAGCCAACAGTGACCAGAAAAAGAAAAATAAGGAAAAAAACTCAGATGCCGATCTATGCCGCCAGAGACTCACCTCGACCCAGGGAGCACGGTACCACTGCATACCGAACACACTCTGCTGCTTGCTCGACGCTCCTCACCCCACAGGAGAGGTTCGGGAGCGGAGCCAGACTCTTATTGCTTAGCCGGTACCACCTCGGCTCCTGCAATCCGGTCTGCCTGCAACGTTGCTCTGACTTCTGTCTTTCTTTTTTTTTTTTCAACTTTATCGATAAGAGCACACTGTATCAAATTAAAGGGAAACCCCCCAAAAAAATTTTTAACAACCCAAAATCCAAAAACTAAACTCTTCCTAGTTGTTCCTGCAGTGAGTCCCACTGAAAACAAACACCTGCTCCAGCTGCTGGAAGGTTGTGGGTGGTGCCACCTGCCTATGTACCCTGATGTCATCAAAGTTGTGACATGCTCAGTCTCCAAAGCTGCTGGAAGAGGTGCACTACCCTATGGTACGGGACTAGACTGGAGGAACGCTAAGGAATGGGCTGATTAGAGGAGGCTAGGACTGGTAATGGGCTGATGGTGGGGTAGGACTGGTAATGGGCTGATTAGGGCAGCCTAGCACTGGTAATGGGGTTGAGGGGGGACTAGCACTGGAAGTGAGCTGATTGGGAGACTTTGACTGGGAATGGGCTGATTGTGGGCAGGGGAGGATAGAGCTGCTGGCCCTGGAAGAAAACTGGGGGCTAAGGCTACAAATGGGCTGATACGAGGAGATGGGAGAATGGAACTGGAAGGGAGTGGATCTGAGAGGGGCTGCCATGGTATTTGTACTAGAAGGGACTGGACACCAGTGGCAGTCATGGGAATGCAAGTTGACATTGGAAGGTATTGAGAGTGAGGACTGGAAAGGGGCTGATACTGGGGAGGGTTACTGGGACTGGAAATAGGTTGATGGAAAGAAGTGAAGAAAACAAAAGAAAAGATAAGAAATGGCAGATGGACCATAGACCACAGAAAGAGAGCTAAGAGAAGACAGAAAAGCAGAAGCCTCAGATCGGGACCAGCATGATCAGAGAATAAATTGGTCAGACAACAAAGGCAGAAAAAATAATTATTTCATATTAGTGATTTGACTACAAAATCATCATAATTTTGAAATCAAATATTGTTACTTGTTATCGTGATTAATTATTGTGGTTTAAATAAGTAAATTTTATAAATAAAAACATATTGCAAAGGCCTATAATATATTAATAATTCAACAAATGATTACAGCGACAATGCATTAACGGTAAAGGAAGAGAGACGCATTTGATTTTATCATTGGGGGTCACCACAAGTTGACCAATGGTAAAAGGGGTCACGGTACAAAAAAGGTTGAGAACCACTGGTCTAGGGTGACATGGATCGCAAAGGACATGTGCCCGAGGAGGCGCAGAAGAAGCCAGGCGCGCACTAAGGGATAGTGCTGTACGTCCCGAGCTAGGCACCGGAGCCAATCGGCTCGGTCCTTGGGCAAGGCGGCCTTCGACTGGAGGGTGTCGATCTTTGCTCCAATGAACTCCAGGCACTGTGTCGGAAGGAGGTGAGACTTGGGTAGTTTATGACAAAGCCCAAGTATTGCAGAACCTGGATGGTGCAAGCAGTGGCCTGCTGCACCTCAGAGACTGTACCTCCCCTTATGAGCCAGTCATCCAGGTAGGGGAAAAATGAAGATTTCCTGGAGCTAGAGGAAGGCAGCCACGACTGCCAGGCATTTTGTGAAGACCCTTGGGGCAGAGGCTAGGCCGAAGGGGAGCACCCTGTATTGAAAATATCTGCCCCCTACTACGAACCGCAGGTACTGCCTGTGGTTGGGGTGGATAAGGATGTGAGTATAAGCATCCTTGAGGTCTAAGGAGCACAGCAAGTCTCCTTGCTGGAGGTATGGCAGCAATGTTCCAAGGGACAGCATCTTGAACTTCTCCCTCACCAGGAATTTGTTGAGGTTGCGCAGGTAGAGGATGGGCTTTAGGCCCCTGTCCTCTTTGGCACAAGGAAGTATCTGGGGTAGAACCCCTTGCCCCCGAGGTGGTGGAGCACCGGTTCCACCACCTTGTCCTCGAGAAAACCTACTAACTCCTTCAGGAGAAGGTCCCGGTGTAGGGGAGTCCTGAGGGGCTCTCCCGGGAAATGAGAGGGAGGTGTCTGAACCAGGTGGAGGAGATAACCCTCCCTGACTACCCTTAGTGCCCAGGAATTGGTGGTGATAGCCACCCATCTCTGGGCATAGAGGGCCAGGCGTCCCCCTGTGGGCTGCTGATCTCCTTAGGCGTAGAGATACTATGCTTAAAGACGTCAAAAACTCCCACCTGGCTGGACTGGGACCGGGGCCTGGGGTTTTTGAGCCTTCTGCTTATGCAGGCCATGCTCATGTCCCTTGGCCTGCTGACCCTGTTGGGCAGCCAGGGAGGCCTGATAGGGTGGGTAGTTTCGGTAAGCAGCTCCCTTCCTGGGGTAAAAGGGCTTTTTACCAGAGCCCTTCTATCGGGGAGCGGCAGTGGTCTTCTCAGAGAGCCTGGTCTTCGTCATGAACATGGTCTCCAGCTCGGCAGCCTGGTCAGTCATGTGTTTGCTAGAGAGGTTCTCCCCTTAGCATAGGACATCGACCAATTTGTCATGAACCCACTGCTCAAGATCAGATGACTTAAGCCAAGCTTGGCGGCGTGCACCGATGCCTGTCGTGGCTACCCGAGCCACCAACTCGAACCAGTCATAGGCCACTCAAGACATAAATTTGGAGCACTCATAGACGGCTCATCGGAGAGACCAGCCAAGAACCCGGTGAGTTTCTTCACCAGGTCTCTTGGGTACAGCTGATAGGTCTGGATGCAGCAGAGGAGCATCGAGCCCTGGTAGCACTTTCTGCCGAGGGCGTCCAAAGTGCAGGCCTCCCTGCCTGGGGACACCAAGGAGTGCGTCTTCTGGCTTTTTAGCCAATGCATGGCCAACTCCACCATCATGGAGTTATGCGGCAGCTGTGACTTCTGGAAGCACAGGCTCCAGCAGACCCGATACAGCAAGTTGAGCCGTCTTCTCACTACCGGCACCAACTCCGGTGTCTCCCACATGCAGAGCATGAGCCTTTCCAGGATGGGAGGGATGGGTACCGTGAGATATTCCCACAGAGGGGCCTCGTATTGGAGGATCTCTAACTCATCCGCCCGAGAGTCCTCCTCAAACTTGATTGGGAATGCCAGGGCCTTGGACATGTTCTTGACAAAGTTCAAGAAACCCATCTCCTTGGGTAGGGACCGCCGCAGAGGTTCTGAGACTGGGGAATCGGAAGGAATGTTGCGGTGGCAATGAGTATTGAGGGACTCCTTGTCCTCCATCTCCCACTCGGAGTAGACCATGGAGGACTCGCCGGAGGGCTGCTCCACGGGCCTTGAAGGCCCCAATACTCTACGTCCGGCACCCGGTTGACTTGCCAGGGATGACTGCCGTCCTGACGAGTGGGACTCAGAGCACGACCTCGGTCAAGGATCGACTCGAGGCCAAAGGATATCGAGGATCAGCTCGGCCTCCAAGGACATCTTGGATGTTGACGGCCCGGTGGTCGGGGAGGATGAACCGGTCATACCGAACAGCATCTGCTGCTGGTCCATAAAGGCAGACAAACTGTGCTCCAGGGCCGCCATTCTGAACTCCAGCCTAGAAGGCTCCGCAGCCTTCGGCGTGGGCACAGAGGGACTTGGGCCCGACACCGGCTCCCCTGAAGGGGAATCCTTGACAAGGATGGTGTCTGGGGACAGAGGCCGGTCCGCAGACAGATTCTCCCGGGGGACCTTTGCAGGTCGCTCCCTCTCCAATGCCTCGGACAAGCGTCTCATACTGCAGGACCGGGCCCAGGGGCTCCTGGTGGGTTGGAACCATCCAATGATGCTGCCTTCAAGGGTTATTTCTTCTCTCTGGGTTCCCTCGAGGGAGACCGCCTTTTTGAAGACCCACTACAAGGGTCGGGCTCGGAAAGTTCCGCCCAAGGTGTCGGGGCCTCTGGGGACTAGGGGGAAAAACTTATGCTGCTGCTGGTGACTCTTGAGGGCCTTGCTGGACATCCTCTTGCAGAGACCGCAGGCCGCTGGGTTGTGGTCTGGCCCGAGGCAACAAAGACAGCAGTCGTGTGTGTTGGTCAAAGACATGATTTTAGAGCACCGATCACACTTCTTAAAACCACTGGTAGCTATGGGGGAAAAAAGTACCCCTGCGAGGTCGAAGACTCTCCGGGCTGCCAGCAGGAGAAAAAGGGCACAAAGGCACCAGGAAAAGAAAACAACAAAAAAAACCTACAAAAATAAAACAGAGCCCGATGCAGAGGCACAGAGATTGGTAGGCAGGAAGAATACTGGTGCAATACCGGAGGTGAGTTGGAAACTCAAGGAACAAAACAATCCGGGGGACAAGCCAGACAACATCTGAAGGGCTCCGTGGAAAAAAGGAGACTGAGCAAGATGGCACCCTTTGACGGGAAAGGGACCATGCATTGGTAGTAGCATCTCCCAAAGGCTTTCTTTGAAAGCTGTGGGGATGCTTCTGCAAAGGCTCAGTCTGTGCCGATGACACCCATATGTGAAGACTGACTTCCTGCTTGTTCCCAGAGAATAAAATGTATAGGAAGTATACAAAAAATCCTAAAATCTGCATTCCTTCAATAAAAAGCTTTAAACTCCACTCCTATATATCCAGAAAAAGTTAACACAGGCCTTTACTTAACTATTCTGTGCTTGTCACTACAAAAACTTTCCATGAAACTAGAAAGAGCAGAGAGAAGAATGGAAGGGGCGAGAGGAAGGATTAGAAATGAAGAGCTGGAGATCAAGAGACAAACCACAGGGGGTTTGTAGTATATAACTGTTCACCTAAGGAGCTCAAATACAATTTTAGTTAGCGTTACTAAGATGCATTACAACATTATTTTACCACAGGTCCTATTACATTCCACAGGACGCAGTTACTAAAAGCAAGGCTCAAGAAATTCCAGGCACCAGGTTGCAATGGTGCCTAGCCCTGGCCCCTAGGATTTCATGCTCCTAAGCTTTAATTGTCTGTGCTAACTCCTCCATCATGATCGGCTCCGCATATAACCTGAGCTGTGCTGCGGAGAACGGACTGATTTGGCTGTTGCTAGTCTCACGAGCAAGAAATGGGAGGATGGGCAATGAGAGAGAGTCACATACACACACATTCTGGATGATGGCTAGTGGGGATATAAGCAAGAGACACACACTGGTTGACGGTGGAGAGGAGGGGCTGTGAGTGGGTGGCGCTATGAGAGTTTTTTTGCTTCACATATTACCTGGCCATGGTGATTTGTGAAGCAAAAAAGTGTAGTTACTTATCTGTAACAGGAGAACTCCGGGAACAGCAGGAATTTAGTCTTCACATACGGGCAACATCAGGTACCGACGGAGCCTGTGCAGGAAGCTCCCCAGCTACCAATAGGAAAGCCTTTAGGAGCAATCCACTGAGCCTGCGCTGCTACCTTCCTATTCTCCCTCCCCTCAGTTGAGTTTGTAGCTGAAGAAAAGGAGTGGAAAAAACAAAAAGAAAAAGAACCCTACAACTCCAAGGGTAGGAGGGTGGGTTGTGAAGACTAAATTCCTGCTATTCCTCGAAATCATATGTTACAGGTGAGTAACTACGCTATCTCCAGGAACAAGCAGGAATATAGTCTTCACATATGGGACTCCCTAGCTCCTAGATCTCTGAAGAGTTGAACTGGGTCAGAAAGTCAGACAAGGTCATTTGAACCTAGATTTCCCTGCCAAGGAGATCTGGCAAGAAGTGGGTGGG
This sequence comes from Ichthyophis bannanicus, assembly GCA_033557465.1. NCBI lineage: Eukaryota > Metazoa > Chordata > Amphibia > Gymnophiona > Ichthyophiidae > Ichthyophis > Ichthyophis bannanicus. The sequence continues at coordinate 139,859,526 of CM066035.1, read as the reverse complement.
GGGTAGGAGTTGTTTTTACGTTCCAAAGAGATGCCGAAGGACAGCCTGGCCAAAGCCTGCATCCCGGCAGGAGTCCTTGTCCAAGCAGTAATGGGCTGAAAAGGTATGGATAGAGGACTATGTAGAAGCTTGGCAAATCTCATCAATGACTACTGACCGGAGGTTAGCAACAGAGATTGCCATTGCTTAGACATTATGTGCAGTTATGTGTCCCGTGAGGGAAAGCCCTGCTTGGTCGTATGAGAAAGAAATACAGTCTGCTATCCATTTGGATAGTGTATGTTTGGTCACTGGAAGGCCCAGGTGAGAAGGATCAAAGGAGACGAAGAGCTGGAAGGACTTCCTAAAGTCCTCAGTCCTTTGGAGATAGAAGGCTAGAGCCCTCTTACAGTCAAGTTTATGTAGGGTGGCTTCTGCACAAGAAGCATGAGGTCTTGGGAAAAAGACCAGTAGGATTACTGACTGATTAAGATGGAAAGGTGATACTACTTTCGGAAGAAAGGGGATGTGTCCACGAAGGACAACCTTGTCATGATGAAAACGTGTATACGGAGCATGAGCCACTAAGGCCTGAAGCTCACTAATGCGCCTGGCCGATGTCAGGGCGATGAGGAATAATACCTTCCAGGATAAATATCGGAGCTGTGTGGTTGCTAAGAACTCAAATGGTGGTTTCAGAAGTTGAGCTATTACCACATTGAGATCCCATGCACTGGCTGTAGCCGGATGGGTGGTCTAGTGAGAAGTTCCATCAAAAACATGTTACCAAAGGAGCTGTGGAGATGGGTCTGCCTTCCACAGGCTTATGAAAAGCTGAAATAGCACTAAGGTGTACTCACATGGAGTTCATCTTAAGACCCAGAGAAGATAAATGCAGCAGATACTGGAGGAGCATAGGTACTGATGCTTCAAATGGTTCCTGGCCATTCTGAGAGCACTGTGAAGCATATCTACGCCATTTGAAATAGGTCTTCCTGGTGGAGAGCTTTCTGGAGGATAGGAGAATATGTTTCACAATGGTAGACAATGGCAAGTCCTGGAAGATTACGCTTTCAGCAGCCATTCAGTCAATCGAAGGGACTGCAGATTGAGATGGAGAAGTGCTCTGTTGTCTTGAGATAGGAGAACCGGCCTGGAACCCAATGGGATTGGTGATGTTTCCATCAGATGAAGTAGAAGGGAAAACTAGGGTTGACGTGGCCAGCGTGGGGCTATGAGAATCATAGAGCCCTTGTCTGCTTGTAGTTTGAAAAGGGTCTTAGAGATGAGGGGAATGGGTGGAAAAGCATAGAGAAGTCCCCGACCCCATTGGATCATAAAGGCATCTGACGCCAGGCTGAGTCTGGATGGAACTCTGGAGCAGAACTGAGGAGGTTGATGTGTTCTACGGCGTGGCAAAGAAGTCTATCACTGGTGTTCCCCACATGTGGAATAGTTTTGCTACTGCTGTTGGATCTAAAGACCATTTGTGGGGTTGCAAGATCCAACTCAGCTTGTCCGATAGGAGACTGGATTCTCCTGGAATGTATACTGCAAGGGGGCAGGATGGCGAACTCCCAGAGCTTGCAGGCTTCTTGACATAGGGGTACAGAGCCCATCCCACCCTGTTTGTTTATATAACACATAGCCACCTGATTGTCTATTCTGACTAGGATCTGTGTGTTTGAGAGGTGGTGTTGGAAGGTCTTGTGGGCATTCCTGACTGCCCAAAGCTCGAGTAGGTTTATCTGCTGCATGGATTCCTGGGTTATCCACAGGCCCTGTGTGGATACGGAATCCAGATGTGCTACCCAACCCTGCTTGGAGGCATCTGTTGTCAATGTATGCTGAGGTAGGGATGTCCGAAAAGATGACCCTATGAGGTGGTTTGCTGGGGTGCACTACCACAGGAGAGATTGAGCCATGGATGGTGTAATCTGGATGACATCCCAAAGGCCCCCTGTGGACTGGGTCCACTGGGTTGAAAGGGTCCACTGCGCCTGACGCATGTGAAGTCTCGCATAAGGGATCACGTGCACTGTGGAGGCCATGTGTCCCAGGAGGCACAGAAAACATCGAGCCGTAGCTGTCTGTTGTTGGCGCATGTCAGTGGCTAACTGCACTATTCTGTTTGTGCGATCCAGAGGTAGAAAGGCTCTGGACTGTGTTGTGTCCAGAACGACTCCTATAAATTCCATCCTTTGTGCTGGAATGAGTTGGGACTTTGGAAAGTTTATCACAAAGCCCAGATACTGCAGAAGTGCAAGAATAGTTTTGAGATGAGCAGAGTTCATTTATGAGCCAATCATCTAAGTAAGGGAAGACAAAGACTTTGCTGCTCCGAAGATAAGCTGCTACAACAGCCATGCACTTTGTGAAGACCCTTGGTGCGGATGCCAGACCGTAAGGAAGGACCTTGTATTGGTAATGGGTGCCCTGACATTTAAAGCAAAGATACTGTCTGTGTTCTTAATGCAACAAGATGTGAGTGTAGGCCTCTTTGAAGTCTAGGGAATAAAGCCAGTCCTGTTCCTGTAGGTAAAGAAGAAGGGTTCCCAGAGAGATCATTTTGAATTTTTCCTCGACGAGAAATTTGTTCAGCTCTCTGAGGTGGAGAATGGGTCTATGGCCTCCTGACTTCTTTGGAATGAGGAAGTAGGGGGGAGTAGAAGCCTTTGAACCATTGGTTTGTTGGAACTGGTTCTACGGCTCCTTGGGAAAGGAGAATGTTTCTCTTGCTTGAGCAGTGTATCCAGAGGAGGTTTGGAATGAAGCTCTCCCTTAAAATGGGGAGGAGGAAGCTCTCAGAAATTTAGTTGGTATCCTCTCTGCTCCGTGATGATGGAATGCCACAGCTGAGCAAAATGAGAGTGTCTTTCTGTGATGGTAATGGGCTCTGGTATGTGAAGGAGTAGGCTGGCTGTGTTACCTATGTAGGAGTCAAAAACTGGATATAGCAGGAGTTGGCTGAGTGGCTGGTTATGGTTTGGCTAGCTGGGCTTTTTAGCCTGCTTACTGGGTAAAGGGGTTGAAGAAGAAACCAATATCATACACTTACCAATTACTGATCAAGGTCCATACACAGAAAGATGTCCAATTTTCAGATAAAATGGGAAACAAACCTGGGGAAAGAAGTAGACCCACAGACGTGGAAGACCCTATTTAAAGGATGGGGAGGGGACCTAATATAAGCCAGTCATGCAGAAAACACCTATAAGATTGCTTATAGATGGTACCTTACTCCAGTAAACCTGCACCAAATGAGAGGAACCGGCAGTGATACCTATTGGAGAGGATGCCCTAAGAAAGGGAATTATTGCCACATGTGGTGGGGTTGTCAGTACATCACTGAATTTTGAGCAAAGTTACATCATGGAGTAGAGAGATTAATGGAACGCACAGTGGAATAGGGCATTAAAAATGTGTTGTTGGGAATACAGGGCATTGGATGAGAAGGGAAGGGAGGCAAACTAATGCGAATGTGTGTAGTGGCTGCAAGATATGAGATTATCGTTGGGGTCCGTGCCCTCTTCCACCCCAGAGCAGACACTTGGAAAGAACGCATGTAGAATATATATGTGATGGAGCAATTGACAGCAATTCAGAGAGATGTACTACCCCAATTTAAAGCAATTTGGGAACAGTTTCTACAGAAATATATGACATTGTGCTGAGGGAGGGAGGGGTAGAGAGTTACGTAGGAGAGTGATGTAAATATGTTGAAAAATTCAATAAAAGCACAGTTACTTACCTGTAACAGGTGATCTCTGGGAACAGCAGGAATAAGTCTTCACATATGGGTACGTCGGTACCGACGGAGCCTGCGCGGGAACGCTCCCCAGCGTCGAAAAAGAAAGCTTTTGGGAGCATCCCACACGCATGCGCACTGCCTTCCCGCCCATTCACTTCCCTCTCATCAGTTGGGTTTATAGCTGAGACCGAAGGAGGGAAGTAGACAAATGAGAGAGAGAGAGAGAGAGAGAGAAACAACTCCAAGGGGAGGTGGGTGGGTTGTGAAGACTTATTCCTGCTGTTCCCAGAAATCACCTGCTACAGGTAAGTAACTGTGCTATCTCCAGGAACAAGCAGGAATGAGTCTTCACATATGGGGACTCCCAAGCCAGAGATGCCTAGAGGAGGTCCCAGCATGTTGCAAATCTAATCGATGGGCCATGCTATTTCCCAGATCCTCAGGCATCCAAGGGATGGAGGGTAGGAGTTGAACTAAAAAGGGTGTGCTGTGGAACAGCTTGACTAAAGAAGGCCTGGAAAAGGGAATAACTAGTGAGGTTATCAAATTTGCAGATGACACAAAACTGTTTAAAGTTGTTAAAACCCAAGAGGAAAACTGCAGGAGGATCTGGATAAATTGGAAGACTGGGCATCCAAATGGCAGATGAAATTTAATGTGGACAAGTGCAAAGTTATGCACCTAGGAAAGAACAACCCACACTATAGTTACACGATGCAAGGCTCCACATTAGAAACCACCACCCAGGAAAAAGATTTAGGAGTCATCGTGGATAACATGTTAAAACCCTCCGCCCAGTGTGCAGCGGCGGCCAAGAAAGCAAATAGAATGCTTGGTATCATAAGGAAAGGGATGGAGAATAAAACAAAGGATGTTATAATGCCTCTGTATCGCTCCATGGTACGACCGCACCTTGAATATTGTGTGCAATTCTGGTCACCGTATCTTAAAAAGGACATAGCGTTATTAGAAAAAGTACAGAGAAGAGCCACCAAATTGGTGAAGGGGATGGAAGGCTACTCCTATGAAGAGAGGCTAAGAAGGTTAGGGCTCTTTAGCCTGGAGAAGAGACGGCTGAGGGGAGATATGATAGAGGTCTATAAATTAATGAATGGAGTGGAACGGATAAACGTGGATCAATTGTTTACGCTATCACAGTATAGAAAGACTAGGGGACATGTAATGAAGCTACAGGGTAAACTATTTAAGACAAATAAGAGAAAATATTTTTTCACTCAACGTGTAATCAAACTCTGGAATCTGTTACTGGAGGATGTAGTAAGGGCTGTTAGTATAGCTGGGTTTAAAAAAGGTTTGGACAAGTTCCTGGAGGAAAGGTCCATAAACCACTATTAAAAAGGGACCCAGGATATCAATGCTTGACCCAGTACAAGCATTGTGGAACCTGTGTCTTTTGGGGATATTGCTAGGTACGTAGGACCTAGATTGGCCACTGTTGGAAACAGGATACTGGGCTTGATGGACCTCGGTCTGACCCAGTATGGCATGTCTTATGTTCTTATGTTCTTAAGGCATCTAGAGGGGAGTCCTTGTGTAGATCATAAATGTTAGTAAATATTGGATTCCAATTTTCTAATGTGGACCTTAGTCAGAAGTTTTGCGAAAGTATTTGTTGAGGCTAATATGGGTCTGGTGCTAAGAGCCAGTACATTATCCTCAAAGAAAATACCTTACTGTGAAGTAGAGGAAAAATATTTTTGCAATACAGGCAGAGGTCAGAAGACTAAATGGCTAGAACTAATTCCAGAAGAAAAAACTGGGTGAGTTTAATGGGGTTGGACTTTGGATGAGAAGCTAAAGCTTCTGTAGGCCAAAGTTTGAAGCTCTTTGTCCTTGGAGCAGAAAAAGGATCTAGGAAAGAGGAGATAAATCTGACTGGTTTGCAGAAAAAGGATGGGTCTTTAAGACCCCTCTATCCAAATGAAAGAAAGAAACATTTGTAGTAGGCAGTGTAGCCTCCAATGTCTTGAAGATCAGTAATGTCTTCCCTAAGTGATGTCACTTAGGATGATGACTTTACATGGAGAGCTTCAGAAGTAACGTAACCGGAGAGGTTACAGTAAAAGAAGGTCGTTTCTAATTACCATAGAAATTGGTTGTCCATTTAAAACCCTATGGCATGCTGGAACAGCAACAAATCTTTCAGAGTGAGATATGTGTATTTATACATACACACACATATATATATATATATGGAGACTCACTTAATAACAAAGGGGTAAGACCTGCTTGAGAATATGGATAGAGAACCCCTGACTGGTTACACGTGGAAGAACCATGAAGAAGGTTACATGGAAACCAGTGGAATGTTCCTAGTCAGAAGGATAGGTCTAGATTTCTTTAAAAATTCTAGACGTTGAATAACCAGAAATGGAGATCTACGTGAAGGGGTGCAGAGAAATTTTCAGTCTTAAGACAACAAGTCTGGATCCTTCTATAACTTCAGTGTGGAGAAAAAGACGCAATAAAAGGGAATACCATATTTGCCCGTCTATGAGGGCAATATGAGTATAATGGGTTCTTTGTTCAGCATAAGCTCCAATTAAGTATTGGGAATTCGAAGGAATGCACTAGACAAGGACCGCCTGCAGTGAAAAGAAATGCATCCCTGTTGGAAGAGTTCCACTGGAGATGTGGAACAACTCAGGGAATTAAGCAATTCTTTATGCTTTCATGTGATCTAAGCCCTGGTTCATTTTCCCTAAAAGGAAATTTTAAGGAAGATGGTAAGAGTAGGAAAAAAACAGGTCATGTGGGAGCATGACTGGGCAAAGCCTTTTAACCATCTGGAAGTTACCCACCAGGAATGGCTCTGACGCTCTCTGGCAAAGGCCCATAGTTGCAGAGCTTTTTGTAGAATTGCAGAGAGCATGTTGTAGGTTGCTTAGGTGAGATCTGGCTGTTTAATTACCAGTGTGCAACCTAATCTATTCTGTGGGAGCCAAAGAATTGAAGATGGCTAAGAAGAGTAGACAGGCTGGTTGCCTGCAACGATAAATTGTCCAAGTAGGTTTTGGAACCTCTCTTGGAATTATCTGTTTATTAAGGCAGCAGAAGAGGTTAGATCCTATAGATTGGAAAAGGACCGACAGACATAATTAGAAGTGATAAAACTCAATTATGGTCTGATAAGCTGTCTTAAAAGAAATATTTGAAAAGATTGCAGAGGGAGAAACTCTGTATGGAAATCACTTACTGGAGGAGGTATTGAAGACAATCCTACGGCTTAAAAGGTAAGCCCTCCAGTCAAATAGTATCACTCTTAGAGTGAAAGTCTCGACTAAGAGGGATAGAAAGTAATACAGAGTTGGGAAGACTTACAATTTGCTAAGTCTCTGAAAAAGGTAAAGCTCCCCTGCAGTCAAAGTATGAGATATCCTCGTACAGGACAACTGTCAAGGTGAAGGGCATAGCATACCTTGTAATTAGTTGTAACTCCTCTCTTTACTTTAAAAGGAGAGGAGAAACCTGTTACCTGTAGGGCATGATTATCCTTAATAGCTCTAAGAGCTAAAAGAATGGATTGCTCTTGGCAAGAGATTCATGCCTAAAGTGGAGGATTGAGCCAGTGTATCACTGACCTCTCAGGAAGGATGAGAAGAACTGTAAATGCTTCTGTTGTTAAGTAGCGGCGGTTCTGAAGCTCAACAGGAAAAAGAGATTTAATGAATAAAATATCAGAAACCCTGCTACTGCTGAGTTTGCTGAGCCTGTTGAGGCTTTGGTTTTCTTAGCCTGATATGATGTTGCCCTTCTTTGGAAACATCTGCATGATGAGTAGAAGATGAATAAAACTTTATCCCCTTAGGGGGATAAAGTTTGTTTGGAGATTTTTTACTAGCTGGGATAGAGGAAAGTTTTGACAATCCTCTGAAAGCAACAATATTAGTGTTTAACTGATTAGCTTGGAATAAAGCATTCTTGTTAAAGAGATTTTCACCAATACAAGGAGTATTTCCCAGCCTTTCTTGTACCCATTTGTCCAAGTCTGAAGCTTGGAGCCAGGCCATGCGTCGTGCTCCTATGGCTATAGCTGAAGTTCTGCTAATAGACTCAAAACAGTCCAGGGAAGCACGATTAAGGAATTTGGAGACATTTTGAGCATGACTAATATGAAAAAGTCTGCTCTTTTATGTTCTTAAAGAAAAGGGTTCAAAAGCTTTAAAGTTCTTTGTGACCTCTTCAAGAGATAATACCATATAGAAAATATATGAGATAATTCTTGCTGAAAGCATGGATGCCTGGAAGCATCGACTTCCAAAGGCATCTAAAGTCCTAGACTCACGACCTGGCGGATAAGAAGAGTGCTTCTTTGCACTCTTAATACGCCTCATTGCTGATTCTACAACAATAGAATGATGAGGAAGTTGAGTCTTTTGAAAACCTGGACAAGGTGGCACCTTGTACATAGTGTCAAGTGTCTTAGAATGTGGAGATACCGTTAAAGGAGTTTCCCACATTCTTAATAGTAGATCTTGTAAGATCTGATGCAAAGGAAGCATGATCACCTCCTTTGGAATCCAGGGGAATTGCAGGGTCTCTGAATCCCCTGGTAGGGATTCTTTACCAGGTATAGAAATGGCAAGTAACTTTGCCATATCAAGCAGAAAAGCTTGAAAAGAAATCTCCCCTGAGGAGGACCCTCTAAAATGAGGGGTAAAGGCTAGGCTTGTTGAAAATTCAGCCTTGGTACCGAAGGATTCATCCCAGTCATCGGGATCGGAAGACTTGAAAGGATGAAGCATCGGATTTTCCTTAAAGCGATGTCTTCGGTACTGCCTGAGGTCGGTACCAAGACGAGTCGGTACCGAATCCTCCATGCTAGAGATCGATTCCAGGCTCAGCATCGAAGGAAGCGAGTCTGTCGAAGCAAGCATGGACGGTACCGACACCGATGTCAATACCAGTACCAAAGCTGATACCGATACTCGAGGAATGGTCTGAAGCAACTCTAGCAGTACCGAAGTAGCCGAGAGCACTAGACTGCGTTCATCAGTGAGGAGTGTTTCATCCATCACCATAGCCGATGCCGGGGTGTCGGTACCGCTCGAAGCGGCCACAACCACCAAGCATGGCCCAGGTATGTTCATCGAGGTAAGAACCCCGGGAACAACCTGAAGCCCCGTTAGTGCTTTGGAGCCCGAAGACTCCTGCCGGGGCTTTATTGCCAAACTGTCCTCGAGGGCAAGGCCAGAGCCATCTCGATGCTGAGAAGGAGATCTACCACTCGAGGACTGGCTAGTCTTTACAGACTTTTGTTTGGTTACCTGTTCCTGTGAAAAAGAAGATATTCTAGCTGGTGACATCGAGTGCGATGTGAACCAGGTATCGAGTTGTGCTCGATCCTGAAGACTTTTTCTGTTTGAGCTCCAGCAAGAGAGACACTCCAGTGGGCAATGGTCAGGACCTAAACATTTTAGACACCAAGTATGAGTGTCTGAAAATATATCTGTACCGCCACACTTTGAGCATTTCTTAAGGATAGTGGCTGGCTTTTCCATAATGGAAGGATAGAGGCCTAGTGGCCTAGAAACCGTCAGGCACTAAACAGGAAACATTTCTAAGAAAAGAAGAAATTCTTTAGTAAAAAGAAAGAAAAGCACCGGCGGTACCAGTGGCGTCGAGGGAAGGCAGAGGCGACCACAAAAAACTAAGAATAAAAAGAAGAATTTTCTGCGGTGACAAGAATACGTCCTGCAGGCTCCGCGGAAAACGGAAAAGAGAGGGAAGCGAATGGGCGGGAAGGCAGCGCGCATGCGTGTGGGATGCTCCCAAAAGCTTTCTTTTTGGACGCTGGGGAGCGTTCCCACGCAGGCTCCGTCGTTACCGACATACCCATATATGAAGACTCATTCCTGCTTGTTCCTGGAGATAGATTTAAATTTAAAAAAAAAAAAAAAAAAAAAAGGAAGTTGTGATTCACCTTTTGGGAAGTGGGGGGTGGGCACTGTAACAGAGGTCTCAGCAGCCAGCTAATAAATGTTTAAGCTGGCTCCTGGACTCCACGAAAATCTGTCAAAGCTTGCTAATAGCATGCACTAATGGTGTTAGTGTTCATTAGTAACTAGCTGTTAATGTTTGGCTGCTGTGTGTGTGTGTGTGTGTGTGTGTGTGTGTAGGCTGCTGTCTGGGAAATGTGAGGTGGGAGGGTGAGTGGGGCAGAAAATGTGGGTGTGGCTCAGAAAGTTAGTCAAGGCTAATATATACAGCATTAAATTAACAAAAAAAAAGTTTCAGTACTTTACAAAATTACAAAAAAATATTTACTTTTTCTAGGCACGAATCCATTTGTATTTGTCCACACCGATTTTGGCAATTCAGTAATATAGGACTGATACCTATAACCTGTCTACGGACTACACTACAGAGACAAACTTCTAAACCAACAATATAGATTCTTGCTACAGAGGCTTCTGACCTGTTCCTGGGCCTCGGACCTACTGACACCTCCAAGATGCTGCCTATCAAATGTTTATGTGTATGGACATAGACTATTGTTTCGTTCTTTGTCTGCATGCAGAGAACTTGTGTTTCAGGTCTTTCCATTCAGAGGCTGCTTCTCCAGCCTTGAAAACTTGCAATACTGTATGGAACTTGTCAGACGGCTGCCTGGGTGAGAATGTTCACAGTCTTGGCAAGTGCATATATCAATATGATTTGCAAGGGATTGTGGGAAATGCAGTCCATTCACACTAGTCACAGCTGCTCACAATAATTAGTTGTGCTTGAGTGTAAAGCCAATAAGATATTTATTTATGGGGTTATTTCTCCCAACACAGATATGCTTGGTAGCACATAAAACAGGATACTTGCTTTCAGTGTTAAACTTAGAAAAACAAAATCAGGAAAACAACAGCTGAACTTGTCAGGCAATCAAATCAAAAGAATAAAGACCTGGTTGGTAACAAACTGGTCTTTTCTGTAGGCTTTAGCTAATATTTTCTTAGCAGTGTTTCAAACAACAAGCAAAACCCACAAAGAAGGGAAAAACTGTTCTTTTCAGGTTAACTTCTTATATCTTCACACATAGACTCAGAAGTGATTCCCTCAGAGCTCACAAGCAATTAGGTAAGGCTCAATTGCTAGCAGTTATCCAGCTGAAACCCCTTAGCTGGCTTGCTTTCTACTGTGTGGCCCAAAATCCTACTTCAGGAGCTTTTCTGAGTAGATTAAAGAACAAGTTTGTATTTCTTTGTGATGGTTGCTGTACTTTGTAACAGAAAATTACCAAAGGAGTTTAGATAGAGAGCAATCCATATATTCACAGCCTGTATCTAAGACCGCTCCCCCTTCTTCAACAATCATGGGTTCAATATCATGGATTGGCACAGAGGAATTTCTCAATGTAGCACTCTCAGGAGAATACTTGTTTCCCTGCTGTCTTTCAAGGTTATAGCTAGGGCATAGATCAGTGTTCATACCTGAGCTTCCATTGCTGTTAGAGTTCCTCTCTAAATAGACTGGCCAGTATGTAGTCCAGTTCTTATGTCCAGCCTTCCAATCCAGATCCCTGGACACTGGATCTCTCTTCATATACCTTCTGGCACGGGTCCTAGGGTCCCTTCCAAGTGCAGCCGTCTCCCTCACAGGTACTGTCTGGAGATGCCTAGCTCTGCAGCACCACTCCTCTGGTTTTCCCCAGTCCAATGGTGTACGCTGGCCTTTTGAATGTCCCCCAGTATACGTACTGCTCTGGACTCTTCTAGACCTCCCAAATGCTTTTCTCTTCTTTCTTCCAAAGGGTTTCTTGCCCTCTCTGTCCGTCCGGTCTGGCTTCTGCTTCTGATGATCCTCCAGATGATGAAGCTGTCCAAGATGAGGATCTCCAAGCTGATCCCGAGGATCTCCCAGATGAAACTGAGGATAAGGATCTCCCAGATGAGACTGAGGATAATTCTCTGTAGAATATACTCTACCTTTATTCTGCTTTGATGAGTGCTCCACCCTAGCACAGCGCAGCTGTGCTGAATCAGGCCCTGCCCTTTGAGATGAGTGCTTGGGGATTACCTCATAGCCCTCTTGATTGAACACACGTTTCCCCACTTCAGCTCCTTTAATGGCTGTTGGAAACCTGGTGCATTCTGGGACTGGTAGTCTTTTATGGCAAAATTCTGTTTTCTTATTTCTACCAGAACTGACAGGTTGCTTGTTCAGAGTCACTTCACCTTTTCTATAGCTCCTTCCTGAGCTATGATAAGCTTCCTTATCACAAACTGCATACCAGCTTCTCCTGCATTCCATCTCTCATCATGGACTAGCTCGTGATGGCTGTCTCCCAATTCACCCAGACACCCAGAAGAATCTTGTGCCAACCAATTGCCAAATTGTGATAAGGATTCAACACAAAGAATAAGAATGTATGCACAGAAGAACTTTTGCGTCCTTTCCTTACACCTGGCTATCTGTATTAGCACAGACACACTATGTGACATCTAGGCTGTTCACTAACACTCCAAGTCAAGCTAAGACTCCACGGGCACCTTGGGTGTTCTGTATTTATTCCACATGGCTCGCCTACCATGGCTGGAGCCTGTATCTTAGCTTATCTACCTATCTGGACCTTTTGCTGCCCTGGACTCCAACTTGGATTCCATTTCCATCTAAGCAGTACTGAAGGTATCAGTCTTAGTTTCCTTCAGTGGGTGAGAATTTTGCCAGATATGTCCATTCTGTACTATACTGAGTGCAGAGCAAGCCATAAGACCTTCGGTAATAAATCACAAGCTAATAATAACCATTTATATGACTTATTAGTTGCTACTACCAAATCTGATTACCTCATTCTTTAGTGTTAGCCTTATGATTCTCTATTATTATACCATAATAAGTAGAAATTAGACCTTACCTGCTAATTGTCTTTCCTTGAGTTGTCTCCGGGCCAGTCCAGATGAATGGGTAGTCAATCTCCCTCCTCTAGCAGCTGAGGACTATATACAAAGTCTTGTTGCCAGGATACCAAGCCCCACCTCTCTGAGGCAGCAAGTCAGTCTTTACGTAACAAGCCAGTAGAAACCAAAAAGAAAGAAGACGAATAATATACGAAAACCCTGGAAGAGGCACCCAGAGGACTATAAACCACGCCCTGGCACGAATAAGAAGCCTGGTCTACGTGGAAGTTTTATATGTTTTTTTTTTTGTTTTTGTTTTTTTTTAAACACCAGAAGGTACCCATAGAATACCCTTATCGAAAACCCCGATACACTTGAAATCGACTATCCTGAGATACCGCCAAAAAAACTCTTAGGGTGGGCTCTGGACTGGCCCGGAGACAACTCAAGGAAAGACAATTAGCAGGTAAGGTCTAATTTCTACTTCCTTATCGTGTCTCCGGGCCAGTCCAGATGAATGGGTAGTACCAAAGCAGTAACTAACCCTGGGAGGGACCTGTGAGCCCCGCGATGATTGCCGAAGCTCCCACAGAAGCATCCCGACGCGCGAGCACATCCAGACGGTAATGACGAGAAAAGGCATGCAGAGAAGACCACGCCGCCGCCGACAAATGTCCACAGGAGGCACCAGCGCAGATTCCGCCCACGACGTCGCCTGACCCCGGGTAGAATGAGCTCGAAGCCCGCCCGGTACCGACTTACGCTTGGATTCATACGCCACTCTAATGGCCTGCTTCACCCAACGCGCTATGGAAGCTTTTGAGGCCGCCTTTCCCTTTGACGGACCCCCATAGAGCACGAACAAACGATCTGTCTGCCGAAACGAGGCGGTCAACCTAAGATACCGACGGAGCACCCGCCCCATATCCAAGCTCTTCAGAGAACGATCCAAGGGAGCCTCAGCTTCCACCGCTACAAAGGTGGAAAGAGTAACGGACTGATTGACATGGAAAGCCGACACCACCTTTGGCAAAAAGGACGGAACCGGACGCAGAACCACTTTCTCTTCTGAGAACTGCAGGAAAGGCGGGCGACATGAAAGCGCTTGTAAATCAGAGATGCGACGAGCCGAACAGAGGGCTACCAAAAAGGTAGTCTTCCAGGAAAACTCTCGGAGGGAACTGGCAGAATGCGGCTCAAACGGAGGCCCCGTGAGAGCTTCCAGAACGAGATTCAAGTCCCAAGGAGGAACCACCGGTCGAAGCAGAGGACGGATATGTCGAGCTGCCCTAAGAAAGCGAAGAACATCAGGATGGACAGAAAGACGCGAACCGCGAATCGGACCTCGAAAGACCGCTAGCGCCGACAACTGCACTTTTAAGGTGTTGAGAGCAAGACCCTTCTCTAGACCGTTCTGCAGAAAAGCCAGAATATCCGGAATAGTAGACCCACGGGCCCGCAGCGAGCGATCGGCACACCAGGCTTCGAAGACTCGCCACACGCGGATATAAGCCAAGGAAGTAGATCGCCTACGCGACTGCAACAAAGTAGAGATCACTGCGGTCGAGTAACCCTTGCGGCGCAATCTATCCCGCTCAAGAGCCATGCCGTAAGCGAAAACTGATCCGCCTGAGGCATCGGCACAGGCCCCTGGTGCAGCAAGTCCGGTCGCGTGGGCAGACGCCAGGGCGGAGCTACTAACAGTCGCATCAGATCCGCGTACCATGGCCGTCTTGGCCAGTCTGGAGCAATCAGAATCACCAGGCCGTCGTGAGAGGCTACCCTCTGCACTACTGGACCGACCAACGGCCAAGGGGGAAACACATACAGAAGCTGGGCCGACGGCCAGGGCTGAACTAGACCGTCGAGGCCTTCCGACATGTGCTCCCGACGCCTGCTGTAAAACCGCCCGGCCTTGGCATTGTGCAGCGTGGCCATCAAATCGATCACTGGGAACCCCCAACGCAAGGTGATCTCGTGAAAGACCTCCGCATGGAGCTCCCACTCTCCCGGATCCAGCAGATGACGACTTAGATAATCGGCTTGGATGTTGCTCTTTCCTGCCACATGAGACGCGGACAGCGCCGTGAGGTGCAATTCCGCCCATTGGAACAGATGCTGACTCTCTTCCAGGAGAGGCAAACTGCCCGTGCCGCCCTGGCGATTGATGTAAGAGACCGTCACCAGATTGTCGGAAAAAATCCGAACCGGCTTGCCTTCGAGAAGCTCGGCAAAGGCCAACAGCGCCAGATAGACCGTGCGAAGTTCTAGTCGATTTATCGACCAACTCGTCTCCGCTGGCGACCAAACCCCCTGCGCAATTCGTGTCAAACAATGCGCCCCCCACCCCGTCAGACTGGCATCGGTAGTGACTAAGACCCATTGCGGAGTGGCCAGTGGAACGCCCGCCAGAAGATGGTCCGGAACCGACCACCACTGCAAACTGAGTCTGACGGAGTCGGGACAACTCAAGCGCCTGGAGAGTGGATGCCGTTGCGGAGACCACCGAGAGAGTAGAGCCCGCTGAAGAGGCCGCATGTGCGCTCGAGCCCAGGGAACCAAATCCAAAGCCGCCGCCATCAGGCCTAGCAACTGCAAGTACTTCCAAGCGGTCGGAGCCCGAAGACGCAAAAAGGCTGCCACATGCGCGAGAAGCTTCCATACCCGCTCCAGTGGCAAGAGGACGAGTCCCCTGTCGGTGGCGAACAACGCACCCAGATACTGAAGCCGCTGAACCGGCTGCAGATGACTTTTGGACTGATTTATTACCCATCCGAGACTCTGTAGCGAAGACACCACCCGAGCAGTCGCCGACAGCGACTCTGCCCTCGAAGGTGCTCGAATCAACCAGTCGTCCAAATAAGGATGAACCTGGATCCCGTCTCTGCGCAGCGCCGCCGCTACTACCACCATCACCTTTGTGAAGGTGCGGGGCGCTGTCGCTAGCCCGAAAGGTAAAGCTCGAAACTGGAAATGCCCCATAGGCAGCGCAAACCGAAGGAAACGTTGATGCTCCTCCTTTATGGGAATGTGAAGATAAGCTTCGGTCAAATCGATAGAAGTGAGAAATTCCCCCGGGCACACCGAGCGAATCACTGATCGTAAAGTTTCCATCCGGAAGTGTGAGACCCGCAGACAGCGATTGACGTGCTTCAGATCCAAAATGGGACGAAAGGCATCTCCCGGTTTGGGAACCACAAAATAAATCGAGTACCGACCGAAGCCGCACTGGTCTGGCGGCACGGGTACCACGGCTCGGAGCCGCAGCAAGCGAAGCAACGTGTCCTGCACTGCTCGCCGTTTGAGAAGCGGACCGCAGGGAGAGAAGACGAAGGCGTCCGCCAGCGGACAATTGAACTCGAGGGAATAGCCTTCGCGGATAATCTGAAGCACCCACTTGTCTGTGGTAATGGCGGTCCAAGCAGAGAGAAACTCCTGCAAACGCCCCCCGATGGGAATCTCTACCTGGACCTGCCTCGCATCATTGTGGCTTTTTAAGACCCCCAGGGGAGGAGGATCCGAAGTAACCTCTTCCGGACCCCCGAGCGCCTCGAAAGGACGGCCCCCGAGCTTGAAAATGCCCCCGCTGATAAGGAGCAAAACGAGCTCCCCGAAATCGGCGAAAGTCACGGCCTTGACCCCGCGAAAAGGGAGCCTGCTTAGGTGTCCGAGGACGGTCCTCAGGAAAGCGACCTCCCTTAGAGTCCCCTAAATCTTTAACAATCTTTTCCAATGCCTCTCCAAAGAGCAATTTACCCTTAAAAGGTAATTTACTGAGTCTGGCTTTGGAAGACGCATCGGCTGCCCAACTACGCAACCAAAGAAACCGGCGGGCTGCCACCGCCGAAGCCATAGCTTTCGCGGAAATACGTATCAAATCATAAAAGGCATCTGCCAGATACGCCGCCGCGGACTCCAATTGAGCCCCCTGAATGGGAGGAGAAGACTCTCCCTCGGGCGTCGCCGTCTGCTGACTCCATCTAATGGAAGCCCGAGAGACGTAAGCACCACAAACGGAAGCCTGCAGCGCCAAAGCGCTGGCTTCAAAAACTTGCTTCAAAAGTGCTTCTAGTCTACGGTCCTGCATATCCTTTAGGGCCGCAGCCCCCTCTACCGGAATGGTGGTTTTCTTGGTGACCGCAGACACCAGAGCATCCACCTTTGGCAACCGCAGGAGATCCCTCTCCTCGGTAGGCACCGGGTATAACTTAGCCATCGTTCGAGCTCCCCGCAAGGAAGCCTCCGGGTATTCCCATTCAGATTCCACCATCTGCTTTATCACTCTGTGAAAGGGAAAACATTTCTGCTCCGCTCGAACCCCCTGCAATAAGGGGTCTTCCAAAGGCTCCTGCTGGGACGCCGGAGGGATCAGACTGAGAGCCGTGAGCGACTGAGCGATCAGGGCGGACAACTCGTCCTGTCTAAAAACCCTAAACACGTTAGGGTCATCCCCTGGCCCTAATTCACCGTCTTCCAGTTCATCAGGCCAGGAATCGGCCCCTGGGTCTGGCCTAAGCTCTCCTTCCTCCGGCCCCAAGAGGTCTGTGAATGATCGAGAATCCAACTTAGCCTCAAACTTAGCCTGCCCACTAGGCAACTCAGAAATCCCCTCTGCCAGCTCTGACCCGCAAGGCTCCCTAGTCTGGGGTGCCATGGGAAAGTCTGCCCTCCCCGGTACAGAAACCTGCTCCTTTTGCAGTAAATAAGCCTTATGAAAGGCAATAATAAACTCCGGGGACAAAAGAGAATCAGAAAGTGGCGGCAGAGCTGAGCTCTCCGGAGCAACCGGCTGTTCTTTAACATGTTTAGTTTTTGCTCTGCGCTTTGCTGGCTTAGGCACAGGGACTGCTGAGACGGATGCCGCAGTTAAAATGGCCGCCGTTCCCGCGCATTTCGCTGACGAGGGAAGTGAAGAGACGCGGTCTCCGTTATCACCGGAGGCGCCCTGCATGGCCGCACACTCTTTCTACACACAAACGCGGCTCCAAAACCCCCTTCGCGCCAAAACACAAGACCCGAAAATTGCCGCGGTGAAGAAAACACTAAAAGAACCCCGCTGCCGAAATGAAAGCAAATTTACCTGCACGGGTTCCGGAGCCCTGAAGCACGCTGTCAGCTGGGAGAAGGAGCCGCGAGACAAGCAAGGAACCAGCCGCTGAGGCCCCCAGGTCTGGTCCCACTATCGGCCTTGAAAGAGCAGAGGAGGCAGGCTCTGCCGCATGCTCTAACAGTGCTGCTGTGCCCCAGAATCGCTACGATTGCAGACTTATAAGCACCGTAGTGTGAAACACCCTGCCAGGGTGACACTAATTTCCTCTGGGCCTCTCTTCCATGAAAAGAACACAAAGCAATTATTTAAGGAAAGGTTCTTAAAAAAAAAACAAGAAGGGAAAACCCCCCAAAGATCGATGGGGAGCCAATCTCCACACGTCTAGTCCAGCTGCTGAGGACCATAAGACTGACTTGCTGCCTCAGAGAGGTGGGGCTTGGTATCCTGGCAACAAGACTTTGTATATAGTCCTCAGCTGCTAGAGGAGGGAGATTGACTACCCATTCATCTGGACTGGCCCGGAGACACGATAAGGAAAATCCTAATATATAAATCACAGACCCTGTCTTTTCTTGCCTCTCATTGCCAGAAAAAAAGTCTCAATGAATCGATTGGGAGTGCTAGCAGACAACCCCTAGGCATAATTACTGTAGGGGTGAGCAGACAGCTAAGAAATAGTTCAGTAAGCAATTATTGCTAGAAAAATCATACCCAAGTCAAATCTTCTGGAGCTTTTGTACAATAAAATTATCAATACACCATGAGAATGTTAGGCGGACAAGCACATGTAAACAAACTAAACAATACCATGAAGCATATCCATAGAGTATAGATAATAGTCGATGCAAAATGAACAGCCACATGGAGCTTACCTATGGGTGGTGTGTCACAATGATGCTCTTGTTCTCCTTTATGTTCAGCACTGCTTCCATCCCGTCTCTCTTCAACAGGAATAGACCCAGACTCAATCGTCTCACTTAAAGTTTCTGCCTCTATCTTAGACATCCAGTGTTTTTTCTGGGTCCTGATTTTATTTAACAATTTCTTTAAGACTAAATTTGATGGAGGTTGGGTAGATTCTTTTGCAGCAGGCACTTGAAAAGAGACAAACACACCCAAAAGACATTATATTGGCATAGCTAGATATAAAAATCAACTGTATACAGTTTCTCCAAGTACACAACAGAAATTAGCTGAAAACACAATGTACTTCTTCCAGGTTAAGTGTCCGGCATTTCCATTTATTTTTCTGGGTTCTCACAGACAATGGGCCAGATATTTTTAAAAAAAGTTACCTCCTAACTTCAGGCTTCTAAGTTAAGCTCCTAAATTTGTGCCCTATTTTCAGCTGAACATCTATCCTAATTTAGGAGCTTAAAATTGATGCGCCTAAATTTAGGCCTGCCATTCATTTGCCGAGAATATTCCTGCTGGAATTCTGCACACAAAGTTCAAACTTGTGTGTCAAAAGGTCCGAATTATGCAAAATTCGACATTAGTGACAAAGTAAAATACAACAGAGAAATAAATCACCACAAAATAGTGCAACATTTTGAATTATTGTGTGCAGAATTCCAGCAGGCGTACTCGATTTATGAGCCTAGTTTAGATGTCTAGTGCTGAAAATCAGTGCTAAGCTCTTAACTTTTTTCACCATCCTAAATCTGCCCTATTTGCCACCCACTTTTGATGCTCCTAAATTTAGGAGTTTAGAGAAATTTTAAGAAAATATTTAAGCACTCGGCCCTAGTAAATTTTCAAAAAGGCCAATTTAGGAGCTTAACTCTCAAAGTTAGGAGCATAAATCCTTTGAATATCGGACCCAATGTAACCAAATGCAATTCAGTAAGCTACGATAAATATTCACACATTTGTCACAGGTCCTCTACTAATGGAGCCCATTCATTAATAGCATGCAATGTGTATTAACTAAGGAGCATTTTTACTAAAATGCAGTAACTATTATGGCAAGGATTAGCGCATGATAACGACATGCAGTGACTGCTACCACATGCTATCGGCAGCCAGCATGGTAAAAGTCCAGTGCTAACTGCTCCTAGCACAATGGCACGGGATCAGGGTGGAGAGTAGGCATCTCGGTCAGTAACAGCTAATGCACGTGACAGCACAACGCACTAACTGTCACAATGGTCGATAGCGCGGCTGCACTCAAGAGGTAGCATTAAGTTCAGCCGTGCTACTGGCAGTCTGCTAGCATGGCCACTGCCCAGTGCCAAGAATCAGAACAGGATTTAAAGAGCCCCTCCTGCTCCAATCCTGCCCCCTCAGACTCTGCAGGAAAGATAAATAAACAAACAGTGCTTCAATCTCCCTCAACATTGTCACCTCCTCCATGATGCATTTTCAGCACCAGAAGTTGTAGATAGCTATCCAAATCAGGCAAGTGACCTCCCCCTAAGGAGCCTGCTCCCACCCTCCCTCAACCTTGATTAGTGGGTTCTGCAGTTGTTTCGAAGAATAGGGCAAAAGCGGCCTCCCCTCCACTCCTTTCCCAATTGTGGGGGCTTACAAAATGGTAGTGATAACCCCTGGCAGTATATGTGTGAGGGGTTTTTTTTGTTGTTATTTTATTTATTTATCTTTATTTATTTAGCCATTTTTGTATACCGCCTTATCCTTCAATCAAGGCAGTTAGGGACATAGTTGTTGATTTTATGCTTTTTAATTAAGGTACATGGCTATGCATAGGTAGTGCTGGAGCAGGGATGCGTACAGCACTGTGTGAATCTGCACGGTCTGTGTAGGATGTGTGAATTGAGAAACTGCGCCAGCTAATTCTTCAGTCTGTCTGTGCATCTATGTAGTGTGCACTTGTGTATCAAGTTATAGGAATGGGGGGGAGGGGTGCGAGTATGGTATGTTTGCATATGGAGGTCTTCAGAAGTATGGGGGGTGGGATGGGGAGTAACTTTGAAGGTCCCTTCTGGCATCATCCTTCATCAGTTTCTTCAAAATTTATCTCGCTCTCTATCCTCTTTTGCTGCCAGAGGCACAGCACTTCTTCTTTTTGGAACCCCAGTTCTCTGAAAATATTGAGCCGATATTCCTGATTGTCAAACTCAAAAGATAATTACATTTTCATCCTGCATGCTAAATTTGATACATAACTGTATCTTCTCTGGAGAACTAGTGCATCTGACTTACATAGGGTACTCACCTTTAATGGGTGTTCTCCGGGGACAGCAGGAATCAGTCCTCACATATGGGTGACATCAACGCTGATGGAGCCCTCATGGAAGCATCTCCCCAGCTTTCAAAGAAAGCCTTTGGGAGATGCCACCACGCATACGTGGTCCCTGCCCAAAGGTGCCATCTTGCCTCAGTCAGATGACATAGCTAAAGATGGCAAAAATGGTACAAAAGCAACTCCACAGGGAGGAGGGAGGGTTGTAAGGACTGATTCCTGTTGTCCCCAGAGAACACCTGTTACAGGTGAATAACTGTGTTCTCTGGGAACAAGCAGGAAGTCAGCCCTCACATATAGGACTCCCTAGCTATAGACTACCGAAAGCCCATAGAAAACCACGGATGCCAAGGAGAGCTGTGAGCAGCAGCAATCGAGTGCAAGAATACAGACTCCAGAAGGACCAGTTTGTGGAACCAACCCGTGCGAGGAACCAACATTCCAGTAGCCTGAAAACAGAAGGGTTGGAGGGTAGGAGATGCCTAAACCCCAAACAGATTACGGAGCACAGCCTGGCCGAAGGCGCTGTCCTTTCGGGATTCCCTCTCCAGGCAATCATGAGCTGCAAAGGTATGGCCTGAAAATCAAGTGGCAGCCCGGCAGATGTCAGTCATCGGTACGGAACGTAGACTTGCCATAGAGGCCACCATGACCTTGATGTTTTGCACCATGACCCGATGCTCCAATGAGAGCCCAGCCTGTTCACAGGCGAGGGCAATGCAGTCCACAGCTCAGGTGAATAGAGTCTGCTTGATCACCGCCTCCCCCAGCTGACTGGGGTCATAGGAAACGAAAAGCTATGAAGCTTTGTGGTGGCCCTGGGTACATTGAAGGTGGAAGTACATGGCCCTCTTACAATCCAGAGAAATGGAGGACAGCCTCCGCCCTGTTGGCGTGAGGCTGCGGACAGAAGGTGGGGAACACTACCTCCTGACTGAGGTGGAATGGGGACACCACCTTCAGGAGGAATTTGGGGTGTGTATGGAGCACGACCCTGTTTTTGTGGTACCTGGTGTAGGGCAGCTCTGCCACCAAGGCTTGCAGCTAGCTGACCCTGCAAGCGGATGTGAGCGCCACCAGGAAGATGACTTACCATGAAAGATACCTCAAGTGTCAGGGAGCCAGGGGCTCGATTGACGGCCCAGTGAGCTGTGCTAGCATCACACTGAGGTCCCACTCAGCCGCAGCTGGGCAGATGGGGGCTTAGACAATAGGAGACCCAGCAGAAAGTGGGTGACAAGAGGCTGCACCAAGAGGGGCTTTCCCTTGATAGGGTGGTGGTGTGCTACAAGAGCACTCAGGTGTACCCTGACGAATTGGATTTGAGCCTGTGCACCACACCGAAAACCTGCACCACTTGAAGGCATAGGCTCGTCTGTTGGGAGGCCAAAAGGACCTCCTCCACCTCCCGAGAGGTAGAGGGGGGTCAAGGCAACCTTCTCAGCAGCCAAGCTGTCAGACAGGGGCCCCAGGTTGGGGCACTTCCCATGGGGACAGGGACCTCCGCTGCCAAGCAGAGAAGCAGAGGGAACCATGGTTGTCGGAGCGACTGTGAACCAACAGGATTCAGTGATGCCCTGTCGTGAAGAGCTCTGAAGAGGGTCTTGGCAATCAACGGCATAAGAAGGAAGACGTACAGAAGGCCCTCCGACCACGGGATGAGGAAGGCATCCGCAGCCACCTGAGACAGGTGGGGTTTCCGGGAGTAGAAGCGGGCAAACTGGGAGTTGTCCAGGCTGGCAAAGAGATCCACTAGAGGGGTCCTCCAGAGAAGTAGTAACTGACCACTCTGGGGTTCAGCTGCTACTCGTGTCGCTGGAGAACCCTGCTCAGTCTGTCTGCCAGGGTGTTGTCCTGTCCTGGCAGGTACACTGTCCGCAGAAGCATCACTTGGCGGATCGCATAGGAGCAGAGAGCCACACTCATGGCAAAGGGTGCAGGACCCCGTGTCCCCTTGTTTGTTTACAAAGAACACTGCCACTTGATTGTCCGTTTGGACCAGCACTGACTGGTGCTGCATTCAGTGGCAGAAGGCCCGGACAGCCAAATGTATGGCCCGGAGCTCCAGGAGGTTGCTCTGCTGCTGGCTTTTTGCCTCAGACTAAAAACTGTCCTAAGTGCAGAGTTCCTCACAATGTACTCTCCTGCCCAGCAAGGAGACATCCATAGAGAGGACCCTCTGGGGGTTGGGGGGTCTGAAGGGGCATCCTCACTCGAAGGTGCTGTATGTTCTGCCACCAGTTCAGGGACTCCTCCAGCTGGCAGGTCACTGACACTGTCTCGCAGTCAGCCCATGGCCTGTGTCCACTGAACATGGAGGCACCACTGGGCCACCCTACTATGAAGACGTGCGTTTGGGGTAACATGGACAGTGGAGGCCATCTGGTCAAGTAGGCGCAGCAGGAGGCATGCAGACACCGAGGGTTGGGGTTAAATGTCTGCGGCCAGTGCCCTGAGACTGTTGGCCCTGTCCAGGGGGATAAAAGCTCTGGCCTGAACTGTGTCCAGCCTTGCCCCGATGAACTCCAGACACTGTAGGGAAGAGGTGAGACTTGGGGCAGTTTATCACGAACCCAGATGTTGAAGGACGTTGATGGTGTGGGCCATGGCCTGCTGTACCTCAGCGGCCATGTCTCCCTTTATGAGCCAGTCGTCCAGGTAGAGAAAGATGAAGGCCCACTGGAGACAGAGGTAGAGGTAGGCAGCAACTACTGCCAGGTATTTCAAGACTCTGGGGGGCAGAGACCAGGCCAAAAGGTAGTACCCTGTACTGATAGTGGCCGCCCCCCCCCCCCCCCCACCCACCGTGAATCTGAGATACTGCCTGTGGCTGGGATGATTGTGGGTAGGTACAGGTATCCTTCAATCCAAGGAGCACAGCCAGTCTCCCTGCTGGAGGTAAGGCAGCAATGTTACAAGAGAGCATTTTGAACTTTCCCTCACGAGAAACCTGTTCAGGTCTAGGATGGGTCTTAGGCACCCTGTTTTTTGGCACGAGAAAATACCTGGAGTAGAACCCTTTTCCCCAGAGGTGCTGGGGCACCACTTCAACTGTCCTGTCCTGTAGGAGACCTGCGATTTCCTGCAGTAGCAAATCTCAGTAAAAGGAGGGTCTGTGGGGGGAGCTCTCCTGGGAAGAAAGAGGGAAGAGTCTGTGCCAGGTGGAGGAGGTAACCCTCCTTGACCACTTGGACATCCCCCTGTGAGTTGCTGACCTCCTGGGGGTGGAGAGGCTATGCCCAAGAAGTCAAAAACTCCCACCAGACTAGGCCAGGACCTGTGCCCGAGGCTTGGGAGTCTTCTGCTTACGAGGGCCATGCCCATGTCCCTTGGCCTGCTGACCCTGCTGGGGAGGTGGAAAGGCCCGATACTGCAGGTAGTTTCTGTAAGCAGCTCCCTTCCTCGAGTAAAGGGGCTTTTTACTCGCGCCCTTCTGTCGGGGGGAGGGTAGCGGTCTTCTTAGAGAGCCTGGTCCTCATCATGAACTCTGTTTCCAACTCGGCAGCCTTATCAATCATGGGTTTACCAAAGAGATTCTCTCCCTGGCAGGGGATATTGACCAATTTGTCCTGAAACCATTGCTCCAGGATTGCTCCAGGTTGGAAAACTGTAGCTAAGACTGGCGTCTGGCACCTATGCCCACCGCAGCTACTCTAGCCACCAACTCGAAGCAGTCATAGGCTGCTCAAGTCAAACATGGAGCACTCATGGACGGCTTTGGCCAAGATCTGGAACAGATGTAGGGGCTCCTCAGAAAGACCAGCTGAGAACCCAGCGAGTACATGCCCATGTACAGCTGGTATGCCTGGACCCTGCCGATGAGCATCGAGCACTGGCAGCACTTCCTACCGAGGGCATCCAGAGTGTGGGCCTCCTTAGTCGGTGGCACTGAAGAGTGCATCCTCTGGCTCTTGAGCAGATGAATGGCCGACTCTACCACCATAGAGTTATGCAACAGCTGTGCTTTCTGGAAGCCCAGGCTCCAGCAGACTAGATACATTGAGTCGAGCTGCTGGCTCACAATGGGCACAGACGTCAGTGTTTCCCATATGCGGAGAAGCAGCCATTCCAGGATGGATGGGACGGGCACTGTCAGCGCTTCCCTCAGCGGGACCTCGTACTGGAGGATCTCGAGCTCCTCTGTGCGAGGGTCCTCCTCAGACTCAGTGGCAAATGCCAACGCCTTCGACATGACCCGTATGAAGTCAAAAAACGCCATGTCCTTGGGTGGGAATCAGTATCAAATCTGAGGGGGATGGATCCAAGGGTACATTGCAATGGTGATGGGTGTCCGGGGACTCCTCGTCCTCGTCTCCCAGTCAGAGTAAATTGGTGAAGGAGTTGAGGAAGGACTGGGCCAGATGATCCGGCCCAGAAGCCAGTCCAGGGCCCTTGGAGGCTCCATGGCTGAAGCCCTGGGCACTCACCGGGGAGGACCTCTGTCCCGTGGAATGGGACTGGGATCAAGACTGCTGTCAAGAATTGACTCAAGGGGAGAGAGCTGCCTTTGAGGTGCAGGACTTACCCGGACCATCTTGTTCGCACGTGAGGCAATTAGTGGACCCTTCTTGTTCGTCACTGAACTTGCCGTGTCACCAGAAGGGGTTTAAAACGCGACTTGTGCCGCGAGACGTGGCCGCGGGTGTGTCTGAAGGGATGTGCTTAAAGGGGCAGGAACTGCCCCTTTTGAGCCCCTTTGGAGCACAGAGGAGCCTTTGATTGGATCTCTCTTGGTATGGGCAAACGAAAGAAGAGGGTTGCTGGCATGAGTACAATGAATCCCTCTAAGACTGTGAAAGCAGTGGGTCCTATGGATAAACATGTTGTACTGGCTGCTAGGGAGTGTGGGAATGTTTCATTGCCTTTGTCCAATAGTGTTTCCTCTTTCAATGGCTCTTCTAATTTAGAGGGGGGTGATATCCCTCCCCCGCTACCCGGAAAGGAGATTTCGGGTTTGTTGACCTCCTCGCCTGTAGTGGCGGGGGGGGGGGGTCCTCCCCTGTTTCCTTATCTGTTGGGGGTTCTGCTTCTGACGTGGGCCCCCGGCAGGGAGATGTTTCTCTTCCTCGGGTAGTTCACGTGGGAGAGACCCTTAATATTTCTTCTAATTTGGTGGGCTCCTCAGCTCAGGGTGATCAGTCAGAGGTTTCCTTAAAAGATATATGGAGCTTGTTAACACATATTGATAATTTTTTATCATCAATTGTTCCTCAGTTTACTGCATTTACTCAGGAAGCGGTTGACAAGTTCGTTCATCTTGATAAGTGTTTGACATTTGTTGACTCTTGTCTGAAAGTTGAGGCTCAGGTTTCTAGCTTACAGGGGACGCTCTTTCTCTATTAAAGAAAGTCTCTTGCTGCATCGTCAGCAGGAGCAATTGGAAAATGGTCTTAGAGCCAAGAATCTTAGATGTCTCAATTTCCCTAAAATGCATTATCTTTCTCCTGACATTCTTTTTCGTAAATATCTTAAGGAGATTATGGGACATCAAGATTCAGCTACTTTGGGTTTTAATAATAATATCTATTATCTTCCTAATTCCAAAAAGGTTATTAGTGCTGTGGAAGGTGAGGCCGATCCCCTTGTATCATTAGACACCTTGAATATTTCTGAATTTATAGAATCATCGCTAGATGAAATTTCTACTAGAGCGACATTGTTTGTTAGTTTCCTTTCATTCTGAAATAGATAAAAATTTAATATTGAAATTATTCTTTCAAAAGAAAAAAATGAATTGTTTTGTGGGCAGAAGATCAATATCTTCCCTGATGGTTCCAGACAGACAGAGGTTAGGCATAAGGGCTTTTGGCCCTGAAACCGCGTGTTCTTGAGGTGGGGGCAACGTTTTTTGAAATTTTCCTGTAAATGCCTGGTCACATCCAGGAAAGATTCTTATTTGTTTTTCAAGCCCCTTCAGTTGGAGGATTTTTTGAAGTTACGATGACTGCCTTAGTTTTGGGCTCCACCAGGTGCCGGTTAGCTTAATATGAATGGAATAATCTACAGGGTACGTTTCTGCTAATGTTCTTTACGTGTTCCTTCCTGATTATATTACTTTGGTGTCAACCTCCCGTAATGTGAACTAGTGATATTTTCTTTGTATCTTCTTTTTCTCTAGGAATTTAATGTTTTACCTTGTATCTCTATTGCTTTTTGTGATATTGATTGAAAAATTCCAAATTAAAAAAAAAAATAGAATTGACTCCACGTCCGGTGGTCTGGGTAGATGACCCGGCAGAGCCAGGCATAAGGGCCTGTTGCTGAGCCATCAAGGCAGACAAGATGCACTCCAAGGCCACCATTCTGGTCACCAGTCCGAGAGACCAAGGGACTCTGGCCCGGCGCCAGTTCCCCTGAAGGGGAGTCCTCAACGAGGATAGCCTCTGGAGTCAGAAGCCGATCACCGAGGGATTCCTTTTGGGTGACCTTGGTAGGCCGCTCCCCCTCCATGCTCTCAGACAAGCAGCATGGACTGCAGGATCTGACTCGGGACTCACCCGCCTTCTCAGATCCATCGACGGACGCAACCCTTGAGGGTTTTTTTTCTTCTTGTGTTCTCCGACTGGGGAGCTCCGCTCAGAGGACCCGGGGCCTTGGAGAGCAGTGTCATTGGAGACTCTGGTTAGAATTTGTCGTGCTGCTGTGATGACAGCTCTTGAGGGCCTTGGATGACATTTTCTTACACAGGCCATAGTCCGCTGGGTTGTGGTCCAGTCCAAGGCAACAGAGGCAGCAGTCGTGAGTGTCTGTGAGGGGCATGACCCTCGAGCACCGATCACATTTCTTAAAGCTATTTGAGGCCATGAGAGGAAAAAGGGCCCTAGTCGAAGATCCGAGGCTCTGTCAATGGTGAAAAAGGCGCGAACTGCACAGAGGAAAAAAATAAAAAAATTTAAACAGACCCGAGACGCAATGCCCAGGTAGCATGCTCAGGGGCGGGAAAAGTACTGGTGCAAGACCGGAGAAGCAGAGTAAAAAACTCAATACACAGATACTTTTTCCAGGGGAAAGAGACAGATGTCTGGTGGGCTCTGTGGTAAAAAGGAGACTGAGGCAAGATGGCACCCTTGGGCAGAAAGGGGACCACACATGCGTGGTGGCATCTCCCAAAGGCTTTCTTTGAAAGAACATCACCCAAATGTGAGGACTGACTTCCTGCTTGTTCCCGGAGAACAACTCCTTTTGCATGATTCTTTCCAACATTCCATTTGTTGGAAAGCATAAAAATAGAGGAATCTCTACATTCATATCAAAAGTGGTTGCCGACTACTACAGTATACAGCTTTTAAATGTAAAAATATTTCTATATTTTACAGGTGGCTCTTTGGTGACTTAATGCATATCCATTTAAAGGTGATCAAACAGATGAAGACTTAAGGCAAAATCTACTTACAGTATGCTGTACATTAAAATGAAAGCAAATAAATTTTCCCTGCTGTCTTTAGTTGAGCATATAGTCTAGCTCCAGGGTCTCAAACACACGGGGCGCATGTGCGGCCTGCAACGCATTTGGCCCGGCGTGTTAAGCAGCTGGCCAGTAGATTTTTAAAACCCCAAACTTGCTGCTGCCGCCGCCGCCGTGGCAGCAGCAGAATCAAGCGTCCCTCGGCGCACCCCCCTGCCTGGCAGAGTCCTCCCTGCAGCATCAGCTCCAAAAGCAGCGGCTTTCAGAGCCGCGAAGAGAAAGTTTCCCTCTCATGGCTCTGGAGCCGCGAGAGAGAAACTCTCTCTCTTCGCGGCTCTGAAAGCCGCCGCTTTTGGAGCTGATGCTGCAGGGAGGACTTTGCCGGGCGGGGGGGGGGGGGGCCCCGCGGGATGCTTGATACGGCGGCAGGAGCCGCAAGTTTGGGTTTTTTAAAATCTACCTGGGCTGATGCGGGGGGGGGGGGAGGGGGGTTAGGACTGGTAATGGGCTATGGGGGGGGGCTAGGACTGGAAATGGACACGAAGAAAGTGGCTGGAACAATTACAACTGAAAAGAAAATGCATAAAAAGGTAGAAAAATCTCTTTATTTTGAATTTATTAACTGGAATATGTCAGCTCTGGGAAATGTGCATCATTAACGTCTGCGCATTGTTTAGTACAAAAGGAAATTTAATTTATAGTTTTATTTCTAGTGTGTTGTTCTACATTCCAAGTTTGGCTTTTGGGGTTCCCAGTTTAATT
Organism: Ichthyophis bannanicus; assembly: GCA_033557465.1. Lineage (NCBI taxonomy): Eukaryota > Metazoa > Chordata > Amphibia > Gymnophiona > Ichthyophiidae > Ichthyophis > Ichthyophis bannanicus. Next base: position 139,830,525 of record CM066035.1, on the reverse strand, counting down.
ATTGTCTTCCTGTTTCTAAATTGTGATTCCTTGTTTGGTGATGGTGTATGTTCTGCATGTGTAACTGAGCTGAGTATTCTGTTTATGTAATTCCTATTTGACATTGCCACTTGTTCTCTTTCCCCAGTAGGTCATGTATTGTTATTCTCTGGAATGTATTGGGTTAATATTTGCAGTGTTGCCTTTTGATAGGTAGAGTATGGTGCTTTGTGAGTCCTGTTACGATACGGTGCGTTTGCTATGGGTTCTAAACGGGCAGTGTTTGTAGTAGTTCCTCATGTGCCTGGCGGTTGGCACTGGATTATAGTTATGTAGAAATCTTTTAGTCTTTCTTTATCCATACACTCATTAAGAGGCATGTTTACTAAAAGTTAGTGTATGGTAACATTATGCAAATATTTACGCAAATGAGGCCCCGCGTCTTATGCGGCCCGCGGGTTACTTTACAAGTCCTCATTTGGCCCTCAAAGCAATTTGAGTTTGAGACCCCTGGTCTAGCTCATAAGTACCAGGCTTTCCTTTATTTTCCCCAACTTTGATTCATTATACATTGCACTCTGTTATTAAGTGTCCAACTACTCAATAGATATTTGTCAGAAAGATTAGAAACATGATGACAGAAAAAGACCACAAGGCCCATCTAGTCTGTCCTTCCATAACAACAACTACAACAGTCCACTTTTTGCCTTTAGAGATCCTCTGTGTTGGTCCCATGCTTTCTTGAATTCAGTTACTGTCCTCATCTCTACCACCTCCACTGGGAGACTATTCCACGGATCCACTACTCTTTCCGTAAAGAAATATTTCCGCATATCACTCCTGAATCTATCTCCCTTCACCCTCATCCCATGTCCCCTCGTAGCAGAACTTGCTTTCAATTGAAAGAGGCTCTCTCCCTGAACATTTATGCCACGGAGGTATTTAAACATCTCAATCATATCAGATTAGGATAACTTGTTGTAGGTAAAAGACAAAGTGATCACCAAAAACTTGGCGTCTTGAAAAAGAAAGAGGTCCTAGTGTGTTTGTTCCATAAAGAAATCATTAGTAACATTTCAAGCATTCCTTGATTTACCAGAATCAGATGTAACTTCCTCAACTCTGTCATCTGCTGGCTGCTGAGCATCAAGCCCACGGTCAGGCTCCATGGTAAGATCCAAATCTTCATCCTTGGTCTGAACAGAGGGTGCTGGCAGAGGTTCTGGTTCAAGGTGCAATATCATCTCTCCTTTCACTTCTTAAATGATAATAAAAAGGGTTTAAAAAAAAGGGATAACTTCCAACTTCACCTACAATTTGATTCTAAATGAAAAGAACGTTTAAAAAAGCCTACACGCATTAAGTAACATTTATAGTTGAAGAAATTGTGATATAGACCAATTGGCTCTTACACTGGACTTGGCAGTTTCCATGAATCCATTAATTTAAAGATAATTACTAAAATAAGAATTAATAGCTTTTCTTACCCAAGTTCATATGCTGAAATACCAAGTTATTACCATAATAGCTACAGATATTTGCAGTTTCTATCACATCATCTTAGTGCTAAGAAATATAGGCTGATGGCTGGAGTCCAGCATTGTGAAACCTGGCAACTCCTGTCTGAGCTACATCTGCAAGTGTGATCTTGTGGAAGTTATTTGACCTTTGGGTACTTAGACCTTCATGCTTTCTTCATTAGCTTGTAAACAGTTGAGAAGGAACCCTTTATTTTACATCCATAACAGATGGAAATTGATCACATCTTACTTAGGTCTTCTGTGTATAAGTCTTCAAAGGCAAATTCTAGTTCTCTCTGCCAGTCTTCTTTAATTTCAGCACGACGGTATGCAGGTTCAAACAGCTGTGGTGGCATCTGGGCCACAATCTGCCTCCGTCGGGCTAAATCCATACACTGCATCTGTTCAAGTTCCTTCAGGAGTTTCTCCTGGTCCTTTAAGCATGAAGTAGCTACAATTAGCAGCTTGTTTACCCTTAGAAAATGAACAGTTTGATGATTGAACATTTTTTCCTTTAGTTTGAATATTAATTTTTCTCTTCATTTATATTTTGCTGCACATAAAATCTTGAGACTTTCATGGGCTACTTCCCCCCCCCCCTCCCCATAAACCCTCTTCATAATCATTTTTGCCATGAAGAAATCCATTCAGTTCTGTCATTTTTGTCCATTTTACTGTCATATGTTCTTTTATCCCTATTCAAAACACCTATTTTAAATTTTTCTGATCTTTTATTTATTTAGACAGTTTTGTATACCATGTTATCCTTCAATCAAAATGGCCACAACACAATTGGGGGATACATTTAACACAAGGGGATATGAGACACATACACTAATGCTTACAGGGAACATGGGCAATGGAGGGTTAAGTGGCTTGCCCAAGACCACAAGGAGCACCTGTGGGACTAGAAACCCCAGTCCTTCCGGCCCAAGGTTGCTGTACTCTAGTGGGATTTGAACCCCCGACCTTCCAGCCTGAGGTAACTTGCCCCAACCACTAGGCAACAACTCCTTTTGTCCTCTTTTTTTCTTGTCCCTCTTTCCAATATATCCCCCTCTCACTTTTCCCCCTCCCAACTGCCAGTTTCTTACCATGTCTGCTGGTATGAGATTCAACAGCTCTCCTTTGAGACCATGGGCAGCCTTAATATATTCTGTCTATTTTTCCTCCTATACAAGCTGGAACCAGGAAAATGTTATCCTCCCAAAATATGTATGTAAATGTAATAGGACTTTTCTCTGCCTCTAGACAGAACAGGCAGGACAGAATGTTTCACTGAAACTACTATGTCACAAAATAAGACGAATGTAATGTCAAAGTGACATTCACTCATATGGAATTGCTTTATACATTCTACATCTGTTTTAAAGCCACTTACCATATATGTTAGCTCAAAAGGGGACATAGAGGTCCAAACAGGGAGGGTCATACAGATCCCTAGCCCCACCAAAAATGTGGTATGGTAGGCAGCAGTCTGCCCGTGATGATCCCATCTCTCATGGGCAGAAGGAAAGCCGCAATAGCAGCAATGATCCATCCTATCTGCCCACGGGAGATCGGATTCCCTTGGACAGAACAGAAAAGGTCTTTGTCATGATCACAGCCAGCAGACAGCAGGCTGCCTGCAGGGACCCCATCCCCCATGAGCAGAAGATGTAGAGAAGCTGCAATCGCGGCAAAGACCCTTCCTGTTCTACCCACGGGAGATTGGATCCCCACGGGCAGAACAGGCATGGTCTTTGCCACAATCGCAGCTTGTCTTCTGCCCGTGAGGGATGGGATCCCCTTGGGCAGACTGCAGCCTGCAGGCCATGATCATAGAAAGACTCTTCCTATTCTGCCCAAGGGGGATCAGATCACCGCAAGCAAAACAGGACAGGTCTCCGCCCATGGAGCAGAGCTTGAGGTGAAGTTAGAGCAGAGCTTGGGGGCGGTGCTTGGGCCCCCCTGCCCCCTGCCGCTCCCCCGCCTCTCCCCACAAAGTAAAAGGCCTTCCGCCATCCCTGAAAGGGGATACATTTGATTGATTTTCTGATCCTTTTCACCATAAAATTCTAGAAAACGTTACAAGGATAGTACAGTATCATGGTTTAAAGTTTATATTGCACCAAACACAGGAGGTTTATATGGAAGCCAATTCCATAGATGCATGTCCGGGCTGTCCAGACATCCAGAAATCTGGACGACCAGGGAATGCACCCGATTCTGCTCTCGCAGGAGCTAGATAGTCCCGCGGGAGAAGAATAGTGTCACAGGGCCTGGACGTCCAGGACGTGCTCCAATTCAGGCACCCCGGGTGTCCAGAGCTCTGCCCGACTAGCTCAACCTGGTTCCTGCATGGAGCCGTGGTGCCTTGGTGTCCCATTGCCATGGCGCCATGGCTCCATGCCAGAGACACGATCGCTGGCGCTGCAGTCAAAGCCCTGTTCCCTGCCACCTGACCCCCAATCGGGCCTTCTGCGGCCAGGATTGGGCTGCGGGGGACCCCCCTGCCCTTACTCACCCTCCTCTCCCGGTCCATTCCTCGGCCACTGCCAACCTTGAGGGAGCTTATTCCACCTCCAAGGTGGAATAAGTTCCCTGTCCAAACTGCAACCCATGGATGTACAGGGCTGACACTGGAATTGGCCCTGTACGTCTTGGGTCCCTGTCCAGCCTCCAGCCCACCCTCATTCCTCCCTAGGCCCGCCCCATCCTGCCTCGTACTGAGCTCCTCACACATCTCTGCTGTACATATGGGGAGCTTATCTGCTGGACTAGCACCCAGATATATGTCAGCTCTGGACGTATATCCCCGCTAAACACGGGTCAGAATGACTCCCATAAATGACCAAGTGATTACAAGCACTTATTCATTACTTATCTCTATATCACACTGTGCCTCATTAAAATAAAGTCTCCATATTTTTGTACGTTTTCTACATTCTGCTGCCTAAAAAATGAAATCCAAATGCAGCATTTAAAGTACAAGTTTGTTTCACTAATTTACATAAAGAAAAGCTGTAACAGGTGTTTTCTACAGAGAGCAGGATTAACCAGTCACAGATGTGGGTAATGTCATTCGACAATGCCGAAATGGAGCAAACCTCCGAGAATACTGAACCAATGTAAAATATCTGGGAATGTGCAGCCATGCCTATGAGCAGCAGTCTCTTCACTAAAGCTGAAGAAAGAACTCTCACCGAGGTCGATGAGATTGTGTGCCTGACTAAAGCTGCTTTCTACAGAGAACATCTATTACAGGTAAGCAAATTTGCCCAGTCAACAAGCATGGTGTAAACCAGCCAAACAAGTGGTTAAGCAGAGCATTACTCCAACCTCTGACAGAACTGTTCCACTGTTCAGAAGCAACGCACTGACATGCCTTCGTGAGAGAGGATGAAATTAGACCTTACTTGCTAATTTTCTTTGCTAGTATACCTCCAGTCCCATCCAGTTAAGTTCATCCACCAGCAGATGGAGACTTAGAAAACCAAAATGAAACCCTCTCTCAAGTAGCCTGTGCTCCCTTGCAGAGCCAGTATGAACCTCACAAAACAGCAGAATGGAGTCCCAAACCCCATATTCTTCACAAGCTTGCAACCAATTTCACAGCACAGCAAAGACATGCATGTCGTCCTCTTTTCTCTCCTTTTTTTTTTTTTTAAATACTATCATCGCAAAGATTTCCCCCCTCCCTCCCGAGAAGGACCAAGGTCCACAACAGGGAAAGCAAATAGCGCAGTGGAACTCTCAAGATCAGCGATTCTCAACCCAGTCCTCTGGGACCCCTAGACCAGTCAAGTTTTCAAAATATCCACAATGAATATGCATGAGATAGATCTGCATACAGTGGAAGCAGTGCATGTAGATTTCTCCCATGCATATTCATTGTGAATATCCTGAAAACTTGACTGGCCTGGGAGTCCCAGAGGACTGGGTTGAGAACCACTGCCAAGATCAACCAAGTGAACAAAGGGAGAAACGATGTAAAGAAATGGCCCCAATAGACCTTCTTTTGGAACAGATGGCAAGACCAGCATAGAAACAGCAGTCAAGTCCCCCAGTGGGTTCTGGACTGGACTAGATAGACTCTAGAAAAGAAAATTAGCAGGAAAGGTCTAATTTCACCTTCATAATTGTCCCTCCAGTCCTATCCAGATGCGTGGGATGTAAGAAAGCAGTACTACTGTACGGTGGGTACCGAGCCCCAAAATTTGCATCCTGATGGGCCTGCACATCCAGCTGGTAATGATGCACAAATGAATGAAGCAATAACCAAGCCTCCACCATGCAGATGTCCTGAGGCAAAACAAGACTAAACTCTGCCCAAGAAGCAGCCCGCAAACCCACCAGAACGACATGCCCTTTCAGCTAATACACAGATTAAATGGCACCCAGGATCCAGCAGGAAATGATCACCTTAAAAGCTGCCTCGCCTTTCTGGAGGTCCACCAAACAGGCACTGAACACAAACACCTTTGTGACCTTCAAAGTACTGCCTAAGCGACCTACAGACAACCAAACAAACACAGATCTCTGGACTCACCCAAACCAGGGGGGAACCAACAAAGGCTGGTAAGGCCACCATCTGTTTCAAGTGAAATGGCAAAACCCCTTCAGCGAAAAAGAAGGGACTAGACAAAACACTACCTTCTCTTTTGTCACCACCAAACAGGGCTCCTTACATGACAGAGTCTGCAGCTGTGAGATGCAGCATGCCAAGCAAATTGCCACCAGAAAAACCTGGTGTCAGGTCCTTCAAGAAAGCATGTGAAAGACTCAAAACGGAGGGCGGAGAGAAACAAATTAAGATTAGAGGATGGAAAGAAGGAATGACAACGGTGATCTCAAATGCTTAACCCCTCAAAGAAAGAAGACAACATCCTGATGAGAGACAAGGGATATGCCCTGCATCTGACCCCAGAAGCAAGCCAGGGCCGCGACCTATACCTTTAAGGAATTTAAGGCCAAACCCTTGTCAAGACCAACCTGCAAGAAGGCCAAAATACCTGGAAGAGAAGCCCCAGAGGCCGCACTCCCCTGTCTCCGCACCAAGCTTCAAAGATGTGCCAGATCCTCACATTGGTCAAAGATGTGGAGTATTCTTGAGCCTGCAATAAAGTATCAATCCCTTGCAGGGAATAACCCCATATCTCAAATGCACACTCTCAAGAGCCAGGCCATAAGAGAATTGATCGACGTCTAGCATCCAAACAGGACCCTGCATCAGCAAACCCACCTCCCGAGGAAGAAGGAAAGGCTATGCCATCGGTAAATGCACCAGGTCTGCATACCACAGCTGCCTGGGCCAAGCCAGGGCCACCAACACCACACACCCTGCATGGGACTTGATCTACAGTAGAACATGACCAATCATCAGCCACAGAGAGAACACAGAGAAGTCCATCACTATGCTATAGCTGAACCAGCACGTCAAGCCCCTCTGACATGTGCTTCCAACACCTGCTAAAAAACCTGTTTTCTTTGGCATTCACCACTGTACCATCAAGTTCATCATTGGGATAGTCCAGCACCCCACAACTGACTGAAAGGCTGACTCAGAAAGGGACCACTATCCTGGATCTAGCAGATGTTGGCTCAGATAATCCGGCTGCACATTCTCCTTCCCAGCAACATGTGCTGCCGAGAGTGCAAGCAGATGGACCTCCGCCCACTGTGGAAGCAGAATTGCCTGTGCTGCCACCAGCAAACTGCGGGGACTGTGCTGTTGAGTGATGTAGGCCACCGTCGTTGCATTGCCAGACAGCACCCTTACTGCCCGCTGTGGAACAAGTGGGAGAAAGGCCTCTAAGACCAGACACATGATTCTTGGCGATTGATAGACCACTGACTCTTCTGGAGACCACCAACTCTGGGTCACTTGAGACAGAGAATGAGCTCCCCAATTGAAAAGATGGGCATCTGTGGTCACCAACACTCAGTCTGGGGTCTAGAGGCATCCTAGCCTAGATTTGCCCTGGCCTCATCAGAAAAGGCAAGTCGGACATCCATCGACTGCACTTGCAGGGGCCAATGTGCCAAGACCGCCACCTGGAGAGGCCTCATTTGCAGTCGAGCCCAAGGAACCAACTTCAGGGAGGACGCCAACAAGCCAAACACCTGCAGATAGTCCCAAACTCTTAGGCAGGAAACTGCCTGAAGCCTTCGCCCCTGGCCTTGCAACTTTACTACCCTGCCCTATGGCAGAAACATCATGCCCCAATGAGTATTGAAGCGGGCTCCCAGGTACTCCAAGGACTGAGATGGAGACAGGCTGCTCTTGACAAAATTGATGACCCAACCCAGCTCTTGAAGCTGGCAGACCATGCAGTCTGTTACCTTTTGACTCTCCTGCAAGGACTTTGCTCAGATCAACCAATCGTCCAAATACGGGTGTACTATAAGAACATAAGAAATGCCATACTGGGTCAGACCAAGGACCATCAATGCTTCTAACAATGGCCAATCCAGGTCACAAGTATCTGGTAGCTTCCCAAAAAGATACCCCAGGACAGCATAGAAACATGATGACAGAAAAAGACCACATGGCCTATCTAGTCTGTCCTTCCATATCAACAACTACAACAGTCCACTTTTTACCTTTAGAGATCCTCTGTGTTGGTCCCATGCTTTTTTAAATTCAGTTACTGTCCTCATCTCTACCACCTCCACTGGGAGACTATTCCATGGATCCACTACTCTTTCCGTAAAGAAATATTTCCGCATATCACTCCTGAATCTATCTCCCTTCACCCTCATCCCATGTCCCCTCGTAGCAGAACTTGCTTTCAATTGAAAGAGGCTCTCTCCCTGAACATTTATGCCACGGAGGTATTTAAACATCTCAATCATATCACCTCTATCTCGCCTTTCCTCTAAGGTGTACATATTAAGATCCTTAAGTCTGTCCTCATATGCTTTATAATGAAGCCCACTAATCATTTTAGTAGCCACCCTCTGCACCGACTCCATCCTGTTCACATCCTTTTGAAGGTGCGGTCTCCAGAATTGCACACTATACTCTAAATGAGGTCGCACCAAAGACTTATAAAGAGGCATTATCACCTCCTTTTTTCTGCTAGCCATTCCTCTCCGTATGCACCCAAGCATCCTTCTAGCTTTTGCCGTCGCCTTTTCTACCTGTTTAGCTACTTTAAGATCATCAGACACAACCACGCCTAGGTCCCGCTCTTCTTTAGTGGACAAAAGTACTTCACCTCCTATACTGTATTGCTCCCTTGGATTGCTGCAGCCCAAATGCATGACCTTACATTTTTTAACATTAAATCCCAGCTGCCAAATTCTAGACCATTCTTTAAGCTTAGCTAGATCCCTCCTCATGTTATCTACACCTTCTTGGGTGTCTACTCTATTGCAGATTTTGGTATCATCCGCAAAGAGGCAAACCTTACCCGACAGCCCTTCCGCTATATCACTAACAAAGATGTTAAAAAGAATCGGAGCAAGGACAGATCCCTGGGGCACACCACTGGTAACATCCTTCTCCTCAGAGTGAGCTCCATTTACTTGTACTCTTCATCGCCCCCCACCCAACCAATTTCTAACCCAAGCAGTAACTTTAGGTTCCATCCCTAGGGTGCTCAGTTTGTTTATAAGTCGTCTGTGAGGAACAGTGACAAAGGCTTTACTGAAATCTAAATACACCACATCTAGAGCTCTCCCTCGGTCCAACTCCCTGGTCACCCAGTCAAAGAAATCAATCAGATTTGTCTGACAAGACCTGCCTCTGGTGAATCCATGCTGCCTCGGATCCTGTAATCCGCTGGACTCCAGAAACCTCACTATTTTCTCTTTCAGCAGCGTTTCCAATAATTTACTCACCACCGAAGTTAAACTAACCGGCCTGTAGTTTTCAACCACATCCTTACTTCCGCTTTTGTGTAAAGGCACATGAGCCTCTCTCCAGTCCTTTGGCACCACTCCCGACTCCAACGAGGCATTGAAAATGTCAGTCAGTGGAGTTGCTAGAACGTCCCCAAGTTCCCTCAGTATTCTAGGGTGTATCCCATCCAGTCCCATCGCTTTGTCTACTTTAAGTTGAGCTAGTTTCTCACGAACACAGTCTTCTGAAAATTGTTCAAGATGTCCCTCGCTTCTGTTCCTATTTGTGGGTGTTTTCTTAGGTCCTGCTCCTGGTTCTTCATCTGTGAACACAGAACAAAAATATTTGTTAAGCAATTCCGCTTTATCCTTATCAGCTTCTACATATTCCCCCTCCCCCCCCCCCGCACCCTTGAGTCTGACAATACCACTTTTGCCCTTCCTCTTCTCACTAATATATCTGAAAAATGTCTTATCCCCCCATTTTATTGCATTGGCTATTTCCTCCTCCTTTTGAATCTTTGCCTTCTTGACTACTTTGCTAGCTTCTCTTTTCCAAATACAGATGCCTGTCTTCCTCTCTCTGTGATCTCTTGTATTTCATGAAGGCCTCCCTCTTTTTCTTCACTTTTTCAGCTACTTCCTTCGAAAACCATAGCGGTCTCCTTGTCCTTTTGCCTTTATTTACCATTTTAACAAAAAGGTTGGTTGCCCTTAAAATATCCCCTTTCAATTTTGCCCACTGTTTTTCTACATCCCCCAGCTGTTCCCATCCCACTAACGACTCCCTGAGGTATTGGCCCATCTTCGCAAAGTTAGTCTTCCTAAAGTCTAAGATCCTCACCTTGGAATGGATTCTAACAGCCGTAGTCCTAATACTGAACCACATCATCTGGTGATCACTGGATGCAAAATGATCTCCCAATACAACATCATAAACACTTTCACCATTGGTAAGCACCAAGTCCAGTATGGCCCCTTCACGTGTGGGGTCTGTTACCAATTGCCTGAATAGTTCTCCCTGTAGAGAATCCAGGATCTCCTTACTTCTAGATGATACTGCAGCAGGAATGTGCCAATCAACATCTGGCATATTGAAATCTCCTATCAGTAGCACTTCCCCTTTCCTAGCAATGCTGCGTATGTCTTCAATTAACTCTGTCCACCTCTTCCTCTTGTGAACCTGTGTAAGCAGTGGATTTCCTGGGTCCTTTTTAATAATGGTTTATGGACCTTTCCCCTCCAGGAACTTGTCCAAACCTTTTTTAAACCCGGCTACACTAACAGCTTTTATTACATTCTCCGATAAACTCCAAAGTTTGATTGTGCATTGAGTGAAAAAATATTTTATCTTATTAGTCTCAAATGGGTTACATAGTAGATTCATTGTATGTCCCCTAGTCTTCATACTTTTTGATGGTGTAAACAACCAAAGTTTACGTGTTCCACTCCATTCAAAAATGTATAGACCTTTATCATATCTCCCCCTCAGCCATCTCTTTTCCAAGCTGAAGAGCCCTAACCTTTTAAGCCTTTCCTCATCCCCTTTACAATTCTGGTGGCTCTAATCTGTACCTTTTCTAATTCTTCTATATCCTTTTAAAGATATAAGACCAGAATTGTATACAATATTCAAGGTGTGAGCTGAGGAAACAGGGAGGATGTAGTGTTATTCACAGAAAGATAAGGGAGGAAGGGGGAGGTGGGTTTAGGGGCAAAGATAAGGAACTCAGTTTTGGCCACGTTCAGTTTCAGATGGCAGCGAGACATTCAGGCAGCAATGTCGGATAAGCAGGCACAGATCTGGGCCTGGATTCCTGGAGAGATTTCAGGCGCAGAAGGTAGATCTGAGAGTCATCAGCATAAATATTTATTTATTTACAGTGCCTTATGAAAAGTGTAGTTACTCACCTGTAACAGGTGTTCTCCAGGGACAGCAGGAATCAGTCCTCACATATGAGTGACGTCGGCGCCGACAGAGCCCTCGTGCAGTGCAATTCCCCTGCTTTCAAAGGAAGCCTTTGGGATTGCATCACGCATGCGCAGTCCCGCCCAAGGGTGCCATTTTGCTCAGTCTAATGACATAGCTAAAAAGACGGCAAAAAGAAGAAAAGCAATAGTAGGACTGCAACTCCAGGGGAGGAGGGAGGGTTGTGAGGACCGATTCCTGCTGTCCCTGGAGAACACCTGTTACAGATGGGTAACTACTCTTTCTCCAGGAACAAGCAGGAAATCAGTCCTCATATATGGGACTCCCTAGCTATAGGCTACCGAGAACCCATAGCTGAAAAATGGCTCCCTCTAGAAGAGCTGCAGCAGCTGTGATAGGAATCCAGCAGAGACACAACACCCCCGGTAGCCTGACACCAGAGGGCTGAAAGGTAGGAGTTGCCTAAACCTCAAAAACGTTCCAGAGTACTGCCTAGCCGAAAGCACTGTCTCGGTGGGACTCTCCATCCAAGCAGTAATGGGCTGCAAATGTCTGGCTTGAAGATAAGGTGGCGGCCCGACAGATGTCTGCCAGTGGAACAGAGCCGAAGTGAGCCACTGATGCGGCCTTAGCCCTGACACGGTGGGTTGTGACTCGGCCCTGCAACGGAAGGTTGGCTGCCCTGTACGCTGTCATGGTGGCAGCCCGTAGTGGCCAAGGGCAGTAAGGGCATGCTTCACGATATATTTATTTTCCATGAGCGTGGGGTTTATGTAAGGCAAAAATGGAGATTGGCCTTAGGTATTTCAGCTCCTGGTGTGAACTCAATAATCAAGCCAAGAGTGTAGGGAAACAAGGCTTTTATTTCCCCTCTGTGCAAGGGTTCATTAAGACACTAGAAAATTAAAGAATGTCCTTTGTTTGTAAAGGTGCCAGTATTAAACAGGTTAACTAACTGTTAGTATCTTCACAATTAGTGCCAAGGTTAACTGGAGGAATTCACTTCATTCCAAAGCAACATCAATTAAACAAGTTTCTTCTTATTTATACAGTGGCTATAGATTCTAGACTGGTGGCCATGCACAAATCACAATCCATAGCTTCTGCCTGAAGAATGGGAATAGCATTTATATCTTCAATTTCCATAGATTCTGCTCCACTACCTTCCCCCTCTGAGTAAATACTGTCCCTGGCTGTTACAGTTCTACGTGGACTGTCTCTAGGCTCTTGCCTCCAATAAGACTGTGTTTTAAGTTCTCTTGGTATTTTCTGAAACCACTCTGGTTTCTTCCTTCTTACAAACTGAATACTTGTTTTAGCAGTGCTTCTAGGAGTTAAGCATTCTTTATCAGGAATAAAGCTTTCATACCTTGAGTTTCTGTAGTTTGAATCCCTGGAGCTTTCTCTCCCAAGAACGTCTCTCTTGCAACAGGTTCTCTGCCTGTAGCCTCTGGGCAGGGCTGTGCTTTCTGGCAGCTTAGTAAAACCTGGTATGGATTCAACTCTATGCTTCAGTGATAAAGTAGCCTTGCTAAAAACTCCTTTTCCTCGAGTACCTGGTAAAACTTGTCTAGCAGGTTCCAGTGACTGCAGGTCTTCCTCCAAACCTGGTTCTCTGGTTACGCCTCTCAGCTTTGGACTCAGGAACGTTGCTTGAGCAGGGAGTGGCACACTCTCCAGCCTGAATGCTTTCCCCAGCAGACTCCCTCTGAACAGCTGCTCTCGTAGCTTGGCCCCTCTGAACTCCACCTCTGTGAACTCTGTTCCTTTGGGCTTGCTCAAGGAGGATTCCTTCCCTCAGGTCTCTCCTTCTTTCCTTAGCCATGCTCCTTGTTCCTTCTCCAAGTCCTTCTCCTTCTCTTAGAGTTGCTCCTTCCCTCAGAGCTGTTCCTCTTTCTCCTGCCCTTGGAGCTGTTCCTCTTTCTCCTGCCCTTGGAGCTGTTCCCCTCCTCAGAGCTGTTCCTCCTTTGCTAGCATTCAGCTTCTGCTTATAAAGGAATCTTTCCTTTGAATCTCCCGGGCTCATTTCCAGGTGCAAGTAGTTAGCTCTCTTAACCTCATTAGCTCCTGTATGATCACTCCTGCCCCCTCTAGCTGTGCTTTGCGGTAATCGCACATCTAGATCTCTCTTAGAAACAGGGTTTCTTTTCAACTTTGCATCTTTATTGATACCAGCCTCATGACAACGCCCAGGCTATGCAGTCTGCCACCCAGGTTGACAACGTACGCTTGGAGAAGGAGGCCCCAGCTTACTGGGGTCAAAAGAGACGAAGAGCTGAGGAGCCCTTCGATGTTCCCTCATACGCTCCAAGTAGAAGGCTAATGCCCTCTTACAGTCAAGGATATGCAGGACCGCCTCTACCTGGCTGACATGCGGTCTGGGAAAGAATGTCGGAAGAACCACCCCCTGGTTGAGGTGGAACAGACAGACTACCTTTGGGAGGAACTTAGGGTGGATGCGTAGGACCACCCTATTCCTGTAAAAGCGTATGTACAGTTCTTCTGAAACCAAAGCCTGCAGCTCACTCACTTGCCTCGCAGACGTGAGTGCAACCAGGAAGAGTACCTTCCAGGAGAGGAAGCGCAGATGGCAAGTAGACATCGACTCAAAAGGTGGGCGAGTAAGCTGTTGCAAGACCACATTCAAATCCCATTCGGTCGCCGGAGGGAGAACAGGGGGTTTTAGTAGAAGTAGACCTCTGAGGAACCTTGACACCAAGGGATGAAGCGACAGAGGATGCCCTTTCACTAGTGAGTCGTGTGCTGACAACGCACTCAGATGGACCCTTACAGAGTTAGACTTGAGGCCTAAGTCAAGGAGGTGTAGCAGGTACTGCAACACCACAGGCACAAGGCAAGAGAAAGGGTCTTCATTGTGCTGGCTACACCACGCCTCAAATCTACGCCACTTGAAGGCATAGGATTTACTAGTGGAGTGCCTCCTGGAGGCCAGTAACACTTCTACATTCTTAGGTAGGAGAAGAGGGGCCAGCACTATCCTTTCAGCAGCCATGCCATCAGGTTGAGGAACCTGAGATTGGGATTTAAGAGAGAGCCCTGTTCCTGGGACAGGAGGTCGGGCCTTGTCCCCAGCGGGAGTGGGGTCTCCACTGCCATCTGGAGGAGAAGTGGAAACCAAGGTTGTCTTGGCCATCTGAGGGCTACCAGAATGACCGAGGCCTTGTCCTGAAGGATTTTGAACAGAGTTCAGGCCACCAGTGGCGTGGGAGGAAATGCATATAGGAGACCCACCGACCAGGAGATCAGAAATGCATCTGCAGCCATCCTCCTGGGATGTGACTGCCTGGAGGAGAACCAGGGCAGCTGATGCTTCTGCGGACTGGCAAAGAGGTCTATAGACAGACACCCCCAGCAGTGGAAAATCTGATGGGCTACCTCCGGATTCAGTTGCCATTCGTGAGGTTGAAGAATTATGCTTAGTTTGTCCGCCAGGTAGTTCTCTTGGCCTGGCAGGTAAACCGCCTTGAGAGACATACCCTGTCTGATGGCAAAGGAGCAGAGGTCCAGTGCCTCCTGGCACAGGACACAAGACCCTGTCCCTCCCTGCTTGGTCACGTAGAACATAGCCACCTGATTGTCTGTCTGTACGAGCACAGATTGATGTGAGAGAACATGGCAGAAGGCTTGCAGAGCTAGGCATATCGCCCGGAGCTCTAAGAGGTTGATCTGTTGTGTCCCCTCTTAGGGAGACCACAACCCCTGAGTGCAGGAGTCCTGACAATGGGCTTCCCAGCCCAGCAGGGATGCATCTGTCATCAAGACTCTTGAAGACACCGGAGGTTGGAAAGGCACTCCTCCGAGCAGGTTGGGCAGGTGAAGCCACCAGACCAGCGACTTTAGCAGTCGTTTGGACACCCTTGTCCTGTCTCGGAGCCGACCTGTGGCCTGCGTCCACTCATCAAGGAGGCACCACTGAACTGTCCTCATGTGGAGCCGGGCGTTTGGGGTCACATGCACTGTGGAAGCCATTTGTCCCAAAAGACGCAGGAAATGCCTTGCTGATATTTGAGACCTGTGGTTTATCTGGCGCACTAGCTCCAGAGCAAGGTGGACTTTGCCTGATTTATGACAAAGCCTAGACGTTGCAGTATGTTGATAGTGCGAGTTGTGGCCTGTTGGGCCTCCTGAGGCGAGGGGCCCTGATAAGCCAGTCGTCCAGATTTGGGAAGACAAAGATACCCTGGTTTCTGAGAAACCCCGCCACCACCGCCAGGCATTTGGTAAATACTCTGGGGGCGAAGGCTAGGCTGAATGGAAGTACTCTGTACTGGAAATGTTTTCCTCCCACTACAAATCTGAGATACTGTCTGTGGTCTGGATGTATGAAGATGTATGTGTAAGCATCCTTCAGGTCTAAGGAGCATAGCTAATCTCCCTGGTGGAGGTATGGCAGCAAAATTCCAAGGGAAAGCATCTTGAACTTTTCCTTCACCAGGAACATGTTTAAAGTTTTGCAGGTCGAGGATGGGCCCAAGGCCTCCTGTTCGCTTTGGTATCAGGAAATACCTGGAGTAGAAGCCTTGCCCTTGCAGGCTGTGAGGTACTGGTTCCACCGCCTGATCCTCCAAGAGACCTGCTAACTCCTGCAAAAGGAGGCTCCTGTGTAGAGGAGGTCTTAGAGGCTCTCCTGGAAAATAGGAGGGGGGCACCTGGCTGAAGTGGAGCAAATAGCCCTTTTAGACTATTTGTAGGACCCAGGAGTCTATGGTGACTGTTGACCACCTGTAGGAGTACAGGGCTAACCTCTCTCCTGTGCCCAGTATCACCCCTGGCTGGAGAGAGACCATACAGTGGCTGTCAAAAACCCCCAACCGGCTGGGAGAGAGCTAGTGCCTGGGGCTTGGGGGTCTTCTGCTCATGCGGGACATGACCCTGTCCCTTGGTCTGCTGCCCATGTTGGGGAGCTGGAGAGGCCTGGTGAGTGGGGTAGTTGCGGTAAGCAGTACCCTTCCTCGGGAAAAAGGGCTTTTTACCCAAGCCCTTCTTCTTAGAAGGGGCAGAAGTCTTTTTTGGAGAGTCTTGTCCAGGGTCAAGTACTCAGACTCAATTTCCGCAGCCTTTTCAGTCATGGGCTTGCCAAACAAATTCTCACCTCGGCATGGGACATCGACCAATTTGTCCTGTACCCATAACTCTAGGTCCAATGACATTAGCCATGCCTGGCGTTGGGCACCGATGCCGGCTGCGGCTACCCGGGCCGAAGCCTCGAAGCTGTCATAGGCTGCTCGAGATATGAACTTCGAGCACTCTCGAATCCTTCTGGACAAGGCTTTGAATCTCTGCAAGGGTTCCTTGGAGAGGCCAGCTGAGAACCCGGCAATTTCCTTAGCCAGGTCCCATAAGTACATGCCCTGTACAGCTGGTAGATTTGGACACGGCATGACAGCATCGAGCCCTGGTAGCACTTTCTACCGAGGGTGTCCAGGTTCCAGGCTTCCCTCTCAGGAGGCACCGAGGAGTGTGTTTTCTGGCTCTTGAGCATTTGCATGGCCGATTCCACAACCATGGAGTTGTGCGGCAGCTGTGCCTTCTGGAACAAAGGGCTCTTGCGGACTCGATAAAAGGAATCAACCCGCCTGGAGAGCACCGGCATCAAGGCCGGTGATTCCCACATACGGAACAGAACCGTTCCAACATCGGAGGAACCGGTACAGTAAGGGCTTCCTTCGGTGGAAAATCATACCGGAGGGCATCGAGCTCCTCGGCTCGAGGCTCCTCCTCGGCGTCCGCCAGGAAGGCCAAGGCCTTGACCATGTCCTGTACAAACTCCGAGAACCAAGTATCCTCCAGGGGAGACCTTCTCCAAGGTTCGGACCTCGGCAAGTCCGATGGGACACACCGGGTCCGGTGGGTGCCCGGGGAGTCTTCATCCTCTGTCTCCCAGGCCGAGTCCTCTGAGGAGGAATCGATGGGCTCCGGCCGTGAGGGTTTTGGTCTCGCCCGCCCCGACGGCACCGGTGTCGACAACCTCGGTCCCGAACGGGAAGTCGAGGGAGACCTCGGCCAAGGATCGACTCAAGCTCGAAGAGCCACGAGGATCGGCTCGGCCTCCGGGGTCGACTTGGACGTTGAGGTCCCGGTGATTGGGGCAGATGGAACGGCGAGACCGGCCATCAGTGCCCGCTGCTGCTTCATGAAGGCAGCCATGCTGTGCTCCAAGGCCGCCATTCTGAAACCGAGTCATGAAGGCTCCGCAGCCTCCGGCTCGGGTCCCGGTGCCGTCGGGCCCGATGCCGGTTCTCTCGGAGGAGAGTCCACGAGGGCAACAGTATTTACCTTCCTTGGCATCTCCGGCTCCGTGCGAGGTACCTTGGCAGGCCGCTCCGACTCCGAGGACCCGGGGTGGCGGTCAGGACTCCGAGACATGGCTCGCGAGGAACCAGGCCTATCAGAGGCATCCAACGACGCCGCCCTCATGAGTTTTTTCTTCCTCCGGTGTTCCCTGGAGGGAGACCCCCTCTTAGAAGACACCCGACAGTGCTCGGAGTCCGACAGCTCCCGAGATGTCGAGGCTTCTGACGAGGTTTGGACCCGGGTGGATGCGGACTCTGAGAATATTCTCTTATGATGCTGCCTACTTCTAAGTGCCTTAGAAGACATCTTGCCGCATGGGCCACAGGCCACCGGGTCATGGTCGGCCCCGAGGCATCGGAGACAGCAGTCATGTGTGTTGGTGACGGACATTAACTTTTTACACCGATCACACTTTTTAAACCCGCTAGTAGCCATCGGGGGAAAAAGGGCTGCCAGTGAAAAAGAAAAAAGGAGCGCAAACGCTAGTCACTAAGGACAAAACCGAAAAACAGGGACCGGATCCAATACTGGTGTACCGAACCGAGGCGGGGAGGGGAACCGGCGTCGGACAGGCTCGAAGACAAGAATCTTCCGAGAAGTTGATGCACTTTTTCTGCGAGGGAATTCGGACCACATCCGTTGGGCTCCGCAGATAAAGGGAGACTGAGCAAGATGGCACCCTTGGGCAGGAAGGGGACCATGCATGCGTGATGCAATCCCAAAGGCTTTCTTTGAAAGCTGGTGAATTGCTTCGCACGAGGGCTCCGTCGGCGCCGACGTCACCCATACGTGAGGACTGACTTCCTGCTTGTTCTTGGAGAATTATTCATCCCCTCAGTGTTTGTCCTGTTTTGTCGCATTACAACCTGGAATTGAAATGGAGATTTGGGGGTTAGCACAACATGCCTACCACTTTGAAGGTGCAAAATATCTCTTATTGTGACAAACAATAAGACAACCCCCCCCCCCCCCCAAGAAATCATGAGTCAATACTTTGTAGAAACATCTCTTGCTGCAATTACAACTGCAAGTTTCTTGTGGTATGTCTATTAGCTTCGCACATCTAGCCACTGGGATTGCCACCCATTCCTCAAGGCAAAATTGCTCCAATTTCTTCAGGTTATATGGGTTGCATTAGTGTACAGCAATTTTCAAGTCATGCCACAGATTCTCAATTGGATTGAGGTCTGGACTTTGACTAGGCCATTCCAAGGCATTTAAATGTTTCCCTTTAAACCACTCCAGTGTGGCTTTAGCAGTATGTTTAGGGTCATTGTTCTGCTGGAAGGTGAACCTTCGTCCCAGTCTCAAATCTCTGGCAGACTGAAACAGGTTTTCCTCAAGAACTACCCTGTATTTAGTGCCATCCATCATTCCTTCAATTCTGACCAATTTGCCTGTCCCTGCTGATGAAAAACATCCGCACAGTATGATGCTGCCACCACCATGTTTCACTGTGGGAATGGTGTTCAAGGTGATAAGCAGTGTTGGGTTTGCGCCACACATGGCATTTCCCATGATGGCCAAAAAGTTCAATTTTCATCTTATCTGGCCAGAGAACCTTCTTCCATGTTTGGGGGATCCACCACATGCTGTTAAGAAAACAAGTTTGGAATTTGCACATTTCTTTCTTTAAGCACTGGCTTTTTTCTGGCCGTTCCTCCATAAAGCCCAGCTGTGTGGAGTGTACGGCTTAGTGGCCCTATGGACAGATACTCAGATCTCCGCTGTGGATCTTTGCAGCTCCTTCAGTGTTATCCTTGGTGTCTTTGTGGCATCTCTGATTAATGCCCTCCTTGCCCAGGGTCTGTGAGTTTTAGTGGGCGGCCTTCTCTTGTCAGGTTTGTAGTGGTGCCATATTCTTTCCACTTTGTTATAATGGATTTAATGGGATTTTTTTTATTTTAATTTTATTTTTTTTAATAGCCCAACTCTGATCTATACTTCTCCACAACTTTGTCTCTGACCTGTTTGGAGTGCTCCTTGGTCTTCACGTTGCTTTCTTAGTGATGTTGCAGAATCAGGAGTCTTTCAGAACAGGTATATTTATACAGGCATCATGTGACAGATCATGTGACACTGATTGCACACAGGTGGACTATAATCAACTAAATATGTGAATGAGGTTAATTGGTTGGACCAAATCTTATTTAGGGGTTTCATAGCAAAAGGAATGAATACATATGCACTCACAACTTTTCAGTTTTTACTTTCTTTTATATACACACACAAGGTATTTTATTGTCATTCCACTTCATCAATTTGGACTATTTCATTAGGTCCATTACGTAATATCCAAATGAACCTCCATTTTAATTCCAGGTTGTAATGCAACAAAACAGGACAAAAACCGAGGGAATGAATACTTTCACAAGGCACTGTAAATAAATAAATATTTATGCTGATGACTCTGAGATCTACCTTCTGTGCCTGAAATCACTCTGGGAATCCAGGCCTGGATCTGTGCCTGCTTATCTGCAATTGCTGCCTGGATGTCTCACTGCCATCTGAAAGTGAACATGGTAAGTAACAGGGTTTTTTTTTATACTACTTTATTGTTTCAGTCAAAGCGGTTCGCATTGTAATTTAAACTTGACAATATAAATTAAAAGGGACATGGAAAAAGCATGGTTACTCACCTGTAACAGGTGTTCAAGGGACAGCAGGAATCAGTCCTTACATATGGGTGATGTCTGCGCCGACAGAGCCCATGCAGAGCATTTCCCCAGCTTTTAAAGAAAGCCTTTGGAACATGCTGTCATGCATGCGTGGTCCCCTTCCCGCCCAAGGATGACATCTTGCTCAGTTAGATGACATAGCTAGGATGGCAGTAAAAACTAAAACAAGGTAGGAGGCAACTCCCAGGGGAGGGAGGGAGGGTTGCGAGGACCGATTCCTGCTGTCCTTAGGAATACCTGTTACAGATGCGTAACTACACTTTCTCCAGGAACAAGCAGATAGTCAGTCCTCATATATGGGACTCCTTAGCTCCAGGCTGCCAAGGACCAACCAGGACAGCACCAACGGTGACCAATCAGGTAGCCGTGAGTTCCAGAAGGCAAGTCCCCACTGAGAGACTCTGCAAGAGCCTAGCATCCAGTGACACCATCACTCTGGTAGCCTGAACACAGAAGGGTCGGAGGGAAGGAATTGCCTACACCCCAAGAATATTACAGAGTACTGCCTGGCCAAAGGCACTGTTCCTGTGAGACTCGCTCTCCAGGCAGTAGTGAGCTGTGAACGTATGAATTAAAGACTATGTGGCGGCCTTGCAGATCTCAATCACCAGCACTGAGTGGAGGTTGGCTATAGACGTGACAATCGCCCTCACGCAATGTGCTATGATCCGGTGCTCGAGGGAGAAGCCAGTTCACTCAAAGGCAAAGGCAATACAGTCTGCCATCCAAGTGCACAGAGTTTGCTTAGTCACGGGCAGCCCCGGTCTACTGGGGTCATAAGACATGAAAAGCTGAGGAGCTTTGCGATGGGCCCGAGTCCACTATAAGTAGAAGGACAGGGCCCGTTTGCTATTCAGTGTATGAAGTACTAGTTCCTCCCTGCCAGCATGAGGCCATGGGAAGAAAGTGGGGAGGACCACCTTTTGGTTGAGGTGGAAAGGCGATACCACCATTGGAAGGAATTTTCAGTGTGCGGAGCATTACCCTGTTCTTATAGAACCTTGCATATGGTGGATATACCACAGGGCCTGGAGCTCGTTCACTCTTCAAGCGGGCATGAGGGCCACCAGAAAGGCTACTTTTCAAGACAGGTACCACAGGTGGCAAGTGGCTAGGGGCTCGAAAGGCGGTTTGGTGAGCTGGGAGAGTACCGCATTAAGGTCCCACTCTGCCGCTGCTTGGATAACAGGAGGCCCCAGAGGAATCTGGAGAAGAGGGGTGGTTTGAGAGGGGGTTTCCCTCTATAGGGTGGTGGTGAGCGGCTATGGTGTTCAGATGCACCCTCACCGAGTTAAGATTTCAGCTCGGTGTGCGACAGGTACTGAAATACTAGTCGCATATGGCAGAAGGGATTCTCCTTTTCCATACACCAGGCGGAGAACCTTCTCCACTTAAAGGCATAAGCCCGTCTGGTGGAGGGTTTTCAGGAGGCCAATAAGATATCCTTTGACTCCTCCTGGAAGATTGAAAAAGGCCAACGCTACCCTTTTAGCAGCCATGCTGTTAGCGTTAGCAACCCCAGGTTGGGGTGCAGGGAGAGCCCTCCTCCTGGGACAGGAGGTCCAGAGCTTGGCCCAGAGGGACAGAGTGTCACCGACAGGGAAAGCAGCAGAGGGAACCAAGATTGCCTGGGCCACCTGGGGGCAATCAGTATAACTGATGCCTTTTCATTTTGGACCTTGAAGAGGGTCCTGGCAACTGGGGGTCGGTGGGAACGCAAAGGGTAGGCCCTTTGATCATGAGATCAGGAAGGCATCTGCCACCACTCTCTCTGGGTGCGGCTGAAGGGAGCAGAAGCGGGATAGCTGCATGTTGTCTGGAGAGGCGAATAGGTCCATCATGGGCCTAACCCCAGAGGTGGAAAAGCTGCTTCATAACTCTGGGGTTTAAACGCCACTCATGTGGGCGGAGGACTCTGCTCAGCCTGTCTGCTAGGCAGTTGTCCTGACCCGGGAGGTACACTGCTCGCAGATGCATGCTATTGCGTGCTGCAAAGGAGAGAAGGTCATCACCTCCTGGCAGAGAGAGTATGAAACTGTGTCCCCCTGCTTGTTTATATTAAAACTTGGCAACCTGGTTGACTGTCTGGATCAGCACAGGTCAGTGTCGAAGGCAGTGGCAAAACGTTCGTAGGACCAAGAAGACTGCCCTGAACTCCAGGAGATTGATTTGTAGGATGACTCCTCCTGAGACCAGCTGTCCTGTGTGCAACAGCCTCCACAATGTGCCCCCCAACCCAGGAGGGAGGTGTCTGTGGTCAGGGTCCTCAGCAGCGTGGATGCCTGGAGGTGGTGCATGTTTTGCCACCATTTGAGAGACTCTGCCAGCTGGCAGGTGACCCTGAACCTGTCCCATAGCCTGAACGTGGCCCGAGACTACTGTGAGCGCAGGCACCACTGGGCTGTCTGCATGTGTAAGCGGGCTGAGGGCATGACATGGCCCATCGAGGCCATATGGCCCAATAGGTGGAGGAGACGATGAGCCGGTACTGACCGGCGGCGCTGTAGCTCTCCTGCCAGTTGCCTAAGGCGTTCTGCCCTCTCTCTTGAGAGGACAACCTTGACCTATAACGCATCCAACTGAGCACCTTTGAACACCAGGCTTTGGTCTGGAGAGAAATGGGATTTGGGGAGTTGATGACAAACCTCAGGTGCTGCAGAAGGAAGGTTGCACGCTCTGCAGTCTGACTGACCCTTGAGGCCGTACTGTCCCCGATGAGCCAGTTATCAAGGTAGGGGAAGAGGAAAGCCTCTTGTAGGCATAGGTAGGCGGCTACCACCACCAGGCATATTTGGTAAAGACCCTTGGTGAGGAGGCCAGGCCAAATGGTAGCACCCTGTACTGATAGTGCCTTCCTCCCACCATGAACTGTAGGTACTGCCTGTAGGAGGAGTGGATCAGGATGTGAATACATGCATCCTTTAGGTCTAAGGAGCACAGCCAATCTCCCTGGTGGAGGTAAGACAGCAGTATTCCAAGGGAGAGCATCTTAAACAAGTTTCTGGTAAGGAAAAGTTGAAGTTTCTCAGGTCTAGTATGGATAGGAGGCTCCCCCAGCTCTTTGGGACAAGGAAGTATCTGAAGTAGAAGCCTTTTCCTCATAGGTGTTTTGGTACAGGCTCCAATGCGTGGTCTCTGAGCAGGCCTGCGCGCTCTGAGAGCAGAAGGGTCTGGTGAAAGAGGGGTTCCACTGGCTCTCCTGGAAAGTACCTGGGTGATACCTGCTGTAGATAGAGGAAGTATCCTTCCCTTACCACATGCAGTACCCACTGGTCCGAGGTGACAATGGACCCCCTGTGGGCTGGTGAAGGTCTCCAGGGGAGGCCCTGCCCTGGGAGTCAAAAGTTCCCCCTGGGATGGGCAGGAGCTGGGGCCTGGGGCTTCTATACCTTTGGCTTCTGAGCCCCATGGCTATGCCTTTTAGGGTGAGAACTCTGTTGCTGGCCAGAGCAGGGCTGGGTAGTGGTGAATCTGATGAAAGGGCCCCTTTTTCCTCTGGAACAGGGGCCTTTTCCTGGATGGTTTCTTCCGGGGAAAGGATGAGGTCTTTTTGGAGAGCCTCTGTCGAGTCACCACATTGGCCTCAATCCCGGCCATAGGCTTGCTGAACAAGTTCTCCCCAGTGCAGGGGACATCGAGCAGCTTGTCTTGGACCCATTGCTCGAAGTCCGTAGAGTACAGCCAGGCTTGGCATCAGGCGCCGATGATGGCTGCTGTTACCCAAGCTGCCTGGGAAAGAGCAGTCCTTGATCCCGTAGGTCAGAGATTGGAACCACTGGAGGCATTCCCCAGTAAGCCCCGCTGAAAACCCAGACAACTCCTGGGTTAGGGCCTTCAGGTACATGCCTATGTACAATTTATAGGCTTGAATTTGGCAACCCAGCATGGAGGGCCTGAGGGCATCAAGGGCTCTGTCGTCCCTTCCTGGAGAGACCGAAGAGTGAGTCTTCTGACTCTTAAGTTTCTGCATGGCTGACTCAATGACCATGGAGTTATGTGGGAGTAGGGGCTTGTGAAACCCAGGGCCCTTCCGAACAGGGTAGATGGCGTCGAGGTGCCGGTTCACCACCGGCACAGAGGCCGGCATCTCCCACAATGAGTAGGAGTCGCTCGAGGATCGGCTGCACGGGCACTGAGTCTCCTTGGGTGGAGATTCATATTGGAGGATCTCCAGTTCCTTAGTGCACAGTTCTTCCTCCGCCTCGGTTTGCACAGAGGGGGCTTTAGCCATGTTCTTGACAAAGTCGTGGAAGGCCATATCTTTCAGAGGAGAATAGCACCAGGGGCAACAGGTCTGAGGGAATATCTCGGTGCTTCATAGTTTCTGGGGAAGCCTTGTCTGTTTCCCACTTGGACTCAAGCGGCGACAAGTCTGAGGACCTGCAACTCATAACGGTAGGACTGAGGCTGAGGCTGGGGCCGAGTGGCCGGTGGCCTCTGGAGGACCTGGGGTCCGAGTCACATTAACTGGCCAGGGAGGATTGGATGCCCTAGAAATGGGACCGAGACCTCGACCGGTGCAGAGGGCTTACCTGAGGATGATAGTGCTCTGAGCTCAGCTTGACGACGGTGCTTGGCTCAACGACTGGGGACTCCCCCACAGTCAAGGGCCCAGTCATCGGGGCAGATGATGCAGCCATAATTGTCTGCTGCAGGGCCAGGATAGCAGTGATGTTCTGCTCCAAAACCACCATTCTGGTTCCCAAGCCAAAAGGCTCTGCAGCTTTCGGTACGGGCACCGAGGACCTTGGACCCGACACCAGCACTCTTGAGAGTGCATCCTCAATGAGGACTATGGTCCTGAGGAATCTTGCACAATCTCCGCTGGCTGAGGAATCCTTCTTGAGGACCTTGGTAGGGTGTCCCTCTAGGCGGTTTTACCAGGTTTCTTCAGTGCAACCTCAGCAGACTGCGAGGAGTTTTTCTTTTTTCTCTCGGAGTCTGAATTCTTCTCGGAGGAGCCACTGCTGCGGGACTCAGGAGACTTTTGGGCCTCATGGGAAGTGCTAGTCTTGGAGCTCTGCATCAAGGAGGCCAGGGTAGAGTCTGACCTGGAGAACAGTTTTTCTTGCAACTCCAATCTCTTTTTATTTGTTATGGTCTGGGCCCAGGCAGCAGTCATGGGTGTCGGTCACTGACATTGTTTGATTGCAGCAGTCACATTTTTTTAACCCACCGGGGGAGATATGGTGGGTTATACCCAGCCGGAGTCGACAACCCCCAGGTGATAAAGGGCACAAACGCCGGTTGAGGGAAGCCTCAAAAAAGACAAAGGGAGTTAAGAACAGCAGCTGTGATGGCACTGGCTTGAGGTGGAAGAGGAACTGGTATGCAAACTGGGAAACTAACTATTTTAAGGATAATTAGCAAGGATTTTTCTGGAAAACAGGACAGACATCCGTTGGCCTCCACGAAAAAAAGGAGACTGAGCAAGATGGCAACCCTGGGCTGGAAGGGGACCATGCATGCGTGGTAGCATGTCCCAAAGGTTTTCTTTGAAAGCTGGGGAAATACTCCGCATGGGCTCCAATGGTGCCGGCATCACCCATATGCAAGGGCTGACTTCCTGCTTGTTCCTGGAGAACTTGAATTTTTCTGAAGCAGTAGAAGGTTAAGTGACTTGCCTAAGGTCATAAGGAGTGCTAATGGGAACTGAACCCTGGTCTCTTGTTTCTCAAGCCAGTGCTCTAACCATTAGGCTATTCCTCCATGGTACTGAAAACCATGGGAAGAAAGATGAAATTAGACTTACCTGCTAATTGTAGTTCCTTGAGGAACTCCAGTCTAGTCCCGAACCTCTAGGGTTTTGCACCTCCTCCCACAGCATTGGAGACTGAGCACGTTACACTTTTGGTGACACCGTATATCTAGTCCATGGTCCGCCCCGACAGCTCCAGTAATCTATTGACAAAGCAGACTCACCAGAGCAATAAGTACATCCATTTGTAAACCTCCTTAAAACTTTAAACCTTTGTAAACCTAACTAAAGCAAACAATTTAAAGAGTTAACAATGACCTGTGCTGTTAACTCCCCTGTAAAGCAGTGCCTAGGCCTGCTAACTCCTTCTCCCCAGGCCTCTCAGAAAGCCTAGAGTACTAAACGAACAAGCTGCACTCATCCCCGCTCCGCCCCCCTCCCCCCCAAGACACCGTTGTCCAACAAACCCAACTGGTCCGTTGACCATTCTTACCATGCTACGGGCTGCAGTCTTGTCCACCTCATCCGGAGAGGGAAGCGGGACTAGACTGTAGTTCCTCAAGGAACTACAATTAGCAGGTAAGTCTAATTTCATCTTCCTTATCGTCCCTCCAGTCTAGTCCCGAACATCTAGGGATGTAACAGAGTAGTTATCACTTCAACGGGAGGGCCCGGCCAGACCAGCCTGTAGTACCGCTGATCCAAACCTCGAGTCACCTTCCGCCTGAATGTCAATCCTATAATGCTTCACTAAAGTATGCAAGGACGACCAAGTCGCCGCCCTGCAAATTTCCACTGCTGGCACTAAGTTAAACTCTGCCCAGGAAGCCGCCTGAGCCCTAGTCGAATGCTCTTTTAAACCTTTCGGAACAATCTTGTTCTTCAAAATATATGCCGCCGCAATTGTTTCTTTAATCCACCGCACAATGGACGACTTTGATGCCGGCTCGCCTTGCTTTGGACCCCCAAATAACACAAACAAATCTGTCTTGCAGATCAATGACGTTCTCTGTAAATAATTCTTCAGAGCTCTGCCAACATTCAATCGATGAAGTCTTCTGCTCGATGTATCCTTGCTCGCACATTCAAACACTGGCAAAGAGACCACCTGGTTCACATGAAATGCCAAAACTACCTTAGGCAAAAAGGAAGGCACCGTCCTCAAAACCACATTCTTGCTAACAAAGGACAAAAAAGGCTCTCTACATGATAAAGCCTGCAACTCCAAAATGCGCCTCACCGACGATATAGCCACCAAAAACACCACCTTAAGAGTCAAATCCTTCAACGTCACTTTCACTAATGGCTCGAATGGCTCTCTCACCAAAGCCTCCAGCACCACGTTAAGGTCCCAGACCAGTACCAAAGCCCTGGTGGGCGGTCTAATCAAAGTCGACGCCAGTAAAAATCTCTTAACATCCGGATGCGCCCCCAGCATCATCCCCTGCACCTTCCCCCTAAAGCAGGAAAGCATAGTTACTCATCTGTAACAGGTGATCTCCGGGAACAGCAGGAATTTAGTCTTCACATATGGGTATCGTCAGTACCGACGGAGCCTGCGCGGGAACCCTCCCCAGCGTCCAATAGGAAAGCTTTTGGGAGCATCCCACAGCGCCTGTGTGCTGCCTTCCCGCCTTTCCTAAAATGTCCCTCTCCAGTTGAGTTTATAGCTGAGACGAGAGAGAGAGAGAGGGAAAGAGAGAGAGATAGATACATACAACTCCTAGAGGAGGTGGGCGGGTTGTGAAGACTAAATTCCTGCTGTTCTCGGAGATCACCTGTTACAGGTGAGCAACTATGCTATCTCCAGGAACAAGCAGGAATGTAGTCTTCACATATGGGGACTCCCTAGCTGCAGATGCCAGGGAGATGGCCCCAAAAAGTTGTGTGCCCTTGTGAAAGGGCTCCATTTCCCTCCATGTATCTCTGGCATCCAACCAGGGATGGTGGGTAGGAGTTGATTAAGTCTGGAACAGGTATTGAAGAGCAGCCTGACCAAACAAGGCATCCCGGCGGGAGTCCTTGTCTAACTAGTAATGAGCTGTGAAGGTATGTACCCAAGCCCAAGTAGCTGCTCGATAGATGTCGTCGATAGACACAGAGTGAAGATGAGTCATTGAGGCTGCCATGGCTCTCACATTGTGAGCTGTGACATGACCTTCAAGAGGAAGGTTCTTACTCTCATAGGCAAAAGATATACATTGTGCAATCCAGTTGGACAGTGTACCTTTGGAGACCGGAAGTCCCAAATGACTAGGATCAAAAGCAACAAAGAGTTGAGAGGACTTTCTATGTTGCTGTGTCCTTTGCAAGTAAAAGGCCAAAGCTCTTTTACAGTCCAAAGTATGAAGGATCCTTTCTGCATTTCAGGCGTGAGGCCTTGGAAAGAATACAGGAAGGTAAACCGCTTGGTTTAAATGAAAAGGCGAAACCACCTTTGGCATAAAGTGTGGATGAGTCCTAAGGACTACCTTATCATGGTGGAACCTTGTATAAGGAGGATCAGCCACCAACGCTTGCAATTCACTGATGCGAGGTGCTGATGTGATTGCAATGAGGAAGATAACCTTCCAGGAAAGGAATTTCAAAGAGGTAGTGGCTAATGGTTCAAAGGGCGATTTCATGAGCTGCCCAAGTACCAGGTTCAAAGTCCCATGCCACCGGTGGTGGCTTAATGGGAGGCTTTGTTAAAAGAAGGCCTCTCATAAATCTCACTACGAGTGGATGAGAGGAAATAGGTTGTCCATTTAGAGGCTTGAAAGAAGCTGCAATAGCACTCAAATGGACTCTCACTGAATTGGTCTTAAACCCTGCATTTGATATATGAAGGAGATACTCCAGTAATGATTCCAGAGGTATCGCAAGAGGGTTAAGACCCATCTGCGAGCACCATATGGTAAACCTCTTCCACTTAAATGCATAAGAGCGTCTTGTGGAGGGTTTCCTGGAAGAATGAAGGATATCCTTTACCTGATGGGAAAGGTTAAGACCCTGAAGTTCTAGGCCTTCAGCAACCAGGACCTGAGATGCAGAGACTGGGGATTGGGATGCCACAGCATCCTGTCCTCTTGTGAGAGAAGATCTGGAATAGATCCTAACTCCAAAGGCGGAGCTTGAGAGAGATGTAGGAGCAGAGGGTACCACGGTTGCTGTGGCCAACGTGGAGCTATGAAAAAGCATAGTTACTCACCTGTAACAGGTGATCTTGGGGAACAGCAGGAATTTAGTCTTCACATATGGGTATCATCGGTACTGACAGAGCCTGCGTGGGAACGCTCCCCAGCATCCAATTAGAAAGCTGTTGGGAGCATCCCACAGCGCCTGCGTGCTGCCTTCCCGCCTTTCCCAACTGCCTCTCTCCAGTTGAGTTTAAAGCTGAGACAAAGAGAGAGAGAGGGAAAGAGAAAGATAGATAGATAGAGAGATACAACTCCTAGGGGAGGTGGGGGGGGTTATGAAGACTAAATTCCTGCTGTTCCCGGAGATCACCTGTTACAGGTGAGCAACTATGCTATCTCCAGGAACAAGCAGGAATGTAGTCTTCACATATGGGGACTCCCTAGCTGCAGATGCCAGGAAGAGACCCCAGAATTTGTGTGCCCCTGTGAAAGGGCTCCACTTCCCCCTATGGATCTCTGGCATCCAACCAGGGATGGCGGGTAGGAGTTGATTAGGTATAGAACAGGTGTTGGAGAACAGCCTGACCAAACAAGGCATCCCGGCGGGAGTCCTTGTCCAAGCAGTAATGGGCTGTGAAGGTATTAACCGAGGCCCAGGTGGCTGCTCAACAGATGTTGTCAATAGACAGAGTGCAGATGAGCCATTGAAGCTGCCATGGCTCTCACATTGTCAGCTGTGACATGGCCCTCCAGAGGAAGATTCTTACTCTGATAGGCAAAGGAAATACACTGAGCAATCCAGTTAGACAGTGTTCTCTTGGAGACTGGAAGTCCCAAATGAAAAGGATCAAAAGCAACAAAGAGTTGAGAGGACTTTCTATGTTGCTGTGTTTTGTAAGTAAAAGGCTAAAGCTCTTTTACAGTCCAAAGTATGAAGATTCCTTTCTGCATTTGATGCGTGAGGCCTTGGAAAAAACACAGGTAGGTAGACCGTTTGGTTTAGATGAAAAGGCGAGACCACCTTTGGCATAAAGTGTGGATGAGTCTTAAGGACTACCTTGTCATGATGGAACCTTGTATAAGGTGGATCAGCTACTAGTGCCTGCAACTCACTGATGCGACGTGCTGATGTGATTGCAATGAGAAAGATAACCTCCCAAGAAAGGAATTTCAAGGAGGTAGTAGCTAAGGGTTCGAAAGATGGCTTCATCAGCTGACCAAGAACCAGGTTTAAGTCCCATGCCACCGGTGGTGGCCTAATGGTAGGCTCGATGCTAAGAAGGAGATCTACCCTTTGAAGACCGGCTAGATTTATGTTTACTTATCTGAGATCCATGGGAGGAAGATGTAGCCCTGGATGACGTTGATGCCACGGATGCTGCATCGGAGGGAAAAAGGGTGCTAAGTTTAGCAGCCCGGTTTTGCCGGCCTCTTTTTGACATCATTCCACAGGCTAGGCACTCTGAAATAGAGTGGTCAGGACCTAAACATTTGAGGCACCACTCATGGGTGTCGGTGACGGAGATGGTACTGCCACACTTAGAACATTCTTTAAAATCCAAAGCAGGTTTTTCCATGTTTAAGGAAAAAATTGGGCCTTGTGCCCAAAATGGTGCGTAGCACCACAGAAGAAGGTTACTGAGGGAAAGACCCCAGAAACTAAGGTTTTTAAAAAAAAAAAAGAAGAAAAGAAAGAAGAACCGGCGGTACTGGTATAGCGTCGAGAGAAGGCAGACGCAACCACAAAAAAGAAGTATAAGAATGGAATTTTCTGTCGGCTCCATGGAAAACAAAAAACTGGAGAGGAGACAGTTGGGAAAGGCGGGAAGGCAGCACGCAGGCGCTGTGGGATGCTCCCAAAAGCTTTCCTATTGGACGCTGGGGAGCGTTCCTGAGCAGGCTCCGTCGGTACCGATACCCATATGTGAAGACTACATTCCTGCTTGTTCCTGGAGATAGTGCCGCCAACTGCATTCTCAGGGACGCCGTTGCCAGTCCTTTATCAAAGCCATCCTGCAGAAAGGACAAAATCTGCGCAATGTAGGAGCTCAACCCTTTCATCTGCTTCGTCACACACCATGACTCAAACAACCGCCAAACCCTGATATACGCCACCGATGTAGATCTTCGTCTGGACTTCAGTAACGTAGAAATCACCGCCGCCGAGTATCCCTTGGACCTCAACCTTGCCTTTCAAGAGCCAAGCCGTAAGCGAGAACCGATCCACCTGAGGCATACTTAACGGCCTCTGCACTAACAGGTCCCTCCTGACTGGCAAGCGCCACGGTTCCCCTACTAGAATATGCATCAGATCTGCATATTATGGCCTCCTTGGCCAATCTGGCATGATTAGGATCACCGGACCTTTGTGCCGTTCTATTCTCTGTAGCACTCAACCTATTAAGGCCCACGGCGGGAATACATACAGAAGCTTCTCCTCCGGCCATCTTTGTATCAGTGCATCCAAGCCTTCGGACATTCGTTCTCCTCCTCTGCTGTAAAACCTGCTGACCTTCGCGGAGGCGAACAACGCCATGAGATCCATCACCGGATTGCCCCAGCGATTCACCAGCAAGTCGAACACCTCCTAATTGAGACTCCACTCTCCTGGATCTACTTTGACTCGACTCAAGAAATCTGCCATCACATTGTCCACTCCTGCTACATGTGCTGCCGATAATGTTTCCAAATTTAACTCGGCCCAGCTCAGAAATTCCTCTGCTTCCTCCTCGAGAGCCACACTGCTGGTGCCGCCTTGCCGGTTGATGTATGCCACCGTGGTGGCGTTGTCTGGCAGCACCCGAATCGCTTTGCCTTGCAGGAGTTGCTGAAAGGCCTTCAGTGCCAGAGTAACTGCTCTCAATTCCAACCTGTTTATTGACCAAGACCTCTACCGGTCCGTCCACTGACCTTGGGCATACTGCATCTCGAAGTGGGCCCCCCAGTCAAACAGACTGGCATCCGTCGTCAACAGTCTCCATTACGGGGATTCGAGGGGCATTCCCTTCTCTAGACAGCCCCACACAAGCCACCACTGTAGAGATTGTCATACCTCTTGAGGATAGATCAGCTTCTGGGACAACTGATCCGACTGATGGGATCATCTTGAGAAGTGCCCTCTGCAGTGGTCTCATGTGTGCTCTGGCCCATGGCACCAACTCTCTTGTAGTCGCCATTGTCCCTAGTAGGTGCAAGTATTGTCACTCCAACGGAGCTCGTTTCTTCAAAAAGGCATTTATCCGTTGCCTCAGTTTCCGTGCCCTGAGGCTGGGCAGAAACACTCTCCCGCAGTTCGTGTCGAAGCGAGCCCCCAAATACTCCAATTCCTGCAACGAGACCAACTTGCTCTTTGTCAGATTGACCACCCACCCAAGAGAGTCTGCAGAACCTGCACCACTCTGCGGGTGGCCTGTTCGCTTTCGCTCCTCGACTTTGCCCGAATTAACCAATCGTCCAGGTATGGATGAACCAACACCCCTTCCTTGCGCAAAGCCGCTGCCACTACAACCATTAGTTTGGTGAAAGTTCTGGGAGCTGTCGCCAAACTGAATGGCATCGCCCGAAATTGAAAATGCCCCATGGGCACCGCAAACCGCAGAAACCTTTGATGTTCCAACGGAATGGGTATGTGAAGGTATGCTTCCGAAAGATCTAGCGACGTGAGGAACTCTCCTTGCCCTCCCCTGCACAGTTACTGCTTCAGGGAGGGGGGAGACGGGGGAGCAGCCAGAGCAGCACTTCTTTCTACCAAAATTAATTTGGAACTCAAATCGTCAATTTAAAGAGGTATTACCTCTTTTTCTTTTTCCACAAGGAGCTCTACCTATCCTATCTACCCTGATCCTTAATTATTTCTCCAGTGAGCCCCAAACCTCTAGGGCTCACACCTCCTTCTGCTGCATGGAGAGTGAGATTACTGGAGCTGTGGGGGGGGGAGGGGACCCTGGACTAGATATACGGTGTCACCAAAAGTGTGATGTGCTCAGTCTCCAATGCTGTGGGAAGAGGTGCTAAACCCTGGAGGTTCGGGACTAGACTGGAGGGATAATAAGGAATAAGTGCACCAAAGGTCTAAATGTAGAGAGAAAGAAAAGAAAAGGTCTCAAGACAGAGTCCTGAGGTACACCAAATGAAAGCGGGATAGTGGTAGAGGAGGTTCCACAACAAGTGAAACGCAGATGTAGTAGCCCACTTCAATTGTAGCTCTTCAGGCAACCTCAAGCTTGAATAGCACTTTTCTTTTTTTTTTTTGGAAACAAAAACTGAAGCCCTCCCCCGGCCCCCTCCCAAACGTTGGAGAGGAGGAAGAGGGTATTTGCCTCCATCCAGGATGCTCCACACCAACTCTCCACAATTGTTAAGGAATGGTGGGTGGGCAGGTGGAGGAAGAGGGAGGAACCTGGCACCACCAGGTTCTGCACCCCGAGGGCTCAGTTGCCAGCACCAGTCGACTTACGCCTCAAATCTTTGCCATCCTCATCTTCAGAGACATTCAGATTGCACAGGTTTAACCAACCTCCATCTGCTGGAGACTGAGACATACTGGCGAGAGTAGGGTTGCACAGGAACCTTATACTGTGATATCAAATCAGTGATTCTCAGTCTCCATCTGTTGGTAGGCAAGCATAACCCACGCGCCTGGACTGGGCTAGAGAACAATGAGGAAATCACGCTGATCCCAAAATTCAGCGGCACCAGGGCTGCTTTTATTTATGAGCAAAAAGGGACAGTTGCCCTGTACCCCATTTTTCCCTTCTGCTTCCTCAGACCACTTGCAAGAGAAGTAGGCTGTGCTTTACTGAACAGACCGATGACTTCCTGCTTCTTGTCTGTTCACTAAAGCAATGCCCACTTCTCTTGCAAGTGGCCTAAGGGAGCAGAAGGGAGGAACAGGGCCACCGATTGTGCTGCTCTAGGGAAAAAAGGGAGGCCACAAACAGGTGGGTGGGCCCATTCTCAAAAATTTCCCCAGGGCCCCATAAGGAGTTGAAGCGGCCCTGAGCAGTACTAACCAGACAGTGCCACTGAATATTTCCTCTAACTGCTGCGGCATTATCCGAATAATGCCAAGGAGGTCCAAGAGGGCAGTAGAATACCTAATCAGTGATTTTCTGTCTGCTAAATGGATAAAAAAAACACACAAAAAGATATGCCATACTGGGTTAGACCAAAAGTCTGTCGAGCCCAGTATTCCATTTCCAACAGTGGCCAATCCAGGTCGCAAGTATCTGTCAGGTTACCAAAAAGTAGACAGATTCCATGCTGCTTATCCCAAGAGTAAGCAGTGAATTTCCCTAGTTCTCCTTAATAACGGCTTATGAACTTTTCCTCCAGGAACTTGTCCAAACCTCTCTTAAACTCAGCTACACTACCAGCTTTTACTATATCCTCCAGCAACGAATTCATAGGCTGATTTTGTGTTGAGTAAAAAAATATTTCTCCAATTAGTTTTAAATGTGCTACATTGTAGTTCATTACATCTCCTAGTCTTTCTACTTTTTGAAGGAGTAAACAACCGATCTACCCATTCCACTCCACTCATTTTACAAACTTCTATCTTATTTCTTCTTAGCTGTCTTTTTTCCAAGTTGAACAGCCACATAAAATTAGGCCAAAAGAAAAATAAAGCAGGTCTACTTTATGTGGTTTGGCTATCCAGATAGTAGTAATATACAGCCACTATCTGAATAGCCAATGGTTGTCCCCAATGAAACTGCATATTTAGTATAAGCTGCTATTTGGACACTTCTGATGAATATCTGTTTCACTTTTCCCACAGCAGTCAGCATTTAAAAAAAACAAAAACAAAACAAAACAGAACTCTGACCACCACAGGCTAAGTATCAGGCAGCTCCCCCCCCCCCAAAGCAGCCATTTAATGTCTTTCAAAATTGAATAACCTTGGAACATAAAAAAAAGACATCTAATCCACTTTTGTTGTTTTTTAGTGCCATGAAGTCAGTGCTGACTCCTGGCAACCCAGATACCTCTGGGTTTCTTGGCAATGTATCACCGGAAGTAGACTGTCAGGCCTTTTCTTCTGAGGCAATGAGGGTAACGTGACTTGCCAAGGCCTGCTCCACTTACTTGTGCTAAATGGACTATTTTCAAGGCATGATTTCCTCGGAGACGGGCTTTTTCAAACTGCTCTCGTCTCTCTCTCGCATCATCTTTCTGCAGGTCATCCATTCGCTTTGCTTCCTCTTCAGCAGCTAACCGAGCATCTGGCTAGCAAACAAACAAGTAGAGGAACGAGAAAATCACCTGGTGAACTAAACAGTTTGCATATTCAAGCAAACATATAGATTTCAGTTTTTAGTAAATGAAATACATTTAGGGGCCTATTTATTAATGTGTGTTAAGTTTTTACACTTACCATTCATTAGGAGCAGAAATTTAAATGCAGTAAGTGCAAAGCCCATGCAGTAACTGCTGGGGGTGTACCCAGCATCTGCTCTGCAGTTACCGCATAGGGTAGACACTTAGGGAGATTTTATAAAGAAGGCGTGGAAAGATCAACTTCAAGGGACAAACATACATTACACAATAATATAACATGCACACATCCCTGTGCCAATGTAGGTATCACCAGCTACACCTGCTCTGAGGCAGATGCAACTGATGCGCCTAGAGTAAGGTGCATCGATATGCACCAACTCTATAAAAAGTTAGGCATGTGTATGCCTCACTATATAAAATATGGCAGGGACGCACATTGACAATGCAGGGGGGTAGATTTACAAAATTATCTTCTTATTGCACAGTAAATGCATCAGACAGCACAGTAAGTGTATTTGTGCTGTCTGTGATACAGTTACTGCAGCCCCATGTGTGAAAAGAACCTAATTCATGAGGACCATAACTAGGAGCATAGCCAGGTGGGGCCAGGAGAGGCCAAAGGCCTCTCCACTTTCACCTCAGGCCCCTCTAATTCCTGCAGCTTTCCCAGATTTTCAGCCGGCATGGTACCCATGTCCTGTTCATGAACTCGTGGGACATGCCAAAATGGGGGAGGCAAACCTGACAGGCTTCTGCTGCTGAATGAGCAAATGCCATGCAGGGATGGGGAAGAAGGGGGCTGTATG
Source organism: Ichthyophis bannanicus (assembly GCA_033557465.1). Lineage (NCBI taxonomy): Eukaryota > Metazoa > Chordata > Amphibia > Gymnophiona > Ichthyophiidae > Ichthyophis > Ichthyophis bannanicus. The sequence goes on along the minus strand of CM066035.1, from coordinate 139,794,374 downwards.
CCTCTCTCTCCCATCCCCCATGTTAATCCTGGGTCTGTCCAAATTGCATGCTATGTATGCCCCAACCATAACCCCCCTAATAATCCCTCCTCCACAAGTAGCATCAAGTCCCTGATGACCACAAAACCCACCCCGATCTCCCACCCTCCAAACATCAAGCTACACACTCCCATGCCCGGACCTCCCTGGTGGTAGTGGCGGGGCAGCCATGATCTCCGAATGCTCCTGCCTCATTGCAGGTTGAAAATGATGACTGAACCCTAGCAGTAGTCTTGTGGTTCTACTACTGCTAGAGATCAAGCTGCCAAATAAGAGCAAAGTGCTTAGGATCAGAGCAAGACATTCTAGGATTTAGAGCTGCCATTTTAAAACCCAGACCATCAAGAGGGCAGGAGCATCTGTAGATTGCTCCTGCTCCGCCCGCCACTATACCAATGAAACCCACAGTAAGTATTGGGGAAGGGGGGGGTCAGGAAGGTAGGGAGTTATGGTCAACAGGTACTTGATGCTAATCAGATGGGGGATCAGGAAAGGAAGGGGGAGTTTAAAAATCAGGTTTTTGTTTTTCTTTTTTCAAAAGTAGACACATTAAATGCAGCCAATAGACTGGTGAATTTAATGGCCCTCTTAAAAAGGAATTAAGTGCACCCATGCTAATCTGCATGGTGGCAGCTATTGCACAGTAGTTTCTCATATGTTAACCATGCAAGCATTGTCCATGTCCATTCTCCATCCATCATCATCCTAATTCCTGCTTCAATGCATTAAGAATTAAGTGTGGGATTTTCACTGTACTGTTTTAGTGCACAGTAGCCATTACTGCGGGCCTATGCCAACAACTTTATTAAAAACGCCTCTTAAAATTTTAAGGCCCAATATTCAAAAGCATTTATGTGGTTTACAGACCTGTAAATTGTGTAAATGCCGCTTAGCGGGATATTCAGCAGCATTAACACGGTTAGTGCTTCTGAACATCCCCAATTATCTCCACTACATGCCCCAATGTTAACCGCTTAGCATCGGGGTGTGTCGTGGGCATTCCAGGGGCAGCGACAGTCGCTAACCGAGTAGTGGCAATACTGCTCAATATCGCTGCTGCCGCCCGGTTAGCTTCCGAGGCTGCGTGGACGACCCTGGATATTCAATGCAGGGGCCGCTTATGACCTGGGCACTGAATATCTAGAGTTAAAGTTTGGCAGTGACTGCTATGCGCCATAACGGCACATAGTCATTGCTAAGGAATATCAGGCCCTTAGAATTTTTTTGCTCCTCCTTTATGCCAAATGTATGGCTATTCAGAGTGAGCAGAAAAATATCCTCTTGATTGCAAATCTATTACGACTCCTAAGCTTTAATCTTTTCCCACTTCTAGAGTCCCCTATAGTGTAAAGTTATATTTTCTCTCACAAAAGCCAAAACATACAGTACAAAAAAAAACAGAAAGCAGGGATACAAATTCAGCTTTATGAATCACTTCCCAATATTACCACATTTTCCTACTCAAAAATAAGTCTATTTCATAAAATTACTTTGGTTCATCAACAACATGCAAAGAAAGGAATAAAACTCAAAAATCATCAAAATCGATACAGTGATACATAAACATTGCTGATAATAAAAAGAATCCCTCAAAAACAACAAAAACAAACACTCTTCTTCCAAACAGACATTGCTTTTTACAAATATGTTGGACATCAGTCTATTTTCCATGAATATCTATTTAGTAAGCATATTAATATCAATTAAAAAAAACCCCAAAAACCATTGTATTTCAAAACCTGTACCAGGCTCATAGCATCAGTTCCAATTGTCTTGGTAGCTTCCTCCTAAATAAGCAGGAAGAAACCACCCAAACTGGTGCTATGAGCCTTCACTTATAGCTACCCAGGGTATTTTACATCCATTTCTTTCCCACCCTTTAAGCCAATCACCACCATAAGATTCCTCATCCATCCTCCTTCCTCCCTGCCACTCGCCTCCCTTCCCCATCCTTAGTATTAGCCAAAAACATCATAAAAAGACAGTCCCAGCTCAAGAGAGCTTACAAGGTTGCTAAGACAAACAGGGGACTACAGAATTCTTAAAGGGAAATTATTAAAATACCCATGGATATAAACAGGAGACTAAGGGGGTCAAGATCCAAAAGCAGCCTCAAAAAGATTAGTTTTTTGGCCTGGATTTGAATAGGACCAGAGATGGAGCCTGACGCACTGAGTCCAGTAGTCTATTCCAGGCATACAGCACAGTAAAATGGAAAGAATGGAATCTAGATTTGTCAGTAGATGAGAAGGGCATAGATAAAGGAGATCAATTTGATGAGCAGAGTTGCCAGGGAGGGGTGTAGAGAGAGATAAGGGAAGAGGCAGTGAGAAGCAGCAGAATGAATGCATTTGTAGGTCCGAAGGAGAAGTTTGAACTGTATGTAGGGAACCAACGAAGTGACTTGAAAAGAGGGGTTATGTGAGAATAGCAATACTGGCAGAAGATTAGCCATGCATCTGAGTTTTGAACAGATTGAACAGGAGGTAGATGATTCAATGGGAGACCAGCGAGGAGCAAGTTGCAAAGTGCAGAGAAAGAGAGAGAGAAGAGTCAAAGATGATCCCAAGGTTGTGAGACAAGGAGACAGGGGGGGATGACAGCGTTATCCACAGAAATGGAGAAGGGAGGGGGAAGTGGGTTTAGGGGGAAAAGATAAGAAACTACATCTTTGTCATCTTTCAGACAGCACTGGGACATCCAGGCAGCAATGTCAGACAAGCAGGCTGAGATTTGGGCCTGGATTCCTGGAGAGGTTTCTGGGATAGAAAGGTAAATCTGGGAGTAAACAAAGATGGTACTGAAAACCATGGTAGGATAATTAGAGAACTAAGAGAATGTTTGTAGAGAGAAGAGGTCCCAAAACTGAGATACACCAACTGAAAGCATAGATACTTATCTGTAGCAGGTGCTCTCAGTGAACAGATGGAATAAGTCTTCCTATATGGGTGTCATCACCAACAGAGCCCCACATGGAACACTTCCCAGCATCCAAAGGAAGCTTTTGGGAAGTACACTGCGCATGCGTGCCTGCCTTCCCACCCACAGCGGCACCATATTCTCCAGTATGACAACATAGCAGAAGCCAAAAAGGCAACTCCCTGGGGTGGGAGGGTTGCAAAGACTTATTTCTGCTGTTCATGGAGAACTCCTGCTACAGGCAAGTAACTATGCTTTCTCTGTGACCAAGCAGGAAATAAGACCTCATGTATGGGACTCCCAAACTACAGGCTACCGGAACCAAAGCAGAAAAATTAGCCCAACTGGGCATCGAGAACTGGAGAAGCCAGGAAGACCAGAGCCCTTATGAAAACAGGTAGTAGAGAGAAGGGACCCTTAAAAGCCTGTATTGAAGTGCCCAGATGTTGAAACATACATTTCCATCGTCCTTCTCTTTTCCATTCTGATTTGTTTTTTTCTTTTTTTTGATAAAAACAGACAAAGTCAGTAAGTTCATCTCCCTATTAAAGGACAGAACTGAGCTAGCTGCTGTTCAAGCTGGAGCGAAACTCATCTAGAATGAAGCGACTACTGGAGTGCTAAGCGATGGAACTTCACCTCACGAACCAAACTGAACCAGTGCAATCTACAAGAGAAAAACAAAAGGATAGCTCTGGAGACAATCTATGATAGACAGGTCTAAGGATAGCACTCGATACCAATGAGCCTTAATCTCAAGACAGGAGACCCTGCCCTACTCACCCTGACCCAATGCCAATTGAAGGAGCAACCAGACAATTAAAATATATATACCATGGACTGAACTACCAGCTCTGAAGCCATCAATCCCAGACCTCCGCACGGAAAAGCACAGTGCCGACCTGGGATCACACAAAATGCCCAATGACCTCCTGACAAGGTAAAGTCTGAAAAAGGTTTACCATGTCTTGAGACTGTCTCCTACTAAGAAGGCAGCCCTGCTCAAATGCCACCAACATGGAGAAACACTAGGACTGATAAATCACAATTAGCTAGCCATCTACCAGAAAAAAACCAGCTCTACAAACATCTGATCTGCAAATGCAAACATAAGCGCCAGAGTTTCCATAGCTAGCTAACTATGGTCACACTGGCCCTCTACTGCTAACGAGCCCCACTACCGTCCCGACATGTTCACCACACTAGGACTGGTACTTGTACCTATGGGGCGAATGAGGCCAAACAGCTTTGAGAAGTCCACTCAGACTGGACAGTATTGAACTTCCATTTTAAAGAGTAGGAGTGCTACCAGGACTCCAGCTTCACCCCCTTTTCAATGCTGGGGACTAAAAACACCCAAGATCATCCTAGCTCTCAAGTAGTACTCGGGTTTATATGCATCAGGCAGAACCTGTCAGCAAGACTCTTACGCCTGAATCCACCAGAGTGCCTGTTATGAGGACCTGAACTCCGAGGGGCCTTCAATCCCCTTCTTCATTTACATAGTTAAGCAGCTAATTGTTATTCATCGGATTACGCGATCGAGACCTTCTGATCTACTTCTTGATTGCTCCCATGTCTCTTCTTTTTTTTTTTTTAAACTCCAGAAGAAAAATCAGCATGACCAGTGCAAATGAACAGTAAGCTCTTGGTTTCCACCTGTTGTCTCATAAATGCCAGAGTCCCCCCTGTTTCAGCCAAACACAACTACCGGCTTCCACAGGACAAACTGAGAACTGCCACCTAGCATGCCCGTGGCACATTGCGTGGATTGACTGATACAACACCCATATCATCCAGAGACCAGCTCTCAGAAGCAGGGAGAAACCAAACCTCTAAGATCTCTTTTGTTTTTTCAAGTCACCTTGCATGATCCCTTAAGAAATGCTCCTGGAAAGGAATAATCCACCTGTGATAACTGGACTGCAAGTCCTCCAGAGTAGGCAGTGAGCCTAAACATACCTGTACCATCCAGTTGCTTTACTCGCCATTCCCATGGTCAGAAGCAGATCCCCAGCACTGAAAACCCAAGGATAGGAAAGCATTAGGTTCTGACTCCAAAGAGCTGCACCTACCCAGCTGTAGTTTAACCAATTGAGAACTCTGAGACCACCGCTGGACACAGAACCAGAGATCCAGCATATGTTACCACAACTCTCCTACTTGTTTGTTTCTTTTTGTACTTTACTTTGTAGAGGGACCACTTACCCGCCACAGACAGATACATGCAAAAAAGCCTAAGAATCGTACTTAGTGACAAACACAAAGAATAGGCAATGCGTACACGAGACAGAAGAACAGCCCAGGAAAGCCAGAGAGTAAGGAGAGCCCCTAGGCACCCCTACAGCCCGCTGAGCAATAGGAACACCTGAAAGATGCACGGACACCCGGTCCAGGAAAGAATAAGCTCCATTAAACTATTAAAAAAAAAAAAAAGTCCTCCAGACCAAGAAGTGGAGAAACCTTCCAGGCACCATTTCTGACAAAAGATAACAAATTGGACTAACTTGAGTAAGACGCACCCTTCTAGAATAAGAGGAACAACCAACAACTATGGAAACCACCTCTCCTGTCACGAGAGGACTAGCGGGCACAGGCTGCCCCACCAAAATCTCACTTAAGCAACAGGACTAGGAAAGAGTCAAACTCATAAAGAACTGGGAAGACCTATGCGGGCTCCAATGCCCACAAACTACTAAAGCCAGAAGAAAACATTGGTCTGTCAACAAACTACAACGAAAACCGAACTATCCGCATAAAAAGCAGAGTGGCAGACTGCTAGAGATTAGCGCATGCAAACATAGAACAATGCTGCTGCTCCACCTTAAGCGAAAGAGGCAGGGACCCTGCCTTCCAGCATTTTGTGCCACCCCTGAGTGCACCAGTGACCCAGCTGAAGCATAACCACAACTAACCAATAATAGAAGGGCCACATGAGCCTTCACGGTCAAATAGCCCAAGCACCAGGGCGCTGATTTCAAGCAAGAGTAAATTAGACTTACCTGCTAATTGTTGTTCCTTAAGGAACTCTAATCCAGTCCCGGAACCATAGAGTTTAGAACCTCCTCCAGCAGCCTTGGAGACTGAATGGCATCATCGCTTTCCCAACAGTGGTATAAGTAGGCAAGGACTGCCCCTTATCATCAGTACCTATTGACAAAGCAAACTGAGCAGAGCAACAAATAAGTAGATAAAAGAGAATCAAACCAACAGAATAAGGAACAGGATACATATCGCCTAACAAAAGGGTTCCCAGTATGGCTCCACTCTACGCCCTTCGAGAACCCTATCCATCGCCACCTTCTTCCCTCCGCCCCATACAGGGAACGCGCTAGGCCAGCAACCGCTCAGTCTGGGACCGTAAGACTCTTATCTTAAAATCGTTGATGTATTTTCTTCCTTTCATGCCAGCAACCGCCAAAGAGATCGCCCAACTTCAGGCCAACGAGCTGATAATCCCAGGGAGGGCTCCGGGACTGGACTAGAGTTCCTTAAGGAACAACAATTAGCAGGTAAGTCTAATTTACTCTTCCTTTTCGTCCCTCTAGTCCAGTCCCGGAACCATAGAGGATGTAACAGAGCAGTAAACCTCAACAGGAGGGACCAGCGAGCCCAGCCTGAAGAACCGCCGAGCCAAAACGCCCATCCCCCGCCGCCTGCACGTCGAGCCTATAATGCTTGGCAAATGAGTGCAACGACGACCAGGTCGCCGCCCTACAAATGTCCCCAATGGGAACCAAATTGAACTCCGCCCAAGACGCTGCCTGAGCCCGAGTCGAGTGCGCACGAAGACCTTCCGGTACTACTTTCCCCTTCGAAATGTACATGGAAGCAATAGCTGTCTTCACCCAACGCGAAATGGACGCTTTCGCCGCCGCTTCCCCTTTTCGCAGCCCCCCAAAAGCCACAAACAGTCGATCGGATCTCCGAAATTCCGCAGTCCGCGAAGGTACTTACGCAGCACCCAACGCACATCCAAAAGGTGCAACCGCCTACCCGACACATCTTCATGCCGGCTGGAAAACACTGGCAGCGAAACCACTTGGTTAACATGAAAGGGCGAAACGACCTTAGGTAGAAAAGCCGGCACCGTATGCAGCACCACTTTATGAGGGAAGAAGGAAAGATAAGGCTCCTGACAAGACAAAACCTGCAGCTCTGAAATACGTCGCGCAGAACAAATCGCTACCAGAAAAACCGTCTTCAACGTTAGGTCCTTCAGAGAGGCCTTGTCCAAAGGCTCAAACGGCGCTTTGAGCAAGGCCTCCAACACCAGATTCAGATCCCAGGTCGGCACCGCATTTCGCACCGGCAGACGCAAAAGCAACACCGCCCTCAAAAACCGCCTGTCATCGTGAGACCCCGGCGACTGCCCACGAAGCTTGCCGCGGTAACAGGAGATGGCCACCAACTGCACCCGTAAGGAACTAGCCGCCAAACCTTTGTCTACGCCATCCTGCAAGAACGAAAGGATCTGAACCACCGAAGCCCCCAAGGGCTGAAGATCACGCTCCGCACACCAGGCCTCAAAAATACGCCAAACTCGAATGTACGCCAAAGAGGTGGAGCGCCTGCACGCCTTCAGCAAGGTAGAAATAACTGACGCCAAATACCCCTTGGCCGTCATCCTCGCCCTTTCAAGAGCCAAGCCGTAAGCGAGAACAGACTCACCTGGGGCATGCGCAACGGACCCTGCTGCAAGAGATCCTCCCGCTGCGGCAACCTCAACGGACTGTCGGCCAGCAACCGCACTACGTCCGCATACCAAGGCCGGCGGGGCCAATCGGGAGCCACTAACACCAGACCACGATGCCTCTCGATGTGCTGCACCACCCGGCCGATGAGCGCCCAAGGTGTGAACACATAGAGAAGGTCTCCAACCGGCCACCTCTGCGCCAAAGCATCGAGCCCTTCCGACATCCTTTCCCAGCGCCTGCTGAAGAACCGTGGCACCTGCGCCGACTCAAAGGTTGCCATGAGATCCATCCACGGAATCCCCCAGCGCCTCAGCATCAGCGCAAACACCTGCAGGTGCAGACGCCATTCGCCCAGGTCCACCTTGCTCAGGAAATCCGCTTCTACATTGTCCACGCCGGCCACATGCTGAGCCGAGAAAGCCCCTAGGTGCCGCTCGGCCCATCCTAACAGCTGACTCGCCTCGGCCTCGAGAGCCGCACTGCCCGTGCCGCCCTCCCGATTGATGTAAGCCACCATTGTGGCATTGTCGGAGAGAACGCGAACCACCGCTTGACTCAAAGCGTCCTGAAACTTCCGCAGCGCCAAGAAGACCGCTCTCATCTCCAACCGATTGATGGACCAAACCGACTCCTCCGGAGACCAGCTCCCCTGGGCAAATCTGCCCTCGTAATGCGCCCCCCCACCCCAAGAGACTTGCATCCGTCGTCAGCAACTTCCAGGAGGGGGGCTCGAGCGGCATGCCGGTCTCCAAACTGCCCCGTCGCATCCACCACCGAAGCTCTTGACGCACCCACTGAGGACACACCAAGCGCTGAGACAACGCATCCCGCTGATGTGACCATCGGCGAAGCAGCGCCCTCTGCAAGGGCCGCATGTGAGCTCGGGCCCACGGTACCACTTCGATCGTAGCCGCCATCGTGCCCAACAACTGAAGATACTGCCACGCCGTTGGCGCTGGGGTTGACAAAAAACGCCTGACCAGGTCACGCAGCCGCCGAGCTCGGGGAGTGGGCAGGAACACCGCCGCCTAAGCTGTGTCGAAGCGCGCCCCCAGGAAGACCAGGGACTGTGAGGGAACCACACTGCTCTTTGCAAAGTTGACTACCCAGCCCAGGCTCTCTAACATCTCCACAACCCGGGCGGTTGCCGCCAAACTTTCCTCCATCGACTTCGCCCGAATCAGCCAGTCGTCCAAGTAAGGGTGGACCAGCACTCCCTCCTTGTGGAGCGCCGCCGCCACCACCACCATGATCTTTGTGAAGGTCCGAGGGGCCGTGGCCAGTCCGAAAGGCAACGCTTGAAACTGATAGTGCCCCATAGGAACCGCAAACCGGAGATATTTTTGATGTTCCTGGCGAATGGGGATATGAAGATAGGCCTCCATAATGTCCATGGACGTAAGAAACTCCCCCGCCCGGACCGCCGCTATCACAGACCGCAGAGTCTCCATTCGAAAATGGGTCACCCGGAGACACCGATTTACGCGCTTTAGATCTAAGATCGGCCGAAAGGTGCCCTCCTTTTTTGGCACCACGAAATAAACAGAGTACCGACCAAACCCGCACTGATCCGCTGGAACCGGCACCACCGCCCTGAGCTGGATCAGGCGCTGCAGAGTGTCGGAGACCGCCCGCAACTTGGCTGGAGCCGCGCAAGGGGATCTGACAAAGGAATCTAACACGGGGCGGTGGAGTTCCAAGGCGTACCCTTCTCAAATGACCTCGAGGACCCACTGGTCCGACGTAATCTGGACCCAGGCAGGGTAAAAATCCCGCAACCGACCTCCCACGGGAACCACCCCCACCTGATCCCGCCGCATCTCATTGCAACTTTTTAGGGCCCCGAGGACTGGTAAGGAGCGAACCCTCTACCTGCTCCCCGGAAGCCTAGAAACCCTTGTCCTCTAGCCGGGAATCTCCCCCGCTGAGACTGGCCAAACCTAGAGGAGCGAAATCTACGAAACTCCCTAGCGGGCCCTCGAAACGCCGCCGGAGCCCGGCCCTGCTTTGGCTTATCCTCCGGGAGCCGGCCGCCCTTGGACTCCCCGAGATCCTTGACCAACTTCTCCAAACAACAGTTTACCCCGAAAAGGCAGCTTACTGAGACGAGCCTTAGAGGAACTATCAGCCGACCAATTGCGCAACCAGAGGTACCGCCGAGCCGCAACCACAGAGGCCATACTCTTGGCTAAACCGCGGATGAGATCATAATGGATATCCGCTAAGTACACCGACCCGGACTACAGCCTTGACGCATCATCCAAGCGGCTCTCCCCCGATTTGCCCTGCAATCGCTGGGACCACCGCAAACAGCCCCGAGCCACCCAGGCCCCCGCTATGGAAGCCTGCATGGAAAGGGCGCTATCATCGAAAACCTGCTTCAGCAAAGAATCCAACCGCCTGTCCTGCACATCCTTCAGTGCCGCGGCCCCCTCGACCGGAATCGTAGTCTTCTTCGTAACCGCCGACACCGCCGCATCCACCTTCGGGGAGCGAAACAACTCCCTATCCTGGTCTGCCAGTGGATAAAGGCGAGCCAAGGCTCTGGTACCCTTGAGAGCCGCCTCCGGCACATCCCATTCTTCCTGGATCATAGTTCGAAAGACCCGATGGAGGGGAAAAACTTTTTGGGACGATCGTACCGCCTGCAACAGCGGATCCTCCAAGACCTCCTCCGCCACCGGCTCACTCACCGGCATGTTGAGGGTCTTGAGAGTCTCCGAGATCAGGGCCGGGAGCTCCTCACGACGAAACACTCGGACCACCCGACTCTGCTGTTCAGCACCAGGCAACTCCCCCTCTTCTAATTCCTCATCCAAGATGACCTCCATCTCCTCGTCCAAGTCCATGGGCTCCTCGCCAAGGAGCAAGGCTGCACCCTCAGCGCCGGAACCCTTACTCCGCTTTGCCACGGGAGCGCCTTCCGCTGGACCGTCCAAGGGCCCTAACCTCTTCTGCCCCAGGGACCCCGGCGACTGAACTGGCACAGCTGGCTGGAGCAACACAAAAGCTTGTTGCAACAGCGCAAAGAAATTTGGCGGGATCCCCGGAGAAGCTGCCCCCTGATCCAGCCCCAAGGACCCTGAGGAACAGATTCCTGAGGAAGGCCCCGCCACTGGCTCCTCCTGGGTCAGGACCGGAGGCGAAGAGCCCACAGCCTCCGCCACAGGCTGTTCAGGCCCCTTATCTATTCCTTCAGCCACAAGTGCACAAGTGGAACACACCCCCGAATCCTGCACCGAACTGCGCCTTAAGCCGCACACTAAACACCGCAGCTTAGAAGGCATAGCCAAGTCCAGCTAAACAAAGCCCCCAACTCTCTCCAAGCCTGCTGCCTCACCCCTTACAGAGGCTGGGCAGCAGCCTGCCACCAGTAGCCGCTTCCAGTGAAAACCCTGCAGCTTCTGTTCTAGCCCTTAAGCTAGGCCGCCACCCCCCTTCAGTGTTCCTTTTTTTTGTTTTGTTTTTTGTTGTTGTTTTTTTTTAAAACACTACCCCGAGGTGCCAAGCCAACCAGGAATAGGGCCTCGGCAAAAACGAGGCCCCGAAGGCTGTCAAATCACCCGCAGAGAGTGTAGAAAGAAACCGCAGCACCTAAAATGGCCGCCGGCTCTATTCCCGCGCGCGTACACGCGGCTGTGACAAGTACCCCCGAAGCGCTCAAAACGAAATAAAGAAATCAAAGAAAGCAAAGAAAACAAGCGCCCAGAAAGGCGCAAGTACTCACTGTACTTGTTCCGGGTGTAGAGTGTCACACCGGCGTCGGAGCTCAGTCTGCCGCGGCTTCGGCTCCGACGCTGCTCACTGCCCAAATCTTCACCCGGCAATCTCCACAGGCCCGGGATACTGTGAGCACGCCTGCTACCTGCTCCTCACCCCTAATAGCGGGTTCGGGAGAAGGGAGGCTCACACTACCAAAACTCCCCTTTAACTGCTCGTTTTAATGCTGGGGAAACTAGTACCACCGGGGGGAGGGGGGAACAAGGCAGGAAGGAGGGGGGGGGGACCAGAGAGCAGGATGGAGCCAAAACTGAACCTGTAAACCAAAAGAAAAGGCAAAACGTTAAGGACTGAAAAAGAAAAAATATGGAAAAGTAAAAATCCAAACCCAAATAAAACCCAATAGAAGCTAAAACCCTAGCTCTGCTTATTTGTACTGAGCCCAGTCCCAGGCTCAGAATCTCCTCAGCTGCTTGGAGACTGAAGTACTGATGATAGGGGCAGTCCTTGCCTATTTATACCACTGTTGGGAAAGCGATGATGTCATTCAGTCTCCAAGGCTGCTGGAGGAGGTTCTAAACTCTATGGTTCCGGGACTGGACTAGAGGGACGAAAAGGAACATTTAATTCCTTTAGTTAATGATCCATGTCTCCTTTTTTATTTTTTGCAAAGCATTAGTTGCCACAGACTATCAGTCTGGGTCAGCGCACGGATTCCTTTGAGGAAGAAAGCTAGGACTTGTCAATCACGGGGCTGGCAGTAGACTTAACCAAGTCCTAGAAAAGGAGTACTAAAAAGCAAAGGCTCTACCCTGCTTGAAAGGTAGTGCCCAGCCACCAAAAACAGGAAGATCCCCAGGAAGACAAAGGAATACGGTCACAGTTCTTTCCTGAACCCCAGAAACCAAACCAAGGAATGTCTAGGGCCCACACCATATGGCATAAAAGGTCAGAGAATTAGCCAACCACAATAAACCGCCAAGTTATAATGACCTGTTCAATGTAATTTCAGTTTGTTCAATGTAAACCGCATTGATATCATGAAAGGCGGTATATAAGAAATGTTAAATAAATTAAAAAAAAAAAAGTCCCTAAAAAGATCTATTGGGAACCAACCTGCCCCGAAAAGGGCACCAGAACCAAGACAAACAGCCAAGACCTGGCCTAGACTAAGCACATCCCGGCCGCAAAGAAAAAAAAAACACCCCCAAAACTACTGCATACCCTTTTTTTTTTTTTTTTTTTTTTTTTTTTAAAAGCGCCAAAAGAAATACTTAAATCCAGCCTTTCCTGTTTCATTTATTATTTTTGGGGGTTTTTTACCACATAAAAAGAGGAGTAGCCTAGTGGTTGGGGCAAGCTGCCTTGGGCCAAAGGGGTTCAAATCCCACTGGAGGACAGCAACCTCAGGCTGGAGGGACTGGGGTTTCTAGTTCCACAGGCACTCCTTGTGGCCTTGGGCAAGCCACTTAACTCGCCGTTGCCTCAGGTACATAACGTAGCTTGTGAGCCCTTCGGGGACAAGGGCTCATAATCTACGTTATGTACCTGAATGTACACTGCTTTGACCCAATGAAAAGCGGTATAAAAGCATTGCTAAATAAAATAAAATATAATCGCAGGCTGAAGAACCAAACAATGACACCAATTCCTGCTGAACACACCAATAAGGCTCCCGAACTAAATGGAAACCAAACCACAAAAAACCCCCAAAAAACTTATCCTTGAGAGAGAAAACGACCACATCAAAATTCGCACAGACTCAAAATTAACTGCTAGCAAGAAAAACACATGGCTGAGAGCAAGAATGAAGAAATTAGACCTTACCTGCTAATTGTCTTTCCTGGAGTACTCTCCGGGCCAGTCCAGGAATCTTGGGTGATCAATCCGCTCCAGCAGCTGAGGACTGGAATCTGACAAGGTTTTACTGACAACCCCTCCAGCTCCCCTAGGTGTCAACTAACCAGTCTCTCGGTAACAAAGCAGTTTAGCTAATCCTAAGAACACGCGCAACCCAAAACAACAAAAATCGTAATCTAGATTAGGAAGAAACAGAAGAAAAAAACAGCCAAAGCACTGAACTGGTATAGACTGCTTGCGTCATATTTTTTTTTTTTAATTATATTTTATTATTATTTTTTTTTTAATTATCTTGTTGAGCACTCAAAAAAAACAAGTTGATGCTCCACAGATGAACTCGAGCCAATTAGTCAGACAATCCTTTCTGTGTGGCCGCCTTGAAAATAGTGTTTGTTTGTTTTTTTCCCCATTGTTAAACTGTTTACCATACCCCCTACGGGAACCGCAGTATCCGCTATCCCTGCATTGAACGATCCCTTGACGAGATACTACGGAAACAAACAAATCAGTCCCACAACCCGGAACTCGCAGACACAAGGGAGGGTCCTGGTCTGGCCCAGAGAGTACTCCAGGAAAGACAATTAGCAGGTAAGGTCTAATTTCTTCTTCCTAGTCGTCTCTCCGGGCCAGTCCAGGAATCTTGGGAAGTACCAAAGCAGTACTCAAAGACAGGGGGGACCTGCGAGACCGGCTACCAGCGCCGCTGCGCCCACCCGGGCGTCATTCTGAGCCTGAACATCCAACCTATAATGCTTTGCAAACGCGTGCAACGACGACCACGTCGCCGCCCGACAAATATCCACTGGCGGAACTAGCACATATTCCGCCCAAGAGGCAGCCTGAGCTCTGGTGAAATGCGCCCGCAGACCGTGCGGAACCGGCACGCCCTTCGCCTCGTACACGGCGCGAATGGCATGCTTCACCCAGCGAGCAATAGAGGCTTTCGTGGCCGCCTTACCTTTAGCCTGTGATAAGGAAGCTTATCATAGCTCAGGAAGGGGCTATAGAAAAGGTGAAGTGTCTCTGAACAAGCAACCTGTCAGTTCTGGTAGAAATAAGAAAACAGAATTTTCCCATAAGAGACTACCAGTCCCAGAATGCACCAGGTTTCCAACAGCCATTAGAGGAGCTGAAGTGGGGAAACGTGTGTTCAATCAGGAGGGCTATGAGGTAATCCCTAAGCACTCATCTCAAAGGGCAAGGCCTGATTCAGCACAGCTGCGCTGTGTTAGGGAGGTGCACTCATCTAAGCAGAATAAGAGTAGAGTTTATTCTACAGATGACCATCTTCATGATCACCTTGGATATCCAGAGAATTATCCTCAGTTTCATCTGAAGGATTATCAGAAGCAGAAGACAAACCGGACGGACAGAGAGGGAAAGAGACCCTCTGGAAGAAAGAGGAGAAAAGCCTTTGAGAGGTCTAGAAGAGTCCAATGCAGTACATATACTGGGAGGTATTCCAAGGGCCAGCATACACCATTGGACTGGGGAAAGCCAGAGGAATGGTGCTGCAGAGCTAGGAATCTCCAGACGCTACCTGTGAGGGAGACGGCTGCACGTGGAAGGGACCCTAAGACCCGTGCCAGAAGGTATGTGAAGAGAGATCCAGTGTCCAGGGATCTGGATTGGAAGGCTGGACATAAGAACTGGACTACATACTGGCCAGGCTATATAGAGAGAAACTCTAGCAGCAATGGAAGCTCAGGTATGAACACTGATCTATGCCCTAGCTATAACCTTGAAAGACAGCAGGGAAACAAGTATTCTCCTGAAAGTGCTCCATGGAGAGATTCATCTGTGCCAATCCATGATATTGAACCCATGCTTGTTGAACAAGGGGGAATAATAGCAGATGAAGATCCTGTTTATATGGACTGCTCTCTATCTAAACTCCGTTGGTAACTTTCTGTTATAAAGTACAGCAACCATCACAAAGAAATACAAATTTGTTCTTTAATCTACTCAGAAAAGCTCCTGAAGCAGGATTTGACCCACACAGTGGAAGGCAAGCCAGCTAAGGGGTTTCAGCTGGTAACTGCTAGCAATCGAGCCTCACCTAATTGCTTGTGAGCTAGGAGAGAATCACTTCTGAATCTGTGTGGGAGGTAATCAGAAGTTAATCTGAAAAGAACAGTTTGTTTCTTGCTTTGTGGCTTTTCATTTGTTGTTTTCCTGATTTTGACTTTGTTTTTCCAAGTTAACACTGAAAGCAAGTTACCTGATTTATGTGCTACCAAGCATATCTGTGTTGGGAGAAATAACCCCATAAATAAATATCTTATTGGGTTTACCCAAGAGCACAACTAAATTATTGTCAGCAGCTGTGTCTGGTGTGAATGAACTACATTGCCCACAATACCTTGCAAATCATATAGATATATGCACTTGCCAGGACTGAAATATTCTCACCCAGGCAGCCGTCTGACAAGCCGCACCACCGTAGAGCACAAATAACCTGTCCGACTGACGAAAAGATTCCGTCACCTTGAGATACTTATGCAACACTCGACCCAAGTCGAGCCGTCAAAGAGACTGATCGAAACCACTGCTTCCCAACCCCTGGAACGTCGGAAGGGAAACTACCTGATTAACTTGAAACGCCGAAACCACCTTGGGAAGAAAAGAGGGTACCGGCCGCAACACCACCTTCTCAGCTGAAAATTGAAGGTACGGTTCCTTGCAAGATAAAGCTTGAAGATCTGAAATCCTCCTCGCGGAGCACAAGGCCACCAGAAAAGCCGTCTTCCAGGACAATTCTCGGAGATGTGCCGACCGATGCCCGACAAAAGACGGATCGGACAATGCCTGGAGCACCAGGTTCAAATCCCAAGGAGGAACCACCGAACGCCTGGGAGGCCTAAGATTCCTAGCGGCTCTT
The DNA here is from genome assembly GCA_033557465.1 of Ichthyophis bannanicus. NCBI lineage: Eukaryota > Metazoa > Chordata > Amphibia > Gymnophiona > Ichthyophiidae > Ichthyophis > Ichthyophis bannanicus. The sequence continues at coordinate 139,778,258 of CM066035.1, read as the reverse complement.
AAGAAACGCAGCATATCAGGATGGGAAGCAAGAGGCCTGCCTTGTACTCGTCCCCGGTAACAGGCTAGCGCCGCCACCTGTACCCGCAAGGTACTAAGAGATAATCCCTTATCCAAACCGCCCTGCAAGAAACCTAAAAGATCCGGAAGCGACGCCTTCCCGGGCTGCACCTGACACCCAACGCACCATGCTTCAAATAAGCGCCAAATCCTAATGTAGGCCAACGACGTAGACCATCTGCGGGACTGCAACAGAGTAGCTATGACCGCGCCAGAGTAGCCCTTGCGCTGCAATCTGCACTGCTCAAGAGCCAAGCCGTAAGACAAAATCGATCCACCTGCGGCATGCGCACTGGCCCTTGCCTCAAGAGACCGCTCTGAGTGGGCAACCGCCAGGGAGGAGCCACGAGCAGCCTGACCAGATCGGCATACCAGGGACGACGAGGCCAATCGGGAGCTACAAGAATCACCATTCCGCTGTGAGCCGCCACCCTCTGGATGACTCTTCCCAAGAGCGGCCACGGAGGAAACACATAGATGAGCTGATCCGAAGGCCAAGGTTGTACAAGACCGTCCAGACCCTCGGACATGTGTTCTCTGCGCCTGCTGTAAAACCGCGCCGCCTTGGCATTGGACTGGGTAGCCATGAGATCCAGAACCGGCTGACCCCACCGCAGCGCAATCTCCTGAAAAACCGTCTGGTCCAATTCCCACTCTCCGGAATCCAGACGATGCCGACTGAGATAAAGAGTAGTTACTCACCTGTAACAGGTGTTCTCCAGGAGCAGCAGGAATCAGTCCTCACTTATGGGTGATGTCGCCGACGGAGCCCTCGCGGAGCAATTGCCCCAGCTTTCGCATAAAGCCTTTGGGAATTGCAGCGCGCATGCGCGGTCCCCTTCCCGCCCAGGGATGCCATCTTGCTCAGTCTGATGACATAGCGGAAAGACAGCAAAAGTTAGCAAAATATGCGATAAGAATGATTGCAACTCCAAGAGGAGGAGGGAGGGTAGTGAGGACTGATTCCTGCTGCTCCTGGAGAACACCTGTTACAGGTGAGTAACTACTCTTTCTCCAGGACCAAGCAGGAAGTTAGTCCTCACTTATGGGACTCCCAAGCTTAAGGCTACCGGAGACCTCAAGCCTAAAGAGCTCCCTCAAGCTCAACAGTACAGAGGGAAGGATTCTTCCTGAATACGAATCTGGCAGGTAGCCCAACACTAGGGCCGGAGGGAGGAGTTGCCTAAACCTCAAAGAGGTTGTGGAGAACTGCCTGACCGAAAGCGCTGTCCCTGCGGGACTCCCTTTCAAGGCAATAATGAGCCGCAAAGGTCTGGCCTGAAGACCAAGTAGGGGCCCGGCAAATGTCTGCCAATGGAACAGAGCGGAGATGAGCCACAGACGCGGCCTTTGCCCTGACCCGATGAGCCGTGACACGACTTTCCAAGGAGAGGCCGGCTGCCCCGTAAGTCCAGGCGATACAGTCGGCTACCCAGGAGGACAGAGTACGCTTAGAGACAGGTACCCCCAACCGATTGGGGTCAAAAGATACGAAAAGCTGGACGGCCTTTCTATGCCCTCGCGTACAGTCAAGGTAGAAGGATAAGGCTCTTCTACAGTCCAGGGTGTGCAGCACAGTTTCTGCTCGGCTGGCGTGCAGCCTGGGAAAGAAGGTCGGAAGAACCACCTCCTGGTTGATGTGAAAGGGGGAGACCACCTTTGGAAGAAACTTGGGGTGGGTCCGCAGTACCACCCTATTCTTGTAGAACCTAGTGTACGGAGGCTCCGACACTAGGGCTTGTAGCTCACTCACGCGCCTCGCGGAAGTGAGGGCCACCAAGAAGAGAGTTTTCCAGGAGAGAAAACGGAGAGGGCAGGTAGCCATGGGCTCAAAAGGCGGACAGGTAAGCCTTTGCAGAACCACGTTGAGGTCCCAGTCAGGGGCTGGGGGGCACAACGGAGGTTTAAGCAGAAGGAGGCCTCTGAGGAAACGCACCACCAAGGGATGCGAGGAGAGAGGCCGGCCTTCGACCGGAGAATGATGTGCAGAGAGAGCACTTAGGTGGACTCTGACAGAGTTGGATTTCAGACCGAGATTGGAGAGGTGAAGCAAATATTGCAGCACCACCGATACTAAACAGGTGAAGGGGTCCTCAGATCGCTGAGAACCCCAGACCGAGAAGCGACGCCATTTGAGGGCGTACGACTTCCGGGTGGAGGGACGCCGAGAAGCTAGGACGACGGCTTCCACCTCCAGGGCTAGCCGTAGCGGAGCTAGGACTACCCTTTCAGCAGCCAGGCCGTCAGGTGTAGGGTCCTGAGGTTGGGGTGCAGAAGAGTGCCCCGATCCTGGGTCAGGAGGTCGGGCTGGAACCCTAGAGGGAGAGGGGTGTCCACCGCTAGCTGTAGTAGTAGAGGGAACCACGGCTGTCTCGGCCACCGAGGCGCCACCAGGATCACAGAGGCCCTGTCCTGGACAACTTTGAACAATGTCCGGGCCACCAGTGGCGTAGGAGGGAAGGCATACAACAGACCCGTGGACCACGGGATGAGGAAAGCATCCGGCGCCTCCCGCGAAGGATGGGGGTGCCGGGAGCAGAATCTGGGGAGCTGCCTGTTCAGGGGACTGGCAAAAAGATCCACAGTGGGAGCCCCACCGGCGGAAGATCTGCTGGACCACCTCGGGGTTCAATTTCCACTCGTGCGGTAGCAGCATCAGACTCAGCTTGTCCGCCAGGCAGTTGTCCTGCCCTGGCAGGTAAACCGCTTTGAGGAGGATGTCGTGATCGACAGCCCAAGAGCACAGCCTCCGGGCTTCCCGACATAGAAGGAGGGAACCCGTGCCCCCCTGTTTGTTCACGTAGAACATTGCGACCTGATTGTCCGTCTGTACCAGTACGGACTGGCCGAACGTCAGGTGAGAGAAGGCCCGCAGAGCTAGGCAGATCGCCCGGAGCTCCAGGAAGTTTATCTGCTGGGCGGCCTCCCAAGGCCCTGCGTGCATGTCCCTCGACAGTGCGCCCCCCATCCCAGGAGGGAGGCATCTGTCGTGAGCACCCGGGACGGTGGGAGAGACTGAAAAGGCATGCCGAGCACTAGGTTGGGCAGGTAAAGCCACCAGTGCAGGGAGGAGACCAGACGGTCGGAAATCTGTATCAGGTCCGACAGTCTCCCTGTGGCCTGACGCCATTGAGTGCGAAGGCTCCACTGAGCAGGCCGCATATGTAGACGGGCGTTCGGAGTGACATGGACCGTGGAGGCCATGTGTCCGAGTAGCTGCAGGAACTGTCTGGCCGAGGCCGGCGACCTGCCGCTGAACCCGCCGGCTAGAGCCGTGAGCCTGTTGGCCCTTTCCAGAGGCAAGAAAGCACGAGCCTGCCGAGTGTCCAGCCGTGCCCCTATGAACTCGAGGTCCTGGGAGGGGAGCAAAGCGGACTTCTCGAAGTTTATGACGAAGCCCAAGTGTTGAAGCAGGGCCACCATACGCTGGGTGGCTTGGGCGACCCCTGGAGCAGACGATGCCTGGATGAGCCAATCGTCCAGGTATGGGAAGACGAAGAGGCCCTGAAGCCTTAGGAAGGCAGCTACCACCGCCAGGCACTTCGTGAACACCCTGGGCGCGGAGGACAGGCCAAAGGGCAGTACCCGGTTCTGGTAATGATTCCCCGCCACCACAAACCGTAGGTATTGTCGGTGGTCCGGATGAATAAGGATGTGGGTATAAGCATCCTCTAGATCCAAGGAGCATAGGCAATCTCCCCGTTGAAGGTAGGGCAGCAGGGTTCCAAGGGTAAGCATCTTGAACTTTTCCCGCTGCAGGAACCTGTTGAGGTTGCGTAGGTCTAGAATGGGCCTGAGGCCTCCTGTTCTCTTTGGAACCAGGAAGTACCTCGAGTAAAACCCGTGGCCCCACAAGTGTTGGGGCATGGGCTCCACCGCCCTTTCCTGAAGCAGATTTTGCAGCTCCTGAAGGAGTAAGTCCCTGTGCAGCGGGGGTCTCGGAGGCTCCCCTGGGAAATACGTGGGAGGCACCTGGTGAAAATGCAGGAGGTAGCCCTCTCGAACTACCTGCAATACCCAGGCCTCGGATGTTATGGCTGACCACCTGTGGGCAAAGTGGGTCAGCCGACCCCCCGTACCGGACGAAGGCCCCTGAGGGGGAGGGGCTATGCTGGCATAGTCAAAAACCCCCGCCCTGTTGGGCCGGGGCCTGCGTTGCGGATTTGGGGGCTTTCTGCTTTCGGGATCCGTTACCCTGTCCCCTAGGCCGCTGCCCCTGAAGGGGGGTTGTGGCCAGGTATTGTGGTTGGTGATGCATATAAGCAAACACCTTCCTCGGGTAAAAGGGCTTTTTCCCCGAGCCCTTCTTCTTCTGTGAAGGGGTAGAGGACTTTCTAGAAAGGCGAGTCCTGGTGAGAGTCTCCGACTCGAGCTCCGCCGCCTTTTCGGCCATGGGTTTGCCGAAGAGGTTTTCACCTCTGCAGGGGACATCGACCAACTTGTCCTGCACCCAGGGCTCGAGGTCGGAGGACTGAAGCCAAGCCTGGCGGCGAGCCCCGATGCCGGCTCCGGCTACTCGAGCCGAGGCCTCGAAGCCATCATAGGCCGCTCGAGAAATGAACTTCGAACACTCTCGAATCCCGGAGGACAAGGCTTGGAACCGCTGCAGGGATTCCTCGGAGAGACCGGCAGAGAAACCCTGAAGTTCTTTCGCCAGGTCTCAGAGGTACATACCCATGTACAGCTGATATGTCTGGACCCGACAAGCAAGCATAGAGCCCTGGAAGCACTTCCTACCAAGGGCATCCAGGCTCCGGGCCTCCTTCCCCGGGGGCATCGAGGAGTGCATCTTTTGACTCTTAAGTCGATGCATGGCCGACTCCACCACCATGGAGTGGTGTGGAAGTTGCGCCTTCTGGAACCCAGGGCTCTTGCGGACTCGATACATGGAATCGATCCGCTTGCTCAACACTGGCGTCGAGGCTGGGCTCTCCCACATGCGGAAGAGAAGCCGCTCCAGCATCTGGGGAACCGGTACAGTGAAGGCCTCCCTCGGGGGTAAGTCGTATTGGAGGGCCTCGAGCTCTTCGGCTCGTGGCTCCTCCTCCGGATCCACAGGGAAGGCCAAAGCCTTGGCCATATCCCTCACGAAATCGGAGAACCGGGTATCCTCCGGGGGGGACCGCCTCCGAGGCTCCGATTCGTGCGAGTCGGAGGGGACGCACCGAGTCTGAAAAGAACCGGGTGACTCGTCCTCCTCCGTGTCCCAGCCCGACTCCTCTGAGGAGGAATCGCGCGGCTCCGCGCGGGCGAGGCCCGGGGACCTCCGCCCCGACGCCGAGGCCGGCGTCGAGGACCTCGGTCCCGAACGGGAAGCCGAGGGAGACCTAGGTCGAGGATCGACTCGAGCTCGTATGGACTCGAGGATCGGCTCGGCCTCCGGGGTCGACTCGAGCGTCGACGTCCCGGTGGTCTGGGCAGATGCACTGGCGAGGCCGGTGATCCATGCAGGCAGATATACTGCGCTCCAAGGTCGTCAGTCTGAGATCGAGCTCAGAGGACCCAGCAGCTGTCGACTCAGGGCCCGATGTCGGCTCATCCGTGGGGGAGTCCAGGAGAACTATATCACTCACGTGTCCAGGCGACTCCACTCCGAGACGAGGAATCTTCGAAGGCCTCTCCTCCTCCGAGGGCCCGGGTTGTCAGACCGGGCTAAGCGACCTGGCCCTAGAAGGACCAGGCTCGCCGCCCGGTTCCGCCCTCGTGGGCCGCTTCTCCCGCCGGTGCTTCCGGCTGGGGGAGCCCCGTTCAGAAGAACTCCTACGATGCTCCGAACCGGAGCCACGAGGTGTAGAGGCCTCTGACGAGGTCCGCGCGGAGTCAGAGAAGATCCGCTCCCTCTGAGACTGCCGACTCCGCAGCGCCTTTGAGGACATCTTGCCGCACGGGCCGCAGGTCATAGGGTCATGCTCGGCCCCAAGGCAGCGGAGGCAGCAGTCATGCGTGTCAGTAAGAGACATGAGCCTGACACAGCGATCACACTTTTTAAAACCGCTGGCAGCCATCTGGGGAAAAAGGGCCCCTGCAAGGTAGAAAGACCGCGCTGCCAGGAATGAAGGGAAAAGTGGCGGGAACGCCAGTTGGGAAAAAACAAAACAAACGGGCCCAATAGGGATATCGAGGCCCGGCGGGAAGAGGAACACACGAACCGAGAAAAAAATGTTTTAACGAAACAAATCAAAGAAATCAACTTTTCAGCGGCGTTAACAGACACGTCTGTAGGGCTCCGCGGAAAAAAGAAGACTGAGCAAGATGGCATCCCTGGGCGGGAAGGGGACCGCGCATGCGCGCTGCAATTCCCAAAGGCTTTCTGCGAAAGCTGGGGAAATTGCTCCGCGAGGGCTCCGTCGGCGACGTCACCCATAAGTGAGGACTGACTTCCTGCTTGGTCCTGGAGAATCCGCCTGAACGTTGTCCTTGCCAGCCACGTGCGCTGCCGAGATCATGGTGAGATGGACTTCCGCCCACTGAAACAACTGAAGGCATTCCTCCAGCAACAGAGCACTGCCCCTGCCGCTTTGCCGGTTGATGTAAGAAACAGTCACTTGATTGTCAGAGAAAACTCGAACTGCTCTCCCGAGCAGCAACGTCGCAAACGCCAGCAACGCGAGACGCACCGCCCGAAGTTCCAAACGATTGATCGACCAGGCGGACTCCACCACCGACCACGAACCCTGAGTGACATGCCCCAGGCAATGAGCCCCCCAGCCGGAGATGCTGGCGTCCGTCGTGAGCAACACCCAATCGGACACCTCCAGAGGAACTCCCGCCGTCAGATGGACTGGCACCAACCACCACTGTAGGCTGAGACGAACGTCCAGAGGACAGACTAGCCTGCGGGAGAGAGGATGATACTGAGGAGACCAACGAGTCAGCAATCCGCTCTGAAGCGGCCGAATGTGGGCTCTGGCCCAAGGCACCAGATCTAAAGGAGGCCGCCATGGACCCCAACAATTGTAGACAGCGTCACGCCGTCGGAGCCTTGATCCGCAGAAACGCCGAGATCTGCAGCAAGATCTTGCGTACCCTGTCTTCCGGAAGAAACACCGATCCTATCTCCGTGTCGAAGAAGGCCCCCAGGTAAGTCAATCGCCGAACGGGAACCAAATGGCTCTTTGCATAGTTTATGACCCAACCTAACCGCTCTAGGAGTTGCACCACTCGCACCACGGCCTTCTGCGACTCCTTCAGCGAGGATGCGCGAATCAACCAATCATCCAAGTAGGGATGAACCTGAATCCCCTCTTTTCTGAGCGCTGCCGCTACTACAACCATAACCTTGGTAAAGGTGTGAGGCGCCGTAGCCAGCCCAAAAGGCAAGGCCCGAAACTGAAAATGACCCATGGGCACCGCGAAACGGAGATACTTCTGATGTTCGCTTCTGATCGGAATGTGTAGGTAAGCTTCTGTAAGATCTATTGAAGCGAGAAACTCTCCAGGTCGAACCGATCGGATTACCGACCGTAAGGTTTCCATGCGAAAATGAGGCACTCGCAAACAACGGCTCACATGCTTGAGATCTAGAATGGGCCGAAAAGAACCTTCCTTCTTGGGGACCACAAAATAAATCGAGTATCGACCTAAACCGCACTGGTCTGCCGGCACCGGGACCACCGCGCGAAGATCCAACAATCGGCAAAGGGTTTCCCCGACCGCTTCCAGCTTTGCCTGCGGACCGCAAGGCGACAGGACAAAGGCGTCGGAAACCCGCTCTTGGAATTCCAGGGCATAGCCGTTTCCAATAATCTCCAGAACCCACTGATCCGTGGTTATGGTGGCCCAGGTGGAAAGGAACTGCTGCAACCGACCTCCTACTTGAACGCCCACCTGGACCGGCCTCATCTCATTGTGACTTCTTCGCTGCGGACTGTTGGTTATGAAAGACTCCTCTAGTAAAACCTCTGGACCCACGAAAGTTATAGCCCCGAGAAGGAAAGCGACCCCGCTGATAAGGAGTGAAGCGCGCTCCTCGAAACCTGCGAAAGTCTCTACCGTGACCCCTAAGGAGGAAACCCTGCTTCGCAGCTCTTGGACGGTCCTCCGGCAGCCGACCGCCCTTGGAGTCACCCAAATCCTTAACAATCTTATCTAAGGCCTCACCAAACAACAACTTCCCCTTATTCGGCAACTTACTAAGACGCGCCTTGGAAGAAGCATCCGCCGACCAGTTCCTAAGCCAAAGGAAACGTCTAGCGGCTATGACAGAAGCCATAGCCTTAAAGGAAATGCGAACCAAATAATAAAAGGCATCGGCCTGATAAGCAGCCGCCGATTCTAGCTTCGCCAAAGCCGCTGTAGGTTCCTCCACTTTCTCAGGGGTCTGTTCTCCTTGCAGCCAGCGGATGGAAGCCCTAGACACATAAGCTCCACACACAGACGCTTGAAGGGCCAAAGCACTAGAATCAAATGCCTGTTTCAACAGCGCTTCTAACCTGCGATACTGCAAGTCCTTGAGAGCGGTACCGCCTTCAACAGGAATGGTGGTTTTTCGAGTGACGGCGGATACCAATGCATCCACCTTGGGCATACGCAATAAGTCCCTCTCCTCCTGCGGAACAGGGTAAAGCTTAGCCAACGAGCGACCTCCCCTGAGAGATGCCTACGGAAACTCCCATTCTGCTTCAATCATTTGTTTAATAACTCTGTGAACCGGGAAACACTTTTGCTCGGACCTGAACCCCTGCAGCAAAGGATCTTCCAGGGGTTCCTGCTGCACTGAAGGAAGGACTAAATTTAGAGCAGAAAGCGATTGCGAGATCAGCGCTCCCAACTCCTCCTTACGAAACATGCGAAAAACATTGGGAACCTCACCAGGACCTAGTTCCCCTTCCTCCAAATCTCCAGACCAGGTGTCCAACCCAGGTTCAGATAATAGCTCACCCTCTTCTACACTTGGAGATGGGGCAAACAGCGCCTCTGCATGTTCCCCACTCTGGTCCCTACTATGAACTACGGAAGAGCTAGACTCACCCCGAAGAGGTTCGGAAGGACCGGCCACAGGAGCCTCAAGGAGACCCTCAGAGCCAGGAGGGAGAGAAAACTGTGCCTTTTTGAGGAGATAAGCATTATGCAGAGAAAGAATAAATTCAGGGGAGAAATAAGAGATGAAAGTCTCCTGAGAAGCAGGGACAGACTGCTGCTGAATCTCTGCAGAAACAGTCGGTTTTACAGTTTTGGACTTCCTTTTGCAGGGTTTAGGGAGAAGCGCGGGAGCAGCAGCCTGCTCTGCTAAAATGGCCGCCGTTCCCGCTCTTTCTCCTGACGAGAGAGAAACACTGGTGCTACCGTCAGAGGTTTTATCTGCCATCGCAGTAGGGCACACACCGAAAAAGAAGAAAGAAATTGAAAGCAACCGTCAAAACGAGAGCCCCCGCCCCCGGAACGAACCCGAAGAGCACCAGGAAAACCGCAGGTCAAGAAGAACACCCGTAACAAGGGAAACCCCACTGCCGGTGAAATCTGCCCCCCGAGAAAGAATCGGAAGATTTACCGGCTGCTGAAAAAAATACCCGGAGCCAAACTCCACGCTGTCCTGCACCGCCGCGCCGTTGCTAACGGCCAGCCGCTGCCCGAATGCGAACAAGCAGAGAGAGAGAGGACACTGGGGCTCCCAGGCCTGCTAATCTCTTGCCGCTGCTCAGCGTCCTAAAGAGGCAGGCTCTACCTCACCAGACGGGCACGGAGGCACAAGGGGAGCTTCCCCGACCTCCTGCTTAAGTGCCTGAGCTGCGATCAACCTCTATTCCACTTCTCAATTTTGGACAGCGCTGTTGAAAGAAAAAAAGGCAGCACGGGAGTCTGAACCGGAGACAGACTCGTATTAATTAATTAATTAATTTTTTTTTTTTTTTTACTGTGAGGCAAGCAGCCTAAATCCAAAATAAAAGTAATGTTCTTCTAAACTAAATCCTATAAACTATCCTAATCGCCTCTCAGGGGAGCTGGTCCAAAGAACGTCCAGCCCAGCTGCTGAGGACTGAAAGACTGGTTAGTTGACACCTAGGGGAGCTGGAGGGGTTGTCAGTAAAACCTTATCAGATTCCAGTCCTCAGCTGCTGGAGCGGATTGATCACCCAAGATTCCTGGACTGGCCCGGAGAGACGACTAGGAAACACACGTTTGCACTGAATGCGAACCACCGATGCTAGAAAATGGTGGTGGCTCAAGGTGGTCGTTTACGAGCGTTTAATCTATCATTTCCTCTTAAATCTTCAGAATTTTCTTCAAAGAGGAGAAAATCCACCAACCATCTACTGGAGAAAAAGAAATACTGAAGAGACCTCTGGTGGCTGAGGTGTATAGAGGCTTGGGAGTGATGTCATTGAAACCTGGGCTTGTCATTGGTTGTTTGTCTCCACCAATCTGCTGGTAGGGGAATACAAAGCACTTGTCTGGACTGGTTTAATTCAATGTTTGGCCAATAGTGATTTTGTCTACATCTCCAGCTCTCGTTGGTGGGTCTTTCATGGTACCATAACTCTATCTCACTCAGCCATGAGATAAGTTATTAGGCCTAATCTATCTCCCTTTTTCTAACCCTTTAATCACATGTATTAACCTTTTTTCTAATGTAAAGAATACAGTATTTAAAATAAAAGCAAGCCACATAGATACTGCCTCAATATGTGGTATATAAAAGACAAACATGGGGGAGGATATTCACTGGCAGCAGCTAGTGCTTCTAAAGCGCATACCCATCACTGCTGAACACTAACTCTAGCAATTCAATGCTGGGACCATATCTGGTCACTGGCATTGAATATTCAAGTTTGCCGCATGGTGCAGAAGCTAACTGGGCAGCAGTGATATCGAGCCACTGCCTGGTTAATGACCCGTGGGTAAAGATAGGCACGAGGAAAGCTGGTCTATATTTACCTGCAGGTCGCTAACCGGGCAGTGGTTCAATAATCACCACTGCCTGATGAGTGACGGGTGCCACTTCCGCTCCGCCTCAGAACGCCCACAACCTGCCCCGATGCTAACCATGTAGTATCAGGGTATGTATGCGGTGGAACTCGCAGATATTCAGTGGCACTAACCATATTAATGCCACTGAATATCCCACTAAGCAGCATTTACACGGTTTACACGTTTGTAAACCATGTAAATGCCTTTGAATATCTATCGCGCCCCCCCCCCCATTATTTACGTGATTTTAGATATTTGGCCATACTCATTCAAAAGGGAAGGTTCTATAAATAAACCACGTCTTTTATAAATAAACCTATAAATAAGCATTGTTAATTTTTCCTAATTGCAAATACAGCATTAAAATGTTTTTTTCCTCTGAAAATGAGCAACACAAATTTCAAACTTTCTGCATTTTGTTGTGTTTATTTTTTTGCCTGCAAACATTAAGCACCACAAGATGATAGGTAAGAACAAAGGAAATAAAATATCACCTGCTCTGTGTCCATTTCTTTGTCAACATACGGTTCAAGCAGATGGTAGTGAGTCACAGAAAAACTGTCAACATTGCACACTTTGACTGTGGGGATTCTTTTCATCTCTTCAATCATCTATGAGAAAACCAACCAAAATGCATGAATATATATTTATCTTGAAAATAGCACTCAAAGTTATTCTGTGTAGCAGGCTTTCATTACTCGGTGCCATCACTAATCAATCCTATTTCTTGTTTTGCCTAGTTTTTTTTGTTTTGTTTTTAACTGGAAAACCACATAGTCTTACACCACCAAACATAATGATCTAATGACCGCAGACTTGAACCAACAGCATCAAAATGTTGAGGATGAGTGAAAAACCAAACTTCCTCCTACAGTTCAACTGTTCTTGGGGTTTTTTTGCTAGCCTTGGTAGGGCTTCTTTGTATTCTCACATTCAAGCTGGGTTTCTCCAAATGCTCAGAAGATTAGCAATTCATAAGGACAGATCTGCTGGCACATCTGCTCAAAGCTTTTCAAGAAATGGAATTGCAAATGGGTTGTTGTAACATTCGTTTCATGATCAACAAATTTCAGAGTTTTTACAAAGTTGGGAGGCCCACTGACACATACTAAAATGTTGTTAGCAATCATCCCAAAACTGTTTTTAACCTACTGTAGATTATCCAGTGCCAGAACAGGCCCAGAGTCTAACCTTCCAGTGCTGCTCTAACATTCATCCCATCTTAAGAATAAAAAGATGCTGGCAGCAAATTCAGTCTGCACATCTTAGGGCAAATTCCATAAGATCTTTTCAGACCTTAGACTCTTGGGGGTATGTTTACTAAACCGGGCTAATAAGTTAACCCAGGCTGTCTGCAACTAGGTCCTACGAAAAATAAAAAAGTTTTGCTGTTTCTTAAAAGGATTCAGAAAATAAACTTTATATAGATTAGATGTTTATTTCCCCATCTACAAAAAGTCTGGTGATTCAAATATTCTAGGAGAGTAAAGCAATGCAATGTGTGCCTTCAAGTCAATGCTGACTCCTGGCAACCCAGCAGCCCCTGGGTTCTTAGCAGTGTAACCGGAAGTAGACTGCCAGTCCTTTTTTCCAAGGCAATGAAGGGTTAAACGACTTGCCCAAGGCCACAAGGAGTGCTAGTGGGATCGAACCCTGGTCTCTTGGTTACCAACCCAGTGCTCTAACCACTATGCTACTCCTCCATGCAACCTTTTATAAAATACATAAAACACAAAAGATACACAGATATTTGGCACTATAAACAAGAGATAGGGCTATTTTAAAAACGTAAACACAAACTAAAAGAGCAATGTCGCAGTAGAACACACATGTATATAGTAAAATTTGGTCTTACCTGCTAATTTTCTCTCCAAATTCTACCAGACCAGCCAAGACGAGTGGGTTCTACCCCCTACCAGTAGATGGAGACAGAAAACAAAGACTTGTGTGCCCTGCCCTATATAGGGCACATTTCAACCACACGCTATCTGTAACAATGTAACAAATAGACCCCTCCAGAGATTTCTTCGCTGTATGGTTGGTCCCGCTATCATCTGCTGGAGAGAGAAAAACTGAAGAGTGTGACTGCAGGGCGCTCAAGAGTTTGTTCTTCATCTGCTGGTAGGTGGGCAGAACCCACTCTTCTGGGCTGATCTAGTAGATGATAAATAAGAGCTGCAACATGTGTGTGTATATGGCATAGTAAAAAAAAAATCTGTATGCAAAGGGGCTGGAAATTATGGGTGCTTCCTCAAAGGCACACTTTGGCACATGGAGAGGTATGCAGATCTCTCCATCAAGCACTCCAAGCTCCAGATTCCAATGGCAAGTTAGTACATGTATACCATATATATTGTGTGTGACTTGTGTAACTGTTAAGGACAGTGGGTTTCTGCCATTGTAGATGTATAGTGCTGTAGTAAAATACAGAATGTAGAGATATTGCAAAGGACCAAGAAATATTTGGCGCTCTAGACATATAAATAGCACCTTTTCTGAAATCACTACCTATATGCATATGCCAATTCACACATGCAACTGCTATGCGTGTGCGGTACCTAAGATTGCTAAAATTATCTTCTCAGTATCTAACGCTACTACACCATCAAACATCTAACCTCTGCGTACAGCAGCCTCTCCTTACCAGTAAGAACAATGTGAGTGGCTATGTAACACGCAGGATCCTTAAAGTTCTGTGAACAAAGAGCAATAACATTTCCATTTTCAGTCTTTGAAACATACATCTGCATGTACTACTCACTACAAGAGGATCTGGAGGAGGAGGGGGCAAACCGGCAATTTTTGTAGCTCGTTCTTTTTCTGCTTGCAGTGCCCGCTGGCGTGCCTTTATATGCCTGGGGGGGGTGGGGGGAGGGCGGAAAGACCATGAGAAAGGATAAGCATTTACACATAAGAACAATAACATTATGAGCGTCATTTCTTCATCATTATTATAACTAGGGATTCTGATTTTGAGATATAATTGAAACACATACAGAAAACTCCTGCTCTAGCCCTATCTTTCCTGCACGGGGCAGGTGGTGTGGTTCACTTTGGTTCCAATGCAAGCTCTGCCCAATAGACAACAAATCCTAGGTGCCATTTTCTTCTCCCATCTGTCTCTACTCTTTCATGTAAAGGGCCGATTTTAGAACAGGGCCATGGCTGCTGGAGAAAGAACACATCCTTGACCTATTCTGCTTTTCTCTGTGCAGTTCCTGCCCCATTGACCAAAAGTAAGTTGCCCAGACAGAGGGAAACAAATTTTGCTGCTAGATGCATGTTCCCTGTTCCTCTGCTGCTACGGCATTTTTTTTCTGCCACGGAAATTGCACCGAAGTTAGCCAGTGCCTCTAATTTTCGCCTTTTTGTCATGTCTTGTTCCTGTGCTGTGCCTTTCCTGTAGACCAATTAACAGCAAGTGTTCTGTGGGATGGAAACTACTTTTAAGTTACTGTATCTCTGCTCTCTCCACCCTGTACTGCTATTTTTCTTATTTAATTTTTTAAAAAAAGAGCCTACATGGAAGAGATGAGCAGCAGCACCACATTCAAGCAGCACAACATATCCAGTTGTAGCTAAAGAAAACAAGCAGACCGTCTCTTCAGCATGTACAGCTATTGAGAAAAAAAAAGCAATGTGAAACTTAATCTTTGTAAATGTGAATTTTACTTAATGCTAAATTAGCCTTCATATCTGCATAATACGGTGAAATTAGGCCTTACCTGCTAATTTTCTTTCCTGTAATCCTTCCAATCCAGTCCAGTCCAGACAAGCGGGTTATGCATGCCAACCAACAGGTGGAGACTTAAGAACACTTTCTAAGAGCAGTATAAATAGCCTGTGCCCACTGAACTTACATATACTATCATGCAGCAGGGGCTGATGAAAGCAAAAATGCAGGAGAAGAAGCTGTTTTTCATGAAGAAAAAGATGTGCACAAGATGCAATATCCGCACAGAACAGCTAGGGGGAGCAGGCGTGCACTCACAGAGCCTGAGTGGACACACTTAGCTAATCGAGAGCACCTGACAGTCAGCCCGGAAAGCTCAAACACAGGAGAGCTTTATAAACGGAAGACTGGAGAGGGCAGAGCAGTGCTTGCAGGTGTGGAGCTGGAGGTAAAGCTGAAGGTTTACGAGAGAGAGTGTGATAAGGAAGCTTATCATAGCTCAGGAAGGAGCTATAGAAAAGGTGAAGTGACTCTGAACAAGCAACCTGTCAGTTCTGGTAGAAATAAGAAAACAGAATTTTCCCATAAAAGACTACCAGTCCCAGAATGCACCAGGTTTCCAACAGCCATTAGAGGAGCTGAAGTGGGGAAACGTGTGTTCAATCAGGAGGGCTATGAGGTAATCCCTAAGCACTCATCTCAAAGGGCAGGGCCTGATTCAGCACAGCTGCGCTGTGTTAGGGAGGAGCACTCATCTAAGCAGAATAAGAGTAGAGTTTATTCTACAGATGACCATCTTCATGATCACCTTGGATATCCAGAGAAGGATCATCAGTTTCATCTGAAGGATCATCAGAAGCAGAAGCCAAACCGGACGGACAGAGAGGGAAAGAGACCCTCTGGAAGAAAGAGGAGAAAAGCCTTTGAGAGGTCTAGAAGAGTCCAAAGCAGTACGTATACTGGGAGGCATTTCAAGGGCCAGCATACACCATTGGACTGGGGAAAGCCAGAGGAATGGTGCTGCAGAGCTAGGAATCTCCAGAGGCTACCTGTGAGGGAGACAGCTGCACGTGGAAGGGACCCTAAGACCTGTGCCAGAAGGTATGTGAAGAGAGATCCAGTGTCCAGGGATCTGGATTGGAAGGCTGGACATAAGAACTGGACTACATACTGGCCAGGCTATATAGAGAGGAACTCTAGCAGCAATGGAAGCTCAGGTATGAACACTGATCTATGCCCTAGCTATAACCTTGAAAGACAGCAGGGAAACAAGTATTCTCCTGAAAGTGCTCCATTGAGAGATTCATCTGTGCCAATCCATGATATTGAACCTATGCTTGTTGAAGATAGGGGTATGATTGCAGATGAAGAATGTGTTTATATGGACTGCTCTCTATCTAAACTCCGTTGGTAACTTTCTGTTATAAAGTACAGCAACCATCACAAAGAAATACAAATGTGTTCTTTAATCTACTCAGAAAAGCTCCTGAAGCAGGATTTGACCCACACAGTAGAAAGCAAGCCAGCTAAAGGGGTTTCAGCTGGATAACTGCTAGCAATTAAGCCTTACCTAATTGCTTGTGAGCTAGGAGAGAATCACTTCTGAATCTATGTGGGAAGTAATCAGAAGTTAACCTGAAAAGAACAGTTTGTTTCTTGCTTTGTGGCTTTTCATTTGTTGTTTTCCTGATTTTGACTTTGTTTTTCCAAGTTAACACTGAAAGCAAGTTACCTGATTTATGTGCTACCAAGCATATCTGTGTTGGGAGAAATAACCCCATAAATAAATATCTTATTGGCTTTACCCAAGAGCACAACTAAATTATTGTCAGCAGCTGTGTCTGGTGTGAATGAACTACATTGCCCACAATACCTTGCAAATCATATAGATATATGCATTGCCAAGACTGTGAAGATTCTCACCCAGGCAGCCGTCTGACAAGAGGCACCACAAGCAAGGACCAAGCAGAAAGAAGCACTTGGGAAACTAGTGCTGGGCAAAGGAACAATCACCTTTGGAGGCAAAGCAGAGTGAAAGAAAGAAGCCTGCTTGTACCAGAGGAACCTGGGGCTAAACCGAAAGGTAACAGAAGCTTTCAGAGAGGAGACTAGCATAGGGATTGTGTTCCTGAAGAACTGTGGGAAGGAGGAAATCCCAGTTCTATATGCTGCTGGAAGCCAAGGTATGCCAACTCTGTTTCTATGAAGAAAACCTTACCTTATGAAAAGCCTTTTGAAAGTAATGCTAAACCTGTGAGAAAGGAAAGCAAAGCTATCTCTCATAAGCCAAGTAGCCAACGCCAGAGGGTAGGCCATGCTCATTGGCAAACACTAGAGGAACTCTTTAAACATCCAGAGAACAGGACTAGGGCCTGGCCAGAAATTATAGCCAGTGAAACCACTGATACAGACAGAGATAATTCTGAGCCGATGCAAGTGGAACTTGTAGAGCCAAGCCTTTTATCTCAGGAAGAGATGGACTGTTCTTTATGTATTTCAGGCAGTGCAGAGTCACTGTTAAACCTGTGAATGATATATGTTATCTTCAGAATGTTATTCATTTGCTAAATGGAAGAAGAGTGCTGAAACATTTGCTTTACTCTGGAAAGCTTAACTAAGCATTGTTACAACTGTGAAGCATAACAGTTTTTTCCGTTAACCTGAGTTGATTTCATTCCTGAAGTTAAGGACTTTTTCTTTAGGTTGTAACCCAGCTGAATCTTATGCGTAAAGGGAAATAAATGCCTTGTTAACCCTCTACTCTGCATTCACAATTTTTCTTAGTTAGGAGCTGAACTGCCAAGACCAGGTTACACCTGGCTCTTAAAAGACCCTCTTCTCATAATGAAATAATTTTTGTGTCCCACCTACCCTTACGACCACTGTCCACCAGGGCGGTGCACGACAATACATAACATAGTATATGACGGCAGATAAAGACCAGTATGGTCATCTAATCTGCCCAGCAAGGCAGCAAGAACAGGTGGCACCTGCCGCTCTGTGCGGGTCACCCCTCCCACATGCCTTTGTTTAGGGGCGTACTCACTGTTCCATGTAGGTCACCCCTATTTGTTGAGATATAAGAGATAGTTATGTTTATTTTAATTTTATCCTGTTGCTATAAAAGGGGTCCACTGCGTCTGTCCCATGCCATTTTGAATCCTGTCACTGTATTTGCCCCCACCACTTCCATCGGGAGGGCATTCCAAGCATCCATCACTCTTTCAGTGAAAAAGTATTTCCTGACATTGCCTTTCAGTTTACCCCCTTGCAGCTCCATGTTATACCCTCTAGTTTTACAGCTTCCCCGTCTTTGGAAGAGGTTTGTTTGCTCATTAATACTCTTAATTATTTAAAAGTCTGAATCATATCTCCCCCGTCCCTCTTCTCCTTCCGAGTGTACATATTTAAGTCTTCAAGTCTCTTGTCATATATCTTCTGACACAGGCTCCAAATCCTTTTGGTCGCCTTCCTCTGAACAGTTTCCCGCAGATATGGTCTCCAAAACTGAACACAATATTCCAAGTGAGGCCTCACTAGTGACTTGTACAGTGGCATTAGTACCTTTTCCTTTCTGTGGGTAATTCCTCTCTATATGCAATCCAGCATCCTTCTGTCTTTTGCCACCACTTTGTCGTACTGTTTTGCCACTTTGAGATTGTCAGAAACAATCACTCCGAGGTCCTTCTCCTGGTCCATGCACACCAACCTCTCACCCCATTATCACACACACAATTCCCTTGGATTTCTGCTTACCAAGTGCATTACACTGCACTTTTTTCACATTAAATCTTAACTGCCAAGCATTAGATCATTCTTCCAGTTTTTGTAGATCCTTTCCTCGTGTTATCCACGCCCTCAGGGGAGTCCACTCTGTTGCAAATGTTTGTGTCATCTACAAAAAGACAGACTTTTCCATTCAGTCTTTCAGCAATATCACTCACAAATACACTGAACAGTAGCGTCCCAGGACCGAACCCCTAAGGCACACCGCTAATCACCTTCCTTTCATCTGAGTGAGTTCCGTTTACCATCATCTTCTGTTGCTTGTCAGTCAATCAATTTCTGATCTAGTTCACTACTTTGGGACCCATCCCCAAGCTGTTGAGTTTATTGATAAGCCTCCTATAAGGAACAGTATCAAAGGCTTTGCTGAAATCTAAGTAGATCACATATATCGCACGCCCTTGATCTAGTTCTCTGGTCACCCAGTCAAAGAACTCAGTAAGATTTGTTTGGCAAGATTGTCCTTTGGTAAAACCGCAGAAAAAAAAAGGAGACTGAGGCAAGATGTCACCCTAGGGTGGGAAGGCAATCATGCATTTGTGGTGGATCTCCCAAAGGCTTTCTTTGAAAGCTGGGGAGAGGTTACCATGTAGGCTCTGTCGGTGCAGACGTCAACCATATATGTGAGGACTGACTTCCTGCTTGTTCCCAGAGAAACATCATATCGTATCTGTCGAATAATGTGCCAAATTCCTGAAAGAACAGAAGGTGGGTCCTGGACTGGACTGGAAAGAATACAGGAAAGAAAATTAGCCTTCCAGAGCCTCCCTCCAGTCCAGTCCAGACAAGTGGGATGTAGCAGAGCAGTACTAACAATGGGAGGGAACAGAGGCCCTAGCGCATACTCTGCCACCCAAAACATGCATCCTGCTGAGCCTGCAGATCTAAGCGGTAATGCAGCACAAGAATGAAGAAAGTCCCAGGTGGCCTCCCGACAAATGTCCAGGGGAGGAACCCTCTTCAGTTCAGCCCAGGACAAAACCTGAGCCCTTGTCGTCAAGTGGTCTCTATCCCAGAGGCATCTGCCTGCCTTTCGATAGAAAGGGCGACTCGATTGGATCCAATGGGTGATCGAGGCCTTATAGGCCACGTCCCCCTTCCGGGGTCCATCGAAGAGGATAACCAACCTCTCAAGAGTGCCAAAACAGCTGGGTCACTGCCAGGTAACGCTTCAGAACCCTGTGAATATCTAGTTCACGTAGGAGAGAACACTCTGGGGGGTCCCGTTGCCCTGCAAATGAGGGTAGAGTAACTGATTGAGGTGAAATTCAGAAACCACCTTAGGCAAAAAGGAAGGGACTGCCCCCAGGACCACCTTCTCCTTAGAGAACATGAGAAAAGGCTCCTTGCATGAAAGAACCTGCAACTCTGAAGTCTGCCAGACAGAATAAATGGCTAAGAGAAAAACGACCTTCAGGGTCATATCCTTAACAGAGGACCCCCCCCCCCCCCCCCGAAGCAGCTCAAAAGGCAAACTGCCCAGAGCAGATAAGACCAAGTTCAGGTCCCAAGCTGGGACCAATGTTCTGCTAAGTGGCTACAGGAAACAGACCACATCTGAATGGGAGGCCAGGGACATGCCCTGCACCCGGGCATGGTAGCAAGCCAGAACTGCCACCTAAACTGGCTCAACGAGCCCAGCACCAGGCCCTTGTCCAAAACCAGCCTGCAAAACCCCCCAAAATAGAAGAAATGGGGGCTCCAAAGGACCAGATCTCTCCGTCCAAACACCAGGCCTCAAAGAGTCTCCAAACCTGCACATAGGCCAGGAAAGCAAAACGTGCTTGCAACATAGTCGCTATAACTGGCTCTGAATAACCACGGCGCCTCAGCCAAGCCCTCTCAAGACCCAGGCCATAAGCAAGAACCGATCTGCCTCCAGCATGCAAACTAGCCCATGGGTCGTCCACTAGGAGCCGCATGAGATGTGTGTACCAAGATTAGCGGGACCAGTCTAACTATCAGCAGCACTCTGCCCCGATGCAGCTCTATGTGCTGTATCACCTGCCCTATCAAGGACCAGGGTGGAGATACATACAGCAAACATGCCTGGGGCTACAGTTACATGAGAGCGCAAAGGCCTTCGGACATTGGGGACTGCTGTTTAGTGAAGAACCATGGCACCTTGGCGTTCTCAATTCATGCCATCATTGGCAACCCCCAACACACCAGAAACTGGAATACTGCCTCCGAGAGGGACCATTTACCCAAATCCAGGGTGTGACGACTCAGGCAGTCTGCCTGCACATTTGCTACTCAGGCCATATGCGCCATCGAAAGAACCGTAAGATGAACCTCTGCTCACTGCAGGAGCAGAATCACCTCTGTCATCACCTGGGAGCTCCATGCCTCCCTGATGATTGATGTATGCCACCACGGTGGCATTGTCCATCAGAATCCTCACCACTTTGAGGTGCACCAGGGGAAAGAACACTTCCAGTACCAATAGCACTGCTCATGTCTCCAAATGATTGATGGGCCACTGCCCTTCCTTAGTGGAACACCGACCTTGCACCACCTGCATCAGGCAGTATCTGCCCTAGCTGGATAGACTCGCATCCATGGTGACTACAACCCAGTCTGGAGTCTCCAGGGACATCTTTGCCCCTAAGATAGCCGGGTACAGCCACCAGCGTAAGCTGACCCACACCGCTCTGGTAAGGAGGCGGTGCAACTCCACGGATTGCACCAGCAATGACCAGCAGGTAGGAGATGCGCCTGGAGCATTCTTATGTGGAGAAGGGCCCAAGGGACCAGTTCTAGAGATGCCGCCATGGAACCCAGCACCAGCAGATAGTCCCAGCCCCAAATAGCCCCAAAACTGGGCCTGCAGCTTTGTCAGTCGACCCTCCAGAAGAAACAGCATGCCCTGGCACATGTCGAAGCGGGTGCCCAGATATTCCAGGGACTGCGATTGTCGCAGCTGGCTCTTGTTGAAGTTAATCACCCAACCGAGCTCCTGCAGATAGTGAACAACTGTCTCCATCGAGCGCTGGCTCTGCTCAAGGGATTTCCCCTGGATCAGCTAATTGTCAGGGTAGACCAGTACCCCTTGCTTGCGAAGGTGAGCCACCACAACTACCATGACTTTGGTGAAGACCCATGACATTGAAGCAAGTCCAAAGGGCAACACCTGAAACTAGAAGTGCCCCCTAGATACCACAAAGCAAAGGAAACACTGATGCTCCAACCTCACCAGGATATTAAGATAAGCCTCAGTGAAATCCAAAGAGCTAAGAAACTCGCCTTGACGCACTGCCACAATCACTGAACGCAAGGTCTCCATGTGAAAGTGCAGTACTTAGAGTCCCTTTGACCCCCTTCAGATCCAAGATGGGTCGCCAGGACCCCTCCTCCTTTCGTACCGCAAAGTAGATGCAGTACCTTTTGAGGCCCCAGTCAGCCCGTGGTACCGGAACCACCGCTTCAAGTGGAACCAGACACTCTAGCATCTCCTCCACAGCCCATGTCTTCTGAGCTGACCTGCAAGGGGAGAACATGAAGAAATCTGTCAGTGGCTGGGCAAATTCAAGGGTGTACCCCTAACAAATGACCTCCAAGACCCAGGCATCTGACATAATCTGGGCCCAAGCTGGGTGGAAGCCCCACAGGAGACCGCTAACCACACCCACCAGGGCTCCGTAAACTTTACTGGGAGGATTTCCATTCATGCAGATTTACTTAAGACTATTACCCCTCTCTGATTGGTCCGCGACCCTTTTGCCCGTCTGTGGCACATTTAAATAGTTCAAAGGTCAGCGTCTTTCTCTCCTTGCGCAACAATCCATATCTCTATGTTGCAAATGTTCAGGCAAGTGGCTTGATTCTTTGATAATAGATTTTCTTTCACATGTTTTAAGCACTTTTCCAAAGTAATTGCTATATTAACATGCTCAATATTTACACACTATTTTTTCTCCTATACTTTGCCCTTAAACATTTAGGGTTCTGTCCCCGTTTGGGGATATGGGAGATCTCATCAGGTTTTATATGTTCTATTGTTTATATCTTCTCAATGTTTGAAATTTATTTATTTATTTATTTAATTACATTCTCTTATATACCGCGCTATTCTGCATCAGTGCGGTTTACATTGAACAAACTGAAATTACATTGAACAGGGCATTATAACTCGGAGATAACTATTTTTCAGGGAACATGGGCTATGGGTTAAGTGGCTTGCCCAAGACCACAAGGAGCACCTGTGGGACTAGAAACCCCCAGTCTTTCCAGCCCAAGGTTGCTGTCCTCTAGTGGGATTTGAACCCCCGACCTTCCGGCCTGAAGTACCTTGCCCCAACCACTAGGCCACTCCTCCACTCCACTGAAATTTAGCGATGCCAGCTATAATTTGGCTCTCGATTCTGGCCTTTTTTGGGAGAGTTCTATGTTGGTTTTTAGAAGCAGTTTCTTGCCGTTCTAATTCATGCCAAAAGTTCACGCTATATGATCGTCTATGTAATCCATGCCCATTGCCTAAAAAGCGTAGTTACTCACCTGTAACAGGTGTTCTCCAGGAGCAGCAGGAATCAGTCCTCACATATGGGTGACGTCGGCGCCGACTGAGCCCTCGCGGAGCAATTTTCCCCAGCTTTCAAAGAAAGCCTTTGGGAATTGCAGCGCGCATGCGCGGTCGCCTTCCCGCCCAAGGGTGCCATCTTAGCCAGTCTGATGACATAGCTAAAAGACAGCATAAAAATTTGCAAAAAAACTTAAGCAGATGATTGCAACTCCACGGGGAGGAGGGAGGGTAGTGAGGACTGATTCCTGCTGCTCCTGGAGAACACCTGTTACAGGTGAGTAACTACGCTTTCTCCAGGACCAAGCAGGAAGTCAGTCCTCACATATGGGACTCCCAAGCTTAAGGCTACCGGAGACCCTAAGCACAAAAATGAGCTCCCTCTAGCTCAGCGGCACAGAAGGAAGGAATCTTCACTGAATTATCACCCACCGGTAGCCCCCATCCGGGATGGAGGGTAGGAGTTGCTCAAACCTCGAAGAGATTTCGGAGGACTGCCTGTCCGAAAGCACTGTCCCTACGGGACTCCCTCTCGAGACAGTAATGGACCGCAAAAGTCTGGCTCGAAGACCAAGTAGCGGCCCGGCAGATGTCTGCCAGCGGAACAGAGCGGAGGTAAGCCACTGACGTAGCCTTCGCCCGAACACAATGAGCCGTGACTCGACTTTCTAAGGAGAGTCCGGCTGCCCCATAAGCCCAAGCGATACAGTCAGCAACCCAGATGGACAGAGTACGCTTGGAGACCGGGAGCCCCAATTTATTGGGGTCAAAAGACACAAAAAGCTGAGCAGCTTTACGGTGCTCCCGCGTACGGTCAAGGTAGAAGTTCAATGCCCTTCTACAGTCCAGGGTATGCAGGACTCGTTCAGCTCGGCTGGAGTGAGGCCTGGGAAAGAAGGTCGGAAGTACCACCTCCTGATTGATGTGAAAAGGGGAGACAACTTTTGGAAGAAATTTTGGGTGAGTCCGTAGGACTACCCTATTTTTGTAGAACCGAGTGAAGGGAGGATCAGACACGAGGGCCTGCAATTCACTTACGCGTCTAGCGGAAGTGAGGGCTATCAGGAATAAGGTTTTCCACGAAAGAAAACGCAGAGAACAGGTAGCCATCGGTTCAAAAGGCGGACAGGTGATCAGCTGTAAAACCACATTCAGATCCCAGTCAGGTGCTGGCGGGCGCAGAGGTGGTTTAAGCAGAAGGAGACCTCGGAGAAACCGTGCTACGAGAGGGTCGCTGGAAAGAGGTCTGCCGTCCACCGGCACATGGTGTGCTGAAAGAGCACTGAGGTGGACTTTGACGGAGTTGGACTTAAGTCCCAGATTAGAGAGGTAGAGCAGGTACTGCAAGATCACCGACACTGAGCAGGAGAAGGGATCCTGAGACTGCTGCACACACCAAACGGAAAAGCGACGCCATTTAAGGGCGTAGCATTTGCGGGTAGAAGGGCGCCGAGAAGCTAGGACGACCTCCTCCACCTCTGCCGGCAGGAGAAGGGGAGCAAGGACTACCCTTTCAGCCGCCAGGCCATTAGGTTGAGAGATCTGAGGTTGGGGTGTAGCAGAGACCCCTGATCCTGTGTTAGGAGATCCGGTTGAAACCCCAGAGGGAACGGATCCTCTGCTGCCAATTGTAACAGGAGTGGGAACCACGGCTGTCTGGGCCAGCGAGGAGCCACCAGGATCATGGACGCTTTGTCCCGGAGAACCTTGAACAGAGTTCGGGAGACTAGCGGGATGGGAGGAAAAGCATAGAGAAGGCTTTCCGACCATGAGAGCAGAAAAGCATCTGCCGCTACCCAAAGGGGATGTGGCTGACGAGAGCAGAAGCGAGGAAGTTGCCGGTTGAGAGGACTGGCAAAGAGATCCATCGTGGGGAGGCCCCACTTCAGAAAGAGTTTCTGAACTACCAAGGGATCCAGTCGCCACTCGTGCGGCTGGAGTATCCTGCTGAGTTTGTCCGCGAGGCAATTTTCTTGGCCTGGGATATAAACTGCTTTGAGAAGAATGCCGTGACTGACGGCCCAAGAGCAGAGCTTCTGAGCTTCTCGGCAGAGAAGGAAGGAGCCCGTGCCCCCCTGCTTGTTCACGTAGAACATGGCAACTTGATTGTCCGTCTGGACAAGGACGGACTGGTGAGAAATCAGGTGGGAGAAAGCCTTGAGCGCCAGACGAATTGCTCTGAGCTCCAGGAAGTTGATCTGTTGAGCAGACTCCCACGCGGTCCAGAGACCTTGAGTACATGCCCCCTGGCAATGTGCTCCCCGACCCAGGAGGGAAGCATCGGTCGTCAGCACTTGAGCCGGTTGAGGCGACTGAAAAGGCATTCCGAGCACCAGGTTCGGCCGATGAAGCCACCACTGTAGGGAAGAGGCCAGCGGTCTGGAGAGGCGCACTAAGTCGGCTAGTCCGCCGGTGGCTTGTTGCCACTGCTTGCGAAGGCACCATTGAGCCGGCCGCATATTCAGGCGAGCATTGGGGGTCACGTGGACGGTGGAAGCCATATGGCCGAGTAGTCTCAGGAAGCGCCTGGCGGAGACCAGGGACTGGCTGCGAAAACGGCCGGCTAGGTCCATGAGCCCTTGAGCCCTGTCGAGAGGCAGGAAAGCTCGAGCCTGAGGAGTGTGCAGTCTTGCGCCAATGAACTCGAGATCCTGTGAGGGGAGCAAAGTGGACTTTGCGAAGTTTATGACAAAGCCCAAGTACTGCAGAAGGGTCACCGTGCGGTGTGTGGCATTGGCGACTGCCAGAGAGGACGGCGCTCTGATGAGCCAGTTGTCGAGGTACGGAAAGACAGAGGCCGTGAAGCCTGAGATAGGCCGCCACCACCGCGAGACATTTTGTGAAGACTCGCGGTGCGGAGGATAGGCCAAAGGGCAGTACTCTGTACTGGTAGTGATTTCCTGCCACCACAAACCTTAGGTATTGGCGGTGGCTTGGGTGGATGAGGATGTGCGTGTAGGCATCCTTTAGATCCAAGGAGCATAGCCAATCTCCCTGCTGGAGGTAGGGCAGAAGGATTCCAAGGGTAAGCATCTTGAACTTTTCCCACACAAGGAACTTGTTGAGGTTGCGCAAGTCCAGGATGGGTCTGAGGCCTCCTGTCCTTTTTGGTATTAGGAAATACCTGGAATAAAAGCCTTGACCTCTCAGGTGGTGGGGCACCGGTTCCACAGCCTGTTCCTGAAGAAGACTTGCTAACTCCTGAAGGAGTAAGTCCCTGTGCAGAGGGAGTCGTGCAGGTTCTCCCGGGAAATAAGAGGGAGGGACCTGATGGAAGTGGAGAAGATATCCTTCTCGCACGACTTGAAGCACCCAGGCATCTGAAGTGATGTTGGACCACCTGTGGGCGAAGTGAACCAGCCGGCCTCCGGTGCTGGGAGGAACCAGCTGAGGGGGAGAGGCTATGCTGAGGAAGTCAAAAAACCCCACCCTGCTGAGCAGGGGCTGGTGGTGCAGGCTTGGGGGCTTGCTGCCTACGGGACCCGTTACCCTGTCCCTTGGCCTGCTGACCCTGTTGGGGAGCTGGAGGGGCCTGATATTGGGGGTAGTGTTTATAGGCAGCCGCCTTTCTCGGGTAAAAGGACTTCTTTCCCGAGCCCTTCTTTTTCTGGGAAGGGGCGGAGGTCTTCCTAGAAAGCCTGGTCCTGGTGAGAGTCTCCGTCTCGATTTGTGCAGCCTTTTCAGCCATGGGCTTGCCAAAGAGGTTCTCACCTCTGCAGGGGACATCGACCAACTTGTCCTGGACCCAAGGTTCAAGGTCAGACGACTGAAGCCAAGCCTGTCGGCGGGCACCGATGCCAGCTGCGGCCACACGAGCCGATGCTCCAAAGCCATCATAGGCTGCTCGGGACATGAATTTGGAGCATTCCCGAATACCAGTTGTCAAGGCTAGGAACCTCCGCAAAGGTTCCTCGGACAGTCCAGCGGAGAATCCGGCTAGCTCTTTAGCCAGGTCTCGGAGATACATGCCCATGTATAGCTGGTAGGTCTGGACACGACAAGCCAGCATAGAGCCCTGGAAACACTTCTTACCAAGGCCATCCAGGTTACGGGCCTCCCTGCCAGGAGGCACCGAGGAGTGCATTTTTTGGCTCTTAAGCCTATGCATGGCCGATTCCACTACCATGGAATGGTGTGGCAGCTGTGCTTTCTGGAAGCCAGGACTCTTGCGGACTCGATAGATGGAATCGACCCGCTTGCTCAATACCGGCGACGAGGCCGGACTCTCCCACATGCGGAAGAGTAGTCGTTCCAGCATGGGAGGCACCAGTACAGTAAAGTGCTCCCGGGCGGGAGAGTCGTACTGAAGGGCGTCGAGCTCTTCGGCTCGAGGCTCCTCCTCGGGATCCGCAGGGAAGGCCAAAGCCTTGGCCATATCCCTGATGAAGTCCGAGAACCGGGCATCCTCCGGAGGGGACTGTTTCCGAGGTTCGGACTCAGGTGAGTCCGAGGGGACACACAGAGTCCGAAAGGAATCAGGTGACTCCTCCTCTTCAGACTCCCAGACCGACTCCGAGGAGGAATCAGTGGGGTCGGCTCAGGCAGGCGGAGGCGTCGGCCGCCCCGACGCCGAGGGAGTCGGCGGCGACGACCTCGGTCCCGAACGGGAGGCCGAGGGTGACCTCGACCGAGGATCGACTCGAGTTCGCATGGACTCGAGGATCGGCTCGGTCTCCGGGGTCGACTTAGACGTCGACGTCCCGGCGGTCGGGGCAGCGGCGCCAGCAAGGCTAGCGATCAGTGCCCGCTGCTGGTCCATGAAGGCAGATAGTCTGCTCTCCAAGGCCGTCAACCTGAGTCCGACCTCAGGTGACCCAGCAGCCCCCAACTCGGGCCCCGACGGCGTCGGGCCCGACGTCGGACCTCTCGGAGGCGAGTCCAGAAGGACCACAGGACTTACCCGAGCAGGCAACTCCGACTCCAGGCGAGGTCGCTTCGGGAGGTGCTCCTTCTCCAAAGACCCGGGACGGCTGTCGGGGCTATGCGACCTGGCCCTCGCGGAGCCAGGAGCGTCCACCGACGCCGCCCTCGCGGGTTTTGTCTTCTGTCGATGGTCTCCGGAGGGAGAACCCCTGTCGGAGGAACTTCGGCGATGGTCAGAGCTGGAGCCTCTGGATGCCGAGGCCTCCGACGAGGTCCGGGTACGGCTGGGGTCAGCGAAGATTCTATCCCGCTGATGCCGCCGACTCCTCAACGCTTTGGAGGACATTTTGCCACAGGCTCCACAGATCATTTCTTCATGATCCGGGCCCAGGCAGCGGAGGCAATTATCGTGTGTGTCAGTGAGTGACATATTTCTGTCACACTGACCACACCGCTTGAAACCACTGGCAGCCATCGGGGGAAAAAGGGCCCCTGCAAGGTCAAAGGACCGGGCTGCCAGCGAAAAAACCGAAAACGAAACTGATCAAAAATCAGAAAAACCGAAAAATAAGAGAAGGACTCGCAACGGCGTCACGAGTCCGGGTAGGAAAACGACCGGCGTCGAACCGAATTGAAAAAAGAGAAAACTCACGAAAATCAACTTTTTTAGCGGGGACACGACGGGTACGTCTGTAGGGCTCCGCGGAAAAAAGAAGACTGGCTAAGATGGCACCCTTGGGCGGGAAGGCGACCGCGCATGCGCGCTGCAATTCCCAAAGGCTTTCTTTGAAAGCTGGGGAAAATTGCTCCGCGAGGGCTCCGTCGGCGCCGACATCACCCATATGTGAGGACTGACTTCCTGCTTGGTCCTGGAGAACGAATGCATTTTCACACGTTCCCTCTCTTTATTTTTAAATTTGTTTTTTTACATGTATTAGTTTTTCTTAATTGGTTTTAATATCATTTTCAGTTTTATTGGGCATTATAGATGTCAGTGGTGTGTTTAGTTTTGATCTATCCAATTTTGTTTTTCTTTTTTGTTTCTGCTTTTGTCGTCATGTTTACCGATTTGGATAATGTATTGTCCCTTACAGTGGATTGTGTTTACATTTCTACTGCGAAAATGTTTTATTCCAATAGGTCCAAGAATTTCGAGTAAGTTTGTACGTTGCTTCTTCCTTCACACACTTTTTTTGCCACTTATAGTTTCTCTATTATATGCATAATGCACTTTATTAATTTTTTTATTTATGCAATTTTATCAAACAATACAAGAAACACTTGTATACAGAAATCAAGTCCGATCATCCTCAAGTTAACATAAAAAAAACAACTTAAGAATACATACAAAGATGGATTACTCTTTAGACCTCAAAATGAGACAAGATGGGTCACAAATCAGAGGATAAATTTATACACATATCAATTTAAGTAATAGAACAAACACCAGAATGGCGAACTAAACCTAGCCACACTAGCTCTCTATCACAGGAGAGCTACTAATAGGGAGAATGAGAGAAGATTCCTGTATCAAAGCTAGCCTAGAAGGCACAAAGCTGGCCAACTGGGAGGGTTCAAAGAAAATATAACTATGCCCGTCCAATTTGACTAGGCACTTAGAAGGAAATCGGAGAAAAGATAATCCACCCAGCTGTAACACCCCGGCACGATATAACAAGAACTGACGTCTTTTCCTCTTAGTGGCCCTACCAACATCAGGAAAAATACGCAATTGGGAGTCTAGGAACACCTTATATGGTGTACGAAAAAATATCCTTAACAGCCAATCCCTATCAGCCTCTAAGGCGAAGGTGACAAGCAAAGTTGCAACCATACCAGCCTCAGATAGAGATCTCTCTAAAAAGGTAGATAAGTCTAAGCTATCCACAGATAGTACCTGATTCTCCTTTTTTTCCACAGGAATAGCCTTAGCAAAAGGCAGATAATAGGTCTTCGAAATAGGAGGGAGGGATTCAGCAGGAACCTTAAGAGTAGTTAACAAACTTTTTAAACAGCTCTATCGGAGCAACCGAGGGAACTTTTGGAAAATTTTAAACTCTAAGGTTCCGACTTCTTGCAACATTTTCCAAAAATTCCAATCGCCTATGTAGTACAACAGAATCTTTAGGAAAAGTTGAGAAACATCTTCCAGCTGCGCCAGCCAACTCTCACAAGAGGCTACCTTAGCAGCACATTCAGACTGTCCCAGTTCATACATCTTCAACTGTTGCCCAAACATTTGAAACTGCTGTGTAATAGACTGTAGCTGCGCAGTAATATTCGTAGACATTGATGAAAAAGCAGCCCATAATCAAGAGAGTTACTACCATGGGTTTCACCAAACCGTGTCCCAATCCTTCCGTACCACTATTAGTTTGTCTGGTCAATGGAGGAAAAGAAGGCAGCACTCCCGGGGCATTGGAAGGAATCAGATGATTGCTTCAAATCACTCCTATCCACTCCAGCTCCAACAACTGTAGAGACCAGCATCTGCATTCCTCCCACAGTGCTGGCCTTCTGTGCTAATGCATCCGTCAGTGGAGGCACCAACTCCTTACCGTCCTCCGCCACATGCAGCTGCAGAGATCTTACTTCCGGTTGTGTTGGAGGCAGGCGAAGCTCCAGACTGAGGGAAACCTCAAGGTCCTAGGTGCTGTGAGGTCCTCCTTCCACCTCACCCATGCTCAACGGACACATCGGAGCCACTGCACCAACCCTGGCCGGAACCACGAAAGAATCCATGGGTCCGGTACTCGCAGCTTTCCCAGCAACTGAACTCCCTTCAGTCTTTTCAGATGCTGGCTTAGCCTTCCTCTTTCTGCCGGAATGCGGCATAAAAAATCGACGCCCGTCGATAAGTACGAGAGAAAAATTAGAGGAAAAAGAAGGGAGTCCACGGAGCTGTTACTACGAGCATATGCTCAAGACAGCATCTTGCCTCTAATGTCTTATTTTATTTATTTATTTAGACAGATTTGTATGGCACCTTATCCTTCAATCAAGGTGATCACGTCACATCACAATTGGAGGGTTACATTTAATGTTAGGTTACGTGTAAACATTTAGACAGTACACTTAACAGTATTTAGATAGTACAATTGAGGGTTAACATTTAACGGGAGAGTATTTGATAACTTGGTATTATAAACTTGTGTGTATGGATAAGATGAGTGTGTGCTTAGTTGGCGGAGGAAGTAGTTTATCTGTTTAGGTAGGGGGTGTTGCCTGAATGCTCATATGTTTCTATAAATAAGAATGTTTTGAGGTCTTTGCGGAAGTCTGTAAGGTCATCTAATTCCCTCAAGCTCGTTGGTAAGGAGTTCCATAGTGTGGATGCCAGTAGTGATGGTGCTCGTTTTGAAGTTGTTTGTTTGGTTTTGTGATAGCCTGCAGGTGTGGCAATTATATTGTTGTTGTTGGTTCTTCTTGGTCTATTGCTGATATCCCTTGAGTGGAGGAGTGGCCTAGTGGTTGGGGCAAGGTACTTCAGGCCGGAAGGTCGGGGGTTCAAATCCCACTAGAGGACAGCAACCTTGGGCCGGAAGGACTGGGGTTTCTAGTCCCACTGGTGCTCCTTGTGGTCTTGGGCAAGCCACTTAACCCTCCATAGCCCATGTTCCCTGTAAAATAGTTATCTCCAAGTTATAATGCCCTGTTCAATGTAATTTCAGTTTGTTCAATGTAAACTGCACTGATGCAGAATAGCGCGGTATATAAGAGAATGTAAATAAATAAATAAAATAAATAACGTTTTGGAGTACGTCTGCTGAGAGATGGTGAATGATTTTGAAGATGATCATGATTAAATAAATAAATAAAATAAAACAAAGTCTTTTCTATACCTCGCTCTTTAAAATCAGCTTGGTTTACAAACATCGGATTTGTACAGTGCAGGCAGCACCCGCACTGTACTTACAGAGAACAGGTTTGGCAACTTGGATTAACTGGGGAAATTATGTAATTTATATTTAGCTCTTGCCATCATTGGGAGCCAGTGTAGTTGTTTCAGAACGGGAGTGATGTGCTCAGTCCTTGGAGTGTCTGTAATGATGCGTGCTGTGGTGTTTTGTATAATCTGTAGTGGGTGGAGTGTCTGCTAAGGAAGGCCTTGATATAGTGAGTTTCCGTAATCAAGCAGTGGTGTAATGAGTGCTTGGCACACTGTGCGGAAGTGGTCCTGACGGAGCATTAGTTTGATTTGTCTGATTATCCTCAATCGTCGATAGGCCTTGCTTGCGGTTTTGGTGATGTGGGATTTCAGGTTCAAAGCTCTGTCTAGTGTGATGCCCAGATACTTAACTTCTTCTTTGACTACTATGTGTTTGTCTAGGATGTTGATGATTTGTGGAGGTATGAAGGTGGAGTTCCTGGTGATGAATATTGCCTCAGTTTTATCGTAATTGACGGTTAAGTTGTTGGCTATGAGCCAGTCATTCATGTCTTCGAGGCATTTGGTTATTGTTGTGGTGTCTAGTGCTAGTAGGTTGATTGGTGCATACACCATGATGTCGTCAGCATAAATGTGATAGTGAAGTTTGTGATTCTTGATGATGTTGCATATGGGCTGTATGTAGATGTTAAAGAGCATTGATGATAGGGCTGAGCCTTGGGGTATTCCCTGCATGATGGGGAATTGTATTGATTTCTTTTGTTCGCATTTGACTTGTTGCGTTCGTCCTTCCAAGTATGACGCAAACCAGTTCAGGGTATTCTTGCATAGTCCTATCTGCTGCAACCTCAAATTAAGCTGTGGGTCACAGGCATAACTAAGTAGGTCATGCATTCTCCAAAGATGTCTGGTATCGAAACCCGGGACGGCGTGTAGGAGTTGAAGTCTGAAAGAGATGCTGGAGAACAGCTTGGCCAAACAAGGCATCCTGACGGGAGTCCTTGTCTAGGCAATAGTGAGCAGCAAAAGTGTGGACAGAAGACCAAGTTGCTGTTTTGCATATCTCATCAATAGCTACAGAGCATAGATTTGCCATGGAAGCAGCCATGGCTCGAACATTATGTGCCGTGACATGACCTGAGAGAGAGAATCCTGCACCTTCATAAGCAAACATACATTCAAAACAGTCAAAAGTTGCCCTGTTAAACTTTGAAACATTTTGAGCATGTTTTACAAGGGTGAGATAATCTGCTCTCTTGTCATCAGGAAGAAGAGGAGCCATTAACTCTAAATCCTTGGCGACCTCTCTAAGGAACATACCCATATAGAGTATATAGGAATAAATCCTGGCCAATAACATGGAGGCCTGAAAACAAAGCCGACCAAAGGCATTGAGGGTTTTTGATTCCCTACCTGGAGGGTTCGAGGAATGTGTCTTAGCACTATTTATTCGACGCACTGCAAATTCCACCACCATGGAATGGTGCGGTAACTGCGTCTTTTGAAAACCGGGACACTCTGGTACCAATACATGGTATCGAGTCATCGGGTATGTGGAGAAATGGTAAGGGATGTCGCCCACATACGAAGCATAAGGTCATGAAGCATGCGATGAATAGGGAGAGTAGCAGCTTCCTTCGTGGCTGTAGGGTATTGAAGAATTTCTTCAGCCCTAGGCTCCTTCTCCGAAGTCACCGTTATGGACAGACCCCAAGCAACATCACGAATAAAGTATTGGAAAGACATGTCCTCCGGAGGGGACATGCAACATTTGGAGATGGAGATGGGTCTTCCTGGAGAATTCTCATGTCCTGGGTATCGGCCGATTCATTGTCCGACGACTCACTGATAGGCAGGATGTTCCTGCTCTGCCCGTATTCGATACCAATTCAAAACCGGTAGCTGAAAGCTTGTGGTACCGGAACTTCAGTACCAGAAACGGAATCGAGGGCCGGTATGGGCGGTAGCGTGGTAAGCAGCAAAAACATCGATACAGGCTGTGTTGGTACTGGAGCCTGATGGATCGACTGTAAAGGCTTTACCGGTATGGAGGCTGCTAGTAAAGCCGCTAAGCTCCGTTCAATAGCCAGGATACATTGATCAATGGAGCTTGCCGATGCTTGGGTATCGGTACCAGAATTGCGTGCCACGATCCCTGAGCATGGCACCAGGAGCTATCTGGAAGTGGAGGACTAAGGGAGCATCCTGGGACCCCATTAAGGTTCTCCCGCCAGGGTTGTTTGGACAGTGTGTGCCCCTCCAGGGCAAAGCCCGAGGCATCTCAATGCTTAGAAGAAGGTCTACCCTTGGAAGGCCGGCCAGTCTTCGAAGACCACCTAGGTTTCAACACCTGAGATCCTTGGGAGGAAGATGAAGCTCTCAATGACGTCGATGCTAAAGATACTGCATCGGAGGCAAAGAGGGTGTCTAGCTTTGCAGTTCGGTTCTGTAGGCCTCTCTTCATCATCTTCCTACAAAGAGGACATTCTGACGGTTGATGATCTGGTCCTAAGCATTTTAGGTACCAGTCATGGGTGTCTGTGGCCGAAATGGTGCTGCCACATTTAGAACACTTCTTAAAACCACTGGATGCTTTTTTCATTTTGCCTGGGACAAAAGGGAAGGTTTTCATTGAAAGTAGCTCTAGTCTGCCTCCACCTGCTTGCTGGATAGAGTAACCCATACATGTGTGGGAGTTGTGAATGATGACGGTGGTTTGGTTTTAAAACTTCTTTATTTTAGATGTTACCTTTTATCTTATTTTTGCAAATACACTCTCAGGATTCCTAAGATAAATCCTCGTTTCCACTTCGGCGGCTTATATGTAGGGATGCACTTTTATTACACTTTGATTCCCGTTTCTATGCAGTGCCACCTTTACAGATTTATCCCGTTCTCCCCCCCTCCCCCTAATAATGATAATGAGGGTTTGTATTTATATTGTCCAATAGTACTTAACTTTACTCTGTGGCCATCTACATGACGACACTTTTCTATATGGCATTGATGGATTTTAAGTTTCATTTCATTAATCCTTTGAGAATTTGTTAGATCTCTCCCACACATGTATGTTGATGGCATCCCCTACTATAGGCACCACATGGTCATATTTGTAATGATATTGAGTCACCTGCTGATTACAAAATTTGTTTTAGATTTTTAAGCGACTCACTGACTCACTCCTGCTGCTTTTTGCATATGCTTTTGTCATAGTTGTTGTGTTGCTATATAAATTTGACATTTGATTTGTTCCCATATCCTGTCTTCCTCCTCCTCTCTCCGAGTTCCACGAATGTTTGATATATTTATTTGTGTGCATTTTTATGCTATGTGTTTGAACACATGCTTTTTAATTGTATCATTTATGTTTGTTTAGCTTCAGTACGCGATTTGTATATTTGCACAAAAGTGTGAAGTTAGACTTGTCTTATGAATTGCAACAGAGGTTAGTATTCAATTTTACTTGCACACAATATTTTCATCAGGTCCCGAGCACTATTGTTTTAAGTTTTATATTTATTATCATTATACTAATTTAGCATTGTTTTATATTATTATTGTTTGATGATTTTTGCTATTAATGTATGTAATGTCTTAATTATATGTTTGGCTTGTCTGTTCTTTTTATTACTTTTAATGGCAATATGTTTATGTTTTTAGTTTCTCGCCTGGCTAGCCCCTGACAAAGGGTACGAAACACGGCCTGTGTCGGGCGGTCGTTGGCTTAATAAAGGACTCTGTCTTTCCATTTGTTCACGCCTCAGACTGGTTTTTCTGGGTTCAGGGTGACCTGTGCTTCGCAGTGTTGTACCTCATCACTACCACCTCCACTGGGAGACTATTACACAGATCCACTACCCTTTCCGTAAAGAAATATTTCTGCATATCACTCCTGAATCTATCTCCCTTCACCCTCATCCCATGTCCCCTCATAGCAGAACTTGCTTTCAATTGAAAGAGGCTCTCTCCCTGAACATTTATGCCACGGAGGTATTTAAACATCTCAATCATATCACCTCTATCCCACCTTTCCTCTAAGGTGTACATATTAAGATCCTTCAGTTTGTCCTCATATGCTTTATAATGAAGACCACTAATCGTTTTAGTAGCCACCCTCTGCACCGACTCCATCCTGTTCACATCCTTTTGAAGGTGAGGTCTCCAGAATTGCACACTATACTCCAAATGAGGATGCACCAAAGACTTATACAGAAGCAACTCCTTTTTTCTGCTAGCCATTCTTCTTCATATGCACCCAAGCATCCTTCTAGTTTTTTCCGTCGCCCTTTCTACCTGTTTAGCTACTTTAAGATCATCAGACACAACCACGCCTACGTCCTGCTCTTCTTTAGTGGACAAAAGTACTTCACCCCCTATACTATATTGCTCCCTTGGATTGCTGCAGCCCAAATGCATGACCTTACATTTTTTAACATTAAATCCCAGCTGCCAAATTCTAGACCATTCTTCAAGTTTAGCTAGATCCCTCCTCGTGCTATCTACACCTTCTGGGTGTCTACTCTATTGCAGATTTTCGTATCATCCGCAAAGAGGCAAACCTTACCCGACAGCCCTTCCACTATATCACTAACAAAGATGTTAAAAAGAACCGGACCAAGGACAGATCCCTGGGGCACACCACTGGTAACATCCTTCTCCTCAGAGTGAGCTCCTTTTACCTGTACCCTTTGTCTCCTCCCACCCAACCAATTTCTAACCCAAGCAGTAACTTTAGGGTCCATCCCTAAGGTGCTCAGTTTGTTTATAAAAGTCACCTGTGAGGATCAGTGTCAAAGGCTTTACTGAAATCTAAATACACCACATCTAGGGCTCTCCCTCGGTCCAACTCCCTGGTCACCCAGTCAAAGAAATCAATCAGATTTGTCTGACAAGACCTGTCTCTGGTGAATCCATGCTGCCTCGGATCCTGTAATCCGCTGGACTCCAGAAACTTCACTATTTTCTCTTTCAGTACCGTTTCCAAAATTTTACTCACCACCGAAGTTAAACTAACCGGCCTATAGTTTTCAACCACATCCTTACTTCCGCTTATGTGTAAAGGCACCACATGAGCCTCTCTCCAGTCCTTTGGCACCACTCCCAACTCCAACGAGGCATTGAAAAGGTCAGTCAGTGGAGCTGCTAGAACGTCCGTAAGTTCCCTCAGTATTCTAGGGTGTATCCCATCTGGTCCCATCGCTTTGTCTACTTTAAGTTGAGCTAGTTTCTCATGAACACAGTCTTCTGAAAATTGATCAAGATGTCCCTCGCTGCTGTTCCGGTTTGTGGGTGTTTTCTGAGGTCCTGCTCCTGGTTCTTCATCTGTGAACACAGAACAGAAATATTTATTAAGCAATTCCGCTTTATCCTTATCAGCTTCTACATATTTCTCCCCTGCACCCTTGAGTCTGACAATACCACTTTTGCCCTTCTTCTCACTAACATATCTGAAAAATATCTTATCCTCCCATTTTATTGCATTGGCTATTTCCTCCTCCTTTTGAATCTTTGCCTTCCTGACTACTTTGCTAGCTTCTCTAAGTTTTTCCAAATACAGATGCCTGTCTTCCTCTCTCTGTGATCTCTTGTATTTCATGAAGGTCTCCCTCTTTCTCTTCACTTTTTCAGCTACTTCTTTCGAAAGCCATAGCGGTCTCCTTTTCCTTTTACCTTTATTTACCATTTTAACAAAAAGGTTGGTTGCCCTTAAAATAGCCCCTTTCAGTTTTGCCCACTGTTTTTCTACATCCCCTAGATGTTCCCATCCCACTAACAACTCCCTGAGGTATTGGCCCATCTTGGCAGTTAGTCTTCCTAAAGTCTAAGACCCTCACCTCTGAATGGATTCTAACAGCCCTAGTCCTAATACTGAACCACACCATCTGGTGATCACTGGATGCAAAATGATCTCCTACTACAACAAAAGAAACACTTTCACCCTTGGTAAGTACCAAGTCCAGTATGGCCCCTTCACGTGTGGGGTCTGTTACCAATTGCCTGAATATAGTTCTTCCTGTAGAGAATCCAGGATTTCCTTACTTCTAGATGATTCCTGCTGCAGTATGTGCCAATCAACATCTGGAATATTGAAATCTATCAGTAGCACTTCCCCTTTCCTAGCAATGCTGCATGTGTCTTCAATTAACTGTCCACTTCTTCCTCTTGTGAGGGAGGTCTGTATATCACACCAATGCAAATAGATTTCTCTTTCCTTCTTTCTAGTTTAACCCACAATGCTTCCTCTCTTCCTTTTAAGCTCTGTAATTCCAAAGCTTTAATAGCAGTTTTTACATATAGTGCCACTCCTCCTCCCCGTCTTCCTACCCTGTCCTTTCTGAATAAAGTATAGCCAGGTATAGTTACATCCCAATGATGGTTTTCTGTGAACTATGTTTCTGTAACTGCCACTAAATCCAAGTCAGCCACTCCCACCAAAGCTTCAACATCAGGGATCTTATTTCCCATGCTACGGGCATTTATACACACTGCTTTCCATATGTTACCCCTGTTACCCATTTCCATAAAGGTATTTAATGCATCACCTACCTGGGGGCTTTCTTCACCCATCTCCAATGAATCTAGTTTAAAGCCCTCTTCAGCAGATTAGCCAGTCTACTACCAAAGACGCGTTGACCTTTCTTGGACAGATGGATGCCATCTCTGCTCTGCAACCCTTGGAACAGCATCCCATGGTCTAGGAAACCAAAACGCTCTCGATGACACCATCCATGCAGCTATGCATTCAGCTCCAGGATGCGAGCCTCTTTGCCTTGGCCTTTACCCTCAACAGGGAGGATTGAAGAGAACACCACCTGTGCACCTAACTGCTTCACCCTCTGTCCCAGAGCCATGAAGTCACTTTTGATACGTTCCGAGGGATACCTGGCAGTATCATTTGTTCCAACATGGATTAGCAACATTGGGTAATAGTCAGTGGACTTGATGAGTCTCGGC
Source organism: Ichthyophis bannanicus (assembly GCA_033557465.1). Taxonomy (NCBI): domain Eukaryota; kingdom Metazoa; phylum Chordata; class Amphibia; order Gymnophiona; family Ichthyophiidae; genus Ichthyophis; species Ichthyophis bannanicus. Next base: position 139,739,607 of record CM066035.1, on the reverse strand, counting down.
AAACTCTCCGTAACATCTTGGATTTTGGCACCAGGCAGACAGCATACCTCTATGGACATCAAGTCTGGTCGGCAGATGGACGCCTCAGTACTCCTCAGAAGAGAGTCTCCAACCACCACTACCCTTCGCTTCCTTGTGGTCACCAATTCTGCAACTTTGGGGTACTTGAGCTCTGGTTCTTCCCTTTCCAGGAATGCTTTCACCTCCTCCACTTCCAGGGCTGCATAATGGTTCTTCAATTCAAGGGCTGGAGAAGTTGGATTGGTGATTTTGTAGGCCCTGGTGACTTGTGTCCAACCATCGACCTTCTGTTGGCACCCATCTTCTCCTCTACTGGAGAGCTTGGTTACTGCAAGAAGCATCTCATTGATGTACTTCTCACTGTCTTGAATGCTCCTCAGCCTCGCCACCTCCTCTCTGGGTTCCTCCACTTGTTTCCTCAGAGCTTCAGCATGCAGGCACCCTGCACATGGAACTGGTCCTTCAACTGGCATCAGACCTCTGTCTGGACAGAGGCAACAGCTTTAGCAATACGATTTTTCCCAGCCATTGTTCTGTTCGTGGAGCTTAGGTATCTGTTAAAGCAAAAGAGAGAGATCTACCAAGTACCAGCCGGTTTCCCAGCTGTACTTTCAGAGAAAAAGCAGTTAAATCTCTTTAATTATATTCAAAAAGTTCTATTATGTGTGCCTCTCCCTGCAATTTCAAAATTATGATTTTCATATTGAAAATTTAAAAAAAAAAATAAAAAAATTCTGCACTGTTAAATCATAGCCCCTATAAGGGGCAATTGATAAAATAGCTGACAGTTTGAATATATGAGAACCAAATGCTAATACCAGACATTCCACTCAGGTTATGTTTACTTTAAAATAGTGAGAAAAATGTGTGCTTATAATGCCTTCAAAAACTTTACAGTTTAAAATATGCCTTATAACCCTGCTTTGGAACCACAAAAATGACCACGAACAAGCACTGACAAGTTTTCTTTGGATCTAGGAGCCAGTGGCTGAGATGTCTATTTATTTTTCTTTTAATTTTAAATAACACAATAAGAACAGACTACTAAGTGTAAAAGGGTGACTAGAATTTTTTTCCAATAATGGATTCCCTCTCTAAATTCTGTAGCAGTTCATTTAGAGCCTGATTTACTAAGGCTGTTCTCCCATTCATTATCTATAGTCAAAAAACTTACTACATCAGGCCCTTCATGCTTTGTTGCTTCACCTACTGACATGGCCCAGGTCTTTAGCAATCTTCTTCTCAATCCCCCCTCACCTTTCTCCTCCTCTCAGCCTCACTCTCCCCAGTAGTCTCAATCCCTTCAGCCAGCCAGCATTTCTCCCTCATCCCTCACCTAACCTAACCAGCCACGCTCCACACCCAGAGTCAGCCATTCCTCCCCTTTATACCTTGCTAGCTGTGGCTGCCACCCCCAAAATAGCTGTTCTCTTTAGCCTGGAACCACGTAACACTCCACAAGTACTTTTGTCCACTAAAGAAGAGCGGGACCTAGGCGTGGTTGTGTCTGATGATCTTAAAGTAGCTAAACAGGTAGAAAAGGCGACGGCAAAAGCTAGAAGGATGCTTGGGTGCATACGGAGAGGAATGGCTAGCAGAAAAAAGGAGGTGATACTGCCTCTGTATAAGTCTTTGGTGCGACCTCATTTGGAGTATGGTGTGCAATTCTGGAGACCGCACCTTCAAAAGGATGTGAACAGGATGGAGTCGGTGCAGAGGGTTGCTACTAAAATGATTAATGGGCTTTATTATAAAGCATATGAGGACAGACTTAAGGATCTTAATATGTACACCTTAGAGGAAAGGCGGGATAGAGGTGATATGATTGAGATGTTTAAATACCTCCGTGGCATAAATGTTCAGGGAGAGAGCCTCTTTCAATTGAAAGCAAGTTCTGCTACGAAGGGACATGGGATGAGGGTGAAGGGAGATAGATTCAGGAGTGATATGCGGAAATATTTTTTTACGGAAAGAGTAGTGGATCCGTGGAATAGTCTCCCAGTGGAGGTGGTAGAGATGAGGACAGTAACTGAATTCAAAAAAGCATGGGACCAACACAGAGGATCTCTAAAGGTAAAAAGTGGACTGTTGTAGTTATGGAAGGACAGACTAGATGGGCCTTGTGGTCTTTTTCTGTCATCATGTTTCTATGTTTCTAAGTTTGAGCCATGTGGATGCTCAACTTCCTATACTGTTCTTATGGTCTCAGGCAGAGAACATTTAAAGAAAATGGTGAAGAATGTCTACTGTACAAAGCATCTCTCTGGCATTTCATTAATACGGCAGCATACCTGGTTTGCTCTGTAACTTCTTTTTCTTTTTGCTGTTTTAGTTCTTTCAGGGCTATTCTATGTCTCTTCTCTGCTTTTTGCTTCCTCATAGCCACTTGATTTTCTATGGCTTTCAAATCTGGCTCCTTTGCAAAACAAAAAGAAATAAAAGTATACATCAACAGAAAGGCAACACAAAACATGAATCCTACTACTAATCCTAAAATCCAGTATGTCCAGCCTATAGATTGCGTCATTTGTAAGCAGTTTATGGACAATCAGAAAAGGAAAAGCTAGCAGCACTCTACCCATATTTTTTTCCAGCAGTAAGCATCAAATGTTTAGGCACATCTTCCACCCACACTGAGCATCATATTAAATAAGATGTGGGGCAATCCCACCAATTGTCTGACTTCCAGAATAGGATTTCTTTTTTGGCCCCAAATGTTTCCTCCCACATGAATCAGGACCTGCCTCTAATACAGTAATGTCTCAACCCAGTATGCGAGACATACCAAGTCTGACTTTCAGGTTATCCACAATAAATATGCTTGAGAGATTTGCATACAATGGTGTACATGCAACACACATGCATATTCATTATGTATAGCCTAAAAGCACAACTGGGTGAGTACATCCCAAGATATGGGTTGAGAACCGCTGGCTAACAGGGATAGAGGCTATGAAACTTCATTTTCAAATAGTCAAGGTGTTGTACCCTATATCTTCCCAAATCAGCTCAGTGATTACAGCAATCCTTGGCCAGTAGCCACAGGCTACTGTATATAGTGCCTTAAAAACCCCTGTCACTATGGGCACCACTAGAAAATGTAAATGAGCAATGTTCACCCCAGCTAACCTGGCTGATTTTACCGATCACACAGCTAACTTAGTCTGATGAACTGACACTGGAAAATTATTAGAAGGAATGAAAAAGTGGATTTAACTGATTTTGTAATTACTACTTAGAAAACATAATATATGTAAATATATTATGAACGGATTAGATTCTTAAATTAATTTAAAACAGAGACGATTGTTGTGCTATTCCCATTTCTGTTTCAGTTTCCGCTTCCCTTTGGCACAGTCCTTCAATTCAGGTGAATGGTAAAACAATTTGCTGGAAAGGATGGATTAATAAGGGTATAGTCAACCTAGGTCAATTGATCGATGGCAATAATTTGATGCTTAAGGGACATTTATAATTTATCGTTGTCTCAAGAATATAAAGATTAATCACCTCATGACATGCTTGACGGCATCGCATATTTGAGTTAATAAAAACTTTCCAACTTCAGACTTACATAAGAACATAAGATATGCCATACTGGGTCAGACCAAGGTCCATCAAGCCCAGTATTCTGTTTCCAACAGTGGCCAATCTAGGTCATATGTACCTAGCAGTTTCCCCAAGGGACACAGGTTCCACAATGCTTGTATTGGTTCAAGCATTGATATCCTGGATCCCTTCTTAATAATGGTTTATGGACCTTTCCTCCAGGAACTTGTCCAAACCTTTTTTAAACCCAGCTACACTAACAGCCTTTACTACATCCTCCGGTAACAAATTCCAGAGTTTGATTACACGTTGAGTGAAAAAATATTTTCTTTTATTAGTCTTAAATAGTTTACCCTGTAGCTTCATTGCATGTCCCCTAGTCTTTCTATATTCTGATAAGGTAAACAATCGATCTACGTTTACCCGTTCCACTCCGTTCATTAATTTATAAATTCTATCATATCTCCCCTCAGCCGTCCATTTTCCAGGTTAAAGAGCCCTAACCTTTTTAGCCTTTCTTCATAGGAGTATCCTTCCATCCCCTTTACCATTTTGGTGCCTCTTCTCTGAACCTTTTCTAAAATCGCTATATCCTTTTTAAGATATGGCGACCAGAATTGCACACAATATTTAAGGTGCAGTCTCACCATGGAACGATATAGAGGCATTATAATATCTTTTGTTTTATTTTCCATTCCTTTCCTTATCATACTGTGATAAGGAAGCTTATCATACTGTGATAAGGAAGCTTATCATAGCTCAGGAAGGAGCTTTAGTAAAGGTGAAGTGACTCTGAACAAGCAACCTGTCAGTTCTGGTAGAAATAAGAAAACAGAATGTTTCCATAAAAGACTACCAGTCCCAGAATGCACCAGGTTTCCAACAGCCATTAGAGGAGCTGAAGTGGGGAAACGTGTTCAATCAGGAGGGCTATGAGGTAATCCCCAAGCACTCATCTCAAAGGGCAGGGCCTGATTCAGCACAGCTACGCTGTGCTAGGGTGGAGCACTCATCTAAGCTGAATAATTGTAGAGTTTATTCTACAGAGAATTATCCTCGTCTTCATGATCTTGGACAGCTTCATCATCTGGAGGATCATCAGAAACAGAAGCCAGACCGGACAGACAGAAACCCTTGGGAAGAAAGAAGAGAAAAGCATTTGGGAGGTCTAAAGGAGTCCAGAGCAGTACGTATACTGGAAGGCATTCCAAGGGCCAGCATACACCATTGGACTGGGGAAAGCCAGAGGAATGGTGCTGCAGAGCTAGGAATCTCCAGACGGTACCTGTGAGGGAGACGGCTGCACTTGGAAGGGACCCTAGGACCCGTGCCAGAAGGTATGTGAAGAGAGATCCAGTGTCCAGGGATCTGGATTGGAAGGCTGGACATAAGAACTGGACTACATACTGGCCAGGCTATTTAGAGAGGAACTCTAATAGCAATGGAAGCTCAGGTATGAACACTGATCTATGCCCTAGCTATACCCTTGAAAGACAGCAGGGAAACAAGTATTCTCCTGAGAGTGCTCCATTGAGAAATTCCTCTGTGCCAATCCATGATATTGAACCCATGATTGTTGAAGAAGGGGGAGAGGTTATAGACACAGGCTGTGAATACATGGATTGCTCTCTGTCTGAACTCCTTTGGTAATTTACTGTTACAAAGTACAACAACCATCACAAAGAAATACAAACTTGTTCTTTAATCTACTCAGAAAAGCTCCTGAGTAGGATTTGAGCCACGCAGTAGAAAGCAAGCCATCTAAGGGGTTTCAGCTGGGTAACTGCTAGCAATTGAGCCTTACCTAATTGCTTGTGAGCTCTGAGGAAATCACTTCTGAGTCTATGTGTGAAGATATAAGAAGTTAACCTGAAAGAACAGTTTTTCCCTACTTTGTGGGTTTTGTTTGTTGATTAAAGCACTGCTAAGAAAATATTAGCTAAAGTCTACAGAAAAGACCATTCTGTTACCATCCTCGTCTTTACTCTTTTGATTTGATTGCCTGACAAGTTCAGCTGTTTTCCTGATTTTGTTTTTCTAAGTTTAACACTGAAAGCAAGTATCCTGTTTTATGTGCTACCAAGCATATCCGTGTTGGGAAAATAACCCCATAAATAAATATCTTATTGGCTTTACACTCAAGCACAACTAATTATTGTGAACGGCTGTGTCTGGTGTGAATGGACTACATTTCCCACAATACCTTGCAAATCATATTAATATATGCCTTTGCCAAGACTGTGAACATTCTCACCCAGGCACCCGTCTGACAATACCTAGCATTCTATTTGCTCTCTTGGTCGCTGCTGTACACTGGGCTGAGGGTTTTAACATGGTATCCACAATGACGCCTAAATCTTTTTCCTGGGTGGTAGTTCCTAATGTGGAACCTTGCATCGTGTAACCATAGTTTGGGTTGTTCTTCCCTAGGTGCATAACCTTGCACTTGTCCACATTAAATTTCATCTGCCATTTTGATGCCCAGTCTTCCAATTTATCAAGATCCTCTTGCAATTTTCCACAATCCTCTTGGGTTTTAACAACTTTAAATAGTTTTGTGCCATCTGCAAATTTGATAACCTCACTCGTTATTCCACTTTCCAGGTCATTTATGAATATGTCAAAAAGTAGCGGACCCAGCACAGATCCCTGGGGTACACCACTATTCACCTTTCTCCATTGGGTGAATTGGCCATTTAGCCCTACCCTCTGCTTTCTCTCTTTTAACCAGTTCCTGATCCACAATAGTACACTGCCTCCTATCCCATGACTCTTTAGTTTTGCCAAAGGTCTCTCATGAGGGACCTTGTCAAAGGCTTTCTGAAAGTCCAGATACACAATATCAACCGACTCACCTTTGTCCACCTGATTATTCACTCCTTCAAAAAAACATAACAGATTAGTAAGATAAGATCTTCCTTGTCTAAAGCCATGTTGGCTGTCTCCCTTTAGGTCATGACTATCTACATGCTGAGTAATTTTATTCTTTATGATGGTTTCTACCATTTTTCCCGGTACCGATGTCAGGCTCACCGGTCTGTAGTTTCCCGGATCACCCCTGGAACCCTTTTTAAAAATTGGTGTTACATTGGCGATCCTCCAATCTTCAGGTATTAGAGATGTTAATGATAGTTTACAGATTACTAATAGCAGGTCTGCAATTTCATATTTCAGTTCTTTCAACACCCTTGGATGTATACCATCCGGCCCAGGTGATTTGCTACTCTACGTTTATCTAATAGTTGTAATACATCTTCCCGATGTATCGATATTTCCTTCAATTCTTCCACACCTTTAAATACCACTTCAGTCATGGGTAACATCCCTACATCTTCCTCAGTAAAGACCGAAGCAAAGAATTCATTCAGTCTCTCCGCTATCGCCTTATCGCCTCATCGTGCTCCTTTAACCCCTTTATCATCTAATGGGCCAAGTGACTCTCACAGGTTTTTTGCTACAAATGTACTTGAAAAGGTCTTTACGACACGTTTTTGCTTCTGCAGCAAGCTTCTTCTCAAATTCTCCCTTTGCCTGCCTTATCAATGCCTTGCATTTGACTTGCCAGTGCTTGTGCTGTTTCCAGGTTTCGTCGTTTGACTCTTTTTTCCATTTCCTGAAAGATGCTTTTTTGGCAACAACAGCCTCTCTGACCTCACCTTTAAACCATGCTGGCAGTTTTTTGGACTTCCTTCCACTTTTCTTAAAGCGTGGAATACAGCTGGTCTGGGCTTCCAAGATAGTATTTTTCAACAACAGCCAAGCCTGATGTACGTCTTTAACCTTTGCAACTGCTCCTTTTAGTTTTTTCTTAACTGTTTTCCTCATTTTATCATAGTCTCCCTTTCAAAAGTTAAAAGGTAGTACTGTGGATTTCCTTACTATCCCTCCTCCACTAATTAAATCAAAGGCAATCATGCTATGATCACTATTGCCAAGTGGCCCCAACAACCTTATCTCTTGCACTAGATATGGTGTTCCACTAAGGACTAGGTCTAATATGGCTTCCCCTCTGGTTGGCTCATGAACCAGCTGCTCCAAGAAGCAATCATTTATTTCATCTAGGAACTTTATCTCCCTAGCATGTCCTGCCGTGACACTGACCCAGTCGATACTGGGGTAGTTGAAATCACCCATTATTATTACTGCGCTGTAACGTTTGTTAGCTTCCTTGATTTCTTTGAACATTTCATCATCCATTTGGTCATTCTGGCCAGGCGGTCGATAGTACACCCCCACTGCCATCGCCTTCCCCCTTTTACATGGAATTTCAATCCATATAGATTCTACAGCAGATTTTGTTTCCTGCAAAACTTTAATCCTTTCTGACTCAATGTCCTCTCTAACAGAGCAACCCCTCCACCAATTTGATCAGCTCTATCATTACGATATAGTTTGTAACCAGGTATCACAGTGTCCCACTGGTTGTCCTCCTTCCACCATGTCTCCGATATTCCAATCATATCTAACCTTTCATTTAGTGTTATATATTCTAACTCTCCCTTCTTATTTTTTAGACTTCTAGCATTTTCATACAAGCATTTTAGAGACTGTATTTTATTCATATTAATTTGGCTATTGTTAGACATGGGTAATTTGGGATCTTTAAGCTCTGTCTGCTCCATACTTGAGGGCATTTGGGCTAGTTTACTCTTTTGTGGAACCTCTCTTCTTTTGGTAGTATCCTTCAAAGATACATTCTTCCGAACCATCCGCTCTTGGGCGACTGTCGGCTTTCCCTTAATATCTAGTTTAAAAGCTGCTCTCTCTCCTTTTTAAAGGTTAATGCCAGCAGCCTGGTTCCATCCCGGTTAAGGTGAAGCCCATCCCTTCGGAAGAGCCCCTCCTTTCCCCAGAATGTTCCCCAGTTCCTAACAAATCCAAAACCCTCATCTCTGCACCACTGTCTCATCCACGCATTGAGACTCCGGAGCTCTGCCTGCCTTTTGGGTCCTGCGCGTGGAACAGGAAGCATTTCGGAGAACGCTACCCTGGAAGTTCTGGATTTCAACTTCCTACCTAAAAGCCTAAATTTAGCCTCCAGAACCTCCCTACCACATTTTCTTATGTCATTGGTACCGACATGTACCAAGACAGCAGACGCCTCCCCAGCACTATCTAAGACCTTATCTAGGTGGCGCGTGAGGTCCGCTACCTTCGCACCAGGCAGGCATGTTACCAGGCGATCCTCACGTCCACCAGCCACCCAGCTATCTACATGCCTAATGATCAAATCATCAACTATAACGGCTGTCCTAACCCTTCCCTCATGGGCACATGGCCCTGGAGAAACTTCCTCGGTGCAAGAGGGTTTTACATCACCTGGAGGACAGGTCCTAGTTACAGGATCACTTCCTGCCACACCAGGGTGATGCTCTCCTGTCACGCGACCTCTCTCCTCCATGGCAACAGGGATGCTGCCAGACTGGAGGTGGGACTTCAGGACTATATCCCTGTAGGTCTCGTCTATGTACCTCTCTGTCTGTCTTATGCTTTCCAAGTCTGCTACTTTAGCCTCTAGAGAACGGACTCGTTCCCTGAGAGCAAAGAGCTCCTTGCACCTAGTGCACACGCGTAAGACCTCTCACCAACTGGGAGAAAATCATACATGTGACACTCAATGCAAAAGACTGGAAAGCCCCCATCCCGCTGCTGGACTGCTGTCTGCATCTTAGTTTTAAGTTTGTGTTTAGATCTAAGTTCTTTACTTACTAAGGGTTGCTATGGATATTTATACTAATAAAACTGTACCTAATATGTGTAATATACCTAGGTTAAGAACCTAGCAGGATGCAGGAGGGCAAAAGATCCGTGGAGCCAGACGTCCTTTCAAGGCAAGCTAGGCAAAAGTGTTCTGAGGTAGGAGCTTTAACTGGGGCTGGAGGAAGGGCCAGAAGAACCAGCTTGTAGAGGTTTAACAAGCTGCGACAGAAGTAAAGCAGATTTTGTTTTCCCTGAACTGCTGTCTGACCTGTGTTTTAAGGTAAACCCCTTCCTACCGTACGCCACACTACCATGTATGGTAGTAGCTTGGGGATGTTCTCTAACCACATGACTGAAGGCAAATCCACATCCCTCCAGGGCTGGGCCTCTATAGCAGGTCAGTTTTTTGTTTGTTTGTATGGGCTAAGAGGGTTAGCCTCACCCTAGTTAGGGAGTTTTAATAAAGTATAGTCCGTGTTGGACAGGCAGGCTTTGCTTTGGCCACTAGAGCCCACTAAAGGTTTGTTGGAAATGGGTTAATCCAGCTGCAGAAGAGGAAGCCATGGTGAAGGTGATGCAAGACAACTGTTACAAGCCAGGATGGAGAGGTTGCTCCAGATTATGGCAGAAGCCAACAGCTGCAGCAGATACAGGATCAGCTACAGAAGAGTTCCCTAGCTCAGTTGACCCCAGTTCTACAGAGACCATAAAATCCAAACTCCAGCACATGCGTTTCTTAAAATAACTGCAGAAGACGAACCAGACCACTTCTTGGTGAACTTTGAACAAACTGCCCACATGGCCAGGTGGCCGGAGGCAACTTGGACTATTTATTTGGGGAATCTGCTGATGGGCAGCAGTCAGACTTCATTCCAGAACACCAACCCAGATGGCCGAGCTATGTATGCAGCTGTCTATAACCCAGAGGCCTACCACCAGTGATTCAGAATATGGGTCCAGATAAGAGAGAGCCCTCTATCAGTTGAAGGATCTCTCACATGGAAGTGACTGCAACTGGAGGGAAAGACAGAACTCAGGACAGCCAAGATTGTGCTACTGGAGCAGTTTTTGGAGGGCTTGACCACCCCAATGAAACAGTGGTATGTCAGCACCCTAAGCTTACAATGGAGTGTGCACTGGAGACAGCTAAAACGTATCATGAAGCCCAGCCGGTGACTGAAGTGGACAGTGAGAAAGGGAAGTCGTCACCCAATAGCCTAGAAGGGCGGAAGGGGAAGCTGAAACGAATGCTGGCTCCCATGTTCTGACCCCCAAAATCACTTTCTAGGCAAGGGCATGACGCCAGCCATGACCTCTTCACCGGTTTTAGGTGTGGATATCTTGCTCTGGAATGTCCCCTGGGTATAGAGGAATCCATGGATGTCAACCTAACCACCCCTCACATATGTACTTTTGTGGACACTCCCCAACCAAGGGCACCATTCCACTGGAGCTTGAAGGGACTCACTCCAGGCCTTGATATACTCTGGAAGTGTGTGGACCCTCATTCACTGGGAAACCATAACCCAATATTAAATGGATTATGCAAAGACGGTAACACTGGCTTGTGTGCATGGAGACCATAGGCAGTATCCAATGGCACAGGTTTCATCAGACTCCAGCAGGGCAAGCCATGTTCAAGATTGTGGTGCTGCCCTGGCTCCCATATCCAATGATGATTGGCTGAAATTACCCAAACTTCGGAGCGATATGGGCCCGACTAAACGACAGCTCCACTAAGTCGGACCAGGAAGATTTCCCCACTGGAAGACCTGGATATATATTTATTTATGCTAAGCTTATACACCACCCAATCTAATGGTCAGGGCAGTTTACAGAGAAATAAGTGAACCAGTGTGGCTTTACATAGAACAAGTAGATAAAATGAGGGAGGGTAAAAACATTGGAGTGACTATAACACAAATTCAGTGATATTTGATTTACAAATCATATTTAGGCTGTCCATGTCTGTGCAGTCTTGTTAACCGCAAAATAAATATATCTTGAGAATCCCAAACCTGCTAAGTCCTGGTGTTGGGGTCGCTGGGAAAAGCTGTGCTACCAACAGAATCTAGGGGCAGCTATAGGGAAGGGAAAGACTAGGGAAGAAACCCCAAGGGATAGCTCAGGGTTCAGCAGTAGTGACCCAAATTCAATTGTCTCCTTCCCAGAGTGGGGACTGTGGGAAGACCCAGAGAGCTTCAGGAGGGTCCAACAAAAGGTTGAGTCCCTTAAACATGCTCAAGGGCAGGTTTTGGAGGTAGATGGTGTTTCCTGTAGGTAACAGAGTACCCTGTAAGAACCTTTCCCTATTTTGTGCTACACAGAGATTTATTATACAGAGTAGCCAAGGGTGCCCTAGAGGGGGAAGTAGAAGAACAAATAGTTCACTAGTCCTATCATCAGCAACTGTTATCGGTGGCACATAGACATTTATTAGGGGGACACCTGGGAGTAGAGAAAACACTACAGCGTGTTTTAGCCCAATTTTTCTGGTCCAGGGTCTATATACATGTGCAGTTATGTTGTCAGTCATGCTCCACTTGCCAACTTCATAGCTCCACCAGAGTCCAACCTGCCCCTCTAGTGCATATGCCCATCACTGAAACCCCATTTGAAAGAATGGCCATGGATCTGGTAGGATCCTTGGAGCAAACCACCTGAGGCAACAAGTATACCAGATAGCCGGAGGCCACTGCTCTAAGAAATATGAGGACAACTATGATTGTGAATGCCCTCTGGGAATTAGTTACTCACTTAGTGTCCTCCAGGGACAGCAGGAATCAGTCCTCACATATGGGCGACATCGGCGCAGGCGGAACCCTCATGGAAGCATCTCCCCAGCTTTCAAAGAAAGCCTTTGGGGGATGCCACCACACATGTGTGGTCCCCTTCCTGTTCAAGATGACATAGCTAGCCAACAAAAGATGGCAAAAAATATATATACAACTCCAAGGAGAGGAGAGATGATTGTGAGGACCGATTCCTGCTGTCCCCAGAGAACACCTGTTACAGGTGAGTAACTACACTTTTTCCAGGAACAAGCAGGAAGCCAGTCCTCACATATGAGACTCCCTAGCTACAGGCTACCGAAAGCCCGTAGAGAAAAAAAAAAACATGGTCACCCTCAAGGGGAGCCATAAGCAGCAGCAATCGAGTCTGCAGATACAGACTGCAGTAGGAACAGTGTGTCTGATGGGAACCAACTCTCCAGTAGCCTGAAATCGGAGGAAAGGAGTTGCCTAGACACCAAAATGGTTTACGGAGCATGGCTTGGCCGAAGGCGCTGGATTCCCTCTCCAGGCAGTAATGAGCTGCGAAGGTATGGACAGAAGACCAGGTGGCAGAGAGCCTTGAAGAGATTCTTGGAAATCAACAGCGTGGGTGGAAAGACATATGTGAGGTCTTCCGACCACGGGATTAGGAAGGCATCTGCCTCTACCTGGCCCAGGTGGGGCTGACGAGAAAAGAAGCAGGGCAACTAGTAGTTGTCCGGGCTGGCGAAAAGGTCCACCCGCGAGGTCCCCCAGAATTGGAAGAGCCGGGTAGCCACTCTGGGATCCAGCTACTACTTGTACGGTTGGAGGACCCTGCTCAGTTTGTCCGCCAGGGCATTGTCTTGGTCTGGTAGATGCGCCGCTCACAGGAGCATTCCTTGATGAACTGCGAGAAGCAGAGTGTCATCACCTCACGGCAAAGGGTGCAAGACCCCGTGCCCCCTTGCTTGTTCATGTAGAACATTGCCACTTGGTTGTATGTTTGGATCAGTACCAGCTAGTGCCTCAGATGGTGGTGGAAAGCTCAGAGGGCTAGATATATTGCCAAGTAGCTCCAGAAGGTTGATCTGCTGGTTGCCCTCGACCTGTGACCAGCTGTCCTGGGTGCGAAGTTCCTCGCAGTGGGCTCCCCGTCCCAGCAGGGAGACATCCGTCATGAGGCTTAGATGGCTTGGGGCTTGGAAGGGCATTCCTGGTAGAAGATTTTGTGGATTTTGCCACCATGTCAGGGAGTCCACTAGCTGATGGATCACCGAGACTGTCTTGGAGCAGACCAGTGGTCTCGTAGGCACCACCGGGCAACCCTCATATGCAGATGGGCATCCAGGGCGAAATGGACTGTGGAGGCCATGTGGCCAAGTAGGCGAAGCAGAAGCAGAAGCCGAGCTGACACAGAGGGACGCGTTGTATGTCTGCGGCCAGTTTCCTGAGATGGTTGGCCCAATCCAGGGGGAGGAAGGCCTTTGCCTGAATAGTGCCCAGCTTTGCCCCTATGTGCTCCAGAATGTGTCGGGAGAAGGTGGGACTTGGGGTGGTTTATCATGAACCCCAGATGTTGTAGGACATGGATGGTGCGAGCTGTAGCTGCTGCACCCCGGCAGTCATGCCTCCATTTAAAAGCCAATCGTCCAGGTAGGGGAAAACGAATACCTCCTGGAGACAGAGGTAGGCAGCCACTACTGTCAGGCATTTAGTGAAGACCCTGGGGGAGGAAGCAAAGGTACTGCCTGTGGCTGGGGTGAATGAGAATGTGGGTGTAAGTATCCTTCAGATCCAAGGAGCATAGCCAATCAACCTGCTGGAGGTAGGGCAGCAATGTTCCAAGGGAGAGCCTCTTGAACTTCTCCCTCACCAAGAACTTGTTCATGTTCCGCAGGTCTAGGATGAGCCGTAGGTCCCCTGTCCTTTTTGGCATGAGAAAATACCTGGAGTAGATCTCTTTGCCCCAGAGATGATGGGGTACTGGTTCCAAAGCCTTCTCCTCGAGAATGCCTGCGAGTTCCTGTAGTAGAAGATCCCAGTGGAGGGGAGATCTGGGGGTCTCTCCCAGAAATAAAGGGAGAGATGTCTGTGCCAGGTGGAGGAGGTAGCCCTCCCTGACCACCTGGAATGCCCAGGAATCGGTGGTGATGGTTGGCCACCTGCAGGCATAGTGGATAAGACGTCCCCCTGTGGGCTGCTGTCCTCCATGGGGTAGAGAGGCTATGCCCAATGAGTCAAAAGCTCTCCCCGGGCTGAACTGAAGCCGGCACCTGTGGCTTGGGAGCCTTCTGCTTACGAGGGTCATGCCCCTGTCCCATAGCCTGCTGACCCTGCTGGGGAGGCTTGGAAATGTAGACAGTTTTTGTAAGCAGCTTCTTTCCTCGGGTAGAAGGGCTTTTTACCTGAGCCCTTCTGTCAGGGAAGGATAGCAGTCTTTTTGGAGAGCCTGGTCCTCGTCAAGAGTTTGGCCTCCAACTCAGCAGCCTTCTCTGTCATGGGCTTGCCAAAGTTCTCCCCTTTGGCATGGGAACAATCAAGGGAGAACAACCAAGTACCTGCAGCGTAGTACTAGGAACCAAAGGAGCAGGTACACCAACTGGCGGATTTCAAGTTTTTATTAAGCCCCAACGCATTTTGGACTGTAGGGCCTTCTTCAGGGGGAAAAGGGTAACACACCTTGAGAAAATACAATAAAAAAACAATGAAAAATCATAATAATCATAATATAAATACAAGATATAAAACCATAGTATTAATTAAATTAAAAAAACTATAAAAATATACAATAATATAAAACCATAAAAATATCATGCTGTAAAATGTAAAAAACATAAGTTATAAAAAGAATCACCAAATAAATAAACCACTGTAATACATGTATGTAATGTGAATACCAAACAAATCCATGTGCTACATGGTGAACTGTGTCAGAAGAACTATCTATAGTAAGTCACCGATGTAGAAACAACCCTCAGGAGAGGGAAAAGAGATTAGGAGGACCAACCATATAACACGAGCTTAAAACCATTGTGAAAGAGTCACGATTACCTCTTTGAAATCCTGCCACTGTCTAATGGCAAACACCACTATAAACCAGAAGAACAAACTTGATCATACTGGGACTATGTAATATCATATTGGAGGAGGAATGATTATGAAATTATACAAAAACTTACCAATTATGCCATAGTAATTTTGCAACCACTACAAAAGAGTCACGAGTACCTTTTAAAATCCTGCCGCTGTCTAATGACAAACTCCGCTGTAAACCAGAAGAACAAACTTGATCATAACGGGACTGTGTCCTATCTCACTGGGGAAGGAATGATTGTAAAGTTATATAAAAACTTACCAAACAATTGCGCCGTAGTAATTTCACAAGTCTAATGACCAGAAAGGAAATGCCAGCCAATTGAAACCACTTTTAACACACAAATCATTTTTCCCACCGCCAAAGGATCAAACGTTTAAACGGGCCAACGTCATCAAAACAAAAAACAGTAATGAAACAGAAATGGTGGAGCATATTATGATAAATGAAAATTGTAAAACTGGGAGTGAAAGGAAATAAAATGGCTAATAGTGAAATATGCTAATGAGGGAACATCAATATGATAGCCGCTGTCAGCTATGAAAGAGCTAAAAAGGAAAAACAAAAAAGGGGAGCAGTGATAATGGGGAATCCCAGCCAAACAATGAGAGATTTTGTGGAAAGTTTAACTTGTTGCATAAACTATAAACGGTTGTTACACAAAACGTATTACAGAGGGACCAGACAGGACGAGATAGAGGGGAACAAAATGAAGTAAATTGCAAGGGAATAAATAGAAAAATGTCTCAAATAAAATGTAAGGAAACCAAACTCTATGAAAGCATTACAAGAGTATAACAAATTGTCAGGGGGTCCCATTCAGCTCAAGTGACATAACTCGTGATCCTAAGGCTACCACGCTTTTTATATTTTTATTTAATTAATACTACGTTTTTATATCTTGTATTTATATTATGATTATGTTTTTTCATTGTTTTTATTGTACTTTCGAGGTGTGTTACCCCTTTTCCCCCTGAAAAAGGCTCTACCGATCCCCTTGGCATGGGAAATCAACCAAATTTGTCCTGAACTCATTGCTCGAGGTCGGAGGACTGTAGCCAGGCTTGGCGCCCTCGCCCCCAACTCGAAGTTGTCATAGGCTGTTCGAGTCAAACTTGGAGCACTCACAGATGGGTTTGAACAGGTTCCTGAATCGCTGCAGGTGTTCCTTGAAGAGAACAGCAGGAATCCGGCAAGTTCCTTCACCAGGTATCTCAGGTACATGCCCATGTACAACTGGTAAGCCTAGATCTGGCCGGTGAGCATGGAGCCCTGATAGCACTTTCTGCCAAGGGCATCCAAGGTGCAGGCCTCCCTACCCAGGGGCACAGAGGAGTGCGTCTTTTGGCTCTTCAGCCGAAGCATGGTCGATTCCACCACCATGGAGTTAAGTGGCAGCTGTGCCTTTTGGAAAACTGGGTTCAGGAAGACCAGATACATCGAGCTGAGCTGTTTGCTCACGACTGGCACTGACACCAGTGTTTCCCACATGCGGAGCATGAGCCGTTCCAGGATAGGTGGAATGGGCTTCGCATTGGAGAATTTCTAGTTCTTCCATCCGAGGGTTCTCCTCTGATTCCATTGGGAATGCTAATGCCTTTGACATGTCCCACATGAAGTCAAGGAATGCCATGTCCTCAGGCGGGGACCGATGTTGAGACTCGGAGGGGGATGGCTCTGAGGGGATGTCACGATTGCGATGGGTTTTGTGGGACTCCCCGTCCTCTGTCTCCCACTCCGAGTAGTCTGTGGAAGACTGAAGGGGAGTGCGACCTGGAGGCTCCAGCCCCAAGCCTGGTCCGAACACCTGAGGCCCCTTGGCTGGTGTCGTACACGCTAGCTAGGGAAGACCTCGATCCCGCAGAATGGGATCCGGATCAAGACCTTGGTCAAGGATTGACTTGGGGGCCAGATGGCCTCAAGGATTGGCTCGGCCTCCAGGGACATTCTCGACAGAGGGCCCAGTGGTCTGGGCAGATGAACTGGCCATGCTGGACATCAGTGCCCACTGCAGGTCCATGAAGACAAACAGGCTGCGCTCCAGGGCTGTCATTTGGACTCCAGTCCAGATGGCTCCACAGCTCCTGGCATGGGCACTGAGGAACTCGGGCCCGCTGCCGGTTCCTTCAAAGGGGAGTTTTCAACAAGGATGGCCTTGGGTGTCCGGGGCAGATCACCGGGTGATTCCTTCCGAAAGACTTTGGCAGGATGCTCCCACTCCAAGTCCTCGGATGAGCAACATGGACTGTGGGACCTGGCTCGGGGCTTACCGGAACAGTCCAGGGATGCTGCCTTTGAGGGTTTCTTCTTCTTGTGATCGCTCGAGGGAGACCCCCTTTCTGAAGGTCCACAGACGACTGGGATCTGCGGGGGCACCATAGGAGTCCAAGGCTTCCAACGGGGCCTTGGCCTACGGAAGCACTGGGAACTCCAGGAAAAAAAAAAAAAAAAACCACAAACAACTTATTGTGCTGCTGCTGATGGCTCTTAAAGGGCCTTGGACTTTTTTTTGTGGTTTGGCCCGAGGCAGCGCAGGCAGCAGTCATGTGTATCAGTAACGGACATAAATTTGTACACTGATCACACGTCTTGAAGCCACTGGTAGCTATGCATGAAAAAATTACCCCAGCGAGGTCAAAGACACACAGTGCTGTCAGTGGGGGGAAAAAAACGGCGTGAACATGCAAAAAAAGGGACAAAAATGAGATACGGACCAGAGAATCTATGCTGAAGCAGCGGGCTCAGGTGGCGGAAGAGTACCAGTGCAAAACTGGAGAGAAGAGTAGGAAGATGGGTTAGATAAATCAACTTTTTCTAGGGGAAAGCAGACAGATGTCTGAAGGGCTCCACGGAAAAAGAGGAGACCGAGTAAGATGGCACCCTTGGGCAGGAAGGGGGTCACGCATGCGTAATGACATCTCCCCAAAGCTTTTCTTTGAAAGTTGAGGAGATGCTTCCAAGAGGGCTCCATCAGTGCCGACATCAACCATATGTGAGTGCCAACTTCCTGCTTGTTCCCGGAGAATACCCAATGAGATCCTCACAGATCAAGGAACACCCTTTGTATCCAAGGTGATAAAGCAAGTGTTTATCTTGGTGAAGGTCAAGATGCTGCGAACATCAGTATATCACCCACAGATGGGTGGCCTTGTTGAGAGATTCAATAAAACTCTGAAATAGATGTTAAAGTTCGTACAAGAGGATGGGAAGAATTGGGACAGTCTCCTACCCTATTTGATGTTTGCCATCTGCGAGGCACCTATTTTTGCCTTTTGAGTTGCTCTTCAGAAAGCAGCCAAGAGGCATATTAGACATGGTAAGGGAAACCTGGGAAGAAGAACCCCGCGCCGGGCATAATTTGGTGGAGTATGTTATACAAATGCTGAGGAAAGCCAGAGAGGTGGCCAGACTCAGTCTGGAAAAAGCCCACGTCAAGCAGGCCAGAGGCTACAATCGGGCGGCTGTGCACCGAACCTTCCAACAGGGAAACAGAGTTTTAGCCTTGCTGCCATCATCTGAGTGTAAGTTGCTCTGTAAACGGCAAAGGCCCTATGAGGTGGAAGAGAAAGTGGGGCCTGTTAACTACAAGAGTGCTCAGCCAGATAAACAGAAGAAAGACAAAATTTTACCATATTAAGCTATTGAAAAAGTGGAACCAGTGATAGCTGTGGTGGTACAGGGAGATGAGCTGGATCCGGCGGGCCTGAAATTTCTGGAGCAAAATCAAGTCCCAATTGGAGACCAGCTCTCTGCTGCCCAGAGAAGAGATTCAGAAGGTTTGATCCATTGGAACCTAAAGGTGTTCTCCACCTGCCTGGGGACAAACCCACCTCATTTGTCATGATACAGTTACTGACCCTGGGGGTGGTTATCCCGCAATGACCCTATCGGATTCTGGAGGCTTGGTGATTGGCCATCGCCAAGGAGCTGGACGAGATGCTTAACCTGGGAGTTATAGAAGAGTTTGAGTGACTGGTCGTCATCCATTGTTGTGGTTCCTAAACCTGACAGAAGCATCAGATTCTGCATCGACCTCTGGAGGGTCAATGCAGCTTTGAAAATGGAAGCATATCCCTTGCCCAGAGTAGAGCTAATTAAGCGACTCAGCAGAGCATGCTTTATATCAACCTTGGATCTGACCAAGGGATACTGGCAGGTACCCTTGACTCCGGCTGTCCTCTGAATTACACAGGGCTCCTGCCATGTTTCAGCGCCTAGCCGACCGCCTACGGAGACAACATTGTCTACTGGACTACTCATCTAACCCAAATACATGCGGAAGGCCAGGTTGACAGCCAACCCCAAGAAATATTTTCTAGGTCAGGATATTCAATCAGGCAGATACAACCTCAACAACGAAAGGTGGATGCCATTTCCCAGGTTCCCAACCCAAAATTGCAGAAAGAGGTTCATGCCTTCCTTGGATTGATTGGTTTTTTATTTATCTGTATTTATATCCCGCATAGGTTATTACTGCCGATTCATCCCTAAATTTTGCCGAGGTGGTGGAGCCATTAACCAATCTCCTCCGGAAGAGACTCCTACATGGATTCAGTGGTCACCGGACCTGTTACTTCCAGCATCTCAAGAAGGCTGTATGTTCTGAACCTGTGTTGATTAGTCCAGATTTCTCTCTACCATTTATTGTGCAAACTGATGCCTCAGAAGTGGGCCTAGGAGCTATTTTGGCCCAGAAAGTCAAGGGTAAAGAACATCCTGTAGCATTCATCAGCAGGAAGTTGCTTCCTCAGGAACAGCATTATGTGGTGATTGTGAAGGAAGCCTTGGCTGCCAAGTGGGCACGAGACCTTCAAATACTACCTGTTCGGCCGCCCCATTTATATTGGTAATGGACAACCAACCCCTCAAGTGGCAGGCTAAATACAAGGAGTCCAACAGCCGTATTATGTGATGGTATTTGAGTCTCCAACCCTACCAGTTTTGTGTCTGCCATAGGGCTGGTCAGACTCACCTGAACACATAATTCCTTTATGCGGTGGGGGTCCCGGAGTGAGGCAGGCACTCAATGGGGCATGATGGAGTTGAGGGGGAGAGTGTGTTATGGGAGGGGGGTCTATAGAATGTTACCCATCCCTCTTCAAAGGGAGTATCAACAGTCCCACTAAAAAAAGAGTCTGCACCCAGAGTTCAGGGCTAGGAGAGAGTAGCTCACAGGGATAGGTTAACAACCCAGCAGGCTGCAGCAGAGAGAGGAGCCTGTGGAGCAGAAGTCCTTCCAAGGCAAACCGTGCAAAGGAGTTCTGAGGAAGGAACTTTAACTGGGCCTGGATGAAGGGCCAGGAGAACCAGCTTGTGGAGGTTTAACAAGCTGGAACAGAAGTAAAGTTGATTTTGTTTTCCCTGAACTGCTGTCTAGCCTGTGGTTTAAAGTAAACCCCTTCCAACCGCATGCCACACAACTAGTTTCGTTGTCTGCTGCTGGCCAACTTATAGTGTGGTCCACCCAGCTACTCCTTCATGCCATCCAGATTGCAAAAATTCTAGGAAGAACACTCAAGTGATGGCCCTTCCCATCCTTCTAAGGGTTACAAATGCAACTTCTGCAGCATTTCCAGCCTACCCCAGGGACATTCCGGGAATCAAACCTCAATCTTCTGCACACAGAAATGCTCTGCACCTGCACTGAACCAGCCCAGGATGGGTTTATTTTGAAGAATTAAATGTTCACTTAGTGTGCTGTGATAGTGGTTCATATTCATTCCCCAATACTATGCAATTATTCTAAAATTACCATATCCTCTTAAAGGGAAAGCCATATCCATAAACCATATTCCAGAAAAGACCTAGAAACAAACATGGGTGACAGGTCACAGTACCTGCATCCAGTAACAAGCTTCTCAGTGGTAGGTATGTTGAGGGCAACAAAGAATACTGTAATACTAATGAATCATGTTTGACAATGGATTTAACGTTTTATGGTTTTAAAAAAAAAAAAAACCACACTCACATTTTCCTTGGCCTGTTGGTGTGCCTCACCTACAGCTTTCAGACCTGTTTGGTACAGTCTTTCCATAGCTCTGAGCTTCTCAGTTTGAGCCTTTTGCCACACAGCCTTCAGCTCTTCTGCCAACAGCTGCAACTGTTCATCTCTCCGTTGCTTTACATCTTGCCGTATTTGCAGGGCAATGTATCTTTCCTGTTCTCTAACCTGTCACAAAAAAGACATCAATTTATCCATGATAGGTATGATGAACTTTTTTTTTTTATATTCAAGTAAATTCTACTCCAATTCCCCAAAAATCACACACCGTTAACACACTTCAAAAACATATACAGAACAAACTGTTATATTATTTAGGGAAGGGATATTCAGCAGGTGTAAATTAGTCATACCTGCTAATTGTAGTTCCTGAAGGAACTCCAGTCTAGTCCCGGAAATTCAGGAGATGTAGCAGAGCAGTAAATGTACTCAATGGGCGGGACCAGGTAGACCAGCCTGAAGCACCGCCGAACCAAAACAGGAATCCTTACGCGCCTGAACATCCAAACGATAGTGCTTAACAAAGGAATTCAAAGACGACCACGTCGCTGCCTTACAAATTTCCACCGCCGGCACCAAACCGCACTCCGCCCAGGAAACTGCTTGCGCCCTCGTAGAATGCGCTCGCAATCCATCCGGTACAGACAGTCCTTTCAGAATATATGCGGACGCTATTGTCTCCTTTAGCCATCTAGCAATCGACGCTTTGGACGCAGCCTCCCCTTTACGAGGACCGCCGAACACCACAAACAAACAATCTGATCTCCTGAACGTCGCCGTGCGCTTGAGGTAACATTTCAAAGCTCTCCGCAAATCCAAAAGATGCAACTGCGGAGCCGCAGAACTCTCCGCCCTACAAAACACCGGCAGGGACACCACCTGATTCACATGAAAAGGAGACAGTACCTTTGGCAAGAAAGACGGAACCGGCCTTAAAACCACCTTAGACTCATGAAAAACCAA
The DNA here is from genome assembly GCA_033557465.1 of Ichthyophis bannanicus. NCBI lineage: Eukaryota > Metazoa > Chordata > Amphibia > Gymnophiona > Ichthyophiidae > Ichthyophis > Ichthyophis bannanicus. Next base: position 139,717,523 of record CM066035.1, on the reverse strand, counting down.
GAACGGTTCCCTACAAGATAACGCCTGCAATTCTGATATCCGCCGTGCCGACGCAATGGCCACTAAGAACACAACCTTCAGAGTAAGATCCTTCAAAGTTGCTTTCACCAAAGGCTCAAACGGCTGTGAAGTTAATGCCGCTAATACCAACTGAAGATCCCAAGTCGGAACCGACCACCTGCACGGTGGTCTCAAAACACTCACCGCTTTCAGAAATCTTTTAACATCTGAATGTGTACAGAGCGCTTGTCCCCTGATCTTGCCTTTATAACAGGAAAGCGCTGCCAACTGAACTCGCAAGGACGCGGCCGCCAAACCTTTTTGGAATCCATCCTGCAAAAATGCTAACACCTGTGGAATCATGGCCCGTAAAGCTGTGCAATGCTGATCCATACACCAAGCCTCAAACACGCGCCACACACGGACATACGCTAAAGAAGTAGATCTTCTACGCGCTCTCAACAACGTCGCAATCACATCCGCCGAATATCCTTTTGCTCTTAGCCTTGCCCTCTCAAGAGCCATGCCGTAAGCGAGAACCGAGCTACCTGAGGCATCACCAAGGGACCCTGTTGCAACAGATCCTGTCTGGCCGGTAGTCTCCAAGGCTTTCCCACTACCAGCCTCCTGAGATCCGCATACCACGGCCGTCTCGGCCAATCCGGCGCTATCAGAATCACACACCCTTTGTGTCGTTCGATCCGCCGCACCACCCGGCCTAACACCCAAGGTGGAAACACATATAGAAGCTGATCCATCGGCCACTCTTGGACAAGAGCATCCAGCCCCTCCGACATTGGTTCTCTGCGTCTGCTGAAAAAACGTTCTACCTTCACTGACTGGAACGTTGCCATGAGATCCATCACGGGCGTCCCCCAACGCCAAACTACCGCGTCGTAAACTTCCGGATGAAGCATCCACTCTCCCGGATCTACCCTCACCCGACTCAAGAAGTCGACCGCCACAATGTCCACTCCCGCCACATGTGTCGCCGACAGAGCCGGAAGGTTTTATTCTACCCATACGAATAACTGATCTGCCTTGGCCTCTAAGGAAGCACTGCTGGTGCCCCCTTGCCTGTTGACGTAAGCTACCGCCATGGCGTTGTCCGAAAACACTCGCACCGCTGCTCCTCGCAGGTCCCGCTGAAGCTCCAGCAACGCTAACCTCACCGCCCGAAGTTCCAACCTGTTGATCGACCAAGACTGTTCCTGAACCATCCACCGTCCCTGCATGCACTTTCCCTGACAATGTACCCCCCAACCTAGGAGGCTGGCATCCGTAGTCAGTGGAACCCAGTCCGGTATCTCCAAGGGCATCCCCTCCGACAGAGACTCCGCCCGTAACCACCACTGCAACGCCTCCCGCGTCTCGTCTGGACAGACAAGTCTCTTGGACAGGGGATCGTTTTGATGCGACCATCTTCTGAGTAACGCTCTCTGGAACGGCCTCATATGCGTCCTCGCCCAGGGGACCACATCTAACGTTGCCGCCATCGTCCCTAGGACCTGCAAGTAATGCCACGCTGACGGACGCGGCCGGTCGAGAAACCGCCGAATCAGCCTTTGTAAGGCCAACACTCGATGCGGCGGAAGAAACACTTTGCCTATCCCGGTATCGAAACGCGCCCCAAGATACTCAAGATCCTGGGAGGGCACCAGACTGCTCTTGGCCACATTGACTACCCAACCTAGCCCCTCTAGGCAGCCGATCACTTTGGCAGTAGCTTCCTCGCTTTCCTTCCTGGACTTCGCTCAAATCAACCAGTTGTCCAGATACGGGTGCACCAACACCCCGTTCTTCCGCAGTTCCGATGCCACAACTACCATGACTTTGGTAAAGGTCCAAGGCGTCGTAGCCAGACCAAAGGGTAGTGCCCGAAACTGAAAATGCCCCATTGGTACCGCAAACCTGAGGAACATTTGATGGTCGCGCCGAATCGGAATGTGAAGATATGCCTCGGATAAATCCAGAGAAGTCAGATACTCCCCTTTTCTGACTGCCATGATGACCGACCCCAGCGTCTCCATACGAAAATGAGAAACCCTGAGACACTTGTTCACCTTTTTGAGTTCCAGAATCGGCCAAAATGTTCCTTCCTTTTTTGGAACCACAAAATAAATGGAGTATCGACCTAAACCGTATTGATCCGGAGGCACCGGTACCAGCGCTTCGAGGTCTAGCAACCGCCGAAGAGTTTGCTGGACTGCCTTGCGCTTGGAAAGAGCGTTGCAAGGGGACTGAACAAAGGCCTCGGCCACCGGCTGTTTCAACTCCAAAGCATAACCTTCCCGAATTACCTCCAACACCCACTGGTCGGACGTAATCCTGACCCAGGCAGCGTAAAACTGCTGCAGACGTCCGACCACAGCTACGACTGCCTGGGTCCGCCTGACTTCATTGCGGCTTCTTGGCTCCCGCCGCGGCGGCAGCAAAACCTCTGCTGGCACCTCGGAACCCCCAAAAACTCTTGGCTCCGAAAGGGAAAAACGCCCTCTTTGGCTCTGCGGAAACCTGGTAGAGCGAAAACGACAAAAGTCTCTCTGCGGATATCTAGTCATTGTTTGAAATTTTCCTTGCTTCTGCTTATCCTCCGGCAGCCTACCGCCTTTAGATTCTCCAAAATCCTTGACTATCTTCTCTAAATCCTCTCCAAATAGTAGCCGCCCCTTAAAAGGAAGCTTACTCAACCTGGCCTTGGACGAAGCATCCGCCGCCCAATTACGCAGCCATAGATACCTCCTTGCGGCCACCGCCGAAGCCATACTGTTTGAGAGACCCCTAATAAGATCATAATGAATATCCGCTAGATATGCAGCTCCGGACTCCAAGCGAGCCGCCTCCCCAGCTGAGGCAGCAGGCTGCTCTCCCTGAACTCGTTGCGCCCAATGGAGACAAGCTCTCGCTACCCAAGCCCCACAAAATGGAAGCTTGCATAGAAAGAGCATTAACCTCAAAAACCTGCCTCAGTAAGGTATCCAGCTTTCTGTCCTGGGTATCCTTAAGAGCGGCACTCCCTTCCACCGGGATGGTCGTCTTCTTGGTCACCGCCGAAACCGCTGCATCTACCTTAGGCAAAGAGCTCCTTATCCTGCTCCACTAGCAGATAAAGTCGAGACATCACCCAAGAGCCTTTGAGTGTGGATTCAGGCATATCCCACTCACCTTGAATAATCTCCTTAATCACTCTATGCATGGGAAACGCCTTCTGCGTCTTCCGAAAAGCCTGCAAGAGAGGATCCTCTAAAGCAGCCTCCTCAACCGGCTCCACCACCGGCATATTCAGCGCTTTCAAGGTTTCTGTAATTAGAGCGGATAACTCTTCCTGCCGAAAAATATGCACCACTCTAGCCTGCTCCTCCTGTTCTGCATTCTTCCAGCTCCTCACCCAGCTGAGAACCCTGCTCCTCGACTACGGTGTACAAATCCTCCGAAAACTGAGACTGACACCCCCTATCCGACTCCACGCGAGGTCTCTTAGGCCCAAAGGGCGAAGGTGACACTGACAGGGGAGTGCCTGGCCTCTTCTGCCCGAACTCCACCGTCGAGGAAGAAGCCTCCCTAGGAGTACTGCCAAATGCTCTTTGAATACGAGTTACAAAATCCAGAGAAAAGATGGATAGGAGATCTCACGCTACTGGCGCCACCGCCCGTGGCCCATCCGGAGCTGAGGAAGGCCCTGGAACAGGTTCAACGGAGTCAATCAAAGGAGACAAAGGGCACTGCAAAGCCCCTTCCCGGCCCTCTGTCCCCTCTAAGTGCTGCTGCTCCTCTAAGGGAGCCTGGCTACAGCCCTTACAGATGCCTGCCTCTGACACAGAGGACCTTTTTACTCCACAGAGTAAACACAAAGCTTCTGATGGCATCCTGACTTTCTCCAACTTAAAGGCTCTGAACAAACCTGAAACCTAGTACCACACTTTCAGCCCAAGCACCTAAACTGAAAATGGAAGTGTGCTCTGAAACCAGCTCTACCTCTCCAGAGCCCTTTTTTTTTTGTTTTGTTTTTTTAAAACAGTACCGCAAATGAAAGCAGAAGGTCCCCCGACCTGAAAAACAGCAACCCGATCTCAAAACGAAGGTTCCTTCTCTCCCAAACTCAAATTGTGTCCCCCGACGCGCTGCCAAGCTTTCCCGCCCAAAACGGGCCGCGGCGGGAAAGTGCTGATACGCGGGCCTACTAACCAGCCCAATACCCCCGAAGTCAGCAAACAAATTTCAAAGAATCTCAGAGCTTACCTGATCGCTCCAGAGCCAGGGAAGAGCACCTCTCCTCGGGGATCGTTCACCGACGCTGCCAAAACACTCACCACTTGCTCCACTGCCAAACTGCATCGGTAAGAGCCCAGCAGAGAACCGTGTGTGAGCCATTCCCTGCTGCACGATCTCCAAAGCGCCTTCAGGCAAACCCTCTGCGTTGCGCTGGAGAAGGCAGACAATCAAAGGGACACTCCCGGGCTGCCCCCCCCCCCGGCTTGTACTCCTTCTGCCCCCTGTCTCTCCGGTAAGAGGGAAGAAGATTAAAGGAGAAGCAGCACAGTACCATTAAAAGGATCTCCCTCAATGTCACAGATCCCAACCGTACTGCCCAATGATCCAAACACCAGAATGCAAAATAAATGCCCAATTTGAGAAAAAAAAAAGTAAAGTAAATTAAATCAATTAAAGCCCACTAACTAAGCTATCAAAACTACAGTCCTTAATTGTATCTCTAGTGAGCCAGGAGCACTGGCTCACATCCTCCAGCTGCTTGGAGACTGATAGAACTGGAGTGGGAGGAGCCGGTGCCTGAGTCCTTATACCGGTGTCATCAAAGAATGATGTGTATCAGTCTCCAAGCTGCTGGAAGAGGATGACAACTCCTGAATTTCCGGGACTAGACTGGAGGGACGTGAAGGAACTAGCTATTATTGAATCTTAAATCTGGATATTCAATGCCAGGGTATAATCCAGGCCCTGGCATTGAATATCCAGGTTGCCCGGATGTCAGGAAGCTAACGGGGCAGTGGCAATATTCAGCTGCTGCCTAATTAGCTTCCATGGTGAAAGTTAGACCAGCCTTTGCTGCGTCTTACCTTCACCACTTTTCCATAACCAAACAGGGACTAAATATTGCCACTGCCCGGTTATGGCTGGGTGCTGCCCCTGGAACATCCCGATGCTAACCGGTTAACATTGGGGAGTGCTACGGCGGCACCCAGGGATATTGTGTTAGTGCTGCTGAATATCCCAGATAAGGGGAATAACACCTTTAGCAGGTCAGCTAACCATGTTAATCCCTTTGAATATCGGGTCCTTTGTATTTAAATTTAATTTTCAAAAGTCCTCTACTACAGTAATTCTGTTAAAAGAAACATCCGTTATATAACAATCTGATTACATCAAAACTAGAATAGATTTATTTATTCAAATTATATCATATTTTCTTGGTGGAGTAAATAACCAACATATAATTGTTAAATATTTCATAATCAGCATATCCATATAATTAAAGGCACTTTTGGGCCACTATTCGTAACATGTTGTATGATCGGGGACAAGGAAAAAAAATATATATAGAGTACCTGAATATACACCATTTTGACTGGTGAAAAAGCGGTATATAAGCCTGGTTAAATAAGTAAATACGCATTAATCACAACTATGCCCATAGAAATAAAAAGACTGTGAATACTTAATTTCATTAACGCACATTAAAACCTTTAGTAAACATGCCCCTTAACTTGCCTATCCATGTATTTCAAAAGAGAAAATATATGGATAATATCAGCTGTTTAAAATGTTAAATGGTCCTTATAATGTCCACAAAAAAGGGGACAAAGCAAGGGAGGTAAAAAAATATTATTCAGACAGCGCCAACATTTAGCGCCACGTAACTTATCCATTTAGTTTAGGTTTAAGATTCAGCAGTTTAGGCCTGCCAAGTATTTGCTTTAGATGCCCTTGATGTTGAGATTTATGCAAATATTGAAAACAGTGAATCCATTTGGAGTTTTTTTGACCAGTGATGGTATGTTTGAGTCGCCTTTGTGAGCCATTGTTTGGCCTTTGTTGGTTGCCTTTTCAAAGAGTCGTTGCATCGGCTTGTTGATACATTATACTGAGGTCTTTTTCTCCAATGGATGATGTGTTGAATGATTGAAAACTTTCAGTGCAATAAAGGGTTTTTTTGTGTTAGCTCCGGGTTTTTTTGTATTTCTGTCAAATATTAGGCCTAAACAAAACAGATATTGCTAGGATGGTGACTATGCTATCCATTTATCTATATGTATAGCAGCACCAAAGGTTTGATGCTGCAGCTAGAGTTTAACTCTACACCCAGTTAACACACCAGCTGAAATTGATCCCTATGTAAAAAAAGTATGCAGACCTAGCACACTATAAAACACTAATCATGAAAAGCTAATCAAAAAGAAAAAATATTAAGGACGTGCACAGCCAAAATAAGTTTAGCTCATGTTCGTACTTTCCAAAATTTTCCACTGTGTTTGTTTCATATATTTTCACACATTTGTTTTAAATGTGAGCATTGCAACTATGCTAACCATTTAAGCATACAAATCAATTTTAAGTTCATCACTTCATAGGTATACATGCCCACAAGCAATCTGCAGGCACAAAACTATTTAAGCGTCCAAACAAAATGAAGGTGTACTCATGAATGTGCATCCCTAAACACACCTTTGTTTGCTTCTGGAATCTCATAATGGCCTTAAGACGTAACCCACAAATCCCTGTTGTAAAAGCTGAGCTCTTTGTTAGCTCCATCATGTGATCTACAATATGCTGCCTTGAAAGACATTTTGCAAAATACATTACATTCATCAGCTTAAAGAAAAATGTGTTAACAATCGGGAATCTTCAGAACGTCGGCATTTCCCAAAGAAAGTCTGCCATCATCCAAACAAATGCTTACTTGTTGTAGTCTTAGTTTTCGTCTTCTGTCAAGTTCTTCCCTTAAAAGCAGAGATTCTTCATTAGGGCTAAGCCTCAGTCTCCCAACTTTTGCCACTTTTCTCTTCATTTTCTCTGTGTGCATGAAAACATCCAGGTCTGTATCAAATAGAAAAAGGCATATCTCTATATTAGTACATAGACATGACATAAATCCCAGAATAATTCCCCAATAAAAGACCCTGTATTTTAATGTCTTTTCCCCTGCTACAAATAGTATTCCATGGTGGGTGGAGGGAGGGGGGGGACGAGGAGAAGGAATTTGGTGATTTCATCCTACTTTAATTTTTCCAGCTCAGTGTGAACCAGGACTTCATTTTCAACTACCCAAGGGAAGGGATGGTGCAATTAGACCTTACCTGCTAATTTGTTGTAGTCCAGACAATTGGATTGTGCACACTGACCAGCAGGAACACTTTCTCGGTTCAGTATAAGTAGCCTGTACCCACTGCCTGAGCCAGTACTGGGCTCTCACAAAGCAGATTAACAGGCTGGGGCCCACTCCGAACCATCACCACTCCCAACAGCTGAAACCAAGGGGAATCCCAGCCTACAGGAGCCTTACATCACATGCCCCGGAACTAAAAACACCAGAGCAATTATCAACATCCATCACATGACGTAACAGCCCTTGAGTGAAAACAGGGGCCAAGCCCCCATCAAAGCACTTATACTCAATGATTCTAACTCTTGCATGAAAAAAAAAGGGATTGATTGTACTGACAACTCCCTACTTACTCATACATGCATCTCTGAAACAACGCCTCCATCAATCCCACAAACAAATTCCAAGGGAAAGTCCTGGACTGGACTGGAGAGACTATAAGAAAGCAAATGAGCAAGTAAGATCTAATTTCATCTTCCAGGGTGTCCCTCCAGTCCAGTCCTGACATTTAGGACATACTAACCTTGGAAGGGAGCCAAAACCCCCGCCCGCAGCACCACTGTCCAAAAAACGCACATCCTGCCTGGCATGCAGATCCAAGTGGGAATGGTGCACAAAGAATACAGGGAAGACCAAGTGGCCACCCGACAGATGTCGACAGGAGGCACTCTCCCCCATTTCACCCAGGAGAAGGCCTGAGTCCTTGTGGAATGAGCCCACAGGCTCAAAGGTACCTGTTGGCCCCGCAATAGGTAGGCTGACTCAATGGCTTCTCAGATCCAACAGGCCAAAGAGGCTTTGGAGGCCACCTCACCCTTGCGAAGGCCACCAAATAGTACAAACAGGCAGTCCGAGCAGTGGAACACCTGGATGATCGCCACATAACGTTTCAGTACCGAGCGGACATACAGCTTATGCAGCAGCGCTGCCTCTGGGGGCCCTGCCTGCCTTGAGAAAGACGGAAGGACCACCAATTAAGGTGGAACTCAGACACCACCTTAGGCAGAAAGGAGGGGACTGGCGAAGGACCACCCTCTCCCTAAAGAAGACCAAAAAGAACTCCTTATAAGACAAGGTCTGTAACTACGATATCCTCCTGGCTGAACAAATGGCCACAGGAAGACCGCTTTCAACATCAAATCCTTAAGGGACGCCCCCATAGTGGCTCAAAAGGGGTGGGGAATCTCCCAGAGCATTCAGAACCAAATTGAGGTCCTACGATGGTACAAGGGGCCTGCTCAGGGGATAGCAGGAGTGCGCCGCCACCTGCACCTTCAATGAACCAAGAGCAAGGTTCTTGTACAGGCCAGTCTGCAGAAAACCTAACAGGACTGTCACAGGTGCCCCAAGGGGGCAAATTTCCTGATCCACACACCAGGCTTCAAATAACCACCAGACCCGGATATATGCCATCAACATAGTGACACTGCTACAGGCCCGACAGTGCTCTATCACTGGATCAGAGTACCCGTGGCCCCTCAGCCATGCCCTTTCAAGAGCCAAGCCATAAGCGAGAATCAATCCACCACTGACATTTACACTGGCCCCTGCACCAACAGATCAGATGTCTGGGGCAGTCGCACTGGCTCATCCGCCAGCAGATGCACCAAATATTCGTACCAAGTCTACCTTGGCCAATCCGGCATGATCAGGAGAACTTGTCCCAGATGTGTCTCTATGTGCTTAATCACCCAGTCTATCAGGGTCCAGGGCGGAAAAACATAGTAGCCTCCTCCAGGGCCATGGCTGGATGAGCGCATCGAGGCCTTTGGCCATGGGAGACCTCCATCAGCTAAAGAATCCAGGCACCTTGGCATTCTCGTGCTGCGCCATCAGGTTCATCATGGCTCCACCAGAGAGCCTGAACATTTGCCACTCCTGCCACCGATAGGGCCGTGAGATGTTCTTCAATCCAGTGAAGAAGCGAAAGCACCTCCACGGCCAAATGGAAGCTCCTTGTGCCCCCTTGCCGGTTGATGTACACCACAGTGGTCGTGTTGTCGGAGAGAATTTGCACAAGCTGATGATGCACCAAAAGGTAAGAACGCTTCCAGCGCCAGATGCATCGCCCATGTTTCCAGGCAATTGATTGGCCATGAGCGCTGCTTGGCTGACCACTGGTCCTGTGCCACCCGATCTAGGCAATGACCTTCCACCCATAGAGGCTTATATCCATTGTCACTACCATCGAGATAGGCGTTTCCAGGGACACACCTATGTCTCCAGATTCAAGGGGTCCAGCCACCAATTCAAGCTGATCCAGACTCTCCATGATAGATAAAGGCGCACCTCCATCAATTGTGCCGATGGAGCCTACGTGGCCAGAAGATGAGCCTGCAAGGTCCGCATGTGCAAAAGCACCCCTGGGACTGGAGATTGTCAGGAATTGCATCCCCGGGTGTGGGACGAAGTCTCCAGACCTGGCCTTGCAGTTCTGCCACCCAACCTTTGAGGAGAAATGCCATCCCTGCATAGTGTCAAATCAGGCTCCCAGATACTCCAAAGACTGGGACGGATGCAATTGACTTTTCTGAGATTCACTATGCAACCTAGAGAGTGCAGGCAGCGAACCATCTCTTCAGTTGACCTCACGCACTCCGAGAGTCTTCCCATGGATCAATGGGTTGTCCAAGTATGGATGGACCAGAAAGCCCCGCTTGCGGAGATGGGCTGCCACAACCACCAGGAACTTGGTAAAGACCCAGGGCACTGTGGCTAGCCCAAAGGGCAATGCCTGAAACTGGATGTGCCCCTTGAGTACCACAAAGCATAAAAAGCGCTGATGCTCTGGGAGGATCGGGATATGCAGATAGGCCTTCATGAGGTCCAAGGAGATGAGGAACTCACCCTGTCACACAGCCACAATCACAGACCTCAAGGTCTCCATGTGAAATCTGGACACTTTGGGGAACTTGTTGACTTTGAGGTCCAGAATGGGCCTCCAGGAGCTCTCCTTCTTGGACACCACAAAGTAAATAGAGTACTGGCCTTGGCCGGCCTCGAGCTCTGGAACCGACATCACCGTTTCAAGTAAATAGCAAGCATTTGAGTGTCTCCTCTACAGCTATCTGCTTTTGCGCCGCCCCATACGGGGAGAACATGAAGCGGTCAGGAATCAGATGAAAGAATTAGAGTGCGTAGCCTTCGCAAATCACCTCCAGGACCCAGACGTCTGCTGTGATCTGGGCCCAGGCGAGGAGAAAACACTGCAGGTGGCCACCCACTGACTGCACCCCCCCCCTGCACCTTCATCGTGAGGCTTTGGGGATAGCTGGAGAGGAGGAGCAAACCCCCTATCCCCTCAAAAGGGTGAGTCCCCCCTGCAGGAAACGGGTTCTCATGTTATGGCCGTTAACCCTAAAAATTGCCCCCATGGCCCTGGCTGGGACCACCCCTGCCTGCCTTGGGTTTATCCTCTGGCAGACGGGGAACTTTGGACTTACCCAGAGTCTTAACCAACTTCTCCAGATTTTCTCTAAAGAGCAGCTTGCCTGTAAAGGGGAGTTTCATGAGCTTGACCTTAGAGGTCACATCCGCCGACCAATTTCAAAGTTACAGAAGGCGGTGAGCCGCCATCACCATGGCCATGCTCTTGGCAGAGACCCTCAATAAATCATAGAGAACGTTCACCAAATAGGCTGTTTCTGACTCCAGCCTGGCATCCGAAGCTCATCTGGCAGCCCTGGTCCCCTTTTGAGGGCTTTGGGACCACCGAAAACATGCACAGGCCACGTAAGCCCCACAAATCATGCCTTGCAACCCCAGGGCTGATACCTCAAAGGCTTGCTTAAGTAGCATCTCCATGCGCCAGTCCAGGGGGTCCTCGAGGGCCATGCCCCCTTCTACAGGGATAGTGGTGTTCCGGGTGACCGCCGCCACCAGTGTCCACCTTGGGAAGACACAACTTTTCTTCTCCTCTAAAGGGGATTAGATAAAGGCGCACCATGCTCCTTCCCATCCAGAGCCAGCCCTGCATCAGGAGCGAGCCATTCCTCCATAATCATAGTCTACAGGACCCTATAGACCGGAAAGGACTGGGACAGTCTCCTTACTCCTCCATAATGGGGTTCTCATCTGGTGCAGGAACCCCGGTCACCGGCTCAACAATCCATAGATCCATCCTCCAAGGCTTCAAACTCATCCCATGGGTCCTCTGAAGCCGGGAGCTCTCCCTCCTCTTCCCAATTTGATTCAGATGGGACCTTCAGACTATTGCACTCCTCGTTTCAGTCAGCCCTCCTGGGACGTTTAGACAGGCTCCCTGTCCTGGCCCAAGGAGGCCACTGATGGCACTCCCGGTATAGAAAAATGGTTCAAATAAATAAATAAATCCTGTTTTAATAAAAACTTCTTTCCTTAGTTTTTTGTCTCCTTAGATTGGTAAAGATGCAGTGGCAGTGAAGTACATATGAGGCAGATGGATGGGATATCAGGTTGAATGGGATGTTTTTAATTATTTAAAATTTTAATTTGTACTTGATTGATGTTTTATTGATGTCTATGCTCTGCCTAGAATGCTTGATGGTTGGGATAGGGTTCTTGCTTTAGGAGTCATAAATTTTTTGCCAAGCAAAACATTGTCATTCAGTCAGAAACTGAACTTCTTGGCACATTGTTGCCTCAGGTACACATGTAGATTGTGACCCCTACGGGGACAACAGAATATACACAGTACCTGATTGTTAACTGCCTAGAATGCGTTCACAGACGGGCAGTATATAAATGCCTTAATAGAATAGAAGGGAATAAAATAGTATAAAATGGCTTAGTGCATTAAAATCATACACGTCGGGAGAGAAAATGGACAGACTGATCACAACGACCAAAGACCTTCACCAAAACCCCTGGGTGGGATCTGGGACTGGACTGCAGTTCCTCAAGGAACAACAATTAGCAGGTAAGTCTAATTTTGCTTTCCTTATCGTCCCTCCAGTCCAGTCCCGCATCTCTGGGATGTAACAGAGCAGTATTCCTAATGGGAAGGACCTGAAATACCAGCACACAGCACCGCTGCCCCAAAACAGGCATCCTACTACTACTACCACCACCACCATTTATCACTTATATAGTGCCACGCACGCAGCGCTGTACAGCTAACCAACAAGATTCAACCAGAATACAAGAGACAGTACCTGCCCGTCAGAGTCATGCTCATCGGAGCTTACAATCTAGTCAGAACATTACAGAGCATTGGTCGGATTAGTGCAAGGCACAGCATGGTCAATACAATTTGGTCAGAGTTGGCGGGGGTTAAGATAAGGCTAGAAGTCAGGACCTGAAAGCGACGGTGAAGAGGTGAGTCTTCAACTTGGATTTAAAGAGGGCCAGGGAGGGTGCCTGACGTATAGACACAGGTAGGCTGTTCCAGGCGTGAGGTGCAGCAAGGTGAAAGGAGCGAAGTCGGGAGTTAGCGGTGCGGGTAAAAGGCATAGATAGAAGTAATTTACTAGCAGAGCGCAGGTTCCGAGAGAGGATGTAGGGAGAATAAGAGATGAGAGTTATTGAGGGGCCGCAGAGTGAATGCATTTATAGGTCAGTAGGAGAAGTTTGAATTGGATGCGGAATTGGACAGGGAGCCAGTGAAGCGACTTGAGGAGTAATGTGGGCGTGGTGAGACTGGTGGAAGATTAGTCGAGCAGCGTGATTTTGTATAGATTGAAGGGGAAGGAGGTGGCTGACGGGGAAACCAGCAAGGAGTAGGTTGCAATAATCGAGGCGAGAGGAGATTAAGGAGTGGATAAGTGTTTTGGTGGTGTGTTCAGAGAGGAAGGGGCGGATTTTGCTAATGTTGTAGAGAAAGAAGCGACAGGTCTTGGCTATGAGCTGGATATGTGTGGAGAAGGAGAGAGAGGTGTCAAAGGTAATCCCTAGGTTGCAGCCCGAGGGAACAGGAAGGATAGTAACTGTCCACATAGACTGAGAAAGGGGGAAGAGGAGGGGAGGGGAGGAGTTGGGGGGGGAAAGACAAGGAGTTCAGTCCCTACAGCCTGAACAACCAGGCGAGATAGTGCTTACTGAAGGTATGCAGAGAGGACCAGGTCGCCGCTCTGCAGATTTCCACCGGCGGCACCAAGCTAAACTCAGCCCAAGAAGCTGCCTGAGTCCTAGTGGAATGAGTACACAGACCCACCAGGACCTGACGTCCCTGCAAAATATAAGCCAAAGCGAGTGCTTCACGAATCCATCTGGAGATCGAAGCCTTAGCCGCCCCCTTGCGAACCCCCAAAGTGCACAAACAGGCGATCAGACTTGCAAAAACTAGCTGTCGCCTTCAGGTATCGCTTGAGTCCTTCGTACATCCAAGAGACACAAGCTGAGGCTGGCGGCATCAAACCCTGAGCCCCCCAGGATCGGCAGGGACACGTGTTGGTTGACATGAAACGCTGAAATCACCTTAGGCAGGAAGGAAGGCACAGGACGCACAACCACCTTCTCCCACGAGAACGAAAGGTATGGCTCCCGACAAGATAAGGCTTGCAACTCAGAGATTCTGCGCATGGAGCAGATCGCTACCAAGAAAACAAACAGTCTTCAGTTAGGTCTTTCAGCGAGGTTCAGCTTAAGGGCTTGAATGGCACCCTAGCGAGTGCCAAGAGAACCATATTGAGATCCCGCAGTGGTTGCAAACGAGCTACCGTCCTCAAGAAGCGCAACACATCCAGGTGAGAACCCAACGGCACTCGTTGCACCTTTCCATAATAACAGGCAATAGCTGCCAGTTGCACCCGCAACGAGCTGGCCGCTAGGCCCTTATCAAAACTATCCTGTAAGAAGGCCAAGATCTCTGGGACGGAGGCCGCTGTGGGTTGCGCCTGCTTCTCCGTGCACCCAGCCTCAAAAACTCGCCATATCCTAACACAGGCAAGCGAGATAGACCTCTTCCACACCTTCAACAAGGTAGAAATCGCTGGGCCCGAATAACCTTTCCTCCTCAACCGCGCCCTTTCAAGGGCCAAGTTGTAAGCGAGAACCGATCCACCTGAGGCATTATCACCGGACCCTGTACCAGAAGGTCGGCCTGAAACGGCAAGCGCCACAGCCGGTCATCCAGAAGCCAAACCATGTTTGCATACCACGGACGCTGCGGCCAGTCTGAGGCTATAAGACAGATTCGCCCCCTGTGAGCCTCAATCAGCTGCACCACTTGGCCGATCAGCGCCCGAGGAGGAAAAAACATACAACTGGCCCTCCACAGGCCATTGCTGTAGCAGAGCATCCAGACCCTCCGACATTCTTTCCCATGGTCTGCTGAAAAACCGACCCACCTTGGCGGTCTCGAACATGGCCAGCAGGTCCATGACCGTCGCTCCCCACCTGCAAACACCGCCGCCTGGAGGGACCACTCCCCCGGGTCCAAGTGCACCCGGCTGAGATAGTCTGCCGTCACATTGTCGGCTCCGGCAATGTGCGCCGCCAAGAACGCCTGAAGGTGAGGCTCCACCCAGGCAAAATAGCCACTCTGCCTCCTCTTCTACAGCCATGCTGCCCATGCCTCCCTGATGTTTGAGGTAGGCCACCATTGTTGCGTTGTCCGAAAGGATTCTGACCAACTTTCCTCACAGACCCGACTCGAAGGTGCAGAGCGCCCGGGCCACCACTCGCATCTCTAGCCGGTTGATTAACCACCGAGCTTCCTGTATGCTCCAGGTCCCCTGGGCGAAGGACCCCTCGCAATGGGCCTCCCAACCCTTCAGACTGGCATCCACAGTGATCCACTGCGGCGCCTCAAGGGGAATGCCCACTGCCAACTTCTCCAGACAAAGCCACCACTAGAGCACCCTCCTGACCTCCCGCTGGCAAGGGAGTCAGTCTGATGCGCCCACCACCAGAGCAGGGCCCTCTGCAGAGGCCGCATATGTGCTCTCGCCCACGGCACTGCCTCCACAGTGACCATCATAGTCCCTAACACCTGCAGATACTGCCAGGCTGTCAGCTCTGGCAAGCCCAGAAAGTGAAGCAGCAGCTGATGTAGCCCTTGAGCCCTCTGCTCCGGCAGAAAGACTCGACCCTGATGAGTGTCGAACCTTCCTCCCAAATGCTCCAGATTCTGCAATGAAACCAAACGGCTCTTTGCCACGTTGACCACCCAACCGAGGCTTTCCAGCAGACTCACAACCCGTGACATTCCTAACACTCTCGTCTCTGGACTTCGCCTGAATGAGCCAGTTGTCGAGGTAAGGGTGCATGAGCAGCCCCTCCTTGTGGAGTGCAGCGGCCAGCACCACCATGACCTTGGTGAAGGTGTGGTGAACCGTCACCAGAACAAATAGCAAAGCCTGAAAGTGAAAGTGCCCCATTGGTACTGCAAAACGCAGGAACCACTGGTGCTCCAACCTGATGGGAATATGAAAATACACCTCCGTGAGATCAAGGGACATGAAAACTACCCCTGTCTCACTGCAATCACTACTGACTGCAACATTTCCATCCGGAAATGTGGAACCTGCAGACAACAGTTCACTCGCTTGAGATCCAGAATCGGGCGAAAGGACCTGTCTTTTTTGGGGACCACGAAATAGATGGAGTATCGACTGCAGCTGCAGTGTTCCCAGAAAACAGGGACCACTGCCCCGAGATGAAGCAGCTGCGGTATCCCGTATGGCCACTGCCTTGCCTGGAGCCTTGCAGGGGTACCGGATGAAGGACTCGCTCACTGGCCGAGCAAACTCGAGGGCATAGATTTCGCAGATGATTTCCAGGATCCACTGATAGGACATTATCTGGGCCTAAGCAGAATAGAACTCC
The DNA here is from genome assembly GCA_033557465.1 of Ichthyophis bannanicus. Lineage (NCBI taxonomy): Eukaryota > Metazoa > Chordata > Amphibia > Gymnophiona > Ichthyophiidae > Ichthyophis > Ichthyophis bannanicus. The sequence goes on along the minus strand of CM066035.1, from coordinate 139,701,439 downwards.
TGTAGCAGACACCCCCCCTCCCCCCCACGGGCTGCACCTCTGCCTGGGCCCCCCTTGCTCCATTGGGGCTTCTTGAACCCAGAGGTGGAGGCGGCAGAGAAACCCCTGCCTGCCCCTTGGAAACCTTGGAACCCCTGCCCCCAAGCAGGAAACCTACCCCTCTAGAAGGAACCCAGGCGGGACGTACAAAAACGCCAAAAGTCACAGGCCTGGCCCCTAGAATGCCCCGAATTACGACCCTGCTTCTGCTTATCCTCCAGCAAACGCCTGCCTTTAGATTCTCCCAGGTCCTTCACCAACTTATCCAGGTCCTCCCCGAAGAGGAGCTTCCCCTTAAAGGGTAGCTTACTCGGCAGAGACTTGGAAGAAGAGCTATCTGCAGCCCAATTATGCAGACAGAGATAGCAACGGGCCACCACCACCAACGCCATGCTTCTGGCGAGCCCATGAATAAGATCATAGTGAACATCGGCAAGGTAGGCGGCCCCTGACTCTAGCTAGGCCACCTCACCCCCCTGCTCCAGCATGGAGTCCTCCGCCTGCTGCAGATGCTGCGACCAATGCAGACAGGCCCTTGCCACCCAGGCCCCGCAGATGGAGGCCTGCAAGGCTAGGGCGTTGACATCAAACGCCTGCTTCAACAAGGTGTCAAGCTGCCTGTCCTGACCATCCTTCAAGGCCATGGCCCCTTCAACTGGGGTGGCTTTCTTCGTAACTGCTGGCACTGCGGCATCCACTCACGGGAACCGGAACACCTTGTGCTCCTGACCCGCCAGGGGGGTTGAGTTACAACATTGTTCTGGCTCCCTTAAGACCTGCCTCTGGCAGGTTCCACTCATCTTGAATCATCTGCTTGACCACCTGGTGTACAGGGAAGACAGACAGACTTCCACACCGCCTGAATCAACGGGTACTCCAGAGCATCCTCATCCGCTGCCGGGCATGTGGGCAAATTGATGACTTAAGAGACTCCGCAATCAGGGCAGGCAACTCCTCACGCCGAAACATCTGGACAATCCGAGCCTGATCTTCTGGCTTCGGAATCTCTCTGTCCTCGAGCTCGTCACCATCTAAGTCCGGCTCGATCTCCACCTCGTCCCTCTCCAGTCCCTTGGACCCAGGAGACGGAGACGGCCACATCTCTGAAGGCCTGACTTTCTTAACCGGCACCGCAACAGGAGCCTCTCCCCTCCCCGCGGAGCCTCTCTTCACACCGACCCCCGCCAGGGAGAGATCAACCGCTGCGCCCTGCTGGTGCAAGCAGAAAGCCTGGTGCAACAGGAGCACAAATGCCAGGGAGAATCCCCCTAGAGCTCCTGCGACCCCCAGCCCCTGGGATGTCGAGGGCCCAGAAACTGTCCCCAGAGGAGAGGAAGGAGGCTCCAGCAAGGTCTGAGCCTTCTGGACAGGCACGGACCCAGAGTCCCGCACCTTGTCTTGCATCGCCTGCTCCATGCTGGTAGCTTCTGCCACAGCACACGCCTTCATCTGATACGGTCCCTCGCTGGGTTCCGCAGACCAGGCACTGTGGACGTGACAGCATGGGAGTCAGCACGCTACCCCCCAATCACCGACAGGGAAGGGCAGAAGCCCCCTATCCAACAGGCCATGCAAAAAATCCTGTTAGTGCTGAGCTGTCTTCTTATTAACTTAAAAAAAAAAAAAAAAGTTTAACAAACAAAAGGAAACCAGAAACACAGGAGGGCAGGAAGAAGCCCCCCCAACAGAAGCTGTCACGCACCCCCGGCAGCAGAGTGGGCCATTCCAAGTGTCACAGAAAGCGTGGGAGAAACAAAGAAGTCCTGCCTTCCCACACCTCAGCTGCCGCCAAAACCAACGAGGCGCTAGGCCCGAAACCTGGCAAAGCCTCTTCGAGCCGAAACTCACAGCGCCCTAGGAATCCTCCTACCTGAAACCATGCTAGAAGGAAGGTCTTCTTTGACTGCCCTGGATCTCACCACTATCGTTGCCAGGCAGTCCTCTGCACTTCCGCCGGCCCGACTGCCCTCCTCGCGCTCAGCCTGCACATTGCTTCGGCGTCGAGGGGAAGGAAGCAGGAGCACTCACAACCCGCAGCTCAGCACAGATGGCTCCTCACCCGTTCGCGGGATCAGGAGCCGTCCTCCAGCCCCAGATCTCCGGCAGCCACCTGCATACTCCTCCGGACACCCAGCGAGGGGGCGGGGGGGATCCTCCTCAACAAGTCCTGCTCCTCGGGGCTAGAGCCTGCTGCATCTTCTCTGCTTTTTTTTTTTTTTTTTAAACTAATAAATTAAATTTAAAGGAAAACCAACCAAAATAAGCCAAATTAAAAACCCTAACCAAACTGACTCCTTATTTACTCCTTCAGCGAGTCCCACCGTGGCTCACTACCTTCCTCCAGCTACTTGGAGACTGAGCATACTGGGAGCTGGTGGGTAGTGCCAGCCGTATTAGTACGGGTGACTTCAAGTTTGGACATGCTCGGTCTCCAAGCTGCTAGAGGAGGTGCACTACCCAGAGGTGCGGGACTGGACTGGAGGGATAATAATGAACTCTGCATTGACTACCATGGGTCCTCAAAATTTTTCACTATTCCAGAAGAGGCAGCCAGATTCCTGGAAGTTCTGCTGGATTAACGTGGAAGGGTAAGAGTGGAGCCGGCTCTCTAAGAATGGTTGCTAGATATGCACTGGAACGTGGCGGGGGGATGGAGACGGAAATCACCATACAAGGATAAAAACAGGAAAGAACAGATGGATGTTAGATGAGTCATGGACCAACCAAAAGTGTACTCTGGAAAGGTGGGCACATTGACAACTAGTTCCAAATGGACGGAGAAGTAAGGACCATGGTGGTGTCCTGCGGAAGATTTGGAGACAGTGGTGATCCCGATGCCATCCTATTGATCTGTGACATGAGTTAAGGCATTACTTGGGACTGAAAGAATAATTAGACCTTACCTGCTAATTAGCGTTCCTGAAGGAACTCCAGTCGAGTCCCTCTCCACTGGGTTGTGTCCCCCTTCCAGGAGCATGTAGACTGAGCACGTCATCCTTTTGACGATCCTGGGGTATAAGTAGACCTGGCATCTCCCACCAGCTCCAGTAACCTATTGGCAAAGCAGACTTAACGGAGAGACAAGTAAATAAAGATAATACTGAACCATAACTGAACTATAAACCACTGGCGCCGCCCTCCCCCCGGGAGAACTTCCCATCGGCCCCCGGAGAAGGAGAGGCTTACCTGAAAGCGACAAACTCTTGTTGAGGCACCTGAACCGTCCAACACGCCTCACCATCGGGAACCTCAGCGGAGAGTCCTCCAACCCTTATCTTCTGCTTAGCGCTCCGGGCCGGCAATGCCTGTATAAAGACAAACCAAACCTGGGCGGGATCAGGGACTGGAGTTCCTTCAGGAACACTAATTAGTAGGTAAGATCTAATTATTCTTTCCTTAGCGTCTCTCCAGTCCAGTCCCTCTCCACTGGGATGTACCAGAGCAGTTCAAACCTGGGCAGACCCGGCAATACCGGACCGAAGAACTGCTTCTCCAAACTTCGCTTCTTCTGTGGCCTGGATGTCCAACCAATAATGCTTGGGAAAGGTGTGCAGGGACGACAAGGCAGCCACTCTGCAGATGTCCAGCAGCGAAACCAAACTAAAATTCCGCCCACGAGGCCTCCTGGGCTCACGTAGAATGAGCCCGAAGTCCAACCGGGACCTGCCTTCCCTTCAAAATATAGGCCGAAGCAATGGCCTCTCGGATCCATCTGGAAATCGAAGACTTAGCTGCCGCCTCACCTTTACGCAGCCCCCCCCGAAGGAAACAAATAATCGCTCTGACTTACGAAAAGGCTCCGTGCGATCCAGGTAACGCTTCAAGGCTCTGCGTACGTCTAACCGATGCAAGCGTACATCATCCCCCCTTCGAGAAGGCCCGGAGAAGGAAGGAAGGGAAACTGACTGATTCACATGGAAGGCCGAGATTACTTTGGGCAAGAAAGACGGAACCGTTCCGAGCACCACCCTTTCCTTGGAAAAAACAAGAAATTGTGGCCGGCAGGACAAAGCCTGCAACTCCGAAATATGCCTGGCCGAACAGATAGCCACCAGAAAAAAAACAACTGTCTTAAGAGTAACGTCTTTGAGAGACGTCCACTGCATCGGCTCAAAGGGATGAAGCCGCCTTCATAAACCGTCCTACATCCGCATGCTCGCCTAAGGACTTGCCCTGGATCTTGCCCCTATAACAGGAAATAACCGTCAACTGAACTCTCAATGAGCTAGCTGCTAGGCCTCTTTCGAAACCTGCCTGCAAGAAATCTAGAACCTCTGGGACCGACACAGTAAGAGCCTTCTTCCGCTTCTCCATGCACCAGCCTTCAAATATGCGCCAGACTCTAACATAGGAAAGACAGGTCGAACACTTACGGGAACTTAGAGTGGAAATCACTGCTCCCGAGTAACCCCGCATTCGCAGCCGAGCCCTCTCAATAGCTAGGCCATAAGCGAGAACTGATCCACCTGTGGCATGCGCACTGGACCCTAGACCAGGAGGTCATCCCTCACTGGCAGACGCCACGGGCAATCGGCCAGTAGGTGCATGAGATCAGCATACCACGGACGACAAGGCCAGTCCAGGGCAATAAGAACCACCAGCCATGGGTGAGCCTCTATCCGTTGTAGAATCCTGCCTATGAGCGCCCACAGAGGAAACACATACAAGAGACTGTCGATCGGCCACCTTTGAACTAGGGCGTCCAAACCTTCTGACATCCTCTCCTTTCTTCGACTGAAGAACCGGCACACCTTGGCCGACTCCCAAGTCACCATCAGATCCATGATGGGAGGCCCCCACCTGTGTACAATCCTCTGGTACACCTCCTGGGAGAGCTGCCACTCTCCGTGATCCACTCTGTGATGGCTTAAGTTACGTTACGTTTTCTACTCCTGCCACATGTTACGTTACGTTACGTTTTCTACTCCTGCCACATGTTGAGCCGACAATGCCAACAGATGGGCTTCGGCCCATATCATCAGCGCCTCGGCTTCCTCTTCCAGGGACAGGCTGCTTGTCCTGCCCTGACGATTGATGTATGCTACCGTAGTCATGTTGTCGGACAGCACCCGGACCGCCATCCGACCCATCCACTGTCCAAACGATCTGAGGGCAAGAAAGACTGCCCTCAGCTCCAAACTGTTGATAGAACACTGTGCTTCCTGCACATCCCAAAGTACTTGGGCAATCCGTCCTTCGCAGTGGGCCCCCCAGAGAGACTGGCATCCATCGTCAGTTGCACCCAATCTGGCAGCTCGAGGGGCATGCCGCTTTCCAGAGGACATGGCCGGATCCACCACTGTAATGACTCCTTGACCGCCTCCGGACAGGGAAGAGCCACTGACATGGGCTGCGGTTGGTGGGACCAATGGCAAAGCAGGGACCGCTGAAGGGGCCGCATATGGGCCCTCGCCCATGGAACCAGTTCTATGGTCACTGACATTGTTCCCAGCACCTGAAGGTAATGCCATGCTGAGGGCGCCTTCATGCCCAGGAACTGACGCAGCAGGTCCTGTAGCATCCTTGCCCTCTGCTCCGGCAAGAATACTCTGCCAGTGTCGAACCGTGCCCCCAGATAATCGATCTCCAACTTGCTCTTTGTTAAAATTTATAACCCATCCTAAGCTCCTCAGCAATAGGACCACCTTGGACGTGGTCTCCTGACTCTCCCGTTCGGACTTCGCCCAAATCAGCCAATCGTCGAGATACGGATGGACCAAAATACCTTCCTTGCGTAGAGCCGCGGCTACCACCACCATAACCTTGGTGAACGTGCACGGCGCCGTTGACAAGGCAAACGGCATCACCTGGAATTGAAAGTGTCCCTGCAGAACAGCAAACCGCAGAAACTGTTGGTGGGACTCACAGATGGGAATATGCAAGTACGCATCCTTGAGGTCGAGGGAAGTCAAAAACTCCCCTTGCCGCCCTGCTACCACCACTGACCTCAAAAGTTTCCATTCGAAAGTGAGGGACCCGGAGGCAACGGTTGACCCCTTTCAGATCGAGAATCGGGCAAAATGAACCTTCCTTTCTGGGTACCGCAAAATAGATGGAGTATCGACCTTTTTCGAGCTGGCCTGTGGGAATGGGAACCACCGCCCCCAGCGACCGCAGCCTCTTGAGTGTCTCTTCCACCGCTGCCAGTTTGACAGGCGACAGGCACGGGGACTGAATGAAGGAAGGAAAGATGGGCTTTGCAAATTCAAGAGCATAACCCTCTGGTACTACCTCCAAAACCCAATCGTCTGTTGTGGCCCGGCCCAGGCAGAGAGAAACTGTTGGAGACGGCCTCCCACTGGCAGGTCTCCTTCCCAGGCCCCTGTGGCTTCATTGGGGCTTCCTAGCGCCCGAGGCAGAGGCTCCAAAACCTTTCTCCGCACCTCAAAACCCCCGGAAACCCTGTCCCGTAGAGGGGAATCGACCTCTCTGAAAGGACGACGACCGGTTAGTCCAAAACCTCCGCACCTCCCGTGGTCGAGTCCGTCCGGGAGTGGAGCCTAGACTCTGTTTCGGCCTATCCTTCGGGAGTCTACCTCCCTTAGACTCCCCCAGCTCCTTTACCAGCTTATCCAGATCTTCCCCAAAGAGCAGCTTACCCTTAAAAGGGGAGCCTGCTGAGCCGGGCCTTAGAAGAACTGTTGGCTGCCCAATTGCGGAGCCAGAGGTAACGACAGGCCGCCACCACCGAAGCCATATTTTTTGCTAGACTTCTGATGAGATCGTACTGACTGTCAGCCAAGTACGCTGCGCCCGACTCAATTCTCGCTACCTCCCCAGGACCTTCACTGGAGGAATCCCCTCCAGGAGTCCTTAAGAGCAGCACTGCCTTCCACCAGTATCGTGGTCTTCTTAGTGACCACCGACACCGCAGTGTCCACCCTAGGCGAGCGAAGCAACTCCTTCTCTCCCTCCGGTAAAAGGGTATAGACTAGACTAGACATAGACCGTACTCCCCTCAAAGCGGATTCCAGGTGATCCCACTCTTCCTGGATCATCTGTCGCACCACTTCCTGACTGCTTGAATCAATGGGTCCTCCAGTGCCTCTTCCTCCGCTGGGACTCCAGCCGTCATGTTCAGGACCTTCAGCGCTTCCCCGATCAAAGCCGGTAACGCCTCCCGGCAGAAAACTCGCACAATCTTAGCTTGTTCTCTTCGTCCCCCACATCCCTGCCCGACAGATCCCCTTCCAAGGGTTCTGACAGAGGGGATCAAAGAACCTCCTCCTGTGTGAGCCGTGCTGGTTTGGGGGAGGGGCCCGCCTCCTCTTGTTCCTTGAGGTCAGGCATCCGAGTCTTCGCGCATCCCTGCGCCAGTCCCTGTCCGTACAGTCCCTGCCAGCGAAGGCAAAATGCCTTATACAGCAGCAAGATGAACTCCGGGGAAAAAACTCACCCACAACCTCACCCTCCATACCAGGCAAGGCACTCGAGGGCCTGGGCTGAGGTAAAGCAGACTGCTCCAGGGACAATTGGGGAGATTCAGACCTCCGTGGGAGATCCCAAACCCTGAGAGGTGGAAGGTAGCGAATCTTGTACTGTCCCCAAGCCATCCTTCGCCTGGATCTCGAGTTCCAAAGAGGCTGCCTCTGCGGCACAGCCTCTGCAAACGCCTGTCTCAGACACCGCCCCCCCCCCCCCCCCAGCGGGTCCCACAGAGCAGGTACTGGGGCCTAGCCGGCATGATCACAGGCTATAGTACGAACAAAGAGAAAAAGGGAAGATAATCCCAAGCCTCCCTCCTCTCACTCTTTTTTAATTTTTTTTTTTTTTATTAATCTACTCTTCTTTTTCTCTCTTCCAGAACCCCAAATAGCCCCTTATGCAAGTGCACTTCCCTCAAGGGCCCCTTTGTGACTGCCATGCCAGGAACCACGTGGGCTTAAAAAGCACACGAAGTGGAGAAACTCACCTGCTCCAAGTGGAGAAAATGGAAATTACACTAACCTGGTAATTGTAGTTCCTGGAGGGTCCAGTTTAGTCCTCCACAATCGGGTAGTGCCCCTCCTCCTGCAGCCTGGAGACTGGACCAATCAAGTCTTCTGTAGTATATATGCAGACGGAGCTCCCAGAAGCCCCCAGTGTACTAGTAACAAAGCATACTTAACGAAGCAACACATTAGATTAATATACAAAATGACATAATGAAAATGACATAATTAAGGAACAATTTGTTTCCCCCCACAAACATATCCAACTTTCTCCCCAAACGAGGAAGTCAGAACACTGTATTGCGCTGGAACAGACGCCCCAGAAATCAAAACACAGCTCCGTATCAGAAATCTCAGGAGCTGACTGAACACCTGAGAAAGAAAGAGCCATAGCCAAAAACGCGGCTGCAACAAAAAAAGGTTCGAACGGCAAGAGGAACAGTCTTATGATCTACAGTTCGGAAAGCGCGCCGCATTATTATATCAGATAATCGGGAGGGAAGGAGGACTAAACTGGACCCTCCAGGAACTACAATTACCAGGTTAGTGTAATTTCCATTTCCTGTTCGGTAATCCAGTTTAGTCCTCCACAATCGGGATGTAACAGAGCAGTCAAGACCGGGCGGGACCTTACCATCCGGCGTGCCGAACCGCCGAACAAAACAGGAATCCCGATCCGCTGACACATCTAAACGATAGTGTTCACTGAAAGCATGCAGAGACGACCAGCGGCCGCCTTACAGATATCTGCTGGCGGAACCAGGCTATACGCCGCTCAAGAGGTCGCCTTAGCCCTAGTGGAATGAGCCAGTAGCCCCTCCGGAATAGACCGCTGCCGCAACAGATACACAGACGCGAACGCTTCCTTGAGCCATCTTGCAATGGAGGCCTTAGCCACCGCTTCCCCGTTACGTGCACCACCGAAGAGCACGAATAGCCGGTCAGCCTTCCTAAAAAATTTGGTAGCCTTCAAATAACGACGAAGTGCACAACCCACATCGAGACGGTGAAGACTTTTGTCCGCCGACCCGACAGAGTGCGAAGAAAGAACCAGAAGAAACACTGCCCGATTCACATGAATAGGAGAAACCACCATTGGCAAAAAGGAAGAGACCGGGGAAAAAGACAAAAAAGGTTCTCGGCAGGACAACGCATGTAGATCTGAAATACGCCGTGCCGAACAGATGGCTACAAGAAAAAACGTCTTCAGCGTAAGATCTTTCAGAGACGCCCTACTCAGGGGTTCAAAAGGTTCACGAACCAGGGCCCGCGGCACTAGATTCAAGTCCCCCGGAGGAACGAAAATCCTGCGGGAGGGCCGCAAATGAACAACAGTCGTAACAAAACGACGTACGTTCGGATAAGAACCGAGGAGACGGCCTAAAACTTTGCCTCGATAACAAGAGACAGCCGCCAACCGGACTCTTCAGGAAACTAGCCGCAAGGCCCTTATCAAAAGCATCCTGAAGAAACTTAAAACGACGGAAACGGAAACCGTCGCCGCCCGGACTCCACGCCGGAAGCACCAGTCTTCAAAGATCCCCCAAATCCGAACGTAAGTAAGAGAAGTGGACTTTTTCCTCGCCCGCCGTAGGGTAGAAATCACCGCAGGGGAGTAACCCATCTTTTTCAGCCGAGCCCTCTCAATGGCCAAACCGTAAGCGAGAATCGACCCACGTGGGGCATCCGCAAGGGACCCTGAAGAAGAAGATCCGGCCGCGCGGACCGGAGCCAAGGAATGCCGACGCGCAACCGGACCAGATTGGCATACCGGGGCCTCCGAGGCCAATCCGGGGCCACCAGGAACACTCGACCCCGATGGCCCTCGATGCGCTGAACGACCCGGCCGATCAGAGCCCACGGAGGAAAGACATAAAGAAGACATAAAGAAGACTGGACGTTGGCCACAGCTGAATGAGAGCGTTGAGCCCCTCGGACATGCGCTCCCTTCGCCTGCTGAAGTAGCGTCCTGCCCTGGCCGATTGAAATGTCGCCATGAGATCCATGATGGGCGGCCCCCACCGACAAACTATTGGCGCGTAAACCTGCGGGCTTAGCTGCCACCCTCCGGGGTCCACCCGCACTCTGCTGAGAAAATCGGCCTGACCATTGTCTGCACCTGCAATATGCGCTGCCGGGATGGCCAGAAGACAAGACTGCAACCAATTGACCAAGGCCGTCGCTTCTGAATCCAGGGCCACGCTGCCGGTGCCCCCTTGGCGATTGATGTTAGCTACGCTGGTCGCCTTGTCCGAGAGGACTCGCACCGTCCGGTCGAGAACTAGGGCTTCGAGGGCCAAGAGGGCTAGCCGCACCGCCCGTAATTCGAGGCGGAGTTACCGACCAAGAAGTCTCCAGGGGAGACCATTCCCCTTGAGCGAAGCGGGTCTCGCAGGGAGCCCCCCAGCCGGTTAAGCTGGCATCCGTTGAGAACGGAACCCAAAGTGGAGGCTCCCGGGAATCCCCGCGTCAGGTTCTCGGAGGAGAGCCACCACCGGACGAGTGAACGGCGAAACCGCCCTTGAGCAAGGCAATCTCCTGTTCAACGAGTCGAACTGGTTGGACCAACGGCGCAGCAGAGCACTCTGCAGCGGGCGCATGTGGAAGTGCGCCCAGGGCACCACCTCCAAGGTTGCTGCCATCGTACCGAGGAGCTGCAGGTACCACCATGCAGACGGAGCGGACATCCCCTTGAAGAGTCGGACAAGACCGAATGCGACGCTCAGACCGGCACACCAAGCCCCGTGCTGTGTCGAGGTGCACTCCCAGATACTCGAGATCCTGCCTCGGGCACAGACAACTCTTGCATCCTTTCACCACCCAGCCGAGGGACCGCAGCAGAACCACCACCCTGCTCGTGACGTACACACACTCCCGACTGGACTTTGCCAGAATCAACCAGTCGTCGAGATACGGATGGACCAGGACGCCCACTTTGCACAAGGCCGCCGCGACCACTACCATCACGTTTGTGAAGGTGCGGGGGGCCGTGGCGAGACCAAACGGCATGGCCGGAAATTGGAAGGGGCCCCACGGAAGAGCGAAGCGGAGAAACCGTTGATGAGACGGCCGGATGGGAATGTGCAATGTGGTCTTCAGCGGCTGTGGAAGATCCTGCAGCAGGGGCTCTGAGGAGGGGGGAGATAAGGTGCTGAGGGACCCAGCTAGCAACGCAGTGGGCATGGGGAAAACCTCCGGGATGCAGCGTGCAGGTGGAACACAAGCAAGCTATTAATGTTCCCTTCGGCTGAGTACATTTCAGCTATAATACAGCCAGAGAAAAGGGCATTGTAGAGACTTAAACCACCTTTCCTCTTCTAGTGTGGGGTTTATTTATTTTTTTTTTTTTTTTTTTTTTGCATTGAAAACAAAAAGCAAGGAAGGCTCAGGGAAACCCAAGACACTTCAAGAAACGGATTGTGAAACTCCACGTGCCTCCACAGCATGATTAAATGTGTGGAAACTGCTGTATAGAGCTGTATCCTCTAAAAGGAAACACTGAAGAGAAAAACAAAACAGCCGCCGGCACCGAAAAGCTGTCAGGTATTTACAGAACTGAGAAGGGAACTGGCAGTCATTCACTGTGCTGGCATAGAGAAACTTTCAAGTCAGGGTAAGGCAAGTACAGTGACTGAAAGTAGGGAAATTAGAGTGGGATCCCTCCGCTGCCATTCAGACCTCCATGGTAGGGGCTGAAAGGAGTTTCTGGGGAGGGATGTAGAAGCGCAATCCAGCCGTAGGAAAATTACAGTGAGCATGCTTAATTAGGCCGAGCCCAAAACAGACAGGATCCAAAACACTGACTTAAAACCTCAACCAAATGGTATATTGAATAAGACAGGTACAATAATCAGTAGGACGTACAAAGTAACCCGGCTGCAGTTTGGGGACTAAAAATTTAAAATAGGAACTTCAAAACTCAGAGGCAGCCGGTCCAGATACAGCTGAAATCATCCCAGAGCAGCTGAGGCGAGGAAGAAAAAACAAAAACAGAGTACTCACAGTTTTCATACAAAAAATGATACCTGAACTTCCTGGAGGTATCCAAACTCTCGTGGTAAAGACTCAGTGCAGCATAAAGCCAATGGAGAGCTCTCCTGAAGCCAAGCCCCGGAGTTCCCAAGGTCATCTGGGGAAGCAAGATGCTGGGGGAAGAGCAGAGCGGATGCATGAGGTCCCTGTGTCTCTTCTGACAGCCTATGCAGCGTAACCAGAATAAGGCACAGGGAGAACTAAAAACAAATAACTGCGTCCCGCAGGAACAGGCCTTCAACAATATTCCCCTTAATAGGTAATGCCTCAGCCAGCCTCCCCCGCTGGGCACAGCGGGGAATGTAACCCATGAGCCCTGCACCCTTCGTCAGTGACTCAGCATTGTACTGTGGCTCTGAATTGCATACTGGTCTCTATCCATGCCTTCTGTACTTTCTATCCCTTCTGTTCATACATAGGCAGAGAAAAAAGTAACCTCTGCACAACTGACATCTAGCAAGTGTTGTGGAAAAAAACTGAAACAGCAATACAGCTGTGAGAAGCCAGCAGAGAAGCAATCTGGCTTCCTGCCCAAAACCGAGGCTCATTAGCTATTCAAAATGGCCGCCAGCAAAAATAAAACACAAAAAGAGTGAATTAAAACCCCCAAAAACTAAGGAATCAACTTAAAACGTCAAAGGAGAAGGTGGGAGGGTTGCAGGCATGAGAGAAATGCCTAAAATCGCTGAAAAATCAAGAAAAATCAATCGAGTTACCAAAGAGCTACAGACAGCAGTGGGAGAAAGACATTCCAGGTCTGAAGAAACTGAGTTGCAGCCCCTGCAGATGCCAGAGTCAGTCACTGCACCTCTGCGGGACCCGCAAATCACATATTGGGGTTTGGCATACATGCTAAGGCAACCTCCGCTCAGCGGGAAAGAATGGAACAGAACCAGGGAAACCCACACCAAAGGGACCAACCCTATGTAAAACAGTACAGACTGAAATTTAAAACGTTTTTTTTGTTTTGTTTTTACAGACAACAAAACACTTCCCAGAATCCTAGGGGTGCCCTGAGCAAAATCGCCAGCAAAAGAAACCCCAAAAATGCAAGGGGAACCCGTGCACAAGTGTTAAAAAGTGCCTTTAAAAAGCACACTTTAGAAATTCAAAATGGACGCCGCACTTTTTCACCCGCGGTAAAAAAGGGCGCGAAAATACAAAGGTAACCAAATAATATGGAAAAGAAAGAAAACGACCCTCTAATACAGGGCAAGCGAAAAAAAATCAGGAAAAAGTGCAATTTGGGAGCCAGGGGAGCCGACAGAGCCTCTGACAATGCAAACAGGCAGCTGAAAAGTTAAAGCAAGGAAAATTCCTACCAGCTCAGGAAACAGCAAGGAACTCAGTCAACTTCTCCAAGTGACAGGCAATGCTGAATCAGGTATGGCTCTTCCCCGTACAGCCTAGGGGAGAGCTCAACCCAGGGTTCAGAAATTCCCAGGCAGGAAGGCAGGAGCCCAAGCAGGTCTGGCTTCCCCCCGGATGTCCCCTGTGCAATGCTTTTTTTTTTTTTTTTAAAGATACAGCTACCTAGCAAATAAATGGTAAATAAATGGTAAATAAAGGACCAAAAACGAAACCCCAAAAGAACTAACTAACTAGTGTTGCTCCTTCAAGTGTCACTTAGTGTGCCCAGCAAGGGCACAGAAGTCCTCAAGCTGCAAGGAGACTGGACACACTGGGGGCTTCTGGGAGCTCCGTCTGCATATATACTACAGAAGACTTGATTGGTCCAGTCTCCAGGCTGCAGGAGGAGGGGCACTACCCGATTGTGGAGGACTAAACTGGATTACTGAACAGGAACTCACCTGCCCGATTCTGACTGTAGGCCCCGGAGCAACATGCAGCCGACGTTCGCGCAGCCATCCACAGCCTCAGCGAAACGCTGCCGCTCACCAGCTCACTTCACCAACTGTCTTCGCCGCCACCTGGCAGGAAGTGATGTCCTTTGTCGCCGCCGAGCTGGGCCGACTCCTCGTCCTCCCGCCTGCCTGCACGCTCAGCCGCCTTAAGGGCTTCGGCAGAAAGGACTGAACAGGCTTCCCCTTGGCACTGCGCGGCGCAGAAACGAAGAGACAGTTTCCTTCTCTGGCTCTCTTCCTTTCCTCCCGCCGCTGCAGGGCAATCGCCAGCTGCCAAGGCTCCTTCTCCCAAACAAGCCAACAGGGAGGGGGGGGGCAACTCTTCCAAACCAGCTAAACTTAAACAAATAAAATTAACTAAACCAGAATAAAATAAAATAAATTAAATAAACAACCCCAGTACAGGAACCCCAAAGACCTGCACTACTCTAGTCCCTCCAGTAAGCCAGATCCCTGGCTTGCTGCACCCCTTCCAGCTGCTAAAAGACTGAGCATAAAACTGGAGCAGGTGGGAGGTGCCAGGTCTACTTATACCTCAGGGTCGTCAAAAGGATGACGTGCTCAGTCTACACACTGCTGGAAGGGGGACACAACCCAGTGGAGAGGGACTGGACTGGAGAGACGCTAAGGAACAATTGATTTAACCTATCGTGTCTAACATTATCACCGTTATAACTGTTCTGTTCAAGTTACATTTTTGAAGAAAATATTGTTGGGTTTAATTACTGGAGAATGGATTGGCTTAACTGTATCCTGTCTCTTTTTTTCCCCTCTTTGTGATCCCTTGCCCGTCTCCCTCGTTCCCCCCTCCCTTTCTTTCTTTACTTTCTCTGTTCTGATAAGGGGACCCCTCACCTGTACTGATAGGTTGGGGCGAATGGGCCTGGGAGGCCTATCGGGCCAGAGAAGAAACAACCAATCCTTCGCACCATGGCACATCCACTCCTTGTACTCTGAAGTTTGGGCTTGCATATGTGCCAGACTATTTAAAACTGGAACATAATGATTTCTCTTCTTACCTTTCATGGCTTATATTTATGTTTGTTTTGTTGCATTTGTTTCCTTCCTCGTCTCCTGCCCCCGGGTCCGAAGCACCATGATTCCAAGGCACCCAGGGCGGGAGAGGAGAGGACGGATGATCTGAACCTGATAAGACGCCATGCTATTAGAAGGAAGTACAAGCAACAATAGTGACTGCATGGCACAGTAAAGGAAAGCTTTAGCAAACCAATATTGACCCACAACTGATTGTAGGCTCTCATTTAATGATGTCAAAGTTAATGTAATATAAAGCAGTGTTACATGTAAGAAAGCACATGTATAATACGGTAATGACTGCAGCGATGCGGCGCAATTTACTGGCTTATGCCAGATATCGAGGGTGGGGTATTAATGGAAGAGCAATTATAAGGATAGCCGGCAGGGCGGAGAGGTGGGGGGCAGGCGGAAGGAGCTATATGAATGGGGATGGATGACTAGAGGGGGGCCCACTCATGGTGGAAGTCCGGTGGCGAACCCTACTCGGGACCCGGGTCTGGGTCAGGACACCCTCTGCTTGGCAGCTTGAGGAAGGGAGAAAGGGGGATGGTATTCAGGATGAGGGGAGTGATATGTAGACTTAGATGGCGGCGAGTCCCCATCACATCAGGGTCTCCGAAGGTGGGCTCTAATTGGGGTGCTGCATTGTAAAGTGTAGGCGACATAGGTGGGGGGGGGAGGGGGGCTTGGACTACACAGTATGGTGAGAGAAGTTGTTAGGCCTAGTTGGATGAAGGAAGAGGAGGGAACCCGTGGAGCTCTCGGGGTAGACAATTGGGAATGGACTAATGGAAAATGGAGAAAGGGATGCAGAAGAGTGTCATGGGGCTGCTGGGAATGGATGAAGATGGTGAAGCTGGCCCTAGGCAGGGGGGCCCGCTTTATAAAAATAAGATAAAAGATACTATGTCGGAGGAGCCAAGTAAATTCTTGGGCAAAGGGTAAGGATCTACATGAAGCCTAGTGGAATGTATGTGTGTTGGGTTCGCCCATAAAACGGTATCAGCTTTTACAGCAATTGCGCGCACGCCAGACTGATATTGCCTGCCTTCAGGAAACCCAGCAATCTGAGACAGAACATGCAAAATGGAGAAGGGGATGGGTGGGGCAGGTGTACAGAGCCGCGGCAGTGGGCAAAAAAGCAGGGGTTATTTTGATAGCCAAAAGCATTGACTTTGAAATGACCAAAGTACATGCAGACCCAAAAGGCCGATATGTATTAGTGCAAGGGAAACTCATGGGCACATGGGTGGTTCTCGGTTTATTCTATACCCCGAATATATACGAAGTGTCTTCTCTACCAGGAACTTGAGAAATATTTAAAATATAGTGGGGGAAAAACCTGCGATATTGGCTGGAGACTTTAACTGCACACTAGACCGTGCAATGGATCGGTCACAGACCACAGGATCACGGGCAAGCCAGCAGAACTCAGAGTATATGCAATGGATTTTAATTATTGGACATCTGGCATGCACTTCACTCGAGTGAAAGGGATTTCACTCATCTTTTCGCAGGCACACAGCACGTGGTCCTGCATAGATATCTTCTTAAATAAACCAGTCGAGATGAGGAAGTAAACGCGGGCAGATATAGGGTCGATCATTGTATCTGACCATGCTATTGTAAACGATGGAAATGGCTTAGGGGGGGAAATTGAGGGGAGCACAACCGTGGCGTTTTCCTACAAAATTCACAAGGGATCCACATTTTGGGCCCTTTCTTCGGGCAAAATGGGAGGATTATGCTCTAAATAATGCCCAACATGCAAAAGAGCCTGCCCTGTTCTGAGAAGCGGGAAAGGCAGTAATGCAGGCTGAGATAAGTAAAATAAATAAATAAAATAAATTTTTTAACAAGTTTTGTATACCGCCTTTTGGATATGTGGCTGCTAGGCGGAACAGAATGATCAGATTATGCAGTTGGTATGTGCACTGCGGGAGGCGAAATGGAAGTTGGTATCACATCCTCGAGATGAGCACCGGAATGTCGCTCATGAAATGCAAAAAACTGAGCTAAATGTGCTTATCCATCAAAGAGCGAAGAAGTCTCTATTTTATTATCGATATCGGTTATATAGATTTGGTAATAGAGCAGGTAAACTCCCCTCGTCGTTGACAGGAGGAAAAGATGGGCCACAATACATAGGGGCCATGAGAGACGCAAAAGGAGATTTACAGGCAACAAGAGGGGCAGAAAAGGTATTCAACAACTTCTATTGCTTATATCAGGAGGATGCTGATCTGGGCCCTGAAGGGAAGAGGTTTGTGGAGGAAAGTGGGCTTCTAGTACTAACAGAGGCGCAAACAGCCCAATTGAATGGCCCTATTACACCCTTGGAAGTACAGTGGACCATAAAGGGCCTAAAAAAGGGACATGTTCCTGGCCCTGACGGTCTACGGAGTGAATTTTATATCACAATGTTAGAGAATATAACACTGTTGTTAATGGGATATTATTCTGATATGACAGCCCGCGGTAGCTTACCCTTTTCAGTCGAATAAGGCATTGATCACAGTCCTGCCTAAGAAAGGTTGAGACCCGTTGCTACTGGGCTCATATCGACCAATTTCGCTATTAAATGTTGATGTAAAGATAATGGCCAAGATACTCGCAGATAGGCTAGCGGAGTGCTTACCCAAGCTTATTCATGGCACAAGCGGGTTTGTCAAGGGGAGGAGTGTTACAGTAGGAGTCAGGAGAGTACTTAGCTCTATGTACATCAGCCTCCAGGAATCCCGGTCATCTCTGTTGATTAGTTTTGATGCCGAGAAGGCTTTTGACAGGGTGAACTAGGGGTTCATGTACAAGTCTTGGAGTACATCGGAATTACGGGTTTCTTTGCAGCAGCTGTTCGGTTATTATATTCTAACCCTTGGGGGATGGTGCTGGTCAATGGTCAATTGACAGAGGATTTCCCTCTCCGACGGGATAAACAACAGGGCTGCCCCCTCTCACCGCTATCATTTGTTTTAAAATTGGAGCCCTTACTGTGCTGTATTCATAAAGCTGCGAATATGGAAGGAATCTGGAAAAGGACAGAGGAATTCTGAGTGGCAATCTTTGCAGATGATATCTTAGTCCATCTTAGAAGTCCTGAAAAGAGCTTACCAGCGCTGTTGAGGCTTATAAACACATACGGTAGACTGTCGGGGTTTAAGCTGAATTGGATAAATTAGGGGCGCTGCCATTGGACCCATCTCGCCCCCAGCGATGGAATAGGGAATTCCCGCTTAAGTGGGCGGCAGGAAAGTTTAAGTATTTAGGAATTTACCTCCCGGCCAAGCTTTACAGTATAAGCATCACTAGTCTTATGGAGAATGTTAAGAGGTGAGTCCAGAAGGGGTGGGACCTTCCCTTAGTTTTAGGAGGCAGGATAGCCCTCTTCAAAATGGTCATCTTTCCAAAATGGCTTTATGCACTCCAGACACTTCCTCTGGTGCTGAAAAAGAAAGATTTACGGCTACTAGAAATGGAAATTACACTTACCTGGTAATTGTAGTTCCTTGAGTGACGACAGTTCAGTCCTCTACATCTGGGTTGTGCACCTCCTCCTGCAGCTTGGAGACTGGGCATGTCAAAATCGTGACATCACCGGATATAGCTTGCAGATCTCACCCATCAGTCCCAGTGAACTATTGACAAAGCAGACTCAAAGGAGCAACCAATAAGTAGCTAACATGTAAACTCTAACATTAACTTAATCTCAAACATTACTGTATAAACCTGCCTCCTCCCCAGGCAGACGTTTGTCGTACACTCCTCTCCCCCCCCCCCCCCCCCCCCCCAGCTACCAACAGCCTGAGCAAGAAGAAAGAGAAAGAATGAACAGGTACAAAGAAAGAAGCAACTTAGTGTAGGCTAAACTCCACATACAACAGACCTACCGGTAATCTTCCCCTCCACCCAACACGGCATCCACTGCGAATGATAACGCCCTGGGTGGGAATGAGGACTGAACTGTCGTCACTCAAGAAACTACAATTACCAGGTAAGTGTAATTTCCATTTCCTTATCGTTCCTCCAGTTCAGTCCTCTACATCTGGGATGTAACAGAGCAGTAATCATTGGGAGGGACCCCTCCAGCCGGCATGTAACACCGCCGACCCGAAACAGGCATCGTTTGCCGCCACATTGAGGCGGTACTGCCTACTGAAAGAATGAAGAGACGACCAGATAGCCGCCCTACAGATTTCTTCTGGTGGAACTAAACTGTATTCTGCCCAGGAAGTCGCTTGCGCTCTGATAGAATGAGCTCGTAAGCCCGTCGGACCTTGCAGCAAATAAGCTGATGCAATCGCTTCTCTAATCCACCTGGAAATGGAAGCCTTCACCGCCGCTTCTCCTCTGCGGACGCCGCCGAACACCACAAAGAGATGGTCTGATCTGCGGAAAACCTTAGAAACCTTTAAGTACTGTCACAACACCCGCTTCACATCTAACCGACACAGAGATCAGTCACCGTGGTTCCCCTCCAGTGCCCCAAGTACTGGCAGAGACACAGATTGATTCAGGTGAAAAGGGGAAACCACCTTCGGCAAAAAGGACGGAACGGGTCGCAACACCACCTTCTCTCTGGAAAATGACAGGAATGATTCTCTACAGGACAATGCCTGCAACTCCGAAATGCGCCTTGCCGAACAAATGGCCACAAAAACACGGTCTTTAAGGTCAAATCCTTCACCGAGGCCTGGTGCAATGGCTCAAAAGGCGCCTTGGTCAACGCCGTTAACACTAAATTGAGATCCCATGGTGGATACAGAACCCTACGGGATGGCCACAGCTTGGTTATTGCTTTAAGGAAATGCAACACATCAGAATGAGCGCCTAGGGCAACGCCTTGCACCTTGCCCCTATAGCACGACAGAGCTGCAAGCTGAACTCTCAATGAACTGGCTGCAAGACCCTTATCGAAGCCGCCCTTCAGAAAACTCAAAACCAAGGGCACGGAAGCCATAGCCACCCACACCTGCCGCCTTGAACACCAGTCCTCAAATATACGCCATACCCGGACATATTGCAGGGACGTGGACTGTTTACGGGCTCAGTAAGGTCGAAATGACTGCTGCAGCATAACCTTTCTTCCTTAACCTCGCCCTTTCAATGGCCAAACCGTAAAGCGAGAATCGATCCACCTGAGGCATGTGAAGTGGGCCGCGAACCAACAGATTCGTCGACACCGGCAACCTCCAAGGCTTTCCGTCGAGTAGTCGAACGAGATCGGCATACCATGGCCACCTCGGGCCACCAAAAGAACTCTCCCCTGATGGGCTCCTATCCGCTGAAGCACCCGGCCTATTAACGCCCATGGAGGGAAGACATAAAGATGACCCACTGACGGCCTCGGCTGCATCAGAGCGTCTAAGCCCTCCGACATTCGCTCCTGCCGTCTGCTGAAAAAACGACTGACCTTTGCCAACATGAAGGTCGCCATTAGATCCATTACAGGCACCCCCCATCTGCGAACTATCTGAGCAAAGACGTCCGGATGCTGCTCCCACTCCCCGGCATCCACACGTACCCTACTGAGAAAAAAAAAAAAAAAAGACGACCATTACATTGTCCTACCCCGCAATGTGCGCTGCATAGATGGCAGTCAGCCGACGCTCTACCCAAGAGAATAGAGCGTCTGCTTCCTCTTCCATGGCCGCACTACCTGTGCCGCCCTGCTGGTTGATGTAGGCCACCGTCGCAGAGTTGTCTGACAACACCTGCACTGCCCGACCTGACACCGTTGACTCGACACCTCAAGTGCTCTCCTGACCGGACAATTCGCCTTGCGCAAAATGCTCTCCGCAATGGGCTCCCCATCCCGCGAGACTCGCATCCGTCAATAACAGAAGCCATTCCGGCTGCTCCAGAGCCACCCCGGCTTTCAGTGAACTCGGAATCAGCCACCACCGAAGAGCTTGTCGGACCTTGAGCGGACAGGGAAGCCGTTTGTTATACGAATCGGACTGATGCAACCACCGGCGCAGCAGCGCTTTCTGTAAAGGCCGCACATGAAACCTGGCCCACGGCACCGCTTCCAGGGTCGCCGCCATCGTTCAACACGCGCAGATAAGTCCACGCAGAGGGAGCCGGAGTGGCTCTGAACTTGCGTACCAACTGCCGCAGCACTTGAACTCGACTGTCCGGCAGAAACACCTGCCCTCTCTGCGTGTCGAACCGCACCCCCAGATACTCTAGCTTCTGGGAAGGTACCAAGTGGCTCTTGGTCGGATTGACCACCCAGCCGAGACTCTGCAAGAACTTCAGCACTTTGTCCATCACTTGAACACTCTCTGTCTCAGACTTGGCTCGAATTAACCAATCATCGAGGTAAGGATAAACTAGAATTCCTTCTTTGCGTAATGCTGCCGCTACCACCATGATCTTGGTGAAAATTTGTGGAGCCATCACCAGGCCGAAGGGCAATGCCTGGAATTGATAGTGTCCCCAAGGCAGAGCAAAGCTCAAGAACTTTTGATGAGCTGGTCTGATGGGGATGTGCAAGTATGCCTCCATCAGGTCGAGGGAAGTCAGGTATTCTCCCTGCCGCACTGCCACAATGACTGAGCGCAACGTTCCCATCCTGAAATGTGGCACCCGAAGACAACGAGTCACCCCTTTTATGTCTAATATGGGACGCGAAGCCCCATCCTTTGGCACCACAAAATAAATAGAGTATTGACCCATACCGTATTCTGCCAACGACACCGGCACGAGTGCTCCCAATTGCAAGAGGCGATCTAAAGTAGTACGGACCACCAAGGTTTTTCGTTGACCCTGCAGGGAGACATGACAAACGAGTCCCGCACCGGCCGCGCCAATTCCAGCACATAACCGTCGCAAATTATTTCTAACACCCACCGATCGGATGTTATGTGGGTCCAGGCAGGAAGGAATCCCCAAAGTCGCCCGCCTATCGGTTGGCTTCCTACCAGAAACCCGCCTCCCTTCATTGTGGTTTTCGAGTCGCCGCTGAGGAGTTTGCGGAGAAACCTCTATTTGCTCCCCGAAACCCCTGAAATCCCTGGGCCCGGGAAACGAACCTTCCCCTTTGGAATCCACCTAAACAAGAAGTACGAAACCTCCTGAAAGCCCGAAACTGGCCCCGAAAAGCCACTACGGACTTTCCTTGCTTTGGCCTATCCTCCGGGAGTCTCCCCGAGATCCTTCAACTTATCCAAGTCTTCCCCGAACAACAACTTCCCTTTAAACGGAAGTTTGCTGAGATGGGACTTGGATGAACCATCGGCCGCCCAAATCTTCAACCACAGATCTACGCGCAGCCACTAGAGAAGCCATACTGTTAGCCAGTGCTCAAATCAAATCGTAATGTACGTCTGCTAAATACGCCAAACCTGACTCCAGATGATCTAGCTCTCCAATCTCTTCCTGCTGCAGGCGGGTCGATTGCCGCAGATGCTGGGACGATCTGAGACACGCACTTGCCACCCAAGCTCCACAAATGGAAGCCTGCAACGAAAGAGCGTCCGCTTCAAATGATTGCTTCAATAAACCATCAACCTTTCGGTCCTGCACATCCCTCAGAGCCGCACTGCCTTCCAACGGTATGGTCGTCTACTTCGTCACCGCCGCATCGATCCGCGGAGTCCGAAACTTCTCCTTGTCCTTATCCGCCAAGGGATAGAGTCTATTCATCGCCCTAATCCCTCTTAGGCCCGCTTCTGGCTGATCCCACTCCTCCTGGGATCATCCGGTCTACCACCCGATGAATAGGAAACACGACCTGTGCTTGTCTCACCGCTTGAATAACAGGGTCTTCCACCTCTTCTTCATCGGTCGCCAGCGCCGCTGCCAGATTTAATGTCTAAAAGGGACTCTAATCAGTGCTGTCAGTTCATCCTTGTGAAAGACATGAATGATTTTCGCCCTATCCTCAGGCTCTTGGATTTCCCCTTCTTCCAAATCCTCCTGAGTGTCATCTAGGTCCACCTCGCCTTCCTCGGCCTCAGGCCACTCTCCCTCAACGGGTGAAAGCTCACTAGTCCTCGCCCTCTTAGAGGCATTCGGGGCAATGTCCTCGGTAACCGCAACCCCCGACTGCTGAGTAACACTAGGCAAAGACAAGGGCTCCGGTACTTTTCCTTGATGACGTAGACAAAAGGCTTGATGCATAATTAACACAAAATCTGGGCAAAAATCCCCAAGATTTGTTCCCGATCCTGAGACCGGTAGCACCCCTGACGGACCCGCCAAGACCTCCAGGCCGGAGCCTTGCAAGGAGACCCCCACAGCCTCCCCTGCTGCCCCAACCGGCACCTCTTGAGAATCGGGAGTCACCTTGACCTCCATCTGCTGCTCCACGTTAGTAGAGATGGTGGCACAACCGTGGCAGACTCCGGAGTCAACCACCGTACCCCTGCGGGTACTGCAGACCACACACTGGGGGCGTGACAACATAAGGCCAAGCAACACTAATACGATTTCTTCTTTCTTTCTTTTTTATTAAAAAGATAAATACTAAAATTTCTTCCAACACGGAGAGGACCTGGCCCCGGGTCATCTGGACTCACTCTTGGAGACCCGCAACTCTCAGGCTTTCCCCAAACAATGCCAAAAATAAAAGGGATAAGTTAAATAAAATACAAAAATACAACAATAATACAGGATCAAAATAAGGCAATGAGCCAAGAAGCATTCCGGACCGCCAGGGCAATGCCTCACGATACCCTGACGTCCGTGCTGCTGACCGAACTGGCAGCCACAAAACTCGCACGTGCCCTTTCAAAATGGCCGCCGTGAACCAAAAAGGGGGGGGGGGGGGGGAGAAGAAAAAAACAAAAAACAAAAAAAAAACCTTAAGGGCAAGAAAGGACCACCAAACGAAGAACCCACAGAAAATAAACAAAGTGAAAGAAGCTGAGCCTTAAGATATAATTATCCCACCGTGCAGCTTGCAGCCACACGCAGATCGCAGTGCTCACCGTGCGGCTCAGCGGTGTCTGAAAATGGCTGCCACTGTATCCCGTGCCAAAAAGGCACCAAAAAACACCGATCTGCGAGCAATGCTCACTCCCTGACAGAGCCCGCAGGCCTTACCTGAGGGGCCAAAGGTACCGCCAGCTCCCGCTAACGAATAAGACCTGCTCCTCTAGCCGGGACAGCGCGATCGGCTGCGGCGAGGGCTGCCTTGCCGGCTGCACTCCAGAGCGTGCAGATCTTTCCACAAAGCAAAACCTGCACCGGACGAAGTCTCAGCCTGTTTGCCTGGGGTCCCGGTGCTCTCTCCCGTACAGCCAAGGGAGAGAGATCTGAACCGGCAACTAACTAAACAAAAGGTAGAATGACAGGCATAGCAGGTAGGTGGGAACTGTCCACAAACTTAAAGGGCCAGACTCTAAATAGGAATCACTCTCAAAATAAAAAGAGTTTTTACTCCCCCATCTTAAATGGGGGGGGGGGGGGGGCTCAAGGTCAATTAAAATTGAAAGGCCCAATACAAATAAAATGAAATTTAAATTAAACTAAAATGCTCCTTATCCGTTCCTCCTAGTGAGCCCAGAACCCAGGCTCACTACGTCCTCCTGCTGCATGGAGACTGGACACACTGGGACTGATGGGTGAGATCTGCAGGCTATATCCAGTGAGGTCACGATTTTGACATGCCCAGTCTCCAAGCTGCAGGAGGAGGTGCACAACCCAGATGTAGAGGACTGAACTGGAGGAACGATAAGGAAATGCAGATTAATATTTTACTGTGGTGAGGTGGTCAACCGTGGGTGAAGTTGGCAGTTCTGCAAATAATCTGTGCAAGGGGACGAATGGGATTCCTGGATATTCGAAGATATGGCCTGTGCACTGAGGCATGTGAGGGACTGGCTTTGGGACAGCAGATTGTACCCATATAGAATGGGATCGAGAGATAGCAGTCCCATATACCATCTATGATATCTCTTGCATTTAGACTGCCGAATTAAGCTGCCCCAAGTACAAAAGAATGCAATGGTATACTTGGATCATATTGCATTCCAGTATCTTTGCAGCTTAATACAATGTATCCCTTCAGATCTCCATATTTGTCCCTACATGGGAACGGTGCCTTTGTCCCTGGTGTTGGGTGCTCAGTCTTTGAGCCATGGGAAAGACAGGATATCATCAATATTGAGCAAGTGGAGGAAGAGTCGGTGGTCCCACTTTCCTTCACCATGGTTAGAGAATGTTTTGGATTGCCTGACAAGCATATTTTCTTCTATTGGCAGGTCTGCAGTTACATTCGCACAATACCCAGGAAAACCCTGGAATTAAGCATTTGCTCCCAAACAGAAGCAGCACTTATGGGAGGCGACCAGAAGATCCGTATTACACACTTACATCAGGCCCTGGTGGACTTGACATCAGGGACAGAGGGGGGAGGTCTGGCGTCAGTATGGGAAGGTGATTTAGGAGAGCAGGTGTTAAGTAAGGATCTTTTAAAAGCCCTGGGGGAGATCCCAGAATTTACTGCCTCAGTGACGCTACGTGATCTGCAATTTAAGATCCTTCAGTGACTATGCTATGCCCCATGCCATGCATGGAAAGCAGGGCTGGTATCTACTGATGCATATCCAAGGTGCAATGCGCCAGCGGCGATCTTGTGACACATGCTATGGCATTGTGCAGTGATCAAGCAATTTTGGAGGGTTTTACTGAGTGGCATCCGGGGAATCTTGGGGGTACAGAGAGTGGTAAGATCCACCTCAGCCATATTAGATATTTGGATACCAGAAGAGGGACTGGACAAGGATATCCATATCTGGAGAAGGCTGGTATGTCACTTTCTGTTGGGACACCAGCACCCGCAGTATTTTGACACCATCAGGTGCTTTTTCCCAATGCCACAATCGTCCCTGATGCCATCAAAATACTGTGGGGATTGATATGCAATTTAGCCACACAGTGCTCATTTCTCTGGGAGAGCACGTCAAACCAGCACCGACATCTTGTGTGAATGTGTTTGGCTTGCTCTCCCAGTTTAACACTGCCATTTTCTGCCCAGTTTAACGGGTAGCTCATTTGCATGTACACGGTTTAAGATGTGGCTAATTTGCATGGAAGCCCCTTTCTGCATGCCCACACTGAAATCATGCGCTATCGGTGCGCTGCAAACAGGCATGCAAAGCTGGTAGAACACAACGTCAGCATTAGCTTGCTTATCAGCACACTACAAAAATGCATATGCAGCTAATAGCATGCGACTTCAGCGCCGTCTTTATGCATCCGCCTGTAAGCTTGTACCTGAAGAATGGAGGGTTAAGGGAGTTACCCAAGATTACACGGAATAGCAACTGAATTTGATTTGAACTTTAGCTCCCCCGGTTCTAGCCTACTGCTCTGATCAGGCTACTCTTCCACTCCAAAATGATGGTTTCCTCATTTTCACAAAGAAAAATACTTTGCATCATCAAAAGGGACACACTGACTGCAAATACGCAAAAGCTCAAATACACTTTAAGATACAACCAAACATAAATCCAATAGAATGAACTATACAAGAAAAAAACCCATAAGCTTTTTTTTTGTCTTCATTGTAAACCAGAAAACAAAGCCTTCCAACCCCCTTCCAGCTACGACTGATGCGAAGCGCAAAAGGTCAGCAAAAGCCCTTCCTAAAATAACATCAAAAATCACCGAACTATCACTCACAAACAGCCAAACCAAACATCAAAACTTACCCCGAATCGTACCACCTCCATTCAGCACCTTAAACAGCCGTTCCTACTTGCCCAACCTAGAAACAACGTCACATCCGCTATTTAAACAGCCCGCCAATCAAGTGGAGGATAGCGGGAAACAGGAACCTGTTATCTCTAAGAATAAGCAAAGAAATGAGGTGTCGGTAGCAAGCGTATTCGGGATTCTATCCTGAATCCTGACCCTCTGCATATGAGAATGACGCATGGGCAGAACACGCCAGGCGCCTGCCTCCACGGCCATATTAGAGGTGGCGGAAGCGATGTCCAGAGCATAAGGAGCTAAAAGTGAGTTTTATTTGCGGTGAAAAATTAGAGGGCGCTTTTACGGCTTTTTGGTTACCTTGCAGGAGGCTGTACGTGGGATAAAGTAATTTCTAGCGCTTCAGTAATATCGTCATGTAATAGCAATGATGATTCGTGTAAAATTGTAATGGCGTGAAAAGATATGTACATACAGAAACTGTGTAAAGGACATTCCGTTGTTAATATTTTACAATTAGATTTAGATACCCTCTTTATGTTCGCGCATTTCAGATTAGTTTTCATAACGTCCCACCTAGTTAACGCGTGTTTTCAGATACTAAGGTACATGAGAAATGCTATATTGAGTCAGACCAAGGTCCATCAAGCCCAGTATCCTGTTTCCAACAGTACCCAAGAACACAGTTTCCACAATGCTCATCCTGGGGTAAGCAATTGATTTCCCAGGTCCTCTTTAATAATGGTTTATGGACCTTTCCTCCAGGAACTTGTCCAAACTTTTTTTTGTTTTTTAACCCAGCTACACTAACAGCTTTTACTACAGCTTCTGGTAACAAATTCCAGAATTTGATTACTTGTTAAGAGAAAATATTTTTTCACTCACTAGTCTTAAATGGGTTACATTGTAGCTTCATTGCATGTCCCCTAATCTTTCTACATTTTGATGGCATAAACAACCAATCTATGTTAACCAGTTCCACTCCATTAATTTATAGACTTCTATCATATCTCCCCTCAGCCTTCTCTTTTCCACCTTGAAGAACCCTAACCTCTTAAGCCTTTCCTCATAAGGGTATCCTTCCACCCCCTTTTACCATTTTGGTGTCTCTTCTCTTTATACCTTTTCTAATTCAGCTATATCATTTTTAAGATACAGCGACCAGAATTGCACACGATATTCAAGGTGCGGCCAAACCATGGAACAATACAGAGGCATTATATTCCTTGTTTTATTCTCCATTCCTTTCCTTATGATTCCTGGCATTCCATTAGCTTTCGTGGCTGCCACTGCACACTGGGCGGAGGGTTTCAACGTATTATCCACAATGACGCCTAAATCTTTTTCCTGAGTGGTGATTTCTAAGGCAGTACCTTGCATAATGTAACCAAAGGTACTAATGTCAAGTCATATTATGAAGGAAAATAAGGGCTGCCTCCTTTTGTAGATCACTAGCCTAAGTGGCCAAATGTGTTTATTAATCTAAGACATGATTACTTATACTAGCCTTGGAGATGGTGCAAGATACCTGTACCTAGATTTTTCCAGAATGCACCTAAATTATAGTACTTTTATAACTTAGGGGCTGATGCAGAAAGCCGGATCCGAAGTCGCACGCTATAAACTCTATATAGCACACTGGTAGCGTGTGACTTCGCTGCCAGCATGCAGTAAAGGATGCTTAAGCAAATTGGCTTGCTTTCCCAGTTTAAGGCGAAGCTAAACACATGCGCACAGAAGTCAGTGCAAGTTTGACATGCTCTCCCGGAGAAATAGGGTCTCATGAAGGGAAGTTTGACACTTTTATCTCAGATGATCCAGACAACGGGGAAAGGCCCACTATGCCATCAAAACATTGTTGGGGGGGGGGGGGGCTGGTGCCCTTGACACAGAGCAAATCCCTGGTGGCTCAGTGGCCCCAATTCCCAACTCCCCCCAACAAAAAAAAAAAAACCCTGATGGTCCAGTGGCCCTGAATTTAATCCACCCTGCCTCGCCCAATTAAAAATAACCCTGTTGAGCCAGCAGCCCTGATTTTTTTTCTCCTCCCCCCTTTCCCCCTCTGTGATCCCTTCCTGGGATCTGTTTTGTGCTCAGGGCCCTGATGGCAGCACCCTTTGAGCTGTTGGAGCACACTGCTTTGAAGGATTTGACTGTCGTCTTGGTTTGTGATTTGTTCCCATAAGACATGCCATACTGGGTCAGACCGAGGTCCATCAAGCCCAGTATCCTGTTTCCAACAGTGGCCAATCTAGGTTATACGTACCTAGCAATATCCCCAAAGACACAGGTTCCACAATGCTTGTACTGGGTCAAGCATTGATATCCTGGGTCCCTTTTTAATAGTGGTTTATGGACCTTTCCTCCAGGAACTTGTCCAAACCTTTTTTAAACCCAGCTATACTAACAGCCCTTACTACATCCTCCAGTAACAGATTCCAGAGTTTGATTACACGTTGAGTGAAAAAATATTTTCTCTTATTTGTCTTAAATAGTTTACCCTGTAGCTTCATTACATGTCCCCTAGTCTTTCTATACTCTGATAGCGTAAACAATTGATCCACGTTTATCCGTTCCATTCCATTCATTAATTTATAGACCTCTATCATATCTCCCCTCAGCCGTCTCTTCTCCAGGCAAAAGAGCCATAACCTTCTTAGCCTCTCTTCATAGGAGTAGCCTTCCATCCCCTTCACCAATTTGGTGGCTCTTCTCTGTACTTTTTCTAATAACGCTATGTCCTTTTTAAGATATGGTGACCAGAATTGCACACAATATTCAAGGTGCGGTCGTACCATGGAGCGATACAGAGGCATTATAATATCCTTTGTTTTGTTCTCCATCCCTTTCCTTATGATACCTAGCATTCTATTTGCTTTCTTGGCTGCCGCTGCACACTGGGCGGAGGGTTTTAACATGTTATCCACAAAGACTCCTAAATCTTTTTCCTGGGTGATGGTTTCTAATGTGGAGCCTTGCATCGTGTAACTATAGTGTGGGTTGTTCTTTCCTAGGTGCATAACTTTGCACTTGTCCACATTAAATTTCATCTGCCATTTGGATGCCCAGTCTTCCAATTTATCCAGATCCTGCTGCAGTTTTCCACAATCCTCTTGGGTTTTAACAACTTTAAACAGTTTTGTGTCATCTGCAAATTTGATAATCTCACTAGTTATTCCCTTTTCCAGGTTATTTATGAATATGTCAAAAAGCAGCGGACCCAGTACAGATCCCTGGGGTACTCCACTATTCACCTTTTTCCATTGGGAATATTGGCCATTTAGCCCTACCCTCTGCTTTCTATCTTTTAACCAGTTCCTGATCCACAATAGTACACTGCCTCCTATCCCATGACTTTTTAGCTTCGCCAAAAGTCTCTGATGGGGGACTTTGTCAAAAGCTTTCTGAAAGTCCAGATACACTATATCAACCGACTCACCTTTGTCTACCTGTTTATGCACACCTTCAAAAAAACATATCAGATTAGTAAGACAAGATCTTCCTTGTCTAAAGCCATGTTGGCTGTCTCCCATTAGGCCATGACTATCTACATGCTGTGTAATTTTGTTCTTTATGATGGTTTCTACCATTTTCCCTGGTACTGACGTCAGGCTCACCGGTCTGTAATTTCCTGGGTCACCCCTGGAACCCTTTTTAAAAATTGGTGTTACGTTGGCTACCCTCCAATCTTCAGGTATTACAGATGATTTTAATGAAAGTTCACAGATTACCAATAGCAGGTCTGCAATCTCATATTTCAGTTCTTTCAACACTCTGGGATGTATACCATCCGGTCCAGGTGATTTGCTACTATTCAGTTTATCAAATAGTTGTAATATATCTTCCCGGTGTAGTGATATTTCTCTCAATTCCTCTGCAGTACAGTATCACCTTTAAATACCACTTCAGTCATGGGTAACATTCCTACATCTTCCTCAGTAAAGACCGAAGCAAAGAATTCATTCAGTCTCTCTGCTATAGCCTTGTTTCCTCTTACTGCCCCTTTTACCCCTCTATCATCTAATGGTCCAATTGACTCTCTCACAGGCCTTTTGCTACGAATGTACTTGAAAAAGTCTTTATTTCGTGTTTTTGCTTTCGTAGCAAGTTTCTTCTCAAATTCCCGCTTTGCCTGCCTTATCAATGCTTTGCATTTAACTTGCCAGTGCTTGTGCTGTTTCCAGTTTTCATCGTTTGGCTCTTTTTTTCCATTTCCTGAAGGTTGCTTTTTTGGCAGCAACAGCCTCTCTGACCTCACCTTTAAACCATGCTGGCAGTTTTTTGGACTTTCTTCCACTTTTCTTAATGCGTGGAATACAGCTGGTCTGGGCTTCGAGGATAGTATTTTTAAATAACCCCCAAGCTTGCTGTAAGTCTTTAACCTTTGGAACCGCTCCTTTTAGTTTTTTCCTAACTATATTCCTCATCCTATCATAGTCTCCCTTTTGAAAGTTAAAAGGTAGTACTGTGGATGCCTTTACTATCTGTCCTCCACTAATTTAAATCAAACATGATCATACTATGATCACTATTGCCAAGTGGTCCCAACACCCTTATTTCTTGCACCAGATCTGGCGTTCCACTAAGGACTAGGTCCAGTATGGCTTCCCCTCTGGTCGGTTCATGAACCAGCTGCTCCAAGAAGCAGTCATTTATTCCATCTAGAAACTTTATCTCTTTAGCTTGTCCTGCTGTGACACTGACCCAGTCGATACCGGGGTAATTGAAATCACCCATTATTACTACTCTGTTGTGTCTTTTGTTAGCTTCCTTGATTTCTTTGAGCATTTCATCATCCATTTGTTCATTCTGGCCAGGTGGTCGATAGTATACTCCCACTGCCATCACCTTCCCCTTCATAAATGGAATTTCAATCCATAGAGATTCTACAGCAAATTTTGTTCCCTGCAAAACTTTAATCCTTTCTGACTCAATGCCCTCTCTAACATAGAGCGCAACCCCTCCACCAATTTGATCAGCTCTATCATTACGATATAGTTTGTATCCAGGTATCAGTGTCCCACTGGTTATCCTCCTTCCACCATGTCTCTGAGAGTGCAATCATATCTAACCTCTCATTTAGTGCTATATATCCCGAAGGTGGATTTCTGAACAACAGGATTTCTGAACAGTCTGCTGAGATCTTTATCTGTCTTTTTCAAAAGGAGGCTGTTTCCATTCGGCCTATGTCTTCTTTGTTGCCCAAGGTGATTTCTCCCTTTCATGTGAACCAGGTGATCTGCCTGTCCCCCTCTTCTAAGGAGCAGAGGAGGGGGAGCATAAAGGTTTCTGCCCTGTGGATGTCTGGAGGGTGCTTCTCCGGTACTTGGAGGTTATGAATTCTTTTAAGGCAATAGTCTTTGTGCTGTTTACTGACCTGCACAAGGGTGACGCGGCACCCTTTGGGGTGTTGGATTAAGGAGGCCATTGCCTCTGTGTATCTGTTGTAGAACCCATCAGTTCTGGAGGGTCTGTGCACTCATTCTACCCGAGCACGTATGTCCTCATGTTCGGAGCAGAGCTCTGTAGTCCCTGCAGACATTTGTTGGGTGGAAATATGGTCATCACTTTCTACTTCTGTCAAGCATTACCATTTGTATGTCCACGCATGTGCAAACACTGCCTTTGGCTCAAAGGTTTTGCGAGCTGTTGTGTTTTTCTGCCCAGTGGTGTTGTAGCTTTGGTACGGCCCCATTTATCTGGACTGGTCTAGCAGGACGATATGGAAGGTGACATTTTATTTGCCAGTTAACGTCCTTTGAGTCCTGCTAGACTAGTCCCCTGAAAGCTATATTTGCTCTGTTCTTCTGCTGCAGTACCCTTGGGTCCGCTATGATCTTTATAGTTGACTCTGCAGGTTCATCTTTTACAGCCAGCCTTCGGTTTATGCTTTCCTCTCCATAGTTCTCTACTGTCGATTTCTCATTGTTGCCCACGATTTGAGACTGTGTGAGGCTTGCTATATTTCTCTCGTATGCTTTGGGATGAATTAAAGAAGGGACCTCTGGTGGCCTACAGAGGCATAGTAGTGATGTCATTGAAACCTAGGCTTTTCATTGGTTCTTTGTCTCCACCATTGTGCTGGTAGGGGAACATAATCCGCTTGTCTGGAATGGTCTAGCAGGACTTGAGGAAATGACATTAATTAGTAAGTAAAATGTCACTTTTTTAATATCATAAGTTTAATCTTCTTGTTTAGACCCGAATAAAAAGACATGATGGGTCAAACTTTAAAAAAAAAAATCAGATTATTGGATTCCTTTTAATCCATCCCAGATTTTATATGCCTCCCAAAGTGTGTTTTGGGGTTTTTTTCTTTTTTTTTGCTTTTTGTCCTCAGTGTAGAGAATACTTAAAGTATGTGGTGTACTTTTTTTGCCTACTTGGCTCCTACTTTATGGTACACTTTGCCTGTTCATCTTCTGTCGACCATTTAGAAAGACCTATTAGCAATAAAGTCATTTCCAGAGCGAAACTGATAACCTTATCAATCAAAAGAATTATACTCTACTACATTTGCAGACTTCTAGATCAGGCATTACTTATACATATAGTTGGAAGGAGAAAAAGGGCCTCGAACCATATGAGGTAAGAGCATGGGCACTTGGTAAATTGCACAAAAGCCTCAACTCATCCTCAGCACATCAGCAACCCTGAAACTCCTTCCATATCCAAAATCATTATTCCAATTGTTACATTGATATTCTCAAGCCCCAAAATCTCTCAGAGCATGTATAGGGCTGCAGTTCACCCTATAGAAAAGCTCTACTTAGCTCTATGCTTCTGTGAAACTTTTATTTTATTTTTATTTGCGCATATTTTTCTACCACCCCTTCCAAAGATCAGGGGTGGCTTACATCATAACAGGTTAACTAAAACGGTTACATGGAACAGTGGTAAGAACTAGAGGAGTGTTTCAACACTGTCAAGCTCCCCAACGCCACTCACAATGCTGGCTGAGCGTTTAGCCAATTGCTTCCTCAGGGGGTGCACAGTTAATCATCAAAATGCTGTGAGGGAAAACAGGAAATTGTACGATATTTTCTTAACATCCCTATGCAGAAGCTGCGGCAAGAAATACTTCCCATTTTGACATTCAAACCCCAGCCCTCTGACCATATAACGATACATACCATCACAATATGCTATCTCGCTTCATTAAGCATGCCACAGATTCCACTCAGCAACAACCAAAGAACACTGCGCATGCACCCATTTAAATACCACACCGGAAGCTTACTTCCGAGCCAAGCGGTCACCATAGAACTTGGGACCCACCACAGATCCTCCTATAATTCCATACACCTTTCACAAACCAAACGGGGCCCAACAGACCACTGGAAAAACTAACTGGATTACCTGTCCAAATGGATACACCCCCTCATAACATGATGCAATATCCCCAAACCACAACTACTCACCCAATATCACCCCTCATCAAAATGTCCCTCCCACCAGTTTATAAATACACACCCAACCAATAAACAGTGTGTCAATCCAACTCCAATGCATAACCATTAACTACCAAACCATCATGCAATTTCTCAACAGCATAGCCCAATCCTAAAATCCACAACAAACCTCGACCCCTCATCCTCGTTTATCAACCTCAATCAAACCTACCCATCATACTGATACATCCAAAACTACTCACCCAACCAACACTCACAGGCATACATTCCAGTCAATTAATCTGTGAATTCAGTCCTCCAGGATATACCATATTCAAACGGAAAATCCATCTCTTTTCACATTGCAGAAGGGACTGCTCTTGATCCTGATTCCCCGTGCCACACAAAAACACGTCCCTGCTCTACACAATGCTGAACAATCGGGGCCTCCCTCCGCCTACAACACAACCAACTTTTATGCTCGCCCATCCTTAGTTTAAATGACTGGATTGTTTTCCCCACATATAAACAAACTACATGGGCATTGTATAACATATACTACCTCGCACGTCGTCCGACATCGCAATACATATTCCTGTCCTCTGCACAAAGCTAGTGATATTCTCAGAGACCGCACAAATCAAACACTCCCCATATATATGATGTCCCAGCAAACCACTCAAAGGCTGCTCTATATATCTTAACTCAGTTGGGCTCAAAATCTCCTTCAAATTTCTATTCCGGGACCACACACACCTAGGTATTTTTCCCTTTCAGTCCAGGAATCACTTGCCTTACCCCAAAGCACTTCCACATAATCCACTGCAGATGACGACAACTTAAAGGGGAATATTTGGTAACAAAATGCACACACTCTACCCCTGCCCTGAGTGGGTTGCTAGGTATTCATATTCTTTTTTTTTTTTAATTTAATTTAATTTTTTTGTAGGCTTATTTTTAAGAAAAGAAAACCTAAAAGGTGGTCTAGCATGGTGGGGGGGGGGGGGGGGGTTTTTTTTTTTTAAATATTACATTGTATTATAGTATAGTGTCAGTTGTTCAGCCATTAACATGCACTTATTACTACAGATGGATGTGGAAGAAAATGTAATATTTTTCCATTTTATCCTTCAGTTGGTGCTTGCCATGGAATCTAAAGCAACAAAGATCTTCAAAGGGATTCTAGTTTTGGAAGTTGCAGGAGTAGTGGGAGCATATTGTTTGTACCATAAAATGAATGCAAGTCAAGGTAATTTCCTGCCAAACCCAGCTCCTTTTGCTCTGGGAGGAGTCTCTTCTTGGGTTCTTAATCTGGTTGCAAACTTTGTAAGATAACACAAACACTATTTACATAGTTCTCTTGTACTGAAATGTATTTTAAATGTGCAATACACTATTACTACTGAGCATTTGTATAGTGCTACAAGATGTATGCAGCACTGCAGAGACATGTAAGAGACAGTCCCTGCTCATCAGAGCTTACAATCTAGTCAATACAGACAACACAGAAGGTGTAGACAGGGATAAAACAAGGGGGGATGGTAAAGAAACAAGGAGACCAGGTGAGTCAAGATCCAAAAGCAGCAGCGACGAGATGTTTCCAGCCTGGATTTGAAAAGGGGTCAGAGAAGGTGCTTAATGTACAGACACAGGTAGTTTGTTCCAGGCGTAAGGTGCAGCAAGGTGAAAGGAACGAAGTCTGGAGTTAGCAATAGAAGCAATTTGCCAGAAGAGTGGAGTTCCTGAGGGGGTGGGGGCGTAAGGAGAGATAAGAGAAGAAAAGAGTGAGGAGCTGCAGAGCGAATGCACTTATAGGTCTGCAGGAGAAGTTTGAAATGGATAGGGAGCCAGTGAAGTGATTTGAGAAGAGGGGTAATATGGGCATGACGAGGCTGGTGGAAGATTAGCCGCGCAGCAAAGTGTTGAACAGATTGAAGGGGAGAGAGATGATTCAAAGGGAGACCAGCAAGGAGTAGGTTACAGTAGTCATTCATTCAGTACTCTGGCAATAATATTCCAGTCACATGCATATTAAATGTATTCATCTTTTCTGGCTCAAAGATATAATTTTTTAATGTATCAGCTTTTGTTTTTTTTGCAAGATAACTTGGAAATAATACTCAATGCACACAATACGTGACTAAATAGCTTGTGAATTAATGTGCTGTGTGTGCATGGCAGCAGTAATAGTTACTGTGGTAGCATGACACGTGGAGGGTAATTCTGTATAATCCCATGCAAGAAACACATGGTACCACACATGCTGTTCAGGCCTATTTTATAAATTACAGTACCCACCTTCTCTATTGCCAGAGAACAGGTGTAAATTGGTGTGACTTACACATGTCAAAGCGGCAATCTAGGCACAACAGTTAATAATTGATTACATGTCAGCGGAGGCTGTACCCAAGTACTAACTCCATGCATGCCCCTACGGCACTTATGCATGGTGACCTGTATGTGTGATTTTACAGTGGTTTACGTGTGTGCCTAGGTGCCCATTCATGCGTGTAAGTCCAAGAAAATATGGACTTGTATGCATACTTTTTTTTTCTCATGAGTAACGTCCTTCATGCCCTATATAGAATACCCCCATAGTATGCACTACTTCAGACATCAACTGCCTTAAGCATGGAAGGGGCAGGGTAATGGGTATTGGGGGGGGGGGGGTTGTTTTTTTTTTTTTAGTTAGCACACAATATTATCATGACAGATTAGTCACTTAGTGCCCACTTAATAGCTTAAGTGCATTTGTGTTAGCTGCAATGCACTTAATGTGCGGTAAATGTTTTCTGTATGGTATCAGTAGGGGAAGATGCTGGATACGCTTCCAAGAATCATTGCAAAGGCTATGCAGTTACTGTGGGTTAAGTTTTGCAGCTAATATGTGGTAACTACAGATTTTACCATGTTTTAGTATAAGGGTCCCTAAGACTTTCTTGGCTCTAGTATCTGAAAGAGTGAACCTACTTAGCACACAACGTTTTGAAGTCTCTTGATGCTTGCTTGTGCTGCCTATCAGTCCTTGGATTGCTGTAACTTTCTTGCCACCTTTTTGCAAGCTTTTTTCAAATTTAATCTAGCTTTGAGACTCTACCTTGCATTCTGCTCAAAGGCTTCTTCCAACTGATGAACTTTCGTAGCAGACCACCATTAACTGAAGAGCTACAGAAAGATTTGCATGCAAATAGAGGCAGTGCATGCAGATCTCTCTCATGTATGTAAGATATGCCATACTGGGTCAGACCAAGGTCCATCATGCCCAGTAACCCTTTTTCAACAGTGGCCAATCCAGGTCACAAGTACCAATCAGGTTCCCAAGAGGTATACAGATTCCATGTTGCTTGCCCAGTGGGTAAGCAGTGGATTTCCCCAGTCCTATTTATGGACCCTGGTCCTTAATGGTTTATGGACTTTTCCTCCAGGAACTTGGCTAAACCTCTTAAATCCAGCTACACTAACAGCTTTATCACATCGGCTGGTAACAGAGTTTGATTATGCATTGAGTGAAAATAAATAAATATTTTCTCGAATTAGTCTTAAATATGCAACATTGTAGCTTCATTGCATGTCCCCTAGCCTTTCTACTTGTTGATGGCGTAAACAACCGATCTACATCTACCCGTTCTACTCCATTCATTATAGTAACATAGTAAATGACGGCAGATAAAGACCAGTATGGTCCATCTAACATGCCCAGTAAGATGGCAAGAGTAGTTGTGCAGGCCACCTCTCCCCATGTCTTTGAGGGGTGAACCTACCGCTCCATGTAAGATACCCCTATTTGTTGAGAAATTAGATAGTTAAGTTTATTTTTATTTTCATCCTGTTGCTGTAAAGGGATCCACTGTGTCTGTCCCATGCCATTTTGAATCCTGTCACTTTATTTGCCCCCCACCACTTCCATCGGGAGGGCATTCCAAGCATCAACCACCCTTTCAATGAAAAAGTATTTCCTGACATTGCCTTTCAATTTACCCCCTTGCAGCATCATGTTATGCCCTCTAGTTTTAGCTTCCCTGTCTTTGGAAGAGGTTTGTTCATTATTTCTCTTTAAGTATTTATTTAAAGGTCTGAATCATATCTCCCCTATCCCTTCTCTCCTCCAGAGTGTACATATTTAGGTCTTCAAGTCTCTTCTCATAAGGCTTCTGATGCAGGCTCCAAATCATTTTGGTCACTTTCCTCTGAACAGTTTCCAGTCTTTTCATCCTTTGCAAGATATGGTCTCCAAAACTGAACACAGTATTCCAAGTGAGGCCTCACCAGTGACTTGTACAGTGGCATTAGTACCTCTGCCTTTCTGCTGGTAATTCCTTTGTATGCAACCCAACAACTTCCTGGCTTTTGCCACTGCCTTGTTGCACTGTTTTGCCACCTTGAGATCCTCAGAAATAATCTCTATCATATCTCCCCTCAGCTTTCTCCTTTCCAAGTTGAAGAGCCCTAAACCTAAGACCTTCCTCATAGGGGTATCCTTCCATCCCCTTTACCATTTTTGTCGCTCTTTTTTTCTAATTTTGCTATATCTAAGATATAGTGAGCAGAATTGCACACAATATTCAGGGTGTGTTTTATTCTCCATTCCTTTTTTTGATTCCCAGCATTCTATTTGCTTTCTTGGCTGCCACTGCACACTGGGCAGAGGTTTCAACATATTATCCATGATGCCTAAATCCTTTTCTTGAGTGATGGGTCCTAATGTGGAACCTTGCATTGTGTAACCGTAGTTTGGTGGAGTGGTTCCCTAAATACATAACTTTGTACTTGTTGGCATTACATTTCATCTGCCTAATCTCCCAGTTTTTTAAGGTCCTCTTATTTATTTATTTTTTTTTAAATAATTTTGTCATCTGCAAATTTGATTAACTCCAGACCAATGCAGAAAACTAGCGCAGCCTTTAAGCACAGATAATGCCACTTTTAAGGACATTTACAATTACTGCCATGTGCAGAAAAGACTGACACGCACATAAACAGCACACAATTAATGCCACAGGTATTTATATCATAGTCAAATGAGCTGTATATAATGACATTTATTTAGGTTTATACTGTGCTATTTATAATCGGCACGGTTTACTGTGCCCAATGCAAAGAAACACGTAAAGGATTATGCAGCAATATCTTTACAGCTGTGTCTGAGGTGGCTTAAACATCTAGCGTGTGCCCCCGACAGTATTTTGATAGCATTGGGGGCTTTCCCCGATGCCTGGAGCATCTGAGGAGAAATTTGGGAAAGCCCCCAATGCCATCAAAATACTGTCAAGAGCCTATGCCTCCGACAGTGTGAATCCTTGGTGGCCCAGCAGCCTCTATTTTCCCCCCCCCCATCTAAAAATACAGCTGGTAGCCCTGAATTCCAACCTCCTTCCTAGCCCCACGATACTGAAAAATGGGGAAAAAGGTCAGACTGCCATATAAGGTAGAATATGCCTTATATGGCAGTCTGACCTGCCAGGTGCATACCAGGGTGTACTGCTCAGGGCCAGGCGCTGCCATCTTTCAAAATGGGGGACAAAGGTGGGAGCACATGAGCAGCATTCCTGCTGGTTTCTAAAGGAACTGGAAGGGGAGTGGGGGATTCTGGGCCACTAGGATTATCTTTTAGTTGGGTGAGGGGTTGGGGGTCGCTGGGCTACCAGGTTTATTTTTAGTGGGGTGGGGGGGGTTTGCTTTCTGTTGGGAGTACTGGCCCTCCTCAATTCACTTAAGCCTCCATTGCCACTAATCCCTCCTTCCCTCTCTGCTCAAACCCTAGCTAACTTTTTCCATGACAGTCTCTAAGATTACTCTTCTATTCCGTCCTATTTCTTCCTCATCTTCCCTTCATCCTCTCCATTAACAGCTTTTCCCCTTCATCTTCCCCTACCCTTTCTTCTTTTTCCATAATCTCGGTCGAAGAAACTTCCCTTCGTCTTTCAACCTCCAAACCCACCACCTCACAGATGCCTTTTTATGATTTGATTAGGTGTCGGTCTAAGAGTATAGCGGTGGTGGTGGCAGCTTGTCACTGTTTTTCACTCCACAATTGATTGGCAGACATCGCTTGCAAATCTCAGTTGAGCAGCCTTCCCTTTTTAAGGGAAAGCTTTTGCCGGGAAAAGTGCTGGAGACGTTTATGAAGGATTTGGTAGAAGTTAAGGGAGTCGGGGGTTCCTTACAATAAACAGAAGATGGGACGTGGGGCAACTCCAAGCCGAGGGTGGCAGCAGCAGACCCCCCACTGCTTCAGGAAAGTACATTTGGTGCCCTATCAGCAGGGTCGCTTCCCTTCAAGGGGCAGTCTTTCAGCCATTTTGGACATTCTGTGGAGCAGGGAAAGGTTCTTATTCCCCCTCCCACTCAACGATCAAATAACCGCAATGAAGTGAGGGGTCCAAGTCGCCCCAGATCAGTGGGTGATGGAGGTGGTCAGAGGGCTATGTACCCGAATTCTAGCAACCGCTAACAGAGCCCTTTCTTCAGTCACTCTGTGAGGCCTCTTGTGAGTTCAGAACGCTGTGGAACACCCAGGGAAGACGAGAGCTGTGGACGGTTGCAAAGGGGCTGCAAAATCAAAGCGGCTTGGGATGATACTCATCCATTTTATGGTGTCCAAGAGGATGGAGCTTTCCAGCTCATCCTGGCCCTCAAACACATGAATCGCAGTCTCGGGGTGCCATGTTTCCACACAGAGTCCCTACAGTTGGTGATGGGGGCCATCGGGGAAGGAGAGTTTCTCGCCTCCCTGGATCTCATGGAAACCAGCCTGCAGGTGCCCTTTCGGTTGGAACTCCAGCGGTTCTTAAGGTTCGGTTTCCATGGGGCATTTCCAATTCACCGTGTTGTCTTGGCCTGGTGATCACACCTCCACCAAGATCATGGGGGTGGTCAAATTTTCCAAGGTTTAGACTGGGTAATCAATATGTCCAAAGAGCAGTCTACTGTCAAGGCAGGAGCTGGTCCACCTGCAGGGCTCAAGGCTGGGCACAGGAGGCCATAGAGGTGGGCACATGAACTGCAGCTCATAATGTTCTGCAGAGCAAGGATTCCGACGGCCTGGCCTTACCTTCAGCTTTTAGGAACATTGGCAGCGACCACAGATTTAGTCCCTGGGCCCAGACTCGCATGAGACCTCTGCAGAGAGCATGATTGAGGAGGTTGTAGGCACAATGTCATCTGTTGGAGCAGCTGCTTTATCCAGTGCCTCTGAAGAAGAGGTCAGCAATGAATTTGTGTGTTTCCCGTGGTGGATGGGTTTGCCTCCCGCAGTTGGCAGGACTCTGCTCGGCATAAGGTAAAATCTTAATTTTTCCTTCATAAATTGGGGATGTTCCCGTCTGATGGGGGGACAGTTTAGGTAGCGTTGTTTGACACTGTTGTTTTCTCTCGTGAGTCTGTTTTGTCAGAAGGGAGCTGGGAGGTGCTACGGCTGCCTTTGTATGATGATGTCGCGGGTTTATGACATGCTCGGTCTCCAAGCTGCTGGTGAGGCGTGACAACCCTCAGGTGCCAAGACTGGACTGGAGATACTCAAGAAAAGAATTAGCAGGTAAGGTCTAATGTCACCATAGTATATGATGGCAGATAAAGACCAGTATAGTGCATCTAGTCTGCCCAGTAATGTGGATAGAGTAGTTGTAGCTGCCACTCTGTGCATGTCAAACCCCTCTCTTTATTGAAGAATAAAATATTTG
This sequence comes from Ichthyophis bannanicus, assembly GCA_033557465.1. Lineage (NCBI taxonomy): Eukaryota > Metazoa > Chordata > Amphibia > Gymnophiona > Ichthyophiidae > Ichthyophis > Ichthyophis bannanicus. Next base: position 139,659,803 of record CM066035.1, on the reverse strand, counting down.
TTTTCTTGGATTTCATTTGCTTGCTGTAAAGGGATCCACTGTATCTGTCCCATGCCATTTTGAATTCTATCACTCTGTTTTGCCCCCACCACCCTTTCAGTGAAAAAATATTTCCTGACGTTTTTATGTTTACTACCTTGCAGCTTCATCGTATGCCCTCTAGTTTTACAGCTTTCCCCTTCTTTGAAAAAGGTTTGTTCATTAATACCCTTTAAATGTTTAAAGGTCTGCATCTCATCACATCTCTTCTGTCCCTCCTTCTCTAGGGTATACATATTTAGGTCTTCAAGTCTCTTCTCATATGTCTTCTGGCACAGGCTCTAAATTTGGTCAGCTTCCTCCTGAACAGTTTTTAAGTCTTTTTATATCCTTAGTGAGAGATGTTCTCTAAAACTGAACACAATACTCCAAGTGAGGCCTTACCAACAACTTGTACAGGGGCATTAATACCTCCTCCTTTCTGCTGGTTATTCCTCTCTGTATGCAGCCCAGCATCCTTCTTGCTTTGGCTACCGCCTTGTCACATTGTTTCACCACCTTGAAATCCTCCAGCTACTATCACTCAGAGATCCTTCTCATCCATGCACACCAACCTCTCGCCCCATATCGCATGCAATTACTTAAGATTTCTGCATCTCAAGTGCATGACTCTGCACTTCATCACAATAAATCTTAACTACCAAGCATTAGCCCATTCTTCTGGTGTTTGTAGATCTTTCCTCATGTTGTCCAGCCCCTCAGTTCACTTGCAAATTTTCATGTCATCTGCAATAAAGGCAGACACTTCCCTTCATTTCTTCCACAATATCACTCGCAGGACTGATCCCTGAGGCATGCCACTACACACCTTCCTTTCTTCTGAGAGTTCATTTTACCACCGCCTTCTGTCATCTATCAGTCAACCAACTTCCGATTCAGTTCAACACCTTGAGACCCATTCCCAGACTGCTCAGCTTATTGAGAAGCCTCCTATGAGGAACAGTATTCAAAGGCTTTGCTGAAATCTAGGTATATCACATCCATCACATGCCCTTGATCTAGTTCTCTGGTCACCCAGTCAAAACTTAATAAAATTTGTTTTACCAAAGGAAGATCATGCCAATGTTGTCTTGGATCATGCAATCCATTGGTTTCTATTAAGTCCATTATTCTTTCTTTCAAGAGCGCCTCTGTTACTCTTCCCATCGGAGGTAAGGCCTACCAGCCTATGGTTTGTCATCTCTTCCCTCTTGCCACTTTTGTGAAGAGGTACCACATCAGCCCTTCTCCAAGAATCTATTTAAAACATCCTTTAAAGGCCCTGCCAGAACCTTTCTAAGATCTTTCAGTATCCTGGGATGTATCCCATTCGGTCCCATGGCCTTGTCCACTTTCAGTTTTGCAAGCTGTTCTAAACATAATCTTCTCCATTCCCATTTGTGTACTTGTCAATCACATGTGGTCCTTCTCCAGGATTATCTTTAGTGAATATAGAACGGAAGTATTTGTTTAACATTTTCACTTTTTTGATGTCACTTTCCACAAATCTGTCCTGGGCAGTTTTTGTAGTCTTACAATGCCACCTCTGATCTTTCTCTTCCGAATATACCTGAAAAATGCTTTATCTCCACACTTCACATCTTTAGTCATCTTTTCTTCTGCCTTTGCTATCTGTATTTTTCTGTCTCTTAGCTTTATCCTGTATTCCTTATTATGTTCCTTTTATTTTTGTGATCTTCTGAATTTTGTCAAAGCTGTGGATTGTGGTTGTGTGGTGGGTTTTTTTTTGTTTGCCATTATTTCTACAGCTACTTCTTTGGTGAACCATATAGGTTTCCTCTTCCTCTTGTTTTTATTTACTTTCCTTACATATACAGTATATTTGTTGGCCCTTTTATTGCCGCTTTTAGTTTAGCCCACTGAAATTCCAATTCCCTTATGTACTCCCACCCTGCCAACTTCTCCTTCAGGTATTTTCCCATTTTACTGAAGTCAGCACTTTGGAAGTCTAGGACTTTGCTGTGATTGAACTCTGCCTTGGCTTTTACCTCAAAGCACACTATATAATCACTGCTGCTCACATAGGCATCCACCCAGACAGTTGACATGCTCTCTATTGGTGAGTACTAAATCCAGCAGTAACTCACACTGCCCTTGGTTTGACAGAAGGAACTTTTCAAGTTGCCCGTTTGATCTGTTGTCTTTAACGCAAGTGCAGATTTCTTCCCAACAGCAGCAGCCCTTTTGATAGTTCTTCAAGAATGAAAGTTACTGAGACTTGGATGACCTATTTATATCTGTGCATATTCATTGTGGTGGTTATGAGAACCTGACTGGCTAGATGTATCCCAAGGACTGAGATGAGAACCCCTGCTGTAGAAGCAAGCAATAAGTCCCAAGCTGCAGCTTGGACTAGAGAGAGGGTCTAATAAATGTTATGATTAGAGGAAAGCACTTAAGATTAAGCAGTGCACGTGGCTATAAATGTGACTGAACTATGTGGAAAGTTTAAATCTATGAAATGTTTCCTGTCTAAAGCAAAACCTGTACTTGTTTATATTTAAAGCATGCTAATAGTACACCATTGTTGTCCTGGCTAGTCCTGCTCATTCAAGGTAAAGAACTTTAGTGTTGAGTTCCTGGCCCAGAGAGCTAACACTTCCATCACGCTAACTTCCCTATGCCAGGGCTTCCCAAACTTGTCCTGGCTGTCCTTCTCCTAGCTAGTCAAGTCTGAGGGTATCCACAATGAAAAAATTAGCACATGCTGGTTTCTCATGCATATCTACTGCAGATATCCCAATAACCCAACTAACTGGTCATGTGCTAATCAGGACAGATTTGGGAAGCCCTTCTATACTGTTTTTTTTTTTTTTTTTTTTCTGTAATGCTTATTTGGGGGGGGTTCTAATTAAGGACTACATCTGCTGTGTGGGTTTGGGTTTTTTGTGTTTTTTTATAAATTTAAGTTTAAACAGATGTCTAGACTAGAGCAATGCAATGTGTGCCTTTGCTTCAATGCTGACTCCTGGCCACCCAGCAGCTCCGGGGGGGTTGGCGGCAGAGTGACTGAAAGTGGATTGCTAGGTCTTTCTTCAGAAGCAATGGAGGGTTAAGTGACTTGCCAAAGGCCACAAGGAGTGCTAGTGGGAATCAAACCCTGTAGTAGAGGAATAGCCTAATAATGGTTAGAGCACTGGCTTGGTAAGCAAGAGAACAGGGTTCTATTCACACTTACACTCCTTGTAGCCTTGGGCAAGTCACTTAATCCTCCATTGCCTGTGAAGAAAGGCCTGGCAATCTATTTCTGATCACCCTGCCAAGAAAATCCAGGAGCTACTGGGTTGTCAGGAGTCAGCAGTGACTCAAAGGCATGCATTGCTAGAGAGCCTTCTACAACGTGAATCCAACTTTTCTCATCGGATATATGCTAACTAGTGGGAGGCTGAAAATACCCACTTATAATTTGGGTGAGGTTTAATGGATAAGTAACTAGAATGTTTGTTTGGGGAGAAAGCTCTGTCTTGTTTCAGGGGTGCTGATATATTTTCCATATATCTAGGGTTCATATTATTGGCATATAGTAGCCCAAAGGCTAGATCTTAAATTGCAGGTAAACTTTAGGATGGATTATAATTGTAGATCGGTTTTTCAGCCCATTTTAGATGTTCATCTGTTTTTGGGGGAGGGGTGTTTCCCCCTTTTCAGCCTCTTCTTCCTTTAAATTAGACCCTCTAGAATTTAGCCTTTTTGTTTATAAAAGCTTTTTTTTTTTATCTCTGAATGTCTTAACCCTAAACATTATTACCTTAAGTAGCATCTTGTAAATTGTATATCTTTGCATATTTATCTGATAATGTAATTTTTGTTTAGATTTCAGACATAAAATGAACAGGAACTGGCCATCAATTCTTGAAGGTATTTTTTGTTTTAAGCTGCAAATTTGATAAGCCATTGCTGCCATTCTGCCTGTCTAGTCATTTTGATTTAAGTATCATTTGCATTAATGCCAGACTGGCAGATTCTCTATGACTTTTTTTTAATTTTGTCTGTTTTCTTCAAGAAAACAAGTTTATTAAATATGCAGATTCATTTGCATAGCTGCAAGAATCACAATTATGATGCCATTACATTTAATTTAGACTTCAAGTGTGACTAGTCATTTTTAACAACCTTGCAAACTGAATGTGTTCACCCTTTAATTGCCTTTAAAGGCTGCCCCTTATTACATAACAAACACTCAAGTGGTTGAACCCCAACATCCATAAAAACTGACCTTTTTCTTCATGTGTCTAGTCTCTGGGGCCATCATGTCCTCTTCAGGCAAAGTACAAGTGATAGGACCCCAGGTACATAGTTTTTTAGTGTACAGATCTAGCCCAGATCATCTGCTTTAAAGTTAGGTCATCTCCACCTCTGAGGTCAATTATAGGATGTTTGTATTTTTAGAGATAGCCGTCCCCCTACCAGATTTTACTTAAATTCATAATGTTGATAAAGCATACATAATTGTTTCATTCCTATAATAGAGTTTCTGAATGTCAGGTGGTGGTAGCCACCAAATGTAGAGCCTGGCTCGATTTATAGACCATCTTCCATTCCATGTAAGAAGGCAAACTGAATGATGAATATGGCTCTTGTTACAAAAGCATAGTAATAAAGGTCAATGATATTGTCCATTACAAGCAGACTTGACTTTTCATAATCTAAGACTTAGAATATTATTCTGCTTTTACATTTAGTATATTTTAATATAACTAAATGCTGGAGATAAATTACCCTCTGAATTATTTTCCCAGTTTATTGCTTAAAACTTGACATGTTGATATGAAAGGACAGACTAGATAGGCCATGTGGTCTTTTTCTGTCATGTTTCTATGTCATCTTGTTGCTTTTCAGAACTAAACAAATATGCCTAAAGCCTTTTGTGTGTCTCTTGTTTTGTTAGTCTGTTCATATGAACACGCAAAACATTGCTTCCTGCTGTGTGCTTTGCATTCAGAGGGTCTATTTACCCCACCCACCTGGTATGGGATCTCTGGTATTAGGCTCTGGATGTTAGCATCACATGTCACTGGAGGTAGGGTGGGGAGGTCAGAGCTCCATGCCATCTTAAAGATTTTAAAAGATGTACGAGAGAGGCTTGCTTGCATTTACTGTGTTTATGGCTTCTTCTCAGCAAATAATGGCCTTTTTAATTGTGTGTTTGCAGTGTTTTACAAATCCAATGAATGGGCTGGAATCTATGGAATAAGAGAGAAAGATAATGAGACATGGTCCAGACGTGGGAGCTAGAAGTCTGTGTAAAATTAATACACCTGATGTCAAGGAAATAAGTCTATTTTTCAACTTTCTTGTCAGAACGTACAATTCTTCATGTTTTTCCAGATCTTTTCTGAGACCTTGTTTTGTTATGGTTCCACCATGAACTTTGTAATTGTGGAAAGAGTGATCTGAAGAGCAGATGTGAATAAAAAGAATGCTTCTGATCCAAGTAATCCTGTGACACGATGGCTAATTATTTCTAATCTTGCCATGACTGTCTAGCCTGCGCATTTCTCTCATCCCAAGTAAAGTACGTACTTCGGCTTCTGGAGAATTACGTTTTGTTTCCAGCAGTTCTAGTGTATGCATTGCATGCCTTTGCAGTCAATTGGCCCATTCCCTGATACTTTCCAAGGAGTATGGGGGGCAAGGGAGAAATATGATTGATCAATTTTTAAAGTCTGTGGTAAACACTGAGTGAACCAAGATTATGAAGCCCCCTGGAAACAGCCAAGACCAACAATTGCAGGTAAAACTTGGATAAGTAGGTCATATTAAAGTTATGTATATATATGTGTGTGCCCACCGTCCCTGCAGCTAAGAATATGCCAATGGTTTTGGTGTCTGTCAGGACCTATTGTTTTGCTTTAATTGCTGCTCCTCAGAAGCTTCAATGCCTAGTTTTGCATAATGGTTGAACCAACCTTGAAGATATAGGGCCCGATATTCAAAGGCATTTACACTGTTTGCAGACTTGTAAAACGTATAAATGCCACAAAGTGGGATATTCAGTGGCACTAACACGATTTGGTGCCACTACATACCACGATTGCAGGTGGCTCAATGTTGCCTCTGCCTAATTAGCTTTGTGGTAAGGTGGTGAACCCGGATATTCAATGCTTGGGCTGGATATTACCCCCAGCATTGAATATCTGGGTTTTTTGTTGCTAGTGGCTAGCTGCCAGGGCTGGATATTCCACAAACCCTCCCCCCCCCCCCCCATCATATAGTTTTTAAACCAAAATAATGCTGAAATAGAGTTAACATTTTGTATTTTATGGGAACTGAAAAAACAAATTAAAGCATGCACAATGCAGACAGAAGCATCCGTGGAAAGCATTAGAGCAGAAGCTTCCTTTAAAGTGCATTAGTTTTTCAATACCCAAGTAATTGATCTGCCTAAACGCTGTCTTCGGAACAGCTAAAAAAGATGTCCAGGATGCACAATCTGCATACTTCAAGCTGCGTGAATGAGGGGCATTTTGGACAGGGGCATAAAAGAGCATGTATTTGTTTTTCCTCCCTCTCCACGCTTTGTCCCTGACATAATACATGAATTGCCTCTGAAAAAGGTGGAGGAATTATGACCATTTTGTAGCTGCTGTTTATTTTTATGGGCAATCTCAAACTATAGCTCTAACAGGAGTGCCCATTGAGTTGTGGATGTTCTGCTTTATGAAAGAACCTTTCATAGAAAGTCCAGTTCCAGAAAGTAATAAAAAAGAAACTGACTCTCTTGCTCTTGTCCAATCTGCAGCAATGGAAAGGTCTATTGACATTTTTGAAGTAGGATTCCCACCCAGTCTTTTTTTTGTTTTTGTCCAGCCCAAGAGTTTTATACAAAGAATTATACAAAAGGGATTAAGAATATAAAACTGCCATACTGGGTCAAAACAAAAGGTTTATTAAACCACACTAACCGCTTTTACTACATCCTCCAGCAACGAATTCCAGCGTTTGATCGAGTGAAAAAAATTTTCCTCTGATCTTATTCTTAAATTGTAGCTTCAGTGTGTGTCTCCTAGGCTTTCTGCTTTTTAAAGGAGTAAACAACCATTCCATATTGTCCTGTTAGACCAATCCAAGCAAGTGGGTTATGTTCCCTTACCAGATGAGTGGAGTCAAAACACCAATGAAAAGCACAGGTTTGAATTACATCAGTCCCTTGCCTTTATCTGCCTCAACCACCAGAAGTCTCTTCAGTATTTCTTTGTCTCCAGCAGATGGATTTTATACACTCTGAAGAAATCTAAATAATTGAGAGGAAAATGATTTAGACACTTGTGAACAACCACCTTGAGAATGACTCTCTCACTTGAGTATGACGAGGGAGGCTTGACTAGACTGCAGTCTTTTCAGTAGCCAAAGGAGGAGGGAAAATTTGGTTCAACTCCATGCTCTTATCCTGTTAAGGGCCTGTTGAGCAGCCAAGAAATTGGAAGGATCTGGAAGAGTTTAGCCCCTCCCTCCTTCTCTGTTCCCTCTACTCTTTTTCCCAAAGATTGCAGACGGCTCTTGGAGGGATATATATCAACTCTATTGTACACATGTTCACACTGAATTCCCAATACTCGATCTCATTGTACATATGTAATTAGTTCAGTTTGCATACCCCGTTATCCAAGTTATTACTCCTGTTCTATGTAAAGCAGAAGCATGTTATCCAAGTTGTTTTCTCCTGTTCTATGTGAAGCCAAACAGTTTGTTATGGTCATTTTGTTGTATGTAAACCGCGCTGACAATAGTGCGGTATATAAGAAATTGTAATAAATAAATAATAATAATAAATAAATAATCTACCTGCCAGCCACCTTAAACACAGTGCCTGCAAAGCAGAGAAACAGAGCTGAGCCTGGCATGGATTTCTGTCTGGGAGTGAGTAGCAAGGCTTGACCTCATCATTGTCCTGGTTGGGAGCTCCCAATTCTGTCTGGGGTGCAATTCAGGGTGGACTGCTAGCGACAGCTGCCACAGTGAGGGTTTCATGCAGTTTTCTGCATGCATTAGTATCATATTTTACTATTCACCTGATGGTCACGTATTTTGCCTGAGCGGCTTCACTGCATTTCTACCCAAGCACCATTAATGTATGCCTTTTGGTCTTAGCGCTCACTGTTGCGATACTTGCCTTAACTGTCTTTCCAGGAAATGTTGTTTTGCCTGTGGCAAGCAAGGCACTTCATCTCTGGCTTCTGGACTCTACTCTTTCTGCAAGACAACTTCTAAGTCATCCCTGGAGAGCTTGTTCCCCCTCTCCCAGCTGGGGGTGCAGTTAATGCAGCCTTGCCTGCTTTAGGGCAGGAGGTGGTGGTTGTGCTGTGAGTAAGGATGTCCAGCTAAATGGGGTTTCCAGCAACCATGCTGTGGGCCACTCCCTGATTTTGAAGGGATCTGTGGCAGATATGTCCCCTGGTGTTGGGTCATTTCTGAGACGAGAGACTCTGGATTGTCCTCCACGGAACCCTTTTCCTTTTTACAGCAGGCCTGGTCATTCTGGCATGGAAATGCAGACCCTGCAGCTTCGGGGTGCCCCTGGATACAGTCTCATGAGGAGCAGGAGCAGACAGAGTAGAAGCCCTGTTTTGGTTGCCTATGGCTGGTGCAGGTCGCCTTCTGGAGATGGGGGATCAGCTGGGATCTGTCTGAGATTTAGATTCAGATGTCTGATGTGGATGAAGTTCCCTGTCTCCTTCAAAAGCTGATGAAGGACCTAAGCAAGACTAAATCTTTCCACTTTTTGGAGGGCTGGTCCAAGGAGTCTATGAAGTGGGAAGGAGCCCCTTTTCGATCAGCCTCTGCCAGTTCCTTATGGGTATGCTGGTTGGACTCCCAGGGTTCTCGGGCTCCTGTCGCTACCAGACTGGAAACCCTTTCTTCATCTCTGGTTATGGACTTCGGGCTTATTCTCAGTTCTGTTGTAGAGCGCTGGGGTCCAGGAACACGGTCCCTTCCAGAGGAGAACTCTCCCAGGCTGTGCAATGAAGATTTGGGGGCAGGCTTTGCCTATTCTTTTAGGAATGGGCTTGGGTCACTAGGGATTGCTGGGTGCTAGTCCCCATTCACTACAGCTCTATCCTGGAAAGCAAAGAGCTGATCCTGGCAGCTTATGTCGTCTTCCCTTTGTGGGTCTGTGAACAGTAGGACCACTGTGTGAATCACCTTGGACAAGCTGCCTCTCCTGAAGGCAGGGGTGCCTGTTCCTTTGGACAATTGGGGCAAGGGCAGGTATTCCATCGGGTTCATGATGCCAACATGGAAGGAACATTCCAACCTATTTGGGACCTCAAGTGTGTCAATGAGCACTTGTGTGCCATGCACTTCTGGATGGAAACTCTGTGATCCATAATTCAAATAGTGCGCCGATGAGAGTTCCTGGCCTCTGATTTTCCTCCCTCCCACTCCGGGTTGGGATATGAAAATATGCCTCTGCCAAATCCAAATATCTGTGATTTGCCATGCTTGGCTCCTACTTTCATTTTACCACCCTCCCATTTGGACTCTCCACTGCCCCAAGGACAGTCTCCAAGGTCGTGGTGGTGGCAGCTGCAGCGCTATAGGGCTGAGGGATTTGTGTGCACCCATATCTGGACTACTGGCTCATTCAAGCCCATTTTCTTTCTGAGGTATCTCTATGGTAGCTCCCTGAGTGGAATCCTTTCTGGTAAGCCTAAGCTGGGTGATCAATTGAGGAAAGGGCCAGTTGTTGCATTCCCCAGTCCCTGGGAGCACATTTTGATACTCTGTGTGCAGAGTCTTCCTACAAAAGGAGAAAGTCAAAGGCTGTTGGATTGTCTGGCGCTGTTCTGTTTGCAGCAGATTTTCAGCGTTTTGGGTTGATCTTCAGCTCTTTGGATTGATGACAGTAACAGTCAAGATGGAGCGGCCAGCCACATATGAGCATGCTCATGGCACCAACAGTCCTTACTGACTCTGCTCCCCATGTTTTTCTCAGCAGCTCAGGCTCCTGCTCCCAGTGATAGTGATAGCCAGCCTGTGGTAGTGGCAGAAATCCAGCCTTCTGAGTAAGGGTGTGCTGCTAGACAATTGCTCATGGATCCTTCTGACAGATGCCAGTCTCTCAGGCTGAGGAGCCCATTGCCAAGGCTGATCTGCCCAGGACTGATGGAACTGCAGGGAGGTGGTGTGGCTCATCAACTGCCTTGAGGCAATGACCATCAACTTGGCTCTTCTATATTTCCGGCCCCTGGTCAAAGATCAGGCAGTTTGAGTGTTCTGGGACAATGCCACAGTGGTGGCTTATGTCAGGCAGCAAGGTGGCACAAAGAGTACTGGGGTAGCCCTGGAGATGGCTCTCCTGTCTTGCCTAGGTGATGAAGAACTCCATTTGTCAGCTCTGCACCTTGCTGGGATAGATACTGTGGAAACAAATTCTCAGCCAATGTTCTCTGATTTCAGGAGAGTGGGAATTGAGTCGGGAGGCATTTTCAGTAGTTTCTGTGCTGCTGGGGTTGCCCAGAGAGGGATCTGATGGCGACCCGCTCAAATGTTAAAGTGTGCCACTTCAGTAGCTGCATGGAGACAGAATCCAAGGGTGTTGGCGTCCTGGCTTTACCTTGACCAAGTCAACACCTTCTGTATGTGTGTTTCCTCCATCACCCCTGGTGGGGCATGTGATTCTGTGTATAGAGCAGCAACCATGAAGAATAATTCTGGTGGCAGTGGGTTGGCCAAGGAGAGCGTGATTTGGAAATCTGAGATTCCTGCAAGTACCATCTCTTCTTTTGCCTCAGTCTCTGGACCTTTTGTGTCAGGAGCCATTTCCCTTCTTGCTTATGGCTTGGCTCCTGCCTGTTAGGCTTGTAGGGATTATTAATAGCCAACAAGGATAAGTTTATGCTCTCCGTTATGTCCAGGGGAACGTAGAACTTCGGGCTGGGTATTAGTAGCTATGAGTATGCTGGTGATGAGCCATGAAAGTCTGTCTGGGTAGAAAAATATACAGACATATAGCTAGAGCTATATAATTAGAAACATGAGGTAGCAAGTTGTTGGAGCACAAAATTACAGTTAGACAAAGTGATAAATCACTGATTAGTAACCAAAAGTCACTGATTTGCTCTGCACTGAGTTATAGAATAAGTTTCTAGCAAACCATTGCCCATCCAGAGGAGGAGAAGACTGTATCTTTAGCTCCTGCTGGAACTCTGATGGCTGAGGTCCGATAAGTCTCCAGAGCAGCACAGGTCCAAAGAGGCAGCTAGGCTAGATAATGCAGGCTACAGCCCTTTCGGAGGCGAGCCGCGTGAACACAGAACCAAAAAGTATCTGTGAAAGTCTTCTCAGTCCTTAGGAGAGAGGCCTCTCTCCTATGTAGTGTGCATCTGTCTTGCAGATAGGTCAGGCAGCAAACACAAGGTACAGAGGGCACAAACGGCAAAAGGGCACAAGTTCTTCTGTGCAGACTATTATTCTTTGTGATGAGTCCTTATCACCTTTTGGTAATTGGTTGGCATGAGACAATCCGAAGAGTTCTCGGTCAATCAGGAGGTAGTCCACGAGCATCTTTCTTGAAGACAAAGGATCCATAGTAAGATGTCATGTGGAGGAAACTGTATGTAGTTTCTGGGCATAGGTACAAGTGTCCAAGGCCAGTAGAACTATCTAGATAAGAACCGGAGAAGCAGATGTTCTTGTATGTGGGCAGTGAATTAGCCAGGAATAATGGGCTTCAGTATGCACACATACAAACGCTTAGCAAGCAGTTGCTTGAAGGTCATGTCTGAGACTAGAAACACAGCAAAAGTTTCTTATAACAGGAAACTATCTTGTTTAGTCAACTTTGGTTCAGGCTTCAGCTTCTGAGCAGGCCGGAGATCTGCAGCTGCAGAATTGCAGGGGTACGAGCCCTATAGGCTGTATGGGCTACTCTCCGGCAGTGGTATTCCACTCTGCTCAGAGCGCTCAGGAGATCTACAACAAATAAAATATTTGATTTACAACAAATAAAAGAAAGCAACATCAAAAACACCAATTCACTATCATGTATCCTTATCAATGCACGCTCAATGAAAAATAAACTTCCCATATTTAGCGATTTAATAACGGACCTAAAACCTGACATTTTATGCGTAACTGAGACGTGGCTATCTGAAACGGATACAGTCTACATCAGGGGTCTCAAACTCAAATTGCTTTGAGGGCCAAATGAGGACTTGTAAAGTAACCCGGGGGCCGCATAAGACGCGGGGCCTCATTTGCATAAATATTTGCATAATGTTACCATACACTAACTTTTAGTAAACATGCCTCTTTAATGAGTATGGATAAAGAAAGACTAAAAGATTTAGAAACAAGAAGACAATAATTAAACTGGGAACCCCAAAAGCCAAACTTGGAATGTACAACAACACTGTAGAAATAAAACTATAAATTAATTTCCTCTTGTACTAAACAAAGCGCAAACATTAATGATGCACATTTCCCAGAGCTGACATATTCCAGTTAATAAATTCAAAATAAAGAGAGATTTTTCTACCTTTTGTGCATTTTTTTTCAGTTGCAATTGTTCCAGCCACTTTCTTCTGGTTTCTTCATGTCTTCTGCTAACTCTCCATCGTCTGCTGTCCATTTGCCCTTTCTTCTCTCCTAGTTTTTTTCCATTCTCTCTCTACATCTGCTTTAACATACTAATCTTTCTCCTTTTTCTCTTTCCTCATTCCTATTTCATCCACTCAAATTTTACCCCTCCATCCTCAATCCCCACTTACTCTCCCAATACCTGGCCAATTGTAGATTTGTCTTCTCTCCCAGACAAAATATTTTTCCCCTCTCCATTTCACTTTCCCAGCTCCATCCCATTCTAATCCTCCCCCAACATCAGCTCCCTTCTAGTTCCAGCCCCACCCAGCATCCGCTCCCTTCTAGTCCCCCCATTAGTCCATTTCCAGTCCTATCCTAGCCTCACCATCAGCCCATTTCCAATCCTAGCTCCCTCCCCTCACAGCCCATTTCCATTCCAAGCCCCCCTCCCCATCAGCCATTTGCAGTTCAAGCCCCCCTTCCACTCAGCCCATTTCCAGTCCTAGCAACCCCCCCAGCCCATTACCAGTCCTAGACCCCCCATAGCCCATTACCAGTCCTAACCTCCCCATTGCGCAATTCCATTTTTACCCCCATCACCCCATTTTCAGTCTTACCCCCCCCCCCCCGCCAATAGCCCATTTTCAGTCTTACCCCCCCCCCGCCAATAGCCCATTTCCAGTCATACCCCCCCCGCCGATAGCCCATTTCCAGTCATACCCCCCCCCCGCAAATAGCCCATTTCCAGTCCTACACCCCCCCCCTGCCAATAGCCCATTTCCAGTCCTACACCCCCCCCCCTGCCAATAGCCCATTTCCAGTCCTTCACCCCCCCCCTGCCAATAGCCCATTTCCAGTCCTAAACCCCCCCCCCCCCGGTAAATTAAAAAAAAACCTGGCTTCTGCTGCTCAAGCAGCAAAATCAGCGGTCCTGCGGTCCCTACCCCTGTGCCCGGAGATCCGAGTCTGCTCTATCAGCGGCGTGCTTTTCAAGCCGCGAGGAGAGTATTCCCCTCTCGCGCGGCTTGAAACCGCGCGAGAGGGGAATACTCTCCTCGCGGCTTGAAAAGCACGCCGCTGATAGAGCAGACTCGGATCTCCGGGCACAGGGGAAGGGACCGCAGGACAGCTGATTTTGCTGCTTGAGCAGCAGAAGCCAGGTTTTTTTAAAATTTGACAATTGATTCTGCCGCTGCCACGGCGGCAACGGCAGAAGCCAGGGTTTTGGGGGTTTTTTGTTTTCCTCCGTCGCGGGCCGCACAAAGTTGTCTCGCGGGCCGCATGCGGCCCGCGGGCCGCGTGTTTGAGACCCCTGGTCTACATAAACCAACTCCATACTGATGACTACGATATAAATTTTACCCACAGACCTAACAAAAAAGGAGGAGGTGTACTTATCATGACGAGAAAGATATTAAAAGCCAAATCAATAAGACCTAATATAGCCAATAACATTGACACCATCACCATAAAGACTAACAATCTTAGAATATGCCTAATATACAGACCCCCTGACCAAAAAACAGATAGCCTAGATCCACTTATTGAATTTCTGGGCTCATCTACTGATCAAGATCCAATAATCATGCTAGGTGATTTTAACCTCCCCTCACTTCCAGTATCGGAAGCCAACATTTTCCTTGAAACCATAGCTGACATGGATTTTCACCAAATAATCAACAAAACAACACACATAAAAGGAGGAACACTAGACCTTATACTTCTTCCAAACACAATCTTCCAACTATTCAACCCAGATTCCATAGAATGCACACAAATTCCTTGGTCTGATCATTACATCATTAAAACAAAACTCACATTCCACACCAATAGCACCAAAAACTACTCAAGAAGTGAACCCACCACAAAATTCAAAAGATTTAACGAAACTGAATTCCTAGATACAATAATACCCCACCTTGTGTCTCCCCCAACGGATTTAGACGAAGCTATCAAAATTGGCATGACACAATAACCGATGCAGCTAAATCTGATCGAAGTAACAAAAAACCCACTAAATCAAAAAAAAGCTCCATGGTTCGACAACACGCTAAAACAAATGAAGAGACAGCTAAGAAAATCAGAACTTAAATGGCGCAAAACCAAACTAATTATACATAAGGAAATATATAATAACCTTCTCACAAAATACAAGGACACCATAGATAGCACAAAAAAGACTTACTATGCCGCAATCTTATCAAAATCCTATAACAGACCACGAGAGCTATTCTCCATTGTTAGAAATCTCACTAATAACCCTCAAACACATAATGAAATTACTGACATATCAGCACAAACTTTAGCTGACTACTATCAAAATAAATCCACACAACCTATAATGACCATAGATAAAAATAATGTAGCCTTAAATTGCTTAAATGAATGGTCTGATTTTCACCCCACATCTAAAGAATATTATTTCCAACCTCAACACTACCACTTCCTTCCTTGATCCATGCCCTGTAACATGGATAAAAAACACACTTCCAATACTAATCTCTTTCATCCTCCCTACAGTCAACCTCTCACTACTCCAAGGTTACCTCCCCCCTAAACTTAAACATGCGCAAATCCGCCCAATTCTCAAGAATAGTGTTATGGACAAAACATCACCAAAATCGTATCGACCTATTTCAAGTATCCCTTTTTTAGCTAAAATAATAGAAAAAGTGGTACAGATCCAGACACAGGAATACCTAGACTCTTCCTACCCACTTGATGAACACCAATATGGTTTTAGACCTCAGCATGGAGTAGAATCACTTTTAACAATCGATACACTCCTTAAAGGGATTGATAATCACAAAAAAGCATTCATACTCCTATTTATTGACATATCAGCTGCATTCGATAGTGTACATCACACTATAATGCTTAATAACCTAAAACAAATAGGTATAAATGCCACAGTACACAAATGGTTCACCTCATATTTACATAATAGAACTCAAAATGTAAGAATAGCTAATCAAACATCTACCACATATAAACAGGAAATTGGTCTCCCACAAGGCTCGGCACTATCAGCCCTCCTATTTAATATATATATAAAACCAATTTGTGACATTTTCATAAAATTCGGTGTACTCTATCTGCTATACGCATATGATATTATGTTATAAATTCCATTCACCATCCCTGATGTACCGATAAAACTTTTAAACAGATTGCCTTAACGAAATCACAACCTGGCTCAAAGCGAAAAATCTCCACATAAACCATTCAAAAACAGAGGTATTAATTGTAACGAAAAACCATTCATACGTTCCCCCAACCCACATAACAATACAAAACCATGACATCACAATAAAAATGAAATAAGATACCTAGGAGTAATATTAGATACACACCTTACGATGAACACCCACATTAGAAACACTATAAAGAAAATCTACTTCAAACTCAAAATACTAAAGCAACTACGCCCATTAGTTCACATTCAAGATTTCATTAATATAATACAGGCAACCATAACCCCGCACTTAGGTTGGAAAAATCAAATTCTTTTAGGTATAACGAAACAAAACATCAAAAGAATACAACTAGCACAGAACGCAGCAGCTAGAATCGTAATGAAAGCACACTCATTTCAGCATATTACCCCAATATTAGAAACCCTGCACTGGCTGCCAATACAAAGCAGGATAATATATAAGACCACAATAACCACATTTAAAGCTCTTAATGGCATGGCTCCAATCCCATTAAGCAAACTTATAAGCAAGGAATCTCAAAAAGTCACTCACAGAAAAGGACACTCAAATAAATTAAGGACCCCTAATGATTTTATAAAAGCAAGCAAACTAACTAATAACAGAGCCTTCTCACATGCGGCCCCCCTTATTTGGAACTCCATCCCGGAGGACCTAAGATCTACAACTGAAATTATAGAATTCCGCAAAAAACTGAAAACATCTCTCTTTGCCATGCACTACAACAACATAGATAATTCATTGATCATCCCGGAAAAAGGCTAAACTACATCCCACTGAGTAAAGTCAACCTCATAACTTAATCAGATATTACACCCACTTGTAAATAACCATGATTTAAATCTAACGAGCTTACAAACCTGTATTTGTACATAGTTCTTAACCTTGTTCTTGTTCTGTTATGTATTTAACCATTACACTGTTCTGTTATATACTTAACCATTACACTGTTCTGTTACGTATTTAACCTTTACATTGTTTACTGCCAAAAATTGTTCTATGTAAAACAAGCCCTTGCTTTGTTGACTGTTGTTCAATTGTAAACCGCACCTGAACTCTGGAAGATGCGGGATATAAATGATTGTTAAATAAATAAATAAAAAAATCTACCAACTGGCATAAGTGCGGGTATGGTGCTTTGAGTATTGATGCGGCATATGGCAGCTAGCTTATGAAGTGCCATCTCTGACCTTTTCTGTAGACCTGTCTGGAGAAGGGCCTTTCACTAAGCTCATCAAGGGTTCAAGTGGCAGCTTTGGCTTGTTTCAGGGGTCCATTGGCTGGTAAAACTCTAGCTTTACACCTGGATGTTTGCACTTTTTTTTTTTCAAGGTGTTTGGCGTCTGTCATCCCCCTCCGGTCTATAGTCCCTTCATGGAATCTCTCTGGTGCTTGGGGCCCTGATGTCTGAACCCTTTTGAGCCATTGAAGTGCACTACTCTAAAGGATTTGACACTCAAGACTGTGTTCTTGGTTGTGATTTGTTCTGCAAGGAGAACTCTGAGCTGCCAGCTCTGTCTGGCCAAGATCCTTACCTATCTTTTTCTCAGGAGGCTGTTTCCATTCATCCTGTACCTGCCTTCTTGCCTAAGCGGCTTCTCCCTTTCATATGAATCGGGTGATTTTTTTTGCCTGCCCTCATTCTCTAAAGAGCAGTGTCAGGGGGAATGGTAAGGATCTTATCCTTATGGATGTCTGGAGGGTGCTTCTCCAGTTCTTGGAAGTTGAGTCCTTTCATAAGTCACACCATCTTTTTGTGCTGTTTGCTGGCCCATGCTAGATGACACTGGCTAGGTCTGCATTGGTGTGCTGAATTAAGGAGGCCATTGCCTCGGCGTATCTGTTGCAGAACCGCCCAGTTCCAGAGGATTTGTGTTCCCATTCTACCTATGTGCAAGCATCCTCATCGGCAGAGCGGAACTCAGTAGCCCCTGCAGACAATTGTCACACAGCAATGTGGGCATCACTTTCTACTGTTGTCTAGCATTTCCACTTGGATGGATTATGCCTTTGGCTGTGAGGTTTTGCGAGCTGCTGTCATCTTCCTGCTCAGTGAAGGCATAGCTTTGGTATGTCCCACTTGTCTGGACTGTTATAGCAGGACTCAAAGAAAAGAACATTATCTGGTAAGTAAAACATCACATTCCATATCCTGTTAGAACAGTCCAGGACCCACTCCCTAGAACGGTTTACTTTATTCTGCGACGGTACCCTTTGGGACTGCTATGCTTTTAAAACTGCAGAGCCAAGTATATATTTTCTATGAACAGCCTTCTCTTCATGCTTTCCCGTACATAGTTCTCTACTGTTTGATTACTCATTGTTGCCTACATTGAAATTGTGTGAGGCTTACTGTGTTCTCCCGTATGCTTTAGGATGAATACTGAAGAGACCTCTGGTGGCTGAGGCGGATAGAGGCATGGGAGTGATGTCATTGAAATCTGAACTTTTCATTGTTTCTTTGTCTCCACCAATCTGCTAGTACCACTTGTCTAGACTGGTCTAGCAGGACTCAAGGAAAGGACATGATCTGGTAGGTAAAATGTCACCATATATCCTTACCTATTCCATTCTGCTTATTATTTTATAGACCTATATCATACCTCCCTTCAACAGTCCCTTTTCCAAGCTAAGTGCCTAATCCTTTCTTTGTAGGGATATTCTTTCATCCCCTCTTTATAATTTTGGTTGCTCCTCTATGTATGCTTTCTAATTCCGCTATATCCCGTTTTTAGATACAGCACACACAACTGTGCCCAGCATTCAGGATGTGGTGGCACCATGAACTTATACAGAGGCATTATAATATCTTTGCTTTTATTCTCCATTCTTTCCTTCTGATTCCTATTTGCTTTCTTGGCTACCATTGCACACTGAGCAAATGGTTTCAATGTATTATCTATGATGATGCCATTCTTAGAAGGTCTCCTTTGCAAGCAAGGTACTTCTGTGGCTCTTTAATACAAACTCTCTGCCTATGAGCTCTTAAAAAGGGGGCTTTTTCATTTTTAATTAACTTTTTCGGCTGCATTGCTTAGTGATTTGTAGCTGTATTGCAGAAAGTGTATTTTTGTGTTCTTGGGCAAAACTCTCTTTCTGCTGCTATAGTGGGTTTTATTTTCTCTTCTAATCTTCAGGTTCAAGGACATAGGTATGCTCTTTGAAGTCACTGCCCTCCTCAGGTGTTAGATTTCTCTCCCTCCCCACCCAAGCTCCCACCCACCCCATGTGAGAATCCTTGCTATATAGATCAACTCATCAATTTAGCTTGTTGACAAAGATAACAGATTTCTTATTGCCCGGTAGGGCAAATCTAGAAAGTAAATATTTCCACATTTGGCTATCTACTAAAAGTAAACAATTTATTCTGGAAGGAGCTTTGACTAGGCAATTTTAAAAGGGAACACATTAAATGATATACCTCAGATGCATATCAGAATTTAGTAAGGTGAAGTAAGAACTGTTTAGCAAGCAAGCAGGACTACACACAGGTACATAAAACAGAGCACTTACACCACACATAAGAGACTAGCTGCTTTTTCTCTCAAAAGACAACTGAGAAAGTTATAGACTTTGGTAGGTCTTTCTCATTTCTTTCAACAGGTACCTAAGCTCCAACACTGAACTATGGCTAGAAGGAGTCATACTGCAAAAGCTGTTCCCCATTGCAGCTTCTGCCTCTGTCCAGACATCCTGATCCCTGTTGAGGGACCGGTTCCATGTGCATGATGCCTGCAAGCTGAAGCCCTCAAACAAGTGGAGGAGAAGAGGTGGCAAGGCTGAGAATAGCATCTATGACAGCGAGAAGGACATTGACAAGCTTCCTGAGGTAGCCAAGCCCTCTGATAAAGGTGAAGATGGTATGCTACAAAAAAGAGTTCTGAGGCATCCATCTGCTGACCAAACCTTATGTCCAGGAAGGTGTACTGTCTGTCAGGTGCCAAAATCCAAGATGTTAGGCTTGAGGAGTCTCAAACTCTACTGACTATTATCCAATGATGCTCATCCATGCTGGCACAAATACTGCTAGGTAGCCATTTGAGTATACCCAGTGTGACTTCATAGCTCTGGGAGAGAAGGTGAAGCAGATAAGTGTGCAGGTGGTCGTCTCTTCAAGTCTCCCTGTTGAGAGTAAAGGCAGATGAATGCATGGATGATATCAAGAGCATTTTGGTTTCCTGGACCAAGGACTGCTGAGCAGAGGTGGCATCCACCTATCTAAGAGAGCCACATTTTGGCGGAAGGCACCAACCTAACCTACTGAAGATTTTAAACTAGATTCATTGGGGATGGCTGAAGAAAGTCCCCAGGTAAGTAAAACATTTAATACTTCTGTAGAAATGGGTAAAAGAGGCAGCATCTGGAAAGCAGTGTGCACTAATGCCCAGAGAATGGGACATAATATTCCAGAGATTGAAGCTTTAATGAAAGAGGCTCACGTATTTCATGCAGTTATGGAGACATGGTTCACAGACAACCATGACTGGGATGTAATTATACCAGGCTATACTGTATTCAGGTAGGAAAAGGAGTAGTGGTGGCACTATATGTAAAAAATATTTAAAGCTACAGAATTACAGCACTTACAATGGAAGAAGGGGAGGCACTGTGGGTTAAATCAGACAGAGGGAATAGGGCATCCATTTGCATTGGTGTGATATACAGATATCCTTTTATAGGCAGATGTGGAAGAGATTTAATTGAAAAACTTTCATAATACTGCATGAAAAGAGAAGTGCTACTGATTAGGCGATTTCAGTATGTTGGATGTATGGCACATCCCTGCTGCAGTGTCATCTAGAAGTAAGAAGATCTTGTCTGGTAACCAAACCCACACGTGAAGGGGCTATACTGGACCTGCTGCTTACTAATAGGGAAAATGTTTCTAAATGTTATAGTGGGGGTTCATATTGCATATAGTGATCACTAGATGGTGTGGTTCAGTATTAGGACTAGGACTGATAAAGTCCATTCAAAAGCAAGGGTTCTAGACTTCAGGAAAACTAACTTTGCCAAGATGGGACAATACCTCAAGGAGTCATCAGCAAGATGAGAACAGCTGGGGGATATAGAAAAGCAGTGGGTGAAACTGAAAGGGGATATTTTAAGGGCAACAAACCTTTTTGTTAGTAAAGTAAATGAAAGGAAAATAAGGTCACTATGGTTCTCTAAAGAAGTTGCTAAAAATGTGAAGATAGAGGGTGGCCTTCATAAAATAAGAGATCACAGAAAGAGGAAAACAAGCATCAATATTTGGAAAACTTTAGAGAAGCTAGGAAAGTAGCCAGGAAAGCAGATACAAATAGAAAAAAATAGCCACTGCAGTAAAATGGGGGGGGGGGGGGAAGACATTTTTCAGATATGTTAGTGAGAGGAGAAAGTGCAAAAGTGATATTGTCAGACTCCAGGGTGAAGAGGAAAAATATGTAGAAACTGACAAGGATAAAGCAGAATAGCTTAACAAATATATTTGTTCTGTGTTCATAGATGAAGGGCCAGGAGCAGGACCTTGGAAAACACCCACAAATGGGAAGAGAATTAAAGGGGCTCTTGAACAATTTTCAGAAGACTGTGAGGCACTAGCTAAACTAAGAGTAGACAAAGTGATAGGGTCACATGGGATACATCAGACAGTATTGAAGGAACTTGGGGAAGACCTAGTGCATCCTCTGACCTTTTTCAATGTTTCTTTAGAGTCAGGACTGGAGAGGCACATGTGGTTCCTTTTTCACAGAAGTCGGAGTAAGGATGAGGTTGAGAACTACAGGCCTGTTAGTCTGACTTCTGTGGTGAGTAAATTAGTAGAAACTGCTAGAACAGAGGATTGTGAGGTTTCTCCAGTGGATTGTAGGATCCGAGGCAGCATAGTTTTAGTAGAGGCAGGTCTTGTTAGACAAATCTAATTTCTTTGACTGGGCGACTGTTGAGTTGGACCCAGGGAGATCCTTAGATGTGGTATACTTAGATTTCAGTAAAGCCTTTGACACCATTCAGCACAAGCAACTTATAAATAAATTGAGAACCCTAGGAATGGACCCTAAAGTGACTGGGTTGCTTGGGAGGTGACAAAGGGTAGAGGTTAAAGGAACTCATTCTGAGGAGAAGGATGTTACCAGTGGTGTGCCACAGGGATCTGCCCTTTGTCTAATTCTTTTTAACAGTTTTTTTGTTTAGTGTTATTGCAGAAGGGCTGTCGGGTAACATTTTGCCTCTTTACAGATGACACCAAAATCTGCGATAGCCACCCAGGAAAGAGTAGATAAAGTTTTAGCTATATCCCTCCTTATGTTAAGAATGGTTGGTTGAATTTGGCAGCTGAGATTTAATGCTAAAAAAATGCAGGGTCATGCATTTGTGCTGCAGAAAATCCAAGGGGTGGTACAGAATATGGGTTAAGTACTTTTTATCTATGAAAAAGAGAGGGACCTGGGCACTACTGTTTGATTATCTTAAGGTAGCTAAACAAGTAGAAAAGGAGATGGCAAATGCCAGAAGAATGTTTGGTGCATAGGGAGAAGAATGGCCAGTAGGAAGGAGGTGGTGATAGTGCCTTTGTATAAGTCTTTGGTGAGACCTCACTTGGAGTATTGTGTGTAGTTCTGGAGACCACATCTTCAAAAGGATATAAACAGGATGGAGTTGGTATAGAGGGTGGCTACCATAAGGCATATGGGACAGACTTAAAGATTCCAATATGTAGAGGAAGGGTGGGATGGAGATGTGTTAAATACCTCCGTGGCATAAATGCTTAGGAGAAGAGCCTCTTTAAATTGAAAGAATGCTCTACAATGAGGGGGCATAGGATGACGGGGATAGACTCAGCAGAAATATTTCTTTACGGAAAGAGAGGTAGATGCATGGAATAGTCTCTCAGTGGAGGTAGTAGAGATGAGGACAGTGAATTCAAGAAAGCATGGGACAAACATAGATCTCTAAAGGGTGAAAGAAAGGAACTGTAGTAGTTGGTATGGAAGAGCAGACTAGAGAGCCCATATGGTCGTTTTTTGTCTTTGTTTCTATGCCTAGATCCTTTTTCCTGGGTGGTGACTCCTAATTTATTTATTTAACAGTTATTTCTATACCGCTCTTTCCCAAGTATCAAGTGCGATTTACAAGGAACAGTAAATTATATGGTATGTGATAGTGCATACCTAGTCGTTTTACATAGAACAAGTGAACTATTTACAAGTAACAGTATAACGTTTGAACAATAAAATATTATAACATATTTACATTGTAGGTACTTACAAATTATATCATGGTTCAATTATATGAGGGGGTGAGATGATGATTTTAAATGCTTAAATTATTTTAAATGTGACTAAGCACATAATTATAAGATTGTGAGATTCTGTATGTGGTATGGTTAAGTATTATGTAGTTATGTCGTTATTTGTTATGTAGTATGGTTGTTAACCTGTGTCTCTTTGTGTATTCTGATTAGGTAGTGTAGTGTAAAGTGAATGAGTTTTTAATTTTTTTCTAAACTCCTTTATGTCTGACAGTAGGCGAATGTTATCAGGCAGATTATTCCAGAGGATAGGTGCTGAATGTGAGAAGGCCCTCTTGTGGTGTTTTCTAGCTTTTGTGTAGTCTTTTGGTATTGCTATAGTGTTTTTCTGCTCCTTTGTGATCGTTTATCTATTTCTATGTTAATGAGTGTATTGAGTGCAGATGGTGCTAGGTTATTTATTAATTTGAAAGTGGTGACTAGAATTTTGTATTTTATTCTGCTGTAAACTGGTAACCAATGGAGTTTAGCCAGAATCGGTGTAATATGCTCTATTGAACTTACATTCATTATAATCCTTGCTGCTATATTCTGAGTTAGTTGTATCTTTTTAATATTTGCTTTGTGATGCCTTGAAGGATTATATTTGCAAAATCAAAGTGTGGAGTTATGATAGCTTGAATTATGAAGTCTTGTAAGTGAATCAATGGTCTTAATTGTTTCAATGTCGAGTTTGTAATGTATATTTTTTGTCAGGTTTTTATGTGTGAGTCCATGTTGAGTTTATTGTCAAGTATCACACCTAGGTATTTTTACTTTTTTTATTTTGATCTCGTGGTTATCTAGGGTAATGGTGCTTGGGGGTGTGTATGTTTTGATTTTTAGTGATATATAGTACATCAGTTTTTGTGAAATTTGATGTGCAAGTTCTGTTCTTTAAGCCATATTGTTAGTTCTTTAAAACATTCTGTTATTTGTTGTAGTGGTGAGTGCGGGATCTTAAATGGGAGGTAGAACATTATATCATCGGCGTAAATATGGTAATGGACACCGTGGCGTTTAAAAATGCTACTGACTGGTTGTAGGTAAATGTTAAATAGTAGTGCTGATAGTGCGGATCGTTGTGGAAGGCCTTGTGTTTGAAAGTGGTAGATGTTTGGTTGAGTAATCTCACTGTTTGTTTGGGTTCTGTTTGATAGGTAAGATTTGAACCAGTTATAAACTGTAGAGGTTATTCCAATTTGTTAACGTCTACTTAACATTATTAAGTGATTGACGCTGTCAAATGCTGCAGAGATGTCAAGGAATATTAGGATGAAGGATTGTTTACGACACATTACTAAGAGGAATTGATGACACTAAAGGACTGTTTATACCAATACTAAAGAAAGGTGATCCAATTGATTGTGGAAATTATTGCACACTCTCTCATCCCACATGCCAACAAGATTCTACTGACGATTATTCACAGACTATAACCATACCTGGAACAAGCACTACCTGACGTGCAAGCAGGGTTCAGGAAAGGGCGAGAAATGAGAGACGACATCACGGATGTGAGATGGATCCTTAAAAAGACTAAAGAATACCAAAAGGATATCTATTTGTATTTTATCAACTACAGCAAGGCTTTTGACTATGTAAACCATGAGAAACTCTGGGCCACTTTAGGAAGCATGGGTATACCAGAATACCTGATCGTTCTCTTGCACAGTCTACATTAATCAAGAGGCAACAGTTCAAACGGAACAAGGAGAAACAGAATGGTTTAAAATAAGCAAAGGTGTTATAACAAGGCTTCATACTTTCTCCCTACCCGTTTAATTTATATGCATAACAAATCAGAGAAGCAGGATTATGTGAAGATTGATGGAAGACTTATGAACAACCTTAGCTATGCTGATACTACATTACTGGCTGAAAGGGAAGATGATCTGAAACATTTTGCTTCTCACGATCAAGGAACATAGTCTTAAAATGGGCCTGCACCTTAATGTAAAGAAGGCAAAGATCATGACAACTGTCAAAATCAATAAGTTCATCGCTGAAGGAGAAGAAATTTGAAATCATGGACAACTTTAACCTACTTGGATCAACTACAATAAAGAAGCAACAAGCAGTCAAATCTGATGATGCATTGCTCTTTGCAGAATGGCTATGAAAGATCTAGACAGGATTCTCAAGAGCAGAGATATCTCTCTCCATACAAAGATTTGGCTCGTTCAAGCCATGGTATTTTCAATAACATCATATGGATGCGAAAGATGGACAGTGAAAAAGATAGACATGAATAAAATTTGATGCCTTTTGAATTATGGTGCTGGCGGCGAATACTGCCTATATCATGGACTGTCCAAAGAGCAAACCAGTCAGTACTAGAGGAGATCAAACCTAAGCTTTCTTTAGAAGCTCAGATGACAAGACTGACTTTCATACTTTGGCCATATCATGCGAAGAGAGAGATCATTAGAGAAAGACATCATGCTTGGCAAGATAGGAAGGCAACACAAAAGAGGAAGGCCAGTAATGAAATGGATCAATACAATAACAGCAGCTATGGGTACCAGTCTGTCAACATGAGTCACCTGACTGAACACAATTTATGACAACTATCCTTAGGGTCGCCATGAGTAGACACCCATTAGATGTCACTTAACATCACTTGTTCCCATTTTCAGGTCATTTATGAATGTTAAAGTAGCAGGCCCAGCACAGATCCCTGGGGGACCCCCACTATTCACCTTTCTTCATTGAGAAAATTGGCCATTTAGACCTACTCTGTTTTGGTTTTGTGTTTTTAAGCAGTTCTTAATCCACACTAGTAGATTGCCGCCTATCCCATGACTTATGAAATTTTCTTTTAAAAAATATCATTAGTTTGGTGGTTTGTTTTATAGATAGCAATCAAATTAAGCTTCATTTTAGCTCTTTAATTATGATTAATTAGGTTTACCCTTCTGCACTTGTTTTATTATGCATGAAACTTATTTGTTTTCTGGTTATATAATTTAGATTAATTGTACCTGATCTCTAGACATTTAGGCTTTTTTTTTCTTCATTCCTATATAATGCAATTTCTTATAAATCCATCTAAATAACAATGGATACATGATAGGAATATGAAATGATTGAATATTCCAAATTATATTCTCAGCATGTTTCCTACTCAAACTATTACTTCAAAAACTAAAGCAGCAATAACTCTGAATTTGGAGCTCGGATTGTACCCTGCTGAGTCTGTGAATCCCCTAGGATTTTACATGAGTTATACCCAAAACATTATTAGATCCTAATCTAAGCCCTGCTAATATAGAAAGATAATTTTAATGAATAAATAGACAAAAATTGAGGAAAGCATTTGGAATATGGCTCATGGAATTCTTTTCAATACTTGTGTGTATGTGCATCTTTGACCTGTAATAGAAAGGGGAGAGAGTTTTATTACAGCTTAATATATCCCCTTTAAATTGGGGCTATCAAACAGATACTAAAAAATCAAAACAAAAAAAATAGAAATCGGGACAGACGAGAAATTTGAGAGAGAAGAGCAGTATCTGAGTCCCAGTAGGATATGGCCCTAGGAGCATCATGGCGAGTAGACCCACACATACCACTGGCTTGGCAAGAATAATAAAATAGAGGGGGGGGGGGCATTTTCAAAGACATTTACATGGTTTGCAGACTGTGGTTAACATCAGGGCGTTCCAAAGCAGAGCCGAGCCGAGGCAGCACCCATAGCTAACTGCCTGATTAACAGCATATGGCAAAAGTGAGGCACAGGAAACCTTAGCCCAATTCCACCACCTTAGCTAATGGGGTAGTGGCTCAATATCACCACTGCGGCGAATTGAGATATTCAGTACTGGGGCCGGATATGATCCCTGGCATTGAATATCTGGATTTACATTTGTGCTACCAGCATTGAATGATCCGCCCCCCCCCCATGATATCTTACCATCAGATGTCACTGTCAACAGATTTCAAAGGATTGATTTTTAAGAGTTTAACCACAAGGTGCCAGTATCTTCACCATTTAATTGGCAGTACATATAGTAACCAGTAGCAAACACACTATCAGCAATGAGCCACCTGATTTGAAGACCAAACACAGTTTAAGTCAACTATCCAGAGGTTCGCCAAGAGTCGACACAGACTCGACAGCACTTACCAACAACAGCAAACAGTTCAGTTGCTATCAAAGGTCACGTATAAAACACATTACAAGAACCAAAATGGGCCTGCACAAAGTACTGTATATAATATCATTAAAAATAATACAATAAAATATCAAAAACAAACACAGAGAACATACAAAAGTGCTTCATAAGCTCACTGACCAACACCTAGCCCATTTGTACATCAGATCTACCCTAAAATCCATTCCACAGTCACCCTCCATTCTCTCTCCCAGCCACAACTTATCACTATAAAATTTCTATCAGTCAACTTGGGAACAGCCGAGACTTTATTTTTGTTTTCTGAAAGATAGTTCATGATGAAAATTCCTGTTAGTCTAGAGTAGCCAAAAATGACAGGAGCAGCTGGCAAATTTATACATCAACCAGGCTGGCTGAAGGGTACCTAACACCCTAGGTGAACTCTTCAGCCATGTGCTGCTCTGTCTCTCTTTCTCCCCTAGATATCCGGTATATTCTTATCTCCAGGAACAAGCAGGAATGAGTCTTCACATATGGGTACATCGGTAACGACGGAGCCTGCGCGGGAACGCTCCCCAGCTTCCCAAAAAGGAAAGCTTTTAGGAGCATCCCACAGCGCCTGCGCGCTGCCTTCCCGCCTTTCCTAACCAACTCTCCCCAGTTCTTCTTTGCCGCGGAGCCAGCAGGTCGAACCCTGTCACCGCTGAAGAAGTTCTTTATTTTATTTCTTTGGTCGCGTGTCTGCCTTCCCCGACTCCGGACCGGTACCGCCGGTCTTTTCTTTCTTTCTTTAAAAAAAAAATAAAAATCGATATTTTTCCTCACTTGGTGTATTTTTCTTCTTAAGGCCTCAGGGCCCACAAGAAAATTTCCCCCATGGAAAAACCAACCTCCGGGTTCAAAAAATGCACTAAGTGTAGCGGTACTATTTCTGTTACAGATACCCATGAATGGTGTCTTAAATGTTTGGGTCCTGAACACTCCATTCCGGATTGTCCGTCCTGCTCCCTAATGTCTAAACGGGGATTACAGAACCGAACAGCTAAGCTCCATGTGCTGTTTCCCGCTGAGGCACCGGCAGTAGCATCAACATCTTCCAGGTCTTCTTCTCCTGAAGGATCTCAGGTAACCAAACACAAACCTAGCAGGTCCTCGAAGGGTAGATCTCCCTTCTAAGCATCGAGATGCCTCCGGGCTTGCCCTCGAGGATCCTGCACCAGCCAAACAACCCCGGCGGGAAGCTCCGGCTTCCAAAGCTCCTCCTATGGGGTTACAGGTTGACATCGATGGCACGGCCTCGACCGATCACCTGTTAGATTGTTCTGGGGTACCGGCACTTTCTCCCGGTACCGACATCCAGGCTTTCATGGCGTCAATGGATCAGAATGTTCTGTCCATGCAGCAGGCTATAAAGTCCTTCATTCAAGCTGCGACGCCAATGATACGGCAACGAGCTCCGTTGTCGGTATCGGCTCCGGTACCGGCACCAGCGCCGATGCCGGTACCGACTGCATCGACATCGACCAGGATACCGACTGCTGCGGTTCCTTGTCCAGGGCTACTTCTCGGTACCGATCTGGTACCGGGGACGCCCGATGTCGATACCACTCGATACGCGTATCGAGCGTTAGAAGAGCACCCTGACAGGCCAATTCCTCTGATTCTGATACATCAGATGAGTCTCCTGAAGTATCCATAGCCCTTCCTGAGGAGTCTTCTCTTATGAAGTCTTGAAAGGACAAGTCCTCTGGAGGAGACATTCTTCTTTTTGGAGAAGTAGCTAAAGGACTCTCTATTTCAGTAACCTCTGAATCGGAGCCTAGAGCAAAAAAATTAGATTTTAGGATATTCTAGGGCTCCTAAAGAGGCAGTCACCTTACCAATTCATGAGATTCTTCATGAACGCATGATTGATTTATGGGAGACTCCTCTCACTCTCTCTCCTCATTCTCGCAGGTTGGACACTATGTATCGTGTCCCTCAGCTTCCTCACCATTCCATTGTGGTGCAGTCAGCTATGAAGAGGATAAAGAGTACAAAGAGACACACTTCTGCTCCTCCAGGAAGAGAATGCAGGACCTTGGATGCTTTTGGTAGGAAAATCTTCCAGGCCAGTATGCTTATTGCCAGAATCAACTCATATAGCCTTTATATGGGTATGTTTCTGAAAGAAGTGGCAGAAAAGCTGCACACTTTCCTCCCTTTTTATTCCAGAAGATAAAAGGGAAGAATTCCGCATGTGGCTTAAGCATACTCAAGACATCTCCAAGTTTTCAAACAGGGCAGCCTTTGACTCCTTTGAAGGGGCCAGTAGAGCCTCAGACATTGCCATAGCTGCTCGCAGAATTGCTTGGCTCCAGGCTTCTGATTTAGAACCCTGGGTTCAAGATGGCTTAGGAAATCTGCCCTGTACAGGTGAAAATCTGTTTGGCAAAGAGTGGCAAATTAAAGCCACTCAAATGGATGCAGAGAATTCTGCTATTCCTGCCAAGAAAGAGACTTTTAAAAGGTCTTTTTTTCAAAAAGGGCAGGTTTCCTTCCACTTCTGGCCAACAATCTTCTACAGGTCGCTTTACCGCTAAGCGTCAGCAACCTAAGCAGGCCAGGCCTAAGTCTACAGGGGCTGCTGTAACTCAGCAGTCCCAACCCCCTCAGGGTTTTTGACTTGATGCTAGAGAACTTAGCCTTTCTGGCTTTAACACAGCCAGAACCTCTCACCATTCCAGGAAGGTTAGCTCATTTTGCTCCCAGATGGGAGCAAATCACATCAGAGCAGTGGACCCTCTCCATCATAAGAGAGGGCTACAAACTTCATTTCTCAGACCTTCCTCCCCACACCATGGTGAGACACTTCAATTCTCCCACATCACTTCTCGACCTTTTAGGTCAGGAGATAACTACCCTTCTTGCCCAAGGGGCAATAGAAGAAGTTCCTCTTCTTCATCAAGGGTCAGGGTTCTACTCCCCCTATTTTCTCATTCCAAAGAAGACAGGGGGATACAGACCCATTCTAGATCTCAGAGAATTGAACAAATTTCTATGCAAGGAGAAGTTCAAGATGCTTTCTCTGGGCACTCTCCTTCCATACCTTCAAAGTCAGGATTGGCTTTGTTCTCTAGATCTCAAGGATGCGTACACACATGTTCTCATCCATCCATCTCTCAGATTCCTGTGTTTTCTTTTCCAAGGAAAACATTACCAATACAGAGTGCTTCCTTTCGGTCTGGCCTCTGCCCCAAGAGTGTTCACCAAATGCATGGCAGTAGTTGCTGCATTTCTACGCACTCTGGGAATATTTGTCTTCCCATACCTGGACAACTGGCTCATCCGAGCTCCATCTCAGTCAGAGGCCCAGATTTCCCTGGACCGCACAAGGCGCATTCTGCAGTATCTGGGACTGGTGGTAAACCTCCCAAAGTCCCAGCTCATCCCTACTCAGTCCCTGGAATTCATAGGGGCCTGGTTGGATACCACCACTGCAAGGGCCTACCTTCCTCAGGCCCGTTGCCAACGTCTAGTGCAGCTAGCCTCCAGATTCAGTCAAAGAGCCACTTAACTGCCAGGGAGATGCTACAACTGCTGGGCCACATGGCTTCCACAGTACATGTGGTACCCTGTGCTCGCCTACACATGAGAGCAGCTCAATGGACTTTGTCCACCCAGTGGACTCAAGTTTCAGGAGCTCTCTCAGACCAAATAGCAACATCCAAACGTCTCTTTTGGTCTCTCCAATGGTGGATGTCCACTCAAAATCTGTTGCTGGGGTCCCCCTTCCAACAGTTGTTGCCCCAAGCAACCCTCACAACAGATGCCTCCCAGACAGGTTGGGGAGCTCATCTACAGGACCTCTCCACTCAAGGCACTTGGTCCCCTCAGGAGACCTCTCTTCATATCAACCACTTGGATCTTCGAGCAGTTTTTCTAGCTCTCAAGGTCTTCCATACCCTCCTCAGCTACAAGACAGTCCTCATCCATACGGACAATCAAGTAGCTATGTTTTATATAAACAAGCAAGGAGGAACTGGCTCTCTGTCGCTTTGCAACGAAGCTCTAAGATTGTGGGCCTTCGCCAGAGAGCATAAAATTCATCTTCTGGCAGTATACCTTCCAGGAGTTCAAAACTCTTGGGCAGACAGACTCAGTCGAGTTCTGCTTCCACACGAATGGTCCCTGCACATGGATCAGGTACTCGGAATCTTTCAAGCATGGGGAACCCCGGACATAGACCTCTTTGCAAGTCCGTGGAATGCCAAACTTTCCCGGTTCTGTTCCAGAATTCCTTGTCAGGGGGTTCAGGCCAAGGATGCCTTCCTCCTTCATTGGGGTCAGGGCTTCCTGTATGCCTTTCCACCCATTCCCTTAATTCCCAAGACTCTGTTCAAACTCCAGAGGGATCAAGGATCTATGATCCTCACAGCTCCATGCTGGCCATGCCAAGTGTGGTACCCTCTACTTCTGCATCTCTCCCAAGCCCCCTCCCTGGACTTGGGAGCTGCTCCAGACCTTCTGTCTCAGGAGGAAGGGACTTTGTGGCATCCAAAGTCCCTTCACCTCAGAGCTTGGTTACTGAAGGTTTAGACCTTCAAGACTTGAATCTTTCTCAGCAGGTGAAGGATATCCTCCATGCTTCCAGGAAACCTTCCACCAGGCGTTCCTATGCTTTTAAGTGGAAAAGATTTTCCATTTGGTGTGCTGAAAAGGGTCTAGACCCTCTGGCACTACCTTTAACTTCTTTGTTAGACTATCTCCTGCATCTCTCCAATGCAGGACTTAAGACAAATTCAGTAAGAGTCCATTTGAGTGCTATTGCAGCATCCCTTAAGCCCATCAATGGACAACCTATCTCCTCTCATCCTCTTATTTCAAGATTCATGAGAGGCCTAACTTTAACTAAACCTCCCATTAGGCCTCCTCCGGTGGCATGGGACTTAAATTTGGTTCTTGGTCAGCTTATGCAGCCACCTTTTGAACCCTTAGCCACTACCTCCTTGAAATTTCTTTCCTAGAAGGTTATTTTCCTCATTGCAGTCACTTCTGCTCGCCGCATCAGTGAACTGCAGGCCTTAGTGGCTAATCCACCTTATACAAGGTTCCATCATGACAAGGTAGTCCCTTAGGACAAATCCACACTTTATGCCTAAAGTGGTCTCACCTTTTCATCTTAATCAAGAGGTATATTTACCTGTCTTTTTTCCAGCTCCTCATACATCCAGTGCAGAGAGGAATCTTCATACTCTGGATTGTAAAAGAGCTCTTGCTTTTTACTTACATAGGACAGCAACATAGAAAGTCTTCCCAGCTTTTTGTTGCTTTTGATTCTTCTCATTTGGGACTTCCAGTCTCTAAGAGAACACTGTCCAATTGGATTGCTCAGTGTATTTCTTTCGCCTACCAGAGTAAGAACCTTTCCCTGGAGAGCCATGTCACAGCTCATAATGTGAGGGCCATGGCCACCTCTATGGCTCATCTAAATTCTGTGTCCATTGACCAGATCTGTCGAGCAGCCACGTGAGCCTCTGTTCATACCTTCACAGCCCATTACTGCTTGGACAAGGATTCCCGCCGGGATGCCTTGTTTGGTCAGGCTGTCCTCAGACACCTGTTCCATTCTTAAACAACTCCTGCCTTCCTTCCCTGGATGGATGCCTGAGATCCATAGGAGGACGCAGACCCCTTTCAAGGTCTCATATCCTTGGGGATCTCCCAGGCATCTCAGCCAAGGTGTCCCCATATGTGAAGACTCATTCCTGCTTGTTCCTGGAGATAGCACAGTTATTTACCTGTAACAGGTGATCTCTGGGAACAGCAGGAATAAGTTTTCACAACCCACCCACCTCCCCTAGGAGTTGTATCTCTTTTCTATCTTTCCTTCCTCTCTCTCTATTGTCTCAGCTTTAAACTCGAACTGAGGAGAGTTGGTTAGGAAAGGCGGGAAGGCAGCGCGCAGGCGCTGTGGGATGCTCCCAAAAGCTTTCCTTTTTGGGAAGCTGGGGAGCGTTCCCACACAGGCTCCGTCGGTACCGACGTACCCATATGTGAAGACTCATTCCTGCTTGTTCCTGGAGATAAGAATATACCGGATATCTAGGGGAGAAAAAGAGACAGAGCAGCACATGGCTGAAGAGTTCACCTAGGGTGTTAGGTAAGTGAAGACTTATTCCTGCTGTTCCCAGAGATCACCTGTTACAAGTAAGTAACTGTACTTTACCTGAGGTATTCAGCATCTGCCTTTCTTTCCATTCTCCCTCCCCCCCCCAATGTGTCAAGCATCTTCCTCCCTCCCTAACTCCCTCCCTGTGTTCAGCATCTACCCTTTCTCCAGGACCAAGCAGGAAGTCAGTCCTCACATATGGGTGACATCGACGTCGATGGAGCCCCTGCGGAGCATTTCCCCAGCTTTCTATGAAAGCCTTTGGGAATACTGCACGCATGCGCGGTACCCTTCCTGCCTAAAGGTGCCATCTTGCTCAGTCTCTTTTTCCGTGAAGCCCGTCGGACGTCTGTCCTAGTTCACCCGGAAAATAGTTAGATTTTTTTTTCTTGCTATTCCTGCGATTTCATCGTGTTTTTTTTGGCCGGTTCGACGTCAGTTCCCCTTCCCGCCGGGTTCGGTGCGCCGGTATCGAGCCCGTTCTCATTTTTTCAATTTTTGCATTTTGTGGCTGGCGTTCGCACTCTTTTTTTTTTTTTTTTTTCTTTTTCCCTGGAAGGCTGGTCCTTTGACCTCGCGGGAGCTCTTTTTTTTTTTCCCCGATGGCTTCCAGTGGTTTAAAAAAAAAAAAAAAAAAGTGTGATCGGTGCAAGAAACTAATGTCTCTCACCGACACACACGACTGCTGCCTTCGGTGCCCCGATCCTGATCATGATCCTAAGATCTGTGGACTGTGTGGAAAAATGTCCACTAAGGCACTGCAAAGTCACCAGCATCAAAAGGAAAGGCTTTTCTCTGATTCGGCCTCCGGCCGGGCCCGGACCTCTTCTGAGGCCTTGACATCTCGGGAGTCTGACCCCGAGCATTGGCGGGGGTTCCTTGGACAGGGGGTCCCCCGAGCGGGAGCAAAAGAGGAAAAAGCGGCTCGTGAGGGCGGTGTCGGAGGAGGTCCCTGGCTCATCGAGGGCTAGGTCTCGGACCCCCGACCGCCGTCCTGGGCCCATGGAACAGGAGAAGCCATCAAAAGTGCCTAGTGTGGAGCCGGAGTCTGCTGGACATGTAAGTCCTGTTGTCCTCGGACTCTCCTCCCCAAGGAGCCGACGTCGGGCCCAGTCCGAGTCGGTGGCTGCGGAGTCTCCTGAGCTGGGTCTCAGGCTGACAGCCTTGGAGTGCAGACTGTCTGCCTTCATGTATCAGCAGTGGGTGCTGATGGCCAGCCTTGCTGGTGCATCTGCCCCGACCACCGGGACATCAATGTCGAAGATGACCCCAGAGACTGAGCCGATACTCGAGACCATGAAGGCTCGTGGTCACCCTCGACCTGCCAGTCGGGACCGAGGGTGTCGAAGCCGGTGCCTTCGGCGTCGGGGTGGGTGCTGCTGGGACCTGTGCGGTCGGAGCCCGACTCCTCTTTGGACGAGTCCGCCTGGGAGACGGAGGACGAGGAGTCGCCTGATACCTTCAAGACTCCAGTGCATCCCGTCGGACTCACCGCAGTCTGAGCCCTGGAGTAGATCCCCTCCGGAGGATACCCGGTTCTCAGAGTTTGTTCAGGATATGGCCACTGCTTTGGCGATCCCTGCGGGCCTCGAGCCGAGGCGCTCGAGGCCCTCCAGTATGACTCTCCTCCGAAGGAGGCCTTTACTGTGCCGGTTCCTCCGATGCTGGAACGGCTCCTCTTCTGGATGTGGGAGGCACCGGCCTTGGCGCCGGTTCTGAGCAAGCGGGTCGACTCCGTAAGAGCCCTGTGTTTCAAAAGGCGCAGCTACCACACCATTCCATGGTGGTGGAATCTGCCATGCATCGTCTGAAAAGTCAGAAGATGCACTCTGCGGTGCCCCCTGGCAGGGAGGCCCGGAACCTGGAATGCATTTGGTAGAAAGTGCTTCCAGGGCTCGATGCTTGCTTGCCGTGTCCAGTCTTACCAGCTGTACATGGGCATGTACTTGCGGGACCTGGCGAAGGAGCTTGCCGGGTTCTCGGCTGGTCTCTCCGGGGAACCTTTGAAGAGGTTCAAGTTCTTGTCCTCAGAGCATTCCCGAATCCCCAAGTTCATGTCCCGCGCAGCCTACGATGGCTTTGAGGCCTCGACCCGTGTTGCAGCAGCTGGCATCGCGGCTCGACACCAGGCATGGCTGCAGTCATCGGATCTCGAGCCATAGGTTCAAGACAAGTTGGTCGATGTCCCTTGCCGAGGTGAGAACCTTTTTGGCAAGCCCATGGCCGAGAAGGCTGCACAGCTCGAGACTGAGCACCTCACGAGGACAAGGCTGTCTAGAAAGACTTCTGCCGCTTCTCATAAAAAGAAGGGCTCGGGTAAGAAGTCCTTTTACCCGAGGAAGGTGACTGCCTACAAACAGTTTTCCACCTTACCAGGCCTCCCCAGCTCCCCAACAGGGGCAGCAGGCCAAGGGGCAGGGACATGGGCCCCGTAGGCAGAAGGCCCCCAAGCCTCCGGCTCCCCTTCAGCAGGGTGGGGGGTTTTGACTCCCAAAGCATAGCCTCTCTCCATCTCTCTGCTGTCCCATCCCTGCACAGGAGGTCGACTAACTCTGTTTGCCCACAGGTGGCCACCCATTACAGGTGACAATTGGGTCTTAAGCATAGTCCACAAGGGCTATATGCTTCCTTTCCATCAGTTGCCTCCTCCTTACTTCCCTAGAGAGCCTCCAAGGCCTCCTCTCCACACAGACCTCCTCCTTCAAGAGCTTCAGGGTCTGTTGCGAGACAAGGCGGTAGAGCCTATGCCTCCCCACCTCCAAGGTCACGGTTTCTACTCCAGGTACTTCCTCGTGCCAAAGAGAACCGGGGACCTCCGGCTTATTCTCGACCTCAGAAATCTCAACAAGTTCCTAGAGAAAAAAGTTCAAGATGCTTACTCTTGGAACACTTCTGCCCTACCTCTAGCAGGGAGATTAGATCTAAGGAGCATAGCCAAAGGATGCGTACACTCACATCCTCATTCATCCAGACCACAGAAAGTACCTCAGGTTCATTGTGGGAGGAAACCATTATCAATACAGAGTGCTGCCTTTTGGCCTCACCTCCACCCTCAAAGTCTTTACCAAATGCCTGGTGGTGGTGGTGGCCTACCTGAGAAATCAGGGTATCTTTGTCTTCCCCTATCTGGACGACTGGCTCATAAGGGGTCAGACGTGCCAAGAGGCCAGGCAAGCCACACTCCGCACTATTTCTCTTCTTCAGCACCTGGATTTTGTCATAAACTTCGCAAAGTCCACTTTGCTCCCCTCCCAGAACTTAGAGTTCATAGGGGCAAGGCTGGACTCTCTGCAGGCAAAGGCTTTCTTGCCAGAAGACAGAGCTCAAAGGCTGATAGACTTGGCAAACCAGTTTCTCCAAAAGTCACTGGTTTCTGCCAGACTCTGGCTGCGGCTTCTGGGCCACATGGCTTCGACAGTGCATGTGACTCCCAATGCCCGACTCCATATGAGGCCTGCACAGTGGTGCCTCAGGACTCAGTTGTCACAGTCCACAGGATGCCTCAGAGACAGAGTAAGGGTGTCCAGACCATTCCTG
Organism: Ichthyophis bannanicus; assembly: GCA_033557465.1. Classification (NCBI taxonomy): domain Eukaryota; kingdom Metazoa; phylum Chordata; class Amphibia; order Gymnophiona; family Ichthyophiidae; genus Ichthyophis; species Ichthyophis bannanicus. The sequence goes on along the minus strand of CM066035.1, from coordinate 139,622,948 downwards.
AACTCCCTACGATGGTGGCTGCACCCCCCCCCCCCCCCAAATCTTCTGCAAGGGGTGCCTTTTCAAATTCCTGGGTTCACAGTGGTGTTAACCACAGATGCCTCTCTGCAGGGCTGGGGAGCACATTATCTAGACAAGTGCACCCAGGGCCTGTGGTCTCCCTGGGAGGCCACGCAACAGATCAACCTACTGGAACGCCGGGCTATTTGCTTAGCCCTCAAGACTTTCTCTCAAAACCTGGCTCACCAGTCTGTCTTAGTACAGACTGACAACCAAGTAGCCATGTTTTTATGTGAACAAGCAAGGCGGTACTGGATCCAGGCTCCTTTGTCAGGAGGCACAAGCCCTTTGCTTGTTTGTGCTCAAGTACAGCATGTTTCTCAAAGCTGTTTATCTCCCTGGCCACGAGAACTGCCTGGCAGACAGGTTGAGCAGAGTTCTGCAGCCCCACGAATGGCAACTCCACCCGTTAGTGGTTCAGAAGATTTTCCTGAAATGGGGACTTCCATCCATAGATCTCTTTGCCAGTCTACTGAACAAGCAGCTCCCCAGGTTCTGCTCCAGACACCCGCATCCCATGAGGTGGGCAGCGGATGCTTTTCTGATTTCTTGGTCTCAGGGCCTCCTGTATATGTTTCCTCCCATGCCTCTGGTGGCCTGAACCCTGTTCAAGGTTCTAAAGGACAAGGCCTCGGTACTCGTAGTAGCTCCCCGGTGGCCGAGGCAGCCTTGGTTTCCACTTCTGCTTCAACTGGCAGTGGACCCCCCACTGCCTCTGGGGTTGCAGCCCGACCTTCTCTCTCATGATCAAGGTTCTCTTCTGCACCCAAATCTCTCATCTCTCAATTTGATGGCCTGGAGGCTCCAAGGGTAGTTTTGGCTCCCTGGGGCATACTTCCAGAAGTTGAAGAGGTCGTCCTGGCCTCTAGGAAGTAGTCCACTAGAAAAACCTATGCCCTGAAATGGAAAAGATTTTCTGTTTGGTGTCAGCTGCGTACAGAAGATCCTTTCTCCTGTACTGTACCAGTAGTGCTTCAGTACCTACTGCACTTGTCAAATCAGGGCCTTAAGTCCATTTCTGTTCGGGTCCACCTCTCAGCTCTGGCAGCTCACCACTCACTGGTGGAAGGTCACTCTCTGTCGGTTCACCCCTTGGTGTCCCGATTCCTCAGGGGTTTGCTCTTGCCTCCTGTCCGCCTCCAGCCCCTGAGTGGGAGTTGAATGTGGTCTTACAACAAACTAACTCGCCCTCCTTTTGAGCCGATGGCTACTTGTCCTCTCTGCTTCCTTTCCTGGAAGACACTCTTCCTGGTAGCCTTAACCTCAGCCAGATGAGTGAGTGAGTGAGCTTCAGGCCCTGGTCTGTGACAGGCCTTACACCAGATTCTGTAGGAACAGGGGTAATCCTTAGGACTCATCCAAAGTTCCTCCCAAAAGTTGTCTTGTCTTTCCACCTCAACCAGGAGGTGGTTCTTCCAACATTCTTCCCTAGGCCTCATGCAAGCCAGGCTGAAGCGGTCCTGCATACCCTGGACTGTAGGAGGGCCTTATCCTTCTACCTTGACTGTATGCAGGGACATAGGACTACTCAGCTCTTCATATCTTTTGACCCTAATAATTTGGGGTTGGCTGTGTCCAAGCATACCTTGTCCATATGGGTGGCTGACTGTATCACCTGGGCTTACAGGGTGGCTGGTCTTCCCTTGCAGGGTCGGGTCACGGCCCACCGTGTTAAGGCTATGGCTGCCTCAGTAGCTTATCTCCGCTCTGTACAGTTGGCAGACATCTGCAGGGCTGCAACTTGGTCCTCAAGCCAGACTTTTGCAGCCCATTACTGCCTGGAGAGGGAGTCCTGTAGGGACAGTGCTTTTGGCCAGGCAGTACTCTGGAATCTCTTTGAGGTGTAGGCAACTCCTGCCCTCCAGCCTTCCGTTGGGCTACCGGTGGACGTTCTGTTTTCAGTGAAAAGCCTTTCTCTGCTGCTGGGACTAGAGGGAGTTCTCTTGTTCAGCCTGGGTTCCTGGTAGCCCAGAGCTAGGGAGTCACCCATATGTGAGGACTGACTTCCTGCTTGGTCCTGGAGAAAGAGTAGTTACTCACCTATAACAGGTGTTCTCCAGGAGCAGCAGGAATCAGTCCTCACAAACCTCCCTCCTCCCCTGGGAGTTGCAGTTTGTGATAAGGAAGCTTATCATAGTTCAGGAGGAAATAGCACAAGAGGTGAATTGGCTCTGAATAAGCAACCTGTGCTGGCTGGTAAAAGCATTAAAACAGTGTTTACCTAAAAGACTACCAGACCCAGAATGCACTGGTTTACAGAAAGCCTCTAGGAGAGCTGAAGTAGGGAAATGTGTGCCTAATCAGAGAAGCAATGATGTAATCCCTAATCACACATCTCCTAGGGCAGGGCTTAAATTCAGAACACCTGCAGTGTGCTAGGGTGGAGCGGCCATCTAGGCACTTTAAAGCTAAAAGGAATTCATCAGAGAGACAGCAAGAGCTGGAGAAGGAGAGACTGATCGTGATCAGAAGGAAGAACAGCAAGACATACAGAAGGTCTAAGAAAGGAGCCCAAGGCAGTATGAATACTGGGAGAGATTCTTGGGGCAAGCATTCCTCATTGGACTGGAAGAAGCCAGAGGCTTGGAGATATACAGCCAGGAACCCTCAGACAGCACCTGTAAGGGAGACGGCTGCATCTACAGAAAGAAGGAGCTCTAATACCTAAAGTCCAGAGATTCTGACTGGAGAGCTGGGCACAGAAGCTTTGCTACCTACTGGCCAAAATGCCCAGAGAGGAAACCTAATGACAACGTGATCTCAGGTATGAACTCTGATCTGTTCCATACCTTTGCACAAGGAAGACAGCAGGGAAACAGTTTCTATCCTGGTAGAGATCAGTTAGAGAAATCCTCTGAGCCAGTGTATGAAAGTGATCCTATGATATTTCAAGAGCAAGGGGAAATATCAGATGAGGAAGTTGAATGCATGGATTGTTCTCTTTCTAAGCTGCTGTTCTAAAGTAATCGTCTGATAAGGATCAAACACCAAAAGGAACTGTACTGATTTTTAACTTCCCAGAAAAGTTTCTTTGAGAGAAAGCTTTGGGGAAAGTTGGAGCCACGTGGAGAGTAGGCCAGCAATGGTTTGCAGCTGGTTAAGCACCTGTGATTGGCACAAGTGCACTTGGGGCTTTGGAAAAAAGCTTCTTCTCTGTGTGAATGGAAGAAAGCTGTTTCTCTTTATCAAAAGAAAACAATTTCCTTTTTAGGTTTATTTTTTCATTCCAGCACTGCTAAGAAAGTTTATTAGCAGGGGCTAGAAGAAAGACTTTTTCTGTTCTATCAAGGTCTTTACGAAGTTGTTGCATAAGTAATTCAGTTGCCTTACTTGTTTTGTTTCCTGAATAAATTATCCTGTTGATGTTACCAAGCATATCTGTGCAAGGGAATAACACCCCATAAATAAAATCTGTTTTCTGCTTTACACTTGAGCAACTACAATTCTTTATTCTTGTTAAATGGCTAGTTTTGTGTGATTGAACTACAACACCCACAATCCTTTGCAAGTCAAGTAAAGTCATGTCCTTGCCAAGATTGTGGAACTTTCACAACAAGCACCCCCGTTTTACAAGTTGTACATAGTTCATTTTGTTGTTTGTGCTGTCTTTTAGCTATGTCATCAGACTGAGCAAGATGGCACCTTTAGGCAGGAAGGGGACCGTGCATGCATGCAGTATTCCCAAAGGCTTTCATAGAAAGCTGGGGAAATGCTCCGCAGGGGCTCCATCAACGTCGATGTCACCCATATGTGAGGACTGATTCCTGCTGCTCCTGGAGAACGCCTGTTACAGGTGAGTAACTACTCTTTCTTTTCTTAACCTCCTTCCAAGATGTTCAGTAACTCCTTAATATTCCCAGCATGTGTCCAATTTCTTCTTTCCCTGCTTATCTCACCACTCCTCCCACTTTGTTGTTGCTGCTGCTGCTATCTGCCTGGGCCTGCAGCATTACACAAAAATCAGTATGGATGGTGCAGAGGCATGAGCATCCACACATACTTGCTTTTTTGCATTCTGCCTGCCATCCTCCCAAACTGTTTCAAAAGGAGGGGGAGGTAGCAGGCCTAGCACATGCAAAGATCCTCGAGGATCCATGCTGATGTTTGTTTGTTTTAGTAACAAATAAAAAATTAGTCACCAAAATAAAATTGATCCTCAAAAAATTAATTCATTTGTGTCGGATCAAAATCAGGGGAGGGGAACATACAAAACTCACCCGCACAAACCGGCAGTGTCCCTTTTAATCAAGTGTCGGTTCACAAAGAACATCAAACTGTATAAAAATACTTAGCTTTGTAGTAGCATGACAGCAATATAGGAAAATACAAACAGGATAATCACATGACATGCACGTTTCAGGTCAAAACACCCTGTCTCAAGTGCTGTAGTTCCTGCTGTCTGAATGAGAAGAAACTGCCATAAAACACCACAGCCAGAAATCCACTGGATTTAAGGAGCAATCGTGAAAGATTGGCTGGCTACCAAAGTCGCTCAAAGACAGAACCACCAATGACAGAAGGGAAAACCTCAATGTCGAAGCCCTTCATACATTGGATGATGTTAAAGTAAGCTGGACCAATCGATCTCCCTATTTAAACCATGTGGGTGTATAAGAATTCAACAAGTAAATCCAGTGTTCTAAAAATTGTAAATGTGATATTCTGTCACCCCCATGGGGATCACAAGGGACATGATCAATGATTCGCCAGCGTAAATCACTGAACTGATGCTTGTGAGGCAAACAATGGTCCACGATGGGTGCTGAGGATACCTTCAAACATAACCAAGAGGCATGTTCCCCTAATGGAAGTCTGATTAAACGGGTAGTATGGCCCACATAAAGTAAAGCGCATGGGTATTCCAAAAAATAGACCACAAAGTAGACACACAAGAAGTGATCCACTGGCAAACATAAGAATGGCCAGAAATCATGTCAAACCAAGCAGGACCCAGTAAAGATAAAGAGCAAAACTGACAATTGCCACATGGAAAATGACCAGAATTTTCCAAAGGAGGGCTAATAAGATCGGTACCCACAATTGATTGCCTATCAGCATGTCCCGTTAGTTGGAGCACCGAGAAAAAGCAACCATAAGAGGTTTTGCAAAACAAGTGTGCAAGCTCAAGACCGACCAGTGCTGTTGTATAAGTTTGGCTACCTGGGTGGAGTTCTGCATATAAGGTAATATGCCAACCACTGAATCGGCTGTATTGGCAGATGTTGAATAATCCTCTCCCAAAAGCCATTTGCGATGGACATGACATGCCCTGCAAGAGGCCTAATCAGTGATGGATTTAGGATATCCACGGGCTTATAAGTGAAATTTAAGATCAGTGGCCTGTCAAAAGTCAATCATAGTAGAGCAAAGGCAGCAGAGTCTCAAAAATTGGCCAGATGGAAGGCCCCTGCCAAGTGGGCCAGGATGAAAACTGTGATAGCACAAACTATTTCTCTGAACAGGTTTCCTAAACAATGCAGTTTTAAACCTTCTGAATCCTTGAATATGGTGATGTCCAAAAATTCAATAGTATGTTGATGTATGTGTGCTGTAAATTTAAAGTTGGGTTTGATGGAATTTAACCACAAGAGAAACAATTGCAAGTTCTCCTAGGTGGACATCCATAGAAAGAAGATGTCATCCAAAAAGCATTTCCAAACCCGTACATGAGTGAATGAAGGAGAAAGATAAAGCGCTCCTCCAAGTCAGCCATGTATAAAGTGGCAATAGAAGGTGCCACAGCAGCCCCCCACGGCAATACTGTAAATTTGCAAAAAATAGGTCCCCTCAAATAAAAAAATAATTGCGTGTTAATACAATACGAATCAAATCCATCAAAAAAGATTGAGGTATGCATGAAGGAGCATGACTGAATAAAGTGTTCAATAAAGATATAGCTTCAGTCTGATCAATATTGGTGTATAATACAGTCATCTCTAAGGTTACTAGATAAAAATCCAATATAAAAAGATGCAACGAAGATAACAAACTGAGGAAATGTGTTGAATCTTTAATGAAAGATTTGACCAGAAGAGCCTCCTGTTTCAAAAAAACATCACAAAATTGTGATAAAGGTTCTAGAATGGAGCCCCAACAGGAGACAATAGGTCTACCTGGAGGGGAGTTGAGAGATTTATGGATTTTAGGAACCGTATATATGGTGGGAATTTTAGGATGAGCCACCATCAAAAATTGTTGCTCCTTAAGTGTTACCCAACTCGCCAAAACTGGACCAGGGATGAGATCTCAGATCATTATTCCGAAGTAGGATCCTGATCCAGAGGTTTGTAAGTGCGTGTGTCAGACAATTGATGTCGGAGATCTCGAAAATAATCTGATGCTGACTGAACTACCACCGCACCGCCTTTGGTTTGTCAGAAAAAAAATTGTATTTGTTTTTATATTTGATCACTATATGGGGTTTTCCTTTTCAGATGTTTGTTTTTATTTATACCGCTTTATCATTTCAATCAAAGCAGTTTGCATTGTAACTTAAATCTGGTAAACGTACATTAAACTGGGACATTGATAACTTTGGATTTTTTCTGAGCAATGGAGGGTTAAGTGACTTGCCCAAGGCCATAAGCAGTGCTAACCACTAGACTACTCCTTCACTCCTTTCAGTGGCATGATTGATTGCTGTGCTGTTGCCTCACACCAAACTGCATTTCCCTAAGCAAATACCTGCCTACTGGTCAGCCCGGCCCTGAGACTAATCAATTTGAGGTATGAGCTTTCAAGGACAAAAGTCCACTCTTTCATATGGTGCCACTTGACTCTTAGCTCAGCTCTTAAGACTTCTGGTAAAATTGTGTCTGAAATACTATTGAGAGAGCTTTAGCGGCTGCTTTTTAACATTCATAAATGACATACTGTAGAAATGGGAATAATGAGTGAGATGATCACATTTGCAGATAAAACAATTTTTAAAATACAAGAGGATTGTGAAAAATTGCAAAAGAACCTTTATCTTTATTTGAAACTTAATATACCGCCCACATACCAGAGCACTTTACAATCAGTAAAATTCAAATACTGCTAGGAAGAGGAAACAGAACGCCAGCATTTAGATAGGAAAGAGACAGCAGGTTAAAGAAAGGGACAGCAGAAAAGGAAAGACTACACCAGGGATGGTAGGACGTCATCAATGAGGGGCAGAGGATAGGAGGAAGGTCAAAAGCTGTACAGAAAAGGTGGATCTTTAATCTTGCTTTGAAATTATTGGAGGAGGGTTCCAGGTGAAGGGCTGATGAAAGTGATTTCCAGAGCCGGGCCCGGACTAAGGAAAAAGAGGGCAGAGTGGATTCCAGATGGGCCTGGGCCGGGGATGACAGAGACATACGATTAGAGTGGATGGACCTGAGGGACAGGTGGGGAGGATGGAGATGGATCAGATCAGAGAGGTAGAGTGGTGTACCGGTGTGGATTGATTTGTGAACAAAGATGAGGATTTTATATGGAATTCTGAAGGATACAGGGAGCCAGTGCAAGAGGATGAGAAGAGGTGTAATGTGGTCTGTACGGGAAGCATGGGTCAGGATGCGTGTGGCTGTGTTCTGGATGAGTTGAAGTCTGCACAGTTGGATTTGAAGGAGACCGGCCAAGGAGACATTGTAATAATCCAGACGGGACAGGAGCAAGGTAGTCAGGGAGGGTGCTGAAATGAAAGGACAAACCGTATGAAGTTGCCTCAGGGCATGGAAAGAATGCTGGACTAGAGATGAGAGATGTTCTCTAAATGGAAGGGATGACTCGAGAAGGACGAGAGAGAGAGGCGGATTGCCAAAGGTGAACCAAATGGCCATGATAAATTGGAAGACTAGGTATTCAAATGGCAGACGAAATTTCATGTGGACAAGTGCAAAGTTCTTCTGCGTGGTATAAAGTTTCTGTTTTATTGTACACTGCACTGATAATGAATAGCGTGGGTCATGCAATTAACTAACTTAATTTGTCTGGAATGTAAATCATATACATATTGTATAGCTCACTATGTAGATAATGCAACTCACTCTAACACATTATACCATAACTTTAACTTTTATTTCTTTACATTTTCTCACTAATACTCTTAATATCTTTGTTTGTAAGACCGCTTTGATTGTATGATAAGGCGGTATAGAAATCCAATTAAATAAATAAATAAATAAATATAAGAGATGTAAAATAAATAAAAAGTTATGCATCTAGCAAAGAACAACCCAAACTATGGTTACATGATGCAAGGTTCCACATTAGGAACCACAACCCAAGAAGAAAATTGACATCATCGTGGATAATATGTTGAAACCCCTTCACCCAGTGTTCAGCAGTGGCAAAGCAAATAGAATGCTTTGAATCATAAGGAAAGGAATGGAGAATAAAACAAAGGATATTATAATGTCTCTGTATCATTCCATGGTGTGACTGCACCTTGAATATTGTGTGCAATTCTGGTCACCATATCTCATGAGAAATGCCGCGGCGAGAGTTCTACACACGGCTTCTAGGAGCTATCATGTTACGCCCATCCTGAAGCACCTCCACTGGCTCCCCATACATGGCAGATTCTCTTTCAAAACCCTTCTGCTGACTTTCAAGGCCATCAATGGGCTCTCCTCCACATCACTAGAAGAGTTTATCCAAACCATGTCCCCAAATAGGTCCAGAAAATCTGCAGCAGTCAACACACTGGTAATCCCGAAGGAAATAACCCAATGCACCCATGCAACAGCAAAAAGGGCTTTCAGATTCTGTGCACCCAGCATCTGGGCAATCCCTGACCTAACCCAATTTAGGAAGGCATTGAAGCACCATCTCTTCCTCAAATACTACCCATAGGACAGCACTCCAATAGCCCCCTCCCCCATCTAGTACAGCCACAGCAACATACCCAGCAAGCCATCCATGACTATGATTACTTTTGACACGACATAACGCGTCGCCTAGATGTAAATAGTTACCCTAGTTTTATCCAAGTTGTAGTACCTGTTCTTTGTAAACAGATTAGCTTGCTGCACTGTGCTATTCATTCTGTTTCATGTAAACCGCACTGATGTTGAATAGCACGGTATAAAAGAGACTATAAATAAATAAATATAATGTAATTAGAAAAAGCTACAGAGAAGAGTAACAAAAATGGTAAAGGGAATGGAAGGATACTTCTATGAGAAAAGGTTTGTTTAAAGAAACCCAAAGAATTGTGAAAAATTGCAAGAGGACATTGATAAATTGGAAGCCTGGGCATTCAAATGTTAGATGAATTTTAATGTGGACGCATGCAAAGTAACGCACTTAGGGAAGAACACCACAACTATGGTTAAACCTTGAATATTGTGTTTAATTTTGGGTGCCATATCTTAAAAAGGATATAGCAGAATGGATGTAATAAAAGCTGTTAGTGTAGCTGGGTTTAAAAGAGGTTTGGACATGTTTCTAGAGAAAAAGTCTATAAACTATTATTAAAGAACAGGAGAATCCATAGCTTACACTTAGAATAAGCAGCATGGAATCCGTGTACCTTTTTTGGGAACCTGACAGGTATTTGTGACCTAGATTGGCTGCTGTTGGAAACGGGATACTGGGCTTGATGGACCCTTGGTCTGACTCAGTATGGCATATCCTAAGTTCTTATATATAAGCCAAATTCCCTTAACCGTAGGTATACAGATCAACCATGCTTGAGAGAATTGCAGTACCAGTCAGGGGCATACCATAGGAGTTTTAGGTTAGTTCAGTTTGCCTTAAAAAAAAAAAAACCAAACACAACAATGTCTCCTTAATGCTGAAACTAAGCATCATAATTTTGAATTTCATCTGAGCTAGCAGTGGCAGCTAATACAATCCATAGATTAAAGGAGAGGCTGAAGTCCATTTTGGACTATAAATCATTCTTTCAACTGTGTTCTGTAGAACCTGCACTTATATAGGAATCTCTTTTGGCAGACTCAAATATAGGCTACTACAGTATAAGAACAAAAGATGTTCCATACTGGGTCAGACCAAGGTCCATCAAGCCCAGGAACCTGTTTCCAACAGTGGCCAATCTAGGTCATAAGTACCTAGCAGTCTTCCCAAAAGACACAGGTTCCTCAATGCTTGTATTGGGTCAAGCAGTGATATCCTGGGTCCCTTTTTAATAATGGTTTATGGACCTTTCCTCCAAGAGCTTGTCCAAATGTTTTTTAAACCCAGCTACACTAACAGCTTTTACTACATCCTCCAGTAACAAATTCCAGAGTTTGATTACACGTTGAGTGAAAAAATATTTTCTCTTATTAGTCTTAAATAGGTTACCCTGTAGCTTCATTGCATGTCCCCTAGTCTTTCTATATTCTGATGTAAACAATCAATCTACGTTTACCCGTTCCACTCCATTCATTAATTTATAGACCTATCATACCTTCAGCTGTCTCTTTTACAGGTTGAAGAGCCCTAACCTTTTTAGCCTCTTCATAGGGGTATCCTTCCATCCCTTTTACCATTTTGGTGGCTCTTCTCTGTACCTATTCTAATAACGCTATATCCTTTTAAAGATACGGCAACCAGAATTGTACACAGTACTCAAGGTGTGGTCTCACCATGGAACGATATAGAGGCATTATAATATCTTTTGTTTTATTTTCCATTCCTTTCCTTATCATACCTAGCATTCTATTTGCTCTCTTGGCTGCCGCTGCACACTGGGCCGAGGGTTTTAACATGGTATCCACAATGACGCCTAAATCGTTTTCCTGGGTGGTGGTTCCTAATGTGGAACCTTGTATCGTGTAACCATAGTTTGGGGTTTTTTTCCTAGGTGCATAACTTTGCACTTGTCCACATTAAATTTCATCTGCCATTTGGATGCCCAGTCTTCCAATTTAGCAAGATCCTCTTGCAATTTTCCACAATCCTCATGGGTTTTAACAACTTTAAATAGTTTTGTGTCATCTGCAAATTTGATAACCTCACTCGTTATTCCCTTTTCCAGGTCATTTATGAATATGTCAAAAAGCAGCAGACCCAGCACAGATCCCTGGGGTACTCCACTATTAACCTTTTTTCCATTGGGAAATTTGGCCATTTAGCCCTACCCTCTGCTTTCTATCTTTTAACCAGTTTCTGATCCACAATAGTACATTGCCTCCTATCCCATGACTTTTTAGTTTTGCCAAAAGTCTCTGATGAGGGAACTTGTCAAAGGCTTTCTGAAAGTCCAGATACACAATATCAACCAACACACCTTTGTCTACCCGTTTATTCACACCTTCAAAAAAACATAACAGATTAGTAAGACAAGATCTTCCTTGTCTAAAGCCATGTTGGCTGTCTCCCATTAAGCCACGACTATCTACATGAGTAGTTTTGTTCTTTATGATGGTTTCTACCATTTTTCCCGGTACTGACATCAGGCTCACCGATCTGTAGTTTCCCGGATCACCCCTGGAACCCTTTTTAAAAATTGGCGTTACATTGGTGATCCTCCAATCTTCAGGTATTATAGATGATTTTAATGATAGTTCACAGATTACTAATAGAAGGTCTGCAATCTCACATTTCAGTTCTTTCAACACCCTGCAGAGAAATGATCAAAGCCTGAACTACCATCCTGAAAGATGTCACCTCTATGAGAGGCTGCAAGTGTCTAACTACAGTCTATCAACAAATTATTGGGTGCTTCCAAAATAAACTATGAATCCAATCTTTCTACCAGATCTCTAACCATTGGTGAGAATGCTGTATTTTATAAGGTCATATGTATGGATCAGAAGAGCTTTTAGACAAACTTAGCACTGATGGCTTACTCTAGTAGCCACATATCAATCTCCTCCACCACTTTACTCAAAAGCCTGGGGAGATACTGGTTGAACAGAGACATCAAGCTGGACATCAGCATAGCTAAACCCTCATAAGCCAAGTGAGCATATCAAACCCTCCCCCAGGGGCTCCATTTAGATGTTAAAAATAACAGGATACAGTGAAGACCCTTTGTAGAACTCTACAATACATTGGTCTCAGCCAGAAACCTCTCCTTTCACTACTACAGAAAAACATCTATTCTGAAGGATGCTAACCATTGCAAGACAACTCCTGTAATGAGTGCACTAAGGTAGCCACATGATCTCGCCACCTTGGTGCAGTCGCTTTGTAACAACTCATTACTGTGATGCTGTTTGTTGAGTTCTCAAAGTATCAACGTAAGCTGTTGCAGCTTGTATAAAATACAGCTACCCGGCTGGTAACCTTTTAAGAGACAGGATCATGTTACCCCATTTTTGTCTGCTCTTCATTGGCTGTCTGTGGAGACTCATTCATTCCATTTAAATATTATGTTTAGTCTATCTGGCTTTGTATTGCAATGGCCCGGTTTATTTAAAATCTTATCTATCTTGTTATATTCCAATTTAAATTCTTCTCAGCAGGTGTTTTGTAGTGCCTGCAGGTGTTCGATTGCAATATACTGCTGTTGAGGGTCCTTGTCTTTGGAATATGCTTCCTTTTTATCTACTTGCAATAAAGTCGTACTTTTAAAGTGAAAGCTGTGTTATTTAATGGTGTCAGAGGGTATGAAATCTATTTTTTTTAACTGTATTTATCATATTCTGTTATGTGTGGGAATAATTTTATTGTAATTCACTTTGCATGGTATGAACAGGCATATACATCACGTTTGTGAAAATATATACCCAGTACTTAACATCAGCTTGATAAATGAAAAAGCACTAAAATGATCTAGTAAAAGCAACATCCTATTCTCTTGTATCAGCATTAGGTGCAAATCATCGTTGTCATTAGCACAGTTTCAATGCTGTATCCCACCTGGAAGCCTCATTAAAATATATCAAGGCTCCCTGACGCCTCCAGGAAGTCCATTAGCTGTGCTGTGACCTCTTTTTGTTTTTAAATACCTTTGCCAAAAATGTAATACCAGATACAGGTCTGTAGCTAGAACATAATGATCCATCTAAACTAGGCATTTTTTTAAAAACTGGAGTTAGCATGGAGTAACGATACAAACAAAGGAATTTACCTCAAAGAAATATCTACTAAGAGAGATCTAACTAATGTTGCAGAGCACAGATCCAGCCTACAAAAGCAGCATAAATTGAACAAAAGTGTGTTCTTCAAAACCTACAAGGATGAGTCATAAAAATTGTTCAAAAGCTGAAGTTTATTTCCCCTACCTAAGGATACCTCTTTTTTTTTGTTTGTCCTTACCATTCCTCTCTGCTTACCAAATCCAATCTGAAAAGTCTCAAATTTCTTTAAAAAGACAAAGTAAAATCCTCACAATCTGGGCTCAAAGTCCCTTTCATCAGAGTTTTCCCAAAGGTTTATTAGATATTGAAAATAGTTCCCAAGGTTATTCTTGGCTTTTTAGTCTCTGTTTCAACAGAAAGAGCTGGAAACAGTTACTTGTCTTCTAGCTAGCTGCAAAATTCTGATTGTGGAAGTTTTTCTATAACAAAGGCATAATTGGCACATTTCATCCACTGGAAATTGTTTTCCAAATTCTAAAGAAAAAAAAACAAAAAAAAACCCAAACAAACAGTCCTGAAGCAGAAATATCACAATGTATCAAAAGAAAAAAAGCCTGAGAAACCCCAGATATAAAAGGCATTTATAAAAGTCATGATGTTGGATTGCTCTCAGAGCTTGACAGTTTGATTGCAGATGTTTTGTCACCATTCAAGTGGACGACATCATCAGTGCAGGGTTCCATATGGTAATGTACTTGAATGCTTGCGTTTGTACTTATATTGGGATTGGTGATGACTCAGCTCTTTGGTTTACAGGGATTGATTGGTTGGTTTGCCTAAGGATTGCTGGGGTGTAGTTGCTGTTCCAAGGCGTTGTTGGTGGTGCTGGCTTTTTGGTCTGCAGAGATTGGTAGATCGGTTCTATATTGATATGTCCGTTTTATCTAGTTTGTGATGGAAAACCAGGCTTCCAGAAATTCTCTTTTCATTTGTGCTCATGCTATGATTTCTATTTGTGTTCTAGCGGAATTTGTGTCCTTCCGTGTCTTTATGGATTGTGGCCAGGGAGTGTGGGTCATGACTTTTGCTGGCTGGTTGGTATTCATGTAGACTGGATAGTTTTGGCTGACATAGTTCTTGTCAGTCACCACAATGAATTTTGTACATGTTTGTCCTTTGAGAAGAATTCTGTCAAAATCGAAAAAAAACACCAAAGAAAGATCAGAGTCGTGATTGGTTTGTGGATTATTGTAATGCTGTGGTCTTGCAGTCATTTCAGAGGTATTCTGGATGTAAGGGAGGGTGAATCATTGGGATGCACCTTTGGTATAGAGGTTGGGGCTTTTGCCTGCAGGCATCTGTGGATATCAATTCCTTGTTAACGCCTTGTATAGGTGCTTCTCCTCTTCTGTTTTAGCTTCTGTAGTATTATAGTGGGATTCTCCTCTTCTGAATAGCATTTTTATGCAGCTTTGCTTGTGGCAGTTTGGGTGGTTGCTGTAGAAGTTCAGGATTTGGTCCGTGAGTATTGCTTTCCTGTAGACTGATGTATGGAAGTCACCAGTTTTGGTTCTTGTAACAAGAACATCCAGGAATGGGAGTTTGTTGTCCTTGGCAGTTTCCATTGTGAACCGGATGTCCTAAAAGATGCTTTTGAGTAGTTTAATGTTTTGTTGATTTGGTTGCATTTTTATTATGACGAAAGTGTCATCTACATACCGTATCCACAGTTTTGGATCTACTTGGAGTATGATGCTTTTGAGTTTTTGCATCACAATCTCAGCAACTAGGTTGGATCTGAGGGATCCCATTGGTGATACTTTCAGTTGTTCAATTTATAAGTCAATTGTGAGAATCAAAAGGTCCACCATTACAGGATCCAAGACTAATCAAATAAAGCAGGAAGAAATTAAGCCATAGTAAGAGGTCACACGGAGACACATTTTAAATACTAGTGAACAACAGTGCTATTCAGACAAGCTCTTATTCCACAAGATAAGTTTGGATAGTTGGGAGGGAGAGGGAAACCAGAGATAACATCCTTATTTTTAACAATACACTTGCAATGAAATTCAAAATAAAAACAAGACCGCACCCTGGGTCTCATAACAAAAATTTGATTACCTTTTTCTGAATAGCCTTAGTCACATCAGGAAAAACTTGAATCTTCAAAGCAAGAAGCAGCATCCCACAATGCCTGAAAAATAAATTTCAAAAAACATTTCTTATCAGGGTCCAGTGCAAAGGTCACAGTCAAAGTGGAAACCGATGCCAACTTTGTATCTGAGGTACTAAGATAGGTCCAAACTATCATTGGATAAAGGAGATTACCCATTTTGTCCCTCTACCACTTTTTTTTTCTTTCTTAAGAGGGGACAAGTAGTAAACACCAGGGGAGGGATCGACTCAGAAGCAATCTTGAATATTATATTTATACATCTTTTGGGGGAAATCCATTGGACCTGAAGAAAATTGATACAACATTCACTGCATCTTCAAACCACGGTTTTAAACTTCTCTATTTTTACTATATAAGAATCTAGTATCCCAGACTAGCGTCTCCTGACACCCTTCAAATTTCATCTTGTCCTCCGCTCTGCCCATTTTCACAGATAATTAGTTTGCATCTTACAAATTTACAATGCATTTTCCAAGAATAACTTCTTATTAATAGCAGCCAACTGGAAAGTTGTGGTGGTTTTTTTTTTTACCACAACCTACCAAATTTCTTAAAGTGAGAAGAAGCAGGTCTGGCATACTGAAAAATCTACTGCTACTCCGATGCCTTCTGTTATGATGAAACTGATGTCTTGCCTACTTGATTATTTTCTCCAGGCTCACCCGACTTCAGATCCCCTTCTGTAAACAAGCTCCTTCTGTTCCCCTCACTAGAAAGTCATTCACCAGCTGCTCCAATCAGCGGCAATATGACAAACGGCTCCCTGCAGCTAGCACGCTATGCTGCACTCCAACCAGCAACGCCATGGCATTCATGGCCGCAGCAGCTGGATTGAGGGAGAGTTTGCTCCTTGGCAGTTAGCTCAAGGTTCTGTTCAGAGAGCGCTCGTAGTCCTTCTTGGTTGCCATCCTCCAGCGAACCATTCCTGGGTATAGATGTCTACAGCACAGCAAACTGGCCCATTGGCCTGTACATGGATTGATGAGCGGGAGAGGCAAGGTGAGCACCTACTCTAGCTTTCTGTCTCTGATCCATGCTATCACCATGGATCACAGATCTGCCATGTGTGGCCTCCACATAGTTGCCATCACTGGAAACTTTGTAAACATTACAACATTGCTGTACTGGAAAAAAAACATTTGGATCATGACCCTAAGAGAATTAAGGCGAATGAAGAAGTTATAATCATCTGGGCCATTCAAACTGATTTAAAAAGCTGGATGCAAAGAACAGGTAAAGGAGAAAAACACCAGAACATTGATGATGATAGGGTATTACTTCCAAGCAATCATTCTGTGAATTGTGTGGAGAGGGGTAAAGATTCTCAATTATCAGGAAATGCAGTCGGAGACCAAAAAAATGTGGCAGAAGATACAGAAGTATTTCCCATTGTACTGGGTGTGTCAGGCCTGATTAAAAGGCATTCTCAAGCACACCTTGTTAGGTTGCCTATACACGTTATATCCTGTATACTGCAGAAGGAGCCTCTTTTTGGCATGATGCAAGTACTGCAATAAGCATTAGCAGTACATTTTGAGAGATTGGGATCATACTCTGGCATAAGAGTGAGGTTCATTACTGTCACAGTAAAAATGCAATGTGTGCCTTCGAGTCAATGCTGACTCCTGGTGACCCAGAAGCTCCTTTGTTTTCTTGGCAGTGTGACCGGAAGTAGATTGCCAGGCCTTTCTTCCGAAGCAATGGAGGGTTAAATGACTTGCCCGAGGCCATAAAGAGTGCTAGTGGGAATCGAACCCTGGTTGCTTGGTTACCAAGCCAGTGTTCTAACCACTAGGCGGCTACTCCACTCCAAACATTACTATCACGGTATGCACAAGCTAATCCATTTTAGAGGCATTGGCCCTGAGAGTAAAACAGAAGTTAGTCTGAGAATTCCCTATCCCCTGTTTTTCTCTCTCTCTCTCTCCTGCCTGAACTATCCACCACTCCTACACCTGCCCCACTTCCGAACTATCCCTTGCACCTGTACCACCACCCCTAATTTGCTCTTGTAAGAAATACAGCTAGTCTCCTTTTTACTAAATTGTGTTATCTGAACCAAAGAAAATGGCAGTTTAGAAAACAAGGATTCTGGGATGTACTATATAGTAAGACACACAACATTTTGCTCGCTCTCATCTGAACTGCTTGAAGTCTTTATTTTGTTAATGAGATGTGGCCTCCATAACTGAAAGCGGTTCTCCAAGTGAGGCCTCACCAATGACCTGTACAGAGGCATTATCACCTCCTCTTCACAGCTGATTATGTCCCTCTATGCCAGGGGTCTCAAACATGCGGCCCGCGAGACAACTTTGTGCGGCCCGCGACGGCGGAAAACCAAAAATCCCCCAAAACCCTGGCTTCTGCTGCTGCCGTTGCCGCCGTGGCAGCAGCAGAATCAATTGTCAAATTAAAAAAAAAAACTGACTTCTGCTGCTCAAGCAGCTGTCCTGCGGCCCCTTTCCCTCTGCCCGGAGATCCGACTCTGCTCTCAGTGGCGTGCTTTTCAAGCCGCGAAGAGAGTATTCCCCTCTCGCGCGGCTTGAAAAACCGCGCTAGAGGGGAATACTCTCGTCGCGGCTTGAAAAGCACGCCGCTGATAGAGCAGAGTCGGATCTCCGGGCAGAGGGAAAGGGGCCGCAGGACAGCTGCTTGAGCAGCAGAAGTCAGTTTTTTTTTTAATTTGACAATTTATTCTGCTGCTGCCACGGCGGCAACGGCAGCAGCAGAAGCCAGGGTTTTGGGGGATTTTTGGTTGGCCGGTAATGAGCTATGGAGGGGCTGACTGAACTGGAAGTGGGCTATTGGCAGAGGGGGAGGGGGGGGGTTATGACTGGTAATGGGCTGGGGGGGGGTTATAACTGGTAATGGGCTATGGTGGGGGCTAGGACTGGAAATGGGCAGATGGGGGTTAGGACTGGAAGTGGGCTATTGGCAGGGGGGGTTATTACTGGTAATGGGCTGGGGGGGTTATAACTAGTAATGGGCTATGGTGGGGGCTAGGACTGGAAATGGGCAGATGGGGGTTAGGACTGGAAGTGGGCTATTGGCAGGGGGGGGTAATGACTGGTAATGGGCTATGGTGGGGGCTAGGACTGGAAATGGGCAGATGGGGGTTAGGGCTGGAAGTGGGCTATCGGCAGGGGGGGGTTATGACTGGTAATGGGCTATGGTGGGGGCTAGGACTGAAAATGGGGTGATGGGGGTTAGGACTGGAGGTGGGCTGATTGGGGGGTTAGGACTGGTAATGGCCTATGAGGGGAGGTAAGACTGAAAATGGGGTGATGGGGGATACGACTGCAAGTGGGCTATGGGGGGGACTAGGACTGGTAATGGGCTATGGGGGGGGTAAGACTGAAAATGGGGTGATGGGGGGTAAGACTGGAAGTGCGCTATGGGGAGGTTAGGACTGGTTATGGGCTATGGGGGGTCTAGGACTGGTAATGGGCTGGGGGGTTGCTAGGACTGGAAATGGGCTGAGTGGAAGGGGGGCTTGAACTGCAAATGGCTGATGGGGAGGGGGGCTTGGAATGGAAATGGGCTGTGAGGGGAGGGAGCTAGGATTGGAAATGGGCTGATGGGGGGCTAGGATTGGAAATGGGCTGATGGTGAGGCTAGGATAGGACTGGAAATGGACTGATGCAGGGACTAGAAAGGAGCAGATGCTGGGTGGGGCTGGAACTAGAAGGGAGCTGATGTTGGGGGAGGATTAGAATGGGATGGAGCTGGGAAAGTGAAATGGAGAGGGGAAAATATTTTGTCTGGAAGAGAAGACAAATCTACAATTGGCCAGGTATTGGGAGAGTAAGTGGGGATTGAGGATGGAGGGGTAAAATTTGAGTGGATGAAATAGGAATGAGGAAAGAGCAAAAGGAGAAAGATTAGTATGTTAAAGCAGATGTAGAGAGAGAGAATGGAAAAAAACTAGAAGAGAGAAGAAAGGACAAATGGACAGCAGACGATGGAGATAGCAGAAGACACGAAGAAACCAGAAGTGGCTGGAGCAATTGCAACTGAAAAAAAATGCACAAAAGGTAGAAAAATATCTCTTTATTTTGAATTTATTAACTGGAATATGTCAGCTCTGGGAAATGTGCATCATTAATGTCTGTGCTTTGGTACAAGAAATTATTTATAGTTTTATTTCTACAGTGCTGAGGTATTCTGTGTAATTCCTATTTGACATTGCTACTTGTTCTCTTTTCCCAGTAGGTCATGTATTGTTCTCTGAAATGTATTGATTTAATATTTGCAGTGTTGCCTTTTGATAGGTAGGGTCTGGTGCTTTGTGAGTCCTGGTAGTGCTGTTATGATACGGGGGGTTTGCTATGGGTTCCAAATGGGCAGTGTTAGTAGTAGTTCCTAATGTGCCTGGCGGTTGGCACTGGATTATAGTAATATAGAAATTTTCTAGTCTTTCTTTATCCATGCACTCATTATGCAACATTATGCAAATATTTATGCAAATGAGGCCCCTTATGCAAATGAGGCCCGTGTCTTATGCGGCCCCCGGGTTACTTTACAAGTCCTCATTCGGCCCTCAAAGCAATTTGAGTTTGAGACCCCTGCTCTATGCAGTCTGGCATCCTTCTACTTTGAAGACCATAAGGTTGAGAAACAATGTAACAAGGTGGTAACCAGACACTATCACCCCAAGGTATCTCTCCTGGTCTGTGCACATCATCCTCTTGCCCCTTATCACATACTGTTCTTTTGTATTTCTGCACCCCCAGTTCATCACTTTGCACTTCCTCACATTGGTCTAATGCTCGGCAGTTAAGATTTATTCTTCTAAGTTTTGTAGATAATTTGTCATGTTGTCAACTCTTTCTGGGATGTCTACTCTGTTATAAATTTGTAGCATCTGAAAAAGGCAAACATTTGTATTCCTTTTAACTTTCAGCAATTTCATTTACGGAGATGTCAAATGGAATCAGTCCCAGAACAGATACATGAGGCGCTCCACTTTCTTTCATAATCACCTTTCTTTCTTCTAAGTTTATTGTATTTACCACGTCCCTCTATTATCTGGCACTCAAACAGTTTCTAATCCAGTTTACCACCTTGGGTCCTGGTTTCAGGCTGCTTCATTTATTCATGAGCCTCCTATGAGGAACAGTATCAAAAGGTTTTACTGAGAGCCATATAGACCACATGACCTGGATCAAATTCTCCAGTCACGGAAATCAATCAGGCCTGTCTAGCATGATCTACCTTTGGTAAAACCATGTTGCCTGAGGTCTTGCAACTCACTGGATTGTATAAAATTCATTAATCTTTAGTATCATCTCCATTATTTTTCCAACCACCAAGATGAGGCTTACCAGCGTGTATGTTCCCACCTCTTCTCTATTACCACGTCTGTGTATAAGGAACTCATAAGCCTTTCTGCAGCCTTGAGAAATCTCTCTCATCTCTATTAAACACATCCTTAAGAGGACGCACCAAAATCTCTGAGCTCCCGTGGTATCCTGGAATGTATTTCATCCAGCCACATGATTTTGTCTACTTTTAACTTTTCAAGTTAGTCATAGGTGCTTTCTTCTGTGAATAGCCTGGTATGTACTCCATTTCCATATATATCTTTGTTAGCCATCTGTGGTCCTTCTCCAGGATTTTCTTCTATGCATAGCAATTGGAAATATTTGTTCTGCATTTGTCCTTTTTGCTCATCATGCTGTACACAGCAGTCCTCTATCTTTCAGTCTTGAAATTGCACTTCTGTCCTTCCTCCTCTCTCCAACATAACTAAAAGTCTTTGGTCATCTCACTTTATATTTTTAGCTATTTTTTTTCTTTTGCCCATACTTTTGTTGTTCTGATTTTTCTCTTTGCCTCTTTGAGCTTTTCTTGGTATTCTTTTCTATGTTCCTCTTCTTGTGATCTTCTCTGTTTGGTAAATGCTACTTTTTTTGCCTTTATGTTTTTCCAAGGAAGTGGTTAAAAATATATCCGTTTCCTTCTCTTGCTTTTATTGACTTTTCTTACATAATCCATTTGTGTAGCTCCTTTTTATTTGGCCAACTGCCTTTCCATATTCCCTTTATCTCCTCCATCCTGTCAGCTCCTCCTTAAGTACTTCCCCCAATTTACAAAGTCAACATGTTTGAAATCCAGGACTTGTGTGTCTGAACTTTAGCCCTTATCAGATCAGACCAGACCAGACCATGTGTTGATCACTGCTGACCAAGGGGGCATCTACCCAGACATTAGACAAACTCTCTTCATTTGCGTACTCGCTGTAGTGTCGCCCTTTCTCAAGTAGGGTTCCTTCACCATTATGTCTGAGCAGAGTGATTTGTATGGCATTCACAATGTCTCTACTACTTTCTAATTTTGCAGATGGGATATACCAATCCAGATTTAACAGGTTAAAATCTAGCACCAGCAGCACCTCTTTTGATCCCAACGTTTGGTTATCCATGGCCAAATCTCTGTCCAGTTTCTATGTTTGAGCTAGATGTCTGTAGAGGACATCTGTGTGAATGGAAGTTCCATCTTCTCTTTCCATGATGACCCATGTTGCTTCCTTCTTTCAGTTACTTTAATATTTGCTTTCACATAAAAAATTACTCCACCCTTTTGACCATCTTTGTCCCCTCTAAAGAGATTATAGCCTACTGTGGTCATGTTTCATTTATGGGACTTGTTAAATATTGTTTCAATTAAAGAGACCTTGTTTAAGTCGGCAGCTACCATTAGGGTTTGCAGATCTGCAACTTTACCTCAGCTGGGACTGTTTGTACTCATTGCTTTCCAGTTCTTTTTTGTTGGCATAGACAGCACAAATAGATTCCAATGGCAGAGAGTATACATACAAAGAAGGGTTAGACTTCCATGAGCCATGCTCTGTGTATTTCTCCATTTGTTGAACTGTAAATTTAAAATATTCATTTTTTCCCATCTTACATATGCCTGTGGTATATTTGTTGTCTTAAGCTATATCCTAAATACTAACTCTTAAACCAGTGTCCCAGCAGTCAATGAGTATGTTTGTTTTTAAATGCTTGGAATTCACTGAACAGGTAAGGAAAAGATTTCATAATCTGCCAGGTCCTCGAGGTTCAAAGGATAATCTCATCCAGAATCCTAACCACTTCCTCATTCAAATGATTCACTACTTGCTGCACTGGAATCTGAGGTGCATATTTTGCTGAAATGGCAACTCTCTCAAAGTTCTTATCTACCAAGCTACATGATTTGCTCTATCAGAGAGAGTTTGCTTACTAACCAGCATCACCTTAAAAGTCTGTACCATATGGTCAGATCATAGGGTATCAAGCTGTTGAAAACTACAGGTCTCTCTCCAGGCAGCAGAATGAGATGGGCCACTGGAGCCATACGCCATCTCATATTTTGCCCAAAACACTCATCAGCAACTAGAGAGGTTGGGGGCTGTGCTGGATTGATTTGGCTCGGGGGCAGTGGAACACCTTTATAATTGAAGTGGCCAAACCAGTGATCATTCTGTACCAAATCACATATAGTCAAAAGTGAGAAGCCCTATGTACTTGCCAAATCATCACTATGCAAATTAAAATTTTCAATTAATAAATGCTCAAACTTCATGAAACAAGTAATCATTTCTAACGATGCATTTATTTAACCAATTTCTATACTGCATCACTCCCAAACAAGTCGGATCGGTGCAGTTTACAATATTTCGAATAAAAAAAAGTGTTAAGGAGAAAATAAGTTTCCAATCTTTTCCTAAATAAAACAAATTTATGGTGGCAGATTTCAAAGACAAAGGCAATTTAGACCAAAACAATATCAACTCTACTTCCATAGGGAATACTGGTGGATGATAAACCACCAAACATATAGTAATATTGTTATGAAATTGGAAAACCAAGCATTCTCAGTCCACAGGAGCCTCATACTGAATTTGAGAATCTAACCAATTCACCTCCCCTTCTTGGGTTCCCCAAAAATGTTATAACCATTGGGGCGCAATGCAAAAACTGCTATTTGAGCCTCATTCAGCACCAGCTTAGTTTAATGCCTTCATCCATCTACTTGTACAATAATAGATCAAGTAAAGTTAGTCTCATTATTTACTGACCTTGCATTCATCAAATACATTGCAACCATTAAGAAAGCTATACAGTTCAGTCACTCATTTTTCACAATAGCATTTACAACAAAGAACATGAAATATCAATAAAAAAAATAAGAGAGCCTGCACTGCATGGACATGAGTATGGCAGTGGTGAAGGGAGGGGGTGCTTAGTGGGAGAAAACATGCAAGGAATGCCTCATAGCATTTTCTCCATCCCGTCTGCATGCATAAGTATTTGCATGTATGTACTGTGATCGGCACAGCTCCCCGAGCCCTGTATTGAAGGGAAACCTCAGTGCAGGCTGTTTGAAAACTATCTATCTATCTAAAGCTTCTGGGAAAGGGGAAGGGAAAGAAGTTCCTTAAAGCCAGGAGTATCCTTCTCTGGGGGAAGGCAATTGGAGGCAAGTCTCTAGAAGGAAGACTCACTGGGATCCTTGGATGAGAAGTGAGGGATGGCCCTTAGGGAGACAGCAGTCTATAAACCAATGGCAATGGATGGTGATTTAGCAATTCCCCGAGGCTACCAGCAAAGAGAGCATGCAGATGTGCCTCTCTGATGGAGCCCAGCAGAAGAAATGTCTCACTTTGGAACTCGCTCTTCTCCTTGCCTAGCCAGAAGGGTTTCCTGAGCTGATTGAAAGAGACTGCAGTAGGAAACCTTGCACTGATCGTGATGAGATGGAAATCGAATGTCAAGAAGCAGGTTGCTAATGGACGTGAGATTTTCATTTTTAATGACAGGCCAGGTTTAAAGGGAAGAGAGCTACTAAGCAGGCTAGAGCTGCTGTGTACTGTGGCCTTCCCAAAGTCGCTCTTTAAATTTCCAGCAAGGGAAGTGGGTGAGAGAGTGGGATCAAGTGTTTTGCCTGTGCTTGAGAAATGCTGTATTTGCAGAGTTCATGTTTCTAAAGAGTAGCAGTTTGTTTTCCAAAAGGGGTATGTGCATACAAGTCATAGCCATGCCAGCAAGTTGAGGAAGGAGAGAGAATTCCCCTCTACCGGAGAGGGGAGACAGCTCTGGAGTATGCTATAGAAAATCAGAACTGGAGCAGTTTACGGAGGCAGCAGTAGCCTAGGGACAGCTGGGACTTCTCAAAAGTTTCTGTTTTACTTGCGCTTTTCCTTTTTGAGTCTGCATTTCATGCTGAAGATTATTAAAAGTCGGGACCTTGAACGGAGAGGTATTGCTAAGAACCCTATAAAAGGCTGCAAGGAACATTGCACTGCAGGGTCTAACGGTTGATGGAATGTAGTCCTTTTTCCCTTCCATTAAATGACTGAAGCGAGCACTAAAATGGATGCTGCCAGTTTTGTTTTACTTAATTCCTTGTGCATACCCTGCATAAGTGGGGAAGGATCTGGCAAGTGCACAACTCCTACTCATATTAATCTTGTTGTTCAAGTTTTCTTTTAAGAAGTTAATATACCTGTTGGTTTAGAACTACAAAGAGATTGTCATTGAAAGTGCCACTGGAATTGGACCCAAGATTCAGCATAGCTCTAAGAATAATCCTACTCATTTGCAAATCCGCATGATGAGCCCTACACATGACAATACTACTAGTACCACTACAATAAGCATGTCCATGTTTTGTTTTGTGTGTGCGTGTCTGTGTATACAGTATATCTGTGTTGGCTCTATGTGCATTTCTATAACTGGGAGAGTAAAGAAGAGGAGCAAGGCAGTTTGAAAAGAGCAATTCCTTAACTGTTGTGTTTCAGTGTGGCAAAGTTTCTGTGCTGCAGACACTGGGTCCCACAGAAACAGATTAGGCCATTTTTGAGCTGAGTATTCCTCTGGAACCTCCAGTCTGATCTAGCCCATTTTTGAACTCTGTGTCATCACCCCCGCCCCCCCCCCCCTTTTTTTTATTATTAAAAACTCAAGCTAAATTTGATCCTTTTCCATTAAAACCTTTTGGAGAGCTATTTTGCACCCAGACATTTTCAACCCCAATATCATTCCAACATTTCCATTAGACTGGAAAATAAATTGAAGATTCCATCAGTATCCTTATATACAAAAGTAATGCGAACCGTTCCTTCTGGAACTCAGCTACAAGGCTTATCTTCTGCCAGTGTAATCCCTCTTCTCAAATCACTTGATTGAACTGAATGCGGAAATGGAGAGGGAGCCAAACTTCTACTACTACTACTGAGCATTTGTATAGCTCTACAAGACGTATGCAGCGCTGCATAGACATGTAAGAGACAGTCCCTGCTCATCAGAGCTTACAATCTAGTCAAGACAGACAACACAGGAGGTGTAGACAGGGTAAAGAAACCTAAGGAGATCAGTTGAGTCAAGATCCGAAAGTGGCAGTGAAAAGGTGAGTTTTCAGCCTGGATTTGAAAAGGGTCAGAGAAGGCACCTGACATACAGACTCAGGTAGTTTGTTCCAGGTGTAATGTGCAGCAAGGTGAAAAGAGCAAAGTCTGGAGTAGCAATAGAACAGAAGGTCACAGACAGAAGCAATTTTCCAGAAGAGCAGAGTTCCCAGGGGGAGGAGGGGGGTGTAGGGAGAGATAAGAGAACAAAGGTAATGAAGTGCATTCACTCTGCAGCTCCTTACCTCCTTTCCTTTCTTATCTCACTCTACACTCCTCCTTGGGCGCTCCTCTGGAAGATCCCTTCTATCTGTGCCTCTCTCTGCCATTGCCAACTCCAGACTTTGTTCATTCCACCTTGCTGCTCCATATGCCTGGAACAAACTACCTGAGTCAGTGCATCAGCCTCCTTTCTCCGGCCCTATTCAAGCCAGGCTGAAGACCCACCTCTTTGAGGCTGCTTTTGGATCCTGATGCTCCTCATTCTCTTCTCAACTACTTATGTGCATCTTGCCAGACTCTAGTTTTGTGATGGTTTTTTTCATCCTGTTTAGATTCTAAGCTTTGATGAGCAGGGATGGTCTTACGTCTATATGTACAGCACTGCACACACCTTGTGGCGGTAGACAAAGTAGTAGAACTAGTGGCACCTCCTTGAGTAACAATAACCCCAACTAAACATTCCCTTCAACCATTGATCAGTCTCTCACATTGGGCCATTCTTCCATACAGAGCTGTTGCAACTTTGGCATTTGAGAGCTTCCTTGTGCAAACAACTTGCCTCAGAGGGTTTTAATATGATTTAGGTTTAATATGATTTAGGTTTTAATATGATTTAGGTTTGGACTTGGATTTGACCAATCCAAAACATGAAATATCACCTACTGGCTATTTTGTAATAGATGTATTTAGATGTTTAGGATTGATGTTTTACTGCATGACCCACTTCTGAGTCACTTCAGTTCCAGATCATGGATGGATGGCCTGGTATTCTCCTCTTGAATTTTCTGATATTAAATAAAAGCCATAGTTACAATAGTAATGACAAGCCATTCTGATCCTGAAGTAATAAAGCAGCCCTACACCATGATACTTCCATCACCAAGTCTGACAATCAGGATGTGGCTCTTAATTTAGGAGACTATGTTTAGTTTTTGCTAAACAAAATGTTTATTATTGTGACTGAAAAGTTCAAATTTTTGACTCATCTGTCCAGAGAATTTTATTCCATAAGTCTTATGAGTAATGCTGATGCTCTATGATGAGCGTGAGGTGGATAGCAATGTACTTTTTAGAAAACAGTAGTTTCTTCCTTGCTATCCTCCCATGAATATTATTTCCATTCAGTTTATTCATGATAGTTGCACCTTGAGCCGGTGGGTAGGTTGTTACTTCATGCTATTCTTTGTAGGGGGGCAGGGCTATGAGGGCAAAAGAGCCTCTCAGTCTTGTTGATTAAAGTTAGGTGGTGGAAGTTTTGGGGAAAATTCATTGTTACTTTTTGTGAAAGCTTGTCTAGTACAGTAGGGGATGGGGTGAAGGGGAACATAATAGAAAATTGTATTGTACCCGCTGTTAGACTGGCCTGTTTGAAGCTTACTCTATTGTATTGTTGATGCCTATTTGCAATAAAAAAAATTTGCATAAAAAGAATTGCAATAGAGAACAATTTTTACACTTTGTGTGTGTAGGGGCGAGGGGGGATAGAAAAGCAAACCAGAACGCCACCTCTCTTTCCACGCTATCAATGAAAATTTTGTTTTCCAAAGGGCTGCCGACTCAAGGCGATTCTCTAACAGTGGTCCAAAACTATGCAAATGCAATGTGTGCCTTTGAGTCAGTCCTGACTCCTGGCGACCCAGAAGCTCCTGGGTTTTCTTGGCAGTGTCACCGGAAGTAGATTGCCAGGCCTTTCTTCCGAGGCAATGGAGGGTTAAGTGACTTGCCCAAGGCCACAAGGAGTGCTAGTAGGAATTGAACCCTGGTTGCTTGGTTACCAAGCCAGTGTTCTAACCACTAGGCTACTCCTCCAAAACTATAGGAGCAGATATTTCTCTCTCCATCCAAAAGATTAAAACGTGTCCCTATTTTCAATATCATATGGATGTGAAAATTGGACAGTGAAAAAGACAGGAAGAAAATCAATGCCCTCGAATTATGGTGCTGGTGAAGAATACTGGGTCTATATCATGGACTGCCCGAAGAACAAACCAGTCGGTACCAAAGGAGATCAAACCTAAGCTTTCTTTAGAAGCTCAGATGACTCTGACTTTCATACTATAAGTAGCAGTAGTAATGTATAATCTGAGATATCAGAAAGTGCTTTTAATTTATATTGCAACTCGAGAGCAAATAAGTATTTATGGCAATTATAGTTTGTGTTCTGTATTGTACACTGGTTTAATGGTTCCGAAGGGCAGTTATGTTTGTTATGTTTATTTCATTTGCTTAACTTAGAAAACATCATTTTTATTTATTTATTTTTTTATTCCACCTTATGAAGCAATGAAAGTGGTTTACAGAGAACAAATGTAAAAAAAAACAATGTTTTACAATAAACAGTAGTTAGCGGTACATACAAGTTAGTAATCAACAAAACTTTGATCCAAGACAATAGGAAGTAACTTATTTACATGAATGCATACATATGCAATGAGTGTTTGGGGTTTATTTACATATTTACATGTGCGTTGTATGTTGCCTTTACATAGGTCTGGAGATAAAGAGGGTGCTAGGGGTGTATGTTGAGTGTCTTGATCAGTGATTTATGTTGGTGGAATATCATTTTGGGTTTGCTTGGTTCCATAATGTTCAGAGAAAGCAGTGTGTTTTGATAATCTTTCTGAAGTTGGATAGGTCTCCGATGTTTCTAATTCTAGCTGGGAGGGAGTTCCATAAATTAGGGGCATAATAAGAGAAGGCTCTATTACTTGTTGATTGGTCTTCCTGAACTCTGTTGGGACCTCTAGTGAGTTTTGTGCATCTTTTCTTTGTCTATTATTTGTGATCTTCTTGTTAATAAGTGTTTCTGGGTGTGATGAAGCTGTAGCATGCATTAGCTTGAATGTGATGATTAGGTTTTTATATTGGATTCTGCTGAGTTTGGGGAGCCAGTGTAGCTTTCGTAATATAGAAGCAATGTGTTCAGATCTGGGAGCCTTCTGAATTATGCAAGCTGCTGTGTGTTGTGCCATCTGCAATGGTATCGATGCATGTTTTGGCAAGCCCTGTAAGATGCTATTGCAAAAGTCAAGGTAAGGGTAAATCTTGGCTTGAAGGACCGAGCGGAAATTGCTCAGGTCTAGCAGCAGTCTTAGATGCTGGAGCATTCTAATCTTTCTGTAGATAGCTTGAGTTGTATCATTGATGTAGGATGCTAAGTTTAAATTTTGATCTAAAGTGATTCCTAGGTATCTAACTTCATTCCTTACTTCCAGGGTCGCTTCTTTAACTTGTATTTTGGATGGAGGGGTGACATCTCTGTTCCTATTGATAAAAAGTATTTCAGTTTTATTGTAATTTATTCTAAGATTACAAGACAGCAGACTTTGTAAAGCTTCATTGAAGCATGTTATTATTTGCTGCAAGTTGGGACTTTCTGTATTGAATGGGAGGTACATCATATCGGCCGCATAAATGTGGTAATTTACCTTATGCTTCCGAAAGATGTTACAGATTGGTTGAAGATAAATGTTAAACAGTAAGGCTGAGAGTGCTAAGCCTTGAGGGATTCCTTGCTGTCGACTATGGCCCTCATTCTGGAATGCAGGTTGCCCCGCAAACCATCTAGAGCCTATTCCCCCACCGGCTCTCCCTGTATATCCTGAGTTCAGGACAGGGAGATCTGGTGGGGCCGAGTCAGACCAGCAGGATGTTCATGGCCGATTCAGGTCACGGCCCTGTATGTCCTGCTGGGCCTTCCGGGATGTGCAGCTTAAACCACCTCCGAGGTGGTATAAACTGCACATTTTAGAAGATTGGGGCAGGGGAGTCACACACTAAGGCCAGCCGTAGGTCGGGATCCAGGCCACGTGAGGCCAGCCATAGGTTGGGATTTGGGGGTCCAGGAATGCAGCAGTCTGTGGTGCCTGCAGGGAGGATGTCCCCGCAGGCAGGAGGGGCGCACTGGGCTATCCTTGGGCCTAATTCTGGCTTCTGCGGGAATGTTTTGTTCCCGTGGATCACAATCGTGTCTCAACAGCCCCGTCTTCAGAAGGGACATACAAATGGCCTGGACATCCCCATCCCAGAATGGGGCTCCACATGTATTAGAAGTACTTTGGCCAATTTTTATCTGCTGAGTGCGATTAGCTAAATATGATTTAAGCCAGTTAAGGATGGAGCCATCAATCCCAAATTGTTTCAGTCTCGTTAATAAGATGGAGTGATTAAGAGCCAAACGCTGCAGTAATATCAAGGAATATCAATATAAAAGCTTGTTTAGTCCCTTCTATTCCTTTATTGAGCTTGTCAAACATGACTAATAGAAGTGTTTCCACCCCATGTTTAGGTCTAAAACCATATTGATGTGAGTCTAGGGGGGGGGGGGGGCATGATTGCCTAAGTGTTCTTAGAGTTGGTTTTGGACTGTCTTCTCAATGATTTTTGCAATAAATTGGAGGTTTGATATTGGGGTAATATTTCCTTCTTTACTGAGCTATATGCAAAGATAGAGGAGATGCATATTCCGTCACTATCCTAAAAAGCACAGTTACTTACCTGTAACAGGTGATCTCTGGGAACAGCAGGAATAAGTCTTCACATATGGGTACGTCGGTACCGACGGAGTCTGCGCGGGAACGCTTCCCAGCGTCCAATCAAGAGCTTTTGGAAGCATCCCAGCACGCCTGCGTGCTGCCTTCCCGCCTTTCCCAACTGCCTCTCCTCAGTTAAGTTTTAAAGCTGAGACAAAGAGAGAGAGAGGAAAGGAAAGATAGATAGAGATACAACTCCTGGGGAGGTGGGAGGGTTGTGAAGACTTATTCCTGCTGTTCCCAGAGATCACCTGTTACAGGTAAGTAACTGTGCTATCTCCAGGAACAAGCAGGAATGAGTCTTCACATATGGGGACTCCCAAGCTGAGATGCCTGGAGTCCCAGCATGTCATAGGCTGGAACATGCTATCTCCCAGAACACCAGGCATCCTGAGGATGGAGGGTAGGAGTTGAAGAAAGAAGGATGCTGTGGAACAGCTAAGCTAGCATAGGACTGCAGAGATGGAGTCCATGTGTGGATGATGATGGTCATCAATAATACTGCAAAGGATATTGCAATATGGACCTCCCCTGACAGGATTTCACAGAAGTATGGAGGTTCATGGATCTACTGGGAAATCTAGTAGAGGAACCTTGAAGAGGACCTCACTGTAAGTGGAGGTAATAATCCTGTAGGAAAACCAGTGGAGGTCAGAATCTTGAAAGGTAACAGGTAACCCCAGTAGGGAAAACTGGGATAGTCCAAAAACGGTGGGCCTTCAGCGGAAGGCTTTATGAGAAAAACCCTAGCTCTTTTGGAGGCAGAGTGAGTCACTCTTAGGAGCAAAAAGAAAAGGCCAACTGATTTGGACAAACAGGCACAGTCCTTGTGGGGAGAAAGGGTGTGGGAACTCCTTGTATCCCAAAAAGAGAGGACAAATGCCTGAGGCGTTAAAGCCTGTGATTAACTGAAGATCCACAATGTCTCTCCTAACTGGGGTAAGCTAGGAGAGATATTGGGCACGGAGAGCATCAGAGGTACCTAAACCGTTAGGTTATGGTATAAAATTGTTGACTACCACAGGAGTGGTTGTGTGTGTAGAACCCCAAACCTGCTAGATAGCATAGGTATGGGTAAAGCCCCTCTGTCAGAATCATATAGCTATATGAGGATAGACAGTGAGATAGATATGTATCCACATACTTATCTATCTATAATAAAATATCTCAACAGATACACACATATAGATAGATAGATGGATAGACAGACATATAAGAATATATCTATAGTGAGAGATGGAAGGGCATAAAATACACACAAAAAATAAATATGGATATGTAGGCCCACATATGGATGTCTGCAATTAAACAGACAGAAATATGCCTACAGCACAGTGATCACATAGGATATGTGGAGAGGAAAGATTCATCTAACAACAAGGAGGTGGAACCTACTTGAGAAGACATATAGAGAATCTATTCCTCCTGGTCATGATCTGCAAGAATGCTAGTTAGTGAAAAATAACCAGGACTGTTACGTGAAAAACAAAGGACAATGTCAATGTGCAGCCAGCAAGTCCCGAATCTTCCAGGACTCTAGCATGGTAAGTAGACAGAAGACGCCAGATGAGATACCATGTTGACCTGCTTAAGGGCAAAGGTATCATGCGTTCTTACCATGAGGACGAGCAAATCCCCGATTGGGAATACTATGGACCAAAACAGGGAACTGGCAACTCCTTGAGCTTTCACGTAAGAGAAGGCCTATGTCCTTTATATCAAAAAAGGAGACAGTAAAAGGGAGAACCTTCTAGTCATGGGAGACATGACTGAAAAGCCTTTTCTAACCAGCTAGGATAGCTGTTGGAGAACCCCCCCCCCCATGCTCTCTAGCAAGGGCCCATAGTGGAAAGCTTTGCTGTAGATTGCAGAGAGCATGATGCAGGAGAATGAGGAGATAGAACTGGCTGTTAGAGAGCCAGTATCTCTGCCAACTATGCTGCCAAACTCAGGAAAATGAAGATGGCAGAATAGACGACAATCTAGAAAGCTTGTAGTGAGATGATCTCCAAGAGAGATGAAGCACTGACTTGGAGCCACTACTAAGACTAGACAGAATGTTAGTGGAGGACAATCTGGTTGTTTGTGGACAAGAACCAGTGGTCCAAACATTAAAGCTCCTGCATAGGCAGCTGTTAGCAAGACAGCAGAAAGAATCTTACTGTTCAAAAACAGACAGAACAGGAGTAGGAAACTGGACATGTCTGATAAGCTGCCCCAAAGCAAGATTGAGCAGAGGAGGTAAACTCCGTACTGGAAAGTGAGAAAAGTAGAGAGGCTGAAGAAAAAGCCTCCCAGTAAGTAATTCCCTCTTACAGGGGAAAAACTTGGTAAGAGGGTGAAGAGAATGGAGCTGAAGAAGACTTACGAAGTAGGAAGTCTATAGAAAGGAAAGATACATGCTGGCACAGGAACTATCTTTGATAGTGGTTAGACCTCACAGGAACTATCATTTGATAGTGGTTAGAGATCTTGCTATATCCAGGAGGAAACTCTGAAAAGAGGGATCCCAAACAGGAATCTCCCCGGGACAGGGTAGATCTAAAAAACTAGCCTGAGCATCCACAGAGTTATCCAAATATATAGGAATAGAAGATCCTGCAGAGTGCAGTGTGGAATGCTTAAAAGATGGTTGCTGGTACTGGCTGTCAGGAGCAGCCCCCATCCTTACCACATCGTCCATGCCAGGTATCGACTCCAAGCTTGGTATAGAATGGAGTGATCCTGTTGAAAAAAGCATGGCAGGAATTGGCGACGATGCTACTGTGGGTACTGGTACCGATGCTGATACCGGTACCGATGTCGGAGTTGAACCCGACAAAGACATCGGAGCAGTCATCGGTGACAGTTCAATCGGTACCGAGGTAACCGAAAACCTCCAGCTGCTATCCTCGGTACCGAAGCACCGGTATCGATCGATGTCGGTACCAAAATCTATTGGTACCCAGTCTTCTAGACTAGAGATCGATTCCAAACTCGGCATCGAGGGCAAAGAGCCTGATAAGCGAAGCATGGAAGGCACCGACTGTGAAGGTAATGAGGACATCGGTACCAACTTCGGTACCGTGTCTGATACCAGTGAAGGAAGGGCAACCAGTGGCAACTCAATCGGCGTCGGGGGACCCGAGAGTTGCGGATCCGAATCATCAGAACCGAGCCTTCGGTACCGTCGAGAGCCAGTACCAAGGCGAGTCGGTACCCATTCCTCCAGACTGGAGATCGATTCCAGACTCGGCATCGAAGGAAGCGAGGCTATCGATGCACATCTGGAGGGTACCGACGTCGGTTGGAGTATCGGTGTTGGTACCGATAATGGAAAGTCAATCTGGAGGGTATCCACCGGTCCCGAAGGTACCGAGGACGCCAGATGACGATCCCTGGTGAGGAGTGTTTCATCCAACACCAGTGCCAATGCATCGGTACCGCTCGAAGCGGATGCCACCACTGTACACGGCTTAGGTATGTTCTGTGGGGGGTGAACCCCAGGAACAACCTGAAACCCCTTATAGGCTTTGGAGACCGAAGACTCCCGCCGGGGTTTTGAAGCCAGTGGGCCCTTGAGGGCAAGGCCAGAGCCGTCTACATGCTGCGCATGAGACCTAACACTCGAGGACTGGCTAGTCTTAACAGACTGTTTGTGGGTTACCTGATCCTGTGTGGACAAAGAAGGGGACGGTGCCCCAAAGTTGGAGGGCAACCGTGTATCGAGGGAACCTCGATGTTGAAAACCTCTTCTTACCAAACTGTTGTCAGGACCCAAGCAGGTTAGACACCGACTTCGAGGGTCTAAAAATAAAGTTGTACCGCCACAGTCTGAACATTTCTTAGAGAAAGTGTCTGGCGGTTCCATGAAGGAAAAAGAAGAGGCCTAAAAGGCCTAAGAGACCATGGGACACTATGAAGAAAAAATATCCCGTGGAAAAGGAAACTTTTTCAAGAAAAGAAAAGAAAACACCGGCGGTACCGGTGGCGTCGGGAAGACAGCCGCGACCACAAGAAAACTAAAAAATAAAAACAAGAATTTTCTGCGGTGACAGGAGGATGTCCTGCCGGCTTTGCGGAAAAACGAAAACTGAGGAGAGGCAGTTGGGAAAGGCGGGAAGGCAGCACGCAGGCGTGCTGGGATGCTTCCAAAAGCTCTTGATTGGACGCTGGGAAGCGTTCCCGCGCAGACTCCGTCGGTACTGACGTACCCATATGTGAAGACTCATTCCTGCTTGTTCCTGGAGATAACATTTTTTTTCTACTGTAAGGATTGATAATGATGTTACTCCCTTTTCAGAGGTTTTTCCTTTAAAGACATAAATCCTGAAATGCATTCTTGTTACAAGTTTATGGAATTACAAACCTGAGCATACACTACAGACTACTAACAGCAAACCCTAAAGAGGATTATCAATGAGCAAATTCTAAAACTGCCAGAAAGTGCTAGACCGCAATTTTAGACAGCAACAAGCAGCCTTCTAATTGGTTGAAACTTCCTGAGGGTTTTTTTGTTGTTGTTTTTTAAATCAAGGCAGTTGGTTGCTGGTCATCAAGGGACTGCTCCTGTTTTGGGGAGATAAAGAAACCTGGGAGTTCAGCTTCAACTCTCAAAACAAAACAGCAAGGATTTATTCTGCCCCACTCTGGGTTAAAGTTCAGTAGGAAAAGATTCTGCATTTCCTGACAACCCTGTAACTTCAAGGTTCCCTTGTGAAAAAGGTCGAGCACTGCAATTGCCAGAGGTCAAATTGAATCGTCCATCCAAACAATGAGATCTAACCATAAATAAAGAGAGCAAGATTTTTTTCCTAGCAGGAAAAGGCACCAATGATTTGGATGGGACTGGGCTTCTATCCAGATCAAAACAGAATTTGTAGTACTTGTGCAACATTCTCAGAAATCATTGAGTTTGTTACCACAGTGACTACTTTTAGCAGTTTTAAAAGAAGCTGCTTTGGTTATTGTTGGCCAGCAGTGAAGACTTTAATTTACATATTCTACCAGTTTACAGTATTTTCCAAAATAGAATCATTAAATAATTGCTGATTTATTCCTGTCATTGGTTTACTTTGGTAAATAATGTTTTTTTTAATTTTATTATTGAGCTGTTTCTTGTTGAGAGTATAAGAAGAGCTTTAGTGGAGGTACATTTTTTGTCAGATTTATTATGAATACAGTACATTTATACCACAGGGTATATATCTCACTACATCTGATACAAGTCCTTTGAACCCTTTAACATTTTCCAGGGGCTAAAGTGCATATCTAAGCACCAAAAATCTCCAACCTCATGAAGGTGTCTCTGGGTTTATCCCCTGTAGGTTTTAAGCAACTGCAGGGCAGAACAGGCAGCCCTGGGTTACACTAGCTTTGTTGTCTGACAATTATTTTTTTAAATCTGGCTGGTCCCGTTCACATTTCCACTTTCTTCTTGTCGATCTCCTCCTTACTTCTGTTTGTGTCTCCTCCCCTACATCTTTCTCTAACATACGTCTTGCTGTTTATCTCATTTCTCTGTATGTCTCTCTTCATTGGCTCTTTATCAAGTGGACAGTTAGATTTTCTCCTCATTTCTCCCTTTTCCCTTCCCTAAGTCCCAGCATTTCACTTCCCCCATCTCCCGTTCATGGTCTCTCTCAGCCTCCATCTCCTTTTCACCAGGATAACAAGATATGCCATACTGGGTCCATCAAGACCAGTATCCTGTCAGGGTCCCAAAAAGGTACACAGATTCCATGTTGCTTATCCCAGGGTAATTAACGGATTTCCTTGGTCCTCTTTAATAATTGTTTATGGAGTTTTCATCCAGGAACTCATCCAAAACTTTTTAAAACCAAGCTAACAGCTTTTACTATGTCCTCTGGTAATGAATTCCAGAGTTTGATTATGCATTGAATGACAAAATATTTTCTCCTATTAGTCTTAAATGGGTTCTATTATAGATTTATTGCATGTCCCCTAGTCTCTACTTTTTGAAGGAGTAAAACGACCAATCTATGTTTATCTGTTCCACTTTATTCATTATTTTATAGACCTCTGTCATATCCCTTCTCAGTTGTCTTTTTTTTTCCAAGTTGAAGAGTACTATCCTTTTACTGTAAACTTTTCTCATAGGGGTATCCTTCCATCCCCTCTACCATTTTGTTGGCTCTTCTCTGTACCTTTACTAATTCTGCTACTGTATATCCTTTTTGAGATATGGCAACCAGAATTGCATACAATATTCAAGGTGCAGTTGCACCATGGAACAATACAGAGGCACTGCAATATTTTTTGTTTTATTCTCCATTCCTTTCCTTATGATCCCTAGCATTCTATTTGCTTTCTTGGCCTCCGCTGTACACTGGGCAAGGGTTTCAACGTATTATCCATGATGATTCCTAAATCTTTTTCTTGGGTGGTGGTTCCTAATGTGGAACCTTGCATCGTGTACCTGTAGTTTGGGTTGTTCTTCCCTAAGTTTGCACTTGTCCACATTAAATTTCATCTGCCATTTGGACACTCTGTCTTCCAATTTATCAAGGTCTTCTTGCAATTTTTCCACAATCCTCTTCTATTTTAACAACTTTGAATAAATTTGTGTCATCTGCAAGTTTGATCTCCTCACTCATTCTCATTTCCAGGTCATTTATGAATATGTTAAAAAGCAGCGGGCCCAGCACAGATCTCTGGGTTACTCCATTTAGCCCAGCTCTATTTTCTATCTTTTAACCATTTCCTGATCCACAATAATATACTGCCTCCTATCCCAAGACTTTTTAATTTCAAAAGTCTCTCATGAGGGACCTTGTCAAAGGCTGTCTGAAAATCCAGATACACTATGTCAACCAACTCACCTTTGTCTACCTGTTATTCACACCTTCAAAAAAATATAAGAGATTAGTGATACAAGACTTTCCTAGGCCGAATCCATGTTGGCTTTCTCCCATTAAACCATGACTATCTACATCTTCAGTAAATTTTATTCTTTAATGGTTTCTACCATTTTGCCCTGTATGGATTTCAGGCTCACCAGTCTATAATTCCCCGGATCACGCTTGAAACCTTTTTTGAAGAATTGGTCCTACATTGGTTATTTTTCAATCGTAAAGGTACTACAGATGATTTTAATGATAGTTCACAGATTACTAATAGTAGGTCTGCAATCTCATTTCAGTTCTTTCAGCACCCTGGGATTTATACCATCCAGTCCAGGCAATTTGCTACTCTTTAGTTTATCAAATAGTTGTAATAGTTGTAATACATCTTCCCGAATTGTTGAGATTTGTTTCAATTCTTCAAATACATCACCTTTAAATACCATTTTAGGCTTGGGTAACTTCCTTATATGTTCTGTAAAGACTGAAGCAAAGAATTCATTTAGTCTCTCTTTACTTTTTCTTTCTTTATTATGAATTTGATATACTGCCCAGGCAAAAAAAAAAGAGTCAGGGCAGTTTACAATTGTAATATAATTTCTGCGAAAATTGGAAAAAAAGAAAAGAGCGCCTTTAATGTACAGCCTTGTCCTCCCTTAGTGCTCCTTTTACCCCTATATCATCTAATGGTCCAACTGAAACTCACAGGATTTTTTGCTACAAACATATTTGAAAAAATTATTATGTTTTTTATCCCACAGCAAGCTTCTTTTCAAATTCTCTCTTTGCCTGCCTTATCAGTGCATCAATGCCAGTGCTTATGTTGTTTCCTGTTTTCATCATTTGGCTCCTTTTTCTGTTTCCTGAAAGATGCTTTTTTTTTTGGTTACAACAGCATCTCTGACCTCACCTTTAAAACATTCCTTCCTTCTTTCATAAAGCATGAATTCATTTGGTCTGGACTTCCAAAATAGTATTTTTAAACAATGCCCATGCTTGATGTAAACCTTTATCCTTTGCAACTGCTCCTTTTAGTTTTATCTTTCCTCATTTTATCACAGTCTTCCTTTTGAAAATTAAAGCTAGTACTGTGGATTTCCTTACAGTCGTCTTTCTATTTATTAAAATCAAATGCAATCATGCTATGATCACTATTGCCAAGTAGGCCCAACACTGTTATTTCTTGCACCAGATCCTGTGTTCCACTAAGGACTAGGTCTAAAATAGCTTCCCCTTGTGTTGGTTCTTGAACCAGTTGCTCCCACCAGTCAGTCTCCTGTCTGGTCCCCTTCTCCAACAGACTCTACCATCTTTGTCTCACAGCTTCCCACCATCTCCACACAGACTCTCTCACCCCCTTTCAACCACTTAATTCCATTCACCTCCTCAATTTCTCAGATTTCACCACTGCTATCTAGTTCTATCACCTCTATCTTATTTTTTTACTAGGACTGGCTCTCTCACCCACATCTTCCTTCACCACCTCTGCTTCCTCTCACCCCAATATGATCTCTGCTTTTTTTTCTCAGTTGTCACTCCATTTCTACAGATCTTCTGCTCCTGTGCTTCCTACCACATGCATTTATGTAATAACCTAACCCTCAACTATGGTCCTCTTGAAATTACCCCCCCCCCTTACCCTAGGTTTACATTGCTAATTTCAGAAAGATGAGGAAGGTGCCCATATTCAACCCCCTTGCTCAAGTTCTTCCCAGAAGTTACCCCTGCTCACAGTTCCCTCCCAGCATTCAAGCTTCATCTCATCTTCCCCAGCATTACCTTCTTCTCCATGGCTGGCCTGCGTCCATGGCTGGCCTGCCCATTAGCCAAATTAGACAGTCACCTAGGACAGCAACTTCTGGAGGGTGGCAAACAGCAGGGCATTCAAAGCTAAACAATAGATTTTGACAGTCAGGGAATGGTGTAAAGGTTAAGGTCTGCCTAGGGTACCAACACCTTGAACCAACTCTGAAGCTGGTCCTACCCCTCCCTCTCCCCCCCCCCTCTTCCTCTCAAGCATTCACCCACCTCATTTTCCCCCAACATTTTATCTCTCTGCATCTGTCTCATTGCTGCAGGATGCCATGTGCTAGATCTTGAAATAAATGTTTTCCCATTCCAATTTACAGCATTTATTTGCATTAGATTATCCAAAGAAGCCCAAAGTAGATTATAATAAAACTATGAAGGAAAATTTTAGAAGGGATGCCCAAGTGCAATCTGGGACGTCTAGGTGCAGACATGATTTCACAAAACATGGATGTGCCCAACATGGACATCTGTGAAGGCATCCCCAGAACTGTATTTCAGAACCTGTATATCTAGGATAGCTTAATGGTTAGAGTAGTAGGCTAGGAATTGGGCAGCCAGGATTCAAGTCCCACTGCTGCTATCATCAACATTGTGATGAGTACCGGAGATGATGGAGTACCTTCTTCTATGGATACTTTTCAGCCAAACGAGAACTCTTCAGATGCCTATTCGTACTTAGAGCAGGTCTACACTTACATGCAACCTGGACATCCATGACATTTCTGAAATCAAGCAGGGACACTTAGGTTCCTGGCAATACCCCAGCCATGCATCCACTACGCCCCTGTTCAGAATTGGATGCCCTCATGCTGGGGATGTTCCCAGAGCCGGCTTCTAAAATGGCTCTGGAGAGGTCTCTGTGCTTTGGACATCTCTATGCCTATTTTGGATGTCTAAAGCATGAATAGAGCTTCTAAGGAATGTAGATAGCTGGGTGGCTGGTGGACGTGAGGATCGCCTGGTAACATGCCTGCCTGGTGCGAAGGTAGCGGACCTCACGCACCGCCTAGATAGGATCATAGATAGTGCTGGGGAGGAGTCTGCTGTCTTGGTACATGTTGGTACCAATGACATAGGAAAATGTGGTAGGGATGTTCTGGAGGCTAAATTTAAGCTTTTAGGTAGGAAGTTGAAATCCAGAACTTCCAGGATAGCGTTCTCCGAAATGCTTCCTGTTCCACGTGCAGGACCCAAAAGACAGGCAGAGCTCCGGAGTCTCAATGCGTGGATGAGACAATGGTGCAAGGATGAGGGTTTTGGATTTGTTAGGAACTGGGGAACATTCTGTGGAAAGGGGGGGCTCTTCCGAAGGGATGGGCTTCACCTTAATCAGGATGGGACCAGACTGCTGGCATTAACCTTTAAAAAAGAGATAGAGAAGCTTTTAAACTAGAAATTAGGGGAAAGCCGACAGTCACCCAGGAGCGCATGGTTCGGACAAACGTATCCTTGAAGGATACTACCAAAAGCAGTGAGGTTCCAAAAGGGAGTATAGTAGCCCAAATGCCCTTGAGTAAGGAGCAGACAGAGCATAAAGATTCCAAATTACCCCTGCCTACCAATAGCCAGATTAATATGAATAAAATACAGTCTCTAAAATGCTTGTATGCCAATGCTAGAAGTCTAAACAATAAGATGGGAGAGTTAGAATATATAGCATTAAATGAGAGGTTAGATATGATTGCACTCTCAGAGACATGGTGGAAGGAGGATAACCAGTGGAAAACTGTGATACACACTATATCGTAATGATAGAGCTGATCAAATTGGTGGAGGGGTTGCGCTCTATGTTAGAGAGGGCATTGAGTCAGAAAGGATTAACGTTTTGCAGGGAACAAAATTTGCTGTAGAATCTCTATGGATTGAAATTCCATTTATGAAGGGGAAGGTGATGGCAGTTGGAGTATACTATCGACCGCCTGGCCAGAATGAACAAATGGATGATGAAATGCTCAAAGAAATCAAGGAAGCTAACAAAAGTCACAACAGAGTAGTAATAATGGGTGATTTCAATTACCCCGGTATCGACTGGGTCAGTGTCACAGCAGGACAAGCTAAAGAGATAAAGTTTCACCGCTATTTGGTTCCCCTATGGTCATCCCCCCCCCTCGTTAGCTCCATCCCTTTCTAACACTCCCATATCCTTAGTCACTACCTTCCGCTATCTTGGTGTTCTCTTTGATTCAGATCTTTCCTTTCACGCTCACATCTCACACATTACAAAGACTTCCTTTTATTTTCTGCGTCAAATCCGTGCTATCCGCCCTTTTCTTTCCTCTTCCGCCTTGTCTACCCTACTTCTCTCTCTTGTTATGTCCAGGGTTGATTTTGCTAATTCTGTCCTTATTGGTTTGGCCTCCTCTCATTTATACCGTCTTCAAAGAATCCAAAATACCGCAGCCCGCCTTCTCTCTCACTCATCTCATTCTCACCATATAACCCCTCTTCTTATTCA
The DNA here is from genome assembly GCA_033557465.1 of Ichthyophis bannanicus. Classification (NCBI taxonomy): domain Eukaryota; kingdom Metazoa; phylum Chordata; class Amphibia; order Gymnophiona; family Ichthyophiidae; genus Ichthyophis; species Ichthyophis bannanicus. Next base: position 139,581,512 of record CM066035.1, on the reverse strand, counting down.
CTTACACTGGTTACCTGTTCCCTTCCGCTCTCAATACAAATTACTTACTTTGGTTCACAAGGCCCTCCACACCAACTCCCCACAATATCTAGCTGACTTAATCCACTTTCACACTCCCAGATATACCCCCCGCTCATTCCACTTAAACCGGCTCATCCTTCCCCCTCCTTCTGCTGCCCACTTACAATCTACTCGTTCTTCAGCTTTCTTCTTTATAGGTCCCGCACTATGGAATTCCCTCCCCTCTGCTATCCGATTAGAGTCTTCCCATTCAGCATTTAAACAGCAGCTAAAAACCCACCTCTTTTCCCTAGCCTTTAACCTCCCCACTTCTCCCCCCTCTCTATAGCCTTACTCCTCTCCCCCTACCCTCTCTTGCCCTTTCTGTCTCTCTTTTTTTTTTTTAAATATGTAACTTCCTTTTCCTTTACTGGCTTTGTGCCCTATTTTTAATGGATTTTATGCATTGTAAACCGCTCTGCTTTTATTGTGAAGGGCGGTCAATCAAGTTTTATTAAACATAAACATAAACATAGATGGAATAAATGACTGCTTCTTGGAGCAGCTGGTTCATGAACCGACCAGAGGGGAAGCCATACTGGACCTAGTCCTTAGTGGAACGCCAGATCTGGTGCAAGAAATAAGGGTGTTGGGACCACTTGGCAATAGTGATCATAGTATGATCATGTTTGATTTAAATTAGTGGAGGACAGATAGTAAAGGCATCCACAGTACTACCTTTTAACTTCAAAAGGGAGACTATGATAGAATGAGGAATATAGTTAGGAAAAAACTAAAAGGAGCGGTTCCAAAGGTTAAAGACTTACAGCAAGCTTGGGTGTTATTTAAAAATACTATCCTCGAAGCCCAGACCAGCTGTATTCCACGCATTAGGAAAAGTGGAAGAAAGTCCAAAAAACTGCCAGCATGGTTTAAAGGTGAGGTCAGAGAGGCTGTTGCTGCCAAAAAAGCAACCTTCAGGAAATGGAAAAAAGAGCCAAATGATGAAAACTGGAAACAGCACAAGCACTGGCAAGTTAAATGCAAAGCATTGATAAGGCAGGCAAAGCGGGGAAATTTGAGAAGAAACTTGCTACGGAAGCAAAAACACGAAATAAAGACTTTTTCAAGTACATTCGTAGCAAAAGGCCTGTGAGAGAGTCAATTGGACCATTAGATGATAGAGGGGTAAAAGGGGCAGTAAGAGGAAACAAGGCTATAGCAGAGAGACTGAATGAATTCTTTGCTTCGGTCTTTACTGAGGAAGATGTAGGGATGTTACCCAAGACTGAAGTGGTATTTAAAGGTGATACTGCAGAGGAATTGAGAGAAATATCGCTACACCGGGAAGATATATTACAACTATTTGATAAACTGAATAGTAGCAAATCACCTGGACCGGATGGTATACATCCCAGAGTGTTGAAAGAACTGAAATATGAGATTGCAGACCTGCTATTGGTAATCTGTGAACTTTCATTAAAATCATCTGTAATACCTGAAGATTGGAGGGTCGCCAACGTAACACCAATTTTTAAAAAGGGTTCCAGGGGTGAACCAGGAAATTACAGACCGGTGAGCCTGACGTCAGTACCAGGGAAAATTGTAGAAACCATCATAAAGAACAAAATTACACAGCATGTAGATAGTCATGGCCTAATGGGAGACAGCCAACATGGCTTTAGACAAGGAAGATCTTGTCTTACTAATCTGATATGTTTTTTTGAAGGTGTGCATAAACAGGTAGACAAAGGTGAGTCGGTTGATATAGTGTATCTGGACTTTCAGAAAGCTTTTGACAAAGTCCCCCATCAGAGACTTTTGGCGAAGCTAAAAAGTCATGGGATAGGAGGCAGTGTACTATTGTGGATCGGGAACTGGTTAAAAGATAGAAAGCAGAGGGTAGGGCTAAATGGCCAATATTCCCAATGGAAAAAGGTGAATAGTGGAGTACCCCAGGGATCTGTACTGGGTCCGCTGCTTTTTGACATATTCATAAATGACCTGGAAAAGGGAATAACTAGTGAGGTTATCAAATTTGCAGATGACACAAAACTGTTTAAAGTTGTTAAAACCCAAGAGGATTGTGGAAAACTGCAGGAGGGTCTGGATAAATTGGAAGACTGGGCATCCAAATGGCAGATGAAATTTAATGTGGACAAGTGCAAAGTTATGCACCTAGGAAAGAACAACCCACACTATAGTTACACGATGCAAGGCTCCACATTAGAAACCACCACCCAGGAAAAAGATTTAGGAGTCATCGTGGATAACATGTTAAAACCCTCCGCCCAGTGTGCAGCGGCGGCCAAGAAAGCAAATAGAATGCTAGGTATCATAAGGAAAGGGATGGAGAATAAAACAAAGGATGTTATAATGCCTCTGTCTCGCTCCATGGTACGACCGCACCTTGAATATTGTGTGCAATTCTGGACACCGTATCTTAAAAAGGACATAGCATTATTAGAAAAAGTACAGAGAAGAGCCACCAAATTGGTGAAGGGGATGGAAGGCTACTCCTATGAAGAGAGACTAAGAAGGTTAGGGCTCTTTAGCCTGGAGAAGAGACGGCTGAGGGGAGATATGATAGAGGTCTATAAATTAATGAATGGAGTGGAACGGATAAACGTGGATCAATTGTTTACGCTATCAGAATATAGAAAGACTTGGGGACATGTAATGAAGCTACAGGGTAAACTATTTAAGACAAATAAGAGAAAATATTTTTTCACTCAACGTGTAATCAAACTCTGGAATCTGTTACCGGAGGATGTAGTAAGGGCTGTTAGTATAGCTGGGTTTAAAAAAGGTTTGGATAAGTTCCTGGAGGAAAGGTTCATAAACCACTATTAAAAGGGACCCAGGATATCAATGCTTGACCCAGTACAAGCATTGTGGAACCTGTGTCTTTTGGGGATATTGCTAGGTACGTATGACCTAGATTGGCCACTGTTGGAAACAGGATACTGGGCTTGATGGACCTCGGTCTGACCCAGTATGGCATATCTTATGTTCTTAAAATGACCCCCATACTGGACAAAAACAATTTAAACAACCATCACACATAGTAACCAATAAACTCTAGCCTACCCTCAATACACCACCTGAGCATACTAACTCGCCATCTAATAAAAATAGGGGTTAATAATCCTACATCTCCACTATACACTCCTGTACTAAGGTCACAAATGCTGATCCAGGCCAGAAATTCCCTCCCCTGCAAAATTATCCAAAAGCCTGTCCAAACAGCCATGCCTTTTACATAATGTTAGATAATCCAGCTTCAAAATAATCCTCCAAAGCAGTGGCATTCATTGATAGTCCTCAAGTACTGCAAACAGACTGGACTGTATATGCATAAAATAGATTCACATGCATATTACCTCCACTGTATGCAAATTATATCATGCATATTCATAGAAGCATACAACATTTATTTATTTATTTATATTCTCTTATATACCGCGCTATTCTGCATCAGTGCGGTTTACATTGAACAAACTGAAATTACATTGAACAGGGCATTATAACTTGGAGATAGCCCATGTTCCCTGTAAAAATAGTTATGGAGGGTTAAGTGGCTTGCCCAAGACCACAAGGAGCACCTGTGGGACTAGAAACCCCAGTCTTTCCAGCCCAAGGTTGCTGTCCTCTAGTGGGATTTGAACCCCCGACCTTCCGGCCTGAAGTACCTTGCCCCAACCACTAGGCCACTCATAGAAAATGACAGCATATAAAGACCATATAGCTGGCAGATTACATAATCTACTAAACTCTACAATTTTTTCCTCTGCATCAGAAATCCTCGGTGCTTGTCCCATGGCTTTTTGAATTCAGATACCATCTGTGTCTCCAAGGATGTTCCATGCATCTGCTACCCTTTCTGTAAAGAAATATTTCCTTAGATTACTCCTGAGTCTACTGCTTTTAACCTTCATCCTATGAACCCTTGTTCCAGAGCCTCCTTTCATTTGAAAGAAGCCCATTTCCTGTGTGTTTATACCACCAAGGTAATTGAAAGTCTCTATCATATCTCCCCTCTCATGCCTTTCTTACAAAGTATCCATGTTTGAATTGTACCGGTTAATATGTTCCATGTATCAATGTGTTTTAGTTCCATGTAAACCGCCACTGATCGCTGGAAGGGGCGGTATAAAAAAACGTTCAAATAAATAAAATAAAAATACATTATCTTCATCTTTAAATCTGGCCCCTTGTATTTTATGTCAGAGACCAGTGACTATTTTAGAAGCTTCCCTCTAAACCAACCTTATCCTGTTTATATCCTTTTGAAGGTGGGGTCTCCAGAATTATACACAGTACTCCAAATGAGATCTCACCAGACATGTATATAGACACACTACTACCTTCTTTTTCCTACTAGCCATTCCTCACCTTATGAAGCCAAGCATCTTTCTGGCTTTTGTCATCGCCTTTCCTACCTGTTTGGACATCTTAAGACTTGTAGATAGAAACTACCTCATGGTCTACCTCTTCTTTTGGTACTTCCCTATACCATATCATTTCCTTGGGTTTTTGCCCTCCTGATGGAAGTGGTGGGGCAAATACAGTGACAGAATTCAAAATGGCATGGGATAGACACAGTAGATACCTTTAAAGCAACAGGATAAAATCAAAATAAAACTTAACTATTTAATTTCTCAGCAAACAGGGGTGTCCTACATAGAGCGGTGGGTTCATCCCTGAACAAAGACATGGGGAGGGGTGGCCTGCACGGAGCAGCAAGTGCACCTACTCTTGCCATCTTACTGGGCAGACTAGATGGACCATACTGGTCTTTATCTGCCGTCATTTACTATGTTACTATGTTAATGCATGACTCTACATTTTTTAACATTAAATCTTAGCTGCCAAATTCTAGACAATTCTTTAAGCTTTAATAAGTCCCCCCTCATGCTGTTCAGTCCTTCTGGGGAGTCTACCCTGTAGCATATTTTGGTATCATCTGCAAAGATGCAAACTTTTCCCAAAAGCCTTTTTGCAATATCACTTACAAAAATGTTGAAAAGATATAGTCAAGGATCGATCCTATAGCCCCTGTCATCAGAGCAAATTCCATTTACCTTTACACTTTTTTGCCTCCCTTTCAACTAGTTTCTGAGCCAGTCGGCCACTTTAGGGTTATCCAGTCAAAGAAATTAATCAGATTTGTCTGACAAGACCTACTGTACTTCTTGCAAAACCATGCTGCCTCAGATCCTGTAATCCATTGGATTCCAGAAACTCCACTATCCTGTTTTAGCAGTTAATTTATTCATCACAGATCAGACTAATAGACAAACTGGCCTGTATCATAGTAACATAGTATATGACGGCAGATAAAGGCCAGTATGATCCATCTAGTCTGCCCAGCAAGGCGGTAAAAGTAGGTGCCCCTGCCGCTCCATGCAGGTTACCCCTCCCCATGACTTTGTTTACAGATGTACCCACACTTTGCACCAGCCTGCTTCATACTTCCACTTCTGTGGAGAGGAACAACATCTAGCCACCTCCAGTGCTCTGGGGTCACTCCTTACTCTAAGACCGGACTTGACAAATCGCAGGCACCAGGCTACCATGGTGCCTAGAAATTGTACACCGATGCCCCGTCATTTCATGCCCTGAAGGCTTCAATTGCCTGTGATGTACTCCTCAATCACAATCTGCTCTGTGCATCAGGGCTAGTGCAAAGATATGAGGTACCCTAGGCAAACTTCATTTTGGCGCCACCCTGCCCCACCCTCATTTTCCACCACCTCTCTCAGGGATCTTCAGCAGTGGCAATGACTTCAAACAGCACCACAGTTCTAACCAAAACCTTCGGTGCTGTGTGATGTTCTTGCTTCCGCTCCCTGTGATGTGGAATTCCTTTGGCATGGAAGGAGGATAACCAATGGGGCACTGTGATGCCCACACCTTCCTATATTGCTGGGCCCCACATGTACCAAGACAGCCGGATCCTCCCCAGCACTGTCTAGAATCCTATCTAGGCGACACATGCATGGGCATAGTTTCACTACTTAGAAACATAGAAATGTGACAAAAGAAAAAGACCACATGGCCTATCTAGTCTGTCCTTCCATATCAACAACTACAACAGTCCCCTTTTTACCTTTAGAGATCCTCTGTGTTTGTCCCATGCTTTTTTATTTATTTATTTATTTATTTATTTATTTAACATCTCTTATATACCGCGCTATTAAAATCAGTGCGGTGTACAATGAACAAAATATACTGCAATGTGTACAGGTAACATCGAGTTTACAGAGAACAAGGGAATATATAACATGGAATAACGGATAACTATGTACAATCAACATTATACTATGAATGTGCTTTTATTATATATAACTATGTACAATCAACATTATACTATGAATGTGCTTTTATTATATACCATATTTAAACTCGAGTGGATATTGAATTCAGTTACTGTCCTCATCTCTACCACCTCCACTGGGAGACTATTCCACTACTCTTTCCATAAAGAAATATTTCCGCATATCACTCCTGAATCTATCTCCCTTCACCCTCATCCCATGTCCCCACGTCGCAGAACTTGCTTTCAATTGAAAGAGGCTCTCTCCCTGAACATTTATGCCACGGAGGTATTTAAACATCTCAATCATATCACCTCTATCCCGCCTTTCCTCTAAGGTGTACATATTAAGATCCTTAAGTCTGTCCTCATATGCTTTATAATGAAGACCACTAATCATTTTAGTAGCCACCCTCTGCACCGACTCCATCCTGCTCACATCCTTTTGAAGGTGCGGTCTCCAGAATTGCACACTATACTCCAAGTGAGGTCGCACCAAAGACTTATACAGAGGCATTATCACCTCCTTTTTTCTGCTAGCCATTTCTCTCCGTATGCACCCAAGCATCCTTCTAGCTTTTGCCGTCACCTTTTAGCTACTTTAAGATCATCAGACATACTTCATTTGGGGAGGGAGGCAAAGGGTGGGTAACATATTTGCATGTTCATTTGCTTTTCATTTGCATATTCATTATAGTTCTCTTTATAAAAAAATACTAGATGAATAGAAAGCTAGTATATCAAACAGGCGAGGGATGAGCTGATACCCACAAGATACTCAAAGAGGGAGCAGAAGCTCTCATCGAAAGGCTTTGCCAAAAGCAAGGAAAGCAACATATTCCCAGGCTTTATAATTAACATGCAGTAAAAAACTGTAGATGTTTAGTTATTTAACCTGGCATTCTAAGATTAAAAAACTACTGACACCTGTAAATATATATTCTGCAAAAAAAAAAAACAAAGGAGATGTAAGGTGCTCTCACACCAAAGGACAAGATGAAAAAGAGAACCACAGTGCAATTTCTAACACCAAAATAAAGTATAACTAATTTTATTTTGACTTTAGAAACTGTATTGTGGTTTTCTCTTTTTCGTTTTGAGCATCTATTTTGCATTGAACAAAACCCCTTCTTCAACAGTAGGTGCAGAGCAGAACTATGCCATTTCACCAACAAACCCAACATACAAGAACAAAAATCTGATTCTGGTGTCATCTCATTAACAGTCTCTGCAGTACCGGGCAGATTGTGAACTAACTTAAAACCCTACAAAAGTCACTGAAGATCTATAATGCAAATATCATAACACCACCAGCTTCTAAAATGAATGCAATAAGGAGCCTACCAAGAAAAAAGCATCATAAATATTGCAGTGGGCCTTAGAGCATCCTTTCACCTACTCGGAAAACCGAACAAGCCAGATTACTACAGATTCTACAAGAAAACGTGGCAAAAAAATACATAAATCTTTCCCATTGTAACTGGGAGTGACAGGCTTGATACAGAAGAATTTCCAAGCACATCTTGAGAAACTTCTCATACCCGTTACATCTTACGAACTCCAGAAGGAAGCTCTCTTTGGCACAATGCAAGTACTATGCTGAGCATTAGCAGTACATTTGAGAGACACAGATCATACTCAATATCCCTGGCTTAGAAGTGAGGTTCACAAATGTCATGGTATCCACAAAATTAACTACCACCAAAAATACAAATACTAAAACAATTACAAACCTAACTTCAAAAATTATTCAAATTACATTAGGGTATAAAGAGACCTCAGGAAAGCTCTTTCCCTACATCTGGCGAACTGAATCACCATAGGTTTGAGCAGTAAATCTACACATCACAGGTCTCACCCTTTTAATTTCAAATTGTCACAAAACCAATTGCCCTAGTAAATATCTATATCCAAAAAAAAGTACTTTTAAGGGATTCTACCAATTTTTTAAAAAATCACTTAATAATTTATTTTTCACATTCACAAACTGAAGCTGAAAATCTTCAACAGTTAATATACTACTTAATAATTCATTCTTTACATTCACAAACTAATGTTGAAAGTCTCCAACAACTGATTTACTTCCTGAGAAACAAAATACGTTCAGAAAGGGTTAACACACACCATTCAAATAGTATCCAATTACTTATCTGAAAGTTTAACGGCAGTCACACAGCCTCCATAGAAGTCCCGAACTGCTCACAGCAATTTGCTTCTGTTTTTTTTTACAAATGCAAATGCCTATACCCTACAAAAGCTTTTGTTTCACCCCACCAGGCTTCGGCAGGGAGTCAGGTATTGAATTACTTATATAGCAACTCTCTATAATTTACTTCAGGCATCACCAGTACCTCAAACGATTCTCAAAATTAACCCATTTGGAGAAAATGCCCTGAATAAAACTCCAAGCTAATCGAACACTTGGTCTCAGGTCACATCCTCACCGAGTACAGAATAAATTATAATAAACTCAAAGCAGTAATATGTAGATAAAATTAATTTGAAACCCCAATAAACCAGGTTCTGTATGCAGTGTACCACAAGAAATAGAGGAGGCAGGTAACACTTTGCCTCAGCTTTGCTGAGCAGCAGCACGAGATGCACATGCTCTGATCCCACATGCAGACAATACAGTCTTTCCCCACAGGATTCCTCCTGTGTCAGTCTCAGTGCCATTTGCTCAGAGGCAGCCATGTCACTGATTAGGTGCGGTGCTGATTCTCCCTGCAGCCCATCTCTGAACAAGAATCACTGGGATTGAGGGAGGGGGCAGACCATGGGGAGGGTAAGTGTTGCCTGCATGTGGAATCAGAGGGAACTCATATTATTGTTCAGCAAACGTAAAAACAGCAGCTAGCAGAGAGGTGCACATGGTGATGGGACTTTATTGTGCAGCCTATAGCTGGTGCCAAAATCCCAAATGTACTGTGCCTCTATTGCAGGCCTTGACAAATTTTGTTTGGATTTAGGAGTCAGGCTAAAATCTTATGAGCCAGTGCTTGTGACCTCCTCGCTCTCTCTCATTGTCTCTCACGCTGGTTTCATGTTCTGAAGTCTCACAAGACCAAATGCCAGAGTTCCTGTACCGCGTGGCATCTTTAGACAGAAATACAAATAACAGTTATAGCTTCAGATATTAGGTTTCTGTCTGTGCATGGGAGGAGATGTTGTGGTAGGTGCCTTTGTGTGGATGTGGTCAGTGCTGCAGTGCATGTGTGTGTGTGTGGTGCAGAGGTGAGGTGCCTGTATGTGTGTGTGTGTGGTGTGAAGGTGAAGTGCCTGTGTGTGTCTGTTGTGCCGAGATAGGGTGCCTGTGTGTGTATGTATGTCGGGTAGAGGTAGGGTGCCTATGTGTGTATGTATGTCGGGTAGAGGTAGGGTGCCTATGTGTGTATGTCTTTCATGTATATGTGAGAGGCCTGAGTGTGCGGTATGGGGATAGGGTACTTGCGTGTGTTCTGGGGGGGAGAATGCACATTTTGGCAACACTGTGCACTCTTTCCTCCCCAGCTGGCTTCCCCCTCCATTACCCTTTCAGAGTCTCCCTTCACCAACCGCCCTAGCACCTCATTTTTCAAATAGGCCCCCTGCCCTTTTAAATTGTCCCTGTCTTATCGACCTCACTTGAACTCTTCCTTCCCCCACCACACCCAATTTTGCTGCAGGCCGCGACTGGACCTCCCGCTTATCTTCTGTCCAAGGGGATTGGATCCCCACAGGCAGACTGCTTGCCTCAGCCCCTTCTCTTCTGCCCTCAGGGTTCCGATCTCCATGGGCAGAAAGAAGGGGATTTTGCCACAACTGAGGCCTCCTCCTCCTCTTCTGCCCGTGGGAGATTGGATCCCCATGGGCAGACAAGCACTGCGGCCATCGTCAGGGCAACTCATTTGGGAGACAATCCCCCCCCCCCAAACTACACCCAGGCAAGTGACCCTCGTGCCCACCAGCCACCTAGGTGTCTACATGCCTAATGACTGAAGCATAAAAGCATTCTAATAATAGTCTAAATGACAAAAAAACAATGGGAGAGAAAGATGAATGGGTGACAAAGTTGAAAAAGCAGTAGACCAAGCGAGTTGCAAATGTTTTGCTTGTATTTTTCTCAAAAGAAAGAAACGTTTGCATCAAAATAGACCAAAATCATTTTCGTTACTAAATTCCCTTGGTACAGAGATTGTGGGAGTGAAGAGATATATAGGAGTTAAAATCTTTGTAGGGTATTTAGCAACTTTTTTATACCGCTGTATCTACCCGTCACAGGGGTTTACATGCAACAAAAGAACAGGTAACTTTACATCGAACATAGGGAACAATAACTAACTGAGTGCAACATAACTACTTACATAAAGCCGAATTGGTGCTGCGGGAGATTCATATGATGATGTGATGGGAGGGTAGCTAAGCGTCTGTGCCAAAAAGAGGGAGGTTTGTAGCTTGCGCTGGAATTTGCCTAGATCTGTGAGGGCCCCTATTTCTGGGGTGAGGGAGTTCCAAATGAATGGTGCATAATAGGAGAAGGCTCTGTTGGTAGTGGTATTGTTGGAGTGGGTGAAAGAAGCTGGAATCGAGAGGAGGTTGTGGTTGGTGGACCATGTTGATCTCTTGTTGAGTGGTTGTTGAAGTAGGGAGCGAAGGATGTCTGCTGATAAGTGGCCTTGAATATGGTTAGCGTGACTTTATATTTGATCCTCATGTGGCTGGGCAGCCAGTGTAGATGTTTCAGAGTGGGGGGTGATATGCTTTCATGGGCCCGTGCCTGTGATTATTCTGGCTTCAGAGTTTTGGACAAGCTGTAAAGGGTAGTTAGGTAGCTTTAGGGAGTCTCTGGTATATTATGTTTGCATAGTCCAGGATGGGGGATGATTGGCAGACATTCTGAAGTCATTAGAATCCAGCAGTGGGTGCAGGTGTTGTAGTGTTCTCATCTTGAAGTAGGCAGCTATAGTAACCTGTTTAATGTGATAGTGGAAGCTCAGGTGGCGATCCTGGGCGATGCCCAAATATTTTACATGTTGTTGAAACCAGTTCAATTGAAATCTTTTAAACCAAACTTGGAATAATGTTACCAAGCCACACTGTTGTAACAAGCAACAGAAAAAGAACAAAACAATGAATTAGCAATATGATCTAGAATGATGGACCAAAGTTTCTGCGTGCAACCGAAAAAAGCCCAATCTCCCAGTGTGCCAAAAATGTCAACAAAGCCACAGGACAGAAAATCAGCATGGTGAAGACTGTCTGGCAGAAAAAAGTGTAATCTCTTTCAACAATATAAAATAGCACACCAGCCAAGTGCTAAACACAGACACGTAAATAATAAAACATAGAACAAAAGGCTTAAAATGCAGTTCCCTGTCCAACAGCTCTGTTTAGACCATGTTCCGCTATTTAAATTGCTATGTAATATATGTCTTAGGATGTCTCCTGCCATGAGACTTGTGCCCTCTGTTGCTTTGGGAGAGCTTCAAAAGGCAGCTTTCAAAGCAGTTACAAATAGGTAAAAAGACAGATTTGAAAGATTCCAAATTAACCCTTTCATCAAATAGCCAGACTGTTAAAATTAGTGAAAAACAAATTTTGAAATGCCTGTATGCAAATTCTACAAGTCTAAAAAAATAAGATAGGAGAGTTGTGGTCAACGTCATTGGTACCTTTGAATTCAACACCTTAATGTCCAAAAACTCCTTTAAAAAAAAAGTGACCAGTGAAATGGCTTTGGACAATATATATGCACACATATTTAACACATAAAAAGAACCAAATAAAACAAGACCAATTAAAAAAAGGAAATGGTAGCTGGAGATCATACTGTAGGTGGTTCTTGGAGGGGCAATGAAGATCTGGGTCATAAAGCCCAGGTCCCGGCAAACCATTGTAACTGACCGCGCACCCACCACTCCTCAGCACACCTATGATTGGTCTATGTAATTAGAGGGGACAGGTATCCCCTCAGGTGGGGACTATACAGCTGTTGGAGAGACTGGAAACTAACCTGACCTGTGGCATCGCCCACCTCTCGAGATGGGCTATGCATATCCACCATTAAGATATGTCACCTCCTCTGACATTGCATACCAGGACAAATCAAGCCACATTGCACTATGTCGATTCTTTGCTGCACTTAAAAGGGGGGAGTGGATGGGGGAATACTAGTTATAGTGTTTGTAATATATTTGTTATCTAATTTGTTATATGGATATGAGGTTGGGTTTGCAGACGGAGGGGAGTAGAGGAAGAGTCAGGAGGAACCCTATAATACTATATGTAAGTCTCTGTACTTAGCATGATGTGGATATATCCGTGTATAAATGATTTGTAATCCTTGCAATTTATGAATAAAGAAGGTTATAAAAATAAATAAAAAAAGGAAATGGTAGGAAATAGTATAAAAACTGGGACATTGCCAGGACATGATTATTCCAAAACTTTTTTTTGTCAGACTATATACTGAGCAAAAGAGCTGAAGACTTTTCAGAGTAAAGCCAGCATTTATGATGTGGTTGGATCAAAGCCCTCGGGACGTCTGACTGCTGATGTAGCTGCGCATGAAATGAGAGAATCGGAAGCTGTAAAGATGTCTTATGCATTGGAACATGGAACGTACGAAGCATGAACCAAGGGAAGTTGGAGGTGGTCAAGAATGAAATGGAACGTGTACAACTTGATCTGTTGGGTGTCAGCGAACTAAAATGGACTGGCATCGGGCACTTTTCATCAGATGATCACATGGTCTACTATGCTGGAAATGAAAGACAAAGAAGAAATGGTATTGCATTTATAATAAAGAAGAAACTTGCAAGAACTGTAATGAAATACAATGCAGTCAGCGAACGCTTAATCTCTATTCGTCTACGAGGAATGCCTATCAACACAACTATAATTCAAGTATATGCCCCAACAACAGCTGCAGAAGAGAATGAAATTGAAGAGTTCTATGAACACGTACAAGCTGAAATTGACAGAACATGCAAACAGGATATCCTGATAGTCATGGGTGACTGGAAAGCAAATGTTGGCAACAAAGAAGAAGGCAAAGTAGTTGGAAAATATGGACTTGGCAACAGAAATGAAGCTGGAGAAAGACTGATAGAATTCTGTAAGACCAACGATCCATTCATCTCAAACACCTTCTTCCATCAACACAAGCGGCGACTGTACACATGGACTTCACCCAATGGATTGTATAAAAATCAAATCGACTACATCTGTGGAAGTCAACGATGGAAAAGTTCTATAACATCAAAGACAAAACCTGGAGCTGACTGTGGTACAGATCATCAACTACTAGTATGCAAACTCAAGCTAAAGATGAAAAAGAGCAAACCACTCATGAATGCAGCAAAATATGACCTTGAGAATATACCACTGGAATTTAAAGACTGCCTGCAAAATTGATTTGCTGCTTTAGATACAAATGACAGAGCCCCAGAAGAGTTATGGAATGACATCAAGAAGGTTGTGTTGGAAGAAAGTGAGAAGTCTCTACAAAAGGTGAAAAAGCAAAAATGGCCAAAATGGATGATGGAAGAAACTCTGAAAATTGTCCAGAAACACAGAGAAGCTAAAGCCAGAGGAGAAAGAAAGACAATAAAATAACTCAGAGATTTCCAACGTGCAGCAAGACAGGACAAGGAAAAGTACTACAACGACACATGCAAGGAAATAGAAGCAGAAACTATTAGAGGAAGAACAAGATCGGCTTTCCTAAAGCTACGAGATTTAAAGAAAAAGTTCCAGCCTCAAATTGGAATGTTACAAGATGCTCAAGGTTCTATGTTGAATGATCCTGAGAAGATCAAGAAAAGGTGGAAGGAATATACAGAGTTTTTATATGATAAAGATCAAGTGGACCAACAGCCGTTTCAACCTGTACCTTATGATCGGGAACCATTGGTGATGAAAGAAGAAGTTGAAGCAGCAATGAAAGCCTTATCAAAGAACAAAGCACCAGGCATTGATAGCATTCCCATAGAAGTATTGCAGCAATCTGATGCAGCTGTTACCGTACTTACAAGGCTCTGCCAAGAAATATGGAAGACAACATCATGGACAACTGACTGGAAAAGATCTGTGTTTATACCAATATAAAGGAAAGGTGATCCAACTGACTGTGGAAATTATCGCACAATCGCTCTAATCCCACATGCCAGCAAGATTCTACTAAAGATTATTCAAAAGAAACTATAACCATATCTGGAACAAGAACTACCTGAAGTGCAAGCAGGGTTCAGGAAAGGGCGAGGAACGAGAGACATCATTGCGGATGTGAGATGGATCCTTGAAAAGACTAAAGAATACCAAAAGGATATCTATTTGTGCTTTATCGATTATAGCAAGGCTTTTGATTCTGTAAACCATGAGAAACTCTGGGCCAGATTCAGAAGCATGGGTATACCAGAACACCTGATCGTACTCTTGCACAATCTGTACATTGATCAAGAAGCAACAGTTCAAACGGAACAAGGAGAAACAGAATGGTTTAAAATAAGCAAAGGTGTAAGACAAGGCTGCATACTTTCCCCCTACCTGTTTAATTTATATGCAGAACAAATCATCAGAGAAGCAGGATTGTTTGAAGACAAGAGGTGTGAAGATTGGTGGAAGACTGATCAACAACCTTCGCTGTGCTGATGATACCACATTACTGGCTGAAAGTGAAGATGATCTGCAACATTTGCTTCTCACAATCAAAGAACATAGTCTCAAAATGGGCCTGCACCTTAATGTAAAGAAGACAAAGATCATGACAACTGGCATAATCAACAGGTTCATTGTTGAAGGAGAAGAAATTGAAATCGTGAACAACTTTAAACCTATCTGGATCAACTATCAATAAAGAAGCAACAAGCAATCAAGAAATCAGACGACGCATTGCTCTTGGCAGAATGGCTATGAAAGACCTAGATAAGATTCTCAAGAGCAGAGATGTCTCTCTCCATACAAAGATTCGACTTGTTCAAGCCATGGTATTTTCAATAACATCATATGGATGTGAAAGCTGGACAGTGAAAAAGATAGACAGGAAGAAAATTGATGCCTTTGAAATATGGTGCTGGCGGCGAATACTGTGTATACCATGGACTGCCCGAAGAACAAACCAGTCGGTACTAGAGGAGATCAAACCTAAGCTTTCTTTAGAAGCTCAGATGACAAGACTTCGACTTTCATACTTTGGACACATCATGCGAAGAGAGAGATCATTAGAGAAAGACATTATGCTTGGCAAGATAGAAGGTCAACAATGAGATGGATAGAGACAATAACAGCAGCTATGGGTACCAGTCTGTCAACAATGAGCCGCCTGACTGAAGACCAAACACAATTTAGGATAGCTATCCAGAGGGTCGCCATGAGTCGACTCCGACTCGAAGGCACTTAACAACAACAACATACTGAGCAAATGCTAGTGGGTAAAGATTTTGATCATATGTAACATGATGTTAGTTACCCTGCATGGGTTCCAGTTTGTGTCGTTTCTAGGGCATGATTATTGGCACTGTTATAAATAATTCAAATCAGTTTGAACAGAAGAGCAATATTCCCATTGCAGTAAAATTAGACACACCTCTGGTACCTAGTGTCAGAAGGCTAGGTCTGGGTCGAAGGTCATGGGTCCTCCAGCAGGACCCAAAACATATATCCAAAAGTACAAGTTATAAAGAAACAAATTGACTGTTTTAAACTGGCCAGCAATGAGTCCTGATTTCAAACCAATCGAGAACCTCTAGAAAGAGCTGAAATCTGCCACTGGTAAAAGGAATCCTGGAAATATTCATTCACTGGAGCAAATAGCAGTTGAAGAGTGGGAGAAACTACCAGCAGACAGATGTACGAAGCTTATAGATGGCTACAAGAAACGTTTGGAGACTGTCATCACTGCCAAGAATTCTGCAACCAAATATTAGTGAAGGGGTGCCATTAATCCTGTCCAAGTCATATTTTGTTTTTTCTTTTCTCAAAAATTACTACGTTTAAGTTGCACAGACATCTTTTTTTGTTGTTGTATACCTTTGAACATACTATTGAAATGTTATGATGACATACAGTTGAAATGTTTATAAAATTATTTCTCAAGATATTGTACACAACATACCTAGAATGCAAGGGTGCCAATAATGTTGACCACAACTGTAGATATAATTGGCATTTCAGAGACCTGGTGGAAGGAGGATAACCAATGAGAAGCTGTGATACCAGGCTACAAAATATATCACAAGGATAGGATAGATCAGATGGTGGAGGAATGGCTCTATATGTTAAAGAGGGCATAGAGTCAAAAAGGATAAATATTTTGCAAGAAACAAAATACACTGTAGAATCTCTATAGATAGAAATTCCATGTATAAAGGGGAAGGGAATGGCAGTGGGCATGTACTACCATCTGCCTGGACACAATACTATCATCCTAGCATGTCCTGATGTGACATTGACATTGACATGCTAGGGTGATAGTACGTAGCTCATGCCTTTCCAGGAGAAGATCAAGGCGAGTTACATACTATACCTGAATATATAGTCCTGTCCCCTAAGGGCTCACAATCTAAGTTTATACCTGAGGAAATGGAGGGTTAAAGTGGCTTGCCCGAAGCCACAAGGAGTGCCAATGCGATTTGGACCCTGGTCTTTTCTGGCTCTAGGCTACTGCCCTAACCACTAGGCCACTCCTCCACTCCATTAAGTAAATCTCAGCTTCATGGAGCTGCTGGTTCAGGAACTGACATGTGGGGGTGCTATTTTAGACCAAGTCCTTGCTAGTCCTCAGTGGAACGCAGGATAAGAGATAACTGTATTGAGGCCGCTTGGCAATAGCAATCATTAACTAGATCGTATTTGATTTAATAAATGGAAGGAAATTGACTGTGCTAACATTCAACTTTCAAAAATAAGACTATGATAAAATGAGGAAAATGTTAAGAAAAAATAAAAGGAGCAACTGCAAAGGTTAAGAGTTTACAGCAGGCCTAAGAATTATTTAAAAATACTATTTTGGAAGCCCAGACCAGATGTATCCCATGTTTTAAAAATGGTGGTGGAAAGAAGGTCAAATGACAGCCAGCATGGCTTAAAGGTGATGTCAGAGAGACTGTTATAACAGACAGAATCTTTCAGGAAAATGGAAAAAAGAGCCAAATGATGAAAACAGGAAAAAAACATAACTACTGTCAAGTTTAATGCAAGGCATTAATAAAGGAGGCAAAGAAAATAATTGAAAAGCAGCTTGCTGTGGAAGCATAATAAATACTTTTTCAAGTATATTCATAGCAAAACACCTGTGAGGGAGTCAGTTGGGCCATTAGATAGTGCAGAAGCAAGAAGTGTACTTAGAGATGACCATTTTTGCTTCAGTCTTTACTGAAGAAGATGTAGGAAACTTATCCATGTTGATGTTGTTAAATGCCGTCAAGTCGGTGTCGACTCAAGGAAACCCTCTGGATAGTTGTCCTAAATTGTGTTCGGTCTTCAGTCAGGCAGCTCATTGTTGACAGACTGGCCTTACTCTTTTGCGTTGACCTTCTATCTTGCCAAGCCTGATGTCTTTCTCTAATGATCTCTTTCTTCGCATGATGTGTCCAAAGTATGAAAGTTGGAGTCTTTTCATCTGAGCTTCTAAAGAAAGCTTAGGTTTGATCTCCTCTAGCACTGACTGGTTTGTTCTTCAGGCAGTCCATGGTATACTCAGTATTCGCTGCCAGCACCATAATTCAAAGACATCAATTTTCTTCCTGTCCAACTTTCACATCCATATGATGTTATTGAAAATATCATGGCTTGAACAAGTCAAATCTTTGTATGGAGAGACATATCTCTGCTCTTGAGAAGCTTGTCTAGGTCTTTCATAGCCATTCTGCCAAAAGCAATGCATCGTCTGATTTCTTGAATACTTGGTTGCTTCTTTATTGATAGTTGATCCAATTTCTTCTCCTTCAACGATGAGCTTATTGATTTTACCAGTTGTCATGATCTTTGTCTTCTTTACATTAAGGTGCAGGCCCATTTTAAGACTATGTTCCTTGACCGTGAGAAGCAAATGTTTCAGATCATCTTCACTTTCAGCCATTAATGTGGTAGCATCAGCATAGCGAGGGTTGTTTTTGTTTTTATTTATTTATTTATTTATTTACATTCTCTTATATACCGCGCTATTCTGCATCAGTGCAGTTTACATTGAACAAACTGAAATTACATTGAACAGGGCATTATAACTTGGAGATAACTATTTTACAGGGAACATGGACTATGGAGGGTTAAGTGGCTTGCCCAAGACCACAAGGAGCTCCTGTGGGACTAGAAACCCCAGTCCTCCTGGCTCAAGGTTGCTGTCCTCTAGTGGGATTTGAACCCCCGACCTTCCGGCCTGACGTACCTTGCCCCAACCACTAGGCCACTCCTCCACTCCATCTTCCATTAATCTTCACACCTCTGTTGTCTTACAATCCTGCTTCTCTGATGATTTGTTCTGCATATAAATTAAACAGGTAGGGGGAAAGTATGCAGCCTTGTCATACACTTTTGCTTTTTTTAAACCATTCTTTTTCTCCTTGTTCCGTACGAGCTGTTGCTTCTTGATCAATGTACAGATTGTGCAAGAGAACGATCAGGTGTTCTGGTATACCCATGCTTCTTACAGTGGCCCAGTTTCTCATGGTTTACATAGTCAAAAACCTTGCTGCAAGTCAATAAAACACAAATAGATATCCTTTTGGTATTCTTTAGTCTTTTCAAGGATCCATTTCACATCCACGATGATGTCTCTCGTTCCTCGCCCTTTCCTAAACCCTGTTTGCATTTCAGGTAGTTCTTGTTCCAGGTATGGTTGTATTCTCTATTGAATAATCTTCAGTAGAATCTTACTAGCATGTGGGATCAGAGCGATAGTGCGATAATTTCCACAGTCAGTTGGATCACCTTTCTTTAGTATTGGTATAAACACAGGACTTTTCCAGTCAGTTGGCCATGATGTTGTCTTCCAAATTTCCTGGCAGAGCCTGCATCAGATTGCTGTAATACTTCTATGGGAATGCCATCAATGCCTGTTGCTTTGTTCTTTGATAAGGCTTTCAATGCTACTTCGACTTCTTCTTTCATCACCAATGGTTCCCGATCATAAGGTACATGTTGAAAACAGCTGTTGGTCCACTTGATCTTTATCAAATAAAAAAATCTGCATATTCTTTCCACCTTTTCTTGATCTTCTCAGCATCATTCAACATAAAGACTTGAGAATCTTGTAACATTCCAATTCGAGGCTGGAATTTTTCTTTAACTCTCATAGCTTTAGGAAAGCCGCACTTGTTTTTCCTTTAATAGTTTCTGCTTCTATTTCCTTGCAAGCATCATTGTAGTACTTTTCCTTGACCTGTCTTGCTGCACATTAGAAATCTCTGTTGAGTTCTGTGATTGTCTGTTTTTCTCCTCTGGCTTTAGCGTCTCTGCATTTCTGGGCAATTTTCAGAGTTTCTTCTGTCATCCATTTTGGCCATTTTTGCTTTTTCACCTTTTGTAGAGACTTCTTGCTTTCTTCGATCACAACCTTCTTGATGTCATTCCATAACTCTTCTGGAGCTCTGTCATTTGTATCTAAAGCAGCAAATCGATTTTTCAGGCTGTCTTTAAATTCCAGTTGTATATTCTCAAGGTCATATTTTGCTACATTCATGAGTGGCTTGCTCTTTTTCAACTTTAACTTGAGTTTGCATACTAGTAGTTGATAATCTGTACCACAGTCAGCTCCAGGTTTTGTCTTTGTTGATGTTGTAGAGCTTTTCCATTATTGACTTCCATGGATGTAGTCAATTTGATTTTTGTATAATCCATGAGGTGAAGTCCGTGTGTACATTCGCTGCTGGTGTTGCTGGAAGAAGGTGTTCGAGATGAATAGATTGATAGAATTCTGCAAGACCAACATTCTTTCTCCAGCTTCATTTCTGTTGCCAAGTCCATATTTTCCAACTATTTTGCCTTCTTCTTTGTTGCCAACGTTTGTGTTCCAGTCACCCATAACTATCAGGATATCCTGTTTGCACGTTCTGTCAATTTCAGCTTGTACTTCTTCATAAAACTCATGAATTTCATCCTCTTCTGCAGCTGTTGTTGTGGCATATACTTGAATTACAGTTGTGTTACATAGTGTCATGAGGCTGGAGCTAGAAAAGAAACAGTTTTGAAAAAAAACTCCTGATTTTCATGGAACTCAGAAAAGGCAGAGAGCGCAGTTCCAGCGCAGCTCAGCCAGAGGGCGCATGAACAATTACACAGTACCTGAAGCAACGTGCTCTGGCACTGAGCACATTAATAACAAGCAGTTTCACCTGTCCTCAAACTCAGAACGGGCAAACCAGAAGTCCCTTTATAAAGGAAACCAGATGATCAGTGAGATAGGAAGAAGGAGATCAGGCACAGGTGGAGGCAAGAGCCAGTGCTGGGGATGTGCCAAGAGCAAGGTCAGAAGGACCGGCAGCAGGAGCAGTGAGAGAAGCCTGGAAGAGGAAGGCTTCCATGTGCAGCCAACTCAAGGAGACAGAATCCAAAAGAGGTATTCTCAAAGGGATAAAGTCCAGAGAGGCCAAAGGTATTGGAACGGAGTCCAAAGCCAAGCAAACCAAAGAAGCAGCTTGCCTGATGAAAGCAATTCTCCTAGCCCAAGTAAGTCTCCTATGCTAAACCAGAAAGGCACAAGGAAAGGAGATTCCTTCTACAGTGATACTTTTGCCAAGAAACACAGAGAGTGGAAATCCACATCAGGTTTTCCTGGTAACTCTGATTGTAGAGCAGTGCACAGAACAGCTTGTCAGCCTGAGAAGCTACGTCGCAAGCTGAGTCCTGGGTGTGGCAGCCTACAGAAGCCAAGGTATGAAAAGCCTTTCATTATAAGGGAAAGTTTAAGTGATGAAAATCTTATGGAGATAGATAAGCCTCAGAAAGTTAGGAGAAGTAAAGCTAACCTTTTAAAAGTACTTCCCAACAGTGTGATAAGGAAGTTGTATGAGAAACAGAAGAACCCCTGTGAGGAGTTAACAGATATTGAAGACAGTCATAGCATTGAAGAAGGTAGTGACCCAGAATCAATGGACTTTGATTGTGAAACCAGTGTTCCCATTCCTCAGAGTGAACCAATGGAATGTAACTTCTGTTCAAGAACTAGCTTGATTGCCTTGCTAAATGTATAGGGAAAGAGAACTCTGCATATGGTGAAGTGGATAACCATTTGTTTCCTGATGTTAATTTCTATTGATTTGAAAGAAGCCTTAACCCAGATAAACAGTTAATTCTGAAGCCTACAACCCTTAACTGTTTATATCACGGTGGAACCTTTTTGTTATAGGAAAGAATTTCCTTCATTTTCTTTTGTGTCTTATTGAACCTAAGCGTTGACCAGGGAAATAAAGCCTTATTACCCTACACTTTGGCGTAGACTGTTCTTTATAAGGAGTTCTGCACTACAAGGACCAGAATCCTCCTGGTCCTTCAGCTCCAACCACTCCTTAATATAAATTAAACGTCACCGGACGCCCTTATTTCTTATGCCAGTAGGGGCGCCTGGGGACAATAGAAACATAGAAATATGATGACAGAAAAAGACCACATGGCCTATCTAGTCTGTCCTTCCATATCAATAACTACAACAGTCCCCTTTTTTCCTTTAGAGATCCTCTGTGTTTGTCCCATGCTTTTTTGAATTCAGTTCTATCCTCATCTCTACCACCTCCACTGGGAGAATATTCCACGGATCCACCACTCTTTCCGTAAAGAAATATTTCTACAAATCACTCCTGAATCTATCCCCCTTCACCCTCATCCCATGTCCCCTCGTAGCAGAACTTGCTTTCAATTGAAAGAGGCTCTCCCCCTGAACATTTATGCCACGGAGGTATTTAAACATCTCAATCATATTGCCTCTATCCCGCCTTTCCTCTAAGGTGTACATATTAAGATCCTTAAGTCTGTTCTCATATGCTTTATAATGAAGATCACTAACCATATTAGTAGCCACCCTCTGCACGGACTCCATCCTGTTCACATCATTTTGAAGGTGCGGTCTCCAGAATTGCACACTATACTCCAAGTGAGGTCGCACCAAAGACTTATACAGAGGCACTACCACCTCCTTTTTTCTGCTAGCCATTCCTCTTCGTATGCACCCAAACATCCTTCTAGATTTTGCCGTCGCTTTTTCTACCTGTTTAGCTACTTTAAGATCATCAGACACAACCATGCCTAGGTCCCGCTCTTCTTTAGTGGACAAAAGTACTTCACCCCCTATATTATATTGCTTCCTTGGATTGCTGCAGCCCAAATGCATAACCTTACATTTTTTAACATTAAATCCCAGCTACCAAATTCTAGACCATTCTTCACGCTTAGCTAGATCCCTCCTCATGTTATCTACACCTTCCTGGGTGTCTACTCTATTGCAGATTTTGGTATCATTGGCAAAGAGGCAAACCTTACCAGACAGCCCTTCTGCTATATCACTAACAAAAATATTAAAAAGAATCAGACCAAGGACAGATCCCTAGGGCACACCACTGGTAACATAGGCATTCCTCATAGACGAATAGAGATTAAGTATTCACTGACTGCATTGTATGTCATTACAGTTCTTGCAAGTTTCTTCTTTATTATACATGCAACACCATTTCTTCTTTGTCTTTCATTTCCAGCATAGTAGATCATGTGATCATCTGATGCAAAGTGCCCAATGCCAGCCTATGAAGAAAGGCTAAAAATGTTAGGGCTCTTTAACCTGGAAAAGAGACGGCTGAGGGGAGATATGATAGAAGTTTATAAATTAATGAACGGAGTGGAACAGGTAAACGTAGATCGATTGTTTATGTTATCAGAATATAGAAAGACTAGGGGACATGCAATGAAGCTACAGGGTAAACTATTTAAGACTAATTAAAGACAATATTTTTTCACTCTACGTGTAATCAAACTCTGGAATTTGTTACCGGAGGATGTAGTAAAGGCTGTTAGTGTAGCTGGGTTTAAAAAAGGTTTGGACAAGTTCCTGGAGGAAAGGTCCATAAACCATTATTAAGAAGGGACCCAGGATATCAATGCTTAACCCAGTACAAGCATTGTGGAACCTGTGTCTTTTGGGGAAACTGCTAGGTACATATGACCTAGATTGGCCACTGTTGGAAACAGGATACTGGGCTTGATGGACCTTGGTCTGACCTAGTATGGCATATCTTATGTTCTTATGCCAGTCCATTTCAGATCGCTGACATCCAACAGATCAAATTGTACACATTCCAGTTCATTCTTGCCCACCTCCAACTTCCTTTGGTTCATGCTTTATACATTCCATGTCCCAATATGTAACATCTTTACAGCTTCTGACTCTCATGTCATGCGCAGCTACATCAGTAAATCAGATGTCCTGAGGGCTTTGATCCAACCACATCATAAATGCTGGCTTTACTCTGAAAAGTCTTCAGCTCCTCCCCAGTAGTTAGTTGAGTGCCTTCCGACCTGGGGGTATCATCTTCCAGCACTATAGTGCAGTTTGTTTTTTTTGTGACTATCCATTGGTGTTTCATGGCAAAATACAGAAGCAGATTGCCAGACCTTTCCTCCGCACAGTTTAAATTTAGTATTGTTGCCGTTGTCACAAAAATGTGATCCTCTGCCGCCAACACTGTCCCATTCTGCTGCTGCCCAGATGGGTGGTTTGTCTTGGTCTGGCACCTCAGCTGTCCATCTTGGGAGACCCTGCCAGTAGTTAAACTACCAATAGCTTAGCCCTCAGAACCACTAATGCACACAAGCCCTCACAGCACAACAAGTTGCAAACCAAGTGAGGGAAACTTACCCATAATGTATTAAAAATTACCATAAATCCTAACTCGCCAAAAATTAAAAATAAAAAAAAAGGTTAGGCTAGTAGAGAGCAAGAAACATAATTGAATGTTGGGAGTCTTTGTTTAGAGAGACGTGGAGCCCGATTCCCAGAGGGGTACGTCCGGGCCATCCGGACATCCCTGATGAAGACGGGCCCATTAGGACCCGATTCTGGACCACGGGAACTAAATGTTCCTATGGTACACAGCATCATGCCTGAGGACGGCTCGGTGTGCCCCTGCCTTTGGAGATCTTTATCTTTATTAAGAAACTTAATATACCACTCGTATTAAAAGCATTTGAGCGGTTTACAAACAAATTTTAAGACTGCTGTGAAACAGAAAGGAACACCAATTCATGGTAGACAGGAAAGAAGAGATAGACATAGATAAGAACAGGTAGGGATGGGGGTGGGAGATGAGGAAGGGAGTATCAGCGAGGGGGCGGTGATAATGGAGTGGAAGGAAAAGGGAGGTCATATGCAGTGCAAAATAGGTGAGTTTTTAACCTTGATTTAAATGTTTTATATGAGGTTTCTAAGCGGAGGGCAGTGGGAAGCGAGTTCCAGAACCGGGGACCCAAGAAGAAAAAAGCTGAGGAGCGTGTAGACTCAAGATGGGCCTGGAATGGGGAGGGGAGAAAAAGACGATTAACACGGATTGACCTAAGGGAACAATGAGGTGAATGAAGGCAAATCAAATCTGTCTTCCCCGCAGGCTCCCCTGGCTGCCACTGCTCAACCCCCCCCCCCCCCCTTTCCATGCCACTCGACCCATGGCTGGTCAGCTGGGGCCTGGATCGGACAGCGAGGTCCTCCCTGCACCAAGCCCCGGCCAAGATTCCTAGGCCTGATCACCAGATCAGTGCTGCTTATTCTACCTTTGAGGTTGAATAAGCAGCACGTCCCCTTTGACCCAGCAGGACGTACAAGCCGTGACCTGAATCAGCCCTGTATGTCCTGCTGGGCTAACCTGCCCCCACTCTGGCTGACCCTGCTCCGCCCCCTCCTGTGGCCCACTTGCTCTTCCCATTCTGCTGCTCAGGATGTGTGGAGAGAGCTAGAGGGGGAATTGGGCCAGGACGGCTTGTGGGGATGCACCCTGCAACCTGCTACTCTGCATCAGGCCCATAGTCTCTCGAATAACAAAGTTTCCTATTTATTTTTTTTTTTTTTTAATAGACATGGTAGCCGCCCCCATATCAAAGATGGGTTGTCTCTGCAAATTTGTGAATTGTTTTTCAAAAACCTTCGAGGCACGGGTTTTTGCATCTTCAAGATAAGTGGAAGTTTTGTTTCAACAATTTGTATTTTCACTTAGTTGTGTCTGCACAGTTTTGACAATTTTTTGGTGTCTATTAAAAAATAGTAAATAGGAAATTTTGCTATTCGAGCTACTATGTCTCTCTAAACAAAGACTCCAACATTCAATCATATTTCTTAGCAGTTTCTTGCTCTCTACTAGCCTAACATTGTTTTGATTTTGGAAACTTGCATCACCTTTAAATATCATTTCTGCCATGGATATCAGAGAAATTGAAACAAATCTTGATAAATCAGGAAGATGTAATATAGCTAATTGATAAATTAAAGAGCAGCAAATCACCTGGACCAAATGGCATACATCCCAGAATGCTCAAGGAACTGAAATATGAGATTGTAGAACAACTATTAGTAATCTGTGATCTATAATTAAAATCATCTGTAGTACCCGAAGATTGGAGAGTGGTCAATGTAACAACAATTTTTCAAAAGGGTTCCAGGAGTGCTCCAGGAAATTACAGACCAGTGAGCCTGACATCAGTACCAGGCAAAATGGTAGAAACCATTATAAAAAACAAAAATTACTGAACATATAAATAGCCATGGGTTAATGGGAGAAAGTCAAAATGGATTTAGCCAAGGAAAGTCTTGTCTCAGCAATCTCTTATATTTTTTCGAAGGTGTGAATAAACAGATAGATAAAAGGTGAGCCAGTTGATATAGTGTATCGTGATTTTCAGAAAGCCTTTGACAAAGTCCCTCATGAGAGTCTCTTGGAGAAATTAATAAGCCATGGGATAGGGGGCAATGTACTATTGTGGATTAGGAACTGGTTGAAAGAGAAAAAACAGAGAGTAGGGCTAAATGGCCACTTTTCTAAATGAAGAGAGATGAATATATGGAGTACCCTAGGGATCTGTGCTGGACCCACTGCTTTTTAAACATATTTATAAATGACCTGGAAAAACGAGTGAGGGGATCATCTTTACAGAGGATACCAAATTATTTAAAGTTATTAAAACACAAGAGGATTGTAAAAAAAAAAATTGCAAGAGGACCTTGAATTTTTGGGAGATGACATTTAATGTAGACAAGTGCAAAGTTATGCACATAGGGAAGAATAGCCCAAACTACAGTTACATGATGCAAGGTTCCACATTAGAAACCACCACCCAGGAAAAATGATTTAGGCATCACCATGGATAATACGTTGAAACCCTCTGCCAATGTGCAGTGGTGGCCAAGAAAGCAAATAGAATGCTGGAAATCATTAAGGAAGGACTCAAGAATAAACAAAGGATATTATAATGCCTCTGTATCGCTCCATGGTGTGACCACACCTTGAACATTCTGTGCAATTCTGGTCACCATATCTTAAAAAGAATATAGCAGAATTACAAAAAGGTACAGGGAAGAGCAACAAAAATGGTGAAGAGGATAGAAGAATATCTCTACAAGGAAAGGCTTAAAAAGGTTAGAGCCTTTCAGCTTGGAAAAGAGACTGCTAAGGGAAGATATGATAGAGGACTATAAAATAATGAATGGAGTAGAATGGGTAAATATGGATCAGTTGTTTTACTTTTTCAAAAAGTAGAAAGACTAGGGGAGATGCAATGAAGTTACAATGTAGGACATTTAAGATTAATCTGAGAAAATATTTTTTTCACTCAACGCGTAATCATACTTTGGAATTTGTTATCAGAGGATGTAAAAGCTTTTAGTGTAGCTGGATTTAAAAGAGCATTGGAGAGGTTCCTGGAGGAAAAGTCCATAAACCATTATTAAAGAGGACTGGGGAAATTCACTGCTTACCTATTGGACAAGCAGCATGGAATCTGTGTACCTTTTGGGAACCAGACAAGTACTTGTGGCCTGGATTGGCCACTTTTGGAAACAGGATACTGGGCTTGATGGACCCTTGGCATGACCCAGTATGGTATATCTTATCTTCTATGTTTTGCTTGTGTAAATTTGGCTTCCTGAAAACTCTGTGGGGGTTATTTTAAAAGTATCCCCACATCTAAAAAGCAGCATGTACAGTAAATGTGTAGATTGGCACACACATTTAAATGGAATTTTAGAATGGGGCTTTTCAAACAGGGGAATGCTTATCACATCTAAAAATCCTCCGGGTAGGGAGAGGGAATGATTTGGGAGGGCCTACATCATAGACATGGATTCCCCATTTCTTACAGGGAATTCACATCTCCAGGGAAAATCTAGATGTTGGCATTTACAGTTGCACTGAGACACGTATAAATGCCTGCTGGTAGGAGAAGCTATCAATGTTGAGATCTGTGCTCTCCTATTACCCCCTGACCTTGATCTTTCTCCCCCTGACTGCCCTGACCTCAATCCCATGTCCTCACAATATTTAATCCCCCTTCCCTCAAGCAGCTGATGCTGATTAAAAGAAACACTATCCTGCCCCCTAACATTCCTCAATCTTTTCCCCTAGCTTTACTGCAGTCCCAGGGTAACTAGTGGAAGCTCCTGTTCATACTGTACTTAGAGCCAAAATGGTGCCGATGACCCCTAGCGGGGCACTACAAGATTACCAATCAGGGGTTATCAGCACTATTTTGGATCAGGGTGCAGTACAAGCAGAAGTGAGTGGGCCTCTCTTCTGCTTCCACTAGATGTAAGCCCCCAAACCATGATGTAGCACTTACTAACACACTCAGGCGCTGCGTCGTGGTTTCCTCCTTTTCACAATGTACCATTTCCATCTCCCTCTGACGCCACGTCATACTGGAAGCAGTGTTGGAGGAAGCAGAAATAACACATTGTGAACAGGAGGAAACTGCAACAATGGTGAAGACAAGAGAGCTGCCTGAGACTGTCAGAAAAGCCATTATCAAACAGCAAACTTCAAAGGGGTACAAGGCCATCTCCAAAGACCTTGGGATTCGTGTGTCTACAATTCACAGTGTTATTAAGTTTTCTGCTCATTGAACTGTCAAGAACCTCCCAGGATGCAGTGGGAAGATGAAATTTAATCCAAGAATTTATTCAAAGGTTATTGCGAACTGTTGGAAAAACACCACGTACAACATCTAAAGAGCTTAAGGCTGACTCGCAGCAATCTGGAGTGGTGGTTTCAACCTGCACCATATGCTGTGCAATAAACAAAGGAGGACTTCATCAGCAAAGGTCAAGGAGGACCCCACTGATCAAAGACAGACATAAAAAGGCATGCTTGATCTTTGCCCTAACCCACCTTGAGAAACCATAATCCTTCTGGGAAAATGTTCTGTGGACAGATGAAACCAAAATTTGAGCTCTTTTGGCAATGCAGACCAGCAATACATTTACAGTTGAAGAAATGAAACTTATAAGGAAAAAAACACCCTTCCCACAGTTAAATATGGTGGAGGTTCCATAATGTTGTGGAGCTGTTTTCCCGCCTCAGGAACTGGAGGCCTGGAATGTATTAAAGAAATCATGAAGTCCAAGGACTACCAAGGTATTTTGGAATGAAATGTGCTACCTACTGTCAGAAAGCTAGGTCTGGGTCGAACAATGACCCAAAACATATATACAAAAGTACAAAACAACAGTTAAAATGAAAAAATGGACTGTTTTAAACTGGCCAGCGATGAGTCCTAATCTCGAACCTTTGGAAAGAGCTGAAATCTGCCACTGGTAAAAGGAATCCTGGAAACATTCATGAGCTGGAACAAATCGCAGTTGGAGAGTGAGAGAAACTACCAGCAGACAGATGTACAAAACGTATAGATAGCTACAAGAAACATTTGGAGTCCATCATCACTGCCAAGGGTTGTGCAACCAAATATTAGAGAAGGGTACCATTAATCCTGTCCAGGTCATATTTTTTTTCTCAGAAATGACTATGTCTAAGTTGCACAGACATCTTTTTCTTTGTTGTATATCTTTGAACAGACTATTAAAATATTATGATGATGTACAGCTGAAATACTTCCAATTATTTCTCAAGATATTGTATACAACATACCTAAAATGCAAGGGTGCCAATAATGTTTACTACAACTGTATATATGGGTTATAAAAGAAAAGAACAAAAGACTGGATGCACATCCCACCATCAGAATTCCACCATCAATACTATCCAAAACTCTATGCTTGCTACCTAATAAAAAGAGTCTATGTTGCTCAAATTCCTGGAGAAAGCTCCCCTGTCTATGTTTCAACATTGTGGTCTAGTCTGCAGCATGCCAGATGAAATGTGACTCTGCTAGACAAACTCGAGCATGACTCAAGTATTTCCCTAAGTTCTTTCAAAATCCTTGGATGAATCCTATGTGAGCCCATCACTGCCCATTTTTAGTTTTTCTAGCACCTCATGAGGTTTTCTGAAAATAGATCGAGTTCTACCTCACTTCCATTCCTACTTGTGTTTCTTTTCTGAAAATTACCATTCCTGGCCCTTCGTCTATAAACACAGAACAGAAATATTTGTTAAGCAATTCTGCTTTATCCTCATCAGCCTCTACATATTCCTCCCCTTTACCTTTGAGTCTCACAATCTCATCTTTGTACTTCCTCCTGTCACTAACATACCTATTAAAAAGTCTTGCTCCCGTGTTTTATTGTATTGGTTATTGTTTTTCTTCCATTTGCATCTCTGCTTTCCTGAATACTTTACCAACTTTCCATAGCTTTTCCAGATATTTTTATTTATTTGTCTTTTTAGTTTTCCTATTATTATTTTTCCTGAAGTCTAGGATCCTTGCTTTTGAATGAATCATCTCCACCTGTGCCCTAATATTGAAGCTCACCATCTGGTGATCACTGCAAGCCAGATGATCACCCACTACAACATCAGAAACAACTTCTCCATTTATAAGCACCAAATCTAATATCACCCTCCCCCCCTCATACAAGTTCCATTACCAATTACCAGAACAATTGTCCCTGTAGAGAATCCAGGATCTCCCTACTTCTGTCCACGAAAGAAGAGCGGGACCTGGGCGTGATTATTTCTGATGATCTTAAAGTGGCTAAACAGGTAGAAAAGGTGACGGTGAAAGCCAGAAGGATGCTTGGGTGCATAGGGAGAGGAATGACCAGCAGAAAAAATGAGATTATAGTGCTTCTGGTGCAATTTGGAGTATTGTGTATTGATAGGGGAAAATAAAATAAGGTTTAAAGTTTAAAGTGTATGTACAGGAGGACTCAGAGGCCTGCAGAGGGGAATAGGAATCCTGTATATATCTATATATAGAAAGGAATGTGCTGTGCTAAGACAAATTTATTGTTCTACACAGAGACGACTAACATCTGAGAAGTTACTGTTAAGCTGTGGTGGGCCTCAGGGGATGAGTTGATGACATATGTATATGTTTCTGTTAATGTATAAAAGACAGACAGCCCCTCTAACCTGTGGAATAAACTTACATACTACTTATGTGCGAATGTGTGTGTTTGTTCCCCTGGAATTCCAGACAGAGAAGGTAAGGTGATTTCTCGGCCCAGAGGATTAACGGACATCCTGAGGGTAAGTGATATAAAGTGCTGGGAAAGGAAAAAACCCACACTAACATGTATAATTCTGGAGACCATACCTTCAAAAATATATAAATAGCATGGAGTTGATGCAGAGGATGGCTATTAAAATGGCTAGTGGTCTTTGTTATAAATCATATGGGGACAGACTTTAATATGTATACATTAGAGATGTTTAAATTCACTGCCTTGCGAAAGTATTCATCCCCTTGGTTTTGACCTGTTTTGTTGTATTATGTACAACCTGGAATCAAAATGGAGGTTCATTTGGATGTCAGGTAATGGATGAAGTGAAATAACAATAAAATACTTTATATATACAAAAAACAAGTAAAAAACTGAAAAGTTGTGATTACATGTGTATTCATCCCTTTTGCTATAAAATCCCTAAATAAAATCTGGTCCAACCAATTAACCAATGTCAGTCACATGATGCCTGTAAAAATATGTCTGTTCTGAAAGGCCCTGACTCTGCAACACCACTAAGCAAGCAAAATGAAGACCAAGGAGCACTCCAAACAGGTCAGAGACAAAGTTGTGGAGAAGAATAGATCAGGATTGCGATATAAAAACATATCTCACATTCTGACTATCTTACAGAGCACCATTAAATTCATTATAACAAAATAGAAAGAATATGGCACACTACAAACCTGACAAGAGACCCACCAAAACTCACAGACTGGGCAAGGAGGGCATTAATCAGAGATGCTACAAAGACACCAAGGATAACACTGAAGGAGCTGCAAAGATCCACAGTGGAGATGGGAGTATCTGTCCACAGGACCACTTTAAGCCATACACTCCACAGTGGGGCTTTACGTAAGAGTGGCCAGAAAAAAAAGCCATTACTTAAAGAAACAAATAAGAAAACATGTTTGGAGTTTGCACAACAGCATGTGGCGGACCCCCACAAACACATTGAAGAAGGTTCTCTGGTCAGATGAAACAAAAATTGAACTTTTTGGCCATCATGGGAAATGCCATGTGTGGCACAAACCCAACACCTCTCACCACCCTGAGAACACCATTCCCACAGTGACACATGGTGGTGGCAGCATCATGCTGTGGGGATGTTTTTCATTGGCAGGGACAGGAAAACTGGTCAGAGTTGAAGGAACGATGGATGGCACTAAATACAGGGCAATTCTTGAGGAAAACCGGCTTCAGTCTGCCAGATTTGAGATTGGACAAAGGGTCACCTTCCAGCAGGACAATGACCCTAAACATACTGCTAAAGCTGGTTTAAAGGGAAACATTTAAATGTCTTGGAATGGCCTAGTCAAAGCCCAGACCTCAATCCAATTGAGAATCTGTGGCATTAATTGAAGATTGCTGTACACCAATGCAACCCATCTAACTTGAAGGAGTTGGAGCAGTTTTGCCTTAAGGAATGGGTGAAAATCCCAGTGGCTAGATGTGCTAAAATAATAGAGGCATACCCTCCCTAAGAAACTTGCAGTTGTAATTGCAGCAAAGGGTAGCTCTACAACGTATTGACTTTGGGAGGTGAATACATATGCACACTCCTGCTTTCAGTTTTTTTTTTGTCTTAAATTATTGTTTGTGTCACAGTAAAAGGATATTTTGCACATTCAAAGTCGCAGGCATGTTGAATATATCACATGGTGCTAACTCCCAAACCTCAATTTTAATTCCAGATTGTAATGCGACAAAACAGGATAAACACAGAGGGGATGAATACTTTTGCAATGTACTGTACCTCCATGGCATAAATATACAGGAGGAGTGCCTCTTTTGATTGAAAGCAAGCTCTGCTACGAAGGGACATAGGATGAGGGTGAAAGAGGATAGACTCAGGAGTAATATACGGAAATATTTCTTTACGGAACATGTGGTAGATGCATGGGACAAACACATAGGGACAAGTAACCTCAGGCCGGAGGGACTGGGGTCTTTAGTCCCATGGCCGCTCCTTGTGGCCTTGGGCAAGCCATTTAACTCTCCATTGCCTCAGGGAAGCTTAGATTGTGAGCCCTTCGGGGACGAGGGAATAAAAAGTGCTTGTTAGAATATATCTGTATACCGCTCTGATACACACAGTAAAGGGGGTACATCAAGTGCATAAACCATATATCATAAACCAGAAGATCTCTAAAGGAAAAAGGGGACTATTGTAGTTGATATGGAAGAGCAGACTAGATAGCCATATGGTCTCTGCCATCATGTTTCTAGATGACACTTGCTAGGACATCCCAATCAACAACTAGAAAATTGGAAATCTCTTACCAATAGTACTTCCCATTTCATAGCAATAATGTGAATGTCTTCAATTAAATCTCTATTTCTTCTGCCTGTGAGGGAGGTCTATATATTACACCAATGCAATTAGATTTTTTATTCTCTCTTTCCAGACTAACACGGAGTGCCTCCTCCTTCCCTCATAAGCCCTGCAGTTTTGTGGCTTTAATATTATTTTGTACATATAGCCAGGGCTTAATTTGTTCTGGAACAGGGTGGAAAAGCATCCCAGCACTTCTTAAGCTCAGGAAGTGATTAGTGCAGTTGCGGGAGCATTTTATCACTCTCGCGGCCATGCTGTAGTGAAGCAGCCCAACCTGTGGCATTTTTTAGCTTTACTAAAAATGCCACGGGCTAGCCTGCTTCACTACAGCACAACCCCGAAAGCAAATCAAAATGCTCCCATGGCTGCTCCAATTACCATAGTGGCATTTTTATCGCAGCAAAAAGAAGCATTTCCTGTTGACACAGGAAGTGCTTATTTTTTGTTTTAATAAAAATGCCATGAGCCAGGAAACTTTAGTGCAGCACAGCCATGGGTGCAAACAAATGCTCTCACGGCAGCTGCAGAGAGACGAATAGATGAGATAGCCTGGGACTAGAGGGCTGATGTAAGGGGGGGAGGGAGGGAAAGGACTGGAAATAGGCTGATGGTGGTGAAGACTGGAGAGGACAGACTGGGCCAATACTTGGGCTGGGACTAGAAATGAGTCGCTACTAAAGCTGGGGGGGGGGGGGACTGCGAGTAGAAATTGGATGATGCGGGTGCGGGAGGGGGGACAGGAACTAGAAATGGACCAATACTGGGGCTGGGGATTGGGACTAGAAATCGGCCAGTGCTAGAAATGGTCTGATATTGGTTCTGGGACTAGAAATGGGTTTATGCTGGAGGGGCTAATTTTAGGGCTGGGGGACCCTGGTACTGAAAGGAGGTTAATGCTGGTAGATGCTGGGCTTAGGGTGCAAAAAAGGAGATGCTGGTGGAGTAAGAAGATAGAGGAGGACAGGTATTTTGAAGGCTGGGTTAAGAAGCAGAATCCCTCCCTTGATCCATTCATTCCTTCACACCATCAGCCTGTCTGCAATCTTCCCCTTTTTATCCAAGGTACTGGAAAAAAATGGTTTTCACTCAACTCATGGATCACCTGGAACACACCAATTTCCTTCACCTCGGGGCAGTCAGGTTTCCGTGCAGGTCACAGCATGGAAACAATTCTTCTTTCAGTCCTTAATGAGGTGCGGGAATCACTGGATAGTTATTTCACTCTATCTATCCTCAGCATTTGATCTCATCAGTCACCCCTTTCTTTTGGCCCGTTTACAATCTGTTGGTATCCATGGAACGGTCTTCGGTGGTTTCATTCTTTTCTCTCTGATCGCTCCTACTCAGTGTCATTTCATTCTTCCTCCTTGCCACCTCGGTACTTGCCCCCCTGTTCTTTAATGTTTTCTTGGCCCCTCTCGCTCATCTTATGCAAAAGCATGGGATCTCTGTTTATCTGTATGCAGATGATATTCTCTTACTTTTTTATGCTCACCCGTCCTCTCCTGATCTCACCACTCTTGACATTTGCCTCTCTCATGTAGCCCACTGGTTACACACAAGTCACTTTAAGCTGAATCGTTCTAAGATCCTTGCAATCTGGCTCTTCTTCCGCTCCCACTATAGCTCCCTCATTGGACGGCTCCTCACTCTCTCTGGTGTCATCCCTCAGATATCCTGGTGTTGTCTTGGACAGTGATCTCACTTTTCATGATCAAGTCAGTGCAGTGGTTAGACACACTTTCCACGCCTTATGTCAGATCCGTTCATTGCGTCCCTTCCTCACGGATTCTTCTATTATCACTCTACTTCTCACTCTTGTCATATCTCACCTCAATTATTGTAATATTGTTTTACACTGATCTACCCCTTTATCAGATTAAATGCTTACAAACTGTCCAAAATACCACACTATTTGTATTCTTTACGCATCCAAATTTGATCACATTACTCCTCTGTTTCTCAAATCCCACTGGCTGCTCATTTCCTTCCACATTCAGTTCAAACTTCTCTGCTTGGTTCACATAACACTACACTCAAATGTCCCTGCAAACCTCAAACGTTATCCTGCATGCTTCTTCTTGTTTACTTCATTCTATTCACATGAATCGGCTTCACCTATCTTCTCAGGCTCGCTATGAATCAACTAGCCACTCCACCTTCTATTTTCCTGGCCTCAGTTTGTGGAATTCTCTCCCCTTGGATATTCGTCTTCAGCTTTCCTACTCTAAATTTAAGAACCTTTTGAAGACCTACCTCTTTCAAGAGGCTCTTGACTCTTCCTCCTAGTTGAAATTTTCTGCTCCACTCCTCTTCCCTCCCTATCTTTTTCTCCTCCTGTCTCCCTCTCCCTTTTTGTTATGTATTGTCTTGCATCTGTCCTTTTTTCTGTCCTTTCCTGTCCTGTCATGCTGTGGCATTCTTTTCCTCTTTTTAACATGATTTCGTTTTTATTGTAAACCGCTCTGCTTCCAAAGGGCAGTACAGAATGTCTTTTTTTAATAAACCATAACAAGGGGAACAGTAAGACAGAAGGTATAAGATCAGATGCTTGGTTAAGTAGGAGGGAAGGAAGGGTCACTCTGTATCAGAGAATGAGGTAGATGGGTGGGCATTGGGAACATGGGGATGTGGGAGAACGGGGACTTGGGCTTAGGTGAAACATTTAAGACTGGGTGAGAAAACAGAAGACAGACTCTTAACATAGGCTGGTATTGGGCATGTAAGTGGGGGCTCATGGCTTGGGTGG
Organism: Ichthyophis bannanicus; assembly: GCA_033557465.1. Lineage (NCBI taxonomy): Eukaryota > Metazoa > Chordata > Amphibia > Gymnophiona > Ichthyophiidae > Ichthyophis > Ichthyophis bannanicus. Next base: position 139,545,544 of record CM066035.1, on the reverse strand, counting down.
GATTATAAGTGAGGACTCGGGGACTGGGTAGAGTGGAAGAGTGGGCAATCTGGGGACTAAGAAATCGACTAGATTTTAGGAGGGTAATGGGGACAAAGTAATTGGGCGAGGGGTACGAGTCGAGCTGTGAGATCAAGTGCAGAAATATGGGGTGAGAAGAAGGTTTGAAGAGCCTTGGGAGGTTTGGAGAGAAATCGGGAGCACTGAAAAGGACAGAGGGCTATGGAGTGAGTGGAAGCCACAGGAAGGGTCAGGTCTTCCTTGAAGGTGGTGAGAGAGAGTAGAAATGGGGGAGGTGAAAGTGGAAATGGAAACCTGAATGGGAGGAAGACATAAGAAAGGGCCTGGAGGTGGAGAGAGGATGTGTTAAGGAATGCACTGAGGCTGATTAAGGGATGAGAGGCAGAAGGTAGTAGATGAGGCTGGGAAGGGAATGCATACAGAAGGAAATGAGGACTAGAAAGTGGGTGAAAGATGAGGGGGGGGAGGACATAGGAGGCAGGTGAAGGAATAAGATGGGAATGGAAGGACTAGGGATGTAAGGTTAAGAAATGGAAAGCTAGTAAGAAGGTGAAAGAGGAAGACTGAAGATTAAAGAAGGGGGAGGGAGGAATGAAATGAATCCATAGTTATGTAAAAGGCAGATAAGAGAAATGGAGAAAAAAAAAAGATGAGCAGAAGGATCAGTGTAGGATAGAACTGTAGGGAAGGAAAGGATGAAGACAAGAGGTGTGAAGAAACAGAAAATGGAAATTAGATCTTGGAAAAGGATTTAGAAGAAAACTAACAAGAGAAAGTAGAAAAAAGAGAGACTAGAACCAACCAAACTAGAAAAATAAAATGATCAAAGGTACAAAAGAGTGGCAGTTTTTAAGAGAATTAACTATGTCAATTTTAAAAATGATGTATTTCTTATAATTCAGTAGAGAAGGAAATGCATTTTGTTTCTTCAGTGTTCCACAGCTCAGTGTCTGTTTTAGGACTTTTCCATTTCAAATTTTTATCTGCATATTTTTTTTCTAATTTGTAGCTTTATTCTTTACTAGGTGATAGTCTGTGTTTCCCATATGCAGCCAAGATAAGGGATTCTGTTAACATGTAGGTTCTCTTTAGGAATCTGTAGTAGTTCAGCTTGTTCTCTTTTTCCAACTGGAGGTTGTTGGTGTTTTAAAATGTTTGCTGTGCTAATTTTACATAGGTAAGGTTTGTGCCAGTTGAATTCTTCGACTTGATTCTGGTGTTGAGTATGCATTTCAGGGTTTTCTGTTATGACACCCACTGTTTGGCGGTGGAGGGACTTGAATGGAACTTTTTTGTCGAGTTGTAAAGAGAAAAACCCTACTCTGCATCTGTTGGGAGAGTTTTATTGGAGAATCTTGGCGTGCTTAATATGAATGAATAATTATGCCCTATCAGGCAAATGAATGATTATGCCATATTCAAAAGGCAATTATACATTTGTTGGCAAATGCATAATTAGGCTAGGTGTACATTTTAAAAAAAACTATACAGATAATATAGGGCTGCTTAAATTGCTAAATGGCCAGATGTTACCGGTACATTTGTGGGCCATCTTAAAGGAGGAGCAAGGGCAGGCCAGAAAATTATCTAAATAGTGGCAATAATCAACCACTATTCAGGTAAATTACATGTTTAGTTTAAGCCTGTCAAATAGCAAGCATAGTGTAAGCAGATAGTTTGCTCACCAATGCTGTAAACAAAAGCATGCAAAACTTCTGCTCCTAGCCCCGTCTTTACGGGTCACTTCTGGCTCTACTCACAGTTCCACTTCTTTTTTTGTCTATAGATTAAGCCTTCCATATAGCACCAATCTTCCTTTTTTCCCTTCCCTGTCTTCCTGAATACATTATAGCCTGGTATATAACTATGTCCCAATCATTGATTTATGTGTACTATTTCTCTGCAACTGCCATTATATCCAAGTTAGCTTCTTCTATTACAGCCTCTAAAATTGAAACTTTATTTTGCATACCATGGCCATACGCAGCTCTCCAGGTGTTGCCCTTTCATTGTAGAAAAGCAGCCCTTTCTGTAACGGATGAAGATTTTATAGACTACTGCTGAATCCTCACTTATTCATGTCATCTCCAAGCTTTCTTCATAAAAGTCATTCCATCCACATTTATCATTTTTTGTTGCCTTTGTCTGTACCTTTCCTGTTTCCTCCATATCTTTGCTGAGCTAGGATGGCCAAAATGGCACACGGTACTAAAGATGTGGCTGCCCTATGGATTTATAGAGGCATTATGATATTCTTAGGGGTATGTTTACAAAGCAGCGGTAGCGGCCTCCGATATCGCACGGAGACCGCTACCGCTGCTTTGTAAATATACCCCTTAGTTTTATTCTCCTTATTTCTTTGCAAGTATTCCCTTATATTCTGCTAAAGTATAGTGAGCTGAAAATCTCAATGTACTGACTCCAAGATTCTTTTCCTGGCTGGTTACTCCTAGTTTGGAACTCAACATTGTGCACCTATAACGGGGACTATTTTCCTCTATATGCATCATTTTGCACTTGTCCACACTAAATTTCACCTGCATTTGGATGGCCAGTTACCTCGTCTTGCAAGGTCTCCCTACAGTTCCTCACAATCTGGCTGTGTTTTAATTACTTTGAATAATTTTGCATAATGGGAAATTGCCTGCTATCCCACAACGTTTTAATTTCACACGGAATGCTCATCAAAGTGCATCTGGGTTTTCCGAAGACGTATCTAGAGTGACCGTCTTCCATCTAAATGTTTATTGAAATCTTCAAAGAACTGTAATAGGATAAGGTAAAATAGATGCTGACTGTTTTCCATAAGCTATGTCTATCCATATGCCCAGTAATTCTGTTCTTAAGCATAGTTTCCATCATTTTACCCAGCACTGAAAAGTTTTGCTGATCTGCATGTAATGTCCTGCATCACCCCTGTAGTTCTTTTTTTGAAACGGGTACTAAAGTGGCCACTTTCCAAGTATAGTAGCTGATGTTAACGATGATAAATTAGAGATTACTAGAAAGTGTCCTGTAATTTCATATTAAGTTACTTCAGGGTGAATACCAGTAGCAGACTTTGTAAAACGAAAACACAAAAGAACATAACAGCTTCCCCAGGCATCACAACAATTCACTCCTAGGTCAGCTATGTGGCTCTTCTGTTACTATTGACAAAAAGTTGGGTTATATAATCCGCTTGTGTTTTCTCATGATAGCTGATGAACCGGACGCTTTTCGTTAACTACCATGTACAAAAATCTGAATGGAAAACTTTAGAAAAGTATAACACTTATAAATACATTTTAATAAATTTGGCAAAATCTTCAATTTTTTGGAAAATGCTTTGCTCTTTACATTGCATTTCGCAATACTGTGCGTCCTTCTGCATTATTTATGGTACTTTTTATGACTACATCATCAACCGAGAAATATGGAAACAGCTGGGATTTTTTTTTTTTTTTGTATTTCATTTTAGGGTGGTTCGAATTGCGTAACACTGAGAGAGGCTTCCACTTACTTTCCTCCGGGAGTCCGTGTGCTCCAGCCGCATTGGACCGAATGGGCGTTCCTTTGCCGGTCAGCAGAGGGCGTTGCACGTTGCAGTCTGCCGGCCAGCCGGCCGCATTCTGGGCTGGCGGTCAATGTTCGGCGCGGTCCGGGTAGGAGGTGCTGCCGCGGCCACGTAATCGGGTAGGGAGGAGGCGGGCGCTGCGGCAGAGAGCACTGAGCAGCGGCGGCTGCACGAGCCTTAGGCTCCAGGAGCTGGAGAGCGCAGCGGCGGCAGCAGCGACCGCACGTGGTGAGCAGCCGACTGGGGAAGGGAGCGGGCGTGCAAGGGCTGATCCGGGCTGCGCTTCTGCCTCCCGGTGCTGAAGCTCACTCGGGGAAGTTGCTGCTGGAGGTTTTCGGAGCTGATCGCGATGAAGTTGTTGCTCGGATTTTGGGAGCGATCCCGAGAAGTTGTTGCTGCTGCAGGTTTTAGGGGGCCGATGGCCGGGAAGTTGAAGCCGTCCCGATGCCCGGGGAGAGGCTGCTCGCGGAGCCCCCTAGGGCCGTGGGTTTCTTGCACTGTGCGAGGAGTTGCAGGGCTGGAAGTGCAGAAAGTGAATCTCCGTCCTTGGCCGCCTCGCACTATTGGGGGCGGAAGTGAAATGAATCCGCTGTCTAGCAGAGAGCGGTTGTATATTATCGGGTGTCTTGCTGATCCTCCTCTGGACTCCCTGACCTGCTGCTGACCGCAACATGGCTGACCCGACCAAAAACTAAACTAAACTAAAACAACCCCCCCCCCCCATGCGTTTGTCCAAGTTGTAAGGAAGAGTTGGAGTTAAAAGTTCTTTATGCAGAGCCGGATAGTAGACACGTGGTAATGAAACAAGTCCCGAGCTTTGGTGTCTGATGCTTCCGACCTTGTCAGTGGGATCCGGGATCAAAAGTCTGCCCCTTCCACGCACCCTTTACAACTTTGCTTTCTGTTTTATACTCGTATGAATCTCTTTGGGGACAGTGTGAACGTTTCCTACCCAGCGCTCTGTATGCAGGGGAGGGACACGGGCAATTGGAAAGTCTGTCTATTAACATTGTTGACAGGGATGAGATGCCGCTGTACAAGCCTATGGGCAAAGGAAGCTTAAAAAGAGTTACCACTTGGTGGCGATGTTTCCAAATGGCTTAGTGTTGCGCTCACGATGACAGCATTGAACCTGCCTCCTAAACAGGACTAGCCTCAGAGCAAGTTCAAGGTGTTAGCCTCCAGGCAAACCTGAAGCCTTAACCCCCTTCCCCCCTGTTTTGACTACCCTGCTCTTTACTACCCCAACCTTCCCCCCCCCCCACCCATGAAGCTGCCATCCTAGGCAATTGCCTAGAAGTTGGGATGGGCCTGCTCTTAATCTGGATTATATGAGGTTTGGTATCAGATATAATGCTTGCCATAGTACTTGCATGATTGCATCATACATATGGGGAATAGCGCGGTATTTAAGAGAATGTAAATGAATAAATAAATACTAAGAGAGCTTCCTTTTGGATCCTGATCCCATAAAAACATAAGACGTGCCATGCTGGGTTAGATCAAGGGCCATTAAGCCCGGTATCCTGTTTCCAACAGTAGCAGGTTCCCGTATGCTTCTCCCAGGGTAAGCAGTGGAATTCCCAGGTCCTTTTTAATAACTTGTCCGAACCTTTTTTAAACCCAGCTACACTAACAGATTTTACTAAGTCCTCCTGTAATGAATTCCAGAGTTTGATAACGCATTGAGTGAAAAAAATATTTCTTATTATTAATCCTAATTGGGTTACATTGTAGCTTCATTGTGCCTCCTCTAGTCTTTGTACTTTTTGATGGTGTAAACAACTGATCTATGTTAACCCATTCCACTCCATTAATTAATTTATAGACCTCCCTCAGCCGTCTCTTTTCCAAGTTGAAAAGCCCTAACCGTTTAAGCCTTTCCTCATGGGGGTATCTTTCCATCCCCTTTACCATTTTGGTGGCTCTTCTCTGTACGTTTTCTAATTCCGCTATATCCTTTTTAAGATATAGAGACTAGAATTGCACACAATATTCAAGGTGCGATTGAACCATGGAACAATACAGAGGCATTATAATAACATTAGTTTTATTCTCCATTCCTTACGATTCCTAGCATCCTATTTGCTTTGTTGGCTGCCGCTGCATACTGGGCAGAGGATTTTAACATATTATTTTTATTTTTTATTTATTTATTTAATACTTCCATACCGCCCCTTCCAGAGAACAGGGGCAGTTTACAAATAACGAAACAAGTTACATAGAACAGAAATATAACTATTTACATAGTAAAGCGGGATATTTAACAAGTAAACACATTTCAAGTTACATAGAATAGGTAGGGCGAATTGCTACATAAGATCATACATAAGATCAGTATATTATCCACGATGACGCCTAAATGTTTTTCCTGAGTGATGCTTTCTAAGGTGATACCTTGCACTGTATAACCAAAATTTGGGTTATTCTTTTCTAGGTGCATAAGTTTGCACTTGTCCACATTAAATTTCATATGCCATTTGGATGTCCAGTCTTCCAATAAAGTAAGGTCCTCTTGTACTTTTTCACAATCTTCTTAGGTTTTAACAACTTGGAATAATTTTGGTTCATCTGCAGATGTGATCACCTCACTCGTTATTCCCATATGCAGGTCATTTATGAATATGTTAAAAAGCAACGGGCCCAGCACAGGTCCCTGGGGTACTGTACTATTCACTTTTCTCCACTGAGAAAATTGGCCATTTAGCCCTACTCTCTGCTTTTTATCTTTTAACCAGTTCCTGATCCACAGTAGTACACTGTCTCCAATTCCATAACTTTTTAATTTCTCCAAGAGTCTCTCATATGAGTCTCCTGTTCACCTTCTATGTGTTTCCTTACCATTCCCCTTGATATATCCTAGTCCCCACATATTGTGTTGGCTGTTTTGACTAGACTAAACTCTTATGAAATGGGGCTGTCTCTTTTGATGGAAAGCAAGCTCTGCTACGAGGGGACATGGGATGAGGGTGAAAGGGGATAGATTCAGGGGATAGAGCCAATATTTCTTTATGGAAAGAGTGGTGGATCCGTGGAATAGTCTTCCATGGAGGTGGTGGACACGAGGACAGTATCTGAGTTCAAAAAAGCATGGGGCAAACACAGAGGATCTCTAAAGGTAAAAAGGAGACTATTGTAGTTGATATGGAAGGGCAGACTAGATAGGCCATGTGGTCTTTTTCTGCCATCATGTTTCTATGTTACATATGTCTGTTCACAGCGCTAATGATAAGTAGTAGTAGTTTTGGAGTTTGCAATTTGTAATATGTATAAGCAGCTTGTCAAGGTGTGATTGGAAATTCCTCGTAATCAAGTTTTTACCCTTTTTTTTAAAATATGCTTGCTATCAACCATTTAGTTAGCAATTCATTGTCCTGGACTGCAAATCAGTCTCCTTAAGTTTCAGTTTACATCTCCGTAGCCATCATGTCTCCAGTTTTGATCAACCAGTGGTTCATGGAGTAACACTTTATATTTTCCACTGTATTTGTGCATTTGCCATTTGCTCTTCACTGTTTTCTGATCTAATTATTTTGAATAAATTTCTTCTCTTGTTTTGATAATTCCCTTGCGCTTGAATTCTCATTTGTTTCTTCTACTCATTGGAATGCTTGTCCAAGTTTTAATGATGGAGAAGAAATATGAAAATTAATATCCAGCATCCAACACCTTTTGTGTATTTGGATCTGATAACACTGTTGAGTAGGCAAGGGGCCTATGATAGCAGCTCCATATGTATAATCTATTTCTATGAGGCCCATTTCTTGTTTGGCTCTAGGAATGTACAGTCTTGGCATACGCTGATTCTTATAAATTACCTCATGGGCATGGAGGAGTTTTCTTGTTTGTACATCTAGTTTTTCAAGATCTTTTGGAGGCCAGTCTACAATTTCAAAGTTGTATGAGAGTACAGGAATTGCCAGCTGATTAATGACTTGTATCTTATTCCATAATGTTAAAGCACTTTTCAATATCAATTTTAATCTCTTGTAAAATTCTTTAATGTTCTTTTCTCTCAGTAATTTATGCTTGATTGTTGCTCCTTCCTCTACTCCTAGATATTTAAGTGGAACTTGAATGTAGTATATATAATGCATTTTTGAATGTTTGTTTTAGTTTGTGCTTTTATTAATTGGGAATGTTTACATTATTACCTGCTTAGATTAATGGATAAATGGGATAAAAATTTGATAAATATCACCTTGTTGTTAAAGTTCCTTTCTGTCATAGTCATAGAGATATGTTTCAGTTTTGTCCAATTTTCCTCTAAGGAACGTTGCCTTAGCATATTCATCAAGGCCAAAAGTCATCTTGATGTCACCTGAATAGCTTTTCGTTATATGAAGTTCCTCTAATTGTGGAGCTCCTATCCCATGACATTTTAATTTCGCCAAGAATCTCTCTTGAGGGACCTTGTCAAAGGCTTCCTGAAAATCCAGATATACTATATCAACTGGCTCACCTTTATCTACCTGTTCACACCTTCAACAAAAATATAACAGATTAGTAAGACATGACTATCTTTGGCTAAATCCATGCTGGCTTTCTCCCATTAACCCATAACTATCTACATGTTCAATAATTTTATTATTTATAATGGTTTCTCCTATTTTTCTCAGTACTGATGTCAGGCTCACCAGTCTGAAGTTTCCTGGATCACCCCTGGAGCCCTTTTTAAAAATTGACATTACAATGGCCATTCTCCAATCTTCAGATACTACAGATGAATTTAATGACAGCTCATAGATTAATGATAGTAGGTCTGCCATCTCATATTTCAGTTCTTTCAACACCCTTGGATATATACCATTCAGACCAGGTGATTTCCTACGCTTCAGTTTATCAAATAGTTGTAAAACATCTTCTCGGTTAATTGATATTTCTTTTAGTTCTTCCAGTATATCACCTTTAAGCACCCTATATATTCTTCATTAAAGACTGAAGCAAATAATTCATTCAGTCTCTCCACTATGGCTGTCTTCCTTTAGTGCCCCTTTTTGTTCCTCTATCATTCAGTGGTCCAACTGATTCTCGCAGGTTTTTTGCTACGAATGTATTTGAAAATTGTTTTTATTATGCATTTTTGCTTCCACAGGAAACTTTTTTTTTTCAAATTCTCTCTTTGCTAGTGCTTATAGTGTTTTCCTATTTTTGTCATTTGACTCTTTTTTCCATTTCCTGAAAGATGCTTTTTTGGCTACAACAGCTTCTTTAACCTCACCTTTAAACCATGCTGGCCGTTTTTTTTTTGCCTTCCTTCCACTTTTCTTAGTGTGGAATAAATATGGTCTGTGCTTCCAAGATAGTATGTTTAAACAATCTCCATGCTTGATGTAAATCTCTAACCTTTGCAGCTGCCCATTTTTGTTTTTTCTTAACTATTTTCCTCATTTTATCATAGTCTCCCTTTTGAAAGTTAAAAGGTAGTACTGTGGATTTCCTTTTCAGCGTTCTTCCATTTATTAAATCAAATGTGATCATGCTATGATAACTATTGCCAAATGGACCCAACTCCCTTCTCTCTTGCACCAGAGCCTGTGTTTCACTAAGGATTTTTTCTAAAATAGCTTCCCCTCTTGTTGGTTCATGAACCAGTTGCTCCAAGAAGCAGTCGTTTTTTTGATCTAGAACAGCAGTTCCCTAATGTGCTCACAAATCCTCTTTTGAGGTCACGACTTCTTGTAGTTAAAAAAAATAAATAAATAAAATGTACCGCAGCACCCCGTAAGCCTGCGCTTTCACTATGGCACGTGTGTGAGAGATAACAGCATGACAGGAGCTGCTCTGCTTTGCTTTGAACTGTGTTGAATAAATAGAAGTGTCATACCTGCTGCAGATGTTCCTGAGCATCTTTTCTGCCAGACCCTGTTGCCGCAGCTGCTGCACCAGATTATTTTTTTAAGGTCCCGCAGGGCCTTGGGGCTGTCTTTGCCTGCTGCTGCCGCTCAGATTTTTTTCTTTTTTACATTCTGCCTTCTGTCTCGGGGGGCCTTTTTGGTCTGTTTCACTGCTGCTGTGGGATTTTTTTTAAATCCGTCCTTCTCAGGACTCTTTTGGTCTGCTGATGTTTCAAGGTTTGCAGCCCGCGGGGCCTTCTTTGCCTGCCACTGCCACTCCTGTCTCTTTCTAATCACTTCTGAGGGACTTCTCTACCTGATGCCGACTCTCTACTGTGTGAACAGTCCCTTCACCAGCACTTCAGTCTGCCTCTAGCAGCGGTCAGACATCAGGCTGCATACCACCACACCACACTGTTGCCTCCTCCTTTGGTTCTAAGGACATTAAATAGGTGCAGACAAGGGAGGAGGGTTGCAAGTAAACATGAGGACTATAGAGCTGAGACAGTGTGGAGGGGAAGGGAAGTCTGGGGGCGGCGGCGGGGAGGGGGGGGGGCAAGAGTGTGCACCCTGCCTCCAGGCTCATGCCCAGGAACAAGTGAGTCTTGAGGGCTGTGATTGAGAGGGTATGAGCTTGGGAAGGACGTGGATGGGCGTGATTGAGGGGGCAGCAGCTTGGGCAGGGTGGTAAGTATGGAGGGAGCGGTGAATCTGGGAGATGGGTGTGATTGAGGGGACATGAGACTTGGCAGGGTGCTAGGTTTGGAGGGAGCAGTGAGTCTGGTGATGGGTATGATAGAGAGGGTCAGGAGCCTGGGCAGGGTGATAGCTGTGGAGGAAGTGGTGAATCTGGGAGATGGGTGTGATTGAGGGGGCCTGGGCAGGGTGGCAGATGTGGAGGGAGCAGTGATTCTCAGAGATGAGTGTGATTGAGGGGTATGAGTCTTGGCAGGGTGGTAGGTATGGATGGGGCAGTGCATCTGAGAAATGGGTATGATGGAGACGGGCATGAGTCTTGGCAGGATGGTAGGTATGGAGGGAGCAATGAATCTGAGAGATCGGTATGATTGAGGGGGCACGAGTCTCGGCAGAGTGGTAGGTGTGGAGTGAGCAGTGAGTCTGTGGGATGGGTGTGGCATGAGCCTGGGCACTGGTGAATGTGACTAGGGAGAGGTGATTCTAGTTTAGGAGGATGGCATGACTGAGAGCCTGGGCAGGTCAGTAAGAGTGAAGGGGTGAATCAGGGGGAAGGGGGTGATTGAGGAGGCACCTACCCACACATACACTACCTCCCAGTCACCTGGCCTCTGCACCCACAAGCACTGAAGGTTTTCCTAGTTGCACCCTTGAACTGTCCCGCCATGCATTTAATTTCAGACTGAGATTTGAGGTGCAATATAAACTACACTGCAAATATTTGTGAATCGACGTTGCAACTTCTAAGCCCAAGTGTCTCAGGCACGGTGAATAGATCAGATAGTTACGTTAAAAAGCATAGATTTACATATTTATTATTTTCTTTTTATGATATTTGGGTGATAATCTGATTTGGTTACCATGGGGTCACGTGGAGTTTTACCTGCTAAAATGGGGTCACATCTGAAAACAATTTGGGAACCACTGAACTAGAAACTTTATCTCCCTAGCATGTCCTGCTGTAACACTGACCCAATCAATATCGAGATAATTGAAATCACCCATTATTACTGTGTTAACTTTTGTTAGCTTCCCTTATTTCTTATTTTAGAATTTCATCATCCATCTGTTCATTCTGGCCAGTCAGTTGGTAGTGCACCCCCACTGCCATCACCTTCTCCTTTTTACATGGGATTTCTATCCATAGAGATTCTACAGTGTATTTTGTTTCCTGCAAAACTTTAATCCTGTGTGACTCGATGCCCTCTCTATCATAGAGCGCAACCCCTCCATCAATTTGATCTACCCTAGCATTGCGATATAGTTTGTATCCAGGTATCACATTGTCCCATTGGTTGTCCTCCTTCCACCAAGTCTCTGAGATACCAGTCCTATCTAACCTCTCATTTAGTACTATATATTCTAACTCTCCCATCTTATTTTTTAAGACTTCTAGAATTTGCATACAGGCATTCATATTAATCTAATTATCAGTTGACAGGGAATTCATATGGTTGTACATTCTGTCAGCATCTGATGCAGCAAACAGCTTATAGACTAGGTAAATAAGTTCTTGGTTTATAAATTTGGGAACATTACTTGAATTTCCCTTTGGAAGGAAAAGTGTTCTTTCTGTTATTACCATTGTAGTGTAAAGCCTGGAAGCATGACCAATTGATTTTTGCAATTTGCCAGGTCTTGGAGTGATTGTTTGGTTTATTTATTTAAAAGTATTTTTATACCACCTTTCTATAAATTCAAAGCAGTTTACAGCTTAACAGATTAACACGATCATAAGGTGTGATGTTTTACATAGAATTGGAACAGAGTAACAAATTCACTATGTAACTGTATAACATTTGGTATCATTAACATTAAATGAACACAGAACTATTTACAGTGTATATACAGTTATCCGCCTGACTTCTTAGAATATTGCTACTGTTTGGTTGAGTTGTACAGATTTATGTTGGATGAGTCTCTGTTATCTGTTTGCGCCAAAACTGGTCAGTCCATTTGGGCCAGGCCTTTTCCAGTTTGGAGCTCTCTTTAACCTGCTTTCCAATTATTTTGTTTTTACTTCAGGTTATTTCATTGGCTTGATGTTTGCAGGATAGCAAATTCTCCCGTATGCAGGATAGCAATTCTGCTTTTCGATTGTGCTCTACAGCATCCTCTTCTAAGTATCTCCAGAATGTTTCATTTTTATATATATTTATTAAACTTTTTTATATACCACTTTATCAAACTGTCACGGTGGTTTACAGATAATAATTTAACTTAAGGTACATAGAACAGAGTATGTAAACTTAACTGCACGTAACTTAACATGAGCAAACTATAATTCATAGTTCAGTTTACTTACTTTGTTCTATGTACCTTAAGTTAAACTTAACTGTTGTTGTTGTTGTTAAGTGCCGTCGAGTCGGAGTCGACTCATGGCGACCCTCTGGATAGCTATCCTAAATTGTGTTCGGTCTTCAGTCAGGCGGCTCATTGTTGACAGACTGGTACCCGTGGCTGCTGTTATTGTATCGATCCATCTCATTGCTGGCCTTCCTCTTTTGCGTTGACCTTCTATCTTGCCAAGCATAATGTCTTTCTCTAATGATCTCTCTCTTCGCATGATGTGTCCAAAGTATGAAAGTCGAAGTCTTGTCATCTGAGCTTCTAAAGAAAGCTTAGGTTTGATCTCCTCTAGTACCGACTGGATTGTTCTTCGGGCAGTCCATGGTATACACAGTATTCGCCGCCAGCACCATAATTCAAAGGCATCAATTTTCTTCCTGTCTATCTTTTTCACTGTCCAGCTTTCACATCCATATGATGATGTTATTGAAAATACCATGGCTTGAACAAGTCAAATCTTTGTATGGAGAGAGACATCTCTGCTCTTGAGAATCTTATCTAGGTCTTTCATAGCCATTCTGCCAAGAGCAATGCGTCGTCTGATTTCTTGACTGCTTGTTGCTTCTTTATTGATAGTTGATCCAAGTAGGTTAAAGTTGTTCACAATTTCAATTTCTTCTCCTTCAACGATGAACCTGTTGATTATGCCAGTTGTCATGATCTTTGTCTTCTTTACATTAAGGTGCAGGCCCATTTTGAGACTATGTTCTTTGATTGTGAGAAGCAAATGTTTCAGATCATCTTCACTTTCAGCCAGTAATGTGGTATCATCAGCATAGCGAAGGTTGTTGATGAGTCTTCCACCAATCTTCACACCTCTGTTGTCTTCATACAATCCTGCTTCTCTGATGATTTGTTCTGCATATAAATTAAACAGGTAGGGGGAAAGTATGCAGCCTTGTCTTACACCTTTGCTTATTTTAAACCATTCTGTTTCTCCTTGTTCCGTTCGAACTGTTGCTTCTTGATCAATGTACAGATTGCGCAAGAGAACGATCAGGTGTTCTGGTGTACCCATGCTTCTTAATGTGGCCCAGAGTTTCTCATGGTTTACACAGTCAAAAGCCTTGCTATAGTCGATAAAGCACAAATAGATATCCTTTTGGTATTCTTTAGTCTTTTCAAGGATCCATCTCACATCCACAATGATGTCTCTCGTTCCTCACCCTTTCCTGAACCCTGCTTGCACTTCAGGTAGTTCTTGTTCCAGGTATGGTTGTAGTCTCTTTTGAATAATCTTCAGTAGAATCTTGCTGGCATGTGGGATCAGAGCGATTGTGCGATAATTTCCACAGTCAGTTGGATCACCTTTCTTTAGTATTGGTATAAACACAGATCTTTTCCAGTCAGTTGGCCATGATGTTGTCTTCCATATTTCTTGGCAGAGCCTTGTGAGTACGGTAACAGCTGCATCAGATTGCTGCAATATTTCTATGGGAATGCTATCAATGCCTGGTGCTTTGTTCTTTGATAAAGCTTTCAATGCTGCTTCAACTTCTTCTTTCATCACCAATGGTTCCTGATCATAAGGTACAGGTTGAAACGGCTGTTGGTCCACTTGATCTTTATCATATAAAAACTCTGTATATTCCTTCCACCTTTTCTTGATCTTCTCAGCATCATTCAACATAGAACCTTGAGCATCTTGTAACATTCCAATTCGAGGCTGGAACTTTTTCTTTAACTCTCGTAGCTTTAGGAAAGCCAATCTTGTTCTTCCTCTAATAGTTTCTGCTTCTATTTCCTTGCAAGTGTCATTGTAGTACTTTTCCTTGTCCTGTCTTGCTGCACGTTGGAAATCTCTGAGTTCTGCGATTGTCTTTCTTTCTCCTCTGGCTTTAGCTTCTCTGCGTTTCTGGGCAATTTTCAGAGTTTCTTCTGTCATCCATTTTGGCCGTTTTGCTTTTTCACCTTTTGTAGAGACTTCTCGCTTTCTTCCAACACAACCTTCTTGATGTCATTCCATAACTCTTCCGGAGCTCTGTCATTTGTATTTAAAGCAGCAAATCGATTTTGCAGGCAGTCTTTAAATTCCAGTGGTATATTCTCAAGGTCATATTTTGCTGCATTCATGAGTGGTTTACGCTTTTTCAACTTTAGCTTGAGTTTGCATACTAGTAGTTGATGATCTGTACCACAGTCAGCTCCAGGTTTTGTCTTTGTTGATGTTACAGAGCTTTTCCATCGTTGACTTCCACATATGTAGTCAATTTGACTTTTATATAATCCATTCTGTGAAGTCCATGTGTACAGTCGCCGCTTGTGTTGCTGGAAGAAGGTGTTTGAGATGAATAGATCATTGGTCTTGCAGAATTCTAACTTAACTAGAGTTATCTTAATGTGAGCAACTAAAGCAAATGGGCAATGTGGAACAGCAGAAACATTGGGAAAGGGAGAGGATGTGATTGCGTTGAATGGGGAGGAGGGTGCTTGAGCGTGGAGATGAGGGGGAGTTGGGGGTGTCAGTGTGCTGGTGTGGGATAATGCTTATGTAATAGTTTCGCCAAAGTGTTCCCTGCAGAGGTGTGTTTTTATCTTTATCTTTATTTTGTCGCTTGATATACCGCCCAGGCACATGCGTCAGGGCGGTGTACAATAAAAAAAAGGCTGCAAAACAAGAAATAGAAGAAAAGAGGAATGCCATTGTTTAGACAGGAAAGAGAGAGACAGAGATAGAGAAAAAGCAAAAGGAAATAGAACCAAAAGTTCTTGATTGCCACAAAAACCCAATGGATAGTCACAACAAAACAAAATTGCACTATAGTGATGGAAGATGAAAACCCCAGGTTGGAAGGCACTCGATTGGCTACTGGGGATGAGCTGAAGATTTTTAAGGTCACTCTTAGCTTGGTTGCTGTCAGGTAGTCCGTTCTTGAGGTGTGGAGCTTAGAGCGAGAATGCCCTCTTTGATGTTGCACAGGTGCTGCTTCTATATGCTGGTGGGACGGAGAGGGGGAACTGTATGTTGGTTCTTCTTGGCCCATCATTAGGTGTCCTCTGGATTAGGGTGTGCAGGTATTGTGATGAAAGATTGTGGAGGGCTTTGAATGTTGTTTTCACCATACTAATAATCTTCCCCAGTGCCCTGTAGAACTATTTTGGTTTCTCTCTAAATAGTTTATTTTGATCTCTCTCTTTTCTGTTCTCTTTATATTTCTGCAGTCTTTGTGCTTCAGCTGCTACTTTTAATTTATTATTGGAGCCTATGAATTAAAGGTGGTCTTCTGTCAATGTGGCAGGTTTCAGTTTGATGGTTTGGATCTTTTTCATGAGCTTTGATATCAGTCCTTTTAGATATCCGTCTGTCAGGGACACTTCTGTATGTAGTGATTTTATTTTTCCTTCAATGTGTTTTTTTCAAAGGAGGAGGAGTTATTCTCTTTTTTTCTTCTGGCCCTGTGTTTTCTTTGATAGCAGTATTTCTTTAATCATTTTGGTTGTGCAATATTATATTTGATTTATTTCTGATATTTGAATAGATGGTCTATTTAAACAAGTTATGGCCCTATTCATCTTTCTTGTCATGCTCTAAGTAATTATTAGAGGAGAATTTTAGAAGTGATGTCCAAGTGCAATCTTGGACGTCTAAGCCAGAGCGCCTGAAAAAAAAAAGGCGCATCCAGGTGCAGACACAATTTCACAAATGTGGACGTGCTCGATATGGACATCTTGGGGGGGGGGTGTCTATATAGATGTTCCCAGAACCGTATTTTAGAACCTAGGCATCTAGGAATAGAGTAGTGGGCTAGGAACAGAGAAACCCAGGTTCAAATCCCTCTGACATTGTGCTGAGTATTGGGGATGGTGGAGTTCCGCCTTCTCTATGCTCTCTGGATGTTTTTCAGCCAAAATGAGCACTTGTCCGATTCCTATTCGTGCCTGGAGCATGTCTAAGCTTAGATGCGACGTTTCTGAGATCAAATGAGGACGTTCAGGTTCCTGAGCATGTCCTAGCCACGCTTTCACCATTCAGACTTGGACATCCCAGAGCCAACTTCTAAAATGACTCTAGAGACGTCTCTGTGCTTTGGATATCTCTAGGCCTGTTTTTGAATGTCCAAAGCATGAATGGGGCTTCCAAAATGATCCCCTTAGTGAACATAGATGAAAGTTTTCATTATGCAGAAAAACATCCAGAAAAATAGAGCAGCTGGTGAATGGAACTAGAGAACAGAGAATTCCACTCACTAAATAAGGACAAGACTGAACAATTACACACATTAAATGAGACATGCAAATTACAAATGAATAGTTCTAGAAGCATGGAGATTCCTACCCAGGAAATCTCAAGCTTGTAGCCCAGGTTCAGTGTGTGGTTTGGAACAGCACTGTGGAAATATGTGCAAGACTTGGTGACCATGTTTTCCCCTAAAATCAAGTGTGTGTGTTTAACCTTAAGCAGAGGATGGTTCTTTCGTGAGTGACTAAGACTGAGAACCTGCACAATATGGAGTGGGGGTTTAGTGCCTTTTGACATGACTGTAAGGGAGTAAAACACGTCAAACAGCTGTCCAAAGCAACAGGATTAAACTTTCCATTAAAAAGAGGTTTTCAGATGTAGTCAAGAGATGAAGTTCAGTGCAGGGGATCTATAGACACAGTGTCCTAACTCCATTTTGAGGCAAAGTACTGAAACTGTTATTTAAAGGAGATGCCTATTTGGAGGGCTGGAGAGTAGCTCGAATCAACCTAGATTCAGAAGTAACAAGCCCCGCCAGGCTAAAATATGCTTGCTGCCGGTTTGCTATGGGAAATGTGAATAGACAATCCTCCAGAATTATAAGGCGTGCCCTCTCCTTTGCTGCTAATCTTGATTGGCAGATAGCAGAGACATGCAGCACGTTTTTCTGACTTACTGTTGCCAGCAAGATTGGATGTATCACTGTAAGCCTGTGCGCTTTCACAGTCCTATGGCAGGCCCACCTCTCCTTATTTATTTATTAGCATTTATGTACCGCTTTCTCCGGAGATCAAATGTGGTTTACATTGAACAACAAAGTCAATTACATGTAATAGATCCAATAACAAAGAACAGTAATCTTGGGACTAAACTTATAGTCCGATTGTGAGCCATTTACAATGAGAGGAAGTTTGTGCCTTCTATATGCGTGTGTAGAGAGTGTTTTTTGTTTTCGTGAGCAGTATTGCCTGGTCCTGCGCTAATCGCGGCATGTATGCTAGGTGCTTTAGGTGTTGTATTAGGTGGGGTCAGTCAGAATTGGGGGGGGGGGAGGGGGTTCTAATGTATTTCCCAAATGCTGTTTAAAGAGATGTGTTTTGAGTTCTTTGCGGAATGTAGAGAGATCTTTGATTGCCCTTATTCGTCCGGTAGTGTGTTCCAGAGTATGGGTGTGAAGTGTGAGATTGCTCTGTTATTAATGGCTCAAATGGATTTATGGTAGTCTGGAGGGACTGCTAGTTTACGTTGGTTGCATCCTCTTTTTAGACATGTCTCTACTTGTTTGATGATGAGGGAGGTGAGGTAGGATGGGGCTATTTCGCTGATGAGTTTAAAAGTTGTCATTAGTGTTTTGTAATTTATTTGACTTTGGACTGGTAGCCAGTGCAAGTTATATAATAACAGGTATGATGTGTTCGGATATATGGGCCTTCCAGGTTATTCGTGCAGCAACATGCTGGGCCATCTGAAGTTGTTTTAGGGCCTGTTAAGGTAAACCTTGCATAATACTGTTGCAAAAGTTGAAGTGTGGAGTAATTAACGCCTGGAGGACTGATCTGAAGTCATGGTTTGGGAGTAGGGTTGCCAACTTTTTGAAAGAGAAAAACCCGCCACCTATGGCTAGTCATGCTCCGCCCCTGCCCCGCCCCCACCCCTACTCCACCTCCTGTCTCCAAAAAAATTGCAGAGAGGGCAATGTGCAAACTGAACAAGCAAGACTTCTACAAATTCTTAAGCAGAAATTCTATACTGACAGAATACGCAGCATTGGTTGCACACACACAAACAATACAAACAGGTCTTCATCAATAAATGAGCACAAAACAAAAAGAGAAATATATAGACAAAAATTAAACTGAAACCCCAAGAAGACAGACTCTGCATGCAGTGCAACATCAGATAAATAAGAGATGCAGTTCCCCATACTGTGTAAAATATAAAGGTAATACAAGGTCCAATCATTCAATTGAAAATAAAATTATTTTTTCTACCTTTGTTGTCTGACCATTTTATTCTCTGATCATGCTGGTTCCAATAGTTTTCCCGTCTTCTCCTAGCTCGTTTTATATGGTCTATAGTCCATCTACCATTTCTTGTCTCTGCTTTTCTTTTCTTCACTTCCTTCCATCAGCCTATTTCCAGTCCCAGTGCCCCTTCCCCATTACCCAGTCACTTACCACTACCATTCCCAGGTGTCAGCTCCCTTTGAACCCCCTTCTTACCTCCTCTGTCAGCCCCTTTCCAGCACTTTCTCCCTCACTTTCAGCTCTCTTCCAGCCACCTCCTTCACCCCTCTTTCAGCTCTCTTCCAGCCCTCACCTTCCACCTGTCAGTTCCTTCTGCCACCTCCTTCCCCTTGCTGCTGCTGTTTCCCCCCCTTAGTGCTGCTTCCCTTGTGCTGCTTCACCCCCCTTAGTGCTGCTTCCCTTGTGCTGCTTCACCCCCTCCCTTAGTGCTGCTTCCCTTGTGCTGCTTCCCCCCCTTAGTGCTGCTTCCCTTGTGCTGCTTCACCCCTTAGTGCTGCTTTCCTTGTGCTGCTTCACCCCCCCCCTTAGTGCTGCTTCCCTTGTGCTGCTTCACCCCACCCCTTAGTGCTGCTTCCCTTGTGCTGCTTCACCCCCCCTTAGTGCTGCTTCCCTTGTGCTGCTTCACCCCCCCTTAGTGCTGCTTCCCTTGTGCTGCTTCACCCCCCCCTTAGTGCTGCTTCACCCCCCTCCCTTAGTGCTGCTTCCCTAGTGTTGCTTCACCACCCCCCTTAGTGCTGCTTCCCTTGTGCTGCTTCACCCCCCCCCCTTAGTGCTGCTTCACCCCCCCTTAGTGCTGCTTCACCCCCCCCTTAGTGCTGCTTCCCTTGTGCTGCTTCACCCCCCTTAGTGCTGCTTCACCCCCCCCACCTTAGGAAGGAGGAGTGGCCTAGTGGTTGGGGCAAGGTACTACAGGCCGGAAGGTCAGTGGTTCAAATCCCACTAGAGGACAGCAACCTTGGGCCGGAAGGACTGGGGTTTCTAGTCCCACAGGTGCTCCTTGTGGTCTTGGGCAAGCCACTTAACCCTCCATTGCCCATGTGCCCTGTAAGTATTAATGTATGTGTCTCATATCCCCTCGTGTTAAATGTATCCCCCAACCGCTTTGACCCGGTGAAAAGCGGGATATAAATGCAGATAAATAAATAAAATAAAATAGTGCTGCTTCATCCCCCCCCCTTTAGTGCTGCTTCACCCCCCTCCCTTAGTTCTGCTTCATCCCTCCCTTAGTGCTGCTTCATCCCTCCCTTAGTGCTGCTTCCCCCCCTTTAGTGCTGCTTCCCCCCTTTAGTGTTGCTTCACCACCCCCCCTTAGTGCTGCTTCACCTCCCTCCTTTAGTGCTGCTTCACCCCTTAGTTCTGCTTCACCCCTTAGTGCTGCTTCACCCCCCTCCCTTAGTGCTGCTTCACCCCCTCCCTTAGTTCTGCTTCACCCCTTAGTGTTGCTTCCCCCCCCTTTAGTGCTGCTTCATCCCCCTCCCTTAGTGCTGCTTCACCCCTTAGTGTTGCTTCACCTCCCTCCTTTAGTGTTGCTTCACCACCCCCTTAGTGCTGCTTCACCCTTTCGTGTTGCTTCACCCCCCCTTAGTGTTGCTTCACCCCCCTTAGTGCTGCTTCACCACCCCCCCTTATTGCTGCTTTAAGCCCCCTAGTGCTGCTTCAACCCCCCCTCATAGTGCTGCTTCAACCCCCCTTAGTTCTGCTTCAATCCCCCCCCCCCATGCAGCAACTGCTTCTGCTTTTCACAGAGCAGCGGCTGCAATAAACTTAATTTGAAAAGAAAAGACAACCTGTGAGGAGCCCAGCCCTCCGGTCGTCCTTCTGCAGCCCCTGAGGAAATGATGTCAGAGGGGGCAGGCTTCTCACAGGTTTCTTCCTTTTGAAATTAACTTTATTGCAATTTGCAGCCGCTGCTCTGTGAAAAGTAGAAGTAGCGGCTGCTTGGAGGATCAATCGCGTTCGCATTCGCGCCGTGGGAGTCGGGAGAAAAGCCGTTTTTTTGCTCTGGCTGCTCCTGATCTCGCGTCTAGAGCAAAAAAAATGTCTTTTCAAGGGCCGGTTTTACATCTGTGCCGGCAGCCGGCCTGGCCACTGAAAAACCGGCCAGGCTGGCTGAAAACCGGCCGGTTGGCAACCCTATTTGGGAGTAGTGGTCTCAAATGTTGTAACATTCTGAGTTTTGTAATAAACAATAATAATAATAATTTTTGTTCCAATAAGAGACACCCAAGTAAAACCAAAGTTTTTCTTTTATTTATTTATTTTTCAGTCTTGCAAGATGGGTGGTCAAATATCATATTTCTTGATAAGTGAGCACACTTTACATACAAACAGTTCCATATTAATTACATTCATTTCTCCTAAAAATTCCTCCCCCATTATTCTATTGGTGCAGGTACTACTAATCTCCTACCTATTAGTGATCTTTATTCAGGTCATGTGAATCTCCACCTCTGTTTACTTCTCTTAATCCTTGCCCCTTTTTCCCCTCTTCCCTTATTTATCTTATTCCTTTTATGGCTGCATGACTGGTCACATGATTTCTCAGAAATCCTCCTTCCTTGCTGCCTAGGGTCTTAACTTTCATGTTCCTTTAACTTTTCTTACATTTCTCATTTTCCGGGTCCTTTGCAAAAACAGCAATTCTTTATCAACATGACTCACAGTATTCCTTCAGTCCTTGAGCTTCTAATTCTACTTATTGTTACTTATGTGCTATAGCCTAGAAGCTAAGGGGGGGGGGGACCTAAGATTTGCAAGGCCAAAAGAAAATGTTTTTTTACCAGGTGCAAAACATTAATATGTGAGCCAATGTACGAGTATTATGGCAAGCCAATAGCATCTTCTAGATTTCTATTTCTACTTTGAGTTCTACATATATTTTGTAAAAGCAACAAATTAAACTTTTAAAACATTTCTCAATTTGTAGTAGGTTTTTCTGGTTGTGAATTTTATGTGTGTGGATATACTGTGGGTCTGATCTAAGCTGACCCCAAGATATTTTACTTCATTTTTTACTGAAATGTCAGTCTCACTAACTCTGACTTTTGGAGGTGGGGAAAGCCTTGGTTCCTGGTTATGTATAACATTTCAGTTTTACTGAAGTTGATCTGGAGGTTATGACTATTGAGCCACTTTGATGCTTCATTGAAACAGTCTATAATTGGGTGAGGGATGGAGTTCATCATGTTAAAGGGAGATATAGCATTATATCGTCTGCATAAATGTGATATGCTACATTGAATTTTTTTAAAGATAGTGCAGATGGGCTGGAGGTATATGTTAAAAAGAAGGGCTGAAAGGGCGGCGCCTTGAAGTACGCCTTGTTCCAATTGGTTTCCTTTTCAGACAGTAAATCGTGCGAGGGGGCTTGAGAGCACCAGACAGAATACTGTGCTGAGTGTGGTTTGGCAGTAATTCACCAAAGAGGTTTTGTCTACACTTCAACTGTTGCTCAGCTGGAGAGTGGAGGCAGATGGTGGGCCAGCCACTCTCACAATAAAGGAATTTGCAAGCTTGAGGGCTCCTGAATAATGCCATTAGTCTTGATAATGTTGATTTTCAAATTAAGATACAGTAGTGGCCAAAAAATTAAGGCAGAGTCCAAAATATCAGAATTTTATTAGAAAAGTACCTGTTATTGTCACTTTCATGGTCAAAAGCTTTAAGAACCAAAGATATATACAGGGTGGCCCAAAAAAAGTGAGGACATCTCGTAGCATATAAGTTATTTAAAAATTCAAAAAGACAGATGTAAACGATTGACAAATTTTAAAAAAAAAAGATGGCAACCGGAAATTGTCGAAATAAAGACGTTATATAGCTAAAAAAGGTAAATAAGTAAACTATTTAAGCTTTTAATTTATGAGATGTTCTCACTTTTTGGGGGCCATCCTGTATGTCATTTTCAAAGTTTTATTCAGGAAACACTATATGTGTCAATATTTGATAGGGTGGGAACACAAAGGGAGCAAGGCCCTTGCAGGGAAACACAACGGGCGAAGGCCAGTAGAGGTCACAGGTGCTAAATTTATTGGTTAAAAATCCCCTACGCGTTTCGGCGTCAAGCCTTCATCAGGGGGTACACATCTAAAAACAATTGTAACAAATAGTAATAAGTAAAAACTAATAGAACTGCATATTTAAGAACATCAAAGAATATATATAAAGAACATATATAAAACATTATGAACTTAAATAAAGCATCTAATATCAAACAATACCAGAAAGTATATATAAAAAACATGAATATAAGAATGAAAAAATAAATAATATGTAATACATAAACATATAAAAACTAAAAGCAGCCAAATAAATAATCAAAATATTAAAAAATTAAAAACTAACAGACAGTTAATACTTTATAATAAGGTGTACTACAGAGAGGGTATTTATATAGTGCACCATATAGAAATGAATGAAGGTCTTGAGAAAGACCTTTTATTCAGTTAGTACCTCAGGGCTAAAAAAGAGTAAAAATCATATAAGTGCAAATACGTCTAGTAAAAGGAAGGGGAGAGCACAGAGCCAGAGAGGAGAGGAGCAAGTAGGTTGAAAAGAATGATTTAAAAAGGTTAATAGATAGTAAATCCTTAGTTTGGGTCATATGAGGGGTGATGAACAGAGGCCAGGAGTAGGAATCATTAATATAGTAAATTTAGTATTGTGGCAATAGACTAGAGGTGTAAAATCCAATGTCCCAGAAGAAGACTCATGAAATCCTGGCTTAACATGTTAAATGAAACTGTGTGTACACATCTTAGGTTGTGTGACCCGGTATCCACGCCAAAGGGGTTGAAAAGAATGATTAAAAAAGGTTAATAGATAGTAAATCCTTAGTTTGGGCCATAGTAATGTGTAATTCTGGTCTCCATATCTTAAAAAGGATACAGTAGAATTAGAAAATGGTACAGAGAAGAGCCACCAAATTAGTAAAGGAGATGTTAGGATACCCCTATGAGGAGAGGCTTAAAATGTTGGGGCTCTTCAACTTGGAAAAGAGATGGCTGAGGGAGAATATGATAGAGGTCTATAAAGTAATGAATGGAGTGGAATGGGTAAACGTAGATTGATTGTTTACATCATCAGAAAGTAGTAAGACTAGGGAACATGCAATGAAGCTACAGTGAAACCCGTTTAAGACTAATAAGAGAAACTATTTTTTCATTCAACATGTAATCAAACTCTGGAATTCATTACCCGAGGATGTAGTAAAAGCTTTTAGTCTAGCTGGGTTTAAAATAGGTTTGGACAAGTTCCTGGAGGAAAGGTCCATAAACCATTATTAAAGAGGACTTGGGAAATCCACTGCTTGCCCCGGGAAAAGCACTGTGGAACCTGTGTGTCTTTTTGGGGAAACTGCTAGGTACTTGTGACCTGGACTGGCCACTGTTGGAAATAGGATATTGAGCTTGACGGACCTTGGTCCGACCCAGTATGACATGTCTTATGTTCTTCCTTTCTTTGCTTTTGCTATCCTTATTTCTCTCTTCGTCTCTTTTAGCTTTATCCTGTATTTTTTTTCTGTGTTCCTCTTTTTGTGATCTTCTGAATTTTGTGAAAGCTGTGGGTTTTTTGCCTTTATTTGTGCAGCCCACTTCTTTGGTGAACCATTTAGGTTTCCTTTTCCTCTTGTTATTATTTACTTTCCTTAGACAAATATTCGTTGCCCTTTTTATTGCCTCTTTTAGTTTAGTCCACTTCCTGTATCTCCTCCCACCCTGCCAACTTCTTCTTCAGTTGCTTGCCCATTTTACTGAAGTCAGCGTTTTTGAAGTCTAGGGTTTTGAGTTTGCTGTGATTAGACTCTGCCTTGGCTTTTACTTCAAACCACACAGTGTGATGATCACTGCTGCTCACATTGACACCCACCTGGACATTCGACGGCTTTAATATTGCATTTAACATACAGGGCTACTGCTCCTTTTCTGCCTTCTCTATCTCTTCTAAATAAATTATAGCAAGCACAAAGCCATAGCAAAAATAAAATAGAAAATGCAGATGGGTCCGTATTTTAAAGGTCTTATCTGTATAGTGGCTGCAGCTATATGAGTAAGTCCCCTTTTCACTATTAGTGCTATGCTACAGATAGTGGCACTGAAATTTCTTTTGGACCTCTCCGCCATTGTATGTATAATACTGGAGCAGAATAAGGGTGTTTTTGTCCAACTATGCTGATGGTAGTGATAGTCACACATTATGAGACCGATTCTGTATTGGCCATCCAGCCCCTGTACGGCCGATCAGAATCGGATCTACGGCATGGACGTGCAGGCCGGGCCCCAATTCTGATCAGCCGCGCATCCAGTCCACATACTCAGCTAACATTTAGCCGGCTCCTGAATGGAGTCACAGTACCATGGTGTCCCATCGCCATGGCATCATGGCTCCATTCAGGAAACGTGTTCTCCAACTTAGTGACACCATCCTTTCCCCGCAGCCCGACCCCTGATCTGACCTCCCATGGCCAGGGTCAGGCTGCAGGAATCCCCCTGCATCCCCTCACCTTCCATCTCTGCCCATCACTGCAGTCCCCCAATGTCCAGGGGGACTTATTCAACCTCCAAGGTGGAATAAGGCCCCCGTCTCTGTGGCCGACCCCAGACGTACAGGGCTGACCTCAGAATCGTCTCCGCCTCTGTCCCGTCTCCTCCCTCCCACGAACAGAGCTCCCCATATAAATCGCCTGCTCGTATGGGGAGCTCTGTCCCTGGCAGGCTGCCCAGCTGTTTAGCGGGTCTAGACTTCTGGATCGGATGTCCAGACTCACTAAATGGAGATCAGAATGACCCTCTATACGTATAACTGTGAGGTTAAGGTAAGACAGAAAAGATTCTGTCTTACACATATAACAGGCACAGTAGGCGCTGTCTGGTGCTGCCACCTATCCAGATCGTGGTGTTGAATATGCAAGGTTTTCTTAAACAAAGCCTTGTTTTGCATTTTAAACACTCACTCGCCCTAGTGTTGAAATATTGGTCCAAGTGATACTAAAACCAAACATTTAAATAAGTAGCTAATAAATTGGAATAAAAGCAAGTACACCTGACAGCAATCCATGAACAGCAATTTATAAAGACAAGAA
Source organism: Ichthyophis bannanicus (assembly GCA_033557465.1). Taxonomy (NCBI): domain Eukaryota; kingdom Metazoa; phylum Chordata; class Amphibia; order Gymnophiona; family Ichthyophiidae; genus Ichthyophis; species Ichthyophis bannanicus. The sequence goes on along the minus strand of CM066035.1, from coordinate 139,519,797 downwards.
TCTCATGTCCAGGAAAACATCCCAAGTAACCCCCGCTAGAAGGACAGCATGGAGAAAGCTCCAACATCAAAGCGATTCTCTGCAAAACCATGTACCAAAACGAGGAGGTTTAATCTCAAGATTTTGCTCAGGAACCAGACGGTTTCATATCCTCCAGTAGGTAAAGTGTCAAGGCATTTCATTCCTCATCACAAGTCCCTTGTGCCACAGGCTCCCAGTTGAAAGGCTCCTCGCTCATACTCCTTTATTTCCCTTTTTATTTACTGGAAGGTTTAACCCTCTTGTTTTGGTAGTCGTCATTACATAATGCACTTGTGTTCTCAGTGGAGTCAAACGACAGGTACTAACTCCCCATTATTATACAGGTTTCAGTCTTTGTCAAAAAGCCTAGAAGGAACTGTTCTTAGTCCATGGCTCAGACCCTGCACTTGGGATCCCAGCCAAAAAGAGACCAAGGAAGTGATTACCCAAAAGCTGGCCTTCATCCGAACCAAAAGAGACTGAAAAGCAAACACCGTTTTACCAAAGGTGTAATATACAAAGCAAGCAGAAATCTATTATGACAAATCAAAGACAGATTTCACCTCCTTCAGAGGCATGGTTTTTGGGTTTCTTTTTCACTTAGTGGTGAAATTATTGAGCATTTACTTATCATCCCTCTAGATCAGGTGAACGCAGACGAGCAACTTTCATCATTCTATATAAGTACTGGTGCAGCATTGAGAGAAGCCAGTATTTGTCTGCCTCTAGCAGGTGGCAAGTTGTTTGAATTGGTGCAGTAGTGTAGATAGGCCCGTCTTCTCTGGCCAGACTTAGGGTCCAGTGGCCTGTGTAACTGAGACCTGTAGGCCAAACATTGTTTTGAGCTTGGATATGCCCCTGTCTCCTTGAGCTGACAATTTGCCATATGTCTAGCACCATAGTCGGCGAATTGAGGTGGGCCACAAGGGGCCATGGCCCTACCAATATTTTGCCTGACACAACATCTGCAATTAGAGAGCTTGGGGATGGGGCTTGATATTGGTTTCTTGGTCCCACCAACCAAAAGGTTGTTCCGCTGCCCCTGAATAGCGCTGCTATTCATGGGTTCCCAGTGCTTGGTGGGTTGGAGAGCAGGCAGGAAGATCCCACGAGGCCCCTGAGAAGGGTTGGTAAGTTGAGCCCAAGCCCTCCTTTCCCTCTTGCAGCCTTCTACTTGATTGGATAGATTTTGCCTTTTTTCTGTATATCTTCAGATTTGTTTTTCTTCTCAGCCTATTCTTTATATAGGCTGTATTTGACTTTCTCCGGGAACAAGCGGGAAGTCAGTCCTCAGATATGGGACTCCCCAGCTACAGGCTACCGAAAGCCTATAACAAAAACACGAACTCCCTCAAGGGGAGCCGTGAGCAGCAGCAATTGTCTGTGTCCACAGACCACAGTAGGACTCCTGTATCTGATGAAACTAGCATTCCGGTAGCCAGAAACAGAAGGGTCGGAGGGTAGGAGTTGCCTAAACCCCAAAAAGGTTACGGAGCACAGCCTGGCCAAAGGCACTGTCCCATCAGCATAGTTACTCACCTGTAGCAGGTGTTCTCCAGGGACAGCAGGAATCAGTCCTCACAACCCTCCCTCCTCCCCTTGGAGTTGCTCCTTTACCATCTTTTATTTTTTACCAACTTTTAGCTATGTCATCTGACTGAGCAAGATGGCACCCTTGGGCGGGTGGGGACCACGCATGCATGGTGGCATCTCCCAAAGGCTTTCTTTAAAAGCTGGGGGGATGCTTCCGTGAGGGCTCCGTCTGTGCCGACGTCACCCATATGTGAGGACTGATTCCTGCTATCCCGAGTAACTATGCTTTCTTACCTACTTGATTAAAGTAGGTTCAAATTTAAAAAAAAAAAACCCCTTTGGCAGCAAGGCCTCAGACAGCAGGAGGACTGAGTTTTCTGTTCTTGGCTTCAGCTAGCTGGCCTTACAAGTGCTGGGGATTTTCCTGCTGCTTTGGCCTTCTTCCTTTTGGTGGGCTTTTTTTCTTTTTTTCGCTATTTAGAGTTCTGTAGTAATGCCAGGAAGCCAATGCTGCTTTTCTTGTGGCTCCCGCTGCGTCAGCTCGGTGACAGGATCTTTTTGCTCTGTGTGCAACAGAGACATCTCAGGTGCAATGTTCTCAGGATTTTTGGGACTCTTTTCCCCTCCCCCTACCACTCGATGCCACTTTTGAGGTCTCTATGGATTCTCTCATGGTTTCCCTTCCTGCAGAACCAGTGGCCATATTGAGTACTTCTGTGGTTTCTCTGGAGGGGGCACATGGTGAGGGACTGCAGGCTTTAGCCCAGAGTGCCCCTTAGGGGCCCCCCCGGGCCATAGGCTTCTCTTTCCTCTGGTTTTGAGCAGCAGCTTCTGAAGTAGGTCATTGGCTGCTGTCAGACCTTTCTAGTGCTTGGTAGCTCCCTATGAGGCTTTAATCATACTTGTGTTACCTCTTTGTCTGCCTGTTCCTTTAGGGGACCCAGTCTTATCCCCCACGAGAGTTGTCCGAGATGATAATGAGGATTCCTTCAGAGGAAAAAAGGGAAATTCCCCCATGGAAAGCGGGGTTCAGTTGAGGACCCTCCCTGTCTCAATCCAAGATGCAATGGCAGCTCTGGGTATAGCTGAGCCTGCTCTGGCACAGACTTCGCAAGTGGACCCTATTCTGGAAGACCTTAACATAAGAAATGCCATACTGGGTCAGACAAGGTCCATCAAGCCCAGTATCCTGTTGCCAACAGTGGCCAATCCAGGTCACAAGTACCTGGCTGGTTCCCAAAAAGGAACACAGGTTCCACAGTGTTTGTCCTGGGATAAGCAGTGGATTTCTCGGGTCCTCTTTAATAATGGTTTATGGACCTTTCCTCCGGGAACTTGTCCAAATCTTTTTTAATCCCAGCTACACTAACAACCTTTACTACATCCTCCAGTAATGAATTCCAGAGCTTGACTATGTGTTGAGTGAAAAAATATTTTCTCTTATTAGTCTAGTCTTAAATGGGTTACATTATAGCTTTATTGTGTGTCCTCTAGTCCTTCTACTTTTTGATGGCACAAACAACCGATCTACATTTACCCGTTTCACTCCATTCATTAATTTATAGACCACTGTCATATTCCCCCTCAGCAGTCTCTTTTCCAAGTTGAAGAGCCTCAACCTTTTAAGCCTTTCCTCATAGGGTTATCCTTCCATTCCTTTTACCATTTTTGTCACTCTTCTCTGTACCTTTTCCGATTCTGCTATCTCCTTTTTAAGATATGGCGACTAGAACTGCACACAATATTTATAGTGCGGTCGCACCATGAAGCGATACAAAGACATTATAATATTCTTTGGTTTATTCTCCTTTCCTTTCCTTTCCTTTCCTTTCCTTTCCTTATGATTCCTAGCATTGTATTTGTTTTCTTGGCTGCCGCTGCACACTGGGTGGAGGGTTTCAACGTATTAACCATGATGACACCTAAATGTTTTTCCTGAGTGGTAGTTTCTAACGTGGTACCTTGTATCACGTAACCATAGTTTGGGTTGTTCTTTCCTAAGTGCATAACTTTGCACTTGTCCACATTAAATTTAATCTGCCATTTGAATGTTCAGTCTTCCAATTTATCAAGGTCCTCTTGCAATTTTTCACAATCCTCTTGTGTTTAACAACTTAATAATTTTGTGTCATCTACAGATTTGATCATCTCAATCGTTATTCCCATTTCCAGGTCATTTATGAATATGTTAAAAAGCAGCGGACCCAGCACAGATCCCTGGATTACTCCATTATTCATCTTTCTTCATTGAGAAAATTGGCCATTTAGCCCTACTCTCTGCTTTCTATCTTTTAACCAGTCCATGATCCACAATATTACACTGTCTCCAATCCCATTTCACAAAGAGTCTCTCATGAGGGATCTTGTTAAAGGCTTTCTGAAAATCCAGATGCATTTTATCAACTGGCTCACCTTTGTCATGCTGTTTATTCACACCTTCTAAAAAATTTAACAGATTAGTAAGACAAACCTTTCCTTGTTGGATTTCTCCCATTAAACCATGGCTATCTACATGTTCAGTAATTTTATTCTTTATAATAGTTTCTACCATTTTGCCCGGTCTGTAGTTTCCTGGATCACACCTGAACCCTTTTTGAAAATTGGTGTTACCTTGGCCATTCTCCAGTCTTCCAGTACTACAGATGATTTTCATGATAGTTTCGGAAGACTGGAGAATGGCCAATGTAACGCCAATTTTTAAAAAGGGTGCCCTTTGGGGTTTTTACCTCTAGCTGAGCTTACGTGTTAGCTACTCATCTCCCAGTTTGGAGGCTTCTGAGCTGGGTTTTGGAGGTCTTGTCTCGGCTGTAGCTAACCCTCCAGGCTACTGAGTCTTCCTGTCCAGCTAAAGAGGGAACAATGGTTTTGGTGTAGTAGTGTGTGAATCTCAAGACAAGGATAGCAATCTTGGAGAATCAAGTTTGATCAGAGAAATTACTGTGACCAGTAGAAACTGGAAGACTTTAAAAGTTACCATAAAAGATTAGTTATCCTTTCTTAATTTTCCTAAACATGGCCTTGGTTTCCATATGGATGTGCTAAGGCAGTATTATAAGAAAACACTGAAGGTGCTTCCTGAGTCTGTTTTGTCCGTTACCAAGTCTTTTTATGTCCCAAATGGAACTTCTGAAAATGAAAGGAGAGTGTGATGGCTATTTCAGAAGATTGTCTACTTGTGCCTGGTTTGCTGGAAGATTTTCAGGTAGAACTTTGTTCCAGAGGGACATTATTAGTGACTCACATTAGAAATGGATAAGAACATGAAATATGCCATACTGGATCAAACTAAGGACCGTCAAACCCAGTATCCTGTTTCCAACAGTGGCCAGTCGAAGCACAAGTACCTGTCGGGTTCCCAAAAAGTAGACAATAAGATTTGGACTAATGGAGACTTCTGGATTTCACTATTTCTTTTATTCCCTCATATTCCTAGACCCTTGTGGGAAAAGTGTGTAAGGCCTTTTTGCGAAGAACAGAAGAACATAAGATATGCCATACTGGGTCAGACCAAGAGTCCATCAAGATCAGTATCCTGTTTCTAACAGTGGCCAGTCCAAGTCTCAAGTACCTGTCAAGTTCCCAAAGGTATACACGTTCCATGCTGTTTGTCCCATGGATAAGCAGTGGATTTCCCCAGTCCTCTTTAATAGTAGTTTATGGACTTTTCCTCCAGGAACTCGTCCAAACCTGTTTTGAACCCAGCTACATTAACAGCTTTTACTACATCCTCCGGTTACTAATTCCAGAGTTGATTATGCGCTGAGTGTAAAAATAATTTGCACATTATAGCTTCATTGTGTGTCCCCTAGTCTTTCTACTTTTTGAAGGAGTAAACAATCGATCTACGTTTACCCATTCCACTTTATTCATTATTTTATAGACCTCCTCTCAGCAGCCTCTTTTCCAAGTTGCAGAGCCCTAACCTTTTAAGCCTTTCCTGATAGAGATATCCTTTCATCCGTTTTTCCATGTTGATTGCTCTTCTCTGCACCTTTTCCAATTTTGGTATATCCTTTTTAAGATATGGCAACCAGAATTGCACATAATATTCCAGGTGTGGTCATACCATGGGGCAATACAGAGGTATTATAATATCCTTGGTTTTATGTTCTGTTCCTTTCCTTATGATTCCTAGTATTCTATTTGTTTTCTTAACCATGGCTGCTCACTGGTTAGAGGGTTTCAATATACTATCAACGATGATGCCCAGATTGTTTTCCTGAATGGTGATTCCTAATGTGGAATTTTGCATTGTGTAACTGTAGTTTGGGTTGTTCTTCCCTAAGTGCATAACTGCACTTGCCCACATTAAATTTCATCTGCCATTCGGATGCCAAGTCTCACAATTTTTTGAGGCCCTCTTGCAATTTTTCTCAATCCTCTTGTTTTTAACAACTTTGAATGATTTTGTGTCATCTACAAATTTGATCGTCTCACTTGTTATTCCAGGCCATTTGTGGAGTGGAGGAGTAGCCTGGTGATTAGAGGACTGGCTTAGTAACCAAGAGAACAGGTTTTGATTCCCACTGGCACTCCTTGTAGCCTTGGGCAAGTCACTTAAGCCTCCATTGCCTCAAAAGAAAGGCCTGACAATCTACTTTCAGTCATACTGCCAAGAAAACCCATGAGCTGCTGGATAGCCAGGAGTCAGTATTGACTCAAAGGCACTGTATTACAGTATGAATATATTAAAAAAAGCAGGCACAGCACAGATCCCTGGGGTACTCCACCATTCACCTTTCTCCATTGAGAATATTGGCCATTTAGCCCTACTCCCTGCTTTCTATCTTTTAACCAGTTCCTGATCCACAACAGTATATTGCCTCCTATCCCATGGCTTTTGAATTTTGCAGAGTCTCTCATAAGGCACAAAGGCTTTCTGAAAATCCAGATACTCTATCAACCAGCTCACCTTTAGATGCTTCTTTATTCACACCTTTGAAAGAGATGTTTTATTACTTCTGTGGGGCCAGCCTTCGCGTTGTGCTTCCTATGTTTGTGTTTTTGAAATGGCAAGTGAATAAATGCATATTTTATGACCAGAAGCAGCTACAATAATTCCTAGAGAGTAGATTTATCCTAAATAATTTCTAACAATTTCATTTTCTTAGGTTTGTTTGTTATTGAGTAAGGAATCTGACTAGATATATTTAAGTGGGTTCACCTTTAATTGAAATCTCTTCTGCTTGTTTTCTTCATTTTTCCTTCTGTTTTATTCCTTTGTCCTTGGTTTTCTCCTTCCAGTTTGGAATTTTTCTAAATATGATGTGATGGATTCAATTTATTAGGTGTCCTCATTTTGTTTTGTTTTTTTTTATATTAGGCGCTGTAGCTTTTTTTTTTTTTTTTTTTGCTTTGGAAGGAGTGTTATCTGGTGAAGAGTTTGTAACATTTTATAAATTAAGAGTTAAAAAAATGAAAATCAAATCAGATGTGTTGAATCCTATCTCCCTCGGTGCTGCTTCCTGTTTAGTTTTGAATATTCACTCGTCACTGTGCAGTAGAAATGAATCCGAAAGGTCCAGTCAACTTATTACTATTACTACTACTACCGCTTACCATTTCTATAGTGCTACCATGCTTATACAGCACCGTACATATTCACATAAGAGACTGTCCCTGCCTCACAGAGTTTACAGTTTATTCAAGTGAGACAAACTGAGGATTAGGATAGGCCTCTGTACTGGTCGGTAGCCTGCCTCCTCTTCTCCCTTTGGGCCACAAACCACTGCTCCAGGGCTTGCTGCAAGGCAGCCCTCAACACAAACACATTTCTCTTTTCTCCCTAAACCCGAGGCTCCCCTGGAGCCCCAGCATGCTGCAGGAAGGGTAGAGAGCAAATGGATGTATCCCAAAACACCCAGCTTTGAGTTTTGTTAACGCATACTCCTCCCATAAAACATCCCATTAGAGGGTGTCTGGAAGCTATGCAGCTCCTGTTAGGAAAAGATGCTGCCAGATGTCTTGAGACTCCTGAGTCCTCTCGACTAAAGGGGAAATGTATTGCCTCTCTTAGCAAACAGCACTCGTCTGGCATCTGTGCATGATCACATGGAAGTAACTTCCGTTTAAGGCAGCGCCTTAGGGAATAGGGGAAGTATTTTAGCAGTGAATATAAACATCTTCGCATTTAGTCATCATGTCCTGTTCATAGGAGTGATCACTCCTGCCTTTTCTATAAAAGGAGCAGTATGTATGTGTGTAAAAGTACAGCATGGAAACCTTTTAGAAAAGCTAAGTAAGGGATCCCTAAAGAGCAGGGCTAAGGGTTGATTTGACTTAATGAGCTGGCAGGTGGCCATGTAAACACCATTGAATTACTTCCACCCGAGGAAGCAGCTAGCGTCTGGGTTTCCCTCTTGCTAGGATGGTAGGGAGTGAAGGCGTGTACATTTATGCCACCGGTTCTGTTGTGGCAGCAGATGGTCCTCACCTTCATGAGAGCTTCTTTGTACAGAGTGCTGGTGTACAGAGCAGTGATCCAGGGCTCTGGGTGCTCATTTGATTTTGGGTGCATTACCCAATTTGTCTTTGTATCTACAGGATGCCCTTGACGTTGTGATGTATTTTATAGGACCAACAGGTTTATATTGCATACAGGGTATTACTCCCCCCCCCCCCACCCCCAAGTCTGCAGATCAGACACAGGGTTACCAATTAGCTCCGGATTCTCCTGACAGGGTTGATCCAGCTCTGGCTTTACCCAGTTGTATGCAGGGACCTGAAGCCTTGCTTTCATAGGGAATGTAGTCAAGGAGATCAAAACTACAATCCCTGCACACAGTGGGGTAAAATTAGATCAAGATCAACCCCATTGGGTGAATCTGAGACCAGCTGACAGCCCTGATGGGGTGCAGATATAGGTTTTTAACTCCGATAGAGTTTTCATATAATTAGTGCTTTGTGCTGTGGGGAACTGTGATCAGTAGGGGGGGATATTGGGAGGGAATATGGAAGGGTCATATAGGAAGAGAGGTGGAAACAGTAGTGACTGGACCATTGTATTTATTGGGATTTAGCTTACACCTGTCGTTGGTAGCCTAAGGCGGGTTATCCCCTCTCTCCTCTCCCCTTCCTTTCGTTGCCTGCATTCTCTCCCCCTTTCTCATTCCCCCACACTCTCCCCCTTTCCCTTCCCCCTGCACTCTCTCACTTCCCTGGAGCGTCAGTCCCTATCTTCCTCTGCTTCTCAGCAGACTGGATTTATCCGTGTCCTTTATTGACACTCTGTCTACTTGTTTTTTGTTGAGGAACTGTTTCTGATGGGTGCAGGTTTTGCACTGAAAACCCAAACTCTGTGAGATGTGCTCACTTGCAAGTTTGTTTCTGCCAAATTTGGTAGCAAGGTATGGTACGTTACCCTGATTTCACCATAAGCCCGTGACCATTTTTGAGAGAACCGTGCTGCAAACGGCATCCAAGTGTGTCTCTCTGAAATTCGAGTGCAGTTAAGCATGTGGCCTGTCGCGAGAGAGGCATCTACTTGGATGTTAGCACAGTAAAGCATCTGAGGGAACAGTACACCACAAGTGAATAGTAGCCTTTAGCCTGCTTAGTGTGGCGTAAAATTTACAATTGCACTGTTTGCAGGTTAAAATTGCCTGCATGCACAGTTATGTAAAAGAGAAATTAGGATGTCTGATGATGACACGAGGTGAAGTGCACGCCTTCTAGTTTGGGATTTTATTCTCAGTTAATTTTCCTGTTAAAAAGAAAAGAAAAATACTTGTGTTCTTCCTGTATTATTGTGGGTTTGTGTCCTTGTCTTTTCACTGTGAGCTTTCTTTTTGCTAATTTGAATTTTGTCCTACTAAAATGGTTTATACATTCAGATTACCATGCTTGCATCGCAGTGAGTTTTTTACTTTGTACTTTGCAGTTTTTGCTCCATTCTGTATCTGCTGGGCACAAGACAGATCGCAAAGTGAAAACAGCTGTTACAGTCTATTCTGATACAGACTTTGTTTTAGCATTTACTGACAGGCAGTAGTCCTTGTGCTTCTGCGGTTGCCTTTATTGGCGCACACAATTTCTGTGTGAAATTGATCTAACAGGACTGTGCGTCTGTGAAGTGAAAAATGTCTGGCCCAGTAAAGCAGAAACTGTTGCCAAGGGTGACTTTCATTAAAGGTGGTTTGCTGGATAAATTTGGAAGTGTGGTTCAGATGTCGTACATTCAGTTGTCTTCCAGCCCTCTGCCAAGCCTAGGAAAATTACGGCAGAAGGTGAAAGAGCCTAATGAGGCCTGGTAGGAGCTCAGGGCACCAAACCTTAATATTTAAGTGAAGTTGCAAAGGGCCAGTTGTGGGTAGCCGTCCTCTTCCAGCAGCTTGGAGACTGAGCATGTCATATTTTAATGACATCATCCTGGATAAGTAGCTAGCACCAGCCTCCAGTATCTCAGTCTCCAAGCAGCTGGAGGCAGTAACAGGGTGCTTGCCTTTGGGAGACAATTTAAGCGGCAGCTCCAGAGCTCAGTCGGGAGTGGGGAGCCATCGGGGAAGGAGCAGCCGGTCACTAAGACACACCAACGCTAAAACCGCAGAGAATGGCTGACAAACCAATATTTAAATGAAGTTGCAAAAGGCCGGTTCCACATGGACTGCATAGAGAAATACCAGTGCTTTTTTTCTGTTAAGGTTTTCAAACACTCTGTTAGCAGAGTCTGCAGCATACCTAGAGTACTTGTTTTACAATGACCATAACTCATAGCACCCCAGCAGCAGCCCACAGAACTGCAGAAAGATGGATGAATAGGACCTGGACATGTTTTTTTCAAGTAAACCTAAAGAAGCCAAAGTCCTTATTTCTTTTTTTGTGATATGGAGAATGTTGTCACAGGTAAGATAGATAAAACTGTCACCTCACTCTCGTCAACTGGAACAAGTTAACCCATTCCTGTTTATGTTCCCCCATAGCATGCCTGGAAATGTAGTCCCACTTTTCTTAGGGAACCACACCTCCATGCATAATGTATAACAAGTAGCTATACAATATTTATGTGTTCTAGTTTAGTTTTGCTTGTATCATGTTTTTAAGATAGCTTTATTAATTGTATAAATTTTAGCAACTTTCCTTTCTCTTTTTTTTCATCTTTGCATCTTTGGTGTTCTAGTTCTCCGATTGTATAAGATTCTTGGATACAAAAAGAAAAAAATGTATCACCCTGACACAGGCACGTTTGTTTCGGATGGCTTTTTTTGTGTTTTGTTTGTTTTTAGGTTATACATCTAGGGCTGCCACTTCATCCTAGTTAACAGGCTGATCCAGCCCTGGTTTTGCCCCATTTGCCTCATAACCTTAGGTTCAAGGCAAATTGCCTAAAAACATAGATAATAGCACAAATTATTAGTTTAATAAGCTAGTGTTAGACAACAGTCAGTAAGAAATCAGAATACTCTTCCTCAAACACTTTAAGGAGCCCAGGTATCAAGCATGAATTTGATATATTTTCTACCCAAATACAGAGTCAAAACTTATATGGACCATGGGGAACACTGAACTGCAGAAAACATAGCAGGTAGATCACCTAAAAAAATCTTAAGGGGATACCTTACCTCATAGCTGGCTGCGAAGTTCTAATGGCAGAAAATTCCTATACAGAAAGGCACAATAAAGTAGCACATTTCATCCATTGGAAACTCTGTAAACACCAGAACAGCGCAGGGAGGACACGGTCACACCTCTTAAAAACAAAGAAACTTTTTATTTCCTAAAACCTTCAAAGGTACAGACCCGACTTGGCCAAGTTTCGGCTGTCAACCAATTAAGATTCAATTGCATATATACTCCAATGGCAGTTAGGACATTGTAACAAACAAAAACCAGTAGCTAAAAGCTCAATAAGTACTTCTCAGGTATGCCTTTGGCATCTACTGAGAAAGTGAAAGTGCACTTTGCTAAATTATCCATACGTGTTACATCTTATGAACTCCAGAAGAGTCTCTTTGCCACGATGCAAGTACTACGCCGAGCATTAGCAGTAAATCTGAGAGACTGAGATCATACTCCATGTATCCTGGCTTAGAAGTGAAGTTCATGACTGTCATAGTATGCACAAAATTAACCCACTTGGAAAAATAGCCTCAAAGGATACCACATAAAAATGTGGAAAGCTATGTAAAAAGAACATATAGAGTCTCATCTAAACCGTACTTAGATGGTAATGGCTTTTTTTTTTAAAGTTTTAAAAAAACTGAAGTTCGGGATGTTTGGCGTTCCTGTAAGGCAGGGCTCAACAAACCCCAGGCACCAAATCGCCATGGTGACTGGAAAATCAAACCTGGCGCCTAGGACTCCGAGCACATATGGGCAGTGGCCGTGATTGTGGCTGAGACTGGCAGTGATTGCCCGCGGGATCCCATCTCTTGCATGCATAAGTGCTGCAACATCGGAACCTGCAAAAAAAAAAAGTTAGAGTGCACAGAGGTCGAAGAAATTTAAAGGGACAACAGGTTTGATTTAATAAAAGGTGGGAATGGAGGGCGAGAGCGAGTACAAAAGGGGGAAGGAAGAATGTGAGAGAGTCTGAGAATGAAAACAGAGTTGGGGGGTGGAGGAGGGACATCAGGAAAAGGGTTCAGGTGGGGGGATGAAGCACTGTACTGCACCACACACACACACACACCAGCACCACACGCACATACAGGCAGGCACCCTACCCCACAATCCCCCCTATACACACACACACATTCCACCTCCACACACACACACACACACACGCGCGCGCATTCCACCTCCACACACACACACACATTCCACCTCCACACACGCAAACACACGCGCATTCCACCTCCACACACACACACACACACGCATGCGCGCGCGCATTCCACCTCCACACACACAAACACACGCGCATTCCACCTCCACCTCCACACACACACACACACACACACACACACACATTCCACCTCCACACACACACACACACGCGCGCGCGCATTCCACCTCCACACACACACGTGTCACTTAAAGGGTCAGTGGGGGTAGTGGGAGATGGAGGAGGAGGAGTGGGGCCACACAGGATCATGCCAAGCTAGAAAACACCCTGTGCAACTAATGAACCTGCTACCCCCCCTCCACTCAGTCGCATTCAGTAGTTTACTCTTCTTGGGCTTCCTGGAAGCTCAGTGATGATATTAGTGCCCCATTCTTTGCTTGTACCCCGTGCGGTTGCACTGCTCTTACAGCTCTTCGTACGGCCGTGAGGCCACTGCCTTCTGTTGGCACTGTACAGTGGCCGATTTAAGAGCCTAATTCATTAAGCTTTTTCTCCATAGAAAATGGGAAAACAGTCTTAGTAAATCAGGTCCTAAAACCTAAAAAAAGTAACTGCGATTTTGGGGGAGGTGGTGGTGAGGGCGTGACCCAGGTTTTGGTAGCTGGCTCCTAGATTTTTAGACTGGCTCCTAGATTCCAAGAAAATCTGTCAAGGCCTGCTCTAGGGTCCTCTTTCCCAATATAATTGCTTGTCTAATGGTAGAAATTTATGAGAATTAAGTCTTTTCTCTCAGCAGTGCTTTCCTGTTAAATGCCTAGACACTATGCTGCAGCTTTCCCAATGTTTTTTAAAACTCTGCATTAGTATATAGCAGGCATGTCCAACAGGTAGATCGCGGAGGGGTCAGAGGTAGATCGCCCGCCCCACTTGGCTCCATCTCTCCAGCAGCTCGCCCCGTCACTAGGAGAGAGCTCGTGCCGGCAGGTCATCTGCCGAGGGCTTGCCGCCGCTGCTGCTGATCCTTTGCCTGTCTTTTTTCCCTGCCTGTGGGAATCTTGTCTGCGGGTGTATCGGGGGGGGGGGGGAGTGCTTGTTGTTTTCATGCCAATAGTTTGTGGGTACCCCAGGGGGCCGCCGCCCGTGCCCCACGACAAGACGCCACAGGCCCAGCATCATACCTGGTCTCCTGCTTCTCAGAATCACCCATTCCTGCCCCCGCCCCAACACCCCTTAGAAGTGTGTTATATACTGGGCGATATCCATTCGCCTGGGCTTTACCTGAATGCACTTACCGTATTAGTTGTGTCATGTGCTGGTCGTTGGTTGCTTTATAGTTCACTTTCATTAAACTTTTATTTTTCTTTATCTTTATTCGTTGCTTGATATACCACCCAGGCAGGTGCATCAGGGCGGTGTACAATATAATCAATCAGTAAAATCAAGAAAAGGAAAAGGAACGCCATTATTTGGACAGGACAGCGAGAAACAGAAAAGCAAAAGTGAGAGACACAGGTTAGGGAAGATACTCGTGGAAAGGCCAGTCACTCTTAAGGGTCTGGTAGATCAAAAGCCTGCTGAAAGAGATGGGTCTTGAGTAGGGACTTAAATCTTTGAAAGGAAGGCTCGGTACGGAGGGCAGGTGGGAGTGAATTCCAGAGTGCTGGGGCCAGAAAGTAAAAAGTGGAGTGACATGTCATTTCCAAGTGAGCTGAGGATGGAGAAGGGAGATAGAGACGGTAACCATGTGCTGAGCGAAGAAGATGGGGGGAAAATTGTAAACGGATGGAGTCGACGATGTACTGAGGAGAACCAGCATGCAGTGCTTTGTGAGTGAGTATGAGTATTTTGTAGTGAAAACAGAAGTTAAGTGGGAGCCAGTGTAAACGGAGGAGGAGGGGAGTAATGTGGTCACGGGGGGAGGAGTAAGTGAGTAAACGCGCGGCTGTATTCTGGACTAACTAACTGAAGACCTTGAAGTTGATATTTTGGGAGACCTGCCAGAACAGTGTTACAGTAATCTAACCTTGATAGAACCAGGGAAATGACTAAAGAAGTGAGAGAGGAGGAAGGGAGAAAAGGGCGAACAGCTCAAATTTGACGGAGGAAGAAGAAAGAACGATGAATAAGTGAAGAAATGTGGTGTTGAAACGAGAGGGAGACATCGAGGGTGAAACTGAGATAGCGGAGGGAAGAGACTAAAGGAATAGGAGTAGAGAGAAAGAGTGGAGAGCAGGTGGGTGGAGATGTGTGAAAGGAAAGAGCAGCTGATTTAGCGGGGTTAACATGAAGAAAGTTAGTGGTTATCCATGTAGCGACATGGGAGAGACAAAGGTTGAGCGCGGAGAGATCCGGTGAGAGGGAACTAGTGTGGTGAACAAGAAGGATATCATCAGCATAGAAATAACCAGAAATCCCTGACTGGCAGACACAACAAAGTGTCAAGAATTTGGTGATTTTGGCGGGCTATTCCAATTTTGTTTTGGTGATTTTGGCGGGCTTTTCCAATTTTGTTCTAACTTGCCTATGCCTTGCCTTTGAAGTGGTTCAAACCACTGAATTTTGTTTGCTTCTGCAATTTTATTTTGCCTAGCCTTTGCGTTGATTCTACACTGTGTGCAGAATTTATTAAATTGCGTGTGGTGGTATTTGAATTTGTTTAGCGGTATTTGATTTTATCTGGTTTGGACAGGTGTTTTGAGGTTTTTTGATGATTGTTTGGTGGTATTTGATTATTGGTGCCAGTATGATGAATTCTTATTTTTACTTTTAGAACTGCATGTGTGGTTTTGGCATCTCCAGTCCTTGTATTGCACATCATCCAGAGGTCTTCAGTTCCTGTTGATCTTTAATACTTTGGGACAGTGACAGTTTTGGACCAGATTCAGCCAGTGTTTATACAAACTTAGCAGATTTGGCTTTCTTACATCCAGCCACCCCAGTATAACGAAGATGAGTTATACTGGGGTGGCTGGATGTAAGAAGAAGAAGAGTAAAACCTACCACTTTCATGATGAATGGGAAATGGACTACTTCTTCATCATGGTGAAAGACATGTGTTGTTGTCTAATTTGTAATGCCCCAGTATCTTTGCCCAAAAAGAGTAATCTGGAACGTCATTATAAGGCTCTGCATAGCAATGAGTTTGATGCTGATTTTCCACCCAGAAGTGAAATTCATAAACTGAAGCTCAAAGAACTTAAATCGAAATTGGCTTCTCAGCAACATTTGATGGCGAAGCCAAGGTCACATTCGGTCAATGCAACCATAGCATCCTTCAAGGTCAGCAACCTGTTCGCAAAGAAATGCAAACCTTTCACTGAAGGAGAATTTGTAAAAGTTTGTTTTCTTGAAGCAGCTGACAATCTTTTTTAAGGATTTAAAAATAAGAAAGAGATCATAGCTGCTATTCAAGATGTACAATTGTCAAGAAACAACGTCATGCGGCAAATAGCAAAGATGTGTGGAGACACAACTGAACAATTGTTGCAGGATGTTTCAAATTGTGTTGCTTTCTCACTCCAACTAGATGAATCTACAGACGTAAGAGACATAGCCCAGTTACTAGTCTTTATCCGGATGGTTTTTGAAGACTTCAGTGTTAAAGAAGAACTACTTGAAATGATTTCTTTAAAAGGGAGAACTACTGGTCAGGAAATATTTAATTATTTCCATTCTTTTGTGACAAAGTGTAAATTTTCCATTGCATAGATTTGTTTCCATCACTACTGATGGAGCAAGAGCAATGACAGGTGAGGTTAATGGTTTTATAGACCTCTGTAGACAGCATGATGATTTCCCAGATTTCCTTTCTTACCACTGCATCATTCACCAGCAAGTTCTGGCAAGCAAGAGACTCAATACAAAGACTGTCATGGACATCACTTTCAAAATTGTAAATTCAGTTCGTGGAAGATCACTTCAAAGACGGCTTTTCAATCTTACTCTTGATGAAGGGGCAGCGGAAATCATTTTGCATACAGATGTAAGGTGGCTAAGTAGGCATATATTTCTGCAAAGATTTCGTGATTTGCTGAATGAAATAAGAAGTTTTTTGAAGGAGAGGGGAGATGACCAAGCAGAGTTAGAAGATGAGGAGTGGTTATGTGATCTGGCATTTCTCGCTGACTTTATAGGCAAACTAAGTGATATGAACCGTGAACTACAATGTAAAAACAAATGCATTGGCGAGATGATGAGTACAGTTTCATCCAGAAGAGCAAATTTGAGCTAATGATGCCTGACCTTGCAAACAACACTTTTGATCATTTTCCTAATATGCAGGACCATCTGGGACAATATCCAAATTTTGTTTTTCAGAACGAGAAGTATGTGACAGAAATCTGTTGTGTTATCCAGGAATTTGAATACAGATTCTGTGACTTCCAAAAAATTGGAACAGTTGTGGAGTACTTGTCATACCCATTCAAAGTAGATGTGGACATTAAAGTAACTGCAGCTGCTATCAGTAAAATTACTCATTGAACAAGCCATCTCTTGAAAACGAAATAGTAACCCTTAAAAATAACATTTTTCTCAAGACCTGTGCTGAGCAAGAATTGTTTTGGAAGCTAGTGCCTAGAGACAAATTTCCCAACTTGAGAAGATGCAGTGAAACTGTACACTTCTGTTTCAGTTCAGCTTATTTGTGTGAATCTGCGTTTTCCCATCTGAAAATGACAGAGAGTACACAACATTCCAACATGACAGATGAACATCTCCAGGATTGCCTGAGACTGGCCCTCACGCAATATTCACCCAACTTCAAAAAGCTGGTGTTTGAAATGCAGGCTCAGACGTCTCACTAATAAGCAAGAGCGAAATATTAAAGATTGTGCAAGATCAGCCTGGATCAATACTCGACCTAAATGTAACACAAATAACTCAATAAAAGTTAAAGAAAGTTATTAAGACAGTTAAAGAAAGTTATTACTCAATAAAACCTTAAGAAAAAATGTACTTTCCATTTCCCCTCGCAGTTCTTACTGGATCTTCGTCTCTCTGTTTTGTTTTTGCTTAATTTGCTTAACAGCTAATCACATCCAAGTAAATGAAAAAAGGTTCATTAAAAATGGGGGGGGGGAGGGGAATTCCTCCAACTTTATTGGGTTAAAATTTAATTTGAAGTTAATTTGAAACTTAATTTTCATGGTGGTAGATCACCGGCACTTTTGGCCGGAAAAAGTAGATCACAACCTGTTCGAAGTTGGACATGCCTGGTATATAGTAAATTGTGTTCCTTTTTTTTCAGTGGTTAAAGATTTAATTAATTTTGGTATCTTTATGTTACTTTTTAGTTTGATTATGTCGCTGTCAAGTCTGTCGACTCATAGTGAACCTATGGATAGTTGTCCTAAACTGTGTTTTGGTCTTCAGTTAGGCAGCTAAGTGCTAATATAGCGGCATCCATAGCTGCTGTTGTATCAATCCATCGCATTGCTAGTCATCTTCTTTTGCCTTGACCTTCAAACTTGCCAAGTATGTCTTCCTTTAATGATCTTTCTCTTTGCATGCTGTGTCCAGAGTATTAAAGTCTTTTAAGTTTTGCCATTTAAGCTTCTAAGGAAAGCTTAGGTTTTATCATCTATAGTACCAATTGATTTGGTATATACAGTATTCTTCACCAGCATTATAATTCAAAGGCATAGATTTTCTTCCTGTTTTTCTTCTTCACCGTTCAACTTCCACATTCATATGACGACATTGAAAATATCATGGTGGGGACAAATGAAATCTTTGTATGCAGAGACAGACCTCTGCACTTTTGAAAATCTTACTTTTGTAGCTGTTCTTCCAAGAGCAGTGTGCTATCCGATTTCTTGTCTGCTTGTCATTTCATTATTGTTGATCTAAGTAGGTTAAAGTTGTTTACTATTTCTATTCCTTCTCCATCAAGGATGAAATAATTTATTTTGCCTGTTGTCATCATCTTTGTCTTTACATTAAGATGGAGGTCCATTTTAAGACCATGTTCCTTCATTTTGATAAGCAGATGTTTTAGATCATCTTCACTTTCAGCCAGTAACGTGGTATTGTTGGCATAGTGAAAGCTGTTGATGAGTCTTCTACTGGTCTTCATACCTCAGTTTGTCTTCATATAGTCCCACTTCTCTGATTTATTTATTTAATTTATTTATTTATTTAACGTCTCTTCTGTACCACGCTATTCAATATCTGTACGGTGTACATTCAACAAAATCTTATACAATGTAGTCGTGGCTGCATTGTATTTACAATAAACAGGAAATATAACTTGGCTAGAGAACTGGGGTAATTCTACAAATTATTTACATTAATAACTGTGCTGTACATAAAGATATTTACATGGGGTTGTGGCTGCCCTCTAGTATGTTAGGTGTGCTGGTGAGGGGGTCTTGGTGATTGGTGGGCCTATTTGCGAGCTTACCTGTGGGGCTGTCGTCTGAGTTATGCTGTATGAATAAGTGGTGCTTCAGCGCCTTGCTGAAATGGGTCAGGTTGGTGATTGCTCGAATGGCCATGGGGAGGGCATTCCAGCATCTGGGTGCATAGAGCATGAAAGCTCTACAGTATTAGATGTCATGTGGGTGCATTTTGTTGTTTCCTTTGGAATTATCAGTGTGTTGATAGCTGTGGATCTTCTGGATCTGTTAGGGGGTGTGGGGTGGATTAGCTCGGTGATGGAGGTGGAGGGTTGATTGTTTATGGTTTTGAAGGTCATTACTAGGATCTTAAAGCATAGTCTGCCATGGACTGGTAACCAGTGGAGTTTCTTTAGGATTGATGTAATGTGGTCCATTCTAGCGGCTCCGTATAGAATTCTGGCGGCTGTATTCATCGCCAGCTGAAGCGGGTTCAGTGATGCTTGCGGGAGCCCATATAGAATCGCGTTGGCGTAATCGAAGTGTGGGATTACTAGGGCTTGATAGATTGTTCGGAAGTCTTCGGGGTCCAGTAGAGGCCGTAGGTGTCGTAGTGTCCATACTTTGTGGTATATTTTCTTTACTGTGTTTTTTATGTGAGTTTTCATGTCCAGCTGTTGATCTAAGGTGACACCTAGGTAGCGGATTGTGTGCTTTACTATCAGTTCGGCGTTCTTCCCCTTTAAGGAAGCTGGGGGGGTGAAACCTTGGTTCTGCATATAAATTGAACAAATAGGGAGAAAGTATGCAGCCTTGTTGTACACCTTTGCTGATTCAAAATCATTGTTTCTCCTTGTTCCCTTCAAATTATTGCTTCTTGATCAATGTAACGATTGTGAATGAGAACTATCAAGTAATCTGGTAAACCCATTGCTGCTTAATGTGGCCCAGAACTTTCATAATTATAACAGCAACACCATTTCTTCTTTGTCTTTCATTTCCAGTTTCAAAGTGCCCATTGCTAGTCCATTTCAGTTTGCTGACACCCAACAGATTGAATTGTGCAGGTTCAATTTCATTCTTAACCACCTCTAGCTTCTCTTGGTTCATGCTTTACATTCCATGTCCCGATATATAAGACATCTTTGCAGATTCTGACTCTTATTTCATGTGCAGCTACATCTGCAGCTGGACATCCCGAGGGATTTATTCCTACCATATTATAAATGCTGGCTTTACTCTGAAGAGTCCAGCTCTTCTCCAGTAGCCCGTTGAGTGCCTTCTGACCTTGGGGGGGGGGGGGCATCTTTCAGCACTATATCACAATTTGTTTTGTTGTGACTATCCATTGGGTTTTCATGGCACGATGTGGAAGTAGATTGCCAGGCCTTTCTTCCAATCAGGTAATGCCAGTGTTGCTGTTTGTACCATAGTGCTGCTGCCCAGATGGGTGATTTTGCCTTAGTCTGTCACCTCAGCTGAGACCTGTCCATCCTGGGAGACTCTGCCAGCCATTAAGCTACCTATAGCATAGCTCTCGGCATCACTGATGCACGCAAGCCCTCGTGGCACAGCAAGTCACAAACCAAGCAAGGGAGTTGGATTATCTAGACAGCATTTCTGACACTAGTATTGTTGACAGAGTTGCCTTTTGACAGTTAGTGTATTCTGTAGCTGAAAGGCAAGACAGCATACCATCAGCAGGGCTTAATTTTGTAGATAAAAAATGAAGTGGAGCGGGGGGGGGGGGGGGTGGTGAGCAGACTAGGGCCAGGAGCAGATAAGCTGGATTATTACTACTACTACTACTATTCAACATTTATACAGCGCTGCAAGGCATAAGCAGTGCTGTAGGGGAGTAGTGTCATTGTTTTCTGCTCTTTAGACTCACCTCTAATCATCATCTTCCCTGCATGCTGCTTGGACTTGCGGAACTGGAGCAGAACACCCTAGTTGATCTGGAATATGAAAAGAAGTGGCAGTTCCCCCATAATTAAGCCCTGACCATCAATGAATACTTATAAATGTTTTCATTATTTGTCAGTATTTAATTTTTTTAATATCTATTTTTAAAGATTTTTTTTTACTAAATAGGTTTTAGTTGTTTTAAATCTTTTTGGTCACCTTTTTAGCATTTGCAATTGACTTTATAACTTCACTTCTAAAGTACGGTTTAAGTGAGGCTCTGTATGGGTGTTTTTCTATATCTTTTATATACAGTTGTGGTCAGCGTTATTGACACCCTTGCAGTTCAACCCCTTAATGCCCAATATCTTCTAAAAAAAAAAAAAGTGGCCAGTGAAATGACTTTGAACTATATATGCACACATATTTGACACATAAAAGAATCAAATAAAACGAGACCAATTAAAAAACAAAATAGAAGCAAATAGTATAAAAAAAACTGGGACATTGCCAGGACATGATTATTGTTGAAGAAGGTGCACATCAATTAATCACTAGATTACCAACTTTAAACTCCCGTGATATAACGGACAGAAACTACCTATTATTATAGATTATTTTTTGTCGGATCGTCTGTTATGAGGATGCAAAAACATGCTCTTGCAACAGAGCCTCCATTTTAATCAAATTAAAAGGGTCGGAGAGAGAAGCGGAAGCAGCAAGATGGCGACAGGAGGCCTGTGAGGCTGCATTTCGACGGTGCTCGCTGCTTTCGGCGTGCTTCTGAGCCTCGAGTATGGGGCGGAGGAAACGCAAGCAGGCTGTCCTTCCTCTTAGGGCCGATCTGCCTGGCCCGTCGGTTCAGTGAACTCTCACTGATTGTGGCTGGAACGGGAGCAGCGTCTTCGGCGGCGCCGGCAGGAGGCGTGTCGGCGCTGAGTGCATCAGGGGGTTTGGCTTTCACCGGAGGAGCGCGCCCCCCCACCGCGTCCTGGAAGTGTTTCCCCAATCGGAGGTGCTCTGCCTTCCGGCCTGCCTGTGAGCACGCTGGTGAAAGCAGAGTTAGGAGGCTCTTCGGGGGGGGGGGGGGAACATTTCCTTGGAGGGAGCCATGGTACGCCAGATGGCAGCAGAGAAGGTTGCTACATCGGAGGGGCAAGCTGCAGTCGTGCCTGGCCGACTTGAGGACCTCCCGGGAGTATCTGTGTTGGAAAGACCGGCGGTGATTACTTTGGAAGCACTATGGGACAGACTGATTGCTTTAAACACCTCCCTGAAAACATTTTGGGTAATGTGAGTACAGAGATAACTTAGGTGAAGTTAACTTGTGCCATCCTCTCTGCTGTTCAGGATGGTCAGGTTGAGAGACTATCTAGGTTGGAGCAGGACGTTGGGCAGCTCCGGGATTTGGTGGCCGCCCAGGTTAAGGACAGAGCGGTTTTTGCCAGAAAAATGGAATATCTGGAGAATCAGGTCCGCTGGTGTAACCTGCGGTTTCTGAATTTCGCACGTTCTCCTCTATTATCATCAATGGAGATGGTGAGGAAGTACGTTGGGGAAATTTTGAAGATCCCCCCCAGAGCAATTCCCACCCCTGGTATGGGCCCAGTATTTGTCCTCGGGGCCACGGGAACATGGCTCCACCATCTTTTCTGCTCCATCTCCTGGACTTGGTAACCTCACAGGGTTTTTGGAATCTTCCCTGGAGGTTATTACTGATAAGGCTACTCTCCTTGTAACCCTGGCACTGGAGTCGGATACGTTTTATATTCTTAAATTGTATTTCAAGAATCTCAATGAAATGTTTCTAGGCTCTAATGTGCGTATATTTCCTGACATATCTCATATGAAGCAGCTGAGAAGGAAGGACTTTTTAGCCCTTCGCCCTAGGGTTTTGGCTCTGGGGGCATCTTTTCAGCTTAAATTTCCTGTAAAATGTTGTGTGGGTTTTCAATAAAAAATTTATTTGTTTTTTGATTGTAGACAACTTCAAGAGTTCTTGGAGGCTTGGGAGGTTGTTGTAGTGGAATTAGCTGGACCTTCTCATACGGCTGACGCCTAAGTCTCCACCTATTTGCATTACGTATATGTTGTGGCTAGATAGTATAGTATAGGACCATTGTGGTCTTACTTTCTGTTCTATTTTAATTTCCTAGTGCTTCCTCAATTTCCTTATTTTGTGGTCTAAATTTAAATGGGTCTATATTTTCTTGAAGATGAGTTGTTATCTAATTTCTTTCTTATTAGTATTTGTAATACCCATTTTCTTTTTCATTCAATGTACTTTTTGGATGTACGAGTATCATTTTGTATAACCTGATAAATAAAGAATTTAAAAAAAAAATTTAAAAGGGCCAACCAGGCAGACACCACGTGAGGCTATATGGTCCAGTGAACCAGCCACCACAAACTTCTATTTCTTTAGAACATATTCTTTTAAATCTCAGTTCAATCAGAACATTACTTCAAATGTCCAAAAATGTTACCAGTGTCGCCCAAAAAGGTATAAATACTCATCTGATGAACTTCAGCCTACTGTAAACCGACTCAAAGGCTAGAACATGCCACTTTCCTTCGGTTAAGCGGAGAATGCCATCGCCGCTCCAAAAGCAACTCAGGCTAACATCATTCTCTTCAGTGAAGCTATACAGCTGGCTGCTCAGACATTCACTTGGGTACTGCCACACAAACCGTTGTGTTTCAAGCCGGTAGTCTACATGACCCTTTATCAAGCTCCGTACACCCTACTTCCTGTTTCGATGTAGACGCCATGACGTTATCCAGGGTTCGATGGTAATCGTAAAGGGTGAATTTAGGAAGGCTCTAAAGCACTATCTATTCACAAGATATTACTCGGTGTAAGACCTATAGGGAAATCTACCCAACAATGTAAATAACTGTAGATAGTTTCCCCTCATGTAACCAAGTTTCAATACCTGTTCTACTGTGAATGCACTGCAGCATGCCTGCAGTGTATATGGTTTTGTTCGATGTACACCGCACTGATGTGAATAGCGCAGTATAGAAGAGATAATAAATAAATAAATAACATTTAATGATGACAAATGACATCAGTACGTATAAACATTAATTCAGTGTCCACCACTCCACCTCAGTGGTTAATCCAGTCGGAGCTGTAGAGTGAAGCATGTATATCCACCTTTGCTCCTTGTAACGCAAGTAACTTTGACGGTCACCCCCTCGCTTCAATGGGGGGACCATATTAAGTACTAGTCACTTCAACTGATCAAAAGTTGTGTACATGCTGCATACAGTGTTGTACCATTGGAGCCGCCACTACCTTAGTATGTATACGAGACCTATGTTCCTGTAAGCGTTTCTTTATCATCCTGGTTGTCATACCCACATAAACTTTCATACAAGGGCACAGTATTAAATAAACTACATAAGTTGAGGTGCAATCAGTGGCATGGCGTAGAGAAAACGTCCTCTGTGACTGCGGGTCACACCATTCTGTGCCTTCTATCATGGTAGAACAAAAGTCACAGGAGCCACATGTATGATGGCCACCCCCTACTGGTGAAACTGTAGGTGTAGAACAGGTGTTAATTATGCGATCAGCAATATTAGAGCTCTGTTGATAAGCTAACATTAATGGTAGCTGGAAACACTTATGTAACGTTAAAACATGCCAATGGGATCTAAGGATCTTGGAAATGGCCATAGTGTTGGGCATGTAAGGAAGTACTCTAACAAAACGTGCTGTTGACACTTCATGTTGACGTCCAGAAGCATCCCACCATTCAGGATGGTTATAAAGTGCTCGCTTGTATGCTAAATTAATTAAGTTAACAGGATATCCCCATGCTCGCAATCGGAATTTTAAATCAGCTGCATGCTTTTTATATTCCATCAATGTGGAGCATAGACGTCGAGTTTGCAAGAATTGCTTAATGGGTAATGCTCTACGCAATGACTTAGGATGGTAACTGGTAAATTGCAACAAGGTATTACGTTGCACTGGTTTCCTGTAGAGAGCTGACAAAATCTGCCGTCCATCTTCGTATAGTAACGTATCCAGAAACTCAATCTGTAAGCGATGATATTTAGCTTCAAACTGGATATAATCATGCAAGGTGTTCAACCATAACAAGAATTCGTGCAGTTCTTCAACAGGACCAGTCCAAATAAAAAATACATCGTCTAAAAAAACGCTTCCAAAAAGAAAGATACTGAAACCCAGGTGAATCGTATAGGTAAGTATTTTCAAAGTGAGACATATACAAGGCTGCTACCGACGGTGCAACAGTAGCACCCATTGCTACCACACAGATTTGATGATGATATTTCTGATCATACATAAAATAATTTCTATCCAAAACCCAGGATAAAAGTTGTAACACAAAAGGGTATGTTGTCAGACGGCTGCCTGGGTGAGAATCTTCACACTCTTGGCAAGTGCATATTTCTATATGATTTGCAAGGTATTGTGGGCAATGTAGTTCATTCACACCAAACACAGCTGCTGACAATAATTTAGTTGTGCTCTTGGGTAAAGCCAATAAGATATTTATTTATGGGGTTATTTCTCCCAACACAGATATGCTTGGTAGCACATAAATTAGGTAACTTGCTTTCAGTGTTAACTTGGAAAAACAAAGTCAAAATCAGGAAAACAACAAATGAAAAGCTACAAAGCAAGAAACAAACTGTTCTTTGCAGGTTAACTTCTGATTACTTCCCACATAGATACTGAAGTGATTCTCTCCTAGCTCACAAGCAATTAGGTAAGGCTTAATTGCTAGCAGTCACCAGCTGAAACCCTTTAGCTGGCTTGCCTTCCACTGTGTGGGTCAAATCCTGCTTCAGGAGCTTTTCTGAGTAGATTAAAGAACAAATTTGTATTTCTTTGTGATGATTGCTGTACTTTATAACAGAAAGTTACCAACGGAGTTTAGATAGAGAGCAGTCCATATAAACAGGATCCTCATCTGCTATTATTCCCCCTTGTTCAACAAGCATGGGTTCAATATCATGGATTGGCACAGATGAATCTCTCAATGGAGCATTTTCAGGAGAATACTTGTTTCCCTGCTGTCTTTCAAGGTTATAGCTAGGGCATAGATCAGTGTTCATACCTGAGCTTCCATTGCTGCTAGAGTTCCTCTCTATATAGCTGGCCAGTATGTAGTCCAGTTCTTATGTCCAGCCTTCCAATCCAGATCCCTGGACACTGGATCTCTCTTCACATACCTTCTGGCACAGGTCTTAGGGTCCCTTCCACGTGCAGCCGTCTCCCTCACAGGTAGCCTCTGGTGATTCCTAGCTCTGCAGCACCATTCCTCTGGCTTTCCCCAGTCCAATGGTGTATGCTGGCCCTTGGAATACCTCCCAGTATACGTACTGCTTTGGACTCTTCTAGACCTCTCAAAGGCTTTTCTCTTCCTTCTTCCAAAGGGTCTCTTTCCCTCTCTGTCCGTCCGGTTTGGCTTCTGCTTCTGATGATCCTTCAGATGAAACTGATGATCAAACTCAAGCTGATTCTCAGGATAATGAGGACCATTCTCTGGATATCCAAGGTGATCACGAAGATGGTCATCTGTAGAATAAACTCTACTCTTATTCTGCTTAGATGAGTGATCCTCCCTAACACAGCGCAGCTGTGCTGAATCAGGCCCTGCCCTTTGAGATGAGTGCTTAGGGATTACCTCATAGCCCTCCTGATTGAACACACGTTTCCCCACTTCAGCTCCTCTAATGGCTGTTGGAAACCTGGTGCATTCTGGGACTGGTAGTCTTTTATGGGAAAATTCTGTTTTCTTATTTCTACCAGAACTGACAGGTTGCTTGTTCAGAGTCACTTCACTTTTTCTATAGCTCCTTCCTGAGCTATGATAAGCTTCCTTATCACAATGTTTACTAAACCGCGCACACGTGCGCGGCGCACAGTAGCGTATGCTAATGATGCACTTAAGTGCCCCACACGCGTGCCCCTCACACTAACCGGCCCGCGCAAGTGTGCGGTGCGCTGATGTGCGATAGAGGCGTGGAAAGGCATTTCGAGGGTGGGGGAAGGCTCCCGAGGGGCGGGGGGATGGGGTCAATGGGTGGAGAGTGGGAGAGGAGAGGCCCCACGCACAGGAGCGGGGCTGAATTTCGGCAAAAAAATACCGCGAGTGAAACCCTCGCGTTAGAGCCGATTTAAAGGGAAGAGAAACCATTTCCGTCAGCAATGTACAGCAAGATTGGGGAAACCTGCAAAACGTGAGCAGTGTGATACATGTGCACAGAACAAAATAGCAAATATAAATTGAAAATGACCACAACAAATTCCAAAAAAATTATAATCCAGCTGGGCAACAGTGATATTAATGGGCAACCATAAAAAAACACTCCCAGGAAAGCTCCAAAAAAAAGAAATGATTTTTGGAAGGGTCTACGCTCCGTAGACTCTTTCAAAAATCACTGCATTTTATTGGAGCTTTGGTGGGAGTGTTTTTTATGGTTGCCCATTAATATCACTGTTGCCCAGCTTGGTTTTGGTTTTCTTCCCCTTTTTTGGAGGTCATTTTTGAGGTTTATTTGCACCTTTGTCCCCATATAAGGTAAACGAGCCCACAGTAAAATTGTGCAGAGCAGGGTGTCTGACTCTTGCGGCCAGGTTTCCTATCTCCAGAGACTGCACTGTCTCTGTGGCCACAGTGTGGTGCAGCGGACACAGCCAGTGCCTGTAGGACCAGAGGGTCACAGGTTCAAATCCCAGCTGGGGCACCTGTCAACCCAGTCTCCATAGTTTTACCCACCACTAAACAGTGATAGTAAAGACACTCCTTTATTGCTGAGAACATAAGCATGGTTCAAACACCCATATTCTACCCTACACCGCACACAAACCATAACAATGGGCATTACCTACAGCCGAGTCCCCCAAATTCAGTCCTGGAGTGCCACAACTCAATCAGGTCATATGCTTTTTCCCAGATAAGGACATGTCTGCATGTTGGCGGAGGGTACAGGTGGTGGAGGGGGCAGTGGCTGCAAGCCACAGCAGACAGTGGCCTAGGCGTGTTGTGATAAGGAAGCTTATCATAGCTCAGGAAAGAGCTATAGAAAAGGTGAAGTGACTCTAAACAAGCAACCTGTCAGTTCTGGTAGAAATAAGAAAACAGAATTTTCCCATAAAAGACTACCAGTCCCAGAATGCACCAGGTTTCCAACAGCCATTAGAGGAGCTGAAGTGGGGAAACATGTGTTCAATCAGGAGGGCTATGAGGTAATCCCTAAGCACTCATCTCAAAGGGCAGGGCCTGATTCAGCACAGCTGCGCTGTATTAGGGAGGAGCACTCATCAAGGCAGAATAAGAATAGAGTTTGTTCTACAGATGATAAGCATCAGCTTCTCCATGATCATCTTCATGATCACCTTGGATATGCAGAGAAGGATCATCAGTTTCATCTGGAGAATCAGCTTGAGTTTGATCATCAGTTTCATCTGAAGGATCAGCAGAAGCAGAAGCCAAACCGGACGGATAGAGAAGGAAAGAAACCCTCTGGAAGGAAGAGGAGAAAAGCCTTTGAGAGGTCTAGAAGAGTCCAAGGCAGTACGTATACTGGGAGGTATTCCAAGGGCCAGCATAGACCATTGGACTGGGGAAAGCCAGAGGAATGGTGCTGCAGAACAAGGAATCACCAGAGGCTACCTGTGAGGGAGACGGCTGCACGTGGAAGGGACTCTAAGAAGGTATGTGAAGAGAGATCCAGTGTCCAGGGATCAGGACTGGAAGACTGGACATAAGAACTGGACTACATACTGGCCAGGCTATATAAAGAGGAACTATAGCAACAATGGAAGCTCAGGTATGAACATTGATCTATGCCCTAGCTATAACCTTGAAAGACAGCAGGGAAATAAGTGTTCTCCTGAAAGTGCTCCATTGAAAGATTCATCTGTGCCAATTCATGATAGTGACCCTATGCTTGTTGATGAAGGGGAAATAATAGCAGATCAAGATATTGTTTATATGGACTGCTCTCTATCCAAACTCCGTTGGTAACTTTCTGTGATAAAGCACAGCAGCCATCACAAAGAAATTATAAATTTGTTCTTTATTCCACTAAGAAAAGCTCCTGAAACAGGATTTGACTCACACAGTAGAAAGCCAGCCTGCTAAAGGGTTTCAGCTGGATAACTGATAGCAATTGAGCTGCACCTAATTGCTTGTGAGCTAGGAGAGAATTACTTCTGGATCTGTGTGGAAAGTAATCAGAAGTTAACCTTACAAGAACAGTTTATTTCTTTCTTTGTGGCTTTTCGTTTGTTAGAGATATGCTAAGAAAACATTAGCTAATTGCCTGACAAGTTTGAAGGTTGTTTTTCTGATTTTGATTTTTGACTTTGTTTTACCAAATTAAACACTGCAAGCAAGTAACCTAATTTATGTGCTACCAAGCATATCTGTGCTGGGAGAAATAACCCCATAAATAAAGAAGTATCTTATTGGCTTTAACACTTGTGCACAACTAAATTATTGTCAGCAGCTGTGTCTGGTGTGAATGAACTACATTACCCACAATACCTTGCAAAAATCATATAAATATATGCATTGTCAAGACTGTGAAGATTCTCACCCAGGCAGCCGTCTGACAGTGTGCAGGCTGGCACCGTCCACCGCAACAGACAGGCTCTGTTGGATGTACAGTCATGGACTCCCCAGGGAAGGCAGCATATCTGTGGCAACACGGTGGTGCAGTGCACACAGACAGTGTGTGCAGGAACAGAAGGTCACAGGTTCAAAGGCCAGCTGGGGCTACCTCCAATCCTGTCCACATATTTTTTCCCACAACTAAACCGTGATAGTAAGGACAAACCTTTATTGCTGAGAACATACGCATGGTTAATACGCCTATATTTTACCACACCAAACACAGACACCATAAACAGCCGCATTACCTAGAGCAGAGTCTCCCAAATGCAGTCCTGGAGGGCCCCACACCATTCAGGTTCCATGCTGCCTCTAATAAAGATGCCTGTGCTGCATATCTATGCAGCACCCCCATGGTATGCAGATGTAGCTCATGCATATTTATGAGGGACAGCATGAAAACCCGAACAGTGTTTGGAACACCAGGACTGGAGTTGGGAA
This sequence comes from Ichthyophis bannanicus, assembly GCA_033557465.1. Taxonomy (NCBI): domain Eukaryota; kingdom Metazoa; phylum Chordata; class Amphibia; order Gymnophiona; family Ichthyophiidae; genus Ichthyophis; species Ichthyophis bannanicus. Next base: position 139,490,173 of record CM066035.1, on the reverse strand, counting down.
CCTCTGCCGTAAAGCAGCAGCTAACAGGGCCAGGCACACCCACACACACACCCACAGGCCCCATTGGCCAATGCCTCCTGGAGAGGCACGACATTGGGCCCTGCCTGTATCTCTCAATACTAGCAGTTGCATACCTTAGCAATGCCACCCTACACCTGGGTATATGGTACACAGCTATCAAATGTTTCCCATGATAACTGGCAGATATCAATTCCTACGTTAAGCACATTTTGCTCATTGATCTCCACCATAACAATCATTGTGATGTCTGCGGTGTGCGCTGCAGGTCTGGTCTCTGACAGTGTTTATCGCCCTGGGGAGTGACCCCCAACAGTATTGCGTACCATATCCATGCCTGTACTGTGCCCAGGACTGGTGTGGTGGGTATGGCTGCTGAACCCTTCTATAGTAGCACAATGCTGGCATAGGTGTGGGGGTGGCTGGCTGTCTGTCTGTCCAGTGTGTGGTGGCTTCAAACACCTTCCACAGCCCACACTGCCAGCAATGTTGCCAGTATTGGGCTGCCAATGTGCATAATGAGGAGCAAGGTACCATGGGTATAGGCCGGACAGTGTGGCCTGGCCAGGGTGCATCTGCACAGGGCATAGGGCACTGACTGGGACATTTTAGTGCCCGGCCACCACCTACACGGACAGGGTGACCTCAGTATGTCCTGCTGAGAGATCACTCTCACCCTGACTGTGCAGTGACCACAGCATGGCTAGGCACCCCCATAGTGCCATATAGTATTTCTCTTATGTGATAGATATGGGTTTCCTTTTGGGGCCCAGTCACTGATTTATCTGCTTGCTGTGTATGCTGACATCCCAGTTCTGGGTGCACGCATCTCCACTGGGAACATGCACTGTGGACTAACTAGCACACTGTTTACAGCTGGTATGTGTCGTGATGGAGCAGCTTGCAGGGTGCAGCGGATGACGACTTGCTGCAGGAGAATATCAGATAGTGGTGGGGTGCAGCTCACCATATCCAGGCCTAATGTCTGTCTGCTATTGTGTTATTTTATTTATTTAACATTTTCTTCTATACCGCCCCTTCCAGAGATCAGGGGCGGTTTACATTAAACATTGAATAGAACATTTGTATACATCTGTATACATTTACAAGGAACATTATGTTTTTAACTATTTACAAGTGTAATTACAAGGAACATATTTTTGAACGTTAACTAGAACAGTGCTTATCAAACTATGTACAGGTTATAATAACATGGAGCACAACATAGTTGATTACCAGTGGTTATTTACAATAGTGATATAGCCGACAGTTTGAGTAGATCTTTTGCATGTTGTGTGAAATGTTTTGCATGTTGTGTGAGATATGTAAGGTTTATTGAGTTAGTCGTTTGTTCTGTCTTGGGTACTGTGGATGTGTTTCTGTGATTGTTTTGGAGAGGTTTTTTGTTGATGTGGGATCTCAGTGTTTTGGAGTGGAGGAGTGGCCTAGTGGTTGGGGCAAGGTAGTTCAGGCCGGAAGGTCGGGGGTTCAAATCCCACTAGAGGACAGCAACCTTGGGCTGGAAGGACTGGGGTTTCTAGTCCCACAGGTGCTCCTTGTGGTCTTGGGCAAGCCACTTAACCCTCCATAGCCCATGTTCCCTGTAAAATAGTTATCTCCAAGTTATAATACCCTGTTCAATGTAATTTCAGTTTGTTCAATGTAAACCGCACTGATGCAGAATAGCGCGGTATATAAGAGAATGTAAATAAAATAAATAAAATTTTGTAAAGAGGTAGGTTTTTAGTTCCTTTTTGAATTGATGAAGGTCTTTTATCATGCGTAGTGTTAATGGTATTTCATTCCAGAGGGTGGGGGCAGCAAAGGAGAAAGCTCTATCGCTTGTCGCTTTAGTTTTTCTGAAATTTGTTTTTATGTTGAGGGAATGGATTGCATTCCTTCTGCGCGTTCTAGTTTCTGCTGGGGGGTGTATTAGAGTAGATAGTTGTGAGGGAGAGATTTTATTAATGATTTTGAAAGTAGTTAGGAGGATTTTATATTTTATTCGGCTGTTTATAGGGAGCCAGTGTAGGTCTAATGTCAGTGTAGGTCTAAGGTCTTATGGATGTGTATAGAGCTGCATTGACTGCCCTGTGGGGTGTCAGCTCCTCAGCAGGACCAGGGTTGATGGACCCCTCTACTGCCACCTTTGCAGGGAGGTAGAATGTGGATCTATTGATAGGGGACCCTGTTTGCCACCCTCAGCCCTGGCAAGGGGGGGGGGGGGTAGTGGTACATAGCCCACCTAGGGGTCCATAGGGGCTACACCTGACTGAGTCAGACAGAGATATCCAAGGTGTTTGTGCAGAAACTACCTATCTCACACATTAACACTGCTTTGGACCTCCGTCATGGCCTCTTTCAGCCGTGGAAGGTGTTGTGGACCTGGTCCTGGGCACCTCATTGCACCCTCAGGGTGAGCACAGTACCCGCACAATGTGACGGTGTGTAGCTACTCTGTGCCAGTAAAACACACGGTCAGTACCCCCCTACCAGGCCGAGGTGGTGTGTGGGTGCACATGGTCACTTCCCTCTACCGTGCCGAGGTGCTGTGGGGGTGCATTGCCCATCTTGTGTTAATCTGTGGACAGCTGATTTGCATGTGCAGTGCATCATGGGTATGGGTGGGCTAACCCTATCCTGGTGACCACAGCAGACTGTCTGTGTGGTGACGTGCATGCTCTCTGCAGCCAGCCAGGGGCTTGCTAGCAGCTATAGAGCTGTAGCCCAATGGTTACTTCACTGCCTCTGAAGCCAGAGGTCATGGGTTCAAACCCACAGTGGGGTTATTTGATAGGGTTGTCCAACACATTATTTTTTCTAATGTACATATTTTGATGCCAGCAACAACACCCTCAGCGTACTGTACCCATAAGGTGCCTCTGAGGGTGCTTTATATGGCGCCCTATAGGGCACCTTATGGTTCCCGTCCATATAAGGTGCACTATACAATATCCTGTGACGCAACCTATAGGGTGCCCTATAGGGGACATTTTAGGGTGCTGTGGCGGACAGTGCAATTTATAATGTGCCCTATGGAGTGCCTTATAGGGTGCCTTATACGGCACCTTCAATTACGGCACGTGAGGGCGTGTTTGCTGGCAGCAATTAATAACATAAAAATAAAGTGCTGCAGGACAAAATATGTACAATGCAAAGCTGATGCCACAGCCAGCCTTACGTATTAGGCACACTGGGGAGCAAACTCATGACCCCTGTATCAGCAGTCAGTGCCTTAACCATTGTGCTCCACTGCTGCTCCTCCTTGCCTGTCAGCGCACCTACTTATGCTTTTCATTCCTTAAACTGCACAGTGCTGCCATAAAAAACAGTACACTGACCTTGCGGTACCTCATACGGCACCCTCTAAAGCGCCCTATAAGCAACATTCTAGGGTGCCTTGGCTGACAGTGCACTTTAAAATGTGCCTTATAGGGCGCCTTATGTTAACACGCTTTGAGAGTGCGTTGGCTAGTAGTGATAATTAAAATATGAATAAAATGCCTCCTAAAGCATTCTTCCCCATAATATGTTATGCCTCAGCCAGCCTTGTTCATTGGGCACTTTGGGAGATTGAACCCCAGATCCCTGCACCATTGGTCAGTGTCTTAACCATTGTGCTGTGGCTCTGCTTTTCTTCCTGCACATCAGCGCGCCACTTATACCGCCCAGTATTATAATGCCTCCATAAACATCAGCGCGCCGCCTTATGCCGCCCAGTATTAATATGCCGCCAAAAACATTAGCGCGCCGCCTTATGCCACCCAGTATTTCTGCGCCTCATAAATTACTGCCTCAGCCAGCTGTCTTCATTGGGCACTGTGGGGGATTGAACCCCTGATCCCTGCACCATTGGTCAGTGTCTTAACCATTGTGCTGTGGCTCTGCTCTTTTTCTTGCACTTCAGCGCGCCGCTTATGCCTCCCACGCAGCTATCTCATGCGCTAAGGTGCGGGGCGCACATGGGCGCCGTGCACCTTAGCGCATATGTAAATTCCAGCTTTTCTTTTTCAGGACGGAACGCCCACTCCTTATATGGCACCCGCACACTACCGGGGCCCGCACTCTACCGGGGTTTTAGTAAACATACCCCAAAGTCTTTTGGTAATCTAGGGGGGAGAGAAATAGGTAACGCCAACAAAATTGTATATGCCTCATGTTGGTGAATATTTGTGTACAACGCTACAACATCTAGCGTCACCAGAATATGATGATCCAACACTGGAATCCCTCGGAGTAAAGACAAAAAGTGATAAGAATCACGAATATACGACTTGATATGTACCGTCAATGGTTGAAAAAATCGGTCACAAAATATAGACAATGGTTCAAGCACCGAGGCCCAACACGAAATGATTGGTCGCCCTGGGGGATCGACCAACAATTTATGGACCTTAGGAACCATATAAAGAACTGGAGTTTTGGGGTATTTCGGATTCAAAAAGTCACACTCCTTTGTGGTAATCCACACTCGTTGCAGTGCTAACGCTGTATAAGCTTTAATTTCGGACTGTAACTCAGGCCCTGGATCATTGTCCATCACTTGATAATACTGGGGATTACTCAAATGGGCCAAAACCGTAGCATGATATTTAGTTGTATCCTGGACGACAACTGCCCCACCTTTATCAGCCCTACGAATTGTAAAATGAGTCTCAACGGCATACTTTTGACCAACTCAGTTGGTCTGTCATTGATCATATTTCACAAGATCCTCGGGGCGGTGACCGTATACTACGGTTGAGACGGCTGGAGCAGCACTGGATCTGTAGATTACAATCTGTCAGTCCGACTGGTATGAATCACGAGATTGATTGGACGGTATCATTCTGATGTAATACCATTCATATGTGGGCTTGCCTTGCTTGTGGGAACTCCCTCTATGATTGGGGTGCTAAGATGATAGGCAGTTCGTTGTTAGCCAATCCTGAGAGTAGAGTTCCTTATTTGATTGGTCGGTTGAGCCAGAGTTTTTCAGCAGTTACAAGCAACTACGGAGCACTCGTTACAGGGGTTATGGCGCCCTGAAACGTGCACGTCATGCGGATATGATTGTGGCATTCAGATAAGTGCAATATTTAAATGATTTTTCGAACTATGGTTTGACATCTTAGATGCAATTGGTGAATAAAAGGACAATTGTTGACTGGAGGGGATGGATTGAAGTATCATCCTCCCTCAGCTCTGCTCGAAAAAAACTACTGATTCACATAGTGATAATTTTGATGCTTCTTCAATCTTAAGCAGACTGTCTTCCTCCCTGCCTTCTTGGAGGAGGACCTTCAGAAAGATTCTTGCTGCGTCTGTTGGATATGCAGAGGCTATTGCTCAGATGCCTGGAAATGACAAATCCCTTCCGCTTGTCGAATCATCTGTTTGTCCTTTCAGTGATCTAAAAAAAGGGTGGTGACAGCCAAATCCTTCATTGCCTGCTAGATTAAGGAGGCCGTTTGGTCAATGTACTGCTTAGTTGGTCAGCATCTGCTGGAAGAAGTCAGAGCTCACACCATTAGGTCACAGGCTGCTTCCTAGGTGGCGTCCTCTCCAGAGGACATCTGTAAGATGGCTATCTGGTTTTCTCGAAGCACCTTTGTGTAGTACTACAGGTTGCATATAGAAGATGGAGAGGATGGCACTTTTAACAGGGCAGTTCTCTCCAGTGCATCATCTTCCTCCTACCCTGAGTCCTGCCTGCTTGGATGGATCCCATACATCTGGACTGGTCTAGCAGGATGATAAGGAAGGAGAAACTACATATCTGCTAATTTTCTTTCCTGGAATCCTGCTAGACCAGTTCAGGACCTGCGCTGGAAGACTTCTCCTAAAGCTTTGGGAGCCCTGCTGCCTCTTGATTGCCTTGTTAGTCTGTGCCTGATGCAGAGTTATTTGTGGTAAGAGAGCCAGATACTTGTTCAAGAAGTTTATTGCAATTTATTGTTGGTTATTAATGTTCAGAGTTTCTGAATTTTTCTGAGTTTTTCAGTCTTGCTTACTACTTGGGAAGTAGCATGCTGTTTTCTCTTAGTGCTGCGCCAGTACTTATACAGAGGAAGTACAGTATAAGTACTGTAAGTTGCTGAAATCTACCTCTATCTGCTGTCAAGAGAGCATAACCCATATATTTGGACTGGTCTAGCAGGGTTCAGGGAAAGAAAGTTTATCAGGCATGTAAGATTAATACACTTTTAGGTGGTTTGCCTTGATCCTAAGGATAAGTAGTAGTTATGCAGCTTTTATGTATTGTAGGGTAGGTGCTCTAGTTTAGTTTTACTTGTATCACATTTTTAAGCTAGCTTTTATAATTGTATAAATTTTAGCAACATTACTTTCTTTTTTTTATCTTTTGTTTTTTGTCTTTGAGGTTCCAGCTCTCTGATTGTGTAAGAAAAATGTTTTGCATTTTTTGCTCCTGGTGCAGGCATATATCTCCAGGAACAAGCAGGAATGTAGTCATCACATATGGTATTGTCGGTACCGACGGAGCCTGCGTGGGAACGCTCCCCAGCGTCCAATCAAAAAGCTTTTGGGAGCATCCCACAGCACCTGCGTGCTGCCTTCCCGCCTTTCCCAACTGCCTCGCTCCAGTTCTTTTTCCACGGAGCCAGCAGGTCGTGTTCCTGTCACCGCAGAAGAATTCTTTCTTGTTTTTTTCTTTTTTGTGGTCGCGTCTGCCTTCCTCTGCTCTACCGGTACCGCCGGTCTTTTCTTTCTTATTCCTGTAAAATATATATATATATTCTCTCTTTCTTTTTCTTCAGGTGCACGTGCCCTTTTGGGCCTTAGGCCCAAAACGTTTTCCTTACCATGGAGAAACCTGCTTCAGGTTTCAAAAAGTGCACCAAGTGTGGCGGTACCATTTCCGTCACCGACACCCATGAATGGTGTCTAAAATGTTTAGGTCCTGACCACTCCATCACGGATTGTATGTCCTGAGCTATGATGTCTAAAAGAGGTTGACAGAACCGAGCTGCTAAGCTCAGTACCCTGTTTCCCTCTGTTGCAGCTTCGGTGGCATCGACGTCTTCCACGGCTGCTTCTTCCTCCCGTGGATCTCAGGTAACTAAACATAAATCCAGCCGGTCCTCGAAGGGTAGATCTCCTTCTAAGCATGGAGATGCCTCTGGCGTTGCCCTCGAGGATTCTGCACTGGCAAAATTACCCCGGTGGGAGGCTTCGGCTTCCAAAGCATTATCGGGGTTCCAGGATGTTCTCGAGGCCTCGACCTCAGCAGAACTACTGGTGCCATGCTCTGGGGTACCGGCGGTCTCCTCCGGTACAGACATCCAGGCATTGGCAGCGTCGATAGACCAGAGAGTTCTGGCTATGGAACGCAGTCTGGCGGCTTTCCTTGCAGCATCGAAGCCCTCGGAACCGCGACAGACAGTCCCACTGGTACCGACACCGCCATCGGTATCGGTACCGATAGCATCGGCATCGGTGTCTGGTTTGCCGGTACCCAGTCATCCGATGACCTTCGGTACCGACTTTGGTCGGTATGGGTATCGGGCTCTTCAAGAGCATCTAGACAGACAATACTTCGAGTCCTCAGAAGAATCTGAGGATTCTGACAGTTCTGTCGATGCAGCGATGCTTCTCCCAGAGGAGCCCTCCTCCCCTAAACGCAGGATGTCTCCTCCAGAGGATATTTCCTTCCAAGATTTTATCACGGAGGTGGCTCGGGGCCTGTCCCTTACTGTGGCCCCTGAAACAGAGCCAAGGGCCAAGGAGTTGGAAATTCTACAATATCCCAAAACTCCTAAAGAGGCAGCTACCTTGCCCATTCATGAGATTTTATATGATCTCATGTTGAGGATGTGGGAAACACCTCTTACCACCTCTCCTCATTCTCGTAGACTAGATACTATGTATCAAGTCCCTCCTTGTCCTGGGTTCCATAAGACTCAGCTTCCTCACCACTCTATTGTAGTGGAGTCAGCTATGAGAAGGATTAAGTGTGCAAAAAGGCATGCCTCTAATCCTCTAGGACGTGAGTGCAGAACCCTGGATGCTTTTGGACGTTGAGTCTTCCAAGCTTCCATGCTTTCTGCCAGGATCAGTTCCTATAGTCTCTACATGGGAATGTTCCTGAAGGAGGTCACACATAATTTAGAGGCTTTCAGTCCTTTCCTTTCTGAAGATAAAAGGCAGGATTTTCTCACTTGGGTCAAACATGCCCAAGATGTCTCTAAATTTTCAAACCGTGCAGCCTTTGACTGCTTTGAGTGCATAAGCAGAACCTCGGCTATTGCCATAGGGGCACGTAGAATTTCTTGGCTTCAGGCATCTGATCTAGAGCTCTGGGTACAAGACAAATTGGGAAATATCCCTTGTACTGGTGAGAACCTGTTTGGTAAAGATTGGCAGGAAAAAGCCAATGAAATGGATGCTGAAAATTCCACCTTGGACAGATTGCTGATCCTGCTAGAAAGAAATTGTTCAAGAAACCATTCTTTTTTAAAAAGAAAAGATTTTACCCTGCTTATGTTCAGCAGGGACGTTCTGCAGGTCAGCTTGCCAAGAAAGGTCAGCAACCACCCAAACAGAAGAAAGCAAAGGCTGCTAGGCCTCAACCGGCCCAGCAGACTCAGCCTCCACAGGGCCTTTGACTCTCATCTAGAGAACTTAGCCTTCCTAGTTCTCGGGGGACCAGAACCTTCCACTATTCCAGGAAGGTTATGCCATTTTGCCCCCAGATGGGGGCAAATAACAGCAGAGCATTGGACACTCTCCATCATAAAGGAGGGGTACAGGCTTCATTTTTCAAGCATGCCCCCTCACACAATAGTAAGGCAGTTCAATTCTCCGACCTCTCTCATCAACCTGTTAGGTCAAGAGGTCGCTATCCTTCTTGCCCAAGGGGCAATAGAAGAAGTACCCCTTCATCAACAGGGTACAGGGTTCTATTCCCCTTATTTTCTTGTCCCAAAGAAAACAGGGGGTTACAGACCTATCTTAGACCTCAGAGAATTGAACAAATTCCTTATCAAGGAGAAATTCAAAATGATTTCTCTCGGATCTCTGCTGCCATACTTTCATAGTCAGGATTGGCTTTGTTCTCTAGATCTCAAGGATGCGTACACCCATGTTCTCATCCATCCAACTCACAGAAGGTTCCTTCGGTTCCTTTTTCAGGGAAAGCACTACCGATACAGGGTGCTTCCTTTTGGCCTGGCCTCAGCACCAAGGGTGTTCACAAAATGCATGGCTGTTGTAGCAGCATTTCTCCGCACTCTAGGGATATTCGTCTTCCCTTACTTGGACGACTGGCTCATTCAAGCACCAACAGAGTCAGAGGCCAGGACTTCTCTATCCTGCACAATGCGGATCCTTCAGTATTTAGGGCTGGTAATAAACATCCCAAAATCCAGTCTGACTCCCACTCAGTCTTTAGAGTTCATAGGAGCTCTCCTTGATACCACAAAGGCAAGGGCCTATCTCCCCCAGGCCCGTTGCCTTTGCTTGGTGCAGTTAGCTTCTCAAGCAGTGCTAAAGCCTCATCTAACTGCTCGAGAAATGTTACAACTACTAGGTCACATGGCATCCACCGTGCATGTGGTTCCCTATGCTCACCTCCACATGAGGGCAGCTCAGTGGACTTTATCCACCCAATGGACCCAGGCATCAGGGTGCCTGTCAGACAAAATAGCAAACACGTCACCTCATTTTGTCCCTCCAGTGGTGGAGGTCCACTCAAAACCTGTTGCTGGGGGTCCCCTTTTCAGCAACCCTTACCCCAAGCAACTCTCACAACAGATGCTTCTCCAATGGGTTGGGGAGCTCATCTACAAGACCTCTCCACCCAGGGCACCTGGTCTCCACAAGAGAGTTATCTACATATCAATCTCTTGGAGCTCAGAGAAATCTTTCTTGCTCTGCGAGTGTTCCACACCCTGCTCAGCTACAAGACAGTCCTCATTCATACGGACAATCAAGTAGCCATGTTCTATGTGAACAAGCAGGGGGGAACAGGCTCTCTGTCGCTTTGCAACGAAGCTTTGTGACTATGGGCCCTCACCAGAGAGCATCAGATTCATCTTCTGGCAGTGTATCTTCCAGGCATTCAAAACTCTTGGGCAGACAGACTCAGTCGAGTTCTGCTTCCACACAAGTGGTCTCTGCATGCAGACCAGGTGACCAGGATATTTCAACTTTGGGGAACCCTGGACATAGACCTCTTTGCAAGTCCATGGAATGCCAAACTTCCCCGGTTCTGTTCCAGAACTCCGGCTCAGGGGGCTCAGGCCATGGATGCTTTCCTCCTTTACTGGGGTCAAGACTTCCTGTATGCCTTTCCACCCATTCCCCTAATTCCCAAAACCCTGTTCAAGCTTCAGAGAGACAGAGGCCATATGATTCTCATAGCTCCACATTGGCCACGGCAAGTGTGGTACCCTCTGCTTCTACATCTCTCTCAAGCTCCCTCCCTGGAGTTAGGGTCTGCTCCAGATCTCCTATCCCAGGAGGACGGAATGTTATGGCATCCCAGTCCCCAGTCTCTGCATCTCAGGGCTTGGTTGCTGAAGGCCTACATCTCCATGATCTTAATATCCCTCAACAAGTGAAAGATATTCTTCTTGCTTCCAGGAAACCTTCCACAAGACGCTCTTATGCTTTCAAGTGGAAAAGGTTTACCATATGGTGTTTGCAAAAGGCTCTTAACCCCCTTGAGATACCTCTGGAATCACTGCTGGAGTATCTCCTTCATTTATCCAATGCAGGTGTTAAGACTAATTCAGTAAGAGTCCATTTGAGTGCTATTGCAGCTTCTCTTAAGCCTCTAAATGGACAGCCTATTTCCTCTCATCCTCTTATAGCAAGATTTTTGAGAGGCCTTCTTCTAACTAAGCCTCCCATTAGGCCACCACTGGTGGCATGGGACTTAAACCTGGTTCTTGGGCAGCTCATGAAGCCACCTTTCGAACCTTTATCTACTACCTCCTTGAAAGTCCTTTCTTGGAAGGTTATCTTTCTCATTGCAATCACATCAGCACGCCGCATTAGTGAGTTGCAAGCGCTAGTAGCTAATCCACCTTATACAAGGTTCCATCATGACAAGGTAGTCCTTAGGACTCATCCACACTTTATGCCTAAGGTGGTCTCGCCTTTTCATCTGAACCAAGCAGTCTACCTACCTGTGTTTTTTCCAGGGCCTCATGCATCAAATGCAGAGAGGAATCTTCATACCTTGGACTGGACTGTAAAAGAGCTTTAGCTTTTTACTTACAAAGAACACAGCAACATAGAAAGTCCTCTCAACTCTTTGTTGTTTTTGATCTCTCATTTGGGACTTCCAGTCTCCAAGAGAACACTGTCTAACTGGATTGCTCAGTGTATTTCCTTCGCCTATCAGAGTAAGAACCTTTCTCTGGAGGGCCATGTCACAGCTCACAATGTGAGAGCCATGGCAGCCTCAATGGCTCATCTGCACTCTGTGTCTATCGACGACATCTGTAGAGCAGCCACTTGGGCCTCGGTTCATACCTTTACAGCCCATTACTGCTTGGACAAGGACTCCCGCCGGGATGCCTTGTTTGGTCAGGCTGTTCTCAAACACCTGTTCCATACCTAATCAACTCCTACCCACCATCCCTGGTAGGATGCCAGAGATCCATGGGGGGAAGTGGAGCCCTCTTCAGGGACACACAACTTCTGGGGTCTCTCCCTGGGACCTAAAGCTAGGGAGTCCCCATATGTGATGACTACATTCCTGCTTGTTCCTGGAGATAGCATAGTTATTCACCTGTAACAGGTGATCTCTGGGAACAGCAGGAATTTAGTCCTCACAACCCACCCACCTCTCCTAGGAGTTGTATCTCTCTATCTATCTCTTTCCTTTCCCTCTCTCTCTCTTTGTCTCAGCTTTAAAACTCAACTGGAGAGAGGCAGTTGGGAAAGGCGGGAAGGCAGCACGCAGGCGCTGTGGGATGCTCCCAAAAGCTTTCTGATTGGACGCTGGGGAGCGTTCCCGCGCAGGCTCCGTTGGTACCGACGATACCATATGTGAGGACTAAATTCCTGCTGTTCCCGGAGATCACCTGTTACAGGTGAGTAACTATGCTTTGCTGAAACATGGTTCATGTTGTTCTTTTGGGTTTTATTGATGTATGATGTACTGATGTTTGTATATTTTAAGATTTTGATAGGCTGTCTATATGTTTTTATGTGAAACTACTTTATTAACATTAACATTTATATTGAAAGATTCTTATATATATCCAGGGTGGCCCAAACAAAGTGAGAGCATCTCGTAAATTAAAAGCTTAAATAGTTTACTTATTTGCCTTTTTTAGCTATATAATGTCTTGATTGCAACAATTTACGGTTACCATTTTTTTTTTTAAATTTGCCAATCGTTTATATCTGTCTTTTTGAATTTTTAAATAACTTTTATATGCTACGAGATATTCTCACTTTTTTTGGGACACTGTGTGTGTGTGTGTGTGTGTATATATATAGATAGATAGATAGATATGTGTGTGTGTGTTGTTTTTGCCACATCGGTCATGTCTGCACTTTTTTTGTTAGTTAACCCAAGATGTACCAGGTGGCATTTCAGATGGACACGCCTGATTTGTTGCTTTCATAGTGGTTGAGGTACTATGAAATTTATCTACTTGTGTCCATTTATGAAATGAGAACTGTTGACTCTTCCTTCCATAAAGGGTGAAAATGTGTGATCAACTAGTCTGTCACAAAGCTCCTGGAATAATGGAGTTAGAATTATGTTGGTGTATTGTTTTTAAATAAAAATATGTTTTGGTTCAGAGGATTTTCTTAGGAGAGGCAGCATCTGAATTTACTTCAGTTTAATGCATTTGACTGCAATAATTGTGTTGTGGTTAGTGTTTCTAGCAGATGCTTCTGAACCTGTGGTATAAGTTCTAATGAGGGGCCTCCAAGCAAAATTTTGCTGAGGGCTGCCCATTGTCAAGGCAGCGGTATGTGCTCCCGCAATTCGACTCCCACACGTGGCAAACGTCCTCCACTCTAGACCCAGCGGCGGTCATTTCCGAGGCCGAAGTCTTGCAATGTGGCTGTTTTCACAAGACTTCGGCCCAGGAGGTGACAGCTGCCGGGTCTGCAGCATTGGCAGTGTGACAAACAAGTTTAAAATAAGTTGACCACATGGGGAGGGGGCACCGCCGCCGCTGTGTGGGCCCCTTTTCTTTCCGGGCTTCCCCAAATTGCGAGGGCTGCTTGGGTGGAATTGATGCCACTGTTAAAACTTAAAATTAGAACTCCTAATTATATGTTAACTAATTGAACACCTCCAGTGCAAAAAAAGGTAAAATAGGTGTTTGTTGATAAATACCTAAAAACTACCACTTTCCTTAGTACTCTCATATTCGTCCTTTTTTCTGCCTTGGGTTTTCCACTCAGTTTTTCTGCCTTTTTGCTCCAACTCTTCAGCTGCACAAATGCATATGATAAATTCCCCTGGAGAAAGTAACCACCCTCGGCACCTGCACCACAAAATCACAGGAGCCAAGGCTGTATGGTTTTACTAGAAGAAAATCATGTCAAACAAATGGGTGGGGGGAGCTCACACTGCACCCTCCCTGTCACATTCTTTCACACTCTTGTTAATCCTTCCTCTCTTCCCCTCCTTTTACTGGTTTCTTCATTTCCGGCTAGTGGGGCTTGAGAGCCTCCATCTCCTCTGCTGCTCAATCCTACCAGTGACTTTCCCGTCAGGACTTGTTCTCATTTTGTTTGCCTGTCTGCTGATACCTTCTGCCAGTGTTATCAGCATCTCGGACAGACTAACCTCAGCATAACACTGCTAATTTTCATAAAATATGCTAAAAGAAACGGGTGATAGGGTCTCCATGTAAAGTCCTTGGTGAGACATAATCTTCAGGAATTGTGTCCAGTCCTGTAGACACTGTACCTTTGAAAGACTAGAGGTGGTCCAGGGAAAGTCCATTAAAAAAATGCAGGGTCTGTACCACAGGCTCTATGAATTGAGACTTGAGGCCTTACATAACTCGTATGTGCTCTTGGGAGGCAAGAAGGAGGGAGCATGATAGAGACATTCAGATATGTCAAAGCTGTAAAAGAGGACTAAAAAGCAGTTTTTATCAGTGGACTAGAAGCTGTAAAACTCAAGGTCATGGGATGAGGCGTAGAGGAGATAGAGTGAGAACGACAGGAAACATTTCTTCACAGAGAGGGTGTTGGATGCATAGAAACATCTCCTGGGGAAGTGGTGAAGATAAAACAAAATTGAAAGCAGCACCGCAGAAGCTTAGAGGAGCCTTACTAGCAAAGATGTGAAGGAAGAGGTCATAGCAAAAGGAGGCAAACCGGGCAGACTCGATTGCCCAAGCAGCCCTTATCGGGGTATCATATTCTGTGTTGTGCATCCCTGCTTATATTTTCCATTCAGTCATGTTGCTTGAATGAGAGGTGCTTTGTGGCTACTTTTGATGCGATCGCCAGTTTGCAAGATTTATTTGTTTATACATGTTTGAAGCCACATTCTAACTTGTACTGTTTTTTGCTTCCTTTTTTTTAAATGTAAAATTATATGTTATAGTTTGGGTATGTAAGTCTTGCTTAATATTAATCATACATGTCCCAGTAGTCAGTGGGTAAAAGGCAAAATGCCCAGAGGGAGTTTAATATGAGCAGACCTGCATGACAGGTCTTCCGCAATTGCTACATGAGCACAGACTGCGTGGCGTAAACGTTGGCTGTGGATCTTAAATCTACCATTGTGTGCGGCAGAGAGAGTTGGAAGCAAACCTTTGGGGAAAGATTTTTCTCTAAATTGCAAATTCTGAGTCTGACACAGTCGCAGCAGAGAATGAAGATGAGTTTTAATAAAAGAAGTTGACAGTTGGTAGGGGACAAGATATTCCTGGAATCCAACTTACTCGTTTGAGCCTGTGCGCCAGACTTGAGTTTGCAAGGAGAGATTAAAGTGAAAAGGAAACAAAAAAAAAGAAGGGAGAAACTTAAAAGCACCAGTGGAGATGAATTCTTCAAAATATTGTCTTTTTGACTTTGTTGCTGCCTCCTTGTTTATCTGTCATGGGGAAAGGGAGTTGGGGGGAGGTTGGGAATGAAAGCTCTATCTAAGGGTCTTCCTCCTCCCTTTCTCAGACAGAAACAGCCTCTGTTGGGCTATGGCATCAACTCTCTGGGACTTTTTCTCCTGTATTACAGCCCCTTTCCTACTCCCTTAGGGACTGATGTAGTGGTTTGCTCCTGATTTTAGGACAGGAAGATAGCGCTAAAGGATAGTGTGGTGGGCTTGTAAAATGCTGAATTTCAAACTGCTCCCAGTGTTTAAAAAAGTGCCAATTTTTTTTTTTTAACTCATAGCAATGAATCTTTTATTCCTGCGAGGCAGCAAACAGGTCATCTGAAGTGAAGCGCAGCATTTTGCTTCAGATGACCCTTATAAGCAGGCCTCCCTGGTGGCCCAATGGGTCCCTGGGCTCCCCCCCACACCTTGAGGGTTGGGAGGCAGGAGCGATGTGCACGTGCTTCTGTCTCCAGTGCCTGCATTCTGTAAATCTGAAGGGTCTGACCTCTAGTGGTACTTCAGGATGCATTGCTAAGGGGTCAGCCTGCTAAACAGGGGAATTGTTTAAGAGCTTCCCTTATTTGACAGACTGATCCCCTAGCAGAGCATCATTGTACCAGTAGGTATCAGGCGCTGCCATTTACAAGATGATGGTGGGAGGAGCAGGGCACTCCTGGACACCTCCCCAGCGGAGGTAAGTTGTTGTTTTGTCTGGGGGGGGGGATGCTGCAGCTTGGAGGATTTGTGGTCAAAGACTTGCCTGTATCAGGTCCTTGGTCCAAGGGTGCCTTTCACCAGGTAGCCACAGGAGAGGGGACGAGGGACAGAGCTCTGGGACCTACTGGGCCAGCAGGAAATATTTGGTGGGGGTGGGGATGGGGACTCGCTGGTCCATGAGGGAATCTTTGCTGGGTGGAAATTGGGGGCTCGGTAGGCCTTCAGAAATTTCTGAATGCACTTTTTTTTGCGCTGTCTCCCTTGCTTTTAGTTTATGAGCAGGAACCAGCTCGCGCACTGACCTCCCTGCTCACATGCGGATAGGAAGGGAGACAGCCAGTGCAGTAAAAGTGTGGTAGATTACCACGGTGGTGTATGCTGTTTTTTCTTAACACAGTGGCAGTTTGCATGCTGTCAGTTTACTGCATTGGAATTAAAAGATTTTTTTTTCAGTGTGTTAGAATATTGTGCGCTGAAGCTTATTCCATTGGCTCCTTAGCTGGGTCATTGTAACAATAGTCCTCTAGACAGACATAGCAATCTCATAAGCTTTCTCTTTCTTCGGAAAGTAGGTTAAGAATTGCTCTTTAAAAACAGCTAGCTCTTTTTAGTAGAAATATAATATATTTTATTTTGAGTTAATTGTGACCCACTTTGTGTTCATTTATTCATTGCAAGAACAGCACAGAAAGTTCACAGTCAGCAGCTCGCCAGTGGTAGTGAAAAGTGGTAGATGGTGAATGATGTGCTGGGGCTATGGGGGAGAAGAAGGGCAAGAAGTACCTTTTTCAAGCTCCACCCCTGTTTTCTGTCCTGCCTCTTACTGGTTCTCAGCCAAGTGCTTGTTACCAGGGCCGGCCCACCCACTAGGCAAACTAGGCGGACACCTAGGGCAGCAACTTTCAAAGGGCAGCAGAAGCAGGGCATTAAAAGCTACATAATTGATTTTCAAAGCGAGAGGGGGTGTAAAGCTTGAGGTTTGCCTAGGGCAGCAACACTTTGAACCAACTCTAGAGCCGGCCCTACTTGTAACCAATTGACTATGGGGGAGAAACTGTGGTGCTTGCGAAGCGTGCTTCCCGCCTGCAGCTCTTTATGGCTCACATGAGGGGACGAAGTGCAGAGTAGAAGCTAAGGGTGAGGGGAGAACGAGAGAGCAAAGGAAACATACTTTAACGCCGATGCAGCCTACATGCAGGTAGGAGCTGCCAGCTATGCAAGTCTTGGTTTCTTTCACAGCATCTGTTGGTGGCATCTACCTGACTACGTGATTTCTGGTACTGTGTTGTATCCCAGAAGATGCTTGTTCAAGTTCCTTCCCTATCATAATGAATTGTTCTTTGCTTAGTTGAATTGGATCTGAAGTTTTCTGCTCTGACTAGTGCCCAGACAGCAAAAAAAATATGGCTGAGATACCAGCTGTAACTTGAAGTATTCTGCATTTATTTAAAGACTCCTTTATTTAAAATACAAGTGGGGAAAGCATCCAGAGCATGGCTGATGGAATTCCTTCCAACCCCTCTGCATGTACATGTGTTGGTGTGCACATGCATTCACATGTCTGCGTTTGTATCTGTATTGCTTCTGTGTGTATCTCTTTGTACCACTACTACTGCTGATCATTTGTATAGTGCTACAAGGTGTACACAGCGCCGTACAGGCACATGTAAAAAATGGTCCCTGCTCATCAGAATTTACAATCTAGTTAAGACAGACAGTGAAACAGCTGAGGTCAAGAATACATCTAGGGGTATGGTAAAGAAACACAGAAGAGACTGAGAGATCAGGATCCAAAAGCAGCCTCAAAGAGTTGAGTTTTTTCAGTCTGGATTTGAAAAGGGTCAGAGATGAAGCCTGATGTACAGACTCGGGTAGTTTGTTCCAGGCATAAGGAGCAGCAAGGTGAAAGGATCGAAGTCTGGAGTTGGTAATGGAAGAAAAGGGCACAGACTGAAGCGATACGCCAGAAGAGCGGAGTTCCCGAGGAGGGGTGTAAGGAGAGATAAGAGGAAAAGTAGTGAGGAGCTGCAAAATGAGTGCACTTAGAAGTTAGTAGGAGAAGTTTGAATTGGATACAGAAAAGGATAGGGAGCCAATAATCAACTTAAGAAGAGGGGTAATATGAGCATATCGAGGCCGACAGAAGAATAGCCATGCAGCCGAGTTTTGAACAGATTGAAGGGGAGAGTGATGGTTTAGAGGGAGACCAGCAAGGAGGAGGTTGCAATAGTCTAGACAGGAGGTGACTAGAGTGGATAAAGTGCCTTAGAAGTGTGCTCAGAAAGGAAGGGGCGAATTTTGCTGATGTTATAGAGAAAGAAACAGCTTTTAGCTATCAGTTGGATGTGTGTGGATAATGAGAAGGAGGAGTTGAAGACGATTCCAAGGTTGCGAGCTGAGGCAACAGGGAGTAGTAAAGTGTTATCTACAGAGATTGAGAAAGGAGGAAGGGGGGAGGTGGATTTAAAGGGAAAAATAAGAAGCTCAGTTTAGACCAGGGGTCTCAAACACGCGGCCCGCGGGCCGCATGCGGCCCGCGAGAGCATCTTGTGCGGCCCGCAAAGCACTTACCGGCGTCTAAAAAAAAATAAAATTCCAAACTTGCCGCCGCAGTATTAAGCATCCCGCGGGCCCCTCTGCCTGCTCTGAGTCCTCTCCTCCCTGCAGCATCAGCTCCAAAAGCGGCGGCTTTCAGAGCCGCAAAGAGAGAGAGTTTCTCTCGCGCGGTTCTGAAGACTCTCTCGCTGCTCTTCAGAACCGCGCGCGAGAGAAACTCTTTCTCTTCGCGGCTCTGAAAAGCCGCCGCTTTTGGAACTGATGCTGCAGGGAGGAGAGGACTCAGAGCAGGCAGAGGGGCCCGCGGGACGCTTAATACTGTTGGCATTGTGGACCTAAAGAGGGCACTTTGGTCCATATACTTCGTTTCTATCCAGAAATTCAAACATGCTGGGAAGCAATTTGGGCCACAGTAACTTGACTGTTGCCCCTCAAGGAGAACATTTTGCCAAATGTAATTATTTTTTAGATTTAGAGGCTTCACTATTCCTGCTAAGGCGAGGATTTTTGACATTCTTTTATCTATGAAAATTCAATTGGGATCAGGGACTGACTGCTGCCAATAGTGGCTATGTTTAAAAAAAAAATAATAGTCCCGGGTGTTTGCAGCTTCGGGGGCTGCTGAGAATAGATTCCGGTTTGTTTTTTTTTTTAAATATGGAGAGTGCTGAGCCGGGAGCAAAGGTCTTGGGTGAGCCATGTTCCTGCGCCTGTCACCGGGCCTTGCTCCACGTGTGGCTGGTGGTGGCAATTGCAGGATCGGAGCAGCAGGAGCACTGCGGCAGCTCCCGATCTTAGCAGAAGAGGCAGGGGGAAGAGTGGAGGCATGACTGGCCGCGATCCTCATGGCTCCCACGGGAGAAGGGCCGCAGAGCTCATAGCTTCTCCTGGGGCTGCCGGGGGATCGTGGTCCTCATTTTGGTTGAGGGAGTGGCTGAAGTGGTGCCGGGTCTTCCATGAGTGTGGTCCTCTTCCATGAGGTTGGACCACGGATCGCGGCTGGAGCAATGTCAGCATTGGATCTGCTGTTGCTCATGGGACTGGCTGACGGCATCAGGACTTACAGTAGGTGGCAGGATAGGGGAGCAGCATTGGGGGCTCCAGAGCAGGAGAATGCAGGCAATGCTAGGCACGGCTAGGTCTAGAATTCTGGAGGGGGAGCCAGTCTTAAAGGGGCCAGCAGACTCTTCTGGGTGCAGGGTTCAGGTGCCGCGGCGGCAGGGTGAGAGCGATCGGGACAGCAGTAGTAGTTCCTAATGTGCCTGGCGGTTGGCACTGGATTATAGTAATGTAGAAATCTTTTAGTCTTTCTTTATTCATGCACTCATTAAGAGGCATGTTTACTAAAAGTTAGGGTATGGTAACATTATGCAAATATTTATGCAAATGAGGTCCCTTATGCAAATGAGGTCCCACGTCTCATGCGGCCCCCGGGTTATTTTACAAGTCCTCATTTGGCCCTCAAAGCAATTTGAGTTTGAGACCCCTGGTTTAGACCATGTTCAGTTTCAAACAGCGGTGAGACATCCAAGCAGCAATGTCTGATAAGCAGGCAGAAATATGGGCCGGGATTGCTGGAAAGATTTCAGGTGTAGAGAGGTAGATCTGAGAGTCATCAGTGTAAAAATGGTATTGAAAACCATGGGACAAGATGAGTGCACCAAGGGACTGGATATAGAAAGAGACAAGGAGTGGGCTCAAGACAGACCCTTGGAGTACACCAACTGAGAGTGGGAAAGCAGTAGAGGAGGATCCACCAGAACAAACACTGAAGGAATGATGGGAGAGATAAGAAGAGAACCAGGCTAGCACAGAGCCCTTAAAACCAAGCAAAGACAAGTTATCAAGGAGAAGGTTGTGGTCAACGGTGTCAAAAGCAGCAGAAAGGTCAAGAAGGATGAGGATCGAGTAAAGGCCCATGGGTTTTGCCAGGAACAGGTCACTGGAGATTTTGGCAAGAGCCATTTTGGTAGAATGTAAAAGATAAATGCCAGATTGTAGAGGATCCAGAAGGGCTTGAGAGGAGAGAAAGTTGAGGCAACAGCAGTGAACCACATGTTCAAGTAGTTTAGAAATGAAGGGGAAGAGGGAGATTGTTCAATAATTAGAAGGACAGCTAGGCTCTAGTGAAGGTTTCTTGAGGAGAGATGTGACCGCAGCATGCTTGAAGGCTGCAGGAGCTGTAGCAGTGGAGAGCAATAGATTGAGAATATGAGAGATGGAAGGGATGACAGTGGAGGAGATGGAGCTCAGAAGATGAGTGGAAATAGAATCAGAGCAGCAGGTAGTGAGTTTGGAGGAGGAAAGAAGTGTGGTTTCCTCGTCCGAGATCTTATAAAAGGAAGAAAGGGTGGCAGAGGCTGAGGAGAAGAGTTGGGAGTGAATAGGAGGTTAGAGGGGATGGAGCAGATCTCTTGGGAATTGGAG
The DNA here is from genome assembly GCA_033557465.1 of Ichthyophis bannanicus. NCBI lineage: Eukaryota > Metazoa > Chordata > Amphibia > Gymnophiona > Ichthyophiidae > Ichthyophis > Ichthyophis bannanicus. The sequence continues at coordinate 139,469,421 of CM066035.1, read as the reverse complement.
TGTAATTTTATGGACTTTGTATGGAAATAGCTGGTCAAGGTGGAGCAGAAAGGGAAGGAGGGGTCAAAGGCGGAGGCACCTTGAGGAGAGTTGAGAGTTGTAAAGAGACAGCGAGGGTTGGAGGCAAGAGAGTTAGTCAAGTGGACATAGTAGTTTTGCTTGGTGAATGCTATGATTGACTGGAAGGAGGCAAGCATGAATTTGAAGTTTAGAAAGTCAGCAAGGGTGTGGAATTTGAGCCAAATGCACTCAGCTGAGCAGGCACAGGAACATAGATAGCGGGTAGTTGAAGACAGCCAGGACTGAGGTATGGTACGCCTCACAGGACGTGGCATGGGTGGAGCAAGAGCATCCAGAGCAGAGGAAAGTGTAGTGTTATATGAAGCTACTGCCTCATCAACAGACTCAGATGACATAGTGCAGGAAAGAGGTAATGAGACAGTAGTGGAGAGAGCCAATGGGTCAATAGCATGAAGATTCCTAAAGAGATTGGAGGAAATTGGGTGAGATTGAGGCAGGGGGTGATAAAGAATGGAGCTTAGCAGGTGATAGTCAGAAAAGGGAAGAACTGAGGTATAGACATTTGAGGGTAAGCAATTAGAGAAGAAGACAAGGTCAAGGCAGTGACTGTGCTGGTGAGTGGGGGCAGTGGAGCAAAGCAGGAGGTTGAATGAGGAGGTAAGGGGAAAAAACTTTAAAGCATAAGAGTCAGCGGGGTTATCAACATGAATGTTAAAATCACCGAGAATAAGGGAGGGATCAAGGATAGGATCAAGGAATAAGATCAAGGAACATAGTCTTAAAATAGGCCTGCACCTTAACGTTAAGAAGACAAATATCCTGACAACTGGTAAAATAAGTTCATCATTAATGGAGAAGAAATTGAAATAGTTGACAACTTTAACCTACTTGGATCAACAATCAGAGAAAGGACAAGCAGCAATGCGTCATCAGATTTCTTGACTGCCTGTTGCTTCTTTATTGATAGTTAATCCAAGTAGGTTAAAGTTGTACAACTACCAATAAAGAAGCAGCAAGCAGTCAAGAAATCTGACGCTCTTGGCAGAATGACTATGAAAGACCTAGACAAGATTCTCAAGAGCAGAGATGTCTTTCTCCATACAAAGATTCAACTTGTTCAAGCCATGGTATTTTGAATAAAATCATATGGATGTGAAAGCTGGACAGTGAAAAAGATAGACAGGAAGAAAATTGATCCATTTGAATTATGGTGCTGGCGATGAATACTGTGTATATCATGGACTGCCCGAAGAACAAACTAGTCAGTATTAGAGGAAATCAAACCTAAGCTTTCCTTAGAAGCTCAGATAACAAGATTTTGACTTTCATACTTTGGATACATCATGTGAAGAGAGAGGTCGTTAGAGAAAAACATAATGCTTGGCAAGGTAGAAGGTAAACGCAAAAGAGGAAGGCCGGCAATGAGATGGGTTGATACAATAACAGCAGTTATGGGTGGCACTCTTATCAACAGTGAGTCACCTGACTAATGACCAAACACGGTTTAGGTCAACTATCCGGAGGGTCGCCATGAGTCGACACTGGGTCGACGGCACTTAACAACAACAAGGGAGGGAGGAGATGAATCCAGAAAGAAGGAACGCCACGAGTAAGTCAGTGAGAAAGGTAGAGGTGGACTTACCAGGGGGTTAATAAATAACAGCTATCGGGAGAGATAATGTAGTAAAAAGGCAGATAGAGTGGACTTCAAAGGAGGGACAGGAGTGAGACTGAGGTAGAAGGAGACTTTGAAATTGGTAAGAATGAGAGAATAGAAACCTAACCTCACCACCTCAGCCAGTGGGACGAGGTATATGTGTGTTTAGCACATGTGGTGTGTGTGTGTATGTCTCTATGTTTATATGTTTTTTGTGTGCATGTGTGTGTGTGCGCGCATATACATATGTGTACATGCTTGCATATGTATATATGACCATAAAAGTGATAATTGGCCTGTAGTTACAAATCTGCTCCCTGTGTATCTATATGTGTGGTGGCTTTTTGGGTCTCTGTGATTGTCAGAAGAGATGAGAGGGGAGGGCACTTTAAAAGGCGCAATTCCTTAATCATCATGTATGCTGCAGCTTTTGGAACTGTTTCTCCCATAGAAATATTTTGGGGGTGGGTTTCATTTCTCTTCCACGGTTCCACCCCAGACGTGTGCAGAAACTACAGCATGGGAACTTCCCCAGCTCATTACTTCCTTTCCTGTGGCTAGAGCTCTAATGCTCTGCTTCCCCAATCTTAACCATTTTCTGAACTCTACCCACTGTCTCTGCTGGTAGTTAAAGTGGAAGCAGGCAGGGCAGGCTCACTGACACGGGGGAGGATTAGAGAAGAGCAGATAGAGGTTTTAAACTCCTGCTTTCTGAACATGAATGTAGAATTCAATTGAATCTTGAAAAAACAGGCAGTTGGCAAATCTAACCTGAGTCCTCAGCACATCTCACAAAGCCCCTGTAAATATTTAGACCCAAAGTATGTGCCTAGTTTGCCAGTGGTTTAATCCAGCCTTGTCCACAGCAACAGGTATTAGTAGTCAATACACATAGCAACCAATAAGAAAACTGTTTGATTCAGTAAGTAGATTCACAGTAGAATTTAAAAAAATGAAAATGAGATATAGATCCAGAGATGCTGAGGGTGAACCATCCCAAAAAGTGAGATTTACTGCCCCAAAGAGTGAGATTATTTTCAGATGGCGCATTCAGGGTATAAATCTAGAAAGATTTAAATGTAGTATTGATTTGCAAATGACAAAAAAAATCATTATGTATTTGCTCTTCTTTGTAGCCTCTGAAAGGATAGAGATATAGTGGAGGCAATATGGGTAAATTTTCTGGGTTGAAAATTGCTCACCACTGAGTTGGTAAAAGTATGTGCATAGACACCAGAACTCCTGTGCTTGTAGGTACAGGGAAAAGGATGGGGCCAGGAGGAGGCGGGGCACAGGAAGGTGAGCTCAGGTTTCGTCCTACTGGCTGGGCCACTTGGTTTCCTCTCTTAGGCTTGTCTCATGAAAGCTGTGATCAGAATCAGTGCTGAGGCGCTGATGCTTTGAGGGAAGGGGCTCAAAGAGTGAGAAAGCCTTCAAATGAGTGTGGCACACTCCTAGTGAGTAACAATCCACCAGGAAGCGAACAGCACACTGCCACGTAGTGAGCGAAACTCGGTATCTTTGTAGATCAGAATGACTGAAAATGTATCTCATCAGGAATAGGGAATTATTTATAATCCCTGTATGTGTATTGTCTGTCTGTGTGTAGATCTCTCATGTGCTGTGCACATGTTGTACCTGTGGGGAGGGGAAGGGGAGGAGCTAGTTTGGGTAGTTACAGATGACATTTTGTAGGGTGGTGGGGTAGTTGGGGGGATAACTTTTGGGGGTAGAACAGTTGTGGGTAGAGTTTTTGGGATTGATGGCAGTTTGTGGACTGGTTGGGACAATTTGAGGGGTGGTAGATAGTTGTGGGGGATAGTGTTTGACAGTGGTGGGCAAGGAGGATAGTTTTTGATGGTGAGGTAGTTGCAGCTGGGTAGTTTTGGGAGCAGTTTGTGAGGTTGGGATTGTAGAGCGCATTGGTTGATCTAGAAAGAAATAAAACAAAATAAAACAAAAACTCTGATATCCAGGGTAGAATTGGTTTCCGTCTGAGGCTTTGGCTGGGACCGGGAGATATGGGTGTGATGTGGATTCATCAGGCTAAAGGATTAAGGAAAAGTGTTCATTAGCTGGCAGGCAAATTTGGGACTTGACCCATATCAATTCCACCAACACATATTGCCCAGGTGCAGGGACTCTGTTGATCAGTCAGGTTGACTGCCTTGGAGTGTCCAGCATACTTCTCCATGCAGACAACATTCATTGCCAGGAGGAGGGGAGAGGAAGTAGTTTTAGTCCTGAGGAGTATAGCTGCTGTACAGTTGGCTATCAAGTTTGAACCAGGAATCACCAGCAGTCAAAAATGAATGGCCATATATTCTCCAATTCACAATAAGGATGTAAGTATTCTTTTAAAGTATGGAATAGCAAGCAATTAATTGCTTAAGCAGGTTTGCAGGCAGCTGCATTAAACTCCCTCTTCCTGGGTGGTACCGATGTGCAGGTGCACTCCCTGGGCTAGCCAAGAGTGGTCCTGCCCGTCACAGCATGGGGGTGGGAACAGCAAGTTGCTGGGAGAAAGGTGAGCTATGGGACTCTCAGGTGTGGTCCCACAGCAATAATTAAATGATTAATGAGCCAGCAGAAAATAATTTACTTTCTGGGTAACTGTTTATTTCTCATCATCCTGCTAGACCAGTCCAGACAAATGGGTAATGTTCCTCTGCCAGGAGATGATGGAGAGAACCAGAACTTTCCAGTGACGATGACACTGCTATAAGGAGAGGTGCATCCAGAGAAACTATCCAGTATTTCTCTGTCTCCAGCAGATGGTGGTTGCTGAATTAGTGGAGCACAATTGTAATTTTGGGCTCCTGAGGCCACAGTCTGCGGGCTGTTCTCGCCGGTAGAGCTGGATGTTGGTGTTCCCAGGGTGCTGGCCTCCAGATCAATGTTCCCTCTAATTTTCTGTAGGCTGTGTGCGCATAAAATATTAGCTGTGCAGCTTTTGAAGGAAGGTTAAATTTTTGTGCGCCACATAACGACACTCAGAGTTATATACTTTAAAATTTGACTACACATCAGAATAGAGTATGTACACCACATTGATTTTAATCAAATTAAATGAAAATAGATGATTACTAAATGAAGTGGAAAATTTCTAGTAATTACAATCGCAACTTTTAAATTTTAAGACGTTTGTGTTGTTTTCTATCAGAATCAGAACCGTAATTTTTGTGCGCTCTGTTGTAAAGTATGTGCGCTCGCTCGGCAAGGTGTGTGCGCGCGCACACGTGCACAGCTTAGAGGGAACAGTGCTCCAGATCACCATCCCTGGTTGAGCTGTGGCTGTTCTGTTAGAGAAGGTATACATGGGGCGGCCTCCAAGCGCAACCTGGGGTACAGTTTGGTCAGCATTATTGGCACCCTTGCATTTTAGTTATGTTGTGTACAATATCTTGAGAAATAGTTGGAAATATCCCAACTGTATGTCATCATGTGGAGGAGTAGCCTAGTGGTTAGAGCAACTGCCTAGTACCCAGAAGTTCAAGGGTTTGATTCCCACTGGCACTCCTTGTGACTTTGGGCAAGTCACTTTACCCTCCATTGCCTTGGAAGAAAAGGCTGGCAATCTACTTCCGGTGATACATTGCCAAGAAAACCCAGAGGTAGCTGGGTCTCTATGAGTCAACACTGACTTGATGGCACTAAAAAAAAAAAAAAAAGTCATCATAATATTTTAATAGTATGTTCAAAGGTATTCAACCAAAAAATGTTTTTGCAACTTAGATGTAGTAATTTCTGAAAACAAAATATGACCTGGACAGGATTAATGCCACCCTTCACTAATATTTAGTTGCACAACCCTTGGCAGTGATGGCAGCCTCCATATGTTTCTTGTAGCCATCTGTAAGTTTCGTATATCTGTCTGCTGATCGTTTCTCCCACTCTTCAACTGAGATTTGTTCCAGCTCATGAATGTTTCCAGGATTCCTTTTACCAATGGCAGATTTCAGCTCTTTCCAAAGGTTCTCGATTGGATTGACATCACGACTCATTGCTGGCCAGTTTAAAACAGTCCAGTTGGTTCCTTTTTAACCATTCTTTTGTACTTTTGTATGTATGTGTTGGGTCATTGTCCTGCTGGAGGACCCCTGACCTTCGACCTAGACCTAGTCTTTTGACACAAGATAGCACACATTGCTCCAAAATACCTCAGTAGTTCTCTGACTTCATGATTCCTTTAATACGTTCCAGGCCTCCAGTTCCTGAGGCAGCAAAACAGCCCCACAACATTATGGAACCTCCACCATATTTAACTGTGTTTTTCCTTATAAGCTTCATTTCTTCGCCTATAAATGTATTGTTGGTCTGCATTGCCACAGAGCTCAAGGTTGGTTTCATCTGTCCACTGAACATTTTCCCAGAAGGATTGTGGTTTCTCAAGGTGGGGTTGGGCAAAGATCATGCGTGCCTTTTTATGTCTGTGTTTGAGCAGTTAGGTCCTCCTTAGCATTCGCCCATGAGATTCTCCTTTGTTTAGTGCGCAGCATATGGTGCGGGTTGAAACCACCACTCCAGATTGTCCAGTTCAGCCTTACGCTCTTTGGATGATGTACATGTTTTTTTTCCAACAGTTCGCACTAACTTTTGAACACTTCTTGGATTAATTTTTCTCTTCCCACTATGTCATGGAAGGTTCTTGACAGTTCCATGTGCTGAAAACTTCTTAATAACATTGTGAACTGTAGAGACAGGAATCCCAAGGTCTTTGGAGATGGCCTTGTATCTCTTTGAAGCTTGATGTTTGGTGATAATGGCTTTTCTGACTGTCTCAGGCAGCTCTCTTGTCTTCGCTGTTGTGAAAAAGGGACATGGAGTGAATATGGCCATTTTAAACATTAGAACCATCATTCATTGGTTGATTCAAGTCAAGTGAGTACTGACAATTGATCACAGGTGCATCTAATTTTACTGCAATGGGAATGTAGTTCTTTTATTCAAATTGATTTCAGTTGTTTGTAAGGGTGCCAATAATCACGTCCTTGAAAACTCCACTCCACAATTCAGCAAAAGGGTACAGACATATTCATAATCTACTTAAGAGGTTGTTAATATATACAGGGTGGCCCAAAAAAGTGAGAACATCTCGTAAATTAAAAGCTTAAATAGTTTACTTATTTACCTTTTTTAGCTATATAACGTCTTTATTTCGACAATTTCCGGTCGCCATCTTTGTTTTTTTAAATTTGTCAATCGTTTACATCTGTCTTTTTGAATTTTTAAATAACTTATATGCTACGAGATATTCTCACTTTTTTTGGGCCACCCTGTATATATTTTTTTTTCAAAAGGAGAAAAAGATCTCAGCACCAAGAACCTCATCATCAAGTTATATAATATCATTAGCCAGGGACGTATACTCAACACATCAAGGATCCTCAAAAATTCCTTTCTTAAGAGTGCCTTCACATCCACAGAAGATCACTCAAAGACCGCTTTCTTATCTGGTATGCAAAAATTCCCCAATGCCACTTCAGATGCTAACAATAGCGTTTCGCAATAGCTTTCTCAGGGGGATATTAATGCTATGTGGAAGAGAAGGCAAAATTTTACACACACATTTAAAAACATATTTCCAGTTCAACTCAACAATTATCCCATATAATTACCTACACGGCAAAAGCTAATCTTATATATCACAACTCACATCCAAGAAATATACTCAAAAAACAAACATTCAAAAGACAGCTTACACCTACCAATTGACGGATCAAAGAGACAACAAAGAATGGCAGTCAGTGCTCTCGGGATCACAGCTGGAAAAAATGCCACACATGCATTCCGGCATTATAGCACAACTAATCAAATGCAAAAGAATCCTCAGGTGTCATCCATTAAGCCTATAGCAATGTCATTCAGAAAGATTAATCAATACATTTAGTGAACAGCAAAACAAGGGGACAGTCATGAACTGTATCAGTCAGTGCTCAATAGATCCTAATTGAGCGGGATAGCAACGTAAACACCCCTGAAAAATCAATACCTAACCGACACAGCTAAACCCACGACAATATAATGATAAATGTAACCCTCAAATTGTGTTGTCTTAATGTTATTAAATACCCTCATGTTAAATGTTGTAAAGCACCCAAATGTCTGTCTAAATAAATAAATAATCAGAGCATCATACATATATCCTATTAATTCAACACAAACAACCAAATAAACAAAATATATCCCCAAGCAGCTCCCGCACATATCTAAATGACACCGCTCATCAGCGCGGCACAAAATTACATCTCCTGACAGCTCATCGTATTCAGAAGGAGCCATCTTAACGCTTATACATCACATAAATACCATCATCATAGTTTTAATTCAGCGAGGAGCAAAGAGCCCAAGAGAGGAGGGGAGATATGCTGGCCTGCCACATGGAGCTCATTCGTGCTGGTTTTGGCCCGCAAATAATAGTTTTTAAAAAAACACCCCGCAATTGGTCTTTATCTGCCATCATCTACTATGTTACTATGTAAATTAAGAGTGTACTTATCTCAAAACAATAAAAAACCATGGGGGGGGGGGCAGTATTCAATGCGATTAATGCAGTTAGCAGACCTGCTGAGCACGTTAATCGTGACCACCGGGATATTCAGTGGCACTAACAGGGTGCCACTGCTGCAGGCCCTGCCAGCTAGCAACAGGGCATTCCATGGGCAGAGTGGAGGAGGCACCCAGCGACAACCAGGCAGTGGTGATATAGCAGGCACCTGAAAAGGTAGCTTAACTTTCTCCACAGAAGCTAAGCAGGCACTGCCCGGTTAACTCCTGCTCTTCCGTCAAACCCGGATATTTAATGTAATCGCAGTAGCTGCTACTGCTGAATAATCCCCCGTTAACAGTTTCCGCGACAGTAAATTCAACATGACTATGAGTCTCCAGTGACTTGAGAAATTATTTGGTCATGATTAAAGTCTGTTTGCCAGTTTACCTTTAGATGTGATGTGTACATTTAACTTTTTGCAGCCTAATGTCCCCATCCTTCCAGTTATAGAACTGATTCTTTCTTCTTATTTTGTAGACTTTTAACATTGTTGACTAGATTACTAATATGGACATTAGGCAATGCCAGAATGCCCTTCTAGATGTCAATTAAGATTAAATTTAGGTATTTTTGTGCTATAATAAATGATGTATTACATATACGGTTTGATAAAGGAGTCTGTAAATTCTGGAGATTGTTAGATGACTATCTGTTTATGAGAGGTATGAAGGGGGCATGTATGAAATACAATATGTGTTTTGCAGTCATCAGTGGTATGTTTTGTGTGTTGTGGGTCAGTTTTCACTTCATTAAAAGTAATCTTTATCCATTATTTATTTACTTATATTCACTTTTATCATTTTTGGTGTTTTTCACAATTATTCATTTTTTTACGCTATGCACTTTAATTTCTTATGATTTACTAATGTCAATACATTTTTTTAGATTTTAAAACACTTTTTAAATAGGAAATATACTATTCTTTTATATGCTACAATTCCATTGACATTTGATTATTTGTAAAGCTCCATGAAATTTATTAATTTTTATTTAGTTCTCTGTCAGGCCTTGACAGATTTTTTTTTTTTGGAATCTATGAGTCAGTCTGATAATTTAGGAGCTGTTTGCTGAGACCTAAGTCACAGTGCTCCTCCCCAACAAAAGAAGGGTTTTAAGGCCTGATTTACTAAGATTGTTTTCCCATTTTCTATTGGAAAAAGCTCAATAAATTGGGCCCTTAAATGTGCCACTGCACAGTGTCAACAGAAGGCAGTGGTCCCATTTCTGTCCCTGTCCTACAGCCTTTCCCCACTTTCTCTCTCTCATGACCCCCCCTCCAGTTTCATCCAGTCGCTCTCCGACTCAGTGATTCTTCCTGTTTTCAGCTCCTGAAAAATGCAGTGTTTCAGACTTCCCCCACTGTGATTGACTCGCTACATGCTTAAGCCCAGGGCCGGCCCTACCACTAGGCAAACTAGGCAGTTGCAGCAACATCTGGGGGTTGGCAAAGAGCAGGGCATTCAAAGCTAAATAATATAGTTTGACATCTGGGAGAGTGTAAAGCTTAAGGTCTGCCTAGGGTGCTAAAACCTTATGCAAACTCTAGGGCCGGCCTTGCTTAAGTCACATGGTAGAGGAACAAGAACTGCCATATTGGACCAGACCAAAAGTCCATCAAGCCTTGTGTCTTGTTACCAACAGTGGCCAATGAAGGTCACAAGTACGTGACATGTCCCAAAAGTAACCAGTTCCCTGTTACTTATCCTCGGGTATAAGTAGTGGTTTTCTCTTGGACTACCTTACTAACGCTTTATGGACTTTTCCTCTAGGAATTTGTTCAACCCTTTTTTAAACCAGGCTCCCTATGTATCTTTACCACATCCATCGACAATGAGTTCCAAAGACTAATTATACAGAGAGAGAGAAAATATTTTCTCCTATCTTTTAAAAATATACTACTTTGTAGCTTCACGGCGTGTCCTCTAGTCCTTGTATTTTTTTGAGAATAAACAATCAATTCATGTCTAACTGTTCTGCTCCACTCAGCTGTCTCTTTTCCAGGCCGAAGAGCCCTAATGTCTTTAGCCTTTCCTCACAGGAGAGTCATTGCATCCCCTTTATCATTTTGGTCGCTGCTCTCTGTACTTTTTCTAATGTCGCTATGTCTTTTTTTGAGATGTGGAAAGCAGAATTGCACGCAATACTCAAGGCTCAGACATACCATGGAGTGATACAGAGGCATTATCATATCATTTGTTTTATTTTCTATTCCTTTTCTAATGATTCCTAACATTCTGTTTGCTTTTTTTGCCGAACAATGAACAGCAGATTTCACCGTATTGTCGGCGATGACACCCAGATCCTTTTCTTGGGTGGTGACTTCTAATGTGAAACCTAGCATTGTTTATCTATAGTTTGCGTTATTCTTCCCAACATGCATCACTTTGTACGTGTCCACATTAAATTTTGTCTGCCACTTGGATGCCCAGTCTCACTAGAAAGTTCAGACTGATTTTGCGGTTTTAAGTCTCTCCCGAACTTCCTCCACCACATTTTTTTTTTAAAGAAGTGATACATGTGAAGATCTAAGAGTTGGGAGTTCTTTCTATATACAAATATTTTTTTGTTCCAAAATATGAAATTAAAAAGTATAAAAAGAGTTTTTTCTGGATCAGTGATGTTGGATTGAATGCCAGACGTTATCATTGTTATATGATTGGCTTGGAGACTGAGGTCCTTTTTCTCCTTTCTTTGTGTGTATTTCCGAAAGATTTTTTTGCTTTGTGGGGGGAAGTCTGAACACCGCATTTTTCAGGAGCTGCAGCCAGATCAGGGGCATGAAGTCCTGGGTGCAATTTCTAGATGCCACGGTGACCTGGCACCTGGGATTTGTTGAGCCCTGTTGTAAATGAGTCATATTTTTATGAACGTAAAATTGTTGTATTTGACACCTGTCAATTTGATTTTAATTTGATCATGTTTCTGCGTTTCTGAGATGTGTTTCTTTGATAATGTTTAGATAAACCCCTGAGGAAAGCACATGCTGAAACATGGCCATGTAGGGTTTTTTGGAGACTACTTTGGTAATTTAAAAAGAAAAAAAATTGTTCATACTACCATTTAATGACTTTTGGCTCTTTGATTCATTTTTCCACCTCGTTTTTAGTCTACATACAACACACTGGTCTAGCAGGATTCCAGGAAAGGAAATTATCAGGTAAACTATTTTTCCATACTTTAGATCCCAAATTCAAACCCATTAACTAGCAGCATGATCCTAGGTATGTGCACAGGCATTAAAGGTTTGGTTAGTTTTTATTTTATTTTTCTTGCTTGTAGGTCTCATTTTTCAGTTACTATTACACATTCATTATAATAGGGAATTTTTAGTGCACACCAAATTAATTTATCACACACTAATAGACTAATTAAGGTGCACTAAGTCAATTAGTAGACATTAAGTCAATTTGGCATGCATAAATTTTTTTAAGGTGCAGTAACGAATGCACACGCTTAATAAATACCTACTAGAGCTAAAAGAAAAATCGCAGGACCCTGTGATAAGGAAGCTTATAGCTCAGGAAGGGGCTATAGAAAAGGTGAAGTGTCTCTGAACAAGCAACCTGTCAGTGCTGGTAGAAATGAGAAAACAGAATTTTGCCATAAAAGACTACCAGTCCCAGAATGCACCAGGTTTCCAAGAGCCATTAGAGGAGCTGAAGTGGGGAAACGTGTGTTCAATCAGGAGGGCTATGAGGTAATCCCTAAGCACTCATCTCAAAGGGCAGGGCCTGATTCAGCACAGCTGCACTGTGTTAGGGAGGAGCACTCATCTAAGCAGAATAAGAGTAGAGTTTATTCTACAGATGACCATCTTCATGATCAACTTGGATATCCAGAGAATTGTCCTCAGTATCCTGAGAATCAGCTTGAGTTTGATCATCAGTTTCATCTGAAGGATCATCAGAAGCAGAAGCCAAACCGGACGGACAGAGAGGGAAAGAGACCCTTTGGAAGAAGGAAGAGAAAAGCCTTTGAGAGGTCTAGAAGAGTCCAAAGCAGTACGTATACTGGGAGGTATTCCAAGGACCAGCATACACCATTGGACTGGGGAAAGCCAGAGGAATGGTGCTGCAGAGCTAGGAATCACCAGAGGCTACCTGTGAGGGAGACGGCTGCACGTGAAAGGGACCCTAAGACCTGTGCCAGAAGGTATATGAAGAGAGATCCAGTATCCAGGAATCTGGATTGGAAGGCTGGACATAAGAACTGGACTACATACTGGCCAGGCTATATAGAGAGGAACTCTAGCAGCAATGGAAGCTCAGGTATGAACACTGATCTATGCCCTAGCTATAACCTTGAAAGACAGCAGGGAAACAAGTATTCTCCTGAAAATGCTCCATTGAGAGATTCATTTGTGCCAATCCATGATATTGAACCCATGCTTGTTGAACAAGGGGGAATAATAGCAGATGAGGATCCTGTTTATATGGACTGCTCTCTATCTAAACTCCGTTGGTAACTTTCTGTTATAAAGTACAGCAACCATCACAAAGAAATACAAATTTGTTCTTTAATCTACTCAGAAAAGCTCCTGAAGCAGGATTTGACCCACACAGTGGAAGGCAAGCCAGCTAAGGGGTTTCAGCTGGTAACTGCTAGCAATTAAGCTTTACCTAATTGCTTGTGAGCTAGGAGAGAATCACTTCTGTATCTATGTGGGAAGTAATCAGAAGTTAAGAACAGTTTGTTTCTTGCTTTGTGGCTTTTCATTTGTTGTTTTCCTGATTTTAACTTTGTTTTTCCAAGTTAACACTGAAAGCAAGAAACCTAATTTATGTGCTACCAAGCATATCTGTTGGGAGAAATAACCCCATAAATAAATATCTTATTGGCTTTACCCAAGAGCACAACTAAATTATTGTCAGCAGCTGTGTCTGGTGTGAATGAACTACATTGCCCACAATACCTTGCAAATCATATAGAAATATGCACTTGCCAAGAGTGTGAAGATTCTCACCCAGGCAGCCGTCTGACAAATGGCGTAGTTTTTCGGATTGCTTTTGCACAAAGGGGATTTACTTGCTGAGGATTACAACTACAGTTCAAGTTTAAAGCTGGAAAAAAAGATTTTCCCTCAACTACACTTTGGAGGAAAAGGGGTTGTTCCAGGAAGCTGTCCCAGGAGGAAAAGACCCTGTGCAGAGCTGGATTCATCACTAGCACAAGGTAATAAGTACCTGGGCATGTCTAGTGGTGGATGGGAGTAAGCACAGGGTAATTGAAAAAAAAAAGTGTAGAAAAAACACCTGTTTGGAAGGTGGTGCACTGTGTTTTTTTTCTTTGTATTTTCTTACAGGGTTCAAGATGGATTCAAAGGAACTAGCTCAGTGGATGGCAGCCCAGTTCAGCAGGCAGCAGGAGCTAGCACAGCAGGCTCAGGACACTGCTATGAGAGCCTTAATGGACCAGCAGAAGCCAGAGCTTGATCTGGTGCAAGCCCTAGTTCAGCTGCAGAACCAAAGTGGAACAGATGCAAGACCAGCAGTGAATACTGGTACACCACATGTTGACAGTGTGGGACTCAATCAAGGGATTGGGGCATTTAGTTTTGGGAAGCTAACTCCAGATGATAATGTTGATGATTTTCTAGAGTCTTTTAAAAGAGTGGCACAAGCATTAGCATGGCCAGAGACCCAGTGGGCAGTAAGGCTGGCAGCCTCATTAACTGGAGAGGCGCTTGCAGCTTACAGAGCAATGCCAGCAGCCCAGGCTTTGAATTATAAGGATGTTAAGGCTGCTATTAGAGATCGCCTAGGGTTGTCTATTTCAGAGTATAGGCGAATGTTTAGAGCTACTACATTGAGAGTGGGTGAAACACCCAGGGCTCTGAGTCAGAGAATCAGAGGTTTAGCTGTAAAATGGTTGGAGCCTGAGCAAAAGACGGTAGAAATGTTATTAGATATTATAATGCTTGAACAATTTATGTCTGGGGTGTCTAAAGATTTGCACACTTTCCTTATACAGCAAAATTGCCAAAATCTTGGAGAGGCAACCATGCTAGCAGAGAGATTCTTGGAAGCCACGCAGGCTTGCCATAGAATGGGTGGCCCTCTGAAGATTGGTGCTGAGGCTAGATGTGCTGTATCAGAAAAGAAAATAATTAAAAATGTTTCTGAAAATGAATGTACTGTATCAAACCAGATGACACAGTGGAATAGAAAGAAATGTTTCAAGTGTGGAAAATGGGGACATTTAGAAAAGAGATGCCAGACACACACTAGCTTAATGGGTCTGGATTTAAAACAGCCCAAAGATGGATTTCTTTTGATGGTTGATGTGCAAGGAATTACCACAAATGCTTTGTTAGACTCTGGGGCAGACCAGAGTATGATGTCAAAAAGGCTTTGGAAGAGGATAGAGGCCCAAGAAGGATTTGTGCCTAGAACCCCTGAAAGCCAAGTTCACATCAGATGCATTCATGGTGCTGCAACATCATATCCCACCTATAGGCTAAAGGTTAAGTGCCTGGGGGGACAAGAGGAAGTCCTGTTAGCAGTGGTGCCTAGGCTACCCTTTGATTTGGTTCTAGGAAGAGACTGGCCAAGATTTAAGCAGGGTCTAGTGGAAGGTCTAGGAAAGAAGGAGGGAGAAGGTTTAATGGTAATAGTTCCCGGGCCTTTATTTGGAAGTCCTCAGACCCCAGCTAAAAAGATGGTTAAGCGTCCAGAAGACCAAGCTACCCCAAAGCAGACATTCATCCTAAAGTACCATAGGGTCACAGAGAAGGCCCAAGCTCCTAAGCGGGCAACCCCTCAAGCTGCTGGGTTTGACCTGTGCAGCATAGAAAATGTGACTGTACCTAGCCAAGGGAGAGCCCTGGTTGACACCGGTCTCCAAGTGGGAATACCTATTGGATGCTATGGGAGAGTAGCCCCAAGGTCCGGATTAGCCCTTAAATATTTCATCGATGTGGGTGCGGGAGTAATTGATCCCGATTATAGGGGCAATATTAAAGTTCTGTTATTCAACTTTGGACAGAATGATTATCACGTGAAGACAGGAGACAGAATTGCCCAATTGATCTGTGAGAGGCTGGGTTTTCCACCTGTAGAGGAGGTCACATCCCTCGAAAATTCTGAGAGTGGAACCAAAGGCTTTGGTTCTACTGATGTCAAAGGGGTTAAAAGCCTAGCTGCCACCTGTGCCCGAGAGAGGGAGGTGAATGAAGAGGAAGATTTGGGACCCCAGGTATCTGATTGTAAAGAAAAATCAGAGCCCCAAATAGGTGAGGACCTGACAGTGGTACAACAGGAAGAAATTAGGAAATTGCTCAAAGAGTTTCCAGATGTGTTGACACCCATACCTGGGGAGACACATTTGGTTGCCCATGAAATAATAACTCCACCTGGGAAATTAGTTCGTCAAAGGCCTTACCGCTTGCCTGAAGCCAAGAGACAGGAAGTAGTGGCACAAGTCCAGGAGATGTTGGACATGGGAGTAATAGAGGAGTCAAAGAGTCCCTGGAATAGCCCCATAGTCCTGGTGCCGAAGCCTGATGGATCTTTAAGATTTTGTATTGACTTCCGGCAGGTAAACGCCATATCAGTTTTTGATGCATATCCAATGCCAAGAATTGAAGAGCTGTTGGACCAGCTGGAACAGGCTCAATACTTAACCACCCTTGATATGACAAAAGGATATTGGCAAATCCCTCTCACCAGGGAGTCGAAGCCGAAGACTGCGTTCAGCACCCCCGTTGGCCTTTTCCAGTTCAAGAGGATGCCTTTCGGACTGCATGGAGCAGCGGCTACCTGCCAAAGGTTAGTGGATCAGGTACTTCGACCCCACCAAAATTATGCTTTTGCATATATGGATGATGTCATAATCCATAGTAACACCTGGGCGGAGCATCTAAAGAGGATCAGGGCAGTCTTGTGCTCCATGAAGCAAGCGGGAATCACTTTAAACCCGAAGAAGTGTGCCTTTGCAAATAGGGAGGTAAAATACCTGGGCCACCTAGTGGGGAGAGGAAAAATTAAACCTCTAATGAGTAAAGTAGATAGCATCAGGAATTTTCCTCCTCCAACAACAAAGAAACAACTAAGAAGTTTCTTAGGACTTATTGGATACTACCGCAGGTTTATACCGCAATTCGCAGAGAAAAGTGCAATTTTCACGGATATGCTGCGGAAGAATTGTCCAAACCAGCTAAAGTGGACACCTGAAGCTGAAAAAGCGTTTTCAGTCTTAAAAGAAAAATTGTGTACAGGACCGGTACTGAAAGGGGTGGACTTCAAGAAGCCCTTTCTGGTTCAAACGGATGCATCGGACGTAGGGCTAGGAGCGGTTCTATCCCAGTGTCACGAAGGGGAGGAGCATCCTGTGATGTACCTGAGCAGGAAGTTGTCACCGGCTGAACAAAAATATTCCACAATAGAAAAAGAATGTTTAGCTATCAAGTGGTCAGTGGAGGCGTTAAGGTTTTACCTTACAGGGAGAAAGTTCCAGTTGGTCACGGACCATGCCCCACTTAAGTGGTTGCAGCAAATGAAGAACCACAATGCCAGGTTGACACGCTGGTACATGGCCTTACAGGCATTTGATTTTCAAGTTGAACATCGTGCTGGGAAGTTACACAAGAATGCGGACACCCTTTCCCGGATTACGGACTGTAGAGAAGACGTTTCACCAGTTACACCAGTCCGTAAGAACTTAAGCAGGGGGGTATGTGATAAGGAAGCTTATCATAGCTCAGGAAGGGGCTATAGAAAAGGTGAAGTGTCTCTGAACAAGCAACCTGTCAGTGCTGGTAGAAATGAGAAAACAGAATTTTGCCATAAAAGACTACCAGTCCCAGAATGCACCAGGTTTCCAAGAGCCATTAGAGGAGCTGAAGTGGGGAAACGTGTGTTCAATCAGGAGGGCTATGAGGTAATCCCTAAGCACTCATCTCAAAGGGCAGGGCCTGATTCAGCACAGCTGCACTGTGTTAGGGAGGAGCACTCATCTAAGCAGAATAAGAGTAGAGTTTATTCTACAGATGACCATCTTCATGATCACCTTGGATATCCAGAGAATTGTCCTCAGTATCCTGAGAATCAGCTTGAGTTTGATCATCAGTTTCATCTGAAGGATCATCAGAAGCAGAAGCCAAACCGGACGGACAGAGAGAGAAAGAGACCCTTTGGAAGAAGGAAGAGAAAAGCCTTTGAGAGGTCTAGAAGAGTCCAAAGCAGTACGTATTCTGGGAGGTATTCCAAGGGCCAGCATACACCATTGGACTGGGGAAAGCCAGAGGAATGGTGCTGCAGAACTAGGAATCACCAGAGGCTACCTGTGAGGGAGACGGCTGCACGTGAAAGGGACCCTAAGACCTGTGCCAGAAGGTATGTGAAGAGAGATCCAGTATCCAGGGATCTGGATTGGAAGGCTGGACATAAGAACTGGACTACATACTGGCCAGGCTATATAGAGAGGAACTCTAGCAGCAATGGAAGCTCAGGTATGAACACTGATCTATGCCCTAGCTATAACCTTGAAAGACAGCAGGGAAACAAGTATTCTCCTGAAAATGCTCCATTGAGAGATTCATCTGTGCCAATCCATGATATTGAACCCATGCTTGTTGAACAAGGGGGAATAATAGCAGATGAGGATCCTGTTTATATGGACTGCTCTCTATCTAAACTCCGTTGGTAACTTTCTGTTATAAAGTACAGCAACCATCACAAAGAAATACAAATTTGTTCTTTAATCTACTCAGAAAAGCTCCTGAAGCAGGATTTGACCCACACAGTGGAAGGCAAGCCAGCTAAGGGGTTTCAGCTGGTAACTGCTAGCAATTAAGCTTTACCTAATTGCTTGTGAGCTAGGAGAGAATCACTTCTGTATCTATGTGGGAAGTAATCAGAAGTTAAGAACAGTTTGTTTCTTGCTTTGTGGCTTTTCATTTGTTGTTTTCCTGATTTTAACTTTGTTTTTCCAAGTTAACACTGAAAGCAAGTAACCTAATTTATGTGCTACCAAGCATATCTGTGTTGGGAGAAATAACCCCATAAATAAATATCTTATTGGCTTTACCCAAGAGCACAACTAAATTATTGTCAGCAGCTGTGTCTGGTGTGAATGAACTACATTGCCCACAATACCTTGCAAATCATATAGAAATATGCACTTGCCAAGAGTGTGAAGATTCTCACCCAGGCAGCCGTCTGACAACCCTCACTGGCAAAAAAAACAGCACAATGTTGTACTCAATGTTGTAAAATTGTGTTTGAGAAAAGGATGAAACGTCCCCTTCCATAATTACTTTGATACCACTCTTGAGTTCTGTCTTAAAAACCAAGACAGTTTGGCTACAGCTTTTCTTATAGAGAGAGAAACAGAGAAAATGCGCACCAAATCCTGGGTGTTTTATTTTTTTCTCTTACGGTCTCCTCTCAGCTGTGCTCCAGCACAGGCTGTGAAAGCCACTTACAAACTTGAAGCCTTGCCAGGTGTATGCACAAGGTGGGGGAGAGCAGAGAGGTGCTTCTGGTTTCTGCTTTGTCTTCAGCAGATGGATTTTGGCTGAGATGGGCTATGCTGAGACGCTCATCATCGCTGAATATAATTTATGTCCAGGCTTTGTTCCTGCCTGAATGAAGCACTTCCACTCTTCAAAAAGATTATAGCGGCAAGCTACTACAGGTACAGGCACTCTTTTTGCGGATCTAATAAATGTTTTCTTCAGCTAGTTGGTAAACTAACAGCATGTCTTTAGCAGAGCTATTGATGGATTTTAATTATAATACTTGCTTCAGTGTTTGTAACTTATTCAATGTATGTTTTATGTCTGTATAGGATTATAAGCTCTGATGATCAGGGACTGTGTCTTACATCGATATGTATAGTGCTGCATATGCCTTATAGCGCTGTACAAATTAGTAGTAGTATTAATTAGCATTTATTTGGTGACTATTGATGTTTTTGTACACCACTTGGAATGGAGGGTGACCTCTGGAGAAGCTAGTTAGTAATGCCAAACTAAATTTCACATGCAAAACGAGGTTTCAACAAGTTATGTTGGTAAAGTCTATAAGCCGTTATTAATCAAGCAGACTTGGGAAAAGCCATTGCTTATCCCTTGCCATTAGAAGCATGGGATCCTGTCGGGTACTTGTGACCTGAACCGGCCACTGATGGAAACAAGATACTGGGTTGGAACCTCTGGTCTGATCCAGTATGGCAGTCCTTACATCCTTATAAATCTATAGTTGTCCATGGGTTATGTCGGCACAGCTTTTCTATCTTTAATTAAATTTTATCTGCTGCCACTTCATTACGTGAAAAAATAAACCTTCTCATAAAGGAAGCTGGATGTTTGCCAGTGGTTTAATTTTTATTTCTAACAATTTGCTGTTCCCTGTTGCTTTTATGAACATGGAGGTCTAGTTTTGGAAAGGGGCACAGGACCATGCCTGCAATAAGGTAAAACCAGGACTGGCTCATCCTGTTGGATAAAGTGGAGGGTGGCATTTTTAAAATTGCCTTGCCGTTCATTAGTGTCTGTGGTTACCAGCTGACCCCATTCCTTACCTAGTTTCCTGCAAGGAAAAAAGCTAATCATTGTGAAATGATTACACACTTTTTTTTGAATCTCCATTTTCCGGAGCTGTACTGGTGAAAACACATTTATATTGAGAGAGCATGGGAACATAGCATATCTATTTAAACACATCATTGCGTACCATGCTGCTTGTTCCTCAGGGCTCGAGGCCCTTCACGCTCTCAGCTGAGGAGTGTAACCTTTCTGATTTTTAGCATTATAATGTGGCTGGGCCTTTCCTGTAATCTGTCTAAGCAGGAGCATGAAACATAGTGCGGGGTGCTCTGTCCCTGGTGCCTGAACTGGCACATACTTTCTAAGTTCTGTTTTTAACCTGCTTTGCCTGCACCAAGAAAGGCGATAACCCACATTTTAATAAACATAAACATCATTTGGTTCGTTTCACTTTTGCGATCATTTCTAGTACATACAGCTCATCTCCAGCATGACCATTCAGAATTACTGTAAAGAGACTAGCACATTAGGCCAAATAAAAATTAATTCATAATGAAACATAGGGGTATTATTACTATTCGACGGTAGCGGCTTCCAGCCAAGCAAGTGTAGTGAATAAAAAGGGCTCTTCCTTATCACCTTCTTAGACCTGTCCAGATGAGTGGGTTATGTTCCCTTGCCAGCAGGTGGGGGCAGACTTGAGCAACTTTCAGTGATGTCATCACTCCATATATCCACAGGTCAGCACTGAGAGAAGCCAGTATTTGTCTACCTCCAGCAGGTGGCAGGGTGTTTGGACTGTTGCGCTAGTGCAGATAGACCTGTCTTCCTTGGCCCACACTATGATGCTGTGGCCTGTATAACTGGGACCTGTAGATCTAACGTTGCTCAGAGCTCAGGTACGACCCTGTCTCCTTGAGCTGGAAGCCTCCCTGGTTCCATTGCTATTTCCCCTGTGTCCAGTACTGGTAGGCCTGAGAGGAGCAGGAGGACCCTGAGGGAGAGGAGCTGGTAAGTCGGGGCAGGACTCCTTTCCATCTTGCTGTTCTTGATCTGTACGCTTCACTTGATGTTTTTCCTCTAATTGAATTCAGTGCACTGTATTTGGACTGCTTGTTGCTAGAAATGAAGCAGCTATAAATTTAAAAAAAAAAAAAAAACTTGGCTAAGCAGTTGGGCCTCTCAGGCTTGCATGGTTGTCTGGCGCTTCCTTGTCCAACAGATGCTGGGATTACCTTTTTGGGTCTCCATTTTTGGCACGGCCTTGCCTTTTTTCAGCTGTCTTTTTTTTTTTGTGGTCCTTTTTTTAAAAAATCTTTGCCGCTGAAGTGCTCAGCTGTGTAGCCCAATGCAACTTGCAACCCCTCCCCCCAGTGGTGTTTGCCCACAGCTGCTATTTTTGGTCTTGATTGTGGCAGGAATGTCCAATGCATTTTCTGTGGCCCCTATGGTTCCGCCCCTTCCCCCTCCCCCCAGTGCAGTAGGAGCCATGGTCATTTGAGATGCCAGATGTACCTCTTGTAGGGCAGTCCGTAGAGCTTGAAGATGACCTTTATATCTTAGTCCAAGAAAGGGCAGTTCTTTCAGAGCTTTAGCATGTTCGTGTTGCCATCATAGCTGCATTGGGAACCAGTAATTCTCAATGAGTTCTGGTGGTCCCTCTTAACGTGCAGCCGGTTGGAGTGTGGCTCAAACTGTTTCTTTCTGAAGGGACCCATGCCATATCAGACCAATGGCTCCTCGGGGTCCTCAGTCAAGACTGAAGTGTATTAGTTCCTCCTGCAAGATGCCTGCCTTCTAACCCTAAGGTCACTGGTTCAGGCCAGCCTGAAGATGCAGTAGATTTCAATTGTTGCTGTGCCTTTACAGGGCACTCTTATAGAGTCTTCCTGTGTCTCCCTGCTCATGCGGGTGATGTTTGAGGGCGTACCTCACCATCTTCTGTAATGGCAGGTTATTTTACCAATGCCCTTGCAAAAGCAGGACCACAGATGTTCTTCCTTTGCATACTGTTTCCAGGCATATCCTGGATCTATAGATGGTTATGATCAAACTCCAAATCCCTCTCTTCCATATGAAGGCCATTGGGTCTGTCATTGCATCAGTCAGGCAGGGGGAGTTCCTCATCTCTGTAGACCTCCCAAGGCGTATTTTTACAATTCCATGTGGGAGCAGCTTCAGCTGTTTCTCCACTTCTGTGTTCTGAGCCACCGTGTCCAGTTCTGGACCCTGTCCTTTGGCCTATCCAAGATTACCTCTACCTTTTCTAAGGTAATCATGGTGGTAGTGACGTTTAAATACAGGCAAGGAATCTGGGTTAAGCTATACTTGGATGTCTGGCTGATCCATTTGTTCGTGCTGGAGAAGTCAAGAAACAGCATAGATCTGGTGATTTACTAGCTGGAAACATAAGATATGCCATACTGGGTCAGGCCAAGGTCCATCCAGCAGTGGAAAGGCAGTGGTGGGTGCACAACTATCCCAAGAGAAGACTGCTTCTGTCCCAGACTGCTTCTGTTCCACACTCCAGGATCAGGTTTTCCTCACAATGGAAAGGTCCCTCAAGCTTCAAAGCCACGTTAGGGCATATTATGCTCATTCAGCTCCAAGGGCTTTGAGCTATCCCTCATTTCTCAATTCCATAACATCGATCTTTGAGCCGGTTCCTTGGGCCAGGGCATTCATGCACCCGCTACTGACATGCCTGCTAACCCTTGGGTCTCCCTGTTCCCAGTTGTTCAACCAGACACTTGCTCTCCCCTGGGAGATCAAGAACCAGTTGAGATGGTGGTTGCAGCACTGCCACCTGATGGCAGGGATGCTGTTAGGAGCACCAGATTGGGTGTCTGTCACCTTGGATGTCAGCTTAAAGGGCTGGAGTGTGCACTGCCTGGGCCAGTGGGTCTAGGGATTCTGGTTCACTCAGGAGGCCTGGATGATCATCTGCATTGGATATAAGTGCAATCCTGGCCTAGGAGAAATTCAGATCTCTCCTAGTGGGCAAAGAGTCCAGAGTTCTTTAACAATGCTACAATAGTGGTGTATGTCAACAAACAAGGTGGAACGTGCAGTGTGTCACAGCCCCTCCTAGTGGCAGTGTGCCAAAGGGTCAGGGTGGACATTTTAATTTTGTTGAAGAAAGAAAAACTTTTAGACCAAGTGCATTCTGGTCCTTGTAGTCCCTCTTCACAAAGAAAACAGATGTGTGAGCCTTGAGCAGGGTGAAACAAAAAAGGTTTTTATTTCCTTGTTACGCAAAAGGTTCTTCAGGAAACAAAGTAGAATTACCTTACTTCAGGTTTAGTGCCAAGAATATTTACAAAAGGTCAGCAACTGTTACAAACGCTTCACAGTTCTCTGTATCCAAGCAAGTTTCTCAAACAGCAAGAAAAACAAGACAAAAAACTTATTCCTTCAGTTTTAACAGAAGCAAAAAGGTACTTTAAAACATGTGCTGCTGTTATATCTCGGTAAGAGATTCCAGGCTCTCGGTAATACACAAAGAACAGTCCATTGGTTCAAGCATCAACGGTTCTGGTTCTGCAAACTCAATTTGCATGGGTTCTAGCTCACTCGTGGTGTCTTCTAATCCTGAGCTTTCCCTGGTTAACACGGGTTGCAGTTCAGTATTTCTTTCCCCCACTTTCCAGCCCTGCTGGCTGGGGTTTAGCAAATAACTGTTAGTGCTTTTCCCTATACCTCTGTACAGGGTTACAAAACTTCCTCCAGCTTTGCTTCTTCTCAGAATGGCTTTTTAGGTTATCAGCCTTCCTAGGACCTGGCATCCATTTAATAAAGGAAGTATCACTGTACCTTGGATCTCTGTAGCGTTTGCTGCTGGTGTTCTGTCCACCAGAGATTCTCCCTTTGTCACCGTCTTCCTTGAAGACTGGCTTCTGGAGCTTTCTAAGCTGGGCTTGTTCTCCCTGGAACTTAGCTCTGCTTTTCCATGTATCCAAGCTTCTCTGCCTTGCAGTGTATGAGGTTCCTTCCTCAGGTCCTTCCTTCAAAGATCCTTTCTCTCTCTCTCTCTCTCTCTCAAAGGTCCTCCCTCGAGTTCCTTCTCAGATCCTCTCTCGAGTTCCCCTTTAGATCCTCTCTGTCTGCTTCCTTGTGAGCACTGCTTAAAAAGGTGTTCTCCAACTGAGTTTCCTGGCTTTCTACCCAGGTGCCTTTGATTAGGTACTGCATTGCTACAACCTGGGTGTGTCAGCTTAACTTCTGCAGCCTCGTGCCTGCTCCCTCTAACTGCACTTCTAGCTAGGTAATTGCACCCTCTGTAACTCAGTTGCTTCATAAGCAAGAGAGTTTTTTTCTACATCCATCGCTTCAATGGCTTCAGCTCCATCACAAGTGCAAGAGTGACTTTTGAGGTTGTGGAGCTGTGCTTCTGAGTGGTGGAACATCTGATTGCTCTGTCTACTGTGCACATTGCAGGTGTAAGCAATGTTCAGGCCAGCTTCTTGAGTCAGAACACTGTGGATCTTAAACATCTTGCTCAAATTTCATCTTTATAGGGATAGCCTGTTGGGAAGCAAGTCTGTTTCTGGATTCACACCAGTATGATAAAATTGTGCATTTTATAGGTGGGAGATACTTGATTTCTGTAGTTTGGGACAGATAATCCTTCAGGGAATGGTATTGATCTTTGAGAAACTAAAGGGTTCTTATCAATAGAAAGTGATGGATGTGTATTAGTATACTCAACTCAGCCATTATTTAAGAACTAGAGAAGTCTGGGAAGATCTACAAAAAGAGAAATCAGCATTTGAAGTTTTGTGTGTGTGTGCTGTGATAACATCAAGGGTATGATTGGGTTAATAAATACCCCTTATCAATTGAAACGTAAATTCTTGTCAGATTGGGAGAGGGATTTAGGGCATGAGAGAGAATTTGATGTATGGATTAGAGGAGTAGCCTAATGGTTAGAACACTGGCTTGGGAACCAAGAGACCAGGGTTTGATTCCCACTAGCACACCTTGTGAGCTTGGGCAAGACACATGTAATGTACATTAAAAAAGGGCATTGATTCTTCTGAGGCAATTGATTCTTCTGAAGTCTGCTTAATGTACATTACCAAGTTTAAGTTGCAATGTAGACTGCTTTAACTAAATGATAAAGTGGTATAAAAAACCCAATAAATAAAAAAATCTTTACTAAGGGATTTATCTTGGTGGATCTGATGAAAATAGCTGTAAGTTATTTTATAGATAGTAGCTCACACCAGTTAAATTGCATAAGATGTATGCTAACATAAGCAAACTATGCTGGAGATGGTGCAGAGGCTATGGCACATTTTAACATATATGGTGGAGCTGCCCAATAATTGAGAAGTTTTGGAGAGTTATTCAAAACCTCATCCATAATGTTCTTAAGACCAAACTGCCTTTGCAGATTGGGCTCTTTCTTGTTTATGGAACATTTGCATGGGTTGATTTTAGAGGACAGTGTCTGGTTTCCTTCTGGCTGAACACAGCTCATATGGAAATTGCTGCGGCTTGACGCAAGGAAGAACTACCACTGGAAGAAATAGTTATTTCCAGAGTGACGAGAGTATAGGTTCTGGCCAAATTGATGGCCATTAGAAGAGAGAGTTTAAACATACTCAAGAAAATATGGGAGCCTTGGAGGGTATGGATGGACATGTGGTGTTCTAATTCCTGAGAGTTTGAAGAGGGGAAGGGGAGATAATTGAATTTACTAGGCATAACCTATACCGGTTGTTTTTGATAAGCTGCTGTTTGTGTAGTTTGTTTTCTTTTTTTTTTTTTATTTAAATTTTATGCAATTTACAATATATTCAA
This sequence comes from Ichthyophis bannanicus, assembly GCA_033557465.1. NCBI lineage: Eukaryota > Metazoa > Chordata > Amphibia > Gymnophiona > Ichthyophiidae > Ichthyophis > Ichthyophis bannanicus. The sequence continues at coordinate 139,443,900 of CM066035.1, read as the reverse complement.
AAAGCAAAAATCATATGTAGCATACAAACAGCATACAAAATAAATGACAGGGGAAAACAAGAAAAAATCCAAATAGCAATAATAATCAACCACCCAAAATAACATATCCCCTATTTAAGATTTAGTCCCCAAGAAGAAACAACCCCAATAAGGTTCCAAACAGGTAATAAAGGGAAAAGGAAAAACAAGTATCATCTCATGAGCAAAGAATAACTCACATGGCAGCCAATACAGGAGCTAAACCCTCACCCCCCTGTTCCCTAGCCTGGAGAAATTGCAAAAGTTGCACAGGTTAAAAAAAAATGCTTAGTTTGATATAACACAGCAAATTTACATGGATACCTCAATTTAAATTGGGCACCCAGGGCGGTAACTCTCTGGCGTAAAGCCAGAAATTCTTTCCGCCTCTTCTGGGTGTCCCTTGACAAGTCGGGGAATACTAAAATTTTTGAACCCATGAACTGGGAAAAGGATAATCTACGGAAATAAAGCCTAAGGACCGTATTGCGGTCAGATTCAAAAGCAAAGCTGACTAACAAAGTTGCTCTACTTGTCACTACTTCCAAAGAAGACTCTAGGAATTCAGACAATTCCATCTGGCCCGGTCCGCCCTTCCCCCCTGAGCCCCCCTCAGCCACAGAACCCGAATCAACAGCAACATATTGAACCCTGACAATGGGTGGCAAATTATCATGTGGCATCAGGAGAACCTCAGCAAGGTATTTGCGCACCAGAGCCAAGGGTTCTAACAATGGTGACCTCGGAAAATTCAAAAAACGTAAGTTATTCCTCCTTAAGGAATTGTCCATGAATTCCAACCTCCTTAATGTAATCAAACGTTCCTTGGAAACATTATCACCCACTACACGCATTTCTTCCACTTTTGACTCCAAGTTTTGTCAACTTGTCAGCCTGCTCAGCACACTTTGCCTCCACTGCGGTACACCGACCCTTAAGGAAAGGAAACTCTTGCGATAAAACACCCACCACTGGAGCAAGGGATGATTGGAGAGAAGAGATCGCCTCCCATAAGCAGTCTAAAGTCACCTTGGCTGGTTTCTTCAAGCCGCAAATCACCCGCGTCTCAACTGCTCCTGGTACTATGATTTTCCGTCGGGCACCTCCCGAATCCTCTTCGTTGTTTTCTTTTATTCTTAATCTGTTATTTTTGTTTATGCAGTGAGGGGGATTTGGGCTAAATGGTGAAATATAAGAACGTAAGATATGCCATACTAGATCAGACCAAGGTCCATCAAGCCCAGTATCCCATTTCCAACAGTGGCCAATCTAGGTCACAAGTACCTTGCAGTTTCCCCAAAAGACATGGGTTCCACAATGCTTGTATTGGGACAAGCAGTGGATATCCCAGGTCCCCTTTAAATAATGGTTTATGGACCTTTCCTCCAGGAACTTGTCCAAACCTTTTTTAAACCCGGCTACACTAACAGCTTTTACTGCATCCACCAGTAACGAATTCCAGAGTTTGATTACATGTTGAGTGAAAAAAGTATTTTCTCTTTTAAGTCTTAAATAAGTTACCCTGTATCTTCATCACATGTCCCTTGGTCTTTCTATATTTTGATGGCTTCAAACCATGGTATTTTCAATAACATCATATGGATGTGAAAGCTGGACAGTGAAAAAGATAGACAGGAAGAAAATTGATGCCTTTGAATTATGGTGCTGGCGGCGAATACTGTGTATACCATGGACTGCCGAAGAACAAACCAGTCGGTACTAGAGGAGATCAAACCTAAGCTTTCTTTAGAAGCTCAGATGACAAGACTTCGACTTTCATACTTTGGACACATCATGCGAAGAGAGAGATCATTAGAGAAAGACATTATGCTTGGCAAGATAGAAGGTCAACGCAAAAGAGGAAGGCCAGCAATGAGATGGATCGATACAATATCAGCAGCTATGGGTACCAGTTTGTCAACAATGAGCCGCCTGACTGAAGACCGAACACAATTTAGGATAGCTATCCAGAGGGTCGCCATGAGTCGACTCCGACTCGACGGTACTTAACAACAACAACAAACAATCAATCTATGTTTACCTGTTCCACTCCATTAATTTATAGACCTCTATCATATCTCCCCTCAGCCGTCTCTTTTCCAGGTTAAAGAGCCCTAACCATTTTAGCCTCTCTTCATGGGGGTATCCTTCCATCCCCTTTACCATTTTGGTGGCTCTTCTCTTTACCTTTTCTAATAACGCTATATCCTTTTTAAGATACGGCGATCAGAATTGCACATAATATTCAAGGTGCGGTCGCACCATGGAGCGATACAGAGGCATTATAATATCCTTTGTTTTATTCTCCATTCCTTTCCTTATGATACCTAGCATTCTATTTGCTCTCTTGGCCTCTGCTGCACACTGGGCAGAGGGCTTCAACATGTTATCCGCGATGATACCTTTATCTTTTTCCTGGGTGGTGGTTCTTAATGTGGGACTTTGCATCGTGTAACCATAGTTTGGGTTGTTCTTTTCTAAGTGCATAACTTTGCACTTGTCCATATTAAATTTCATCTGCCATTTGAATGTTCAATCTTCCAATTTATCAAGGTCCTCTTGCAATTTTTCACAGTCCTCATGGGTTTTAACAATTTTGAATAATTTTGTGATCTGCAAATTTTATTACCTCAGTCGTTATTCCCATTTCCAGGTCATTTATAAATATGTTGAAAAGCAACGGACTCAGCACAGATCCCTGCGGAACTCCACTATTCACCTTTCTCCATTGGGAAAATTGGCCATTTAGCCCTACCCTCTGCTTTCTATCTTTTAACCAGTTCCTGATCCACAGTAGTACACTGCCTCCTATCCCATGACTTTTTAATTTCGCCAGAAGTCTCTCATGAGGGATCTTGTCAAAGACTTTCTGAAAATCCAGATACACTATATCAACTGACTCACCTTTGTCTACCTGTGTATTCAACCTTCAAAAAAACATAGCAGATTAATAAGACAAGACCTTCCTTGGCTAAAGCCATGTTGGCTGTGTCCCATTAAGCCATGACTATCTACTTGTTCAGTAATTTTGTTCTTTTTAATGGTTTCTACCATTTTTCCCGGTACTGACGTCAGGTTCACCAGTCTGTAGTTTCCCAGATCACCCCTGGAACTCTTTTTTTAAAAATTGGCATTACATTGGCCATCCTCTAATCTTCAGATATTACAGCTGATTTTAATGATAGTTCACAGATTTACTAATAGTGGGTCTGCAATCTCATATTTCAGTTCTTTCAACACCTTCGGATGTATACCATCCAGTCCAGGTTTTTTTGCTAATTTCATAATCTAATAATGTTCTTGATATAAGATGATGTAAGCTAAAGCTTTAATGTTTGGAATTATTGGGCTGTTGATGTGTCTTACATTCAGTAAAAATTTAAGATAAAAAAAGAACACTGTTTTATCTTCTTTTAAAACGAGGGTTGCAAGCATCACTTTTTTAATCGATTTTTCGCATTTTTGAATCGGGAAGCCTTGTTTTGGCAGCACTGTTTGGTGGAAGGCCCCTTTAAATGGCAGCCCACAGCTCAACTGTACTGCTTACAGTGTCGCTGGCATGGAGAACATTTCTAATTTTATTTGTGATAATGCTTGTAATGGTTCCTAGACATTTTTGGTTTGTTTATTTTTAGGGATGCCAGCCTTTGTGTTTGGAGTTCTTTACATCAGGTTTTCTGTAAGTTTAGATGTAATTTTGTAATGTATGTATACATTAGAAGAGTCTTTGTAGATATGGGTATGTGAAGTCTTTTTTTTTCTAGTGAGCAACTTTTAATTCTGTCTTAATGCTCTTTCTTTTTTTGGAGCTGTTTTTAGTTATCAAGTTGCTTGCTCTATAGCAGTTTATGATCCAGGTTATTTTTGTAAATGAATAGCTTTGTGGCATACTTGTCCTGTGGGGCTCTAAGTACAGTGTTCCTCTATTCTTCTTTCTTAAATGAAACCCTGTGTACTCATAGTTTTAGTGACCAGGATGGATGAGCTCTCTTCATTTGATTTCAAGCAGTGGTCGTGTTGTCTGTAAAAAGTGACCTGTGCACTGAGTTTGCATGCTCTTAGCACATTGGGCTATACCTCAGTAAGATGTGTGTTTGTTTTTTGGCTTTTTTGTTTTTTGGGAAGTACAGTGTTCCATGTTTTGGCTGCATACGTTGAATAGTTTTTCCCCTTTATTTTTAGGTGTGGGTTTGCTATCTTTTGGTTTCCTCCAGTCACATGCTAAGATATCCTCTTAGTGAGGTATGTTCTTTTTATTTTTGTTTGCCAACACTGTGCTTTGCTGCTTATGATTTGCTTTTTAAAATTTTTGTTTTTATGATTTCACAGATTGTACCATACTATTTATGTTATATAGTTTAAAGTTGCCCATGATGCAGACTTTGGCCGATACCTCTCTGGCCTTTTTAAAGTTTTTATAACTTGTATGGTTATTTATGATCTTATATTCCTTTGTATGATCTTTTTATGTGTATTTATATGTGTGCATTTTGCAATAAATTGTATCCATTTTTGATGTGCATAATATTTTCCTTGTGGTGGGTGCACCTCTTTCTTGGTGGATTTTGTTGCATCTAAGGGATACCATTTGCAGTGTACCCCAATATCTCCCACTTCCTCAAAGGAGCAAAACAGATCCAGCCACAAGTGTATCCACTTGTTCCTCAGTGGAGCCTCTTTGGTGTTGAAGGCGTGAAGGGGCCTCCTATTTGCAAGGTCTCTCTCAAGGATTCCTGGTGGCCATAGGTCTGCTAGGCAGATGTCAGAACAGCAAGCCTTGTTCTGCAGGGAGCCTTTCATGGTCATCTCAACAGCCTCTGTTTCCTTAGGTACTGTGCCGACCTTTCTTCCAAGAGTTCTGTTCGCTTTTCATGTTAACTAGACCATCATTTTGTCTTTTTTCTTGGAGGAGGATCTTCAGAGGGACTGCTTGCTATGTTTAGTGGATGTGCAGAAGGTGTTGATCATGCACCTGGAAGTTTCCAATTCCTTCCGGTGGTCAGATCATTTTTTTGTCCTCTTTGGCAGCCCGAGGAAGGAGCTGGTAGCAGCCAAGTCCTTTATTGCCCACTTGATTAAGGAGGCCATTGGGTCAATGAATGTTCTGGCTGCTAGGTGGGTACTGGAGGAAGTCAAAGTTCACTCCACTAGGATACAAGTCTTCTGGGCAGAGTATGCCTTGGTGTCTCCAGAGGACAAATGGAAGGCAGCTACCTGGTCGTGCCTGAGCACCTTTGTGAAGCACTACAGGTTACATGTGGGAGCCGGAGCAGATGGCACCTTTGGCAGGGTAGTTCTGTCCTGAGCATCGTCTTCCTCCCACCCTATGTCGTGACTGTTTGGGTACATCCCACTCATGTGGACTGGTCTAGCAGAATGATAAGGAAGGAGAAATTTTACCTAATAATTTTCTTTCCTTGAATCCTGCTAGACCAGTCCAGGACTCACTTGGGGATTCTTATTAGAGGTTGGGAAGCTCTGCTGCCTTTTGATTGCATTGTGTGTATTAGTGCCTGACACAGTGTTAATTCTGGTAAGAGAGCCAAATACTTGCTCATGTTATTTGTTGCAGTTGAATTATTGGTTAACGTTATGAATTTTTCTGCATTTTTCAGTTTGCTGTTTGGGAAGTCTCATACTGGCATCTCTCAGTGCTGCACCAGCATATATACCGAGTGATGACCTTGCTGAAAGCTGCTCAAGTCCGTCTTCATCTGCTGGCAAGGGAGCAAAAGCCATACTTATGCACTGGTCTAGCAGGATTCAAGGAAAGAAAATTATCAGATAAAATATCTTTATCCCTCCTTCTGAACTTTAACTACTAAGTGGATCTTGCTACCTGGCATTTCTTTGATGTACCATCGGGGAGAGTAAAGCCACCAAATACTTAGAAAACACAGACAAATCTGTGTCCTTTCTCAGTGCCTAATGCTAAAATTGAAATGTTGGTAGTACTCAGAAGAGCATGAAGTGGATTTTCAGGTGTAATGACCTATTCAGGCAGGTACAGAAAGGATGAAAAAGCCTGAACAGAAGGGAGCAGCTGTTGTAATATGGGAGCAAATTATGAACTTGTGTCACAGGATTTCCTCCTCCTTCCTTGTAGTTTATCATCCAGACACTTGACCTCAGCTCAGACATGGATCTTGGCACATATGCCCTGTGACCACAGACATGTTTAATAGCTACACCCTCCAGGTCTTCTTTTCTTGTGGCAAAATCTTCTCTGACTACAACTGGAACCCCCAGTGAGCTGGCAGAAGGAGCAAAAGCAGTGTGACCTTCTAGTACCATATTGACAACTCACGCGACATCACCCAGAGCTGCATTTACAGTAACTGCTTTCTCCAATCTGCTTCTAATCTAATTACAACCTAACACCACAGAAAATACAGAAACAATTTTGACAGCTTCCTCCTTGAACCCTGGAGATTTTCACTGTGATAGTGTTTTTGCCAAGAAACTCGAAGCACAGCTCCGCTCATGTTGGTACAGGGTTCAGTCAAAGGTCTAAATATCAGCATTATGTCTGTTTTTCACAGCAAAGATCTTGAGTTTCTACAGGGTCTGTTTGTGCAGGTTTCTTGCGTAGTCTATTCTATTTTAACTAGCCTGAATCAAATCCAACCAGTATAGTTAGAGGCACCTCTCCTGTACAGATTGTTTCCACAGAGGAAACACTATCTCCAGGAACAAGCAGGAATGTAGTCTTCACATATGGGTATCGTCGGTACTGACGGAGCCTGCGCGGGAATGCTCCCCAGGGTCTGATAGGAAAGCTTTTGGGAGCATCCCACAGCGCCTGCGTGCTGCCTTCCCGCCTTTTCCAACTGTCCCTCTCCAGTTCTTTGTTTTCCGCGGAGCCGACAGGTCGCACATCCTGTCACCGCAGAAAATATTCCCTTTTATTCTTCTTTTTTGTGGTTGCGTCTGCCTTCCCTCAACTTTACAACGGTACCGCCGGTTCTTCTTTCTTTTTCTTTAAAAAAAACAAACAAAAAAACCCTTTTCTTCTGGAGTCTTTTCCAGGTATTTTCTCCTCAGGTGCCACGCGTCATTTTGGGCACTAGGCCCAACTTTTCCTTTAAAATGGAAAAACGCGCTTCGGGTTTTAAAAAGTGTTCCAAATGTGGCGGTACCATCTCTGTCATCGACACTCATGAGTGGTGCCTCAAATGTTTATGTCCTGACCACTCTATCTCGGAGTGTGTTGCCTGTGGGATGATGTCGAAGAGGGGCCGGCAAAACCGAGCTGCTAAACTTAGCACCCTTTTTCCCTCCGATGCAGCGTCTGTAGCATAGACGTCTTCCAGGGCTTCGTCTTCCTCCCATGGATCTCAGGTAACTAAACATAAATCTGGCCGGTGCTCAAAGGGTAGATCTCCTTCTACGCATCGAGATGCCTCTGGCGTTGCCCTTGAGGGACTTGTACCGGTAAAATTGCCCCAGCGGGAGGCTTCGCCTTCCAAAGCACTAACGGAGCTCCAGGATGTTCTTGAGGCCTAAACCTCGGCAGAAGTACTGGTGCCATGCTCTGGGGTACCGGCTGCTTCATCCGGTACCGATACCCAAGCATTGGCAGTGTCGATAGACCAGAGATTCTTGGCTATTGAATGCAGTCTGGCGGCTCTTCTGACGGCTTCAATGCCCCTAAAACCACTTCAGACAATTCAACTGGTACTGGCACCAACTTCAGTACTGGTACCGACTGCATCGACATTGGCAGGTATTCTACCGGGACTAAGTCATGCTTATCCATCTGGTATCGACAAGTCGGTACCAGACCCCTCCGATACCGACTTTGATCGGTACCGTGCCTTGCACAATCACCCGGATCAGAGATACTTTGAATCCTTGGATGAGTCTGAAGACTCTGAAAGCTCTGCCGATACCAGAGTACTTCTTCCTGAGGATTCTTCTTCTCCTCAGCGTAGGATGTCTCCTCCAGAGGATATGTCCTTTCAGGATTTTATCCGAGATGTGACTGAAAAAGAGCCTAGGGCAAAGGAATTGGAAATCTTGCAATACCCTAAAGCTCCCAAGGAGGCAGCTACCTTACCTATTCATGAGATCTTGCATGACCTCATGTTAAGGATGTGGGAAACACCTCAAACCACTTCTTCTCACTCTCGAAGGCTCGACACCGTGTATCGAGTTCCTCCTTGTCCTGGGTTTCAGAAGACTCAGCTACCACACCATTCCATGGTGGTGGAATCAGCTATGAGAAGGATCAAGAGTGCAAAAAGACATGCATCTAATCCTCCAGGACGTGAGTGTAGGACTCTTGACGCCTTTGGACGTCAAACCTTCCAGGCTTCCATGCTTTCTGCTAGGATCAGTTCCTATATATTATATATGGGAATGTTCCTTAAGTAGGTCACGGGAGATTTAGAGCTTATGAGCCCTCTCCTTCCTGATGATATGGGGCAGGATTACCTTGCCCTTGTCAAACATGCTCAGGATGTTTCCAAGTTTGTAAATCATGCAGCCTTTGACTGCTTTGAGTGCATAGGCAGAACCTCTGCTATTGCCATAGGTGCACGTAGGATTGTCTGGCTCCAGGCATCTGACTTGGACCTTTGGGTACAGGATAAACTTGGGAATATTCCTTGCACAGGAGAGAATCTCTTTGGCAAGAATTGGCAGGAAAAAGCTAATGAGATAGATGCTGACAATATCATCTTGGATAGATTGTCTAAATCTACAGCTGATCCTGCAAGGAAAAAAAATCCTACAAGAAACCATTCTTCAGTAAGAAGAAGTTGTTTTACCCCTCCTATACCCAGCAGGGGCATCGTTTAGGTCAGTCTGCCCAAAAGGGACAGCAGCAAAAACCTAGGCAAAGAAAAACAAAAGCTGCTAAGCCTCAACAGCCTCAGCAGACTCGGCCTCCACAGGGGTTTTGACTCCTATCTAGAGACCTTTGCCTTCCTGGCCCTGAACGGGACCTTCATCAATAAAGCAGTCTGTTCCAAACCCACCTTCTTCTCTTGCTCCGTTTGTTCCTCCCTGAACGGCCCAGAGCCTTCCACCAATCCAGGAAGGTTATGTCATGTTGCCCCCACAAGGGGTCAGATAACAGCAGAAAATTGAACTCTGTCCATTGTAAGAGAGGGGTACAAGCTTCATTTCCTCAGCATGCCCCCTCCTACATTGGTAAGACAGTTCAATTCTCAGACCTCTCTCAACGCCCAGTTAGGTCAAGAGGTCACTTTGCTTCTTGCCCAGGGGGCAATAGAAGAGGTACCCATTCTCCAACAGGGTACAGGGTTCTACTCCCCCTATTTCCTTATTCCAAAGAAAGCAGGAGGACACAGACCCATTTTGGACCTCAGAGAATTGAACAAATTCCTGTTCAAAGAGAAGTTCAAAATGATTTCTCTAGGAACTCTGCTGCCATACCTTCAGAGTCAGGATTGGCTTTGTTCTCTAGATCTCAAGGATGCGTACACTTATGTTCTCATCCATCCAACTCATCGAAAGTTCCTTCGCTTTATGTTTCAAGGGAAGCACTACCAATACAGGGTTCTTCCTTTTGGCCTGGCCTCGGCACCAAGGGTGTCACAAAATGCATGGCTATGGTGGCAGCATTTCTTCGCACCCTGGGAATATTTGTCTTCCCTTACTTAGACAACTGGCTCATTCGAGCCCCTTCAGAGCCAGATGCCAGGATTTCTCTCTCTCGCACAATGCGCATCCTTCAGTATTTGGGATTTGTCATAAACTTCCCAAAATCCAACCTTGCTCCCACTCAGTCTCTAGAGTTTATAGGAGCTCTGCTGGATACCAGACAGACAAGGGCCTATCTTCCACAGCCCCGCTGCCTTCGCATTGTGCAGTTAGCTTCCCAAGCAGTGCTAAAGCCTCACCTCACTGCTCGAGAGATGTTACATTTGCTAGGCCACATGGCATCCAGCGTGCATGTGGTTCCTTATGCTCGCCTCCATATGAAGGCAACCCAGTGGACTTTATCCACTCAATGGACTCAGGCATCAGGTTGCCTGTCAGACAAAATAACAAATTCAGATCGTCTTATTTTGTCCCTCCAATGGTGGCAATCACCCCAAAACCTTTTGGTGGGGTCCCTTTTCCAACAACCCCCACCCTAAGCCACTCTGACAACAGATGCCTCACAGGTGGGTTGGGGAGCCCACCTGCAAGGCCTCTGTACCCAGGGTACCTGGACTGCACAGGAGACCTATCTACACATCAATCTCCTGGAACTCAGAGCAATCTTCCTTGCTCTTCGAGTATTCCACACCCAGCTCAGCTACAAGACAGTCCTAGTTCAAATGGACAATCAAATAACCATGTTCTATGTGAACAAGCAGGGCAGAACAAGCTCTCTGTCGCTCTGCAACGAAGCTTTGCGACTATGGGCCCTCGCCAGAGAGCATCAGATTCATTTCCTTTGCGGTGTATCTTTCAGGCATTCAAAACTCTTGGGCAGACAGACTCAGTCGAGTTCTTCTTCCACACGAATGGTCTCTCCATGCAGACCAAGTGGCCAAAATATTTCAAATTTGGGGAACCCTGGACATAGACCTCTTTGCAAGTCCGCTGAATGCCAAACTTCCCCGGTTCTGTTCCAGAATTACGGCTCAGGGTTATCAGGCCAGGGATGCTTTCCTCCTCCATTGGTGCCAGGACTTCCTGTATGCCTTTCCACCCATTCCCCTAATTCCCAAAACCCTGTTCAAGCTTCAGAGGGACAGAGGTCATATGATTCTCATAGCTCAACATTGGCCACGGCAAATGTGGTACCCTCTGCTCCTACATCTCTCTCAAGCTCCGCCTCTGGAGTTAGGATCTGTTCCAGATCTCCTTTCTCAGGAGGATGGGATGCTGTGGCATCCCAATCCCCAGTCTTTCCATCTCAGGGCCTGGTTGCTGAAAGTCTAGAACTTCATGGTCTTAACCTTTCTCAGCAGGTAAAGGATATCCTTTATGCTTCCAGGAAACCTTCCACAAGACGCTCTTATGCTTTCAAGTGGAAAAGGTTTACCATATGGTGCTCGCAGAAGGGTTTTGACCCTCTTGCGATACCTCTAGAATCATTACTGGAGTATCTCCTTCATTTGTCTAATACAGGGCTTAAGACCAATTCAGTGAGAGTTCATTTGAGTGCTATTGCAGCATCTTTCAAGCCTCTAAATGAACAACCTATTTCCTCTCATCCTCTCATAGCGAGATTTATGAGAGGCCTTCTTTTAACTAAGCCTCCCATTAAGCCACCACCGGTGGCATGGGACTTAAATCTGGTTCTTGGGCAGCTCATGAAGCCGCCTTTTGAACCATTAGCTACTACCTCTTTGAAATTCCTTTCCTCGAAGGTCATCTTTCTTATTGCAATCACATCAGCACGTCGCATCAGTGAATTGCAAGCATTGGTGGCTGATCCTCCTTATACAACATTCCATCACGATAAGGTAGTCCTTAGGACTCATCCACACTTTATGCCAAAGGTGGTATCACCTTTTCATTTAAACCAAGTAGTTTATCTTCCTGTATTTTTCCCAAGGCCTCACGCCTCAAATGCAGAAAGGAATCTTCATACTTTGGACTGTAAAAGGGCTTTGGCCTTTTACTTGCAAAGGACACAGCAACATAGAAAGTCCTCTCAACTCTTTGTTGCTTTTGATCCTGGTCATTTGGGACTTCCAGTCTCCAAAAGAACACTGTCCAGCTGGATTGCACAGTGTATTTCTTTTGCCTATGAGAGTAAGAACCTTCCTCTTGAAGGCCATGTCACAGCTCACAATGTGAGAGCCATGGCAGCTTCAATGGCTCATCTTCACTCTGTGTCTATCGATGACATCTGTCAAGCAGCTACTTGGGCCTCGGTTCATACCTTCACAGCCCATTACTGCTTAGATAAGGACTCCCGCTGGGATGCCTTGTTTGGTCAGGCTGTTCTTCCACACCTGTTCCAAACTTAATCAACTCCTACCCACCATCCCTGGTAGGATGCCAGAGATCTATGGGGGGAAGTGGAACCCTTTCACAAGGGCACACAACGTCTGGGGTTTCTCCCTGGCATCTGCAGCTAGGGAGTCCCCATATGTGAAGACTACAATCTCCAGGAACAAGCAGGAATGTAGTCCTCACATATGGGTATCATCGGTACCGACGGAGCCTGCGTGGGAATGCTCCCCAGCATCCATTAGGAACGCTTTTGGGAGCATCCCTCAGCACATGCGCGCTGCCTTCCTGCCTTTCCAACTGTCCCTCTTCAGTTCTTCGTTTTCCATGGAGCCGACAGGACCTATTCCCTGTCACCGCAGAAAATTCCATCTTTAAATTTCTTTCTTGTGGTTGCGTTGCCTACTGCATGACGCCTACCGGTACTGCCTGTTCTTTTCTTTTCTTTTCATTAAAAAAAAAAAAACCCTTAAAAACTTAGACTGTTTGTTTCTTTTCAGAAACTTTCCTCTTTGGTGCTAGGTGCCATTTTGGGCATTAGGCCCCAGTTTTCCTAAATCATGGAAAAGCCAACTAGTGGTTTTAAAAAATGTACTAAGTGTGGCGGTACCATTTCCGTCACTGACACCCATGATTGGTGTTTAAAATGTTTAGGACCTGATCATTCTCCAACTGAATGTCTCTCCTGCATGGAGATGACTAAAAGAGGAAGACAGAACCGGGCCGCAAAGCTCGGTACCCTCTTTTCTTCAGATGCCAGATCCATTGCATCGACATCATCAAGGGCCTCTTCTTCCTCCCATGGATCTCAGGTAACTAAACATAAAAGCCGGTCTTCAAAGGATAGCTCTCCTGCTAAGCATCGAGAGGCCATTGGCATTGCCCTTGAGGGAACCACACCGGCAAAACAGCCCCCGTGGGAGGCTTCGGCTTCCAAAGCATCGATGGGGCTTCAGGATGTTCTCGAGGCCTCAACTTCGCAAGAACTACCTGTGCCATGCTCGGGGGTTCCTGCCGTTCTTACCGGTACTGACACCCAGGCATCGGCAGCGTCGATAGACCAGAGGTTTCTTGATATCGAGCACAGTATCGCAGCTCTTCTTTCAGCTGCGGTACCGGTGGTCCCAAAGGCACTGGTGCTGACATTGACACCGATGCCGGTACTGACACCGGTACAAACACCGGTACCGACACCGACAATGCCAGTACCGACGGTACCGGCTCCGGTGGGAACTCTTCCCATGCCATCTCTGGCTGGAGTGGAGAAAGCGGTACCGGGTCACCTCAGTACTGACTTCGATTGGTACTGGGATCGTGCTTTGCAAGAGTATCGGAGTCAGGAATACTTCGATTCCTCCGATTCCGAAGACTCTGACAATTCTGCTGGCACTAGAGGGTTTCTCCTAGAAGATCCCTCTTCTCCCCAACGCAGAATGTCACCTCCAGAGGATATGTCATTTCAGGATTTCATCCGTGATATGGCCAAAGGTCTTTCAATCATAGTAGCTCCTGAAGAGGAACCCAGAGCAAAGGAATTGGAAATCCTCCACTATCCTAAAGCTCCTAAGGAGGCAGCTGCTCTGCCTATCCATGAAATTCTGCATAGCTTGATGCTCAGAATGTGGGAGACACCTCTGACTACTTCTCCTCACTCTAGGAGACTTCATACTATGTATCGAGTTCCACCATGTCCTGGATTTCAGAAACTCAGCTGCCCCACACCATTCAATGGTAGTGGAATCAGCCATGCATAGGATGAAAAGTGCAAAGAGGCATGCATCCAATCCTCCAGGTTGTGAATGCAGGACTCTGGATGCTTTTGGATGCAGAACTTTTCAAGCTTCCATGCTTTCAGCTAGGATCAGTTCATATATCCTATATATGGGAATGTTCCTCAAAGAAGTCACAGGAGACTTGGAACTTATGAGCCCATTTCTCCCAGATGATAAGAGACAAGATTTTCTTGCTCTAGTTAAGCATGCTCAGGATATCTCCAAGTTTGTCAATTGTGCAGCCTTTGACTGCTTCGAATGCATCAGAAGAACGTCTGCTGTTGCCATTGGCGCACGACGGATTGCCTGGCTGCAGGCATCAGACTTGGAGACTTGGGTACAGGACAAGTTAGGCAACATTCCTTGCACGGGGGAGAATCTCTTCAGCAAGAACTGGCAGGAAAAGGCTAACGAGTTAGATGCTGACAATTCTACCTTAGATAGATTGCCAATGTCTACAGCCACTCCAGCCAAAAGGAAGCCTTATAAAAAACCCTCTTTTAGCAAAATGTTGAAGTTTTATCCTTCCTATACCCAGCAGATTCAGACTCCAGGTCAGGTTGCCCAAAAGGGACAAACTAGACAGCAAAAGAAACCAAAAGGCCCGAGAGCCCAACCAGCTGTCCAGGTTCAGCCCCCTCAAGGGCTTTGACTCCTTCCTAGAGAGCTTTGCCTCCCTGCCTCTGAGGGGTCCCCAAACCCCCCCCCCAATATTCTGGGCAGGTTATGCCACTTTGTCAACAGATGGCATCAGATAACAGCAGAAGATTGGACTTTGTCCATTGTAGGAGAGGGTTACAAACTTCATTTTCACAGCATACCCCCTCCTACAGTTCTAAAGCAATTAAATTCAGAAACCTCTGCAGACAATCTGCTAGATCACGAGGTCTCCACACTTCTTGCCCAAGGGGCAATAGAGGAAGTACCCATTCTTCAACAGGGTGCAGGGTTCTACTCCCCCTATTTGATTATTCCAAAGAAAATAGGAGGACACAGACCCATTCTAGACCTCAGAGAATTGAACAAATAACTGTTCTGAGAGAAATTCAAAATGATTTCTCTAGGAACTCTTCTGCCATACCTTCAAAGCCAGGACTGGCTTTGCTCTCTAGACTTAAAGGATACATACACTTACATTCTCATCCATTCAGATCACAGGAAATTTTTACGTTTCCTTTTCAGGGGAAGACATTTCCAGTACAGGGTTCTTCCTTTTGGTCTGGCTTCAGCACCAAGAGTATTCACAAAATGCATGGCAGTAGTAGCTGCATTTCTACGAACCCTGGGGATTTTCTTCTTCCCTTACTTAGACGACTGGCTCATTCGAGCCTCCACAGTTGCAGAGGCCAGCACTGCACTGTCCCATACAATGCAAATCCTCCAATACTTGGGATTGGTAATAAACTTTCCAAAATCTCAACTAGTTCCTTACCAATGCCTAGAATTCATAGGAGCCTGTCTGGATACCAGACAGGCAAGGGCTTTCCTTCCACAAGCCCTGTGTCTTCGCATAATGCAGCTAGCTTCTCAGGCAGCAGGCAAATCCTCCCTCACTGCTCGGGAGCTATTCTAGTTACTGTGACACATGGCATCCACAGTTCATGTAGTCCCATATGCTCGCCTTCACATGCGAGCAGCTCAGTGGATCCTCTCCACACAGTGGACACAGGCCACGGGTCATTTGTCGGACAAAATAATAATCTCTCAATGATTAATTTTGTCCCTCCAATGGTGGCAATCACTAGAAAATCTGACAGTGGGGTCTCCTTTCCATTAACCCCTCTTTCAGGCCACCCTGACTACAGATGCATCACAGGTGGGTTGGGGAGCACACCTGAATCATCTGTCTTCCCAGGGCACCTGGACTCCACAGGAGGTTGGTTTACACATAAACCTGGAATTAAGAGCAATTTATTTAGCTCTTCGAGTGTTCCACGTCCAGCTCAGCTACAAGACAGTCCTAGTCCAGATGGACAATCAGGTAGCCATGTTCTATGTGAACAAGCAGGGCGGAACGGGCTCTCTGTCGTTATGCAACGAAGCTTTACGACTATGGACCCTCGCCAGAGACCATCAAATTCACCTTCTAGTGGTATATCTTCCAGGCATTCAAAACCTTTGGGCAGACAAACTCAGTCGAGTACTGCTACCTCACGAGTGGTCACTCCACCTAGACCAGGTGGCAAAGATATTTCATCTCTGGGGCACTCCAGACATAGACCTCTTTGCAAGTCCTCTGAATGCCAGACTTCCAGGTTCTGTTCCAGGATTCCGGCGCACAACTGTCAGGCAAGAGATGCCTTCCTCCTTCACTGGGGTCAGGACTTCCTTTATGCCTTCCCACCCATTGCCCTCATCTTCAAAACACTCTTCAAGCTTCAGAGAGACAGGGGTCGCATGATTCTCATAGCACCACAATGGCCACGCCAAACGTGGTATTCCCTGCTTCTGCATCTCTCTCAAGTGGCACCTCTGGAGTTAGGGCATGCTCCAGATCTCCTTTCCCAGGAGAACGGGATGCTATGGCACCCGAATTCCCAGTCCCTGCATCTCACGGTCTGGTTGCTGAAGGCTTAGACCTCCAGGATTTCAACCTGTCCCAGCAGGTAAAAGATATCCTTCAGGCTTCTAGGAAACTTTCCACATGAAGATCTTATGCCTTCAAGTGGAAACGTTTTACTATATGGTGCTCCAAGAGGGGATTAAACCCCCTGGTCATACCCTTAGAATCGATACTAGAGTGTCTCCTTCACATATCAAATTCTGGGTTAAAGATCAATTCGGTAAGAGTCCATCTTAGTGCAATTGCAGTTTCTTATAAGCCTCTAAATGGACAACCAATTTCCTCTCATCCACTCCTATCAAGATTTATTAACTAAACCTCCCATCAAGCCACCTCGGGCAGCTCATGAAGCCGCCTTTTGAGCCTTTAACCACTGCAGCCCTTATGTTTTTGACCTGGAAGGTCATCTTCCTAATTGCAATCACCTCTGCCCATCGCATTAGTGAATTGCAAGCTTTAGTGGCTGATCCTCCTTATACTAGGTTTCATCAGGTTGTTCTTCGAACTCACCCACATTTTATGCCAAAGGTGGTTTCGCCTTTTCATTTAAAATAATCAATTTACCTTCCTGTATTTTTTTCCGAGGCCTCATGCCTCTAATGCAGAAAGAAACCTTCATACTTTGGATTGTAAAAGGGCCTTGGCCTTTTACATACAAAGGACACAGCAACATAGAAAGTCCTCGCAACTTTTTATAGCTTTTGACCCTAGTCATTTGGGACTTCCAGTCTCCAAAAGAACTTTATCTAAATGGATTGCCCAATGAATATCCTTTGCTTATGAGAGTAAGGGTCTTCCTCTTCAGGACCATGTCACAGCTCATAATGTGAGAGCCATGGCAGCTTCTATGGCTAATCTCCACTCTGTGTCTATCGATGACATTTGTCGAGCAGCCACCTGGGCTTCAGTACACACCTTCACAGCCCACTACTGCCTAGATAAAGCCTCTCGTCAGGATGCCTTCTTTGGCCAAGCTGTTCTTCAAAATCTCTTTCAGACCTAAACCAACTCCTGCCCACCAACCCTGGTGGGATGCCAGAGATCCATGAGAGGAAGGATTCTCACCTTCGACGGTGGCACCTTCCTGGGGCTATCTCCCTGGCATCTTCAGCTAGGGAGTCCCCATATGCGAGGACTACATTCCTGCTTGTTCCTGGTGATAGCGTAGTTACTCACCTGTAAGAGGTGATCTCTGGGAACAGCAGGAATTTAGTCCTCACAACCCACCCACCTCCCCTAGGGTTGTCTCTCCCTCTCTTTGTCTCTTTCCTCTTTCCCTCTATCCTTTCACTCAGCTACAAACTTAACTGAAGAAGGACAGTTGGAAAGGCGGGAAGGCAGCGCGCATGTACCGAGGGGTGCTCCCAAAAGCGTTCCTATTGGACGCTGGGGAGTGTTCCCGCGCAGGCTCGGTCGGTACCGACGATACCCATATGTGAGGACTAAATTCCTGCTGTTCCCGGAGATCACTTGTTACAGGTGAGTAACTACGCTTTCCTGCTTGTTCCTGGAGATAGCATAGTTACTCACCTGTAACAGATGATCTCTGGGAACAGCAGGAATTTAGTCTTCACAACCCACCCACCTCCCCTAGGAGTTGTATCTCTCTATCTCTCACTTTCTCTCTTTCCCTCTCTCTTTGTCTCAGCTTTAAACTCAACTGGAGAGGGACAGTTGGGAAAGGCGGGAAGGCAGCACGGAGGTGCTGTGGGATGCTCCCAAAAGCTTTCCTATTGGACGCTGGGGAGCGTTCCCGCACAGGCTCCGTCGGTACTGACAATACCCATATGTGAAGACTAAATTCCTGCTGTTCCCGGAGATCACCTGTTACAGGTGAGTAACTATGCTTTCCCAAGCTCATGATTGTGAATTATATATTGCCCCTTGGAGAATGGCTGGCAATGAGCCTGGGGTAAAGAGCAGTGTTCCCATAAAGCTATCTATGAGACTTGTGTTGCTTCAAGTTGGGGGGGGGGAGGGTGTGGAGTTGCTGCGCTATCGAGTTTTCAGTCACGAGGAGCAGACACTTTTCAGGAATGTTGATAAGGAGATGATTCACTTTATTTTCCTTAGATCTGAAAAGCTATTACAGGCTGGCACTTGCTTCATCTTTATATAGGATGCGTCTTAAAGACAGCAATGGTTACATTTTGATTTAGTGCCTTTTATTGTGCCAAAAGATATGAATATGTCGAACTGTTATATCCTATGGGAAATAATTCAGATATTTAATCCAAGGCTGCTGCAAAAAGGTCCAGGAATTTGCAGCGAAAGGGGGACTGCTCTAAATAGGTGAAGGTCCAGCTCGATTTTATAGGTAGATTGGAGATTTGTTTCTTTGTATATTATCTCTGGCAGGTCGGATAAAAACCTGGTGGTGAGAAAACCAACTAAGTGATGGTCAGCCTTCTAAACGAGAGGTTAGGATTTTGGAGGCCAGCCATGCTCCTGAGTGAAACACATACGGTGAATTGGTTGCCAGTAGTGCCTAAAAAATTGTATTCTCCCCATCTTATACTTTGGCAGGCGACTGGTGCTACTCTCATGAGCCATATTATCCTCCGTTTGACGCATTTGATGCCAAGCAGGTCTCATACTGTTCCAGGAAAAGTGTTTGCCAAGATGAAGCCATTGAGGGATTTGAAAATTCCTCCATGACTGACTTGCCAAGGCAGAAAAGCACTTGTTTTTAAACAATGCTAGAAGTTCCTTAGTACATCTGGGCTGTGGCCTTTTCTTCTGTTTGTCATGCAGTGCCCATACAAGGGGTGATTTTCAGACTTTGCTCCTGCAAACTTTATGCCAATTTCCAGAGGGAAAGCTTTTCCCTTTGAGGTGCAAACAGGGCCGGCCCAAGGGTTTCTGCTGTCCCAGACAGAAGCCCTGAGCATGTCACCTCTCCCCCACCTTCCGAGCCAACCCACCACCCCTTTCCAAGCCGAGCCTTGCCGCAGATCCTCGGTGCTGCCAATTCCGTCAATGGGGTCAGTGGAGAGGGGAAGGCTTTGTTATGGTATGGTGGCAGTAGCCCGTGGCAGGCCATGAGCTTTGGGTCACGTGGTCTCTGCTTCTGACCCCACTCGAACATACTTCCTGCCGGAGGGGGGTCAGAAGTGGCAGGTCATGTGTGCCGTAGCACATGGCCTGCTGCAGGCGCCGTGTTGTGCCGTGCTGCCCACAGAGGTCTGCCAACTTTGGCGGCCGTCGAGTGCAGGTACTACATAAACTTATGCACATATTTTTGAAATCACAAAAGTGTGCACATAAATGTCCACTCCCCCTATATAGGCATATATATGTGTGTGTGTGTTTGTAGCAGCAGTGTGTGCACCAGTTTACATGCACATGGGTGAGGGAGGCAGTTTTTGTAAAGATCACATCCAAGCATCATCCCCTGTCTTCTCCCCCAGAGGTGTATGTGTGCATGTCCCCAAGGTATTGGCATTGGATGATCTCAGTGAATTGTGACTTAGCTAGAGGGCTCCTGATAAACGTTATGACATTTGGATGAACACTGTAAATCGTTAAGTGGCACAGTAATTTTTAAAACCATTGCTTTCCTTTATATTGTTCCCCCCTTTATCCTTCAAAGAATAAAGCACAGGGGACCTGGGGATTTGTTAATGGATGCATAAAAAAACCTTTGTTTTTGAAACCGCTGCCTCAGGGCAGCTTTGCTGCCGGCGACAGATGTCTGCTGAACCATGATCTCTCCGTATTGACCCTGTAGTGTTAGCAGATTTCTCAGCAGGCATTTTACTTCACATGCATGCTGCTTGAAGTTTTTTTTTTTTTTTTAAAATTAAGAAAGTGGTCTTCTCTTAGGTTCTGCCTGAGTGCTGAGTCTTGAAGGCTAGCTGACCTCTTGATTGCCTCTGGCCTTATCAGAGACCTACTAACTGGTCCTGGCATGGACAAGACCTAAAGATGGACAGACCCAATGGTCCAGTCTTGCACAGTTTTAAAAGAAAGTTGTAACTGTTGAAAGGTTTCATAAGACACTGGCCTTGTGGGGAGGGGACAATTTCATAATGGAGCGCCTAAAATATTTCAAGAAAAGGACCTGTTTTAGAGGAAACATAGGCACATATGTGCCTTTATAGAATAGGCTCCAAAAGTGCAAAAAAATGTTTTCACAACAACTTACACCTGCTCTTAGGCTGGGGTAAACATGTGCATGGATGAATGTAATCTCCAAGAACAAGCAGGAATGGAGTCTTCACATATGGGTATCGTCGGTACCAACGGAGCCTGTGCGGGAACACTCCCCAGCGAAAGCTTTTGGGAGCATCCCACAGCGCCTGCGTGCTGCCTTCCAACCTTTCCAACTGTCCCTCTCCAGTTCTTTGTTTTCTGTGGAGCTAACAGGTCACATACCCTGTCACCGCAGAAAAAGTTTGTCTTTAATCTTTGTCTTTGTGGTCGCGTCTGCCTTCCTTCGACACCATACAGGTACCGCCGGTTCTTTCTTCTTTCTTTAAAATTTTTTTTTTTAAAAATTATAGTTTCTGAGGTGTTTTACTTTAGGAACTTTTTTTCCATGGTGCTAGGTGCCATTTTGGGCACTAGGCCCACTTTTTTCCTTAAAAATGGAAAAACCTACTTCAGGTTTTAAGAAATGTTCTAAATGTGGCGTTACTATTTCCGTCACTGACACCCATGATTGGTGTCTCAAATGTTTAGGTCCTGACCACTCTATTTCAGAGTGCCACTCCTGTGGAATGATGTCAAAAAGGGGCCGGCAGTACCGAGCTGCTAAACTTAGCACCCTTTTCCCCTCAGATGTGGCGTCTGTTGCATCGACGTCCTCTCCATTTCAGATTTGGGGAACCCCGGACATAGACCTCTTTGCAAGTCCGCTGAATGCCAAACTTCCCCGGTTCTGTTCCAGAATTCCGTCTCCATGTTGTCAGGCAAGGGATGCCTTCCTCCTCCACTGGGGTCAGGACTTCCTATATGCCTTCCCACCCATTCCCCTCATCCCCAAAACCCTATTCAAGCTTCAGAGAGACAGAGGTCATATGATCCTCATAGCTCCATGTTGGCCACAGCAAACGTGGTACCCTCTGCTCCTACATCTCTCTCAAGCTCCGCCTCTGGAGTTGGGATCCGCTTCAGATCTTCTCTCCCAAGAGGACGGGATGCTCTGGCATCCGAATCCCCAGTCTCTGCATCTCAGGGCCTGGTTGCTCAAAGCCTAGAACTTCAGGCTCTTAACCTTTCCCAACAGGTAAAGGATATCCTTCATGCTTCTAGGAAACCCTACACAAGACGTCGTATGCCTTTAAGTGGAAAAGGTTTACCATATAGTGCTCGCAGAAGGGTCTTAACCCTCTTGCGATACCTCTGGAATCGATACTGGAGTATCTCCTTCATTTGTCAAATGCGGGTCTCAAGGCAAATTCAGTAAGAGTACATCTTTAGACTACTAGACCAACTAAAAATGAAGTTCCCAATCTGGTACGTGCCGATATACCTGCTCACACTAATACCTGCTTATGCATTACACCACAACCTATACCAACCCCTCCCACATCTCTACACCCCATTCTACAACCCCTACACCATCCAAACACCACAACCACTACGTCTCACACCATACTATCTCACAGGAAAAATTGTAACACACGCACACGTTCATAAAATCCACGAAAGAAACTCAACTAAAAATCGGAAAAAACACAAGCCAAATATAACACAAACACGCTCACACAACCAGGCGACGTCCGAAACCACCACCAACCAGGAAACAACCCCCCCATACGAAACCTGCAAAATCATACTCATCAATGCCCGCTCAATCAGGAATAAAACCCACATAATCTACGACATCATCACAGATGAGAAACCAGACATCCTATGTATAACCGAAACATGGGTCACGGAAACAGACTCAGCCATATTGAATCAACTTAGCAAACCTGGATATAACGTCTATAACTGTCCACGATCCCATAAAAAGGGTGGAGGTGTACTCATAATAGCAAAAGACAACCTGAAACTCTCCAGCACGTATCAGAGCTCGAACTCAGACATAGATATACTCAAGATCGAAAACTCCGCTTTATCCATCTGCTTGATATACAGACCCCCCACACCGCAATATGAGATACTAGCATCAGCATTGGAAACGATTACATCAACGCAACCTAGAAAATTCCAGATTGTACTAGGGGACCTAAACTTAGCGTCAACATCTGCCACGAATACAAACACCTTCCTGGAAGCCATGACCCAACTAGGCTACCAGCAACAAATCACAGAACCCACCCATGATAAAGGTCATACACTAGACATGGTTTTCACACCCAAAAATGTTCAGGACAAGGACGAAAAGCCCAGGATAGAGATCAACCCACTACCCTGGTCAGACCACCACCAAATCAATATACAGTTGAAATTGCCGAACCTGTCTAAAGACACCAAAGCAAAAAGAACATCACACCAACAAAGACGATTCAACAAACCAAACATGGAAGGTCTGATTGAGTCCATCAAATCACATATAGACCTCGGCAAAACAAACCTCGATGACTTAGCAAATGAATGGGACACCGGAATCCGGACCATAGCAACTCCCAAAAGGACTCAGACGCCAAACACATCAAAACAACAAAACGAACCTTGGTACACCACAACATTGACCAAAATGAAGAGAGAGCTCAGGAAGCAGGAAAGAAAGTGGAGACACACCAAATCCACCGAACTCAGGACAGTGTACCTCAATCTCCTCACAAACTACAAAGAGGAAATAAACACAGCAAAAAGGTTACACCATACCAACATTCTGAACAAAGCCATTAACAAACCACGAGAGCTTTTTGCACTAGTAAAATCACTTACAAAGACAGCCCTCCCTGGACCTCAGGATAGCCCAATACACCCACAAACACTAGCAAACCACTACGCAAGCAAACTGAATACTACCACCCCCACGTTTGCCATAGAAACTCCACACCAACGAACGAAGATGAAGCAGGAACCTACATGGAGCAAATTCCACAACATTGATGAACAACAAATCACCAACATCTTAACCTCCATAAACACCACCACCTCACCACTTGACCCCTGCCCAACTGCCTGGATCAAAGCGGCAAAAAAAGAGATAAACCAACAAATAGCCCACATTGTTAATCAATCACTAAGCCAAGGAGAAATGCCTGAGAAACTAAAACAATCCATAATAAGGCCGATCCTAAAGAACAATTCCCTCAACAAAGAGGACCCATCATCATACCGCCCTATATCAAGCATCGCATTCCTGGCAAAAATCATAGAAAAGGCAGTACTAATGCAACTTCAAGACCACCTCGACGATCATGATACCCTAGACAAACAACAATACGGATTCAGAAGAAACCATGGAGTAGAAACACTTCTAATAGCACTAATGAACAACCTACTTAAAGGCCTAGAAGACACAAAGAAAATGTTTATACTCATTTTCATTGACATCTCAGCCGCCTTCGACACGGTACATCATGAGATACTCCTTAGTAAACTAGAATCCATAGGAGTTGAGGGAACCCCCCTCAAATGGTTCTCCTCCTATATATCTAACAGAAGGCCTCAAGTACAATTTAATGGGGAAGAAGCAAAACCATTCACTCAAACGCAGGGCATACCCCAGGGCTCAGCGCTCTCGGTGCTACTGTTCAATATCTACATGCAACCCCTCTGTGACATTTTTAGAAAGCATAGTATCAACTACCACATATATGCAGATGCTATTATGCTCTACACGCAACTAGACGTCGCCGACCCCAAATATACACAGCTCGAAAACTGCCTGGACGAGATGTTGATATGGCTACAGAAAAATAACATGGCGATAAACCACAAAAAAACGGAGGTAATGTACATGTCCAGCAAACCCAAGTTCAAGTCACCTGACTCAATCACCCTGTGCAACAACACATACAAAGCAAAAGAAGAAATCAAATATTTAGGAGTCACACTCGACTGCAACCTAAGAATGGAGACACACCTGCGGAAAACAAACAAAGCCATCTTCTATAAACTTAGGGTGATACAACCTCTAAGGAAAATAATAGCACCATGCGACTTCAGGTCAGTGGCTCAAGCACTAGTTATGCCGCACCTCGACTACTGTAATGCCATCCTCCAAGGTCTACCCAAAAAATCACTAGGTATCCTTCAAATGGCCCAAAATGTCGCAGCTAGGATCATAATGGGAACAAGAGTATCTGACCACATCACCCCAATATTGATCGACCTTCATTGGCTTCCTGTTGCAGCTAGGGTACAGTACAAGATGCTAGTAACAACGTTCAAGCTGATCAACAACATAGCCCCCTCATACCTGTCCTCTCTTATCAGCACACAACCAGCAAATAGGAACAGAAGAACTAACAACTTGGGCACCCTGCAGGTCCCCAAAGCAATCCGAACGGTGAAAATGAGTACATGTCATAGAGCCTTCTCTTTTGCCGCGCCCACTATATGGAATCAGCTCCCTGTGGACCTACGTCTAACCCAGGACATTACAAGATTCAGGAAAGAGTTAAAAACCCACCTATTTAAATACTACTACAACCAGCCTTAAATATATATGCATTTTAAATCCGCCTGTGTAACCATGTATAGCCATGGAAAATGTGATTTCCTAAATCTGTAAATATGTATTGTATAATGTATGTATGTATAATGTAAGTAAGTTTAACCCAAAAACTTTAACCATGTGTGCCGTGCCCCCCCCCCTCAGTCCTTTATGTATATACTCCCCACCCTGTCCTGATTGACACCTTCCAAAAGAAGAATCAAACCGCTGCTGATCGCTGGAAGCAGCGGTATATAAATGTGTTCTAAATAAATAAATAAATAAATAAATAAAATCTTAGTGCTATTGCAGCTTCTTACAAGCCTCTAAGTGGACAACCCATTTCCTCTCAGCCTCTCATAGCGAGATTTATGAGAGGCCTTCTTTTAACAAAGCCTCCCATTAAGCCGCCATCGGTGGCATGGGAATTAAATCTGGTGCTCGGGCAGCTCATGAAACCACCCTTTGAACTATTAGCCACTACATCTCTGAAATTCCTTTCTTGGAAAGTCACCTTCCTCATTGCAATCACATCAGCACGTCGCATCAGTGAATTGCAAGCATTAGTGGCTGATCCTCCTTATACAAGGTTCCACCATGATAAGGTAGTTCTTAGGGCTCATCCACACTTTATGCCAAAGGTGGTTTCGCTTTTCCATTTAAACCAAGCAGTTTTCCTTCCTGTATTCTTTCTGAGGCCTCAAGCCTCCAGTGCAGAAAGGAACCTTCATACCTTGGACTGTAAAAGAGCTTTGGCCTTTTACTTGTAAATCTTCTCAACTCTTTGTTGCTTTTGATCCTAGTCATTTGGGACTTCCAGTTTCCAAAAGAACTCTATCTAACTGGATTGCTCATTGCATATCCTTTGCCTATGAGAGTAGGAAACTTCCTCTTGAAGGCCATGTCACAGCTCACAATGTGAGAGCCATGGCAGCCTCAATGGCTCATCTTCACTCTGTGTCTATCAATGACATCTGTTGAGCAGCTACTTGGGCTTCGGTACATACCTTAACAGCCCACTACTGCTTAGACAAAGATTCCTGCTGGGATGCCTTGTTTGGCCAGGCTGTTCTTCAACACCTTTTTCAGATTTAATCAACTCCTACCCACCGTCTCTGGTAGGATGCCAGAGATCCATGGGGGGGAGTATGGCCCTTTCAGAAGGCCTAACAACTTCCTGGGGCCATCTCCCTGGCATCTGCAGCTAGGGAGTCCCCTTATGTGAAGACTGCATTCCTGCTTGTTCCTGGAGATAGCGTAGTTACTCACCTGTAACAGGTGATCTCTGGGAACAGCAGGAATGTCTTCACAACCTGTCCACCTCCCCTAGGTGTTGTATCTCTCTCTCTGTCTCTCTCTTGTCTCAGCTATAAACTCAACTGGAGAAGGACAGTTGGAAAGCGGGAAGGCAGCATGCAGGCGCTGTGGGATGCTCCCAAAAGCTTTCCTATTGGACGCTGGGGAGCGTTCCCACGCAGGCTCCGTCGGTACTGACAATACCCATATGTGAAGACTAAATTCCTGCTGTTCCCGGAGATCACCTGTTACAGGTGAGTAACTACACTTTTCATAAAGTATGCATGTATATTGCAACCCTGCTCCTGCTCTCCCCAGTGTACGCCTTTGGGACTGCCTTCTTATAGATCATGTAAACGTAGGTGCTAGCTTTTGGTGTGCCTACCTTTTACATTTGTGTGCCTCCATGTAGTTGAATAATAGCTACTTTCCATGTGTAAAGCCTGCTTTACATGAAGAAAATGCTCTATAACAATTGCTTCCATCTTGTGTTCCATGGACCCTCCTAGGGATCTGCAAGATACAAAAAGAGAGGCTGGTTGGAATCTGCTGTGGGGAAGAGAGATTGGTAGGGACTGGCTGGGGAGAGAGAGACTGGAGTGAACCAGCTATAGAAAGGGAGAGAGAAAGAGATTGAGATTGGTGGAGACTGTTGGGGGGGGGGGCAGAGAGAGATACTGGTGGAGATAGTCTTGTGGAGACAGGTTTGGTGCTGTGAGTTGGGAGTCTGGGAAGAGTGGCGGGGATGAACGTGAGGGTCCCTGAACATTTTGGAGATTAAGGGATCCACACAACCAAAAAGGTTGAGAACATCTGCTCTATAAAACGACCTCTATATTATTCAAAAGTCTGTTTTTGAGGCTTTTAGAAGCTCTTCATTTTCTCCAGATACCTCCCTGAGCAGCAGTCTTAGATTGGTCCATGTTAACTATTATGTTAAATGACATCACAGACCCTGCATGAGACAATCTGTGAAATAATCTGCCATTATTTTAAATATAAATTACAAAAAATAAACCGATGGCCAACCACCTATATCACTACAAAATGAAGGTCGGACCACAGTTAAGAGCCAACTAAACAATCTTAAATATTTTTTATTAGAACGCTTGTTATGAAAGGAGATAACTTCTTGAATAACAAAACTTTCCTTTTTGATCTTTTTTTAGGTGAGAAATCGCTAATGTGTGCTAAAATACCACAAATGTGTGCTAAAACGTTTTGATCTATGAAATCCCATCTTAGTGAACACTGATTAAGACTCAACACTAAATTAATGTCTGCACCAATTGTCTTCAAGAGAGTCACAATTTGGAAGATTTAAAATGGTGCATTATTGATTTTGTTCCTCCTGATTTGCACAGTGGGGACCACGAGTCTCTATTACAAGTTTTGGAACAATCATGGATTTACAGATCACCCTTTGGATTCTAAATTTAGAATTGGACTGATGGAGTCTACTTTAAACGTCATGTGTTGCTAATTGTTTCCTTTTGGGTTACTGTCTGACGTCACATTACATTGATGCTGTATCAAGAGCCCCTCCTCTTTCCTCTCTTTCCGGTTGATTCTGAAAGAATTGTGTGAAGACTCAAGCTTCCTGAGTGGGAACCCCTTCTGACAATAGCACTTGAAGCAGTTCTTGTTATTTTGAATATGAGCTTGAAGCACAGTTCTGTGTCCACTTTGATATTGTGGAATTTCCTGAGCTGAGTTTTGCTTTGACAATACGGGATTTGCTGAACTTCTTTATGATTGTCATTTGCTACCCAACAGGCTAAGTCTATTATTTTAATTCTTAGCTATCTTTATTTTTTATGTGTTACACATTCGTGATGTTTTAGCACACATTGGTGATTTCTTACCTAAAAAATATCAAAAAGGAAAGTTTTGTTATTTGAGAGGTTATCTCCTTTCATAACAAGCATTCCAACAAAAATATTTAAGATTGTTTAGTTGGCTCTTAATTGTGGTCCGACCTTCATTTTGTAGTAGTAGTATTGTTTTAAATATGGCTGTTGCCAGAGGGTTCTGGTGTATTTCACGAGAGCTGCATAAGGAATCTTGGGAAATAATCACCTAGCAGAAGGGCTTTTGTTCAGAAGGTATGTGCTGTACTGAGTATCTTTTCAACCACATACTCCCAGTGCACTACCAATCTCCAAATGGAAAGTGTTGCTCAGAGCCAGCCCTGAACCGTTTGTGCAGAGACAGTGAAAGGTGGGACCCAATACTTCTGATTTATTCCTTCCCCAGCTTTCTGCTGAAGGAGGCCCTGTGTCCTTTCTGGTTCCAGTTAAATTTGAACAGAGCAGCAGCAGTGGTGTGTAGACCCATGAGGTCTGTGAACAGAAGCTGGACTGCCCCTATGGTCCGCCTCCTTTTCATGGGCTCCATAGCCAGATGCAGGGATAGACTTTGTAGGGAAAAGGCTACACTGGGGATGGTAACCTCCCAGTAAGGATAGCTCTGCACCATGCATGTGAGTACCAGCACCTTTTTTTCTAGGACCCCCCAATTGTGTGACAATAAGACGTTTTTAATAGCAAGTAGTAAAATCCATCCTGTGTGCTTTTGGCATATTTAGCAATATGCAGAGGATCTAACTTTATTTTAAAATAGCTTTCAAGAAAGTAAATTATGAAGTATTTTGCATGTTTGTTCTTAGGTTCTTGTATGTTAGTGCTGGTTGTTTTGTTACATTAAAAAAAAATCCGCATTGAGTTATTTATTCTTTCCAAACTAATAGATGTTGGAAAGAAATTCTACATAAAGAGTCGAGAACATCTTTGAGCAAGCTAACTCTCTGAAAATTGAATGGAAAGGGACCAGATTTCATATTCCCCTGCCTCTGCCCTCTCCTCTGCAAACCTATTAGGTCCAGACCTTGTAGGACAAACTCTGCTAACCTATTCCACATCCCTTCACAAAAATTACAGAGAAAACAAGCTACTTGTAATCGGGCTTTCTCCCTCTACGCCCCATCAGAATGGAATGCCTTGCCACCTGACGTACGAGGTTGCTCCAACCACACAGAGTTCCGAAAAAAAACAAATAACACTCCTTTTCCAAGAATATTCTGGCTCCATCCCCCATGACAACCCAGATCCAATGTAACTTTCTTCACTCTCCCATTTAATCCACTCCTATAAATTCTCCTCCTTATGCACTCCTGCCCCCCCCCCCATCCTTTTTACCCCCTTACCCTCCCCCCTTATTCTTACAGAATTTACATAGTTGCCTTTCTGGCAATATACCATTACTTGTTAAGTATAGATATGTTTTATTTATTTATTTTATTTATTTAATTCTCTTATATACCGTGCTATTCTGCATCAGTGCGGTTTACATTGAACAAACTGAAATTACATTGAACAGGACATTATAACTTGGAGATAACTATTTTACAGGGAACATGGGCTATGGAGGGTTAAGTGGCTTGCCCAAGACCACAAGGAGCACCTGTGGGACTAGAAACCCCAGTCCTTCCGGCCCAAGGTTGCTGTCCTCTAGTGGGATTTGAACCCCTGACCTTCCGGCCTGAAGCACCTTGCCCCAACCACTAGGCCACTCCTCCACTCCGAACACTTATGTTGAGTTCTATGTAAACCGCCTTGAATTGCAGAAAGGCGGTATATAAAAACGCTAAATAAATAAATAATTCTAAGCTAGTTCAAGTAGTGTTTTATTGTTAAGCCTTGTGAAGCAACTTTAAACCTTTTTTAAGTTTGGATCAGTTGCGTCAGGTGGTACAGGCATTGGTTTTATCACATATTGACTATGGAAGTGTGCTACAGGTGGTTTTATCTAAAATAAAAAATCTTTGCGGCAGATTCAGATTATTCAGCATGGCTTTTGGGTGATTTGGGGCATGATGATCATATCTCCCCTTGATGCAGCATCTTCATTGCTTGTCAGTTTTTCAGTCAAGCTGGTTTAAGCTGTTGTGCTTTAAGATTCTACGTGGTCTGGGCCTGTCTGATTTGGTGGGCCATTTATTTTTTCGTGAATCTGGCCGTGTTTGGTCTAATTAAATGGGTTTGGTGGTGGTGCCCTACGGTACATGAGATTTGTCATCAGTGGGCTCACAATAGGTCATTGTCTGTCTGGGCTGATGGTTTGGAATAATTACCAGTAGCTATTCGTATTCAGTGACTATTTGCAGTTCTGAAATTTGGTTAAGGGGTGGTTATGGGGTTTAGCCTTTAAAAATGTTTGATTTCATCTCTATTGTTTGCCATAGTTTTATTGTTTTGTGTTTTCTGCTGTTTTATTTTATTTTGTTTTTATTGTAAGGGGTGAATTTTTATTTTTTATTTTCTTTTGTTAATCGCCACAAGTTTTTGACAGTGGTAATTCATAAATTGAACAAAATAAATCAATTTGTCATTGGGAGAAAAATGGTAACAAGGCACATCAGTTTTGAAAGTGGGTCAGATTGGATTAGGGGTTCCAGAGAACCTGTGTCCCTCAAAAAAAAAAAAAAAAAAAAAAGCCCAATGCATTTTCTATGGGAGATGCAGATCTAGCTTCTGCAGCAGAGAAACTTTGATACAGTAAAATGTAGCAGTTAATGAATTGGTCCCTTGAAACTGCCTCTTTCTTCTTTTCTATAGGTATACTATCGCCAACCTCCCCCTGGTGGCCGGTGGCTGAACAGGGAGGCTGGGCATATAGTTAATTTTAGGAGAGGAGGGTTCTTTAAGGCCAGGTGCCGCCTGGTCTATGTAGTCCTGCTCCTGGTGCAAATAAGTCATGTAAGCCAAATGGAGGGAGAATAAGGCTTTTATTTCCCTTTTCACAAAAAGATTCGTTGGGCTACAAAAATTAAAGAAAGTCCTTATTTTCAGGCATAAACCAAACTCAAGGTACAAAATAAACTGTTATAATCTTCACAGTTGTGGAAAGGAATTTAACCAAGGATTCTTTCAACATTGGAGTAAATTACATGTCTGAACATTCTTCTTTCAATCAGCACAAATATGAAAACTTCTTAAGGTAACATCTGTAAGGCTCACAGTTCCGGCAGTGATTCCAAACTACCCACAATGCACATGGAACAATCCATCAATTCCTCCTGAGATGAGGGAATAGGGTCTATAAGCTCCACTTGCATCGGTTCTAAATCACTATTATCTTCTTCTGAGCTGGGGCCTTCTCTGGCTGTTATCACTGGCCAGTCCCTATTTCTGTTTCCTTGTTTTCCATACAGTTGTTCTAAGGTTCTTAAATGAGCATGGCCTGTTTTATAGCCTCTATATCTTGGCTGGTGAAACTTTGGCCTGCTTTCTCTTCCTTTAAACTGGGCATTTGTTTTATAAGGGCTTCTAGCAGCTGAGCCTTTCTTCATGAATAAAGAATCATCATACCTTGGTTTCCTGTAATAGGCATAGCTGGAAGTGTCCTCCTCAGGTATTTCCCTTAGGACCGAGTCTCTCTGACAATCTTTCTCTTGAAAGCTTCTGGTACCTTTCAATCTGGTTTCCGGACTTTCTGGCAAGCGTAGGCCTCTCTCCAAGCCTGGCTTCCTGCTTCTTAGCTCTTTACCTCTGGAGTTTCTGGCTACCACGACTTCCACAGGACTGACTCTCCTCCCTCTGTCTTTCTCCCTGGGACCTTCTGGTTCTCTTCCAGTTCCTGCAGCCATGCCACTAGTCCTGGTTCCACTGCTCCGTTTCTCAGCAGTGCTCTGTTCTCCGGTGCTGCTCTGCTTCCCGGGCTAGTTCTCAGGTGCTGCTGATTAGCTAGGTGTGTCCCCTCAGCCTCTGTAAGTGCACGCCTGCTCCCTCTAGCTGTTTTGCTAGACAATTGCATTCTCTGCACCTCATTTGTTTTGGGACAGACAGCTTCTTTTCCTATATCCTCATTTTTATTAGCTCCTGCTCTATGACAATACCCTCCCCCTTCCCCTCCCCAACACAGCTCTATATGCGCACACTCATAGGCACTGGAAATAATTCCATGATGATGTTCTGCATGGTTTTTCCACTAGACACCCTTCTCTCCCCTTACTTCTGCCACACCAGTGTCATTGAAAGCCTTTTAGCTATTCAGATGCATATTTCATTTTCTTTTTTGTAAATTCTATTGTCTAACCTGCTGACTTATAGCTTTTTAATGATTACTAACAGTTATGGACAGGACCAGATTAAGTCATAGACTAACTAGACACATGCTCTAGGGCTCACATGTTTGAGAGGGCCCTTTTAGATGGCTCAGAAGAGATTAGAATTGCCTACTGTCTGGCTTTTTTCAGGATTATACAGACTTTTGCTTTAATGTCTGGAACCTAGAAAGATAATTGACTAGTGTGGGCATTGTTCAAAGTTTAAAACCTCTTGTTGCAGCTTTCCATTCCTCCCCTTTCCCCTGTGTGAGTGAGCCTACTCTACAAGCTTCCGCTGTTAATATCAGCAGAGATTTTGGATAGGATCTAGCCAATGGGAAGGCACTAGGGGGCAGAAACAGCTCTACCATTAGGCAGAGTGAGGTAGACGCCTCAGGCAGCAAAGTTTGGGAGCAGCAAAAAAATGCCCCCAAAACATCCCAGCAGCACCGCTGCCTCACCCGGCCTTTGTTGAAAAGTAAGTGTTGGGAGAAACGCCTCTTGCTGCCGCTGACACTACTGCCGTTTCGCCTGGGTCTGTGGCAGTGGCATCATCCCCTTCTCCTGCCGCTCTCACCAATCCAGACATAGTGAAAAGCGGTGGCATAGCGGCAGGCTGCCAGTTTATAAACAAAAATGTGTGGGGTCTTCGTGACTCCAGCACACTCTGAGGTCCTTACTGGTCCTGCTCCCCTCCGACACAAAATACATTAGAGGGGAGCGGTACCGGCAAGGTCTTATCCCTGGGTGCTTTGAATAATTTTGTGTCATCTGCAAATTTGACTACCTCACTCGTTATTCCCATTTCCAGGTCTTACAAATATGTTAAAAAGCAGCGGACCCAGCACAGATCCCTGTCATACTCTACTATTCTCCTTTCTCATTGGGAAAATTGGCCATTTAGCCCTACCCTCTGCTTTCTATCTTTTAACCAGTTTCTGATCCACAGTAGTACACTGCCTCCTATCCCATGATTTTTTAACTTTGCCAGGAGTCTCTCATGAGGGACCTTGTCAAAGGCTTTCTGAAAATCCAGATACGCTATATTTATTTATTTATTACACAGGTACACTAAAAAAATGTTTTTTTAAACTGCCTCTAATGTTTCGATTGATTTTTACGTTTTTTTGGTGCGCTGAATCCAAATCTGGTAACCAATTTGCTCCATCATGTACAGATTTTTTGCTACATTGGGTTAGCAGTTTGAGGTGAACGTTTCAGATTGAGTGCGATCGAGATAAATGTTTCTTGGATGAATTCTTTATACTAATTGTTTAGTAGTTATTCAAATAAGAATAAAGAAAATTGTAACAAGGCAGCACATAAGAATAGAGTAATGTCAACAAAACACACTGTGATGGTAGCAAAATTGTCTGCACTTAAAACAGCCACATACATGTGCACAAACATTGAGCATATAAGAGCGAGGTTAGACACAAAGCAAAGCAAAGAAATGTGCAAAAAATGTTGTACAGGTATGTATGTAAGAATAGAAAACGCAAACCGCACCATTGCAATACATGAAGACAAACACCCGATGGTGTGAAAATAAAATTCTAATAAATGAGATCCGACACTGTGGTAATAACTAGCAAATTTTTATTTCAAAGTTTAGTAAAAACACGATATTTGTCAACACAGTTTAGATTTTAAAGTCATTCTTGGGTCAATCAATCTCCTGGTGGGCCCGTTTCTTCTTCCCCCGAATGCTTCTCTTGGTGCGCTGCTTGGCGTATTTTTCATCTGGGGTTTCCCGCAGCAGCAACCAGCAGAAATCAGCCATCATAGTGGTGTTCCATCTTCCTTGGTACCTTCTCTCTGCGTCCTTGATGTCCTGGTGAAACCTTTCACCTTGTTCTTCACTGTACGCCCCCAGGTTTTCGGGAAAGTAGTTCACATGGGAGTGCAAGAAATGGACTTTCAGGCTCATGTTACAGCCTTGTTCTTTGAAGGCATTGAGCATCCTGGCAACAATATCCTTATAGTTCTCATCCCGCCTGTTCCCCAAGAATTTGAGAACAACATCCTTGAAGGAATCCCAGGCTTCTTTTTCCTTCTCAGACATCGTTTCAGCGAATGCTCCATCTGAAATGAGTTTCCTTATATCAGGGCCAACAAACACTCCTTCCTTTAGCTTTGCTTCAGAAAGTCGGGGGAACTTTGAGCAAAGGTACCGAAAGCACTCACCATCTTTTGGAAGGGACTTGATGAATTGCTTAATGAGACCCAACTTAATGTGGAGAGGTGGTAATAGAATTTTATCACGAGGTACCAAGCTCTCATGAAGAACATTTTTCTCACCGGGTCTCAAATACTCCCGAATTGGCCAGTCTTTTTTCCCCCAGTGTAGGTCGCGGGCCCGGCTATCCCACAAGCAAAGGAAGCAGGGATATTTGGTGAAACCGGATTGCTGCCCTAATAGCATGGATAGAATTTTAAAGTCTCCACAAATCATCCACTTATGCTCATCATAACGAATCTTCTGAAGAATCAGGGCCAAATTCTCGTATTTTTCTTGGAGAATAACAGAGTGAGCAATAGGAACTGAAGCAAATGTGTTGCCATTATGAAGAAGAACACCTTTTATGCTGTCTTTTGACGAATCAATGAACAGCCGCCATTCAGCAGGATCATACTTGAGTTTAAACTTTTCCATCACTCCGTATATATCGTTGCAAAATACCAAATCTTCCTCTTTGCTGAAATACTTCAAAAATTGTGTCTCGCGGTTGCGGTACCAATAAAAAGTTGTTCCTGGTGACAATAGATTTTTCTGTTTAAGCCGAGAACCTAGCAGTTGGGCAGCATCTTTTGGGAGTCCTAAATCCCGGACTAAATCATTCAATTCAGCTTGAGAGAAAAGTTCAGGTTTCGGATCTGGTTCAGTTTCAAACTCGGAAGTACTGGACTCATCGGGAAAAGCCATCTGATGAGTCTCATCATGATCAGAACCGTCCACACAAATATGATCCAAAGATTTTGGTGGTTCAGGCACAGGTACTTCGTTGCTATGAGGCATAGGCCTAATTGCTGAGGGAAGGTTGGGGTAACTTATTACGTTCTTATTTTTTAAGTTGTATCCCTTCACAATGCAAGAGCAAAAATAGCAGTCACTGCTGTGGTCTCTTTGTTTACGCCACATCATAGGTATTCCGAAATGAAATGCTTGTTTTTTACCTTTCATCCATAAGCGTAGATCTTCCTCACATGTCTTGCACACTTTGTGAGGAGCCCACGGTTTGTCTTGATCGCCTAACTTCAAACCAAAATAGGCGAAATATACTTTTTTAATAAATGCAGAAATGTTCCTATGCCGCTTTTTCATGGTATATTCCCCACAAATACAACAAAAACTGTCCGGAGAGTTGACGCAACCTCTGGCTCTGTGAGCCATCACAAATACACAGCACTGCAAACTACAACTGTAGTGAACCACTTCGGAATAAAGCTGGATTACGACTGAGCAAACAAAAGGTAATAATGAACTTGCAAGAAACTGAAATTTGACAGGAACGTTCATGTCGCAACCACCGTGTTTGCGCGAGCGAACGAGGCGAGGCGAACAGGAAAGAACATGCGCCAGCGCGAGTACTGGGTTTAGCCCCCCACCTCCCAATTGTCCTGTTAATGTATAAAATGAATACAAAACACTCTAAAATATCATGAGGGAGTGTTTCTAGTTAGTTAACCATTACAACCTCTATTTTGGGCCAAGAAAATAAACTGCAGTCGGCTAAAAAGAAATTATGTGAACATTCCTTATATGGGTAAGAAATCTAATTTTGCAAGAAAATGTGACGTGATGGAACGTTTTGGCTATTTTTCCTGGATTCAGCACCCCAAAATCTATAGGAATCAGTTGCAAAACTGGAGGCAGTTTTTGGTAGTGTACCTGTGTTATTTATTTTATTTATATTTCTTATATACCACGCTATAAGAATCAGTGCGGTGTACAGTTGAAACAGAACATACTACAATGTAACGGGTCACATTGAGTTTACATTGAAACAAGGGCAGTAAACATGGAAGGAACCGGGGAAAGTATATACAGATTATGAATACTGACTCACCTTTGTCAACCTGTTTATTCACACCTTATCAACTGACTCACCTTTGTCTACCCGTTTATTCACACCTTCAGCAAATATAATAGATTAGTAAGACAAGACCCTTCTTGGCTAAAGTCATGTTGGTTTTCTCCCATTAAACCATGACTATACATGTTCAGTAATTTTGTTCTCTATAATGGTATCTACCATTTTTCCTGATACTGATGTCAGGATTACTGGCCTGTAGTTTCCCAGATCACCTCTAGGACCGCATTCATCTCAGATCAGTGTACTTTCCAGGCAAACTCAATGTTCTTGCGGACAAGCTAAGCTGTATCCTTCATCCACACGAATGGACCTGGCATCGGGAGATGACTGCTTGGATCTTCCGGATGTGGGGAACCCCACTCATAGATCTTTTTGCCACTCTGCAATACACACTGATTTCTCTCTTTTGCTCCAAAGTTCCGTCGCTGCACTGACTACAGGCCGACAAGGGCTCGATGATTCTCATAGCCCCCTTTTGGCCCTGTCAACCGTGGTTTCCTCTGCATCTTCGGCTTGTGCAGACTCAACCTCTCAGCCTGGAATTTGCGCCCGAACTCCTCTCAGGACCATGGGACGCTCTTTCATCCCAATCTTCACTCCCTATGCCTGACAGCCTGGCTGCTGAAGGGGTAGTGCTCGCTGACCTCGACCTTCTACAGGCGGTTAAAGATGTCCTCCTTGCATCACGCGAAGATTTCACCAGGCGATCTTATGCCTTTAAGTGGAGTAGGTTTGCCCTCTGGTGCTCCCCAAATGACATTGACCCATTTTTTTGCCCAGTGGAGTCCCTTCTACAATATCTCCTCCACTTACCCTTAACAGGTCTTAAGACTAACTCAGTGAGAGTTCATCTTAGTGCCATTGCGGCCTCTCTCAGACTACTGTATGGACAGCCTATCTCCTCACACTCCTTAGTAGCATGCCTCATGTGGGGTCTCGTGCTGTAAAAGCCGCCCATTAAGCCAGCTCGGGTGGCCTGGGATCTCAATATGGTTCTCGCTCAACTTCTAAAGCCTCCTTTCGAACCTTTAGCCCCCACTTCACTGAAGTTCTTATCTTGGAAGGTAATCTTCATCTTTGCCCTCACGTCAGCTTGCTGCATCACTGAACTGCAGGTTCTGGTAGCGGATCCGCCTTATACCCGGTTTCACCATGACAAGGTGGTTCTGCATACCGATCTGCATTTCCTTCGAAAGGTAGTCCTCTCCTTCCATCTAAACCAGTCGGTCATCTTACCGATTTCTTTTCTTCCCGAGAACACATGCGTCGCAAGCTGAAGCAGCGCTACACACCTTAGACTGCAAGTGAGCGCTGGGTTACTACTTGGATAGAACTAAAGATCACAGAGGATCTTCTCAATTATTCATTTCCTTTGATCCTAGTCACCTAGGCCTAACGGTGATAAAACGTCCTCTATCCAAATGGATAGCAGATTGCATTATTTTTACTTATGCACAGGCAGGATTCTCATTGGAGGGTTATGTCACTGCTCATAATTTACGGGCTATGGAAATCTTCGTAGCCATTCTCCGTTCAGTATCCATTGAGGAGATCTGTCGGGCAGCTACTTGGTTCTCCTTTCATACTTTTGCTGCACACGTTGTCTGGATAGAGACTCCCGTCGGGATACTGCATTTGGCCAAACTGTACTCCAGCACCTCTTTGGGACTTCAACTGAACTCCAACCCTCTGTTTTAGACTTCTACAAGAGACTAGACTATAATTGGGGGAGTATTGCCTCCTGGAATCGAGTCCAATGGCCCACAACTCTTTCAGACTCTTCGGCTACAAGCTTTTGGCCTCTGGGATCACTGCTGTCTGCCCTATGCCAATCTGCTACCTGGGAGCTAGTGAGTCCCATTTGTGAAGACTGCATTCCTGCTTGTTCCTGGAGATAATGTAATTACTCACCTGTAACAGGTGATCTCCGGGAACAGTAGGAATCAGTCTTCACAACCCGCCCTCCTCCCCTAGGAGTGGTAGGGTTTGTTTATTTGTTCTCTTCCTTTCAGCTACAAACTCGACTGAGGAGAGGAGTTGGGAAGGCGGGAAGACAGGCAGACAGGCACGCAGGCGCAGTGGAGTACTCCCAAAGGCTTTCCTATTGGATACTGGGATGCACACGGGCTCCATCGGTGCCAACATCACCCATACGTAAAGACATGATTCCTGCTGTTCCTGGAGACTACCTGTTACAGATGAGTAACTATGCTTTCTGCCTTTTATTTGTACACATGATCTCCTGAATCATTTCACTTATACGCAAGTAAATTTTCAAGACAGGTATTGGCAGTATGAATGCTAGAAACAGAAATAATGTTTATCCTGAATTTGGATCTAGCCCTAGAATTAAAACAAATGAGAAAAACTGAGCATTATTAACCTCGGCATCTATTCAGAGTTTTCCAACTTGCCCGTTATCAGCGGACATTCTTCTAATAAATTATTTTGTAAAATTGGAATGTCTGCTTATGGAAGCAAAGAACATCTTGTAGACAAATGTTTTTCTGTAATGTATCATTTTAGTTACAGGCTGGGACTGTCTACCAGGGACAAGGCTGATTCTGGGGGTGGGAAGGGGGGGGAGGAAGAGCCCAGGACTATTCAGCCCCAGCATGTCCTCCCCTCTACCACAAAATATTATGAAGAGCAGGAAGGGGTAAGGGGCCACCCTGAGATTGAAGAGTGGGGGAGAGGAGCCTTGTAACTTCTGGCCTGGCACAAATGTTTCTGTTCATGTGGTGCCTCAACCCCAATAGATTGATGATCCTGGAGAAGGCAAAATGAAGTTAGATGTCTGGGCAAGAATATTGTGGTAGCGCAGGGTCTCCCCCCTCCCCCCCAGCTCCAGCTGGTCCCATCTTTTGAACCTGCGTGGACATTGAAATCTGTAGGTACACAGCTGCTGGACATTCCATCATGTCCATTTAGATTCATCAAGTAGTAGAATGTGGCTGGCCCAAGCGAGTGGAATAAGCTTCCTACTTTTCCTTGTGTGATGGAATGTTCTTGAACCTTTTGGGCATTTTCTAATTAGTTCTAGTTAATATCAGACACCTGACAGCACTGGAATGGAAAATTCAGCAATGGATTATTGATCAGAAAGAAAGGTTTTTTTATGTTTTGTTATATTGTGTTTCATTTTTGTCTTGTGATACGTTTTGATAGTCTTTTTTGTTTGTTTGTTTGTTTGTTTTAACATAGTAACATAGTATATGACGGCAGATAAAAACTAGTATAGTCCATCTAGTCTGCTCAGTAAGGTGGCTAGAGAAGGTGTGTCTGCCACTCCTTGCAGGTCACCCCTCTATGCCTTTGTTTAGGGTTGTTCCCACCACTCGTGCAGGTCACCCCTCTCTATTTGTTAAGGTATAAGAAATAGTTAAGTTTATTTTGATTTTATCATCTTGCTATATTTTGATTTTATTCTCTTGCTATAAAGGGAACTACTGTGTCTTTCCCATGCCATTTTGCATTCCATCACTAAATTTGCTCCCAGCACCTCCATCAGGAGGGCATTCCAAGCATCCACCATTCTTTCAGTGAAAAAGTATTTCCTGATGTTGCCTTTAAGTTTACTTCCTTGCAGCTTCATTTTATGCCCTCTAGTTTTACAGCTTCCCCTTTGAAAAAGGTTAGTTGGTTCATTAATACCCTTTAAGTATTTAAATGGCTGTATTATATTTCCCCTGTCCCTCCTCTCCTCTAAGGTATATATATTTAGGTCTTCAAGTTTCTTCTCATACATCTTCTGGCGCAGGCTCAAAATCATTTTGGTCTCCTTCCTCTGAACCATTTAAAATCTTTTTTATATCCTTTGTGAGTTATGGTCTCCAAACCTGAACACAATACTCCAAGTGAGGCCTCACCAACGACTTGTACAGGGGCATTAATACCTCCTCCTTTCTGCTGGCTTTGGCCACCACTTTGTCGCATTGTTTTGCCTCCATGAGATCCTCAGAAACAATCACTCCAAGCTCCTTCTCCTGGTCTGTGCACACCGACCGCTTAAGATTATGAATGTTGTGTTATAACCCACCTAGGACCCAGGGATAGGTTGGGTATACATTTTATAAATATATATGGATAACCCTTTCCAGGATTAATGGTGGGACCAAACTTTAACTTTAAACAGGTTTTACAGTCAAAGGCTTCCTTTAAAAAAATGTTCATATAAATTGCTCTGCAATTCATTTTTTTTCTTCTTCTTTTGCCAGCAGAAGAGTGATCTATATTTAGTAAGAAAGCAAATTATTAGGGTGGAGGAATAGCCTATTGGTTAGAGCACTGGGTTGGAACCAGGGAAGCCAGGGTTCAAATCTCACTGCTGCAGAGGGCAAGTCACTTAACCCTCCATTGTCTGAGGTACAAACTTAGTTTGTAGACCCTCCAAGGGATAGGAAAATGCCTACTGTACCTGAATGTAACTTGCCTTGAATTACTACTTTTGGAAAGTTGTGAGCTAAATATAAGTGCATATTTAAAAAGAGGGACTCAGACGTCTGAAAACATGTGTCAATACCATAGCCAAGAATGCATGTGGTTAGAGTTATCTAAGGTAATACGCAGCCTTGGTGATTCAGAGGTGGTCTCTTTACAAGTGTTCTGTCTGTACTTTTGAGCAGAACAATGTAGTGCTCCATCAGACATCGGTTTTGACCTCTCTTTCAGAAGAGTGTCTGTGTGTGCAGTAGAGCATGGGAAGAGCATGGTAGATGCTGAGCCTTCTGGCCTGTGTCTGTGCAGAAAGCATGGCTTGCTCCAAAGGATTTGTTAGACGGGTGAGGTACAGTAGTTGTGACATACTTACATGGATGTAGGAAGGTGTGAGCAAAACTAAAGATGCTGTTGAAGTTGCTCTGGAGAGGGAACTAAGCCATTAGGTCAACAAGGGGGGAGATGATTTCAAGCTGCTCTTTTATTTGTTTACATTTATACCAATTTCAGAGAAAGTTTAACATGACAGAAAGGGAGAGTGTTGGTTTGGCTATCCAAAATTAACATGGCCATAGGAGAATCCCCTCCCCTTGCTCTTGCCTTATTCATGGCAGCAAGTAGAGGGGGGGGGGGGTGGCAGGCTACCTA
This sequence comes from Ichthyophis bannanicus, assembly GCA_033557465.1. NCBI lineage: Eukaryota > Metazoa > Chordata > Amphibia > Gymnophiona > Ichthyophiidae > Ichthyophis > Ichthyophis bannanicus. The sequence continues at coordinate 139,402,478 of CM066035.1, read as the reverse complement.
GGCAGACATGAAATCAACAGTTATAATGTAAATGAATTGAGTACTTGTTTGTACAATCCATATTGTTGTTCTTTGTAACCCCTATTTGATACTTGGGAAAACACTGTATATAAATGTATATTAATTAAAATAAAATAAATAAATGGGGATAATTTTTAAACCCCATGCTTGCTGATTGTGTCGGAGTGGTGGCGAGGGGCAGCCCAAATGAGGAGAGCCTGTTAGGCATGAAGGATTTCCTGCAATCTCTGTGGCCTCAGGCAGTGTCTCCCAGCCACCGACCCACCCTTTTGGGGAAGGAACTGTTGGATCATGTTTGTTGGTTGCTCAAATGTTGTATTTTTGTCACAGGTGGGAGTGGGATCTGTGAGAGAATGTAGCCAATCCCAAATGAAAGCTTGACCATGAATGCTGTTGGGGCTGCGAGACTCGCAGTTTCGGTTGATGGTAGATAGTTTGGCGAGCGAGTACCCCTAGGACTCCTTTGCGAAAGTGGAGAAGCTCAGAGAAGGGGTAGAGGATGGACAAATAATGCAGTTAGAGCTGAAGGCAGCTATGGTTGGGGCTGTGGTCAGCTGCATCCTTCACTATGTATAGAGGGACTATACGGCTGGAGGGGGGAGACAATGACCCATGGGGAGGGTCTGCTTTGGAAAGATGGTTCGAGTACTATGTGTTCACAACTAGAACTGCTGCTCTTTGATCCCAATGACTCAGTCTCTGGTAGCTTTATTTTTATACAGGATGTATAAAAGGAGATGGGAAGGGGGGGGGGGGAACTGGGTGAACTCCGTGTGACTGTGTTCGCGATCAGAGATTCAGACACTGAAAGGAGTGAAAAGAAGCAGGCTGCAGTTAAATTATGTCTAGCTTGTAGGGGAGATAAGTTCATTGTGTATTAATCATGCAGACTCTCAGTCCTCTTCATCATTTTCAAAAAGTAAACCTAACGAAGCTGAACAACTAAAACTGACAAAAATGAAAGAATCTGGTTTCTGTCAGGATGAAATGGAAAGCTCCCCAGATGGCTCTTTAGAAGTCAGAAAGTTAAGAAAGGCACAGTATTACCTCTGGAGACTGCTGAATAGAAAAAGAAAAATGATATGAATATAGCCAGAGAAAAGGGAAAACAATTTCTAAGCATCTTGAAGATTTGGATTAAGATGTAAAAAATCTGTTCTCAGTTGATTGGAGCAATGACCATGATGTATGAAAAAAACTGAGATTGTGTTCTCAGATTCACAAGAGGATAATTTCTCAGTTCTGGAGGAAGCAAATGCTTAAGAAGCAAGATTGATGCAGAAAATGTAGACTTTTATTAAAATATTTTATGAGAATATTGTCCTTTTAAAAGTCACAAAAAGAGGTCATGTTGCAAAGATTATTTTTGCAGGGGAAAAAAAGAAAAAGAATATTAAAGTTTCTAGCACATGAAGCAATTAAAGAGATGATTGTGAAGAAATGTAAGGTTCTAGATGGAAAATGCATTCTTTATAAATTTATTTATTAAAACTTACTTTTATACCGCCTTTCTACCATTCAAGGCGGTTTACAATTAACTGAAGGTGAAACAGGGTCATGGTGGACACACTGTTGAACAGGGAACTAGAACAATGTAACACTGGGACAGTATCAAGCATGCAGTGAACTCTTAACTATATACAATGACTCTTAACTATTTACAGAGCCGGTCTATGCGGTGTTTGTTCAAGTTACCATTTGTGCATTTATACAAGTCTCCAGTGTACTGAGATTAGTGAAATCTCCGGGAACAAGCAGGAATATAGTCTTCACATGTGGGTATCATCGGTACCGACGGAGCCTGCGCGGGAACGCTCCCCATCGTCCGATAGGAAAGCTTTTGGGAGCATCCCACAGCGCCCGCGTGCTGCCTTCCCACCTTTCCAACTCTCCGTCAGTTCTTCGTTTTCCGCAGAGCCGATAGGACGCACACCCTGTCACCGCAGAAAATCTCTTCTTATTTTTTTGTTTTTTGCGGTCGGGTCTGCCTTCATTCAACGCCTACCGGTACAGCTGGTTCTCTTTTTTTCTTTGTTTTTTTTAAAACAAAGCCTAGCTTTTAAAATCTTTTCCTTTCCCCTCTCGGGGTTAGGCGCCATTTTGGGCACTAGGCCCATTTTTCCTCAGACATGGAAAAACCAGCTAGTGGTTTTAAAAAATGTTCTAAATGTGGCGGTACCATATACATCATCAACACCCATGAATGGTGTCTTAAATGTTTAGGTCCTGACCATTCTCCATCAGAGTGTCTCTCCTGCAGAAAGATGACCAAAAGGGGCCTGCAGAATAGAGCTGCAAAACTCGGTGCCCTTTTTGCCGCTGACACGATGTCCGTTGCATCGACGACTTCCAGGGCTTCATCTTCCTCCCATGGATCTCAGGTAACTAAACCTAAGTCTTTTAAGACTGTCCGGTCCTCAAAGGGTCGATCTCCTTCCAAGCATCGAGATGCCATTGGTGTTGCCCTCGAGGAAAGTTCACCGGCAAAACAGTCCCGACGGGAGGCCTTGGTTTCCAAAGCAATAACGGGACTCCAGAATGTCCCAGAGGCTTCAACCTCTGCAGAACTACTGGTGCCATGTTCTGGGGTCGTAGCCGCTTCCACCGGTACCAACACCCAGGCATCGGCAGGAGAGGTGAATCAGAGATTCCTCGCTATCGAACACAGACTAGCCGCTCTCTTAGCAGCTTCGGTACCGCTAAGACCGCTACAGACGGTTCCACAGGTATCGGTACCGACATCGGTGCCGGTACCAGGTGCACCTGCCTCGACAGGTATGCTTCCGTCCATGCCGAGCCTTGAGTCTATCTCAGGTATCGAAGGGCCAGTACCGAGACACTGCGATACCGACTCCGAGCGTTGCACGAACACCGGTCACTGAGATACTTCGAATCTTCCGATTCCAATGATTCTGATGACTCTGCCGGTACCAGAGCAATCTTCCCGGAGGATCTATCTCCTTCTCCTCAACGCAGAATGTCTCCTCCAGAAGACATGTCCTTCCAGGATTTCATACGTGATGTAGCTCGAGGTCTTGCAATCACGGTGACTCCAGAGAAGGAACCCAGGGTAGAAGAATTAGAAATTCTTCAATACCCTAAAGCTCCTAAAGAGGCAGCTACCCTGCCCATTCATAGGATCTTGCAGGATCTCATGCTCAGAATGTGGGAAACCCCTTTAACGGTGTCTCCACACTCTCGACAACTCGATACTAGGTACCGAGTTCCAAGCTGTCCTGGTTTTCAAAAGACTCAGTTACCACACCATTCAATGGTAGTGGAATCGGCAGTGCATAGGATTAAGAGTGCTAAAATGCATTCCTCTAATCCTCCGGGCCGGGAGTCAAGGACTCTTGATGCCTTTGGGCGTCGATGCTTCCAGTCCTCCATGTTGGCAGCCAGGATCAGCTCTTACATTCTCTATATGGGAATGTTCCTCAAGGAAGTTACAGGAGACTTGGAGCTTATGAGCCCTCTTCTTCCTGAGGACAAAAAGGGGATTTTCTTACTCTGGTCAAACATGCCCAGGATGTCTCTAAATTTGTGAACCGTGCATCCTTCGATTGCTATGACTGTATTAGCAGAACTTCTGCTATTTCAATTAGTGCATGTCGTATTGCCTGGCTGCAGGCATCGGACTTAGAACAATGGGTACAAGAGAAACTGGGAAATATTCCTTGCACAGGAGAAAATCTCTTTGGCAAGGATTGGCAGGACAAGGCAAATCAGCTTGAATCTGAAAATACTACCTTGAATAGACTATCTAAGTCTACAGCCAACCCAGCAAAGAAAACGTCAGCCAAAAAAACTTTTTTCAGTAAGAAAAATAGGTTTTACCCATCCTATACCCATCATACTCGCTGTCCAGTTCATATTCTCCAAAAGGGGCAACAACAGAACAGACAGCAGAGGAAGCCACAAGTTCCAAGAACTCAATCAGCTCCACAAGTTCAGCCTCCTCAGGGGCTTTGACTCCTTCCAACAGATGGCAACAAATAACATCAGAAAATTGGACTTTGTCCATTGTACGAGAGGGGTACAGACTCCACTTCCACAGCCTGCCCCTCCTACAATCATAAAGCAGTTCAATTCTCAGGTCCCTGTCACCAATCTCTTAGGTCAGGAGGTCACATCACTTCTTGCTCAAGGAGCAATAGAAGAAGTACCCATACCCCAACAGGGTATGGGGTTTTACTCACCCTATTTTCTCATTCCCAAGAAAACAGGGGGACACAGGCCTATTCTGGACCTCAGAGAATTAAACAAATATCTGTTCCGAGAAAAATTCAAAATGGTTTCCTTCGGAACACTCTTGCCATACCTTCAGAGTCAGGATTGGCTATGTTCTCTAGATCTAAAGGATGCATATACTCATATTCTCATCCATACAGATCATAAGAAATTCCTTTGATTCCTTTTCCAGGGAAGACATTTCCAATACAGGGTTCTTCCCTTCGGGCTGGCTTATGCCCCAAGAGTTTTCACAAAATGCATGACAGTAGTAGCAGCATTTCTGAGAACTCTAGGAATATTTGTCTTCCCCTACTTAGACGACTGGCTCATTCGAGCATTGACAGCTCCAGAAGCCAGCTTTGCTCTTTCTCACACAATGCAAATTCTTTGCTACTTGGGACTGGTCATAAACCTTCCAAAATCTCAGCTCACCCCTTCTCAGTCCCTGGAGTTCATAGGGGCTCGTCTAGATACCAGACAGTCAAGGGCTTTCCTGCCACAGCCCCGCTATCTTTGTATACTGCAGCTGGCATCCCAAGCAGCTATGAAAGTCTTCCTGACTGCTCGGGAAATGCTTCAGCTTCTGGGACATATGGCATCCACTGTCCATATGGTTCCCTATGCTCGCCTTCACATGCGAGCAGCGCAGTGGACCCTCTCCTCTCACTGGTCACAGGCCTTGGGTCGCCTGTCGGACAAAATCAGAAACTCCACACATCTTGTTTCGTCCCTTCAATGGTGGCAATCTCTGGAAAACCTTCTAGTAGGCTCTCCTTTCCAGCAGCCTCTTTTCCAGGCCACTCTAACAACGGATGCGTCCAAGTTGGGTTGGGGAGCTCACTTGCACGATCTCTCTACTCAGGGTCTCTGGACCCCACAGGAGGCTTGTCTTCACATAAACCTCCTAGAATTCAGAGCCATTTACCATGCTCTTCGAGTATTCCAGGCCCAGCTCAGCTACAAGACAGTCCTGGTTCAGACCGACAATCAAGTAGCAATGTTCTATGTGAACAAGCAGGGCGGAACGGGCTCTCTGTCGTTATGCAACGAAGCTTTGCGACTGTGGGCCCTCGCCAGTGACCTTCAAATCCACCTCTTAGTGGTATATCTTCTGGGCATTCAAAATCTTTGGGCAGACAAACTCAGTCAAATACTGCTGCCACACGAATGGTCTCTTCACTCAGACCAGATTGCTCAAGTGTTTCGAATCTGGGGAACCCCAGATATAGACCTCTTTGCAAGTCCACAGAATTCCAAACTTCCCCGGTTCTGTTCCAGAATTCCAGCTCAAAACTGTCAGGCAAGAGATGCTTTCTTCATCCACTAGGAGCAGGACTTCCTCTATGCCTTCCCACCCGTTCCCCTCATTCCCAAAACACTATTAAAGCTTCAGAGAGACAGAGGAGGTATGATACTCATAGCTCCACTTTGGCCACGGCAAACGTGGTATCCTCTGCTTCTACGTCTCTCTCAAGCCACGCCACTGGAGTTGGGATACACTCCAGATCTTCTTTCCCAGGAGAACGGGATGCTATTACACCCATATCCCCAGTCCCTACATCTCAGGACCTGGTTGCTGAAAGCCTGGAGCTTCCAGATATCAACCTTTCTCAACAGGTAAAGGATATCCTGGTGGCCTCCAGAAAACCCTCCACAAGGCGATCATATGCCTTCAAGTGGAAAAGGTTCTCTGTATGGTGTTCTCAAAGGGGGATTCACCCCCTTTCGGTGCCTCTGGAATCGCTACTGGAGTATCTCCTTCATTTATCAAGTTCTGTTCTTAAAACCAATTCAGTAAGGGTCCATCTTAATGCCATTGCAGCTTTTTGCAAGCCTTTGAATGGACAACCTATTTCCGCTCATCCACTTGTAGCAAGATTTATGAGAGGTCTACTCTTAACAAAACCTCCCATTAAGCCTCCGTCGGTGGCATGGGATCTCAATCTTGTTCTTGGGCAGCTTATCAAACCGCCCTTTGAGCCCTTAGCCACTACAGACCTAAAGTTTCTTTCCTGGAAAGTCATCTTCCTAGTTGCTCTCAATTATGCAAGATACATCACTGAGTTGCAGGCCTTAGTGGCTGATCCACCTTATACAAGATTTCACCATGATAAGGTAGTTCGTAGGACTCATTCTCACTTCATGCCAAAGGTAGTTTCGCCTTTTCATTTAAACCAATCGGTTTACCTTCCTGTATTCTTTCCTAGGCCTCATGCCTCTAGTGCAGAAAGAAACCTTCATACCTTGGACTGTAAAAGAGCCTTAGCTTTTTACCTTCAAAGAACTAAGCAACACAGAAAATCTTCTCAGCTTTTCGTTGCTTTTGATTCTAGTCATTTGGGACGTTCAGTTTCCAAAAGAACTCTCTCTAGGTGGAGTGTGAATTGCATATCCTTTGCATACGAGATTAAGGGACTTTCTCTCGAAGGCCACGTCACAGCTCACAATGTGAGAGCAATGACAACCTCCATGGCTAATCTTCGTTCTGTGTCCATTGACAACATCTGTAGAGCAGCCACCTGGGCTTCAGTACACACCTTTACAGCCCATTATTGTTTAGATAAGGACTCCCATCGGGATGCCTTGTTTGGACAGGCTGTTCTACAGCATCTCTTTCAGACTTATTACAACTCCTACCCACCGTCCCCGGGTTTCGATGCCAGAGATCCATGGGAGGAAAAATGACCCATCTCACCAGAGATTTGCAGCTTGCTAGGGTCATCCTCCTGGCATCTCTCAGCTGGGGAGTCCCCATATGTGAAGACTACATTCCTGCTTGTTCCTGGAGATAGCATAGTTACTCACATGTAACAGGCGATCTCCGGAACAGCAGGAATTAAGTCTTCACAACCCCTAGGAGTTATCTCTCTCTCTCTTTCCCTCCACCTCCCCTAGGAGTTAAATCTCTCTCTCTCTTTCTCTCCTTTTTGTCTCAGCTATAAACTCAACTGACGAAGGAGAGTTGGAAAGGCGGGAAGGCAGCACGCAGGCGCTGTCGGATGCTCTCAAAAATGTTCCTATTGGATGCTGGGGAGCATTCCCGCGCAGGCTCCATCGGTACCGACAATACCCATATGTGAAGACTTAATTCCTGCTGTTCCCGGAGATCACCTGTTACAGGGGAGTAACTACGCTTTGTTGATAGTTTGCTTTTAGCGTGGTTGGTACTGTGGGTACAGATGTGTATTGCATTCCTCTTGGAAGAGGAATTTTTTTAGTTTTTTCCTGAATTCCTCTGTATCCTCTTAGGACTTAGGGGTAAGGAGTTCCATAAGGCGGGAGCATATAGAGCGAATGCTCAGTTGCAGATGGATTGTTTGCTTTTAATCTTCTGGGTGAGGATCAGTAGAAGGTTGATGAGTCTGTAGGTTGTTAGCGGATTGCTTGTGTAAAATTTTAAATATAGTGGTGAGGACTTTGTATTTGATCCTGGTGGCTATGGGAAGCCAGTGTAACTGTATTAATATGGGGGTGAAGTGAGATCTGTGGGGGACTCTAGAAATTATTCATGCTGCTGTGTTTTGGGTCATCTGTAGAGGGTGGAGAGCAGTCTTTGGAAGTGGTTCTCAACCTTTTTTGTACCGTGACCCCTTTTACCATTGGTCAACTTGTGGTGACCCCCAATGATAAAATCAAATGCGTCTCTCTTCCTTTATCATTAACGCATTGTCGCTGTAATCATTTGTTGAAATATATTATAGGCCTTTGCAATATGTTTTTATTTAAGGGCATCACCAATTGATCTGTTATATTGTATATATGTATATACGTAAGCACACCCCCACCCACTCAACCTAAGGTATATGTATATAGGTAAGCAAACACGCACACAATTAATCAAATGTAAATCTACTAACCCTGCGTTGTGTTGTTTCAAATCAAACCTTTAACCAATCAAATGTAAATCATACAAATTACTGCAATGTACTGTGCGACCTGATCTGTAAAGTTAACCGCTGCTGATCGTGGGAAGTAGCGGTATACAAGTGTCTACTAAATAAATAAATAAAAATAAATAAATTTATAAAATTTACTTATTTAAACCACAATAACAAGTAACAATATTTGATTTCAAAATTATGATGATTTTGTAGTCAAATCACTAATATGAAATAAAATTATTTTTTCTATCTTTGTTGTCTGACCAATTTATTCTCTGATCATGCTGGTCTCGATCTGAGGCTTCTGCTTTCCTGTCTTCTCTTAGCTGTCTTTCTGTGGTCTATGGTCCATCTGCCATTTCTTCTTTCGTTTTCTTCACTTCTTTCCATCAGCCTATTTCCAGTCCCAGTAACCCTCCCCAGTATCAGCCCCTTTCCAGTCCTCACTCCCAGTACCTTCCAATGCCAACTTGCATTCCCATAACTGCCACTGGTGTCCATTCCCTTCCAGTCCCCCTCCTTCCCCACTGACCAGTCCCTTCTAGTACAAATACCATGGCAGCCCCTCTCAGATCCACTCCCTTCCAATTCCATTCTCCCATCCCCTCATATCAGCCCATTTGTAGCCTTAGCCCCCAGTTTTCTTCCAGGGCCAGCAGCTCTATCCTCCCCTGCACACAATCAGCCCATTCTCAGTCGAAGCCCCCAATCAGCTTGCTTCCAGTGCTAGTCCTCCCTCAACCCCATTACCAGTGCTAGCCTCCCCTAATCAGCCCAATACCAGTCCTACCCTCCATCAGCTCATTACCAGTCCTAGCCTCCCCTAATCAGCTCATTTCCAGTCCTAGTCCCTCCTCAACCCCATTACCAGTGCTAGCCTCTACTAATCAGCTCATTTCCAGTGCTAGTCACTCCTCAACCCCATTACCAGTGCTAGGCTCCCCTAACCAGCCCATTACCAGTCCTACCCCCCCCCCCCCATCAGCCCATTACCAGTCCTAGCCTCCACGATCAGCTCATTTCCAATGCTAGCCCCCTATCAGTCCATTACTAGTCCTACCCCCCTATCAGCACATTACCAGTCCCAACCCCCCCCCTTGATCAGTCCATTCCCAGTCCTAACCTTCCCTAATCAACCCATTACCAGTCCTAGCCCCCCCACCTGCCCATTATAATCCTAACCTGCACTGTCTCTCCCCTCTGTCCAGCATTTATCCCCCGTCTGTCCAGTATGTCCCCCTATCTCTTCCCACCCTCCATGTCAACCCCACTCCCTCCCTCCCTCCATGTCAGCCCCCCTCTGTCCATGTCAGCCCCCTCCCTCCCTCCCTCCCTCCATCCATCCAACAATCAGCTCTTCCCTCCCTCCATGTCAGCCCCCCTCCCTCCCTCCATCCATCCCTCCATGTCAGCCCCCTCCTTCCCTCATGTCAGCCCGTTGTAGGTTCCCTGCCCCCTCCTCCCCTCTCCCTGTCTGCCTGCTACTGCCCTGTTCTTCTGCAGCCGCGGCTCCCTGCCTCTTAGGGAACCGCGGCTGTGCCTGCTGTGAGTGAAGCCGTTGCGGAGCCTTTCTGTCTCTCGATGGGCTCCGTGCAGCATGCCATTGTCCCGCCTCCAAAGGATAAACTCCCAGCTCTCTGGGCTGGTTTCGGGAAGAGTAATCTGGGTGAGACATATAAATTCATCACAGGCATTGAGGACTAAAGACAGTTCTCATTCACCCAAGGCAAGAGATGGGAACACTGCTTATAGAGCAGCTAAGGCAAATGCCCAGCTACTGCTAGCCTAGGACAGATGCCGTACCAGCCTTGACATATGGTCAGCTTTGTTCATGACCAACTGCAGCTGGAAACAGATCATAGAGATTAATGACAAAATTGAAGCAGCTTTTGAGGACAAGATGGCTGATGCCTAAAATTCATGCCACTACCTGTCTCCTTGTGAAACTGTTTTCTCAGAGTTACACATTTATCAATTCTGCATTGGTCAAGTGAAAGGCGAAGATCTAGGTGTATCCTGCGACCTCCATCATCAAGTGAGCCGATGGATGGGATAATTCAGTCGATGATAGAAGAGGCCCCAATCCTTGGGTACACTATCTTGGAGAAGGCAGAGGAGGTAGCCAAGCTGCTGGCTGTCCTGGAGGATGAAGTATTGCTGGGTCTGAGGTGTGAATGCCAGTGGTGGATCTAAAGGGGACAGGACACAGTGCAAGTGCTTCAGGCATAGTCTGATGACTTAGTTCCTCTTGGGGCCACATAAATTTGGTTGCGAGGTGTGCAGATCAGGAAATCTGGCACCACTAGCAGCAGGGAGTCCTGCTTGTATGGATTTTCAACCAAACGTGCAGGAGGGAGGATCGGCCTCTCAAGCCATGGATTTAGAAGGTGGTAAAGATGAACACAAGGTCCTGTCTTGGGGCGGAGGGAGTGTGTCTGTTGTTCTAAGTAGAAGCTTTAGAGGAGAACAGGATGGCTGTCATCACCGAGGGATCCTTTTCTGAAACCTCCAGTGATAAACTTTGAGAGTTTTAGAAAGCTATTGCTGGAGCGGAGAGTGTTTTGTCTTCTACTCTGGTAAACTTTAGGTCAGTGATTTTGTCAGGTAGACTACAAATGTGTGTATGTGACTTTCAATTGTTTTTCTGGGTTTTGTACCCGTCTTTATGTCTTATGGATCCCACTGTCAGCTTTTCAGTATACGCACAGTGAATATTCATGAGATACAGTTTGCATGCACTGGAGACTGAGTGTATACAAATTCATCTCGTGAATGTATACAGCAGTTTTTTTCTCATGCATATTCATGTTTTCCTCCAAGTTCCTCATTTATCTTGAAAATTTGACTAGCTGCAGAGAAGCCCTGTTCCAGGAGCCGCACCAAGTTCTTTTCTGTCTGCAATTTCCATCCAATCTATTTTTGCTAAATACTTAGCCTTTGTGTTGCTTGTAGTTAGTATGATTTTTTTCCCCCTCTATATAATTTGAGAAGGTTTTTGGCTTTCAGTTAAGACGTGAATCAGTCTTCCTAGGTGACTTCTCTTCGTCATCTCCATTTTGCTTCATACTTGCTCATGGTTTAGGGGGAGTAGATGATACTTTTTGTCATGTAGTTTACATTTGTGCCTTTCAGCTTCTCTCACTGTATGATTATTTATTTTTTTATTTAAAAGGCACAGTTTATCTGTTAAGGACTAGGTATATTAATGTGTGTTTTTCTTTAATGAGACATCAGCACTACAAAAGCCACATATGTTAACTTTAAAGGGGCGTTCAGAGCCAGTTCTGTAGTCTGTTTTTAGAAATATTTTAATCTCATTTAAAGGTAGGAGATCAGTTTGCATTAGTATCACACACGAGAACACTGTATGTAAATTAGCAAAAGTGCTACTGATCTGAGCAGACTCATCTTGATGTAGTATTGGATTTAGCGCTTTTTACACATGTAAGTACTTGTGTGCTGGACCATTGTAAGCTGTCTAGAGATATTTTAGTCATTTGCAGGGCTAATTACTGAGTTATCATCCCAAAGTTAAGAAAATCTGAAAATGTGTTTGTGAATAAGGTGGAAAATGGGATGAGTGTCACGGTGTTCAGCCAGGGAAATGTAAACACCTATGTCGGGAGTGGTCCAGGCTGGAAAAGAGATGATCTTATTTATTACACAGGTACACTACCAAAAAACTGCCTCCAGTTTTGCAACTGATTCCTATAGATTTTGGGGTGCTGAATCCAGGAAAAATAGCCAAAATGTTCCATCACGTCACGTTTTCTTGCAAAATTAGATTTCTTACCCATATAAGGAATGTTCACATAATTTCTTTTTAGCCGACTGCAGTTTATTTTCTTGGCCCAAAATAGAGGTTGTAATGGTTAACTAACTAGAAACACTCCCTCATGATATTTTAGAGTGTTTTGTATTCATTTTATACATTAACAGGACAATTGGGAGGCGGGGGGCTAAATCCAGTACTCGCGCTGGCGCATGTTCTTTCCTGTTCGCCTCGCCTCGTTCGCTCGCTCAAACACGGTGGTTGCAACATGAACGTTCCTGTCAAATTTCAGTTTCTTGCAAGTTCATTATTACCTTTTGTTTGCTCAGTCGTAATCCAGCTTTATTCCGAAGTGGTTCACTACAGTTGTAGTTTGCAGTGCTGTGTATTTGTGATGGCTCACAGAGCCAGAGGTTGCGTCAACTTTCCGGACAGTTTTGTTTTATTTGTGGGGAATATACCGTGAAAAAGCGGCAGAGGAACATTTCTGCATTTATTAAAAAAGTATATTTCGCCTATTTCGGTTTGAAGTTAGGCGATCAAGACAAACCGTGGGCTCCTCACAAAGTGTGCAAGACATGTGAGGAAGATCTACGCTTATGGATGAAAGGTAAAAAAACAAGCATTTCGTTTCGGAATACCTATGATGTGGCGTGAACAAAGAGACCACAGCAGTGACTGCTATTTTTGCTCTTGCATTGTGAAGGGATACAACTTAAAAAATAAGAACGTAATAAGTTACCCCAACCTTCCCTCAGCAATTAGGCCTATGCCTCATAGCAACGAAGTACCTGTACCTGAACCACCAAAATCTTTGGATCATATTTGTGTGGACGGTTCTGATCATGATGAGACTCATCAGATGGCTTTTCCCGATGAGTCCAGTACTTCCGAGTTTGAAACTGAACCAGATCCGAAACCTGAACTTTTCTCTCAAGCTGAATTGAATGATTTAGTCCGGGATTTAGGACTCCCAAAAGATGCTGCCCAACTGCTAGGTTCTCGGCTTAAACAGAAAAATCTATTGTCACCAGGAACAACTTTTTATTGGTACCGCAACCGCGAGACACAATTTTTGAAGTATTTCAGCAAAGAGGAAGATTTGGTATTTTGCAATGATATATACGGAGTGATGGAAAAGTTTAAACTCAAGTATGATCCTGCTGAATGGCGGCTGTTCATTGATTCGTCAAAAGACAGCATAAAAGGTGTTCTTCTTCATAATGGCAACACATTCGCTTCAGTTCCTATTGCTCACTCTGTTATTCTCCAAGAAAAATACGAGAATTTGGCCCTGATTCTTCAGAAGATTCGTTATGATGAGCATAAGTGGATGATTTGTGGAGACTTTAAAATTCTATCCATGCTATTAGGGCAGCAATCCGGTTTCACCAAATATCCCTGCTTCCTTTGCTTGTGGGATAGCCGGGCCTGCGACCTACACTGGGGGAAAAAAGACTGGCGAATTCGGGAGTATTTGAGACCCGGTGAGAAAAATGTTCTTCATGAGAGCTTGGTACCTCGTGATAAAATTCTATTACCACCTCTCCACATTAAGTTGGGTCTCATTAAGCAATTCATCAAGTCCCTTCCAAAAGATGGTGAGTGCTTTCGGTACCTTTGCTCAAAGTTCCCCCGACTTTCTGAAGCAAAGCTAAAGGAAGGAGTGTTTGTTGGCCCTGATATAAGGAAACTCATTTCAGATGGAGCATTCGCTGAAACGATGTCTGAGAAGGAAAAAGAAGCCTGGGATTCCTTCAAGGATGTTGTTCTCAAATTCTTGGGGAACAGGCGGGATGAGAACTATAAGGATATTGTTGCCAGGATGCTCAATGCCTTCAAAGAACAAGGCTGTAACATGAGCCTGAAAGTCCATTTCTTGCACTCCCATGTGAACTACTTTCCCGAAAACTTGGGGGCATACAGTGAAGAACAAGGTGAAAGGTTTCACCAGGACATCAAGGACGCAGAGAGAAGGTACCAAGGAAGATGGAACACCACTATGATGGCTGATTTCTGCTGGTTGCTGCTGAGGGAAACCCCAGATGAAAAATACGCCAAGCAGCGCACCAAGAGAAGCATTCGGGGGAAGAAGAAACGGGCTCACCAGGAGATTCATTGACCCAAGAATGACTTTAAAATCTAAACTGTGTTGACAAATATCGTGTTTTTACTAAACTTTGAAATAAAAATGTGCTAGTTATTACCACAGTGTCGGATCTCATTTATTAGAATTTTATTTTCACACCATCGGGTATTTGTCTTCATGTATTGCAATGGTGCGGTTTGCGTTTTCTATTCTTACATACATACCTGTACAACATTTTTTGCACATTTCTTTGCTTTGCATTGTGTCTAACCTCGCTCTTATATGCTCAATGTTTGTGCACATGTATGTGGCTGTTTTAAGTGCAGACAATTTTGCTACCATCACAGTGTGTTTTGTTGACATTACTCTATTCTTATGTGCTGCCTTGTTACAATTTTCTTTATTCTTATTTGAATAACTACTAAACAATTAGTATAAAGAATTCATCCAAGAAACTTTTATCTCGATCGCACTCAATCTGAAACGTTCACCTCAAACTGCTAACCCAATGTAGCAAAAAATCTGTACGTGATGGAGCAAATTGGTTACCAGATTTGGATTCAGCGCACCACAAAACACGTAAAAATCAATCGAAACATTAGAGGCAGTTTAAAAAAAAATTTTTTTAGTGTACCTGTGATTATTTATTTTATTTATTTAACATCTTTTATATACCGCGCTATTTGTCATCAGTGCGGTTTACAGTAAACAAACCTATCTGGACAACATAGTCATAAGATAGTTTACAAATAACAGGGAACTTAACATGGAAGAGCTGGGTAAACTATTTACATATAATCTGGTATCTACAGTAATGTACATATATCGACATCGCGAATATCTTGGTTCCCTAGGCGTTTAACTTATAGGAGACATTTAGCTTTGATTGCAAGTGGGCAGAAGGCCATGTTACAGTAACTGGAAGTACTTAGTAAATAAATGGTACTTGATGGCTTTTCTGAATTGACTAATGTCTTGTATTGCTCTGATATTAGGGGGGAGACTGTTCCACCTACAGAGGCCGCTTTCTCCTCAGGTTAATCCTTCAGGTGTTGATTGCCCATAGAACATAGCAGAAGAATTAAGCTGAACAGGGAGCCAAGCTAAGTCTTCATTGAAAAGTGAGAGCACGAGACAGGAGTCGATCTGAAGAGTAGTCAGCAAATCAGGACTCCGATGTTGAAGTAAGAAGCAGCAGAGTTCTGGCAAATTGTAGGCTGGAAAGCTAGAAATACATATATTTTAGGCAGGAAAAAGATTGCTGCCAGTAGGAAGTGTGGGTCAGAAAGCTGGGGAGCTAATATCTAAAGGATATAAAAAGACTGGAAACTGTTCAGAGGAAGGCAACCAAAATGATTTGGAGCCTGCGTCAGAAGCCTTATGAGAAGAGACTTGAAGACCTAAATATGTACACTTTGGAGGAGAGGAGGAACAAGGGAGATATGATTCAGACCTTTAAATACTTAAAGAGAAGGTTTTGCGGGGGGGCTCGCTGCTTCCTTCTCAGCATGAGGCTCTTATTGTCGTAATCCCTAAGCCGGGTAAGCCACTGCAGGAAGCGGCTTCATATCATCCTATTTCCTTATCAAATACCGATGTGAAAATATTCGCATCAGTGTTGGCGGCTCGATTAAATTGAGCCCTCCCGTCTTTGGTGCACCCAGATCAGGTTGGTTTTGTGCCGGGCCGCCAGGCGGCGGATAATATTAGGCGAATGTTGCAGGTGATTCACGTTGCGCGGCAGGATTCTCAACCAGCACTTTTAGTGGGAGTTGACGCTGAGAAGGCCTTTGATCGGGTTAGTTGGGGTTACCTTTGGTGTGTGTTAGATAAGATGGGGTTTGGGCCTAACTTTATGCGATGGGTTCATTGCCTCTATCAGGGTCCTATAGCTTGCGTCCGGGTTAATGGGGGTCAATCAGGGAGTTTTGCGTTGGGAAGGGGAACCCGACAGGGGTGTCCCTTGTCCCCGTTGCTGTTTGCGCTGGGATGGAGCCTCTGGAGCAAAGCTTTCGTGAACATCCAGACATTTTGGGCGTTCGGGTGGGTCCCAATGATTATCGAATTGCTCTCTTCGCGGACGATATCATCTTATCGTTGGTGAACCCAGTTACTTCTCTTTCGGCTGCAATGCAGATTTTTGAGGCCTTCTCGCAGGTTTCCAGGTTCAAAATCAATTATACTAAATCCGAGATTTTGAATGTTGGAGTTCCGGAGGCGACTTGCTTACAATTGAAGGCTTCTTACCCATTTCGCTGGGTAACAGGTGCTCTTCGTTATTTGGGTGTGAATTTGACGATTGATCGGGTTGTGCTATTTATGGCCAATTATGGACCTTTACTCCAACAGGTTAAGCAGGATTTTGGAGTCTTGGGCCAGTTTGATTTCCTGGTTTGGGCGCATTGCGGTGGTGAAGATGGTGGTTGTTCTGAGATTTTTGTACCTCTTTCAGGTACTTCCTATTCCTCTGTCTCGTGGAGTCTTGGCTACTTGGCAGACATTACTTATGAAGTTTATATGGCGGTTTTGTCGTCCTCGCATAGCACGTCAGATTCTCTATGCGCACACATGCCGAGGGGGTATGGGGGCTCCTAACCTTCACTGGTACTACGCAGCTGCGCAGTGTCGTGCAGGGGTGGAATGGATGGATACTGCTAGCACAAAACGCTGGGTACAAATGGAAATGCAGCTTTCAGGGGGGCGGGCTTGGGAGACCGGTTGTGGCTCAGCTCCAAACTGCGAGGTGATTCGCATTCAAATAACCCCTACATTTTCCATACTCTCCGTTGCTGGGACCAATTTCTTTGGCCTCGTGGGGCGCCTTGACTCCCTTGGCTCCCATCGTGGATAACCTTTCTTTTCCCCCCCGGTATGAATGATCCCGCCTTTCGGCTATGGGGCCATAGGGGGGCTTAGTCGTGCCGGTCAACTCCTTGAAGATGGTAGGCTGCGCTCTTTTAGTTCGCTTCAGGGGGAATTTGATCTTCCCGCTGGTCATGTTTATCAGTATGCACAAGTGGTTCACTGGGTGCGAGACCGAGCGGTTCAGTCTCAGGTCGCACGCGATATGTCTGATGTTGAATGCTTTTGTGAGGCGTGTACCACCACGAAGGGTCTTATTGCTGCCTTATATGCACATTTACAAACTCAGCAGATGGGATCCGGCAAGCATAGAGAGCAATGGAATCAAGAATTGCATCTTAATTATTCTGTGCAGCAGTGGGAGCAGGTTGAGAGTCGACTCTGGAAGAGTGCAGTGGCAGTTAATGCTTGTGAAACTAACTATAAGCTACTCTATCGCTGGTATATGACGCCTATGCGGATTGCTCGAGCGTATCCAGGCGTCTCGGGTTTGTGCTGGCGGAAATGTGGACGGGAGGGCACCTTGGCGCATGTCTGGTGGCTTTGTCCACATGTGTAGAGTTTCTGGAGGGGGATTCAGTATCGCTTACAACAACTGGTTGGGTTGAGTATTCCTTGGGATCCAGGTATTTTTCTTCTAGGTACTAATGTTCCTGGTGCTCGGACTCCTCAGTTGGCTTTGATTCATCATGGACTGCATGCAGCTCGATTGGCCTTGGCCGCTGCTTGGAAGCAGGTTTCGCCCCCCGCCCTTCCTAGCTGGTTGGAACGGATGTGGGATACATATACCATGGAGCGTGGGGTGGCAGTTGGAAGAATGCGGTTGCCACAATTTGAGCAGGTGTGGGAAGCTTTTGTTTTGAAGTATGGTTCGTAATCCCTAGGGTACTCTATTTTTTTATTGGAGGTGCTGGCCCTCTGTCTTTTTGTGTTGTGGAGTTCCTGGTTTCTTCCTTTTTCCCATGTGGTCTGGTCCGTTAGTATCCTCCCCCCCTTACTTTTCGAGGGTATTGAGGTTATTAGTGGGGATGTTGGGGAAGGGGGAGGGGGAGGGTTTTGGGGGATGCTAGGTGGCTGGGGGGGTTTTGGGGGGAAGGGGGGTTGGAGTGTGGAGGGAGTGGGTAGGGTGCTTTTAGGAGATTTTTGGGGAAAAGGGTGGGGGAGGGGGGGAAGAAAAAAGGAAAAAAAAACAGGCTTTGTTGATATCATTTTTCTTTGATTGTGGTTTATGCATTGGTTTTCTTGTTTCTGTTCTCTGTATGTAGCATATTTGGCTATCACTTGTTGTACTTGTTTGCTGCCTTTAAATAAAAAAAATACTTAAAGAGAAATAATGAACAAACAAACCTCTTCCAAAGACGGGGAAACTGTAAAACTAGAGGGCATAACATGAAGCTGCAAGGGGGTAAATTGAAAGGCAATGTCAGGAAAAACTTTTTTACTGAAAGGGTGGTGGATGCTTGGAGTGCCCTCCTGATGAAAGTGGTGGGGGCAAATACAGTGACAGAATTTAAAATGGCATGGGACAGACACAGTGGATCTCTTTATAGAAAAAGGATAAAATCAAAATAAACTTAACTAATTTCTCAACATACAGGGGTGTCCTACACGGAGCGGTGGTTTCACCCCTAAAACAAAGACATGGGGAGGGGTGGCCTGCATGGAGCGGCAGGTGCACCTACTCTTGCCATCTTACTGGGCACACTAGATGGACCATACTGTTCTTTATCTGCCGTCATTTACTATGTTACTATCTAGGAGAACAAACAGCTAGTCACATTGTGGCTCTTGCTGGCGGGACTGTGTATTGCAACATTACCTTAGGCATAAAAAATAGAAAGGGTAGCTGGAAGGGGGAAAGGGATGGAGCAAAATTGGTGAAGATTAGTAAGCAAATCTTTTCAGAGGAGAGAACAAGCAGTCCAAGCTGTTAGATCAGTGCTTCCCAAACGTTTTTCCAGGAGCAACCCCATTTTAGCAGCTGAACATTCAGCTGATCCACCTAGGATGGTTACCAAATTAAATTATCACTCAAATAACATAAATATAAACACATATTGCTTGATATTCAGCACCAAAGGCTAGCACGGTTACAGCATTGAGTATCTGGGTTGGCCAAAGAACTCTGAAGCTTTCCTGGCATGGTCATATTCAACTGCTGCCTAGTTAGCTTCTGCGGCTAAAATAATACCAGCGTTACTGCTGCCTGGTTAGCAATGGGTGCCGCCCCCGACATGCCCCGTTGCTAACTAGTTAGCATTGGAGCATGTAGCAGTGGCACTTGCAGATATTCAGCAAAAATATAAAAATAACAGAAATATCTTAGATGGTAGAGGAGGTGAAGTGAAACCATGGGTCTCATATTTTATGGTAGACCTGCGATGCAGTGACAAGATTGAGAGATTTAGCTGAGATCATCCATAAGATAACAACTAAAGCAAAGATATTAGTGGAGGGAGACTTTCAAGTTAAGTTTAATGTAAGAAATATCCTGGGTGCAGATACAATAATGTTTTATATAAAGAAAAATTAGACACTTCTATGTTCCAGGGCCAGTACACTATAGGAGTTCTGAGCTCTTTTCAAAATTATTGCTTGTGATTGGCTAGCAACGGCTCACTTCCTACTGCAGAGGAAATCCTGAATTCCCTGTATGCTTTCTCCCAGGAGATACAGCAAGAAATTAGTTTACAAAGTCATTGTTACTTCCTATGGGGGTGTGAGTCTACAACACAGCACCATACTTCTGTTGGAAAGCATTTTATAGTTAGTACATCTTGATAGTTTTTGCTGAATTTAACTGCTGTTATTTATTAGCAGTGCCTCTTTCATGAGACACAAGTGTAGAGAAAGGCTAAATGGGGTACGATGGTCCCCTAAAGAAAGGCTCACAAATATGAAGAATGAGAACAGCCTGGAATTCATTGACAGCCTGGCAGAATGTGAGTGAGAAAAGCTAGGGTCATATTTTTGCAGAAGCGGTTAGACAGAGAAATAGATGTTTGTGAGAGTGAGGCAGAATGTTTTTGCTTGCAGAATTCTTGTCATGGCTAGATGTGGTCAATATGTCCGTGCCCAGGCTTGACCTGAAACATATACATGTAAACTATAGATATGAATTAGTGAAATGCAACGCAAAGCTTGAAGTAAGTAGATAAAGTAAAATTGTACAATGTGACAGTTTTTGCTAATAAAAAGAAGTGCTGCAAGCAATGGGGGAAAGGGTGTTACAGGTGACCACTCAAGTTTGTGAATCTGTAATCTCTTCTCTAAAGCTTTTGTAGAACTTTGTTATTGTTAAGATATAACTCTGTGTGGGGGTTTCATTTCTTTTCTCACTTGCTTCTGAGTCCAGAGATAGGAACCAAGAACTGGGGAAGGACTCCTGTTCCTGTTGCCCCCGATTAGGATTTAGAACATGCAAATGACAAGGAATGTGCATTTGTCTTGTAACGCTGGGAAAAGCAGTACTTGGGCTTTCAAAAGAGACACTTTGTTGTGGGGATGGCAGTATAAAACTAACAGTTCTCCAAGCCTTTTCAGGGTAAACAAATTGTGCAGATTATCTTGATTTTTTTTTTATTGGGTGCCTGCAAATTACATTGTGGCTAACCTGGAAATCTGATTTGTTGGAGATGGAATTCAGGAACAACAATGTGTTTTGTTTTTAAACGAAAAGCATTTTTTTCCTGATTCATTAGGCACCCCCTTCCCTCTAAAACACTCAGGTCTGATTTTTAAAGTAACTAAATCTTAGATGAATTTAATTTCTGGACCAAACATGTATAGGTGTGTCTGATGGCGATCCCATTTTGGGTGGTTGGAGGGGGAAGTGAGTTAGTCTTGAGGACTGGATCGAGTTACAAACAGATCAGGGGTTTTGAGTCCTGTAGGCAGTGCTGCCACTACAATGCTTAGAAGAATTGTTTTGACTGAAGGGATTCTTCCTGACTTTAATACCAGGAGTGGAGGAGTGGCCTAGTGGTTGGGGCAAGGTACTTCAGGCCGGAAGGTCGGGGGTTCAAATCCCACTAGAGGACAGCAACCTTGGGCTGGAAGGACTGGGGTTTCTAGTCCCACAGGTGCTCCTTGTGGTCTTGGGCAAGCCACTTAACCCTCCATAGCCCATGTTCCCTGTAAAATAGTTCTCTGTGTGCTGTGCTTTCCTGTCTAATCAATGTGTTTATACCTAAAAAAAAAAAATTCCTGTCATGATTTGACAATTTCCAATCTGTAATCAAACCGCTGCTGATCGCTGGAAGTAGCGGTATACAAATGTATACTAAATAAAATAAATAAATAAAATAAATAAATAAACATTCACTTGTATGCATGGAAATATGTACTGTGGTCTGTAAAAATCAGGTAGCGTAAATGATTTTAAAGCTTTCTTGCTTTCAAGTGTTTTAAATACGTTGGCACTGAGGAGGATATTTCATATCATACTAACCATTAATTTCATGGCACTAATTTGTTAAAGTAGTATGGTTATCATGTTAATCTGCTCGAATGCACAGAAATAAAAGTTTAAGAAATATAAGGAATCCGCTTTCTTATTGTATTGACAATACTCTTCCTTCTCTGCAGCTAATTGGACTGCGGAGCGTCATAGCTCTTCTCTCTACACAACAGGGAGCAGCTTTTTTAGATCATGATAGCTGTCCTTCACAGCATCACTAACCACCTGCTTAGTCACCTGGAATTTGTCTTCCTGAATATCTAGTGCATGAGCTGCAGATACTTAGCTTGTATGTTTAATAATGTAAGAAGTGCTGAGAAGAGTTTAAGCCCTTCAGTGCCAATTTCTTGCATGCCTTTGAGCCAGAACTGCCAGGTGTACTAGCACAATGATTTGTAAAGAGCAGATAAAGTCCAGAGTTTCATGTGCTTGTGTTCTGGCAAGGTACAGCCATCGAGGGATGATTCTCACCACGACTGACTCCAGGATAGGAAAAAAAAACCCCTGCTCTTAAGTACTCTGACTCCTTGCTGCGTTTTGCAGAGTCGCCTGTTAGGCGAAGGGCAGCGTGCCAATAGCTGACACTAGCGATGGTTGAGTTATGGTTTATTTATTGCAGTAAAGCAATTAAAATAATGAGGTAAAAAAAAAGCATGTACAGCTTAACCCTGTAGGCAGGATAAGTTTAATTGCATTGCATGGTAACAAGACTGCAGAAAATGTTTTTATTTTAATGCAGTGAAACAGAGCATGACAGAAGAGTACCTCCGCACAGTCTCTCTTGAAGAGATGCCTGGGAAAACCCTACGTTCTGTGGTTACTCTGTTCTTTAGGTTTCGCTGCCCTTTTGCTAGTTTCAGTTCATTTGCAGTATTAACACTTGTGAAGCTGCAGATATCTGTTTTGTTTTATATGTAAAACAAAACAGATATCTTCAGCTTCTCCTGCCCAATCGGGGCAGTCACGTGCAATTAAATTCGCCGCGCCGGCAGGCGTGCCCGCACCTGGCGGGCCTCGCCAGAGGGCCCTTTGGCTTGGCCCATAGGCGCGGCACGAAGGGCCACGGTTCCGCAACATCTCCTGAGTGAGCCTGAACACCCGCTCATACTGATGCCAACATCTCCCATCTGACAGAACAAGGTACTCATATTATTTAGAACACTTCATGTTTCCATCCTGAATACTGCAATCTGCATTGCTACTACATTGTAACCTGTATTCCACAACAATTCTGTAACATTGTATCATATTCTCTTGCAATAAGCATGATTGATCCTTGTAGAACGCTTTCTGCAGTTCATTACTTGTAACTTGTCACTCAAAGTAATTTTTGTAACGTTTTATCACTGTAGCCCTTGATAATTTTGCTACTCTGCATCTATTTGATATTATTACTGTAGCCCTTGATAATTCTGCTACTCTGCAACTACTTGATATTTCCACAACATAGCCACTCCCTTTGCCTCTATCTGAACTCCCTTTGAGGGCCATCGCTGCACCTCATTGACTCAGCCTGTAGCCTAACCTTTATAGACTAACACAGATAGAAGCTTCCCTCAGTCCATAAGGCCTGAATTAGTCCTTACGAAGCTACCATGGCCCTCTCTCCACTCAGCCTTACCCTACTCATCCTCCTTGCAAATTCCATTCATAACTCCCTCGCCGTAGTAGATAGATATAGCCATATCCCTACCATACACTACCAGGGAAAGAAAAATCAGAGTAACCCCTTCCACTCAGCCACAGGTTTACCACACCAATCTCGGCATTCACATCTCCTGTATGTAACACTCAATCGTCCCGAAAACATCAAAGCAGCCCACCATCATGCCCTGAAATGTGCACTCATAAACTCCCGGTCTGTCCGCAGGAAATGGCCTGTCATCTCCGACCTTATTACTGTACACAACTTAGACCTCCTGATGGTGACAGAATCCTGGCTGTCTGATACCGATGCTGTTCTCATAAATCAGATTATCCCGCCTAATTTCTCCATTTACACCTGCCATAGATGCAACCGTAAAGGTGGTGGGGTCTTTATTCTGGCTAAGACAGAACTAAAATTTCAACTAATATCCTCCAAGAGCACTACGCATACTGACACTGTCTCCATTGCAAATAAATTTATCACCATAAACCTTATATACAGAGCTCCTTCCGCGCCCTCAGATGACATCTCCACCTTCATTGACCTAGCCTGCAACCCAGTCAATCCACGCAATCCCACTTGGCTACTCGGAGACTTCAACTTACCATCCCTACAAGCAGATCAGGCAATTGCCTTCCTAGAAGCAATGCAAGCTCTTGATTTCGAACAATTGGTGACAGCCCCCACGCACCAGAAAGGAAGCCTACTCGACCTAATCTTCGCCCCCAGCGCTGCGGTAAGACACAAGCCTGACCTCAACTTATCCATCACCCCTGTTCCTTGGTCCGACCATAACTTGATAACTTTCCAAATCCCCTCGCAGCATGACCTAACACCACACACTGATGCCACAAGTGCCACGAACACCACATGCCCCAGACCTCTTATCATAGATGATTTCTCCAAAAATGCACTTCCCACCCTCCAACAAAAGTCATCCAACCTGGAAGAAGCAGTCCTCAACTGGAACAGCACTTTGAAAGCCTTCGCCTATCCAACCTCTTCAGTCAATTCAGGGACCCACAAGAGCAACAAAAGTAAAAGACGACGAGCTCCATGGTTTTCAGCAGAACTCCGCACTTCCCTCACTGCACTAAGGAAGCATGAAAGGAAGTGGAGACGCTCTCGTTCCCAAGCCCACAAAACAGTGTATCTGGATCACCTGAAGTCCCACCGCAAAACTATATACCGCAGAATGAGCGATTACCATGCCCAGCTCCTACTTCGCTCAATTAACAAACCCAGAGACCTATTCACCCTAGCGAGATCCCTAATTAAAGAACCATCTCCCACCCAATTGGACCCAATACCCCCTCAGTCATACGCCGACTTCCTCCTTTCCAAGACCCGCACAGCAAATAAACTCACAGCATCAACTGCGCCTACTCCCTGCCAAACACCCACCTTGCAACCACCACTCACAGAATTTTATCCACCTGCAGTGAAGAATATCCAAGACCTCATTGCTAGCATCAACACGTCCACAGCCCCGAATGACCCCTGTCCAGCTTACTGGATTAGAACACTTTGGGTTGAACTCAGCCCAATCTTGCTAAATATCATTAGTCTATCATTTGGAACGGCAACATTCTCGCCACTCCTCAAACAAACCTCAATAAGACCACTCATAAAAAACAGCAGACTTGATCCTATGAAACCAGACTCCTACCGCCCAATCTCAAGTATTCCTCTACTTGCCAAAATAATCAAGAAGGTGGTCTATAGACAGATCCAACAACACATAGATATTGCAGCCCCTCTTGACCCCTGCCAGCACGGGTTTAGAGAATCACATGGAGTAGAAACACTTCTCACCACCCTCATCAATGACCTTAACAAAGGAATTGACAATGCAGAAAATGGATTCGCTCTTATATTCCTGGACATCTCAGCTGCATTTGACTCCGTCAATCACAACCAGCTACTCACCCGCATCCACGACAAGGGTATTCACGGCCTCGCCTGGGAGTGGTGTAAATCTTATCTATCCGATCGCTGGCAACAAGTCCGGGTCGGCTCTCACACCTCGGCACCTTTTCACCAACAACAACCGCTCTACTTTTCAATATCTACATGCAGCCGATATGCAATCTTGTCCGTTCTTTCAATATCTCTACACTAATCTACGCTGATGATGTGCTACTATTTACTCCGTTCAAAGTCAAACACCCAGATTTATCCAATCTTGTCAACTGGTTCAATGCAATTACAGACTGGCTATTCACCCAAAACCTCTACATAAATTTCAAGAAAACTGAAGTTCTATTTATATCAAGGAACAAGAATTTCTCCCCTCCACCCATCCTAAGAGTAAGAGATGCAGAACTTCCCATTTGAAGTACCATACGATATCTCGGAATCACACTGGACCAGCACCTTGACTTTAAGGAGCACATCAAAATTATAACCAGATCAATCTACAACAAAATCAGAACAGTGCGACACCTCAAACCCATGCTACCCCTCAAGGACTTTCGCACCATCTTCCAGGCCCTCATACTACCACATTTCGACTATGCAAACGTAATTCTATATGGTCTGCCAAAGAACACCCTCAACCCTCTTCAACTAGCTATGAACACTGCTGCCCGCATCCTCTGTGGTCTATCCAGATCAGACCATATCACACCAATACTTCAAGAGCTCCACTGGTTACCGATATACTGCAGGCTAACATACAAGATCCTACTGATAACTTTTAAGATAAACAACAACATAGCCCCCATTTCTCTCAAGAACCTTATTACACCAACTCCACAAATCAGATCTAGAAGGACAGCAACAGCCAACACATTGACCTTCCCTAAAGACTCCACAAAGTGCACCCAAACAACCAGGAGAAGAGCTTTCGCACACTACGCACCGAAATGCTGGAACAACCTCCCACCAGAAATAAGAACAATCAAAGACCACCTACAGTTTCGGAAGGCAATAAAGCACCATCTCTTTCTGCTACATTTTGCTCAATCAGCTTCCCCGTCCCAGAGAAATCTCCCTCCACCCCCCACAAACACCTCACTCACAACATAACACTCAGGCTTTAAACAATCACACTCATACCCATAAACACTTCACATCTATTCACACCATGTAATTCTAGTACTCCATGTCAACCTGTATATACTTACCATGTACTCTCCATCTATTCTGACCAATCTCAGCATGTATATAGTTAATCTGTATTTATATCGTTTAAAGATATCGAAACATGTAAATATTTACCCTGTATTGTCCAAGTTCTAACCCTGTTATAATGTAAACTCAAACAGTCTTGACTGCACTGAGCTCTTGTTGTTGAATGTAAACCGCACAGATAACAAATAGCGCGGTATATAAGAATTGTTAAATAAATAAATAAATAAAAAATGTTAATGGTGATTATCGTGCATCCTCCCAAAACCTTCCCATTGCTTTATTGTGACAAGCGGCGGTTGTGAAATGTTGGCAGATTCGGGGGTGGGGGGGGGGTGGGAAGGGGGCAATTGAAGCAGCTGGCAAAGGATGATACCTTTCAAGCCACCTCTTCCCACATTTCCTAGGCTACGTTGTCCCCACCCACACTCCTCTTACGTGAACATTCGCCACAGCCCTCATTACATGTCCATAGCTACCTGTCCCTTTCATGCATACATATTTCCCCACATCCTGTCTCACATACACACCTTCTGGAATACATATGCCACAACCATCCCACAAACCCTCTTCCATACACTCATCTGCTTGTACAAATGCGCACAACTGTATATGTGCAACCCCCCTCCAGACTTAATCACTCTTCATGCATGTAGTCCACTCTTGCTTGGTTTTTAAAGTTTGAATTTACACTATAATGCTTTCTGGTAACTGAGCAAAGACTGGAGTATTACCGTGGGCAAAGCTGCTAGGGAGTGGTTGTTGACTTAGGTGATGCAGAATTTATCAACATGCCGCACTATCTGACTATCTCCCAAAAGCACCATTCTCAACTAAAGATACATACACTCACACAAAAGACGCCTTCTAAGCCACTGTCCCCCAAGCCCCTTCTTAACGCATGGTTGCAACAAATGCAACAACCATACTGAAAGCATAGCACGTGCTCAGATCTCATGTAAGAATCTATGTTGGAAAAGATTCCTGAAGCCATGCCTTGGCATGTTAGGTCTTATTCCTGGTTCCCTCCTTTTTATCTCAGTTTAATTTCTCACGTTATACTTATTTTTTTACAATAATGATTGTGTAGGTTTTTATTATGGTCACATTCCACACTTTTATAAATCCTCTTCCTTCAGCCCATCCTAACTGAATTCATATTTCACATAGATCTTGTGTGATGGCATCATGCCGGTGCTGTTCCCTTTAAGTTTTTCTGGGACATGCCGGTGGGCAAATGTTGAGCACATAATTGTGAGCTTGTGGCATGGGTGGGCCTCTGCCACTTTTAGTTGTTTATACCATAGCGCCACCATTTCATTGGTGCCATTAGCCTACCAACAGAAACCCAAACTGTGTATTTCTCCTTTCTTTCTGTATTGCTCTTCTCAAATTTCTGTGCAGTAATCAATAACATTCAAAATCGACTACACCACAGAAAGAGTTAAGTCTACCAACAGTCGGCATCCACAAATAATCTGTATGCATATAACTGACAGATGAACCTGTTGTCACGCTTTCACCGTACCACCCTCACATACTGTACGAAAACATACGGAGCCAAACCATATGCCGTCATTGTATATACACCGACTCAAAAGATAGGGCAAATGCTCCAACGTCTTGATTAAAGCCTTTAAACAAAAAACCTACAACCCTAAAATCATTTCCAGGAAGGTTGCTCCTTTGCTTAAAACTCACAGGGAAATGACAGCCACAGAGCAAGTATCCTTGGAAGTGATATACAAGCCAAAGCTAGAAAAACTGAAAATAATTGTAAGACTTACAGTCATTACTCCTGAAGGACAAGTCACTGAAAGAAATATTCCTTGCTTCTCCTTTACTAGCTTTCTGGTAATTGCCTTAACCGAAGCAAAAACGAGAAAGAAGTAAACTTCGAATGAAACGTAAGAGAGGAGAGTGGCCTGAGACTTTGCAAACTGTGCTAGCATTTAACCAATGTTGATTTATTAATTTGATATTCCGCTCATAGATAATAATATTAAGCAGGTCTCACACCAAAATGATAACAGATGCTATAGATGTTATAAAATGTAAAAGTTCACTCACCACAATTAACAAATGTTAAACAATGCAAAAAACACCTTAACTCCCCTCCCCCAGTAGACTTGGTTGCTATTAGTTATAGGACAAATGTCTTTCTTATTAGGGTGCCTCCTTCATGCTTTTTCTTTAATATACTGTATATTATTCATTGCAGAACATGCGATGAGGAATGCTACATTGATGAAACGTACCAGAAGTTAACAAGAATAAACTCAAACAGAGACAAAATTACACATCATAGAGAAAAGCAAGGCAACACTTCCACGAGGAAATCTTTTTTGGGACCAGACCACTGCTTATGTTCAGAATACTGAAAGGTAAATTCAGAACAATCCAGGAATGTCAGGCCCAAGATTCCATTATGAGTGTGCCATTTATTTGAAGGCTTTTTTACTCTCACATGCTTTGAGTTCCTTCTCTCATTCATCAGAGCTTTAGTGTTCGTGCGCTGATCCTGATCACTGCTTTCATGAGAGGGAAGCCTAAGCGATTAGGAAAAAATATGAGTATACGTTCCTTTGCCCTTGTACCTACAAGCAATATACTCTGAAATTTATGCGCATATTTGAAGCCATGGAGTGGAGAGCAATTTTCAGCCTATAGAATTTACCCATATTACCTCTCCTCTGTAGCCTTTCAGAGGCTCCAAAGAAAAGCAGATATTTTATGCTGCTTTTTTTCTTTTGCAAAGTAATAGGACACTTAGAGGCTCTTTTACTAAAGTGCAGTAATGGTTATTGTGGGGTTTTGCATGCACTAATGACCTGCAGTGAGCACTACCACATGCTGAAAGCAGCCACTGTGGTAAAGATCACATGCTAACTGCTTTTAGCACTTCTGACTGGGATCAGAAAGGAGAATGGGCATGTCGGCCAGTGAGAGCACGTGGAATCTTGCTACATGCTAGCTGTCAAGACTGCCAATAGCGTGGCTGCACTTAACTCTCCCGAGATTATCACTAGGGGTTGCCACTGCCATTTTGGATGCCTCGCCATCTGGGGTAGGAGGGGAGAGGGACTGCTCCTGCCCCAAATACCACTAGACACTAGGGATGTTCTAGGTGAGACAAAGAGGGAGGGACAATTGGGGATAGGCCCTTTGCAAGGTGGGGGGACTGTTTGGCAGTGGGACATCTAGGGGGGGCCTTTGCTTGCCTTTAGACTTGACTTTGCAATGGGAGAGGTGCTGAAGGGAGAGTTATACTTGAGGGGTGAGTGTTTGTGTTGGGGGGGCTTGTATGCCAGTTAGATTAGAGCAGGGGGGTCAGGAAATCATGGCTGCAGTTGTTTTTTTGGCTGCTGGGTCCTTGTTCCTTGCCTCAGCAGGCAATGCCTGCCAAGGGCCCGTTGGGGTAACTGCCTGCCAATGTCCCGTAAATGTCTGCCTGTGCAGGGCAGATGATGGGCATTCCTCTGCATCATTTACCACACAGGGTTTGTCCTTAGCGCACCTTAACTTCCTCAGTCACAGTGAGGTAAGTGCAAACACTTACCGCACTTCAGTGAAAAGGCTGCTTAATCTTTCTAGATTTTAGAAGGTATACACCTTCTAAAAAGTGTCATTCTTTGGCCTTCAATCTCACTCTTTGGGATGCTCCACCCTTGGCATCTCTGTCAGGTGTTTGTAGTTAAAATGATCAAACACTTAATTTGCATAAAAGGGCTTAGAGAGTTGGGTTTTTGTTGCACTAAAATGAAAAAAGTATGCCAGTTGGATTTTTTTTAGTGCCATCAAGTCAATGTTGACTCATAGCGACCCAGCTACCTCTGGGTTTTCTTGGCAATGTATCACCGGAAGTAGATTGCCAGCCTTTTCTTCCGAGGCAATGGAGGGTAAAGTGACTTGCCCAAGGTCACAAGGTATGCCAGTGGGAAATCAAACCCTTGATCTTCTGGGTACTAGGCAGTTGCTCTAACCACTAGGCTAATCCTCCACCCCTGCCAGTTGGATAAAACCTTTTATAATCTATATACAACACAGATTAAAAAACAAAAAGTGTGTTCATATAACAAGTGTCTTTTTTACTGAATTGCCCTTATAGTTTTATGTTATTATTATTTCTTTGCATTCAAATGGACTAATACAAAAACCACACTACTTTATCTTTGAAAGAGATTTTTTTTAAAAAGTAGCATTGAATACTGTTTTTGCCTTTAGTACTGTTGATTCGTTGCAAGGGCTGCCTCACCTCATATAAAGGAACAAGATGAATCCTACTTTGGGATCATGGAAACATGGATCCAAGACTTTGACGTGTATCGTATCATGCTTTCAGGGTCAGCCCATCCTCTAGGTGGGCTAGGCAGTCGCCCAGGATGGCAGACCTCTGTGGGCAGCATGATGCCTGTTGCAGGCCATGTGCTTTGGCACATATGGCCTGCTGCTTCTGACCCCCCTCTGACAGGAAGTTGAGGAGTCAGAAGCGGCAGGCTATGTGTGCCGAAGCACATGGCCTGCTGCCGTGCTGAGTCCCCCCCCCCCCCACCCCAGCTCTGCCATCGGGGAGTGGGGGCAGCAGAAACACTTGGGCTGGCCCTGCATGGTTTGGCTGTCTTTTCTTACTGTTTAATCTCAAATGTGTCTTCTATCCAAAAACTGCCCCCAATTGCTCACCCTCTGGTGCCAGGTTTTAATGTGTCCCTTGCCAAGCCGTGAACATGTACTGCTAGGTACAGAGTGATGCAGCCTGCTCCGTCCCTTCTGAACATTTCACTCTAGTTGACCCAAGGGGAGAGAGCGCCAAGTTTCACCCTCATCCTTTCTTCATTTCTTGCGTTTTTGTAGGAAAGTACCTAAAATATGGCTAAAGTGAAAGTTGCTAATTCTGAGAATTTGTGAAAATTTTTTATGTTTTTCTTTTTCTTATCTGCAATTTTCCTAAGTTTGTTTTTCACTGGACTTTTCTTTCTTGGATGTTTCAGGCTAAACAATTTGAGGAGATCTACCCAGCTATAGTAATCTATGTAAAGTTCAATAATAATTTTACTGATGGAAAAACGCTGGACAGATAATTTTCTTGGTTGCTATTGGTCACCTGGGCAGAGGTTTCTTCCATTCTGCATTCATGGACAGTCTAGCCCTAAATTAAAGAAGTAAAATCCTTGCCGCTCTCCTGCACAATGCTTTCATTAGCATCTTTCACTATTGCCAGTGGAACAGGCTATGATCTGTGTATTAATTCATTCAGTGTTAGCATGCTTCCAAATTTATGGGACAATATAATGACTGCATTAAAAATCCGTGTTAGATTTGTAGCATTTGTTTTTACTTCCTGGCTAATTTTCTACTTTACTTCCAATGTAATAAACTAATGCTGTGGAAAAGGCACTGAATAAAAATCAACAGGAAAATGGAAATAAAGGATAAATAAGTAACGCGTTCATTCAAATTGAAGTAAAGTTACCGTGTGAAGTTAACTTTATAGTCATTTCAACTTCGGGCTTTTTGGTCCAGTCCCAAATATCCCAGGGCCCCTGAAACTGGGAGAATCCTGTCCAGGGACCCCTGAGCAACAGTGTCCTGAGACTGCCCATTCACCAAGCCCCCACCTCCTAGCAACCCACCTGCCCTACAGGACACACTGATGGTCCCCCATATTTACCTAATCTAGGGAGAAGGTCTTTTCATCTTCAGCATCTGCTTTTTGCTGGCTGCTATTTTAAAAATGGCCCCAGTTCAGCTGAAGTCTTTGACCTCGGTTAAACCCCCACCATTTTTAGCAAGAGCAAATTCTGAAAATGGAAGATGCCACTTTCCTCGGTTTAGATAAGAATGGTGGCGGACCAATAATGTGACCTGTAAGGTAGGTGGGCTTATGTGAGTGGAGACTTGGTGGATGGGGTTTGGAAGCTTTCTGGAACCAACACACATTTGCTCAAGAGTCTTGGAACAGGGTCTCTTGGGATCTTGGCATTTTGGACTAAGGTATTTTTGAGTCTTTGGTTCCCTAAATTGGGAATCCCAGCTTCATGGATATACAACTTGGGATTCTTCAATCTTTGGTAGCTTATGTTTTTCA
This sequence comes from Ichthyophis bannanicus, assembly GCA_033557465.1. Classification (NCBI taxonomy): domain Eukaryota; kingdom Metazoa; phylum Chordata; class Amphibia; order Gymnophiona; family Ichthyophiidae; genus Ichthyophis; species Ichthyophis bannanicus. Next base: position 139,370,296 of record CM066035.1, on the reverse strand, counting down.
CCGATTCCTACTGAAGTCAATGGAAAGTTAAGTTTTGATTTGCCTCTGGGCTTAAGGTGAAGCTTCAGCAAATTCGAGGTAGTATAAATAAATGTGCTATACTTTAGCACAGTCTGTTGCATCAGAAGTCATTATGTATGTAGCTCATTAGCATGCATTTTACATGCTAATTGTGTTAAGATTAGTGCAGTGTGTTAATTCCTGATTAGTACCGATTTTTGTGCACTGAGAACCATACTGCATAGGAGGTAAATGTGCACAAAGCTTAGTACAGTTTTACATCTGTCGATTTGTGCTGTAATTGTGGTAACCCCTAAGTATCTGTATCCATGTGAAAACAGGGGAACATTCCAGAGATAGGAGGTTTTAGTGTGCGAGGTAATCCTAAAGGAGGTGCTGCCTATCCCTATGAGTGGGGTAAAGGTATATAGGGACTGGGTGAGTCCTGGGGAGTTGACATCATTCAGAGGAACAAGTAAGAGGCAGTGGTGGGGGGGCTCGTACTCGAGGGAGGGGAAAAGCAGTGACTTTTCTGTGCTGTTTAGAGAGTGGGTTTTTCTCCTACTGCCCGTTGGATGTGCATTCAAGATATGTACTCTGTCAAGCAGTACCTAGGAGGGTGAATATTCTCAGGCCTTTTGTCCTTGCCATAGTATCCATTAGCGAGGTGGTAGTTGTGATTTCTTTCTTACAAGGTGAGAGGGGAGGAGTTTTCCAGTTCAAGAGGCGTTAAAGAAAGAGAAGTCTCTTGAACTCTAGGAGGTCTGAGGTTCCTCCTACTTTACTCAAAAAACTCAGAAGCAGAATTTGAATGGATTTATGGTTTCTTCAGGAACAAGCAGGAAGTCAGTCCTTACATATGGGTTACGTCGACGCCAATACTGACTGAGCCCTCGCGGAAGCCTCTCACCAGCTTTCAAAGAAAACCTTTGGGAGATGCCACCACGCATGTGTGGTCCCCATCCCGCCCAAGGGTGCCATTTTGCTCAGTCTCCCTTTTTCCGCAGAGCTCTTTGGACGTTCGTTTGTCCCCCTGGAAAAAGTTAATCTTCTCTAGTGCATAATTGCGCTTTCTGGCAGGTGCCAGTTCTCCTTCCCGCCTCTCGAGCACCTCTGCTCCCACAGCAGGCCTCGAGAATCTATTTTTTTCCCTTTTTTCTCACTTTGGTGCTTTTGCACCTTTTTTCAACTCTGGCCACATCGAGGGTCTTTGACCTCTCGGAGGTCCTTTTTGCCCCAATGGCCACTGGTTTCAAAATATGTATTGGTGCTCTAGTACATGGCTCTCACCAACACTCTTGACTGTTGTCTCCGGTTTCTGGGTACCGGTCATGACCCAGAGCAGTGCTCCTTGTGCAAAAAGATGTCCACTAAGGCCATCCAGAGTCACCAGCAGAAGCAAGACGACATCTTCCACAAGGCAGATTTGACTCCGGTATCCCCGGTAGCCTCACACTCAAAGGCCCCGCAACCCTCAGAGTTGCCTAAAGTTCCCTTGGGTCGAGCCCGCAGGCATGCTGACAAGGATCCCCAGAGCATGAGTGTAAGAAGAAGAAGAAGGCCTCACGGACACCGCCTGGGGAGGGGGACAAGCATGAGAAGTCTTGCGTGTGGTCCCTCAGCCCCCAGCGGCCATCCGAGGAGTTGGAGTCGGAGCAGGAGCGGCCAAGGAAAGTTCCCAGGACCGATACGGAGGCCTCTGGTGATGGCGCCTGGTCTCCTGGGGGTTGTCCCAGCAAGGACCTCCTTGATGCCTGACCCAGTCACTCCTGGCGTCAGTGTTGCAGGCCCCCAACTCCTGTGTGGGAGGCCCGAATGCTGGCTGTAGAACACAGCGTTTCTGTGTTCATCACTGCCCAGCAGGTGCAGATGCCCGGCCCGGCCCCGCTGGTGTGCACCCTGAGACCACAGGGACCTCAATCTCGAGGACTCCCTGGGCCACCGCAGTGATCCCCGCGAGCCAGACGGCTTGTGAGGCTTCTCGGTGAGGGTCTCAGTCTCCATCCTGTTCCTCAGGTGCAAGATTATCCCAGACGAGCACCTCTGGCTCCAACCAAACGCTGGCCTCGGGTCCCCATAGGGGGTTGTCGACCCACCTCGAGCCACCCAGTCTCGAGTCCTCCACGGACTACTCAGAATGGGAGTCTGACAGCGAGACATCCCCGGAGACTCGGACTCACTGAGCTCTCCCTTTGGACCAGGACCCGTCGACCCAGAGGCGGCAGTCCCCACCTGAGGACACCTCCTTCTTCGAGTTTGTCTGGGATATGGCATGGGCCCTCGTCCTCACCACTGAATCGGAGGAAGACCCTCAAATAGAGGAATTCAGTATCCTCCAATACAAGGCACCACAAAGGGAAACCCTCATGGTTCCTGATCCCTCCATCCTTAGCCAGCTCCTCCTCCGTATGTGGAAGACACCAGCATCAGTCCCAGTTGTCAGCCAATGCCTGGATTCCATGTACAGGGTCCAGCGGGGATTGGGGTTCAGAAGGCACAGCTCCCTCACACCTCCATGGTAGTGGAGTCAGCCATGCGCAGATAGAAGAGTCCAAAGATTCATTCCTCAGTTCCCCTGGGCAGGGAGTCCCCACCCTTGATGCCCTCAGGCGTTAGTGCTGCCAGGGCTCCATGCTAGCCTACTGCATACAAGTATATCAACTGTACATTGGCGTGTTCCTCTAGGACCTTACCAAGGAACTCCCAAGGAACTCGGAGGATTCGCGACTGGCCTCAATGGAGACCACCTCTGAATCTTCCAGACACTGTCGAAGTCCATCGGTAAGTGCTCCAAATATTTGTCCCAAGCCGCCTATGACGGCTTTGAGTCCTGCGCAAGGGTGGCGGCTGACGGCATCGGTGCCTGCCGACTGGCTTGGCTCCAATCCTCAGACCTGTAGCAGTGGGTCCAGGAGAAGCTCCTTGATGTCCATTAACTTGGAGAGCAACTCTTTGGCAAGCCCATGGAGGACAAAGTGTCCGACATCAAGACCGAGTACGTCACCTGCATTTGGCTGTTGAGGAGGACTTCCACCCTTCCTAGGAAGAAGCCACAGGGGAAGAAGCCATCCTTTCACAGGAAGGGCCAACCCTATCAGGGGTACCCCCTGTACCCGGCTGCCCAAACTCCACAGCAGAGCAGTCAGGGTGAGGGCGAGGGGCAGAGACCACGTAAGCCCAAGGACCCGAAGGCCCAGGCATCGACCCCAGCCCAGCCTGGTTGGGGTTTTGACGCCCCCAGCATAGCTTCTTGACCGCTGGATGACCAGCTACCAACAGGAGGATGGCTGGTCCATTTCACCCACAGATGGAGTGGAGGAGTGGCCTAGTGGTTGGGGCAAGGTACTTCAGGCCGGAAGGTCGGGGGTTCAAATCCCACTAGAGAACAGCAACCTTGGGCCGGAAGGACTGGGGTTTCTAGTCCCACAGGTGCTCCTTGTGGTCTTGGGCAAGCCACTTAATCCTCCATAGCCCATGTTCCCTGTAAAATAGTTATCTCCAAGTTATAATGCCCTGTTCAATTTAATTTCAGTTTGTTCAATGTAAACCGCACTGATGCAGAATAGTGCAGTATATAAGAGAATGTAAATAAATAAATAAATAGATGGAATTCCATCACCACCGACTCATGGGTTCTCAAGGTGGTCAAGGAAGGTGGCGGCTCCACCTAGACCAGCCACCTCCCCTCTACTTTCCCAGGGAACCTCAACGGCCTCCCCTGCACCAGGCCCTGTTAATCCAAGAACTCGCAGACCTCCTCCAGGATGGGGCGGTGGAGCCCGTACCACTCCACATAAAAGGAAAGGGGTTCTACTCCAGGTACTTCCTAGTCTAAAAAAGGACAGGAGGGCTAAGACCCATCCTGGACCTGAGGAACCTAAACAAATTCCTGGTGTGGGAGAAGTTCAAGATGCTCTGCCTTGGAACGCTGCTGCCCTACCTCCAGCAGGGCGATTGGCTATGCTCCTTGGATTTAAAGGATGCTTACACTCATATCCTTATCCATCCCAGTCACAGACAGTACCTAAGGTTTGTGGCTGAGGGCAATCACTACCAGTACAGGGTATTTCCCTTTGGTCTCGCCTCCGGACTGCGGGTCTTCACCAATTGCCTTGCAGTGGTAATGGCTTATCGTCTCCAAGGTGTCTTCATCTATCCTTACCTCAATGACTGGCTCGTAAACGGGGACACTGCCTCTGAAGCCCTGCAGGCGACAGGCTGCACCATCCAGCTTCTGCAGCACCTGGGATTCGTGGTGAACTGCCCAAAATCCCACTTCTCTCCAGCGCAATCCCTGGAATTCATAGGGGTTTGCCTGGACACACTCCAGACCAAGGCCTTCCTTCCCCAGGACAGGGTGGACCGCCTTAGCAGCCAAAGTGCAAAGCCGTTGCACAGTATCGGCTTGGTCGATGCTTTGTCTCCTGGACCACATGGCCTCCATTGTCCACGTCATACCCGATGCCCACCTTCACATGCAGACGGCGCAGTGGTGCCTTTGCTCCCAGTGGGCCCAGGCTACGGGCTGGATCCGGGATCCCATCTCGGTATCCCCTCTGCTGGCCAAGTCCTTAGTCTGGTGGTAGGATGCACAGCACCTGCTCCGGGGCATGCCCTTCCAGGCCCCAAACCCCCAAAGGATCCTAACTACGGATGCTTCTCTCTCGGGCTGAGGGGCCCATTGTGAGAAGCTGCACACCCAGGGGACCTGGTCTCTCGAGGAGAGCCAGCAGCAGATTAATCTGCTGGAGCTCCGGGCCATCTTCCTGGTGCTGAAGGCCTTCCAGCAAGGACTGCAGTGCCAAATGGGCTTGTGCAGACAGACAACCAAGTCACCATGTTCTATCTGAACAAACAAGGTGGCACAGGCTCCTACAGCCTCTCCCAGGAGGCGGTAGCCCTTTGCTCTTGCGTGGTAAGCCAGGGTATCCTCAGAGCGATCTACCTCCCGGGCCAGGACAGTGCCTTGGCGGACAGGATGAGCAGGGTTTTCCAGCCACACGAGTGGTGCCTGGACCCCGATGGTGCAGCAGCTATTCCGACTTTGGGGCACTTCAGACCTCGACCTCTTCGCCAGTCCATCCAACACTCAGCTCCCCTGGTTTTGCGAGCCCCACCCACACCCGGCTCGGGTGGCTCCAAATGCCTTCCTCCTCTCTTGGGCATTGGGACTGCTATATGTCTTTCCTCCCACACCACTGATAGCACAGGCCCTCTTCAAGGTCCAGCGGGACAAGGCTTCGATGATCCTCGTGGCCCCGATGTGGCCCAGGCAGCCATGGTTTCCCTTGCTGCTCTGTTCCTCTTGGGAGCTCCCTGGGACTCCTGACACAGGAGGAGGGCTCTCTCCTCCACCCCAATCTGGGATCCTTGTCCCTCACAGCCTGGTCATTGAACGGGTTGCCTTAGCACCCTTTAACCTTCCCAGGGAGGTCGAAAAATCCTCCTGGCTTCTTGTAAGGACTCTATGAAACAGTCTGACGCCTTCAAGTGACATAGATTTTCAGTGTGGTGCATGGAGCAATGCGTGAACCTGTTTTCCTGCCCAGTATACTAGGTGTTGCAATACTTGCTCCATCTCTTCAGTCCAGACTAAAGTCCAATTCAGTCAGGGTGTACCTGAGCATGATCTCGGTGAGCCATCATCCCATCTCGGGGCAACTCCTCATCTTCCGTTTCAAGCGGGGCTTGTTTCTGTCTAAACTCCCTATCCATCTGCCCCCCTGGATCTCAATGGGATCTCAATGTGGTCCTCACGCAACTGACCAAGCTGCCCTTTGAGCCCCTGGCTGCCTGCCCCTTGCAATACTTGTTCTGGAAGGTCACCTTCTTAGTGGCTCTCACCTCTGCCTGCAGAGTCAGCAAGCTCCAGGCGCTGATGGCGGAAATGCCATACACCAGGTCTTACAAGAACAGGGTGGTGCTTCATACCCATCCGAAGTTCCTTCGGAAGGTAGTCTCAGACTTCCACCTCAACCAGGAAGTGGTGCTGCTCACCTTCTTCCCACGGCCTCACTCCAATCCGGTGTCAGCTGTTCTCCACACTCTGGACTGCATAAGGGCCTTATTTTACCTACAATAGACCCAGGGCCAAAGCAAAACTGGGTAGCTTTTCATGTCATATGACCCCAGCCACCTGGGGCAGGCTGTCACCAAGTGGATCTTGTCAATCTGGGTGGAAGACTACATCGCCTTCGCCCATACTCGGGCTGGGCTACCGCTGGAGCACTGGATCACAGCGCATAATGTCCGAGCAATGGCAACGTCAGTCACGAACTTCCACTCGGTGCCCTTGGCAGACATCTGCCGGGCCGCCACCTGGTCCTCCACTCATACATTTGCAGCCCACTACTGCCTGAAGAGAGGGAGTCCCATCAGGACAGTGCCCTTGGCCAGGCTGTACTCCGTAATCTGTTCGGGGTTTAGGCAACTCCTGCCCTCTGACTCTTCTTGTTCAGGCTACTGGAGACATGCCTCTCCCTGGACTCGGGGTCTCGGGTCTGTCCTCAGATTCTCTTGTGGCTGCTCACAGCTAGGCCATATATTCTACAGGTTCTCAGTAGCCTGTAGCTAGGGAGTCCCATATGTGACAGGCTCTCTGTCACTCTGCAATGAAGCTTTGCGACTTTGGGCCATCAGATTCATCTCCTTGCAGTGTATCTTCCAGGCATTCAAAACTCTTGGGCAGACAGACTCAGTCGAGTTCTGCTTCCACACGAATGGTCTCTCCATGCAGACTAGGTGGCCAAAATTTTCAAATTTTGGGGAACCCCGGACATAGACCTCTTTGCAAGTCCGCCTGAATGCCAAACTTCCCCGGTTCTGTCCCAGAATTCCGGCTCAGGGTTGTCAGGCTATGGATGCTTTCCTCCTCCATTGGGGTGGGGCCTTTCTGTATGCCTACCCACCCAGTCCCCTATTCAAGCTTCAGAGAAACAGAGGCCGTATGATTCTCATAGCCCCACATTGGCCACGACAAGTGTGGTACCCTCTGCTCTTACATCTCTCTCAAGCTCCATCTCTGGAGCTAGGATCTGCTCCAGATCTCCTATCCCAGGAGGACGGGATGCTGTGGCATCCCAATCCCCAGTCTCTACATCTCAGGGCCTGGTTGCTGAAAGCCTAGAACTTCATGTCCTTAGCCTTTCTCAGCAAGTAAAGGACATCCTTTATGCTTCCAGGAAACCATCCACAAGACGCTCTTATGCTTTGAAGTGGAAAAGGTTTATCATATGGTGTTCGCAGAAGGGTCTTAACCCTCTTGCAATACCTCTGGAATCATAACTGGAATATCTACTTCATTTGTCTAATGCAGGGCTTAAGACCAATTCAGTGAGAGTTCATTTGAGTGCTATTGCAGCTTGTCTCAAACCTTTAAATGGGCAACCTGTTTCCTCTCATCCTATCATAGCGAGATTTATGAGAGGCTTTCTTCTAACTAAGCCTCCCATTAAGCCACCACCGGTGGCATGGGGTTTAAATCTGGTTCTTGGCCAGCTCATGAAGCCGCCTTTTGAACCATAAGCCACTACCTCTTTAAGATTCCTTTCCTGGAAGGTTATTTTTCTTATTGCAATCACATCAGCACATCGCATTAGTGAGTTGCAAGCATTGGTGGCTGATCCTCCTTATACAAGGTTCCATCATGATAAGGTAGTCCTTAGGACTCATCCTCACTTTATGCCAAAGGTGGTTTCACCTTTTCATTTAAACCAAGCAGTTTACCTTCCTGTTTTTTTCCCAAGGCCTCATGCCTCTAATGCAGAAAGGAATCTTCATACTTTGGACTGTAAAAGAGCTTTGGCCTTTTACTTGCAAAGGACGCAGCAACATAGAAAGTCCTCCCAACTCTTTGTTGCTTTTAATCCTAGTCATTTAGGGCTTCCAGTCTTCAAATGGACACTGTCAAACTGGATTGCACAGTGTATATCTTTTGATTATCAGAGTAAGAACCTTCCTTTTGAAGGCCATGTCACAGCGCACAGTGTGAGAGCCATGGCAGTCTCTATGGCTCATCTTCACTCTGTGTCTATCGACGACATCTGTCGAGCAGCCACCTGGGCCTCGGTTCATACCTTCATAGCCCATTACTGCTTAGACAAGGACTCCTGCCGGGATGCCTTGTTTGGTCAGGCTGTTCTTCAACACCTGTTCCATACTTAATCAACTCCTTCCCACCATCCTTGTTAGGATGCCAGAGATCCATGGGGGGAAGTGGAGCCCTTTCAAAAGGGCACACAACTTCTGGGGTTTCTCCCTGGCATCTGTAGCTAGGGAGTCCCCATATGTGAAGACTACATTCCTGCTTGTTCCTGGAGATAGCATAGTTACTCAGCTGTAACAGGTGATCTCTGGGAACAGCAGGAATTTAGTCTTCACAACCTACCCACCTCCCCTAGGAGTTGTAGCTCTCTATCTCTCTTTTTCTCTTTCCTTCTCTCTCTCTCTCTTTGTCTCAGCTTTAAACGTAACTGGGGAGAGACAGTTGGGAAAGGCGGGAAGGCAGCACGCAGGTGCTGTGGGATGCTCCCAAAAGCTTCCTAATTGGACGCTGGGGAGCGTTCCCGCGCAGGCTCCATCGGTACCGACGATACCCATATGTGAAGACGAAATTTCTGCTGTTTCCGGAGATCACCTGTTACAGGTGAGTAACTATGCTTTCTAGATTGGACATGATATGGGTGGACAAGACCATGCTACAAACCTGTGAAATTGGGGAAAGGACTTGGCCTGACAACGCTCCTGTGTGGATAGACCTTTGGATGGGGCATGGAAGGGGGAAGAGTATAGGGTGGACACTTAATGAGTCATTATTGGATAGTCCTGAAATTGTGCAATAAGTGTTGAATACGATAACCACTTACCTAGAGATAAATGATGTGGAAAGCTGTAAACTAGAAACCTTATGGGAATGTCTTAAAGCAGTAATTGGGGGAAACCTGATAGTGATAGGAACACACATTATGAAGGTTAAGGCGGGAAAAAAGAGCTACGCAAGAAGATAAGGGAAGGGGAGGTTCTACATAAACAGGGAAGACTGGATACAAGAGCAGTGCAAGAACCGTCTGCCATGAGACATGAACTAGGATAGCTAGAGCTGACAGAAATTAAATTTGCCCAAGATAGATTGAAACAGCAGTTTTTTGAATGGGGGAATAGACCAAGTCGTATGTTAGCACATAAACTTAAACAACAAAAAAATAGGAATTATATCACTAAAATACGAGATGCACAAGGGTGGGAAATTCGGAAAGGGGATGAAATTCAAGAGAGGTTTGTGGAATTTTACAAAAATCTGTATACTCCAGAACATATAGCCCCAACAGAAAGGATAAAAAAATATTTACAGCACGTGCAGCTGCCTAGGTTAGCTATGGAAGAATCGGAGGAATTATCTCACCCTATTATGGTACAAGAGGTAATGGAAGTTATCAAATCCCTACCCACGCATAAAGCTCCTGGGGTGGACGGGTTTACAAATACATTTTATAAGGTGTTTACCTCTGTACTGACTGAGCCTTTGACACGTCTTTATAATTCATTTAAGGAGGGAACAAAGCTCGCGGAATCGATGCGGACAGCGGGAGTCACTGTTCTACCAAAAGAGGGGAAGGACCCCAATTTATGTGGATCATATAGACCCATATCCCTTCTGGGCACAGATTTTAAAATATTTTCCAAGGTTCTGGCCAATAGACTATTGCCCTATATGCCCAAATTAGTTCATGAAAATCAATCTGGGTTTGTAGCGAGGCGTCAAACGTCAGACAACATAAGGAAAGTATTGAATGCAATGTGGAGGGGGAAGAGCGAGATGAACAGGTGTTATTCCTGGTGATAGATGCCAAGAAAGTGTTTGATCGTGTCTCTTGGCCCTTTCTGTTCCAGGTGCTGGAGAGAGTGGGGGTAGGGGGGAATTATTTGAATTGTATTAAAGCGATATATGACCAAACCTAGCTAAAATTCATATCAATGGGGAGGACACAGAGGCTTTTCAGTTATCTAGGGGGACTCACCAGGGATGCCCCCTCTCACTGCTCCTTTTTGTACTTTGTATAGAACCTCTGGCCCAATGGGTGAGGGAGTGCCAAGGGATAAGATGGAATCAATTTGAGAGTAAGGTCTCCCTGTTTGCGGATGATTTGTTATTTATGCTTACTAACCTGATAGAATCTTTGAAGGCCTTGTATGGAGAGCTGATGGAGTATGGGGAGGTGTCAGGTTTCAAGGTGAATGCCACAAAGTCAGAGATACTAAATATCTCAATGCCAATGGAGGTGCAAGGTCAACTTAAAAGCAAATTCCCATCAGATGGGCCAAACAAAGTATTAAATATTTAGGGGTACATCTAACACCGAAGTGGTCAGAACTGTTTGAAGCAGATTTTCTCTTAATGGAGAAATCAATAAGGTGTAAGTTGGAAGGGTGGAAGAGTAAAGAATTGTCATGGATGGGGATGATAGCAGCAATTAAAATGATGATAATACCCAAGCTGCTGTTCCTGTTTACCACGCTTCCGATTAAAATACCAAAGAGTTATATAAAGCAACTTCAAAGGACTGTGATGCGATTTGGGGGGGGGGGGGAGGGAAAAAAACAAGGGTGGCTTGGAGGATACTTACAAGAAGGAGAGAGCAAGATGGTATGGCAATCCCCGATTTGGCTAGATATTTGGAAGCAGCTCAGCTGAGAGTAATAGTAGAGTGGGGAGCAGAGGAGATAAAAGAATGGGTACAGATAGAATCAGCTGAGCTAAAAGACATCAAATTGGGTGAGATTTTATGGATCCCAAAGAACAGCAGGAGTTTATACCAGGGGAGTAACCCATATGTTAATTTGACCTTGAAGATATGGTATAAATGGAGAAATATCTGGTTGGGGAAGAGTGGGTTCTCTCGTTTAATTCCGATCCGGGGGAACCCAGAATTTTCACCGGCGCAAGGGAAAATGGGTTTGAGAGATGGGAGAAGAATGGATTGATAAGGATAGGACAGTTATTGGATGGGGGGAAGATAAAATAATTTGGAGTGTTAGTCAAGGAATTCCACCTAGAGGATAAGGATAGGTTTCGATATAACCAGATCTGTCATTATGTAAAGCATGGGATACTGCCAGAACTGAGAGGAGATCCCACACCGATAGAGAATGTTCTTGATGAGACAGAAGAAAGGGGTGTTGACAATAATGATGGAAATGGAGGGGCCTAGGACAGTGTTCCATCACCAGTGGGAGGTAGACCTTGGGTAAACGTGGGATGATATAAGGTGGGAACAGTTCTAATGGCTTCCAATTTAATAGAGAATAATTATAAGATAATGTATCAGTGGCATCTAACTCCAGATAAACTATATTTAATGCATAAACAATCTGAGGATTGCTTTTGGAGACAGTGCGGAGAGAGAGGGACCTATTTCCATATCTGATGGGAGTGTAAAAAAATAAGGCCACTGTGGAATGCGGTCTTTAAGCTACTCGGTGATATACTGGGGAAAGAAGTATATCCTCAACCTGGGGTGGCGATGTTGGGTTTGAAACCCACAACTTTAAACAAAAGAGAAGGGTTTTTTAAAAATATGGGTTGTGTGACCCTTAGAGTTTTGGTGGCTAGGAAGTGGAAACAACCTGAGGCCCCCACCTTGGAAGAATATAGGTCCTATTTAGGGCATATATATATATTTAATGTGTAGGTTAACGGCACTGAAAAATTCTAGGCCACATCAGTTTTTGAAAACTTGCAGAATTATATAAAATGGGAATGCAACACTCAAATACGATAGCGGAAAGGTGGCAGAGATCCATGGAGGTGGGGGGGTGGTGAGGGAAGGGGGATTGAATTGAATTATATTATATTATGAGAAATAGTGTGTACACTGATTGATAAACTGGATATATACAATAGTGGAATGGTGTAAAGGTTTATGATTGTATTAGACAGAAGTAAGGATGTTATGCGTATTATAGATTATGGTGTGTTGCTAATTGTATTGAGGGGGGAATGTATCTATAAAAAAATTATTATAAATTATAAATAAAAAAAAAAGTAGAAAGACTAGGGAACATGCAATGAAGCTACAATATAACCCATTTGAGACTAATAAGAGAAAATATTTTTTCACTCAACGCATAATCAAACTCTGGAATTTGTTACCGGCGGATGTAGTAAAAGCTGTTAGTGTAGCTGAGTTTAAAAAAGGTTTGGACAAGTTCCTGGAGAAAAGGTTCATAAACCATTATTAAAGAGGACTTGGGAAATCCACTGCTTGTCCCAGTACAAGCATTGTGGCACCTATGTGTCTTTTTGAGAACCTGCTAGGTACTTGTGACCTAGATTGGCCACCAATGGAAACAGGATACTGGGCTTGATGGACCTTTGTGTGACCCAGAATGGCATTTCTTATGTTCATATGGATCAGTTAGACTGGTCACCATAATACTTATCACCGCCCAGGTAGCTGCGACAGCCATGGTTCCCCTGCTTCTCCGCCTCTCCCAAGCGCCCCCGTTTCCCCTGGGCTGCGCGGCTGACTTGATCTCACAGGAGGATGGAGCTCTCCTGCACCCCAGCCTCAGAGCCCTCACCCTAACTCTAGCACAGTTCCACTTGCCCAGGGACGTGGAGGATGTCTTACTAGTATCCGGCAAGGATTCCACCAGGTGGGCCTACACCTTCAAGTGGTGCTGGTTCTCCGTTTGATGTACTGAGAAGAGGTTCAACCCTTTATCTGGTTCTGTGCCGGCGGTATTGCAGTATTTGCTACATCTTTCCAATGCTGGCTTGAAGTCTAACTCAGTGCGCTGCCAGTGCACCATCATCTCATTGACGGGCAGCCCCTTTCCGCTCATCCTTTCATAGCCCGCTTCATGGGAGGTCTCTTGCTCACTTGGCCTCCCACTCATTCACCAGCAGCAGAGTGGGATCTGAATGTGATTCTTGGGAAGCTCATGGCTCCACTCTTTGAACTGCTTGCTTCTTGCCACCTCAAGTATCTTTCCTGGAAAGCGATCTTCCTTGTGGTGCTCACGTTGGCGCGCTGCATCAGTGAGCTGCAGGCGTTGGTGGCTCATGCCCCCTATTCCAGGTTTTATAAGAACAGGGTGGTCCTGCATACTCACCCCAAGTTTCTGCCTAAGGTGGTTACTGCCTTTCATCTCAACCAGGAGGTGGTTCTTTCCATCTTCTTTCCTCTACCTCACGCAAGCAGGACAGAGGCTGTGCTCCACACCTTGGGTTGCAAGAGAGCACTGGCCTTCTACCTAGAATGGCTTAGAGTTGCAGTATCTTAGCGCACACAGTCTTATTGGGTGGCAGACTGTATCTCATTTGCCTGTGAACAGGCTGGTCTGGTCTCTCTCTCAAGAACTATGTTACAGCCCATAATATGCAGGCTATGGCAGCCTCTGTGGTGAACCTGTGATCCGTCATCATACTGGAAATCTGCAGGCTGCCACCTGGTCCTCAGTTCACATCTCTGCAACTCATTACTGCCTGGAGGAAGACTCCTGGCATGACAGTGCCTTCAGCAAAGCAGTATTCTGTCATCTGTTTGGGAAATAATACAACTCCTACCCTCAAGCCCTTCCGTGTGTCCAGGCTACCAGAGAATTGATTCCCTGGTCGAAGCTGTGGTCGTTCCTGAGGTCTTGCAGCCACTCAATGCTCTCTGCTGTCATTCACGGATCAATTTTTCAGTCGCCCGTGGCTTCTTAGAGGTTTTTCGATAGTCTGTAGCTGGGGAAGTCCCGTATGTGAAGACTGACATCCTGCCCGGAGAAAGCGTAGTTACTCACCTGTAACAGGTGTTTTCTGGGGACAGCAGGAATCGGTCCTCAGAGCCCTCCCTCCTTCCCGTGCAGTTGTTTTCTTTATTCTGCTTGATTAAGCTATGTCATCATACTGAGGTAAGATGGCACCCTTGGGCAGGAAAGTGACCACGCATGCATGGTGTAACTCCCAAAGGCTTTCTTTGAAAGCTAGGGAGTGATTACCGCGCGGGCTCAGTCGGTGCCAATGTCATCTAGTGTGAGGACTGATTCCTGCTGTCCCCAGAGAACACCTGTTACAGGTGAGTAATTATGCGTTCTCCACCTAAGACCGTGTCCCAGAAAATTTAATGAGTTTTTCAGCTCAGTGCAATCTCTGAAGGTGGATTCCAGCCTTTACAGAGTGCCCTGGAAAAAAGGGGTTACATAATGTAAAAAATTGTCCTTTCTCATCCCTCAGCAAGATTTCATTTTCCAGATCAAAATGCTTCACTGCTGAATATCAAAGTTCTATTTATGGGAGTTATGATAGGGGTAATGGGAGGCCAATTTTGATTTAAGTCTGTAATTTGACCAAAGATAACTTGGCGAAGGACATCTATGGCATACAATTACATGTAGTGCTTTAAGAACGGACGTCGGGAAGCTTCCTATCTTTGAAACCTGAGTGTCCTAAAATGCAGCCGTCAATGGCATTTTTGTATTTTGAAAGTCCGCAAAGAGTGGGGAGTGGCGAAATTAAGTGTTGACATTGCTCTGAAAGATAATTAAAAGTCATGTTTGTTTATGATAAGTGCGTTGACCTCCTTTTGTACTCTTAAATCATTCTACATTAAGAGTCAGAAGTGTTGCTCAAGAGCGAATGAATCTGCTGGTGAGTAAATTGCTTTTTCCTAATGTGAAGATCTCAAGTGGTGGTGCTAGCTGAATTCTCTTCCAGATGAAAGAGCCCTCCCTGTTGGAGCCCTTCAAAATTCAGTTTTAAGCTAACGTTTTGCAAGCAGTATGCTGCCTTTTTTATGGACATGCAGAGAAATCTGCAAAGCAGCTTGGAAGTTTGTCAGACTTTATGGATTTATGGTCTTTTGTATTTCAAGCTTTGTAAGGTCACTTAGAGAATTAATCACACTTCATGGGCTTGAGCTATCATTGGTATGCTGCTAATCAGGGCTTGGGAAAAATGGGAGCCTAAAATGTCATCATTGGCATTTACCACCCATGTGTGAGCTGTTGAATCACCAATGAGGCTGGGCCCAAGGCAGGTATAGTGGCACTGCTGGTCTACGTGGAGCCATCACTGGGGCTAGTCCTGGGCCTAGTTTGGGAAGTGGAACTATTGGTCACAGAAAAAGGGATGGGAGACTAGATCATAAGCTCTATGTAGCAGGGATTTTATCCTGTATATATCTGTACAGCTCTATATAGGTCTAGTAGTGTTTCAGACGTGATAAGGAAGGAAAACCACTGCTTATCCCTTGGAGTAAACAGCATAACATCTTGCTATCTCATTGGATCCTGTAAGGTACTAGTGTCCTGGATGGAAACAGGATACTGGGCTTGATGACCTTTGGTCTGATTCCAGCATGGCAATTTTTATTTTCCTATCACTGTATTTAACCTGCACAAAGGAGCATGTGACATTGACCCGCCATTGCAGCATAACTTTTAATAATAGAGGGTTCTCAGCCCCATGGAGTCACTTTGGGGATGGAACTTAACCTTTCCAGAGTCATCTTCACAAGCATCAGATCTGGCCAGGCTAAACTGTGCAGCTCACCTCGCTCCTAGGTAAGCAAGGCTGTGTCTGGCTGAAAATATGTTACCTGCAGTAGTTCACTTTAGCATATGGAGCCAAAAATCATGCTTGTCCTTTCCTTTTGGATAGCCATTTAATATCTTCTGTGCTGTCATACCTCTTAAGAGCTACGAGGGAATTTGCCTTTTCATTTTGTCAGGTTGATGTAGACAAGTAGGCAAGGCATATTGTCTAGGAGGATCCCTCCTCTTCCCCATAATTCCCTCCATAGGCAATCAAGTTTTGCAGAATGTGATTCTCTTCAGGACTAAGCTCGGACATTTATTTTCCCCAAATGATGTGGGTTTTTATCAGTTGTGTATTATGATTTTGTCATTTTTGATTTGGAGCAAGTATACCTACATTCCCTATTTTGAAAGGCAATACATGTATCCTTAAAAAAATGTCCTGATAGCATTTACACCGGCTCTGAGTTGCACATAACTGAAAGCTGTTGGGATCTAGGGTTTGGAGGAGTGATTGAGGGGGGAATTGTGTTCATCTCTCTGGTGTTCAAAACTGTCTCAAAAAACAAAAAGGAGTATTGACTCTCGGCTCCTTAACTGACCCCCTCTGGCCATGCAATTTTGCAGACTCCACTTCTTAAATGTGTAAGTGTCATTATTTACATAGGCAAAGCCCAGAATGATACCGTTCTTTAGAATGTGTGAATGTTAGTAAAATAGCTATTCCAGTGTATCAGCTGTCAAATAACATAATTTTTGCACTGCCTTCTACATATCTCATAAAAGACTCTGCATTCAGCAAGCTGTTTGTAAAATGAATTGCTAATTTTGAGCTTCCTGACTTGGATGATGTCGCCTTTTCCATCCTTGATATTCCCATAAAATAATGGGCTGCTCATATCTAGTTTATCATACATACATAAATTCAGTACTTAAAATATAATATATTACCAGATTATTAGTTCCACAAATACACACTGTTTTGATAGTCCTTTGTGTTTTCGGTGTTTTTGCTCTGCATCCAAGCAACATAAGAATTACTTCTTGTTTGCAAATATTTTAATGTTTGTTCTTTGGGCTCCAGTTGGTAGTCCCCTTGCATGCAATGCTCTGAATACTTCATAAAAGCCCACAGATGTATTAGAGCTCCTAGATAAAAATTCTTCTGAATTGGAGGTGAATAAGACACAGTTTCAAACACATTTTCTTCATATCTCTGATGAAGGTGAACGCTGAAAGATGGCCGTGTAGGTCGAATTTCATAAGTGCCTAGTAAGTGCTTGTATTTGCTATTCACCTCGTGAGTGGCTTTCTTCACCTCTCTCTTGGGATTGTATGAAACAAGTCACTCATGTATGTCTGGCCCTGGAGTACTGTGTTACAGTTAATTCCATGTGTGGTTTGTGATTCATGGTACAGCCATATGGTTTGTGTCAAAATGATTTACATGTTTTACAGATCTATATCTTAAGTCAAAGAGGCACTTTGCTTTTTCTTGGGGGTAATTTCTCCTTATATGTTAGTTGTGCACATATCATGACAGTAATGAACCTCATTCCTAAGCCCCAGGGTATGTGGAGTATAATCTCAGTCTCTCAAATTTCTGCTAATGCTTAGTGTAGTACAGGCATGTCCAACAGGTAGATCGCGGAGGGGTCAGAGGTAGATCGCCAGCCCCACTTGGCTCTATCTCTCCAAAAGCTTGCTCCGTCACTAGGAGAGAGCTCATGCCGGCAGGTCGTCTGCCGAGTGCTTGCCACCGCTGCTGATTCTTTGCCTGTCTTTTTACCTGCCTGTGGGTGTATTGGGGGCACTTGTTTTCGTGCCAATAATTTGTGGGTACCCCAGGGGGCCGCCCTGCGGCCCCGTGACAAGACACCACAGGCCTGGCATCATATCTGGTCTCCTGCCTCTCAGAATCACCCATTCCTGCCCCCGCCCCAACACCCCTTAGAAGGGTGTTATATACCAGGCGATATCCATTCGCCCGGGCTTTATCTGAATACACTTATCGTATTAGTTGTGTCGTGTGCTGGTCGTTGGTCACTTTATAGTTCGCTTTCATTAAACGTTTTCGGGCGGACACAACAAAGTGTCAAGAATTTGGTGATTTTGGCGGGCTTTTCCAATTTTGTTCTAACTTGCTTATGCCAACCACTGTGACTTTTGCTTGCCTCTGTAATTTTATTTTGCCTAGCCTTTGTGTTGATTCTACACTGCAATTTTATTTCACCTTGCCTTTGCGTTGATTCTACACTGTGTGCAGAATTTATTAATTTGCGTGTGGTGGTATTTGAATTTGTTTGGCGGTATTTGATTTTATCTGGTTTGCTGGACAGGTGTGTGAGGTTTTTTGATGATTGTTTGGTGATATTTGATTATTGGTGCCAGTATGATGAATTCTTATTTTTACTTTTAGAACTGCATGTGTGGTTTTGGCATCTCCAGTCCTTGTATTGCACATCATCCAGAGGTCTTCAGTTCCTGTTGATCTTTAATACTTTGGGACAGTGAGACAGTTTTGGACCAGATTCAGCCAGTGTTTATACTAACTTAGCAGATTTGGCCTTCTTACATCCAGCCACCCCAGTATAACGAAGATGAGTGTTCCAAAGAAGAGCAAAACCTACCACTTTCATGATGAATGGGAAATGGACTACTTTTTCATCATGGTGAAAGACAAGTGTTGTTGTCTAATTTGTAACGCCCCAGCAGGGCCGTACTGAGACTGAAATGCGCCCTGTGCGACTTTCAGATCGGGCACGCGCCCCCCCCCCTCCCGCACCTCCATTTAGACACTTTATGGGGGTGTGGGGGGGGGGGGCGCGTGCCCGATCTGCAAGTCGCCAGCACGCTAAGCAGGTCTGGTCCCTCCTGGAGAGATCAGACCTGCTTAGTGTGCCGGCGTGAAGACTTAAGGGGCGCATTTTGTCTCTCTGTTGCTGCCTGCCGATGATAAAGTGGCAGTGGCAGGCAACGGCAGAGAGCTGAAATGCGCCCTTTAAGTCTTTGTGCCCTGTGCGGCCGCACCACTCACACAGGGCTCGGTACGATCCTGCGCCTCAGTATCCTTGCCCAAAAAGGGTAATCTGGAACATCATTATAAGGCTCTGCATAGCAATAAGTTTGATGCTGATTTTCCACCCAAAAGTGAAATTCGTAAACTGAAGTTCAAAGAACTTAAATTGAAATTGGCTACTTAGCAACAGTTGATGGCGAAGCCAAGGTCACATTCTGTCAATGCAATCATTAGCATCCTTCAAGGTCAGCAACCTGATCGCAAAGAAATGCAAACCTTTCACTGAAGGGGAATTTGTAATAGATTGTTTTCTTGAAGCAGCTGACAATCTTTTTTGAAGGATTTAAAAATAAGAAAGAGATCATAGCTGCTATTCAAGATGTACAATTGTCAAGAAACACCGTCGTGCGGCGAATAGAAAAGATTTGTGGAGACACAACTGAACAATTGTTGGAGGATGTTTCAAATTGTGTTGCTTTCTCACTCCAACTGGATGAATCTACAGACATAAGAGACATAGCCCAGCTACTAGTCTTTATCCAGATGGTTTTTGAAGACTTCAGTGTTAAAGAAGAACTACTTGGAATGATTTCTTTAAAAGGGAGAACTACTGGTCAGGAAATATTCAGTTCTTTCTATTCTTTTGTGACAAAGTGTAATCTTCCATTGCATAGACTTGTTTCCATCACTACTGATGGAGCAAGAGCAATGACAGGTGAGGTTAACGGTTTCATAGCCCTCTGTAGACAGCATGACGACTTCCCAGATTTCCTTTCTTACCACTGCATAATTCACCAGCAGGTTTTGGCAGCAATAGACTCAATAGAAAGACTGTCATGGACATCACTTTCAAAATTGTAAATTCAGTTAGTGGAAGATCACTTCAAAGACGGCTTTTCAATCTTATGCTTGATGAAGGGGCAGCGGAAATAATTTTGCATACAGATGTAAGGTGGCTAAGTAGGCACAAATTTCTGCAAAGATTTTGTGATTTTCTGAATGAAATAAGAAGTTTTTTGAAGGAGAGGGGAGATGACCAAGCAGAGTTGGAAGATGAGGAGTTGTTATGTGATCTGGCATTTCTCACTGACTTTACAGGCGAACTAAGAGATATGAACCTTGAACTACAAGGTAAAAACAAATGCATTGGCGAAATGATGAGTACAGTTTCATCCTACAAGAGCAAATTTGAGCTAATGATGCCTGACCTTGCAAACAACATTTTTGATCATTTTCCTAATACACAGGACCATCTGGGACAATATCCAAATTTTATTTTTCAGAATGAGAAGTATGTGACAGAAATCTGTTCTGTTATCCAGGAATTTGAAAATAGGTTCTGTGACTTCCAAAAAATTGGAACAGTTGTGGAGTACTTGTCATACCCATTCAAAGTAGATGTGGACATTAAAGAAATGGCAGCTGCTATCAGTAAAAATTTTATTTATTTATTTATTTATTTAACTGTATTTATATCCCGCTTTTCACCGGGTCAAAGCGGCGAAAATTACTCATTGAACAAGCCATCTCTTGAAAACAAAATATTAACCCTTAAAAATGACATTTTTCTCAAGACCCGTGCTGAGCAAGAATCGTTTTGGAAGCTAGTGCCTAGAGACAAATTTCCCAACTTGAAAAGATGCAGTGAAGCTGTACACTCCTGTTTGGGTTCAACTTATTTGTGTGAATCTGCGTCTTCCCATCTGAAAATGACAAAGAGTACACAACGTTCCAACATGACAGATGAACATCTCCAGGATTCCCTGAGACTGGCCCTCCCGCAATATTCACCCAACTTCAAAAAGCTTAGTAGATGACGTGCAGGCTCAGGTGTCTCACTAATAATAGCAAGAGCGAAATATTAAAGATTGTGCAAGATCAGCCTGGATCAATACTCAACCTAAATTTAACACAAATTACTCGATAAAAGTTAAAGAAAGTTATTACTCAATAAAACTTTAAGAAAAAATGTACTTTCCATTTCCCCTCGCAGTTCTTACTGGATCTTTGTCTCTCTGTTTTGTTTTTGCTTAATTTGCTTAACAGCTGATCACATCCAAGTAAATGACAAAAGGTTCATTAACAATGGGGGGGGGGGGGGGTGAATCCTCCAACTTTATTGGGTTCAAATTTAATTTGAAACTATTTTGAAACTTAATTTTCATGGTGGTAGATCACGACTTGTTCTAAGTTGGACATGCCTGGTGTAGTACTTGTATCATGCCAAAGGGAGCCACCTTCTGGAGTTCATAAGATGTGACATAAAGAAATTTATCAAGGTATGTTTGGAAATTCCTCTTAATCCGGCCTGTGTCACTCAACATGAGGAATATTTCTGTATCTTTCTGCTACTTTTTCTTAGTTTCTGACTACATTTCTTGGTACTTGAAGATCAAAAGTATGTAGTGCTGCATTTCCTTTGCGCAATGTGCATCAGGGGTATCCGAGTTTAAAGCACTGTGTGATCTGCATCGGGAGAATTTCTATTTGAAGCACTATTTAATCATTTTTGTGAGTATTTTTTGAAGTTTTTAAATGGTGCATACTAATGCTGGTCTCCTGATTTAAGTTTTGCACATGAACTGTGAAAACAAAAAATTACCGTTGCCCAGGAGACAAGTGATGAAGAAGTTGGTTGGCCAAGTTGAAGCTATTATTGCCCTCTGCCAGCCTGGTTTTGATGTCTCCTTGAGGTTATTTTTGTGTGCAGTTACAGCTGATGATTTGTGGGGTTTTGTAAGTAGTTTGTTTGGTTCAATACGGTAATTTTATGAAGTCCTTTTCATGCCTCTTATATTGACTGGCATAAAAGTACACGCAATGTCATGAACATGTGTACTTTGCCAGTAGTCGTAGCTGGGGGCGCTGTCTGGGGAGAGTGTGGGTGGAGTTCTCAAGTACGTGCATTGATTAAAATAATATTTAAATTTATGCGCTTACTTCTAAGGCACGATTCCTGTCACTTAAACCAGTATTTTATAAAGATAAATAGGCATCTGTGCCTTTTCAAAATAGGCACTGGCTTACCTTCCTAAACTAGAAACCTTGTTCTTAAGACGCTTTTTGTTGTCCTTGGCATTGCCAGTTTCAGCATCCTTCAGAGCTCGGTTTTGTTTAGCATTAACATCTGGAAATTGATCACTTGAATTGCAGCAGCTTCATGATGTTTTGCATACCAAGCCCTTTGTTAATAAAGATGTGAGTCCTAATGAATGACAATTAGCAGACATTGTCAACGCCTTCAACTGATAAAAGACAGTGGAATTATCTCTGTAGCTCCCAGAGAAGGATGTGTGACCTACTGCTTTGAGTTGAGACTTCTGGGTTTAAAGCCACAGCACTGTAAGACCTTGAACAAATCTTTTTGTAATCTTGTCCTTGTCCGAGTGCGTTTCAAGTTTTGAAAGCCCTTGCACCTCATAAGTGGTTGCATGTGCATTTCTGAAGAGGTATGATGAAGCCCTGTACTGTTTTGTTGGATTTTAGGCACTACATAAAGCAAAGTTCTTATTTATTTATATTTGGAAATACAGCAAAAGCCCCGTTATATGACACTTAATTAACAGGCATCTTGCTTCATTTATTTTTAATGTTTGCATGGGGGGGGGTAGGAACTTTGAGGTAGACAGCAGGTGCATGTGCATCCTTTAAGGGCTCACAACACAACACTGAGTACTGGGTAAAGGAAGATCGCTGAGACTGCTGTCTAGAAGGCTTAAACGGAAGATAAGAGAGGGAGAGCATCAGGGTGAGGGACTTGAGGGGAGCTGGGGACAGCGTTGAGCGAGGACGAGAGCAGTAGATGGGGGAGCATGGGGGAAAAGAGGTGTTATAAATGTGCCCAGTGAGGTAGTTGTTGGATTTATATAAATAGATACTGTATAAATTTTAAAAAATGTGAATTTGAAAACATATTTTAATGAAAAAGGCTCAGATAGCTGGCATGTTTGATAAATCAGCACAACCTATTCCTCAAGTATACCAGGGAATAGGACTTTTGCTGTAAATGACACCACAGCTGGGAACAGCAACATTTGGTTTTGGTGGTGACAATCATGGGAAAGTTGTGTAACTTTCTGCTAGAACATGATATTAACTCTATTCAGATTTTGTTTTTGATGAGGTATTTAAAGAGATTTTAAACAATTGACATTTGTATCCTGCAAGTGCAGTTAGCATTGTAAGAGTTGTAGTATATCCTTTCAAAACAAACTAGTTCGAACAGAATTAGCTTTTCTTTTTCCACAGGAGGACATGTAAAAACAGAGTAATTTTTCTTTTCCTAGCTCTTTGTGATTCTAAAAATGAGCAGTTAGTGAAAGCATGCAGAAGCATGTCTTTGGAAATGCTTTCCAACATAAATATGTAGAAGGGTTTTGAGGAGGGTGTTGTATATGTAAAGGGTATTTTGGAGCATATGGGGGTATAGAGTCATGTGTAGGTATTGGGGAGATGTATATATTTGGGTGACTACCTCTGTAGAAATGGGGAAAGACGGGCAACATCTGAAAAGTGGTATGTATTAATGCCCATAGTATGGAAAATAAGATTCTAAATCTTGAGGCTTTAATGGAAGAGGCTAGCTTGTATTTAGTGACAGTAACGAAGACATAGCTCACAGAGAACCATGAATGGGATGTAATTATACTGGGATATATTTATTCAGTAAGAACAGGGTAGGAAAAAAGAGAGGAAGAGTGGCAATATATGTAAAACATAATATTAAAGCTACAGAATTGCAGGGCTTATGAGGGAAGGAGGAGGCACTATGTATTAAAGTGGAAAGAGGGACTGGAGCATCCATTTGCCATTGGTGTTAAATACAGACCTCCTTCACAGGCAGAACTGGACAGAGATTTAATTGAAGACATTCACAGTTTTGCTGTGAAAGGGAAAATGCTACTGATAGGTGATTTCAATATTTTGGATGTTGTTTGGGTCATCTCTGCTGTGGTGTCGCCTAGAAGTAAGGAGATCCTGGATTCTCTACAGGGAGAACTTTTATAGCAGCTAGTCACAGAACTCCCATGGGAGAGGGCCATACTGGACTGGTGCTTATGAATGGGGAGACTGCTGCCAATGTCACTCGTTCCTCCTTTTCTGCTTTACGTCAGATTAGGGCCGTTCGGTCTATTTTACCTTCCAGTGCCCTCATCACACTTGTTATCGCTCTTGTAATCAATAGACTAGACTATTGTAATGTATACCTAGCCAACCTTCCCAAATACTCTCTCCAACGCCTACAACGTATTCAGAACACCGCCGCCCGTCTCGTTACCTTTTCATGCAAGTATGATCGCATCACTCCAATTCTGCTTCATTTGCACTGGCTCCCTCTCCAATATCGCTACCACTACAAGTTTCTGATTCTTCTTCACCGGGCTATTTACACTTGCACCCCTCGCTATCTCGCTGACTGTATTTCACGGTATACTCCTCACCGGCTGCTCCGCTCCACCCAAACAAATCGGTTATCTCTTCCTTCTCCCTCACAAGCTCGTCTGGAACAGACACGGCATTCAGCTTGGTTTTTCCTTGGCCCTTCACTCTGGAATACACTTCCCACTTCATTACGGCTAGAACCATCCTATTCCCAGTTTAAATCCCGGTTAAAAACCTACTTATTCCAAAAAGCTTTTGACCTGCCCTCTGAAGACCCACCCTGACTGGTCCTGTCTATGTGTCTAACCGAGTATTATCTATGTCCACGTTCCTTGTATTTGTATGCCCTGGTTTGATTATTGTTAATTTCTTTTTGATTTGTTATGATTTATTGTACATTGTTAACATCAGTTGTGTCAAATTTATTATGACTTATTGTTTAGTGTCTTGATTTGGTCACTTCTCTAATTTTCTTTCCTGTCTTGAATTTGGCGTTCTTTTCCTGGATTGTAGTGTTAATCAAATTTTATTGTACACCGCTCAATGCGCTGCTGCAGCGGTATATCAAATTTTAATAAAGATAAAGATAAAGATGTAACAGTGGGTAACCACCGGATGGTGTGGTTCAGTATTAGTACAAGGGCTGAGAGAGTTTGTTCAAAAGTGAGAGTCCTAGACTTTAGGAAAACTAATTTGTCAAAATAAAACATAAAATATGAGATAACAGAAAGAGGAAGACAAGAATCAATATATGGAAGAGCTAAGCGAAGCAAGGAAAGTAGACAGGAAAGCAAAGAAAAAAATGGAAGAAACAATAGCCAACACAGTAAAATGGAGGGACAAAACATTTTTCAGATATGTTCTTGAGAAGAGGAAGTGCAAAAATTGTATTGTCAGATTCAAGGGTGAAGGGATTGCCACTGGAGCTTCCCTGCCTGCCTGTTCAGCGTCGGGCTGGGAGCAGGAGTGGGAAGCTAAACCCCTCCCTGCTCACCCAAGGCCAATCAGGCTGCCGGCCCAATTTTAAATTTCAAGACGCCATCGGGCGCACCCGCGCCTGGTGGGCCCGTGCCTGAGGGCCTTGCCAGAGGGCCCTTTGGCTTGGACCGTAAAGAAAGCAGCCCGAGGTGACTAACACCGCTCCCCAAAACAGCAAGAGAACCCCACGCTCAAAGACAACGGAGCCAAGTCCTCAACATCGAAACTACAATTACTTCCAGCACAAATATTTGGTACCCCAGCTCCACTGGTAAGGTTCCCACCCCTTTGCTATATTGTTACTGCATTCCCACCCCCATTGTTACATCACCGCTAGCAAATCGCCATCTCCACCTCAGCCTATGGATTTCATTGCTACCCGCTGCTTGCAACTACATCTGCTCCATAGCCTGTAGACTGCATTGTATTGTTACTTCATTGCTTGCATATAACACCTGCTGCATTTCCTGTAGACTGCATTGCTTTGTTACGTCACTGCTTGCATATAACATCTGCTGCATTGCCTGTAGACTGCATTGTATTGTTACTTCATTGCTTGCATATAACATCTGCTCCATAGCCCGTAGACTGCATTGCCTGTAGACTGTATTGCTTTGTTACTTCACTGCTTGCATATAACATCTGCTGCATTGCCTGTAGACTGCATAATGTGTAGACTCCATTGCTACCTCATCACTACCCCACTGCTGGCAAATAACATTGCTGCATAGCCGCACTCCGTTCCTCGTCCATGGCTCCACTTCACATTATCTTCCTTTTCCTCATACTCCCCAATTGTCTCCCCTCCTACCTGCACCCTCACTCCTCCTCTCCTCATCCCCCCTTTACCACCCTCACTTCCCCTTCTACTCTGTCCTCTAACCAATCTTCAGCTTCTTCAACTTCTCCCTCTCATCCAACCATCTCCTCTCTCCCTAAGGCAACCTCACCCTTGTTTCCGCCGTACTGTCTCCTCTCTAACCCGCACTCTGCTGCTTCTTCTCCTCCTCTCATCCGGTGATATCAACCCCAATCCCAGCCCCCCTAGTTTTCAGTCCCATTCTGAGAAGAGATCCTCACGCAACTTGTCTAATCTTATCCACATCCCTCTCCTTTCCCCCTCCACTCTTCCTTTCTCATGTGCCTTATGGAACGTACAGTCTGTTTCTAATAAACTCGCTTTTACTCATGATCTCTTTATCTCCAATGCCCTATACCTTCTCGCTCTAACTGAGACCTGGCTCATCCCTGATGATACCGCATCTCCTGCTGCCCTTTGCCATGGAGGCTATCAGTTCTCCCACACACCTCGTCCCACTGGCCGTGGCGGAGGCGTTGGGTTTCTACTTTCTCCCTCCTGCCAATTCCAACACCTCCTGCTGCCTCAGTCTCACTCCTTTCTCTCCTTCGAAGTCCACTCCATCCGCTTCTTCACTTCACTTCCCCTCCAGGTAGCTGTTATTTATCAACCTCCCGACAAGTCTGCTTCTACCTTTCTCTCTGACTTCGACTCGTGGCTCTCTTTCTTTCTAGACTCCTCTTCCCCACTCTTATTCTTGGGGATTTCAACATTCATGTTGATAACCCCTTTGATCCTCATGCTCTAAAGCTCCTCTCCCTCACCTCCTCCTTTGACCTCCAACTTTGTTCCACTGCCCCCACGTACCAGCATGGCCACTGCATGGACCTGATATTTTACTCTAGCTCCTTACCCTCAAACTTCCGTAACTCAATTCTTCCCTTATCTGACCATCACCTTTTAAGCTTTAATCTTCATATCCCGCTGCCTCAACCCCATCCTATCTCCACCAACCTATTTAGGAATCTTCATGCTATTGATCTCTTGACCCTCTCTTCAACTATTTCCCCATCTCTTTCTTCCACTATTTCATCCATGTCTGTTGATGAGGCGGTAACCTCCTATAATGCTGCACTCTCTTCAGCTCTGGATGCTCTTGCTCCACCCACCCCACGTCCTGTGAGATGTTCTCCACTCCAGCCCTGGCTCTCATCCAACACCCATTACCTACGTTCCTTTGCCCGTTCTGCTGAACATGCTTGGTTCAAATTCCGCTCCCCTGAAGACCGTCTACACTTCAAATTCATGCTTGTCTCTTTCCAGTCAGCCATAGCTCTTGCCAAACAAGACTACTATGTCCATCTGACTAACTCCCTTGCCTATGATCCTCGCCATTTCTTTACTACTCTCAGCTCTCTCCTTAAAGTACTTCCGCCTCCAACCCCCTCCTCCCTTTCTGCCCAAACCCTAGCTGACTACTTCCATGACAAAATCCACAAGATCACCCTCCAATTCACCACTAACTCCACTATTGCCCCCCCTCTCCCCCTCCACTCCCAATCCTCCCCCCCTTGCCACTATTGCCCCCCTCTCTCCTTCTACTCCCAATCCTCCCTCTCCCCTTCCACTCCCAATCCTCCCCCTCTCTTGTCACCCTCTCTTCCTTCCCTGCTATCTCTGATGAGGAAACTGCACACCTTCTTTCTTCCTCCAAACTCACCACCTGCTCTTCTGATCCTATCCCCCCCACCCGCCTCCTGAGCCCCATCTCCTCCACCGTTGTCCCCTCCATCTCTCATATTCTCAGCCTTTCACTCTCCACTGCAACTGTCCCTGCTGACTTCAAGCATGCTGTGGTCACACCTCTCATCAAGAAACCTCACTTGATCCTACCTGTCCTTCTAACTATCGACCCATCTCTCTCCTTCCCTTCATTTCTAAACTACTTGAACGTGCAATTCACCGCCACTGCCTTGACTTCCTCTCCTCTCATGCACTCCTGGATCTCTTGCAGTCTGGCTTTTGTCCTTTACACTCCGCTGAAACCGCTCTTGTCAAAGTCTTCAGTGACTTGTTCATGGCTAAATCCAAGGGCCTGTATTCTGTCCTCATCCTTCTTGACCTCTCTTCTGCTTTCGACACCATTGACCACAAACTTCTCCTCAACACCCTGTCCTCACTTGGCTTCAAGGGCTCTGTTCTATCCTGGTTCTCCTCCTAGCTCTCCCATCGCTCCTTCAGTGTGTGTTCTGGTGGCTCCTCCTCCTCCCCTACCCCGCTCCCAGTTGATGTACCCCAGGGATCTGTCTTGGGTCCACTCCTTTTCTCTCTCTATACCCAGTCCCTTGGTGCGCTTATTTCTTCCCACGGCTTTCAATACCATCTGTATGCTGATGATTCCCAGATCTATCTCTCTACACCCAAACTCTCTCCAGCAGTCCAGACCCGGATCTCTGCCTGCCTTTCTGACATTGCTGCCTGGATGTCTCACCGCTGCTTGAAATTGAACATGGCCAAGACTGAACTTCTTATCTTTCTCCCTAATACCTCCTCTCCTCGTCCTCCTTTCTCCGTCTCTGTGGATGGCTCTGTACTCCTTCCTGTTTCCTCGGCCCGCAATCTGGAGGTTGTCTTTGACTCCTTTCTCTCGTTCTCCACACACATCCATCTTGTAGCTAAGACCTGCCGCTTGTTTCTCTACATTAGCTAAATCTGCCCCTCCTGCCTGAACACACCACTAAAATGCTTATCCACTCCTTAATCACCTCCTGCCTTGACTACTGTAACCTGCTCCTTGCTGGTCTCCCTTTGAGTCATCTCGCTCTCCTTCAATCTGTTCAACACTCTGCTGCACGGCTAATCTTCCGTCACCCTCGTCATGCCCATATTACTCCTCTCCTCAAGTCATTTCACTCGCTCCCTATCCAATTCCGCATCCAGTTCAAACTCCTCTTGCTGACCTATAAATGCATTCACTCCACAGCTCCTCAGTACCTTTCATCTCTTATCTCCCCTTATAACCCCTCTTGGGTACTCCGCTCCTCTGGCAAACTGTTTCTATCTATGCCCCGCTCTCTTACTGCTAACTCCAGACTTCGCTCTTTTCACCTTGCTGCACCTTACGCCTGGAACAAACTATCTGTCTGTACGCCAGGCACCTTCTCTGGCCCTCTTCAAGTCCAGGTTGAAAGCGCACCTCTTTGCTGCTGCCTTTGGATCCTGACTAACCTGATCTCCTTCTCTCCCTTGTTCTACCCCTCCGTACACCTTCTGTGTTTTGTGTGTTTGTCTTAACTAGATTGTAAGCTCTGATGAGCAGGGATTGTCTCTTACATGTCTGTGCTGTACAGGGCTGCGTACAACTGGTAGCGCTATATAAATGCTGAGTAGTAGTAGTAAGGGAAGGGAATATGTAGAAGCTGATGAGAATAAAGCAGAATTGTTTAAAAATATTTCTGTTTTGTGTTCACAGATGAAGAGCAGGACCTTAGAAAACATCCATAAACAGGAACAGAAGTGAGGTGGATCTTGAACGATTTTCAGAAGACTGTGTTCGTGAGGAGCTTACTAAACTTAGTAGACAAAGCAATGGGGCCAGATGGGATACATCCAGGTGTACTGAAGAAAATTAGGGATTTTCTGGCGGCTCCACTGTTTGATTTTATGAGTACTTCTTTAGAGTTGAGAGTGGTCCCAGAGGACTGGAGCAGGGCATATGTAGTCCCTCTATACAAAAGCGGCAGACATAAAAATGAGGTTGGATACTACAGGCCGTTTAGTCTGACCTCTGTGGTGAGTAAATTATTGGAGACGTAGTTAAACAGAGGATAGTGAGGTTTCTAGAATCCATTGGATTGCAGGATCTGAGGCAGCATGGTTTGACTAGAGGAGAAGGACATTACCAATAATGTGTCACAGGGATCTGTCCTTGGTCCAATTCTTTTTAACATTTTTGAAGGTGATACTTTGCAATACGATAGACACCCAGGAAGGTGTAGATGACTTGAGGAGGGATTTAGTGAAACTTGAAAAATGGTTGAGAATTTGGCAGCTGAGATTTAATGCTAAAAAATACAGGGTCAAGCATTTTGGCTGCAAAAATCCAAGGATGCTGTAAAGTATAGGCCTCATGCCCACAAAGGGGAAGCTGCGTTGCATATGTTGGACTGCAAACGAGTCTTAGCCTTCTACTTAGAGTCAACAAAAGTCCATAGAAAGTACAGAAGAGCATGACCTGGGAGTGATTGTTTCTGATGATCTTAATGCTGCTAAGAGGTAGAAAAAGCAATGATGAAAGCTAGAGGGATGCTTGGGTGCATAGGGAGAGGAATAGCTAGCAGGAAGAAGGAGGTGATAGTGCCTCTGTATAAGTCGTCTCTCTTTTTTTTTTTTTTTTTAAGTGCCATCAAGTAAATGCTGATTCCTGGCAACCCAGCAAGCAGCCCCTGGGTTTTCTCAGCAAGGTATGATTGGAAGTAGATTGCCAGGCCTTTTTTTCTGATGCAGTGGAGAGTAAAGTGCCTTGCCCAAGGTCTCAAGGAGTGCCAGTGGGAACTGAACTCCAGTCTCTTAGGTATGAGGCTGTTGCTCTAACCATTAGGCTACTCCTCCACTTCATATAAGTCTTTGGTGAGACCTAATTTAGAGTATTTTGTGCAGCTCTGGAGACTACACCTTCAAAAGGATATAAACAGGATGGAGTCAGTGCAGAGAGTAGCTACCAAAATGGTCAGTGAGCTTCGTCATATGGCTTATGGAGACAGACTTAAAGATCTCAATATGTATACTTTGGAAGAAAAGGGGGAGAGGGGAGATATGATAGAGACATCAAAATATCTCCATGGCATAAATGCACAAGAGGAGATCCTCTTTAAATTGAAAGAAAACTCTGCAATGAGGGGACATAGGATAAAGGTGAAAGGGGAGAAACTCGGGAGTAATTTGAAGAAATATTTCTTTATGGAAAGAGTAATAGATGCATGGAATAGTCTCCCAATGGAGGTGGTGGTGATGAGGACTGTATATGAATTCAAGAAAGCATGTGACAAACACAGAGGATTTCTAAAGAGGAAAAAAGAGACTATAAAGCTTAGTAGTTGGTATGGAAGGGCAAACTGGATAGGACATATGATCTTTATCTGCTGATATTTTTCTATTTCTATAGGGAGCTTAGGCCACTTAGTGGGGAGGGGGATAGTGAAGCCATTAGCCAATAAGGTCCAAAGCGTCCGGGATTTTCCCCGTCCCGTCACCAAGAAACAGGTGTGCAGCTTTTTAGGGCTCATCGGTTACTATAGAAGGTTTATACCTCGGTTTGCAGACGAGAGCCTTCTATTCACCGAGATGCTAAAAAAGAACGCCCCTAATAGAGTTCGATGGACCCCAGAGTCTGAAACAGCTTTTTCCACCCTCAAGGGGAAGCTCTGCACAGCCCCAATATTGAGAGGGATAGACTTCAGTCTACCATTTGTGGTACAGACTGATGCATCAGAGAGTGGGTTAGGTGCAGTACTTTCCCAGGAGTTTGAGGGACTAGAACACCCGGTCACCTATATCAGTCGAAAGCTCTCCAAGGCCGAGAAAAATTATTCGACTGTCGAGAAAGAATGCCTGGCCATCAAATGGGCAGTCGAGGCATTCCGTTTTTATTTAACAGGCAGGAAGTTCCTCCTTATAACGGACCATGCTCCGTTGAAATGGTTACATCAAATGCGGAATTCCAACGCCCGGCTCACGAGATGGCATTTAGCCCTACAGGCTTTCAATTTCGTAGTCCAACATAGGGCAGGTAAGCTACACGGCAATGCGGACGCACTCTCGCGTATTACGTACTGTCCGGAAGGTGCGGCAGTACGTAATATTTTAAGGCGGGGGATATGTCGTGAAGTACAAGGTTCAGAGCAGATGGAAACAGAGGATTCACTGCAAAGTGAAACCAGAATTGACAGATCTGAAACAAGCATGGAGGGTTGGCATGGAAACCCCAAACAAAAGATGTCACAGTGTGCTAGGGAACGCCCATCCCCTGAGCTAGCTCCTGCTTCATCAGGGAAGAGGGAACAGCTGGTGGGAGGTGTGGCCAGGCCCAACGGAAAGAGAAACACAGATAAAAACTCTTTAGTTAAGGATAGAGAGAACACAGGAGGAAGCACAGGAGGAGTGGAGAAAACTGAAGGAACGAGGAGAGCAGAGAAGGATAGATATCCCGAGGGCAGCCAAGGTTTGTGGCTGGGAGAAGAGAAAAGGGAAGGGAATCCCCATTTCACTCGGAGAAACTTCTCAGAGGAAGAGAGCTGTGAAAGACATACAATTCCAGCTCACAGAGAGCAGTGCTCAATTACCAAAAGCACTGGGGATTTTTACCACTCTAAAAGCAAAGACGTTTATTCTGGGAACCAGAGAAGACAGCCATGCTGTGCTCATTACAGTCATCCTGAAGGAAAAGCTTATTTCCCAAATACAAAGCTTTTATCAGGAAGGAGAGAAAAGTTTTACCTACCATTTTGTAGCCAAGGGAGATCCCTGGGGGAAAGCAGTTTAAAAGGCAGACACAGAACTTCCCATAGCCAAGCAGAAGAGGGAAGCGTGTATCCTTTCAGTTACCGGGAGCTGTGTGCACAAGAATCCAAACACCCAGACTCCTCTAGCAGGTTGGGGAAGGCAACCCTTTGATTGAAGCAGAGAGGTTTGCCCGGCAGACAGGAGAACCCTCTCTAAGAGACATTGAAGGAGAAGGTGATCCTATGCAGTGGGATTCTTATCAACCCCCTGAGTCGGAAGTGTATATGGACTGCTCATATATGATAGCAGATAATGTGCAATCCCTTTGTTAATATTGCTGAATTTTGCTAAAGAATAAAACAGCCAAAAGGAGCATTTTGGAGAGAAACACTGTTTTATTCTTTTGTGCCTTAAAAGCTGAGAATAAGCATTTATCTGAGTTACATATTTTTTGTTCACACCAGAAGCATGGTTTCTTTGTTAATATAACCTTCTGTTCATGGTCAACAATATCCAAACCCGGGAGGGGAAATAAATCCTTATTTAACCTGAACCACTCGTGTACAACTTGGAATCATTTCAGTGCTGTGGAACTACGTTACCCAGGAGGCCCTTCCAAACCTCCATTAAGTAGTTTTCAGCACAAGAAGCACAACTGCCCACTCGCCTTGCTCACGCTATATGCCTCTGGGAGGGTGAGTGGTGACACCTGGCACCATCCTCCTCTGGAGGACATGGCCTTCCATGACTTTGTCAGGGATATGAACCTGAGCCCTCTCGGTACAAACTGAAGCGGAGGAGGACACCCACACTGAGGAACTGGAGATCCTCCAGTTCGAGTCTCCACCCAAGGAAACTCTCATGGTGCTGGTGCAGCCAATCCTCGAGGGGCTACTATTGCGAATATGGGAGAGCCCCACGTTGGTACCGGTGGTCAACAGATGCCTCGACACAATATACTGCATCAGGAAGGGGCCGGGGTTCCACAAGCCCCAACTCCCATATAATTCCATGTTTGTCGAGTCACAATGCAAAAGCCAGAAGAATCACTCTTCCTTCCCCTCTGGAAGTAATGCTTGAGCCCTCGACACCCTTGGGTGCAAGTGCTACCAGAGCTCGATGCTGGGATGTTGATTCCAAGCCTATGCGTTATACATGGGCATGTATCTGAAGGCCTTAACCCAGGAGTTGTCTGGGTTCTCAGCGGGGCTGGACGGGGAATCTCTTCAACGGTTCCAAGCTCTGGTCTCTGGGATCAAGGACTGTTCAAAGTTCCTCTCCCGAGTGGCCTATGACAGATTTGATGCAGCAGCTCGAGTAGCAGCAGCCGGCATCGGGGCTTGACGCCAAGCCTGGCTACAGTCATTGGACCTTGAGCAATGGGTCCAGGACAAGCTGCTTGACGTCCCCTGCACCTGGGAGAACTGTTCGGCAAACCCATGGCTGACAAGGCAGCTGAGATAGAAGCTAAAGTGGTGACCCAGCAGAAGCTCTCAAAAAAGACCTCTTCTTTTCCCCGCAAGAAACCCTCTGGGAAAAGGCCCCTGTTCCAAGGGAAAAAAGGGGGACTTCCAGCAGAGTCACTACTACCAGCCCGTCTTGGGCCAGCAACAGGATTCTCACCCCAAGAGACAGGGAAGGGAGCTCTGAAGCCCAAAGCTTAGAAGGCCCAAGCCCCAGCTCCAGCCCAACCAGGGGGGGAGCTTTTGACTCCCAGGGCAGGGCCTCTCTTCTGGGAAACCTTCACCAGCCCACAGGGTGCTGCTTGGCACTCTTTGCCTATAGATGGGCCGAGGTCGCCTCAGACTAGTGGTTGCTGCAGGTGGTAAAGGAGGGATACCTCCTCTGCTTACAACAGTTACCACTCAAGATCTTCCCAGGAGAGCCTGTGCGACCTCTCCTTCACCAGACTCTTCTGCTCTCAGAGCTCGCAGGTGGAGCCTGTACCCAAACATCTTTGGGGGAAAGGCTTTTACTCAAGGTACTTCCTTGCCCCAAAGAGAACTGGGGGTCCTCAGGCCCATTCTAGACCTGAGAAACTTTTTTTTTTATAAACTTTATTTAATAATCACCAAAAACAACCAAGAGAACATTGTACAACCAAACTCAAGTGGGGTGGACTCTGATCCCCAAATGGAGTAAACACATACAGGTGACGTATACATTTTTAATTTCCCCCCCCCACTCCCTCCCCCCCCACCAACCCCCCCTAGATCTTACTCCACACACCCTAAACCCAACCTGAACAACAGCCTCCCTTCTATGCAGCCCCTTCACCACAATGTCACACAACCACTCTCAACTACCAATGTGCAAAATCTCATTGCGACAGCGAGCCCCTAAGGTGTGAATGTAAGGGCCCCACACCAATAGGAAGGATGTCCAGCGTTTGACACTGCCCCGCGCCCTCCACCATTCCATCAACATTAACTGATGAAAGCAATTGCGCCATTCCCCAAACGTAGGAGGATGTTGCTTCCGCCACGTACGCAAAATCGGACCTTTACCCACCAGACAGGCCTTACGCATTAACAAACATTCCGCTTTCCCCCTAGGGCGAGGGAGCTCAATCCGATCCAATACCACAAAAGCTCCAGTCCATTTCAACCTCTGCTGCACCAACCCACTGACATAAGCACAGATCCTAGCCCAATAGGGTTGAATGTAAGGACAGCCCCACCACATATGCAGCAGGTTTGCCAAAGGTTCCAGGCAACGTGGACACCGACCATCAGAGGTCAGATGACTATGCAGCGTTCTTCTAGGCGAGAAATGGGCCCTAGTTAGGCATTTGAATTGCACCTCCCTCCACCGCGCCCCTTCCACAATGTCAACTATCCGTCGCAAAGCTTTGCGAATAGTATCAGGAAACACCTCCCACCCCAATTCCACCCCCCAAGCAACCTCTACGTCCCGATAATCTGCAAGAGGCTGGAATCCATCCAGACGAGATTTCAATTGCGCAATAGAAGGAGGGGCTTCCTCACCCAAAGCAAAAAATTCCAAAATCTGCGCCGATCTCTCTAGCAACAGCGCCTCTCTGGGCAGGGAGGATACATAATGGGAGACCTGCATAAACGCAAAAACATGCTTGGAAGTCAGATCATATTCTTGACATAAAGACTGAAATGATTTACACTTCCCCGCGGGATCTACTAGGTGCCCCACATTTTGAATGCCCTGTTCTGTCCATTCCCAGAAGCTTCGGGATCCAGATCCTGGAGTAAAGTTTATATTTCCCTGTAATGGCAACCAGCTGGAAACTGTCCATGGCGCCTTCCAATAGACATTGAGTTGTCGCCACGTTCGCTGGGCAGAGCCAAACAAGACACTTCGCACAAGACGGGCCAGTAGATCTCGGGTCTCTGCGTGTAGTGTCCCCATCAAAGACAGAGGGGCCACAAATTCCTCCTCTAGGGCCCTGGGCGTGTATACATCTGTCCCTCCCAACCAATCCCCGAAGTGCCGGGCCTGACAGGCCAAGGCATAGGTTCCCAAGTCCGGAAGTCCCATCCCACCCTCCCTCCATTTCCCCATTAACCGAGACAGTGGGATGCGCGCTCTTGTCCCACGCCTCAGAAAAGTCCGTAATGCGGACTCTAACCGTCGTAAGTCTCCACACAACAACCATACCGGCAAAGTCTGCAACCAATATAACAGTCGCAGCAAAACTACCATCTTAACCGTGGCCACTCGCCCTGAGAGAGAAAGCGGGAGGGGACCCCACGCCTTCAACTGCAGCTGCAACCGGTTCAACATCCATTCTAAATTGCATTTATAAAGCTTCCACGGTTGACTAGTCAACCGAATGCCCAGGTAAATAAAATTATTGGTTGCCCACTTTAAGGGAAAAACCCCCACCCAACCCTGCTGCAACCTCCCAGACACATCAAGAGCCTCCAATTTATCCTCGTTAATACGCAATCCTGCAAAAAGGCCAAACTGCGTAAATTCCTGTAATAAGCAAGGCAGGGATTCTGCAGGAGATAGTAGATGAACTAAAAGGTCATCTGCGAAAGCCGACAATTTAAAGGTTTGAGAGCCAGTCTTCACCCCTTGGATCTCACGAGAATTCTCCACTGTCCGAATCAGCGGATCAAGAGAGAGGGCGAACAACAGGGGAGAAAGAGGACAGCCCTGCCTCGTGCCCTGCTCCAGCGGGAAGGCCTCCGACAGCACCCCGTTACAAAGTATTCCAGCAGTCAGCTTAGTATACAAGCTTTCTATCATTTTACAAAAGGGGGCTCCCAAGCCATACCAAGGCAACAGACCTTTTAAATAGCACCAATCGACTCTATCAAAGGCTTTTTCCGCATCAAAGCTAACAAGCTATAACTGCAACTACTGGTCATGGACCCATTCCAAGGAAGTTAGAATTTTACGCATATTCCGTACTGTGTACCGCCCCTTAACAAAGCCAACTTGTGATTCATGTATCAGGTGACCCAAATGTCCCGCGAGTCGATCAGCCAGAATCTTTGCACAAAGTTTTACATCGAAATTCAATAATGAAATAGGACGATATGAAGTTGGCAATACTGGATCTCTGCCCGGTTTTGGAATCAGGGTAATGTGGGCATGGTTATTACCCCATCGAAAACCCCCCTGTTCCACTCGCCTCTCAAAAACCATCACCAAGGCAGGACTTACATAACTATTGAGTAATTTATAAAACTCTGCCCCCAGGCCATCTGGCCTTGGGGTTTTGAAACAGTTAGCTTTGGCAATAGCCGAACCAACCTCCTCTAAGTTTACCGATTGCCCCAACTGAATCCTCTGCTCCTCAGTAAGTTTGGGCAAAGCCAACCTCTGGAGGTACTCCTGCATTCCTGCGGGGGAACCACTCTCCGCCGAATAGAGCTTTTGAAAAAATGCCCGAAACACCCGGACAATTTCCGTGCTTTCCCTGTGCAGCATCCCGTTATCATCCCGCAATGCTGCCACAGTATTCGAACCTCTCTGGCCCCTCAAACAGCGAGCTAGCAACCTCCCCAGTTTATCCCCATAACAATGTAAATGATACCGATAATATAAGATGGACTTCTTGGCTCGCTGATGTAACAACTCATTCAGATCCACACGGGCTTCCCACAGCTCCTTCTTAATCCTCTCAGTTGGGGCCCGAGCGAGTTGCCCCCACAGTTTAGTCACTTGCTTCTCCAGCCTAATGATCCGTTCCGCAGCCATTCGGCGTTTACGCGCTGCAAACCCAATAATATCACCACGCAAGACTACTTTAGCCGTCTCCCAAACCAACTCTGGGTCTCCCTGATGGCATTGATGATCTTCCTCAAACTCCCGCCATCTCTTTTCTAAAAACTTGTGGAACTGAGTGTCCTTATAAAGTTCCGGCGGGAAACGCCAGATCCGCGACTTCTCCAATCCCCCGCCCCATCGCAACTCCACCCAAGCCAGCGCATGGTCCGAAATTTCCAGAGGCCCAAGCTGTGCCTTTCCCATGCATGCAAACACCCCGCTCGAAAGCAACAGGTAGTCAATATGCGAGCTGGAGCCATGTGATCATGACTGATGGGTAAAGTCCTTCTCTAAGGGGTGTAACAGCCTCCATGGGTCCACGAGCCCCAAACGCGTCTTAAAGCGCTGTAACACACGTGTTGTCGGTATCCGTTCACGCGCCTCCCCACCCCTAGATGTATCAAGGTCAACATCCAGGACCCCATTGAAGTCACCCCCAAAGATCAGGGGGATCTCCAGTAATTGTTGCACTCTGGAAGCCAGACTCGCATAGAAGTACGGATCTAAGGAATTCGGACCATACAAATTCTCCAGAATAACCGGCTTCCCCTCTAGAGTTCCCTGTAGGAGCAGAAAGCGCCTATTTGCATCTCGGACTTCAGTATCAACTACACAGCGCACCCGTTTATGAATCAAAATGGCCACCCCCCCTTTTTTCCTTTTGGCGGGGGAGCCCCACATCTGCCCAACCCAATCCCGACGCAGCTTGTTATGCTCCTCAGCCGTCTGGTGGGTCTCCTGCAAAAGCGCAATGTCACATTTCTGTCTGGTTAATGCCTGCAGAACCTTATATCTCTTGATAGGGTTTCCCAAGCCGCAAACATTCCACGTGACCAATGTTCCCTCTAATTTTCTGTAGGCTGTGTGCGCATAAAATATCAGCTGTGCAGCTTTTGAAGGAAGGTTAAATTTTTGTGCGCCACATAACGACACTCAGAGTTATATACTTTAAAATTTGACTACATGTCAGAATACAGTATGTACACCACATTGATTGCACTAGAAAATATTGTAGAACTTGTGAAAACCATAAATGCACAACAACATTTAAATTTTAAGACGTCTGTGTTGTTTTCTATCAGAATCAGAACCGTAATTTTTGTGCGCTCTATTGTAAAGTATGTGCGCTCGCTCGGCGAGGTGTGTGCGCGCGCACACGCGCACAGCTTAGAGGGAACAGTGCACGTGACTATTTTCAAAGCAGCGGGGCAGTGTCAAGGCCCAATCTCACGGCAGCCCAGAATTTCAGGGACAGGGCTCTCCCAGCCTGGAACCCCCTCCCGCTCACAAGCACATCTCCACCTATCAACCAATTCAGGATCTTTAGAGTGCGATCCACCCCCCCTCCACCAACCCACTCCCTCCCCCCAGCCCCTCCCCCCATCATCTCTACCCATTCTCCCGCCATCTAATCCTCTCTAACCCAAATCTATGAGAGTCCCAAGTGATGCGACCCACCGCCCCCCCCCATCTCGCCCAAGACCTAAGAGGACCCACCTCCCCTACTACTACAGCCCCCGACCTGCGGGGAGGAGATCTAGCACCCCTTCCCTAAGCTAAGAGAAGTGCCTCCCCACTCATCCACCCTTCCCCAGCCCCTATGCAAGATCAGCAACCCCGCCACACAGGTATTAAGAGAGGCCAGCCTTTTGAACAATAGCATTTATCAGCTGAAGCCGTCATAAACAGTTGCAACACCCCAGAAGACGTACATAGAACCATCAACCCCATCTATGCAACACATGTAAAGGAACAGATAGGCAATCAATACCAATTTTACACCGCATACTAGCAGCCAGAGATCACTCAGCCAGCTCCCTCTCCTTGAGTGATACTGTCCACATAGGCAGTGGCTTCGCCTGCTGATTCAAAAGTCTTGTGCAAACCTGCGTGAAACACGTGCAAGCGAGCTGGGTACTGGACAGAGAATTTAATCTTCTTGTCTATCAGTTTTTGGCATAAAGGCGCGTATGCTCGGTGCCGTTGACTCAACGCCATGGAGTAGTCCTGAGCAATCCGGATCCGTACATTGTCCTGTACCAAAGTTCCCTTCTGACGAGCAGCTCTCAGGATAGCCTCCTTCTGTGGGAACCGCAAGAATTTGACGAGCACCACCCGCGGCCTTTGATCTCTCGCTGTCTTGCTGCCCACTCGGTGCGCCCGCTCGATCAGCAGATTCCCGCCATCTTCAATCTCCTCCAGCAGCGGCGATAATAGCGTCTCCAAATAGTTTTTGATGTCTTTATCCAGCATGGCTTCGGGTATGCCCATCACCCGTAGGTTGTTTCGACGGGATCGATTCTCTAAATCATCGATCTTTATCTCCTGGAGATGCAACCGGGTTTGTAGGCCTTCCACCTCATGAGTCAACGCCGTTATGCTATCTTCAGCACGCCCCACACGCTCCTCTGCTTCCTGCAGACGGCTTCCAAAAGCCTCTACGGAGCTGTGCACAGTGTCCAATTTTTCACGAAGCGCTGTAAATTGCGCTGCCAAGGCCTCTGCCACCGCCGCCGAAATTTCTTCCACCCGGGCCGGGGAGACCGGAGAGCTGGGCGCCGCTATTCCGTCTGCCATTTTGCCGGCGGTGAGCCCTCGGTCACGCTCCTTCTTCCTCACTCTAGCTGCGGCTGCCATCTCCGGAGTTCGCACAGCTCGCCTCGGTGGATGCGGCAGGACGTCCGATGTCTGGGGCGATCTCTTTCGGCAGGTTCCCGGCTCTGGAAATGGCTCTAAAATGCCGGTTTAGGCAAGGGGCGGTCGGAGCTCGAACAGGACGCAACTGATCGCTCTCACCGCATCACCGGAAGTCCTAGACCTGAGAATCTTAAACAACTTTCTGGTGAGGGAGAAGTTCAAGATGCTCTCCTTTGGAATACTGCTGCCTCACCTCCACCAGGGAGATTGGCTGTGCTTCTTGGATCTAAAGGATACATACACACAAATCCTAATCCATTCCTGCCACAGGCAGTACCTACAGTTTATCGTGGGAGGAGGGAACTACCAATACAGAGTGCTTCCCTTTGGCCTGGCCTCCTCGCCAAGGGTCTTTACCAAGTGCTTGTCGGTGATAGCCGCCCATCTGCGCCTACAAGGGGCTATCGTCTTCCCCTACTTGGATGACTGGTTAATCAGAGGGGTTTCAGCCTCAGAGGTCAGTCAGGCCACAGAGCGAACAACCCTCCTACTGCAGCACTTGGGATTTGGGGTAGTTGATGACGAACCCCATCTCTCTCCAGTCCAAAATCTGGAGTTCATAGGGGCTCAGTTGGACATGTTGTAAGTTAAGGCCCGTCTCCCAAGAGAAAGGACGGACTGCCTTATACAACTGGCAGGAGAGGTACAACACTGCCGTTCGGTACCAGCTCACCACCTCCTCTGCCTGTTGGGCCACATGGCCTCAAAAGTCCATGTCACACCATTTGCCTGCTTGCATATGCGGACAGCCCAATGATGCCTCGCTCACAGTGGACTCAAGCCATGGGCAAGCTACGGGTCAGGATCAGAGTCACCCACCACCTGGTGGAAAGATTTATGCCATATCCAGGTGGGAATGCCTTTCCAGGCACCCGCACTGCAGAAGACCCTGACAGTAGATGACTCCCTCCTGGGTTGGGGGAACATTGCAGGGACCACTGCACGCAAGACAGCTCTTCCCAGGAGTCACTCTTGCAGATTAGCCTCCTAGAAATCAGGGCAATCTTCTTGGCCCTGTGAGCGTTTTGCCACCACCTGTGGCACCAATCTATGCTGATCTATACGACAACCGCGTTGCAATGTTTTATATCAACAAGCAGGGGGCACGGGCTCATACTCCCTCTGCCAGGAGGCGGTGACCCTCCTGTCCTTTGCGGTGTGCAATAGCATGCTCCTGCAAGGGGTGTACCTGTCAGACCAGGACAACTGCTTAGCAGACAGGCTGAGCAGAGTTCTTCACCCACACAGGTGGCGCTTGAACCCCAGGGTAATGAAGCAACTCTTCCACCTCTGGGGCAGGCCTGTGATAGACCTTTTTGCCTCCCCAGACAATGTTCAGCTACCTCGCTTTTGCCTCGCGCCAGCTGCACCTGGAGAGAGTGGCGACTGCGCCTTCCTGATCCTGTGGTCAAAGGGCCTACTCTGTGTTTTCACCGACCCCCCCCCCCCCCGGTTGCCAAGACCCTCTTCAAGGTCCAGAGCGAGAGGGCATCAGTTATATTGATCACCCCCAGGTGGCCTAGGCAACCGTGGTTCCCTCTGTTGCTTTCCCCATCAGTGGCACTCCCAGTCCCACTGGGCCGGGCCCCAGATCTCCTGTCCCAGGACCTCCTGTCCTAGACCTCTTGCACCCCAACCTGGGGTCACTAATACTAACAGCATGGCTGCTGAAAGGGTAGCATTGGCCCCTTTCAATCTCTCTGGGGAAGTCGAGAAGATCCTACTGGCCTCCTCCACCAGACGGGCTTACGCCTTTAAGTGGAGGAGGTTCTCTGCCTGGCGTGCAACTAGTTTTTCAGTACCTACTGCACCTCTCGCACACCAATCTGAAATCCAACTCGCTGAGGGTGCATCTGAGCACCATAGCTGTACACCGCCTCCTTATAGAGGGAAAACCCCTCTCAAACTAGCCCCTGGTCTCCAAGTTCCTCTGGGGCCTCCTGTTATCCAAGCCCTTCTCCGCCCTCTTGCGGCAGAGTGGAACCTCAACATGGTGCTTTCCCAGCTCACAAAACCGCCGTTCAAGCCCCTGGTCCTTGCCACCTGCAGTACCCATCTTGGAAAGTGGCCTTTCTGGTGGCCCTTACGTCCGCTCGAAGAGTGAGTGAACTCCAGGCCCTGGTGGCAGATCCACCATATACAAGGTTATAAAAGAACAGGGTAGTGCTCCGCACACACCCCACATTCCTCCTGAAGGTGGTATCTCCATTCCATCTCAGTCAAGAGGTGGTCATCCCAATCTTTTTCCTGTGGTCTCAAACCAGCAGGGAGGAACTAGTACTTCATACACTGGATTGTAAACAGGCCTTCTACTTACAGTGGATCCAAGCCCATTGCAAAGCTCCTCAGCTTTTTGTATCTTATGACCCCAATAGACTGGGTCTCCCTTTGACTAGGTGAACTCTGTCCACTTCTGTGGCGGACTGTATTGCCCTCTCTTATGAGCGAGCTGGCCTCTCCCTTGAGCACTGGGTCACAACGCATTGCGTGAGGGCGATGGTTGCGTCGGTGCTCAAGGGAAAGGCCAGCTCACTAATGCCTGGAGAGCGAGTCCCGCAGAGACAGTGCCTTTGGCCAGACAGTACTCTGCAATATTCTTGGGGTGTAGGCAGCTCCTGCCCTCCGACCCTTCTGTGTTCAAGTACCGGAGTGACAGTGTTGCTGGATGCTAGGGTCTGCAGAGTCTCTCAGTGGGGAGCTAGGGAGTCCCATATATGAGGACTGACTTTCTGCTTGTTCCTAGAGGACAGGGACAGCAGGAATCAGCCCTCACAACCCTCCCTCCTCCCTTGGGAGTTGCCTCCCTACCTTGTTTTAGTTTTTTACTGCCGTCCTAGCTATGTCATCTGACTGAGCAAGATGGCACCCTTGGGCGGGAAGGGGACCACGCATGCGTGGTAGTATATCCCAAAGGCTTTCTTTGAAAACTGGGGAAATGCTCTGCATAGGCTCCGTCGGTGCCAATGTCACCCATATGTGAGGACTGATTCCTGCTGTCCCTGGAGAATAACCTGTTACAGGTGAGTAGCTACGCTTTTTCTCTGTTCTTTTTTGGTGTGTTGGTTTGGCTTTGGAAGTGTTGGGCAAGTGGCTTTTATAGGTGCCTGTTGGTGCCATCCTCTGCCAGCTGCTTCTGTTTTTTTTTCTTGTCTCTGTCCATATTCCCCATAAAGGACTGGCAGGGTTGGCAGGTAGCTTTGGGAGCAGAGCCTCAACCAACATTCCCATAAAAATCAATGTGTTTCTTTTATTTTTTGTAATTTTATTTTTATTTTAAGAGAGTTAGTGCTTTGAAAATACTGACCTAATGTTTCTAGTTTTCAAATTTGTCTGAAATATTCACTCACATTTTCTCCCTGGATGTCAGATTTGATGAATTGTATCCTTTTTTTAAAAGCATTGTTATACCTTTAGATGGACAGATGTTAATCCTTGTATTGTAATTCTTTATTTGTTCATTTGAAATTTAATTTACCAAATTTATATTTCCCAAAATCCTGGTACCAGACCAGTGCAAGGTGGATTACAACCAAAGTTAAAACAACAATAATAAAACAGTATCTAATGCATATGTACATCAGTCTATGTTACATTGTGGTTTACTTTGTTCAGTCCAACTATATATTTATTTATTTATTTTATTTATTTATATTTGAACAGCTTTTATATACCGCTGCTTCCAAGGATCAGCAGCGGTTTACATTACAACAAAAGTCAAAACAGATACATAGAACATATATATATTGTGGTAAAGAGAGTCCAGCCCAGCCTGGAGAAACAAAGGGAAAAGGGACTTTTTCCTCTTTGCGGGGGATGGGTGCATCTGAACACATATACCAAACTAAAGGCAGTGAGAGAAACCACAGCTGCAGAGCTAGGCTAAAGCCCCACCCAGACTCCATAGCAACCCTAGGTAAGGATAGGAGTTACATGGGGGTGGAGTCAGAAGGGGAGGTGCCCTGCTCAGCGTTTAAGTTTGAGCAAACAGAGAAGAGAAAAGAGGAGCACGGGGAGCAAAGCAAGCCAAGCCAGCAAGGCAAGCCGGGCAAGCAAGGCAAGGAGGCCACGGAGAGCCAGGATAAGAGCAAACGTAGCCAGCGCTGCAGCCAAGAGAGCAGCAGACAACACTCCCAAGAGAGGACCAAACAGAGTGGCAGGAGGGAGAGAGACAGAAGGTTGGTGGTGGAGAAGCCAAGGCAAGAGAGCTCAGACTCCTCTGAAGAAAGGTGTGTCTTCAGGCAGAGGAAACCTCGGGTAGCTGAGAGGAAATCCTACAAAGATTCCCAGACTAGCTCTGAGGCAGAGATAGCTACAGCCAGCAGAAACTCCAGCCGTGAAGCTCCCTCAGTAAAACTCCAAGGTAGGAGAAAGAAACCAGACAGAGCTAATGTTTGTATGTCTTGCTCAGATTCTGAGGAGAGGATTATATCAGGAAAAACCCAGAACAGAAGAAAGGGGTTTTTAAAGAAAGCTGAACAAGGAAAGCCTGCTAGGGTTCTGCCAAAGGAAGGGAAGGCAGTACAGTGGGATAGACTGTTTAAGCTTTTAAAAGACATTAACCAAAAAGTACCTGAACAGTTCCAAGATTCCCCAGCAGCCAGCTCCGAAGAAAGCATGGAAGTGGATGATAGGGAGAGTGACTAGGGATCCACATGTTCTGAGATGGAGTGTGCTGTATGCATTGGTGCTAATTGAAGGAAACCAAAATAGGGGGAAGGATTAAGGAAGCTGTATTAGTTTGGCATAGCTGAAAGCAAGAAATAAAGGAAGAAGGAATC
Source organism: Ichthyophis bannanicus (assembly GCA_033557465.1). Lineage (NCBI taxonomy): Eukaryota > Metazoa > Chordata > Amphibia > Gymnophiona > Ichthyophiidae > Ichthyophis > Ichthyophis bannanicus. The sequence continues at coordinate 139,325,364 of CM066035.1, read as the reverse complement.
CTACGTTGAAGCAATAAGATTCTTTCCTACAGAAAGTGGATAGTGCAATCAAGTCTGTGCTAGACAGCTGAAACTGTTTAATTGCAAGCAGCAAAGAGAGAGAGCTGGCAGCACTGCTGATCTTGATTGTATGTTGTATCTACATGTTCCTGAGTTAACCCTAAAGCGAGAAGCTTCTTAAAGGAAAAGAGGAAAAGAAGCTATTGTAAATAATTCCACTGAAACACTGTTTTCATGTTCTTTATTTTTGGAGAAGTTTATCCTTGTTTCTTTTTGCTGAGAGTGAAAGTTTCTTTAAAGGCTGTAACCAAATTGGCTTAAACGGAACCCAATAAAATTCCTGTGCGCTTTAAACATCCACTTGGTTTTACTTTGAGTTCACAACTACACCTTTGGAACAAAGGAATACAAGATGGACTCCCGTCCCTACTAGGCAACCGCCTAGGAGGGGCGCGAGCGCCACAGATGGCATAGTTCTTTGGATTTGGCGTTTCCAGCGGTCAAGTGGTACACCGGAAGCTTATACCTCTGGGCAAGGAAGATCCAGGGAAGGACGGTGACCAGTTGATGCAACAGAGGGAAGATCCGGAGTGGCATCGGATCCAGAATGCCTGTTTAAATTGGTAGCAAAGCGAAGACCTGCATCAGGATCAGGTAACCCGTAGACTAGAGGGGGTTAAGGCCTGGATTCTGATGTAAGGGGGCTACCATAGTGCTCACCAGGAGGAAAGGGGGAGCATAAAAGTGCTGCACTTTGTGTTTTGTCTGTTTGTTTTGTTCACAGAAACAGTCCAGCGATGGAGATGGCTGACATCTTGGCTTGGGTGGCAGACCAATTCGCCAAGCAGAGGGAGATGGCGGCAGTGAGCCAGGAACAAGCGACGTCCATGCTCCGTGCTCAACAGCAATCCCTGCTGGAGATGATGGCGAGAGGGTCAAGACACAGGAAGAGGCAACCAAGGTGGCACAGACTGTACCAGGGGCACAGGGTATTTTTCCGGGATGGGAAGGCCCTGGTGCGGGGACTTTTTCCTGTGGCCGCCTTACCAAGGAGGATAATATTGATGATTTCATCAAGACTTTTGAAAGAATAGCTTTATTGACTAGATGGCCTAAAGAACAGTGGGCAATAAGATTTGCTACTACCCTTACTGGGGAGGCTCTAGCAGCCTACAGAGCAATGCCTGTGACATTGGTTGCAGACTATGAAAATGTGAAGAAAGCTATTAGAGATCGGATGGGGTTAAGTCCCTCGGTCTACCGTAGGCTTTTACGGTCATGTGTAATAAAGGAGGGTGAAACACCCCAAGCTTTATATCACAGGATAGAAAGCTTGGTTTGTAAATGGCTTACACCTGAAAGTAAAAATGTGGAATCCATTGTAGATGCGGTAATACTGGAGCAGTTTACAGACGCTCTGCCTAAGGAATTGCAGGCTTTTCTGGTGCTACAGAACTGCAAAAACACCCAGGAAGCCATTGCATTGGCAGAACGCTTTCTGGAGGCTAAGAAGTTAAGCCTCAGGAAAGAGGGTGGTTTTCTGAAGGCAGGTTCAGAAGCGCTAGAAAAGAACGCAACATTTGCTGGCCTTAGGGCAGAAAAGAGTAAACCCACAGATGGAATGTATAACATGCAGAGGAAGTGTTTCTCTTGTGGTGAAGCAGGTCACCTTAAGAGAAATTGTAAGACCAAGAAGGCTTTTGTGATTACTCGTCCCAAAGAGATAGGTGAGGGATTCCTCCTATCTGTAGAAGTGGAAGGGATACCCACTGAAGCATTGTTAGACTCAGGGCCAGCCAGTCCATGATTTCTAGTGGGTTTTGGAGGAAAATAGAGGCCCAGCGTCAGTCCTTGCAGGAATCCTGTAGGGGGCATGTTACAATCAGATGTGTGCATGGGGCTGCCTCCACCTATCCTCTCCAGTGTGTTAAAATAAAGGGGTTAGGTAGCGGAAGGGAGGTAGCAGTAGCTGTGGTGCCTAGGCTCCCACACGATATGGTACTGGGCCGTGACTGGTCCCAGTTCTGGAAAGGGATGGCAAAAGAACTGCAGGAAAGAGCAGGCCTAGTAACCACACGCGCAGGCACCAAGCCTTCAGGGGAAGAAAAGATAGGAAAGGTTGTCCGTCCCAGGGCTGATACGGGTAGAATAGCACCTGCTCCTTTGTTTGGAAGGAAGGTAAACCCGGGGAAGCCAGCAGATACCCGGAGGGGAATAGAGACTCCAAAACAGAAGTTTGTGCTACGGTTTTGTAGGACCACCCCTGAGGCTAGAGTTCCCAAGCGGGCAACGGAACAGGCTGCCGCGCCTAGGTCCGGTCTTGCCCTTAAAAACTTTATAGATGTGGGCGCTGGGGTCGTGGATCCGGATTATAGGGGGAGTTAAAGGTCCTTTTGTTTAATTTCTCTCAAGAGAACTTTAAAGTAGGTGTGGGAGATAGGGTGGCCCAATTGATTTGTGAGAGGGTAGGGTTCCCACCCATAGAGGAGGTAGATGAGGTAGATGAGCTATCCTCTACCACCAGGGACTCAAGGGGATTTGGTTCCACGGGCATAGCGGAAATAGAGAGGTTAACGGCATGTTGTATAGAGAAGGAGGAGGATGAACTAGGACCCCAACTCGCGGAATGTAGGTCTGAGCCTGTTCATAGGATTGGGGAAAGGCTTTCCTGGGCTCAGCAGAGCGAGTTGTCCAGGGTATTAAAAGGGTTCCCAGATGTCCTTACTCCGGTGCCCGGTGAAACGGGGCTGGTAGCGCACAAAATTGTAACCCCGCCGGGCGAGATAGTTCGCCAGAGACCCTATAGGCTCCCCGAGGCAAAGCAGAGAGAGGTGATAAACCAAATGCAAGAAATGTTAAGGTTGGGAGTGATAGAGGTATCGAAAAGCCCATGGAACAATCCAATAGTCTTGGTCCCCAAGCCAGACGGGTCTGTGCGCTTTTGCATAGATTTCCGTAAAGTAAATGACATCTCACGCTTCGATACCTATCCTATGCCTCGGATCGAGGAGATTTTGGATCGGTTAGGCCAAGCCACATATCTGACCACCTTAGATTTAACAAAGGGATATTGGCAGATTCCCCTCACCAGGGAATCCCGACCAAAAACAGCATTTAGTTCCCCAATAGGGCTTTTTCAATTTCGCCGGATGCCCTTCGGCCTCCATGGAGCCGCAGCGACCTGTCAATGGTTGGTCGACATGGTCCTACGCCCACACCAGCGATACGCAGCGGCCTATATGGACGACATCGTTATCCATAGTTCGGGGTGGGAGGAACATTTAGGTCGTATTAAGGCGGTGTTGGGGGCATTGAGGCAAGCGGGACTTACGTTAAATCCCGCTAAATGTATGTTTGGTGCGTCCGAGGTGAAATATCTAGGTCACCTGGTCGGCCAAGGAATAGTAAAACCTTTACTTGACAAGGTCGAAAGTGTAAAAAAACTTTCCGAGACCTTTAACAAAAAAACAACTTAGAAGCTTTTTAGGATTAGTGGGTTATTATAGGCGATTTATCCCGCATTTTGCAACCAAAGCTGCGGGGTTAACAGAAATGCTTAAAAAGAATGCCCCTAATCAATTACACTGGACTCAGGATGCGGAGCAGGCCTTTTGTGTACTAAAAGAGAAACTGTGTGAGGCACCAGTATTACGGGGGGTGAATTTTGGTCAACCCTTTATCATTCAGACTGATGCCTCAGAAACAGGCCTAGGGGCTGTGATGTCACAGAAGCAGGAGGGGTCTGAGCACCCTGTAATGTTTTTAAGTCGCAAGCTAACTCCGCCAGAAAAGAAATACTCGACGTTGAGCGCGAGTGCCTGGCAATAAGGTGGGCAATAAATGCGCTGAGATTTTATTTAAACCGGTCGGAGATTTTTACTTGTAACTGATCACGCCCCACTTAAGTGGCTAAATAAGATGAAGGACAGTAATGCCCGTTTGACAAGGTGGTATATGGCCCTGCAGGAGTTTGATTTTAGAATAGAACACAGGGCTGGGAAGCTCCATACAAATGCAGACGCCTTATCTCGTATTACGAGCTGTGCGCGGGTTGTTGCGCCAGCCCGTAATAGTTTAAGGGGGGGGATATGTGGTAAAGAGAGTCCAGCCCAGCCTGGAGAAACAAAGGGAAAAGGGACTTTTTCCTCTTTGCGGGGGATGGGTGCATCTGAACACATATACCAAACTAAAGGCAGTGAGAGAAACCACAGCTGCAGAGCTAGGCTAAAGCCCCACCCAGACTCCATAGCAACCCTAGGTAAGGATAGGAGTTACATGGGGGTGGAGTCAGAAGGGGAGGTGCCCTGCTCAGCGTTTAAGTTTGAGCAAACAGAGAAGAGAAAAGAGGAGCACGGGGAGCAAAGCAAGCCAAGCCAGCAAGGCAAGCCGGACAAGCAAGGCAAGGAAGCCAAGGAGGTCACGGAGAGCCAGGATAAGAGCAAACGTAGCCAGCACTGCAGCCAAGAGAGCAGCAGACAACACTCCCAAGAGAGGACCAAACAGAGTGGCAGGAGGGAGAGAGACAGAAGGTTGGTGGTGGAGAAGCCAAGGCAAGAGAGCTCAGACTCCTCTGAAGAAAGGTGTGTCTTCAGGCAGAGGAAACCTCGGGTAGCTGAGAGGAAATCCTACAAAGATTCCCAGACTAGCTCTGAGGCAGAGATAGCTACAGCCAGCAGAAACTCCAGCCGTGAAGCTCCCTCAGTAAAACTCCAAGGTAGGAGAAAGAAACCAGACAGAGCTAATGTTTGTATGTCTTGCTCAGATTCTGAGGAGAGGATTATATCAGGAAAAACCCAGAACAGAAGAAAGGGGTTTTTTAAAGAAAGCTGAACAAGGAAAGCCTGCTAGGGTTCTGCCAAAGGAAGGGAAGGCAGTACAGTGGGATAGGCTGTTTAAGCTTTTAAAAGACATTAACCAAAAAGTACCTGAACAGTTCCAAGATTCCCCAGCAGCCAGCTCCGAAGAAAGCATGGAAGTGGATGATAGGGAGAGTGACCAGGGATCCACATGTTCTGAGATGGAGTGTGCTGTATGCATTGGTGCTAATTGAAGGAAACCAAAATAGTGGGAAGGATTAAGGAAGCTGTATCAGTTTGGCATAGCTGAAAGCAAGAAAGAAAGGGAGAAGGAATCCTACGTTGAAGCAATAAGATTCTTTCCTACAGAAAGTGGATAGTGCAATCAAGTCTGTGCTAGACAGCTGAAACTGTTTAATTGCAAGCAGCAAAGAGAGAGAGCTGGCAGCACTGCTGATCTTGATTGTATGTTGTATCTACATGTTCCTGAGTTAACCCTAAAGCGAGAAGCTTCTTAAAGGAAAAGAGGAAAAGAAGCTATTGTAAATAATTCCACTGAAACACTGTTTTCATGTTCTTTATTTTTGGAGAAGTTTATCCTTGTTTCTTTTTGCTGAGAGTGAAAATTTCTTTAAAGGTTGTAACCAAATTGGCTTATACGGAACCCAATAAAATTCCTGTGTGCTTTAAACATCCACTTGGTTTTACTTTGAGTTCACAACTACACCTTTGGAACAAAGGAATACAAGATGGACTCCCGTCCCTACTAGGCAACTGCCTAGGAGGGGCGCGAGCGCCACATTATCTTGAAATCCTAAAATCCCCATTTCCAACATTCTCGTGTCCTCCTTCACCCAAACATCACCTGCTACTTACACACTTCAAAGATGACTTTTTCTTTCCTCTATTGGGCCAAAAAATTGCAACATATAGTTTCCTTCAACTCCCATATGAAAACGGAAATGTTCACATGTCAAGGGAATGCAAGATAATCCCATACCTGCAAATCTTTAAAAAGGAGGGGGGAAACTGATTATTCTAACACCCTGGAACAGCCTCTGAGAAAGCTGTCTTTGTGGTCTCTACCAGATGCACTGATTTCACATAGAAACACAGAAACATGTCAGCAGAAAAAGACCACATGGCCCATCTAGTCTGCTCTTCCATATCAACTACTATAGTCCCTTTTTTCCTTTAGAGATCCTCTGTGTTTGTCCCATGCTTTCTTGAATTCAGATACTGTCTTTGTCTCTACTACCTCCACTGGGAGACTATTCCACGCATCTACCACTCTTTCCGTAAAGAAATATTTCTGCATATTACTCTTGAGTCTATCCCCTTTCACCCTCATCCTATGCCCCCTCGTTGCAGTGTTTACTTTCAATCGAAAGAGGCTGTCGTGCATTTATGCCACAGAGATATTTAAATGTCTCTATCATATCTCCTCTATCCCACCTTTCTTCTAACGTATACATATTAAGATCTTTACGTCTATCCCCCATATGGTTTATAACGAAGATCACCAACCATTTTAGAAGCCACTCTCTGCACCGACTCCATCCTATTTATATCTTTTTGAAGGTGTCGTCTTTAGAACTGCACACAGTACTCAAGGTCGCATCAGAGACTTATACTGAGGCACTATCACCTCCTTTTTTTTCTACTGGCCATTCCTCTCTCTATGCACCCAAGCATTCTTCTGGCTTTTGCTGTCGCCTTTTCTACCTGTTTAGACACAGATTTCACAGAGGGAATCTTGTAATTGCCAGGTCATCTTGCACCATAAGGCTCTTGTCAGCTGATACCAAATGACTTTAGGACTTAAATACCTCGAGCCAGTTTCGTTCACTGACTGAAATACATAGTGCAGAACTTTAAACACCACTTTCTGGACTATGGCAACCAGTGAAGATCTACTTACAAAGTTGAGTCCCTAATTTCAGGTTTAACCTCCAGCTTCTTATTTTTCCACCTAAAACCTCCTCTCCCCTTCCTCCTTTCTCAATCTTTGTGGATAATTCTCTACTCTTCCCTGTTTCCTTGGCTCGCAACCTTGGGGTTGTCTTTGACTCCTCTCTCTCCTTTTCCACACACATTCATTTGATAGCAAAGACCTGCCATTTCTTTCTTTACCTAACCTAGAAACCCCCCAAAAATAGCAACCAAATATGATATTTCAACTACATGTAGGTTCCAATACTACACTGTAACCGGGTGGATAAACACCTAAATTTTAAAGTTTACTTTTTAATTTTTGTTGGAGCCGCACTCAAATGAGAGGCAGGGAAAACTGCTCACCTCCCGCTGTAGAGGCTTCTTTTAATTTTAATTCATTACAACTGCTCTAATATGTATTAACTTGAAACTTGTCTGGTAAAAATGCCAAATGCAGTATCCTGTTAGCTGCCAAATCAAGGAAACCTGAAGCAGAGCCAAAAGGGTGACTGGTCCTAAACGTGGCACATCGTTTGTTTTTGCTGGCGCTAACAGGATATTGGATTTGGCATTTTTACCAGCAAGATAAGTTACAAGTTAATACATTTTAGAGTTTAGTTCTAATGAATTAAAATTAAAAGGAGCCTCTATAGCGGGAGGTGAACAGTTTTCCCTGCCCCTCATTTGAGTGCAGCTCCGACAAAAATTAAAATTTAAACTTTAAAATTTAGGTGTTTATCCACCTGGTTACAGTGTAGTACTGAAACCTACATATAGTTGAGGTTTCTTTCTCTATAACATCAACAAAATCCGCCCATTCCTTTCTGAACACACTACTAAGACACATCCACTCTTTAGTCACCTTCACTTTTTGACTTTTGTAACCTACTCGTTGCTGGTCTCTCTCAGAATCATCTCTCTCCCCTTCAATCTGTTGAACACTCAGCCGCACGGCTAATCTTCTGCCAGCCTCGTCATGCTCATATTACCCCTCTTCTCAAGTCACTTCATTGGCTCTCTTTCTGTTTCCGCATCCAGTTCAAACTTCTCCTGCTGACCTATAAGTACATTCACTCTGCAGCTCCTCACTACCTTTCCTCTCTTATCTCTCCCTACACCCCTCCTTGGTAACTTCGCTCTTCTGGCAAATTGCTTCTATCTGTGCCCTTCTCTTCTACTGATAACTCTGGACTTTGCTCCTTTCACCTTGCTGCTCCTTATGCCTGGAACAAACTACCTGAGTCTGTAAGTCAGGCACCTTCTCTGACCCTTTTCAAATCCAGGCTGAAAACTCACTTCTTTCTGTTGCTTTTGGATCTTGACTCACCTGATCTCCTTTGTGTTTCCTTACCATTCCCCCTAGATGTATCCCATGTCTACAGCTACTCTGTCTTGACTAATTTGTAAGCTTTGATGAGCAGGGACTCTCTCTTAAATGGGTCTGTGCAGTGCTGCATACGTCTTGTAGCGCTATAAAAATGCTCGGTAGTAGTAGCAGCCAGTTTCTGGACATTCTGACGCCTACTGAGTAAATAGGAGAGTTCCAAATAAATTACATTGTAATAATCTAACTGAGAACACTGTTTATCTCAAGAAAGGGCGCAGCTGCCTCACTGACTTAAGATGCTAAAAAGCCCTTTTCACAAGCATTGCAGCCTATTTCCCAGACCACAGTGAGAAGTCAGCAGTGATCCTCATTTCATTTACAACTGTTTATAGCCTGCTGATGTGATGTCCTCAGCGGATGACACTTTACATCCAAACCTCTTTTTTGAGACTGCTGTGATAGGAGGTAGGGGAACATTTCTCCAGTGTTTTCACATGCTTTTTCAACAAGCCCACTCTTGACCCCAGTCTCCACGCCAATTGGCGGCCCGTCTCAAATCTCCCCTTTCTTTCCAAGGTTCTTGAAAAATTGGTTTTCACGCAGCTTTCAGCACATCTTGACACTACCCTCTCCCTTCACCCTCATCAATCCGGCTTCAGGACTGGCCACAGCACTGAAACTATTCTTCTAGCTCTCCTTAGTGAACTTCACCGCTCTCATGACTGTGGTGATCTGTCTATCGCTGTCTCCTTGGATCTTTCTGCCGCTTTTGATGTCGTCGACCACCATACTCTCCTCACCTGCCTGTCTGATTTTGGTATTAGAGGCACTGTTTTGCATTGGTTTCATTCATTCCTTTCGTTCCGCACCTTCGCTGTTCACTCAGGCCCCAATATCTCTTCCTCTTTCCCCCTGCACTGTGGTGTTCCTCAAGGATCCATCCTTGCTCCTCTACTGTTCAATATCTTCCTTGCTCCTCTCGCCCTCCTTATTCAACAAACTGGTATTTCCTCTTACTTCTACGCTGATGACATTCTCCTCATTCACCACACCAGCTCTACAACTCTGGACCTCTCTGCCCTCAATGCTTGTCTTGATCTCATTGCCTCCTGGTTCTCTGATAATTTCCTTTGTGTCAATCCCTCTCAGTCCTCTGCTATTTGGTTCTCCTTTGCTGCCGCTCCTCCCACTCTAGCTCCCACAATGTCTTCCCTCCCTATTCCTCTTGTTTCCACACTCCGTTACGTTGGTGTCACCCTTGATTCTTCTTTGTCTTTTCACCCGCATATTTCCTCCCTCGTTCGCAGCTGTTTTTTCCATCTCCATAGAATTAGATCCCTCTGGCCCTACCTCTCTGCCCCCTCCCTCACCACCCTGGTTCTCTCCCTTGTAATCTCCCGTTTGGACTATTGTAACTCAATTTTCGCCGGCCTTCCCACCTACCAGCTCCGTCGACTTCAACTCATCCAAAACACCGCTGCCTGTCTAGTCACTCATGCCTCCCCTTTCGACCACATCACTCCTTGCCTTCTCTCTCCACTGGCTCCCCATTTAATTCAGATTCATCTATAAGTACCTCATCACCACCCACAAAGTTCTTCATACGGGTGTTCCCCAATATTTGTCTGATCTTATTTACCACTAGCCTGCTCCTCGCTTCCTCCGGTCCACCCATAGTAATCGCCTTTTTCTTCCTTCCCCATCCCAAGCACACCTCGAACTCGCTCGTCACTCTGCATTCTTCTTTCTGAGTCCTGCCCTATGGAATTCTCTCCCTCACCTGCTCCGCACCGAACCTTCATTCCCTCGCTTCAAAGCTCTTCTTAAAACCCATCTCTTCTCCCAGGCTTTCGACCTCCCTGTAGCCACGTGATGATTCTGATGCCATACACCACCCCCTCTCCCTTCCCTTTGCCCCTTCCTCCCCTCGGCAATCAGCCTGTCTATTTGTTTAACTTCGCTCCTTTCTTATCTTTCTCTCTCCCTCACACTACTGCTTTCCTGTCAACCCAATGATGTTCCTTTCCTCCTTTATTCTTCTAGTAGCCTCCTTGTTTATTATTGTACACCGCCCTGACACTTCGGTATGGGCGGTATATCAAGCCTTGCTAATAAATAAATAAAAATAAAAATTCTTCAAGGCAACACATTGCAACAGGCTATTAGCATGCTCAGGAAATGTGTTTGTACTTTGGTTGTTGCCTTAACTTTATTTATTTGAAGAAAATCCAGTAATTCTAACTTGTTTTCTGAACCTCTGCTTGGGTTGTCTGAAGCGGCATGTCTTTCTCTAAAATTTGGATGTTCATGGTTATGCCTCAGTTCCCAAATGAGGGGAGAAGTTCTCTCTACAATTCAGTTAAATTGTTGTTGTTTCTCACACAATTCTTGGAGGTATACACATTTATTCGAGATTTCCTGCTAGCAAAAATGAATCTACTTGATAGAAACTTGCTTACTTTGAAGAGCCGGTATATGCAAATATATCTCATGCATATCCATTATGGATATCCTGAAAACCAGTTATGTGCCCCTGGGACAGAGTTGGGAATCTGTCTTATTACAGTCAGGTAACATTTGATTGCAGCGGCGCACTGGGTATGTAGACCTGGTCCTCACCTTGAAAACGGTGATGAAATGATCGGAGACCTGCTTTTTCCTGACTTTCACCATCTTATTGGCAGGCAGTATAAGACAGTTTAGCAAATATTCGTGACCAGAGTTGGAAAACAAATATAATGTAATATTGTATTTATTGCCTAGTCTAACCCAGATCAGCAGTTGTCTGGATGCTGTTGCAGACGGGCTTGTCACTTGCTGATTAATGTCCTCAAAATATTCAAAGACCTTGAATCTTACCAGGATCTTCCACCCCTTTTCCCTAGTCCTTTTATCCTAGGGCAGTGATGGCTAACCTTTTTGAGCCCGAGTGCCCAAACTGCCGCACAAAACCAAAGAATTTCCTCAAAGTGCCAGCACGTCAATTAAAGCCTCATTTGCATAAGGTGCCTCATTTGCATAAATATTTGCATAATGTTACCATACACTGACTTTTAGTAAACATGCCTCTTAATGAGTATATGGATAAAGAAAGACTAAAAGGTTTCTACATTACTATAATCCAGTACCAACTGCCAGGCACATTAGGAACTACTACAAACGCTGCCCATTTAGAACCCATAGCAAACCCGCCGTATCCTAACAGCACTACCAGGACTCACAAAGCACCATACCCTAACTATCAAAAGGCAACACTGCAAATATTAAACCAATACATTTCAGAGAACAACAATACATGACCTACTGGGGAAAGAACAAGTGGCAATGTCAAATAGGAATTATATAAACAGAATACCTCAGCTCAGTTACACATGCAGAACAGACCATCACCAAACAAGGAATCACAATTTAGAAACAGGAAGACAATAATTAAACTGGGAACCCCCAAAAGCCAAACTTGGAATATACAACAACACTGTAGAAATAAAACTATAAATTAATTTCCTCTTGTACTAAACAAAGCGCAAAAATTAATGATGCACATTTCCCAGAGCTGACATATTCCAGTTAATAAATTCAAAATAAAGAGATATTTTTCTACCTTTTTGTGCATTTTTTTTCAGTTGCAATTGTTCCAGCCACTTTCTTCTGGTTTCTTCGTGTCTTCTGCTAACTCTCCATCTGCTGTCCATTTGTCCTTTCTTCTGTCTTCTTGGTTTTTTTTTTCCATTCTCTCTCTACATCTGCTTTAACATACTAATCTTTCTCCTTTTGCTCTTTCCTCATTCCTATTTCATCTACTCAAAATTTACCCCTCCATCCTCAATCCCCACTTATTCTCCCAATACCCGGCCAATTGTAGATTTTTTATCCCTCCCACACAAAATATTTTTCCCCTCTCCATTTTACTCTCCCAGCCCCATCCCATTCTAATCCTCCCCCAACACCAGCTCCCTTCTAGTTCCAGCCTCACCCAGCATCCATTCCCTTCTAGTCCCTGCATCAGCCCATTTCCAGTCCTTGCAGCCCCCCAACCCATTTCCAGTCCTAGAATACCCCCAACCCAATACCAGTCCTAGCCCCCCTCATCAACCCACTTCCAGTCCTAACCCCCCATCACCCCATTTTCAGTTTAAGCCCCCCCTATAAACCCATTACCAGTCCTAACCCCCATCAGCCCACTTCCAGTCCTAACCCCCCCATCAGCCCACTTCCAGTCCTAACCCCCATCAACCCATTTCCAGTCAGCCCCCCATAGCCCATTGCCAGTCCTAACCCCCCCATCAGCCCACAGCCCATTACCAGTCCTAACCCCATCAGCCCACCTCAAGTCCTAACCCCTCCCCATCAGCCCATTTCCTGTCCTAGCCCCCCCATAGGCCATTATCAGTCCTAAACCCCCCATAGCCCATTACCAGACAGCCCCCATCAGCCAACAGCCCGGTACCAGTCTTAACCCCCCCATAGCCCATTGCCAGTCCTAACCCCCCCATCAGCACACAGCCCATTACCAGTCCTAACCCCATCAGCCCACCTCAAGTCCTAACCCCTCCCCATCAGCCCATTTCTTGTCCCAGCCCCCCCATAGCCCATTACCAGTCCTAACCCCATCAGACCACCTCCAGTGTTAACCCCCCATCAGCCCATTTCCAGTCCTAACCCCACCCAAAAGCCCACCTCAAGTCCTAACCCCTCCCCATCAGCCCATTTCCTGTCCTAGCCCCCCATAGCCCATTACCAGTCCTAACCCCACCCAACAGCCCACCTCAAGTCCTAACCCCTCCCCATCAGCCCATTTCCTGTCCTAGCCCCCCATAGCCCAGTACCAGTCCTAAGCCCCCTCAACCCACTTCCAGTCCTCCTCCCATCAGCCCAGATAGACTTAGCTCCCCCATAGCCCATAGCCCCCCCATAGCCCATCACCACTCCTAACCTCCCCCAGCCCATCACCACTCCTAACCCCCCATCAGCCCATTTCCTGTACTAGCCCCCCATAGCCCAGTACCAGTCCTAGCCCCCCCCAACAGCCCACAGCCATTACCACTCCTAACCCCCCAGCCCATCACCAGTCCTAACCCCCAACAGCCCACAACCATTACCACTCCTAACCCCCCCACAGCCCATAACCACTCCTTACCCCCCATAAGCCCATTTCCTGTCCTAGCCCCCCCCCAGCCCATCACCAGTCCTACCCCCCCCACCCCCCCCACCCATTACCACTCCTAACCCCCCCCCCGCCAAACACCCGTCCCAACCCCCCCCCCGCCATTACCACTCCTAACCCCCCCCCCCCCAGCGAAATTTTTTTTACAAAGAAAGCTGTCGCTGCCGGGGCCGGGGCCGCCGCGGCAGAATCGAGTGTGCTGCGGGGCCCCCCCGCCCAGCAGAGCCTGCCCTCCGTCCCCGGTATCACCTTTCTCAGCTGCCTCCAGTCACACGCGCCGGCTTTCAGAGCGCGAGGGAAGTTTCTCCCTCGCTGCTCTGTTAAGCCCGCGGGGGCTGATGGGAACTTCCCATCAGCCCCCGCGGGCATAACAGAGCAGCGAGGAAGAAACTCCACTCGCGCTCTGAAAGCAGGCGCGTTTGACTAGAGGCAGCTGAGAGAAGGTGATACCGGGGACGGAGGGCAGGCTCTGCTGGGCGGGGGGGCCCCGCGGCACACTCGATTCTGCCGCGGCGGCCCCGGCCCCGGCAGAGGCAGATTTTTATTTTTATTTTTTTTAATGCCGCATATTTTGATTGCGGACCTTCCCGCGTGCCAGCTGCAAGGCCTTCGCGTGCCACAGCTGGCACGCGTGCCATAGGTTCGCCATCGCTGTCCTAGGGCCTGTTGTTCCTTTGAAGATAGTTACTTTCAGGGGTGGCCCAAGGGGGGTGTGGGGCCATGTGCAGAGACTCGGTGCAGGCCTCATTTGCATAAATATTTGCATAATGTTACCATACACTAACTTTTAGTAAACATGCCTCTTAATGAGTGTATGGATAAAGAAAGACTAAAAGATTTCTACATTACTATAATCCAGTGCCAACCGCCAGGTACATTAGGAAGTACTAAAAACACTGCCCATTGAGAACCCATAGCAAACCCGCCGTATCCTAACAGCACTACCAGGACTCACAAAGTACCATATTCTACCTATCAAAAGGCAACACTGCAAATATTAAACCAATACATTTCAGAGAATAACAATACATGACCTACTGGGGAAAGAGAACAAGTGACACTATCAAATAGGAATTACATAAACAGAATACCTCAACTCAGTTACACATGCAGAACATAGACCATCACCAAACAAGGAATCACAATTTAGAAACAGGAAGACAATAATTAAACTGGGAACCCCAAAAGCCAAACAGCACTGTGAAATAAAATTATAAATTAATTTCCTCTTGTACTAAACAAAGCGCAGACATTAATGATGCACATTTCCCAGAGCTGACATATTCCAGTTAATAAATTCAAAGTAAAGAGATCTCTTTCTACCTTTTATGCATTTTTTTTCAGATGCAATTGCTCCAGCCACTTTCTTCTGGTTTCTTCGTGTCTTCTGCTAACTCTCCATCATCTGCTGTCCATTTGTCCTTTCTTCTCTCTTCTAGTTTGTTTCCATTCTCTCTCTACATCTGCTTTAACATACTAATCTTTCTCCTTTTGCTCTTTCCTCATTCCTATTTCATCCACTCAAATTATACCCCTCCATCCTCAATCCCCACTTACTCTCCCAATACCCGGCCAATGGTAGATTTTTCTTCCCTCCCACACAAAATATTTTTCCCCTCTCCATTTCACTCTCCCAGTCCCATCCCATTCTAATCCTCCCCCAACATCAGCTCCCTTCTAGTTCCAGCCCCACCCAGCATCCGCTCCTTTCTAGGCCCCGCATCAGCCCATTTCCAGTCCTAGCCCCCCCATCAGCCCATTTCCAGTCCTAGCTCCCCCATCTATTTCCAGTCCTATCCAAGTCCCTCCATCAACTCATTTCCAATCCCAGCCCCCCATCAGCCCATTTCTAGTCCTTTCCTAGCCCCATCATCAGCCCATATCAAATCCTAGCTCCCCTCCACTCAGCCCATTTCCATTTCAAGCCCCCGTCCCCATCAGCTATTTGCAGTTCAGCTTCCCCTTCCACTCAGCCCTTTTCCAGTCCTAGCAACCCCCTATCAGCCCATTTCCAGTCCTAGCCCCCCATCAGCCCATTTCCAGTCCTAGCCCACCCCCATTGCCAATCCTAACCCACCCATCAGCCCACTTCCAGTCCTAACCCCCCATCAGCCCATTTTCAGTGTTAGCCCCCCATAGCCCATTATGAGTCCTAACCCCCCCATAGCCCATTACCAGTCCCAACCCCCATTCACTCCATTTTCAGTTTTAGCCCCCCCTATAGCCCATTACCAGTCCTAACCCCCCATCACTCCATTTTCAGTTTTAGCCCCCCACATAGCCCATTACCAGTCCTAACCCCCCCATCAGCCCATAGCCAGTCCTAACCCCCCTCCCCCCATCAGCAAAATTAAACAAACAAAAAAAGCTGGCTGCTGCTGCCGTGGCAGCGGCAGGATCGAGTGTCCGCAGGGCCTCCCCTGCCCGGCAGAGTCCTCCCTCCCTGCATCCGTTCCCTCTCGCACTGGCTTTCAGAGCCGCGAAGGGGAGAGTTTCTCCCTCGCGGCTCTGTTAAACCCGCTGGGGCTGATGGGAAATAGGCATTTCCTGTTTCCCATCAGCCCCGGGCCCCGGCAGGCTTAACAGAGCCGCAAAAGGGAAACTCTCCCTTCGTGGCTCTGAAAGCCAGCGCGAGAGGGAGGTGATGCAGGGAGGGAGGACTCTGCCGGGCAGGGGGGGCCCCTGCGGACACTCGATCCTGCCGCTGCCACGGCGGCAGCGGGAGCAGCCAGCTTTTTTCTTTTTTTTTTTTAATTGACCTTTGCAGAATGTTCTTTGCGCAGGCCCCCTGAAACGCCAGGGCCCTGTGCAAAAAACATTCTTGCTCAATTGACGGGCCGGCCCTGGTTACTTTTCTAGAGATTACATTGGACTCCACCTGAACCTTAGACCACACAGTTTTTGTCTGGTAAAGAAGTCATTCCATGTTGCTTATCCATGGGATAAGCAGCATAGAATCTGTGTACCTTTTGGGAACCTGACAGGTATTTGTGACCTGGATTGGCCACTGTTGGAAACAGGATACTGTGCTTCATGGACCCTTGGTCTTACCCAGTATGGCATATCTTATGTTTTTCCTTTATCTGATTCAGTTAAGAACATAAGATATGCCATATTGGGTTAGATCAAGGTCCATCAAGCCCAGTATCCAGTTTCCAACAGTGCCCAATCTAGGTCATAAGTACCTAGCAATTTCCTCAAAAGACATAGGTTTCACAAAGCTTATATTGGGGCAAGCAGTGGATATCCTGGGTCCCCTATAATGGTTTATGGACCTTTCCTCCAGGAACTTGTCCAAACCTTTTTTAAACCTGGTTACACTAACAACTTTTACTACAGCCTCTGGTAACAAATTCCAGAGTTTGATTACACGTTGAGTGAAAAAATATTTTCCCTTATTAGTCTTAATTAGGTTACCCTGTAGCTTCATTGCATGTCCCCTAGTCTTTCTATATTCTGATGACATAAACAATCGATCTACGTTTACCCGTTCCACTTCATTCAGTAATTTATAGCCCTCTATCATATCTCCCCTCAGCCGTCTCTTTTACAGGTTGAAGAGCTCTAACCTTTTTAGCCTCTTTTTATAGTGGTATCCTTCCATCTCCTTTATCATTTTGGTGGCTCTTCTCTGTACCTTTTCTAATAACGCTATATCCTTTTTAAGATACGGTGACGAGAATGCACACAGTATTCAAGGTGCGGTCGCACCATGGCATTATAATATCCTTTGTTTTATTTTCCATTCCTTTCCTTATGATACCTAGCATTCTTTTTGCTCTCTTGGCTGCCGCTGCACACTGGACGGAGGGTTTCAACATGTTATCCACGCCTAAATCTTTTTCCTGAGTGGTGGTTCCTAATGTGGAACCTTGCATTGTGTAAGCATAGTTGGGTTGTTCTTTCCTAGGTGCATAACTTTGCATTTGTCCACATTAAATTTCATCTGCCATTTGGATGCCCAGTCTTCCAGTTTATCACCGTCCTCTTGCAATTTTTCACAATCCTCATGGGTTTTAATAACTTTGAATAGTTTTGGGTCATCTGCAAATCTGATTACCTCACTCATTATTCCCATTTCCAGGTCATTTAACAAATATGTTAAAAAGCAGCAGACCAAGCACAGATCCCTGGAGTACTCCAGTATTCACCTTTCACCATTGGGAAAATTGGCCATTTAGCCCTACCCTCTGCTTTCTATCTTTTAATCAGTTCCTGATTCACAATAGTACAATGCCTCCTATCCCATGACTTTTTAATTTCGCCAAGAGTCTCTCACGAGGGACCTTGTCAAAGGCTTTCTGAAAATCCAGATACACTTTATCAACCGACTCACCTTTGTCTACCTGTTTATTCACACCTTCAAAAAAACATAACAGATTAGTAAGACAAGATCTTCCTTGGCTAAAACCATGTTGGCTGTCTCCCATTAAGCCATGACTATCTATATATTAGGTAATTTTGTTCTTTATAATGGTTTCTACCATTTTTTCTGGTACTGACATCTGGCTCACCGGTCTGTATTTTCCCAGATCACATCCCCACATCTTCCTCAGTAAAGACCGAAGCAAAAAAGTCATTCAGTCTCTCCGCTATAGCCTTGTCCCCTCTTAGTGGCCCTTTTACCCCTTTATTATCTAATGGTCCATCCGACTCAGTTTTTTTTGCTACGAACGTACTTGAAAACGTTTTTATTACGCACTTTTGCTTCCACAGCAAGCTTCTTCTCAAATTCTCTTTGCCTGCCTTATCAATGCCTTGCATCTAACTTGCCAGTGCTTATGTTGCTTCCAGTTTTCACATTTGACTCCTTTTTCCATTTCCTAAAAGATGCTTTCTTGGCAACAACAGCCTCTCTGACTTCACCTTTAAACCATGCTGGCAGTTTTTTGGACATCCTTCCACTTTTCTTAAAGTGTGGAATACAGCTGGTCTGGGCTTCCAAGATAGTATTTTTAAACACCCATGCTTGATGTAAATTTTTAACCTTTACAACTGCTCCTTTTAGTTTTTTCTTAACTATTTTCCTCGTTTTATCATAGTTTCCCTTTCGAAAGTTAAAAGGTAGTACTGTGGATTTCCTTGCCACCCTTCCTCCATTTATTCCAGAACCAAAGGATGTCTAGCTGCTGCTCCATTCATTTGTGCTTTCCTATTTAGATTTAATTTAATAAAATACTTCTATAGTGCTGCGTACCCCAAGCATTAGACCAGTGCAGCATACCATAAACCATTCCACTAACATACATTCTTTGCAAATGAGAAGATTTCACATTAAAAATCCTTTATAATAGATGATCAACTTCATTAAAATCGTCACAAAAACTCTTCATAGAGGATCCACCTACTTTCGAAAAATCAAGTTTGTATCAGTTTTTGAAACCTTAAATATGAAGAACAGGCTGTAACCTCTATTGGCAAATCATTCCAAATCTGCAATACTGTTCCCAACAATCTCCTCTTCCTGCAGGAATCACTGACCGTACAACGTGCACTAATTTCTGCCTGCTTAGCACATGCCAAGTACTGAAAATTAATGCAGAGGCTGGGCCAGACCTGTGCTGTTGAGAGCATTCCTGGCATGCCCCCATGCAGTTAACATGGTTCGGAGGACTCTTCTGTGCTACACCGGCAGCAGCAGTTACTGCTTGTGCACTCAACACTGCCCGTTGAGATGAAGAAATGTGCACCTGCGGTAACAGCAATAGTGATGGCTTGCATGAGCTAAGAACTCTGCAATAACTGTGATTTGCAGTTTCCGCTCTCTTCCTGAAACCCGCCCAATCTCTGTCTCATCCCGTGTTAAGCTGTTAGCGCAGGATTGTTACCACAGGTGTTTTTTTTAGCACATGGTAACAGTTACCTTGGTCCCATGCTAAGTGCTTAGTGCGGGATTTAGGATTTGGTAACTGTTACCACACTTTGGTAAGCATGCCGCTTAATGTGCAAAGTGCACACCATGGAACATACTGGACAATACTTGATTGTAAATATCTAGCTCCCACACCATTCACTATTTTAAAATCAAATATTAATAATGTAGAAAGAACGCCCTTTTTTCTGGCCTTCCAAACACTTCTCTCAGACAGTTATAACTGATGCAGAATTCTGCAGTCAGGATTCTCCGGTTTGCCCAGAAGTACAATCATGTAGCCCCCCCCCCTGCTGGCTGCTCACTGCTAGCTCTCTATCAAAACAATGCTCTTCAACCCTCTCTTGGAGACACACTTAGCCATTTGGGTTTCCAGGATTAGCATAATGAATATGTATAAGATACATTTGCATATATTCAAGACCCATCATATGCAGATCTATTTCATGCCTGTTTATTGTGGTAATCCTGAAAACCCAAATGGCTAGGTGTGCCTTAAAGAGATGGTTGAGAAGCACTGAGTTAGAGCACTGGCTTTGCTGGCCTCTTTGGCCATCCATTATACTTATTAGACCTGCTAATTACTTATTTTCCATCTCAGTATCTTAGATCTTCTCAGTCTTATCTCTCAGTATTGCCTTATTTAAATAAGAATTTGTCTAGAAAGTCATACTATTCCGCTTTAACTAGAGGCCCCATTCCTGTGGAATTCTCTGCCACCCTTCTTAAGATGTGAACGAAACCTTTGTTCCTTTCAGATTTGGGTTAAATGCATGTCTTTTCAAACAAGTCAGGGACAAGGGATTAGTTTTATGCATATTATGACAGTAGTGAACCTCTCTCCTAAGCCAGGATTTGTGGAGTATGATCTTAATGTTTTGAATTTGCTGCTGACATGTACTATAATACTTGCATCATGCCCAAGACAATTTCCTTCTGGAGTTAATAGGATGTAACATTTATAAACAATCTATCAAGAAGCGTTAGGAAATTTTCAGTCTGGCCTGTGGCTCCCAAAACGATGGAAAATATTTCTATATCTTTACCACATTTTCTTGGTCTCTGCTCAACCTGTTTTTCCCTTTCCTTTTCACAGAATATTATAACTTTTTTTTCTCCAGGAACAAGCAGGAAGCCAGTCCTCACATATGGGTGATGCCTGTGCCAATGGAGCCCCGGGCGGAAGCATCTCCCCAGCTTTCAGAGAAAGCCTTTGGGAGATGCATCACGCATGCGTGGTCCCCTTCCCACCCCAAGGATGGCATCTTGCCTCAGCCTCCTTTTTTCCGCAGAGCCCTACGGACACCAGTCCAGTTTCCCCTGGAAAAAGTTTGGGTTTTTTTATCCTGTTTTTATCTGGTACACATACCTGTTCCTTTCTTGCCTCCGAGCCAGCTTGCCTCTGCATCGCTCCTCAGGCTCGTTTTTTTATTGAGATATCCCTTGACCGGTACTTTGCGCCCTTTTTTGCCACAGGCCTCAGACCCTCACTGGGCAGCAAGGCTCCCTTTTTCTCAATGGCCTCCAGCGGCTTCAAGAAATGTGGTCGATGTGGTAGAATGATGTCCCGCACAGACCCACATGACTGCTGCCTCTGCTGCCTTGGGGCAGAGCAGGACTGCGAACTCTGCAGGACCATAACCATCAGCTGCAGCAGGAACAGTTCTTTAACAAGTCCGACTCTGCACCGCAGTCTCTGGTGACATCACACCCCGGGACCCCCTCCAGTACCTCAGCGCCCCGCGAGGCCCAGGCTGCCTCGGAGTCCCATGGCTGCGGGCCCTCTGAGAGGAAATCCCCAGAGGTGAAACGCAAGAAGTCAAAACCGTCGGAGGATGGATCCAGGAAAAAGGGAAAATCCCATTCCAAGCTCTGCAGTCCGTGGCGCGAGTCAGAGGGGTTGGAGCGGGAGCGGCCCCACAAGCTGCCCCGGAAGGAGTCATTAGTACCCGATGACTGACCTCTGACCCTTGAGGCCATCCTTGTTGAGGACTCCCCCTCAACAGAACTGACGCTGGGCTCAAAGTCCTCGGTGCCTGCATCGTAGGCCGCAGAGCCAACTGGCATAGAGACTAGGTTGGCAGCCTTAGAAAGCAGTATGTGTGTCCTCATGGATATGCAGCAGGCGTTTATGTCCGGTTCCTCTGGTTCATCAGCCCCGACGATTGGATTCTCGACATCGAAGGCTTCCCCGGATGTCGAGTTGATCCTTGAGCACCACCAGCCTCGAGAGACCTATTGGAATCGGGCGAGGTCCCAGTCCCGTTCCTCGAGGCACCGGTTCTTTCCAGCGAGTACATGCGGCTCGGACCACAGGACTCCTGGAGGTTGCGGGCTGCCAGGCTCGGGCCTCAACCACTGTGACCGCGGGGCCTTGAACTCATCCTTGAACTTAAAGTTGGAATGGGAGACCGAGGACGAGGACTCCCTGGACACTCGGTGGCACCGAGATATGCCCACAGACCATCTCCCCCAGTCTCCTGGCACTGTTCCCTGCCTGAGGACGTTGCCTTCCTTGACTTTGTGTGGGACATGGCTAAGGCGCTCGCCATCAAGACCAAGTTCAAGGAGGATCCCCACATAGAAGAACTGGAGATTCTCCAGTAGGAGGGCCCCCTTAGGAAGTCCTTACAGTGCCTGTTCCTCTGATCCTCGAGTGCCTCCTTCTCCATATGTGGGAGACACCGGAGTCTGTATCCATTGTCAGCAGGCAAATTGATTCTATGTACCAAGTCCACTAAAGCCCGGGTTTCCAGAAGACTCAACTTCCCCATAACTCGATGGTTGTTGAGTCTGCCATGCACAGACTCCAGAGTCAAAAGAACCATTTCTCGGTGCTCCCGGCAGGAAGGCCCAGACCCGTGACATCCTCGGCAGAAAGGCCTTCCAGGGCTTGATGCTTGTGTGCCGAGTTCAATCCTACCAACTATACATTGGCATGTACCTCAAAGAACTGGCAAAGGAGCCCTTCAGTGGTTCACCTCTCTGGCCTTGGCGGTCAAGGAGTGATCAAAGTGTTTATCCCAAACAGCCTATGACAGCTTTGAGTCCTCAGTCAAAGTAGCCGCCGCGGGCATTGGGGCCCGGCGCTAGGCATGGCTGCAGTCATCTGACCTCAAACAATGGGTTCAGGACAAGCTTATTGATGTCCCCTGTATCGAAGAGAATCTCTTTGGGAAACCCATGGCAGACAAGGCAGCTGAAATAGAGACTGAGTTCCTGACAAGGACCAGACTCAAAAAAAAGATCTCTGTGCAGTCCCATAAGAATGCCCCAGGGAAGAAGCCCTTCTTCCCAAGGAAAAAGGGAGGTTTTGGCAATACCTCACAGTTCCAGACCACTTTGGTCTCTCCAGCAAGGCCAACACCACAAGGGGCAAGGCCATGGCCCCTGCAAGCAAAAGACCCCCAAGTACCAGGCGCCGGCTATGGCCCAACCTGGGGGGAGCTTTTGACTCCTTGGGCATGACCTCCTCTCCCCCAGGAGGTCCCCAACAGCCCACAGGGAGCGTCTAGCCCTATTTGCCCATAGGTGGTCCACCATCACCACTGATTCCTGGGTGCTGCAAGTGGTCAAGGAGGGCTACCTCTTCCACCTGCAATGGGCGCCACCCTCATACTTTTCAGGATAGCCCGTAAGACCTGTCCTCCACCAGACTCTGCTCCTCACCAAGCTCGCAGGTCTCCTCAAGGACAAGGCAGTGGAACCAGTGCCCAAGCATCTCTGGGGTACCGACTTCTACTCCAGGTATTTCCTCATTCCGAAGCAAACAGGGGGCCTCAGGCCCATCTTGGACCTGCGGGACCTGAAAATATTTCTGGTAAGGGAGAAGTTCAAGATGCTCTCCCATGGAACACTGTTACTATAACTTCAGCAGGGAGACTGGCTATGCTCCTTAGTCCTGAAGGATGCCTATACACACATCCTGATCCATCCCAGCCACCATAAGTACCCCCATTTTGTGGTGGGAGGAGGTCACTACCAATACAGGGTGCTGCCCTTTAGGCTGACCTCATCGCCAAGGGTCTTCACCAAGTGCTTGGTGGTGGTTGCAGCCCGCCTTTGTCTTTCCCTACCTGAACGTCTGGCTCATAAGGGGAGGCACAGCTGCAGAGATGCACCATGCCACCAAGCACACCATCTGCACCCTCCAGGCAAAGGCCTTCCTCCCTCAGGAGTGGTCAGAACACCTCAGGATGCTAGCCGCAGAAGTACAGCACTGCCGGTCAATACCCGCCCATCTTCTCCTCTGCCTGTTGTGCCACATGACCTCTACAGTTCATGTGACCCCATACGCCCGCCTACACATGAGGGCAGCCCAGTGGTGCCTTCGTTCTCAGTGGACACAAGCCACGGGCAGACTCCGAGACAAGGTGAGAGTGACCCACCAGCTGGTGGACTTCCTTGACTGGTGGCAGATCCCCCGCCACCTGCAGGACGGGATGCCCTTCCAGACACCCACCTCCCAGAAGGTCTCACCACAGACACCTCCCTGCTGGGCTGGGGAGCTCATTGTGAGGACTTCTTCACATGAGGCAGCTGGTCCCAAATGGAATACCAGCTGTAGATCGATCTTCTGGAGCTCCGGGCAATATTCCTGGCTCTCCGAGTCTTCCTCCACTGACTGCAGCACTTGTCTGTGCTAATCAAGACCAATAACCAGGTCGCAGTGTTCTACGTGAACATGCAGGTTTGTACTCCCTCTGCCAGGAGGCCGTAGCTCTCTGCTCATATGTGACATGTAGTGGGATGCTCCTAAGTACAGTCTACCTCCTGGGCCAGGACAATGCCCTGGCAGACAAGCTGAGTAGAGTTCTCCAGCTGCAAGAGTGGTGTTTGGATCCCAGGGTGGCCTCCCAGCTGTTCTGACTTTAGGGGGTCCTTCTAGTGGACTTGTTCGCCAGCCCAGACAACACACAGTTGCCCAGCTTCTGCTCCCACCAGCCGCACCCATCCCAAGTGGCAGCGGATGCGTTTCTGAGTCTATGGAAGGAAGGCTTTCTTTCTGCCGACTCCACTGGTCACGAAGACCATCTCCAGGAACAAGCAGGAATGAGTCTTCACATATGGGGTACGACAGAGTCTGCGCGGGAATGCTCCCCAGCGTCCAATTAGAACGCTTTTGGGAGCATCCCACCACGCCTGCGTGCTGCCTTCCCGCCTTTCCCAACTGCCTCTCCTCAGTTTTCATTTTTCCGCGGAGCCGGCAGGACGTACTCCTGTCACCGCAGAAAATTCTTCCTTTATTTTTGTTTTTTCTTGTGGTCGCGTCTGCCTTCCCTCGACGCACCGGTACCGCCGGCGTTTTTCTTTTTCTTTTCTTGAACAAAATTATTTCCTTGGTAGGGAATTTTTCCCTGTTTAGTGCCTGACGGTTTTTGGCCTACTAGGCCTCTCCACTTCCTTCATGGAAACGTGGCGGTACTAAGCTAGTCTTAGACACCCATAACTGGTGCCTTCCATGTTTGGGTCCTGACCACCATCCACTGGAGTGTCCCTCCTGCAGTATTTTTTCTAAAAGAAGTTTTCAGCATCGAGCTCAACTCGATACACAGTTCCTGTCAGCTCTGAGGGTACCAGCTACAACTTCTTCTTCACAGGATCAGGTAACCCCACAAAAGTCTGTAAAGACTAGCCAGTCCTCGGGTGGTAGATCTCATGTTCAGCATTGAGATGGCTTCGGTCTTGCCCTCGAGGACAATTTGGCTTTAAAACCCCGGCGGGCGTCTTCGGCCTCCAAAGCACTAATGGGGTTTCAGGTTATTTCCGGGGTTTTCACCTCCGCGAAAATACCTGAGCCATGCTCAGTGGTGGTATCCGCTGGGAGCGGTGCCGGTACCCCGGCATCGGCAACGGTGTTGGATGAAACACTCCACACCGATGGTCGCAGTCTAGCGTTCTCAGTATCTTTGGTGCTGCTAGAGCCGCTACAGACCGATCTTCCAGCATTGGTATCAATCCCGGTACCGATTCTGGCATCCCATGTCGGTACCCTCCAGGTCTGTCTCGATTGATTTGCTGCTTTCGATGCCGAGTCTAGAATCGATCTCTGGCCTGGACGATTGGGTACCGACTCGTCTCGGTATTGACCTCGCTCAGTGCCGAAGACATTGTCCCGGAGATCAAAGTCTACCGCTCTCGGTACCTTCGGTACCGTTAGTCGCTTCAGACTGATCATCCGGTGTCGGTACCGGCTGCGATACCACTGCCGGTTCCGTTTTCTACCTTTGCATTGGTACCGGTGCCTTCCATGCTTACTTCCACAAGCTTGCTTCCTTCGGTACCGATCTTGGAGTCTATCCCTGGTATGGATAGTTTGTCACCAGTTCGTCGCGGTACCGACCTCGAACGGTACCGCCGACTATCCTTTCAGGATAACCCGATGCTCCACCCTTTTGGGTCTGGTACTCTAATGGATCAATCCATTAGTGCTAAGGCTAGATCTTCAACAGATCTCACCTTCACTCCTCATAATACAGGATCCCCTTCTGGGGAAATTTCTTTTCAAGCATTCTTGCTTGATATGGCAAGGTTACTTGCCATTTATATACCTGATCAAGATCCTGCTCCAAGGGATTCAGAGTTTCTGTGTCTCCCTGAGACTCCAAAGAAGGTTATCATGCTCCCTTTGCATCAAACCTTACAGGATTTTTTACTTAGAATGTGGGAAACTCCTTTAAAGGTATCCCCAACTTCAAGGGCCACTGACTCTCTGTACAAGGTGCCCCTTCTCCAGGTTTTCAAAAGACTCAACTTCCACATTATTCTCTTGTTGTGGAATCAGCAATGAGGCGTGTGAAAAGTGCTAAAAGGCACTCTTCTTATCCGCCAGGTCGTGAGGCTAGAACTTTAGATGCCTTTGGACGTAAAAGCTTCCAGGCATCCATGTTTTCAACAAGAATTCTCTCATATATTTTCTATATGGGACTATCTCTTGAAGAGCTCACGACCAGTTTGCTGTTTTTGACGCCTTTTCTTCAGGATCACAAAAGAGCAGACTACTCTTTACTGGTTAGTCATGTTCAAAACATCTCTAGGTTTCTTACTCGTGCTACCCTGGACAGTTTTGAGTCTGTTAGCAGAACTTCTGCTATAGCCATAGGGGCACGACGCATGGCCTGGTTCCAAGCTTCTGACTTGGATACATTGGTACAAGAAAGGCTGGGAAATACTCCTTGTACTGGGGAGAATCTCTTTAACAAAGAGACTTTACGCCAAGTTACTCAGTTAACCACTGGCACTGTTGCTTTCAAAGGATTGTCTACACCTTCCTCTATCCCAGTTGGTAAGAAATCTTCTACCAAACTTTATTCCTCCAAGGGGAAAAAGTTTTATCCTTTCTCTACCCATCATACAGCTGTTTCCAAACAGGGGAAACATCAAACCAGGCTAAAGAAACCACAACCTCAACCACTTCAGCAAACCCAGCAGTCGCAGGGTTGCTGATAGATTCTTCACTGAATCCTTCTTCCTGCTTTGAGGTTTAGAACCTGTAGTTTGCTGCTTCTCTTACAAGCATCTACATTGGTTCCATCCCAAACTTTACATTAAAGAGACATCCTGACTTTTAGCTCATAGAGCTCCTTAGCATGATTATGCTTTACAGGTAATAAGGTTACTCCTCATCCTTCTAAGTAGATAGAGGAGTAACAACTGTCAATAAGGTCCTCTTTACCTTTATCTTTGACAGTTTCTCCTGTATCAGCATGTCTCATACTATTCTTTTCCAAGATTTACTCCATCGTAAGTCTTTTTCAACTGTGCCCCTCTTACTAAGACATTTTGGTCTATAAGAGTATACTACTTAACTGAGGGCTTATCCCTAAGCCCTGAGTTTCTTTTCAGAGTTATCGCCACCTTGCATTCTTGTTGCTCGTGGCAGCTTCTCAGATAATGATGGAGTTTTTACCACTCCTACTTATGTCTATAGGTCTTTTCTAATCTTGAGACCTAAGATTTGTTCTGCCGCTCTAACAGTAGTTAGAATGCAGGGGCTCTTAGTGTTTAAACCACTAACTTGCTAACCAAGCACCCAGGGCTTGATCTCCAATATCAATCTTTCTAGCCTTATACTAAGTCCCAGACAGACTTGGAACCTTCTCAGGTTTTCTTGTTGCAGCATACCTTCTGTCCTTCGCCTTCCCCAATCCTTGGCGTTGGCGGAATAGTTCAGGTCACATACTGGCTCTTAAACAGCCAGTTTTTTCTTCTAGCCAACCTGCAACATGCTCTCTGCATCTCTACAGAGCAGCTCTGCACTATGGGCCCTTGCTAGAGAGCAAATAATTCCAGATAGTTAGGAAGGGCTTTACTGGGTTCTTCCCTACCCTTACCATTTCCATTAAAGTCTTCTTCTTCAATAAAGGACACACGCCTTTAACTAAATGAAGACCTACAGAATTCTCCAATCCCCTGGGTTGGTTCACATTCCCAGTGGACCCCTTCACCAGGGATGGTTTTCTTTCACTGACAGCCAGTCTTTGTTTGTGTATTTCCTTCTGTCCTCAATTCCTCATGGAATAATTCATATTGAGCGCAAGAATGCATCATACTCATTTTGCCCTCTTAGAAGGGTAAATATGGTATCTCTTTTCATTGCATCTTCTCCAGCTGTCATGCTGGAGTTATGGAAGGATCCAGACTCACTGTCAGCGGATTAAACATCCTCCATTCCTGGTTTTTCAAGGGCTAGAGTTCTTAGAATACTCTAGACTTCTCCTTGTCAGTGAGAGCACTCCCTTGGCTCTCTCACCCAAAACAAGGGAGAATGGATTCTTTAAACATCTCCTCAAGCAGGTATTCCCTTCTTGTTATTAGATGAATCTTTCGCTTTTCACATATCCCTATGTGGGGACATGGGTATATATATTTATGCATGCATGTATATAGACATCTGCATGTCTGTACCCATATATATATATATATATATATATATATACATACACACACACATATATATATATGTACATCTATATATTTCTTTCTATCTGTCTGCCTAGGTTCACATATATTTATATACATATATATATATATTTTCCTATATGGCCCCGACAGATAGTCACTATCCTTTTCGATGCTACTCCAGCATGTTCAGGATTCTACGTAACCAACCACTTCCCTGTGGTAGTTAAAAGGTTTCCACCATGACCTTCAGTTTAGGTACATCTGAAGTCCTCCATGTACCATCTTTTTTCCTAAGTAACTTCATTTAAGAAGGACATCCTGAATTTTCAGTAAATAGGAGGCTACAATGCCTCATACTTCTGTCCTTCTTTGATCTCTAGGAACAAGCAGGAATAAGTCATCACATATGGGTACGTCGGTACCGACGGAGCCTGCGCGGGAAAGCTCCCCAGCTTTTCAAATGAAAAGCTTTTGGGACCTCCCACTGCACATGCGCGCTGCCTTCCCGCCTTCCTGACCAGCTCTCCTCAGTTCTTCTTTTTCCGTGGAGCCAGCAGGTCGTGTTCCTGTCACCGCTGAAGAATTTGTTACTTTGTTTGTTTCTTTAGACCGCGTACCTGCCTTCCCCATACCGATACCGGTATCGCCGGTCTTTCTTTCTTTCTATATATAAAAAAAAAAAAAAAAGACTTTTTTTATTTTTTCTTCAGCACAGCTTGGTACCCGGCGTTAGGCCTTAAGGCCTACACAATTTCTCCTCATGGAGAAGCCAGTCCCTGGTTTCAAAAAATGTACCAAATGCAGTGCTGTCATTTCTGTCACAGACACCCATGAATGGTGTCTCAAATGTTTGGGACCTGAGCACTCCATACCGGACTACCCATCCTGCACCCAGATGTCTAAACGCGGTTTGCAGAACCGGGCTAACAAGCTCCATGTGCTGTTTCCTTCAGAAGCATCACAGTCGTCCAGGTCTTCCTCTCCGGATGGATCTCAGGTAACCAAAACTTCTGTGGGCAAATCCTCTAAAAGCAAATCTCTTTCTAAAGATCGAGAGGCTCTCAGTTCTGAGTTCGAGGATTCTGCCCAGGCCAAAAAACCCCGGCGGGAGGTTCCGGTCTCCAAAGCAATCATGGGGTCACAGGTTGACATCAATGGCACGGCCTCGACAGATCACCTGTTGGACTGCTCTGGGGTACCGGCCCATACCGGTACCGACATCCAGGCAGTAGTGGCGTCTATGGGCAGTACTGTCCAGACCATGCAGCAGGCCGTACTGGCCTTCATTAAGGCTGCGACGCCCTCGGTACCGATTTCATCGGTACCGACCGACCCCGGTTCCGGTATCTACACCGGAACCCAGACCATCGACTTCTAAACGTCGATCGGTTTCGCATGGCGGATTCCGGCTTTCGCCCGGTACCGATCCCATGCCCGATACGCCCGATGTCGATACCGATCGGTATGCGTATCATACATTGGAAGCACAGAAAGAGTACTCAGATTCTTCTGATGAATTTAATTCCTCTGATGACTCTGCTGAGCTTACTCTTCCTGAGGAGCCCTCTTCTCCCAAGAGGAGGATGTCTCCTCCAGAGGATTTATCCTTTCAGGATTTCATTCTTGATGTAGCTAAAGCACTTTCTATTACTACATCTTCTGAAAGAGAACCCAGATCAAAAAAATTGCACATTTTAGGATACTCAAAAGCTCCTAAAGAGGCAGTCACTCTGCCTGTCCATGAAATCCTTCAAGAACACTTGATGGATTTGTGGGAGACTCCTTTAACACTGTCTCCCCATTCCCGCAGGTTGGACACCATGTATCGGGTCCCTCCTTCTCCTGGGTTCCAAAAAACTCAGCTGCCTCACCACTCCATTGTGGTGAAGTCTGCTATGAAGAAAATAAAGAGTCCTAAGAGGCATTCTTCTACCCCTCCAGGGCGTGAATGTAAGAACCTAGACTCTTTTGGAAGAAAGATGTTCCAGGCTAGTATGCTTATAGCCAGGATCAACTCTTATAGCCTTTATATGGGCATGTATCTTGGGCAACTTGCCCTAAAAATACAGAATTTTGCCCCCTTTATCCCTGATGATCAAAGGGCGGACTTCTTTTCTATGGTGACACAACTTTCAGAGGTCTCCAAGTTCTCCAACAGGGCAGCCTTTGATTCTTTCGAGGTTGCAGGCAGAGCTTCGGGAATTGCTATTGCAGCCCGACGTCTCGCTTGGCTCCAGGCTTCTAACCTAGAACCCTGGGTTGTAGAAGGCCTCAGGAATCTGCCCTGTACCGGTGAGAACTTATTTGGGGAAGACTGGCAGATTAAAGCTGCTCAAATGGATGCAGAAAATGCCACTCTAGATAGACTTTCCAAGTCTACTTCTACCCCTACCAAAAAGAAGCCTTTTAAAAGGCCTTATTATAAAAAGACCAGATTTCCCACAAATACTGGCCAACAATCTGCTCAGCCTCGCCTTGCGGCTAAGCGTCAACAATCTAAGCAGGTAAAGTCAAAGCCTGCAGTGTCTGCTACATCCCAGCAGGCTCAACCCCCTCAGGGGTTTTGACTTCCCTCTAGAGAACTTGCCGTTTCTGGCTCTAGCACAGCCAGAGCCCCTCACCATTCCTGGAAGGCTAGCTCACTTTGCTCCCAGATGGGAGCAAATAACATCAGAGCAATGGACCCTCTCTATTATCCGAGAAGGCTACAAACTTCATTTCTCCAGCCTTCCTCCCCATACCATGGTGAGGCAATTCAGTTCTCCCCCATCTCTTCTGACCCTGTTGGGTCAGGAAGTCTCTTCTCTTCTTGCCCAAAGGGCAATAGAGGAGGTTCCTCCTCCACAACAGGGGTTAGGTTTCTACTCCCCTTACTTTCTCATAACAAAGAAGACAGGGGGCTTCAGACCTATCCTAGATCTGAGAGAATTGAACAGGTTTCTATTCAAGGAGAAATTCAAAATGCTCTCTCTGGGCCTTCTCCTTCCATACCTTCAGAGTCAAGATTGGCTTTGTTCTCTAGATCTCAAGGATGCGTACACTCATATACTCATCCATCCATCCCACAGAAAGTATCTAAGATTTCTGTTCCAGGGAAAACATTTCCAGTACAGAGTACTACCCTTCGGTCTGGCCTCTGCTCCAAGAGTCTTCACAAAATGCATGGCAGTCGTAGCCGCATTTCTCAGAGGCATGGGAATCTTTGTCTTCCCATATCTGGACGACTGGCTCATCCGAGCTCCATCTCAGTCAGAAGCCCAGATTTCTCTGGACCGCACAAGGCGTATTCTTCAATATCTGGGACTTGTGGTAAACATTCCCAAATTCCAACTCATCCCTACTCAGTCTCTGGAATTCATAGGGGCCCAATTGGACTCCACCACTGCAAGGGCCTACCTCCCTCTGGTCCGAGGCCAAAGGCTAATAAGCTTGGCCTCCCAAGCTCAGTCCAGAAGTCACTTGTCAGCCAGAGAAATGCTGCAACTTCTGGGCCACATGGCCTCCACGGTTCATGTGGTACCCTATGCTCGTCTCCATATGAGAGCAGCTCAATGGACATTGGCCACCCAGTGGTCTCAAGCATCGGGACTGCTGTCAGACCAGGTGCTCACCTCAAAACGTCTGTTTTGGTCTCTCCAGTGGTGGACATCCTCCAAAAATCTGTTGTTGGGGACCCCCTTCCAACCTTCGTTGCCCCAAGCAACCCTCACAACAGATGCCTCCCAAACAGGGTGGGGAGCTCATCTTCAACATCTCTCCACTCAGGGAATCTGGTCTCCTCAAGAGACCACCCTTCATATCAATCTTCTGGAACTGCGAGCAATCTTCCTTGCCCTCACAGTCTTCCATACCCTCCTTGCCAACCTGACTGTCCTAGTTCAGACAGACAATCAGGTGGCCATGTTTTATATCAACAAACAAGGAGGGACGGGCTCTCTGTCGCTTTGCAACGAAGCTCTCAGATTATGGGCCTTCGCCAGAGAGCACCAAATTCATCTTCTGGCAGTATATCTTCCAGGAGTTCAAAACTCTCGGGCAGACAGACTCAGTCGAGTTCTGCTCCCACACGAATGGTCCCTTCATATGGACCAGATATGCAGAATCTTTCAGGAATGGGGGACCCCGGACATAGACCTCTTTGCAAGTCCGTGGAATGCCAAACTTCCCCGGTTCTGTTCCAGGACTCCATGTCAGGGAGCTCAGGCCAACGATGCCTTTCTCCTGCATTGGGGTCAGAAATTCCTGTACGCTTTTCCACCCATTCCTTTGATTCCCAAGACTCTGTTCAAACTTCAGAGGGATCACGGATCCATGATCCTCATTGCTCCACGCTGGCCACGCCAAGTGTGGTTCCCTCTCCTTCTACAGCTCTCCCAGGGCTCCTCCCTGGACCTGGGAGCTGCACCAGACCTTCTGTCTCAGGAGCAGGGGACTTTGTGGCATCCAAACCCCAAGTCCCTACATCTCCGAGCTTGGTTACTGAAGACTTAAGCCTTCAAGAGTTTAATCTTTCTCAACCAGTGAAAGATATCCTTTATGCCTCTAGGAAACCCTCTACCAGGCGTTCCTATGCTTTCAAATGGAAACGTTTTTCCATTTGGTGTGCCCAACAGGGTCTTGACCCTCTGGCACTTCCATTGAATTCTCTACTAGACTATCTCCTGCATCTCTCCAATGCAGGCCTCAAGACGAATTCAGTACGAGTCCATTTAAGTGCTATTACAGCATCCTTAAAACCTATAAATGGACAATCTGTTTCCTCTCATCCTCTTATTGCAAGATTCATGAGAGGCCTAACCCTCACTAAGCCTCCCATCCGGCCTCCTCCGGTAGCATGGGACTTGAATTTAGTTCTGGGTCAACTTATGAAGCCACCTTTTGAACCATTGGTATCTACCTCCCTGAAATTTCTTTCTTGGAAGGTCCTTTTCCTTATTGCAGTCACTTCGGCTCGCCGCATCAGTGAACTGCAGGCTTTGGTGGCAAATCCACCTTATACCAGATTTCATCATGATAAGGTGGTCCTTAGGACGAATCCCTACTTTATGCCTAAAGTGGTCTCGCCTTTTCATCTTAATCAAGAGGTATATCTACCTGTCTTTTTTCCGGCTCCTCATGCATCCAGTGCAGAGAGGAACCTTCATACTCTTGACTGTAAAAGAGCTCTCGCCTTTTACCTCAATAGAACTCAGCCACATCGAAAGTCTTCTCAGCTTTTCGTGGCTTTTGATCCTTCTCATTTGGGACTTCCAGTCACCAAACGCACACTTTCCAACTGGATTGCTCAGTGTATTTCCTTTGCTTACCAGAGTAAGAACATATCTCTGGAAGGCCATGTCACAGCTCACAATGTGAGAGCCATGGCCACTTCTATGGCTCATCTCCACTCTGTATCCATAGATCAGATCTGTCGAGCAGC
Organism: Ichthyophis bannanicus; assembly: GCA_033557465.1. Lineage (NCBI taxonomy): Eukaryota > Metazoa > Chordata > Amphibia > Gymnophiona > Ichthyophiidae > Ichthyophis > Ichthyophis bannanicus. The sequence goes on along the minus strand of CM066035.1, from coordinate 139,291,947 downwards.
CACTTGGGCCTCGGTGCATACCTTCACAGCCCATTACTGCTTGGACAAGGACTCCCGCCGGGATGCCTTGTTTGGTCAGGCTGTCCTCAAACACCTGTTCCATACTTAAACAACTCCTGCCCACCTTCCCAGAATGGATGCCTGAGATCCATCCGAAGATGGTTACCCTTGGAGGGGGATCTCCCAGGCATCTCAGCTAGGGAGTCCCCATATGTGATGACTTATTCCTGCTTGTTCCTAGAGATAGCACAGTTACTTACCTGTAACAGGTGATCTCTGGGAACAGCAGGAATTAGTCATCACAACCCACCCACCTCCCCTAGGAGTTGTCTCTCTATTCCTCTATCTTCCTGTCCTCTCTCTCTATTGTCTCAGCTTTAAACTCGAACTGAGGAGAGCTGGTCAGGAAGGCGGGAAGGCAGCGCGCATGTGCAGTGGGAGGCCCCAAAAGCTTTTCATTTGAAAAGCTGGGGAGCTTTCCCGCGCAGGCTCCGTCGGTACCGACGTACCCATATGTGATGACTAATTCCTGCTGTTCCCAGAGATCACCTGTTACAGGTAAGTAACTGTGCTTTATCAGATATAGGGGTCTTTAAAGCCCCTCTTCTCCTATAAGAACTATGTCTCTTTAGGGTCAAAAGGACTTCAGGTTTATCTAATAGGGACTTCCGCATTTCCCGCAAAAGTCCTGCCCCATTGAACTACCCCAGTCTCCGCTGGGACTTTTCTCACCCTAAAGGTTCTGACCTCAACCTGTCTTTTGCAGTTATTACCTCTGCTCTATATTGAGGTATTCCTTGAGGATATTCTGCTGGTTCATATTAGCATTCCCATATGAACCTCCATAAACATTTTACAATACCTCAAGATGAGGTCCATATCTCTAAATTCTAGTTCAATGTTTACTACTAGATATTATCTACACTGGGCCTCCTCTCTAGGCGTCCTGTTTGGTCCAGTTGGTCCATAGCATATCTGTTCAGTTCAACTCCTACCCTCCATCCCCAGGATGCCTGAGGTTCTGTCGAATAGCATGGCCTTCTCTGATTCGCAACATGCTGGGACTCCTCCAGGCATCTTAGCTTGGGAGTCCCCATATGTGAAGACTCATTCCTGATTGTTCCTGGAGATAGCACAGTTATTTACCTGTAACAGGTGATCTCTGGGAACAACAGGAATAAGTCTTCACAACCCACCCACCTCCCCTAGGAGTTGTATTTCTCTATCTCTATCTTTCCTCTCTCTCTCTCTCTCTCTCTCTCTTTGTCTCAGCTTTAAAACTTAACTTAGGAGAGGCAGTTGGGAAAGGCGGGAAGGCAGCACGCAGGCGTGGTGGGATGCTCCCAAAAGCGTTCTAATTGGACTCTGGGGAGCGTTCCCACACAGACTCCCGTACCCCATATGTGAAGACTTATTCCTGCTGTTCCCAGAGATCACCTGTTACAGGTAAGTAACTGTGCTCTCTTCAAGGTCCAGAGTGAGAGGGCATTACTGATATTGATAGCCACATGGTGGCCCAGACAACCTTAGTTCCTTCTGTTTCTCCATCTGTCGGCGGTGGCGCTAATTTCCCTAGGCTGTGCCCAGGACTGCTATCTCAGGAGAAGGGTTCTCTCCTACACTCCATCTTGGGGTCCCTGTCTCTTACAGCTTGGCTGCTGAAAGGGTAGCCCTGGCTCCTTTCAACCTTCCATAGGACGTGGAAGAGGTCCTGCTGGCCCTCCCGCAAGGCTTCCACAAGAAAGACTTATGCCTTCAAGTGGCATGGCTTCTCGGTCTGGTGTGCAGAGAAGCGGGCGAACCCGTTCTCTTGCTCGGTTCAGTTGGTTCCCCAGTACTTACTCCACCTGTCGCAGGCTGGACTAAAATCCAACTCAATGAGAGTGCACATGTTCGCTATTGCAGCGCAACACCATGCCGTTCAGGGAAAACCCCTCTCAGCCCAGCCCCTTGTATCACAGTTCCTATGGGTCCTCATGCTATCCAAACCCCTGTCTGCCCACCAGTGGCAGAATGGGATCTCAACATGGTGCTCTTGCAGCTTACTAAGCCACCGTTTGAGCCCCTGCCACTTGCAGTACCTCTCCTGGAAGGTTGTCTTCCTTGTAGCACTCACATCAGCTCACAGAATCAGCGAGTTCCAGGCTCTGATGGCAAAGCCCCCCCTATACGAGGTTCTACAAGAACAGAGTGGTGCTTCGCACACACCCCAAGTTTCTGACGAAGGTGGTGTCCCTATTCCACCTTATTCAGGAGGTGGTGCTCCCCACCTTCTTTCCAAGGCCTCACACTTTGGATTATAAAAGGGCTCTGTCCTATCTACAAGGGACTTAGGGCCACCGCAAAGCACCTCAGTTTTTCATCTCCTATGGCTCAGCCTACTGGGGCTCCCAGTGACTAAGCAAACTGTCCACTTGGATGGAAGACTACATTGTCGTCGCCTTATGAGCAGGCCAGGATCTCATTAGACCAGTGGGTCATGGCACAGTACCTGTGATTGAAATCTGCCGGGCTGCCACCTGGTCTTCGGTCCATACCTTCACAGGACATTACTGCCTGGAAAGGGAGTCCAGACAGGACAGCACCTTCGGCCAGGCCATACTCTGTAATCTCTTCGGGGTGTAGGCAACCCCTGCCCTCTGACCCTTCTGTGTTCAGGCTACCGGAGTGATGGTTCTTTGCCAGACTCTTGGGTCTTGCGAGAGTCTCTCAGTTGGGACTTAACTGTTGCAACTCATGACTCACTTCTCTGTCTTCTTTGGCATTTTGTACAGGTTCTTGGTAGCCTATAGCTGGGGAGTCCCATATGTGAGGACTGACTTCCTGCTTGTTCCCGGAGAAAGCGTAGTTACTTACCTGTAACAGGTGTCCTCCAGGGACAGCAGGGATCAGTCCTCACAACCCTCCCTCCTCCCCTTGGAGTTGCTTCTGTACCATATTTGAATTTTTGCATCTTAGCTATGTCATAAGACTGTGGCACCCTTGGGTAGAAAGGGGACCACACATGCGTGGTGCATCTCCCAAAGGCTTTCTTTGAAAGCTGGGGAGATGCTTCCACAGGGGGCTCCGTCGGCGCTGATCACCCATATGTGAGGACCAATTCCTTCTGTCCCCGGAGAAGACTTGTTACCAGGTGACTAACTGCTTTTCCCTTCCTCGTCTGTTCTCACTTATATTTTGCTTCTTTTTATTGTTATTGTGAACTGTTTTGATGTGTGTATGGAAACCTGATATAGAAAGAGAATAAATTAAACTACGTATGTTAAAAACCCATCTGACCAAGTATCCTCTCCATGTTGGAGACTACCTATCTATATGTAGTGCATTTGGTATTGGATGTGCTATCGGTCACTATAGTGCGAGGTGCACATGGTGCACCCTGCACCAGTAATACTTCGGCCTTATCATTTGTGAGGTTCAAAAGTGGAGAAGTATGTATGCAGCCTTTCAATAGTGTTCCACTATAAATTATTTGATGATGAGAGCCCAGGAGAGCTGCGTTCATCACATGGCTAGGAAGCTGCTGCTTTTTACAGTCCTGTGGTGCCATTGGGCTATACCACCTTGGTGGGTGGTAGTCATGGGGGCAGAAGAAATAGCAGGGAACCAAAGTCCAGATCATACATTTGTTCCCTACCTCTTCTCCTACCCTACACTAGTGATCAGACGGAGCAGATGAAAGAGGAGTTGACATGCAGGCACAAGGACATAAGAACAGGGGATTCAGGGGAGAGACAAATCGCCAGCCCCTCGGACCTCCGATTGCCACCTGGACTCCCGCTGGGACGGAACAGCACTCCTTTGGTGCTCACAGCAGCCAATCCGGCTCTTCAACGCTCCTCTTAAAAGGAGCATGCTGCAGGCAACAAGTTCTTTTCTGCCGCACATTGCCAGCCCCTCGGACCTCCGATCGCCACCTGGACTCCCGCTGGGACGGAACAGCACTCCTCTGGTGCTCACAGCAGCCAATCCGGCTCTTCAACGCTCCTCTTAAAAGGAGCACGCTGCAGGCAACAAGTTCTTTTCTGCCGCACATCGCCAGCCCCTCGGACCTCCGATCGCCACCTGGACTCCCGCTGGGACGGAACAGCACTCCTCTGGTGCTCACAGCAGCCAATCCGGCTCTTCAACGCTCCTCTTAAAAGGAGCACGCTGCAGGCAACAAGTTCTTTTCTGCCGCACATCGCCAGCCCCTCGGACCTCCGATCGCCACCTGGACTCCCGCTGGGACGGAACAGCACTCCTCTGGTGCTCACAGCAGCCAATCCGGCTCTTCAACGCTCCTCTTAAAAGGAGCACGCTGCAGGCGTGACCGCGCCTGGCGGGCCCGCGCCTGAGGGCCTAGCCAGAGGGCCCTTTGGCGTGGCCCTTTAGGAGGTGGCCCGAAAAAAGGAGCTGCAAGACAAATGAAAGACTCTCACATCGTGACTTAGAGCTCCCCATCAAGTTAAGCTCGCTCCACCCAGACACCAAAGAAATCAGCTGAAACCATCGATCGGTTGATTCGATCTAATCGCAAGACCTATGGTGAGATTTTCTACAGCCTACATCCTGATTTTCCACCAAATACTTTAACTTAACTCTTTTCCTTATTGGCTGGAAAACATAGCGCACCTTAATCCATTCTCCTATAGTCTATGTATTGTGATGCAGCAAGGGGCACACAGCCCAGGGAAAATAAGATAAAAGAAAGACTTACCTCAGAGTCAGCTTTAGAAAGCAGCACTAGGCACCATGATTCACTGCAGCAAGGGAAATTCTTGCTACGTAGCAAACAAAAGTCCCATCAGGAACACCTGAGTGAGAGTCCCCAGGTCACGTGTAGAGCTAGGGATTATTTAGGGCAGGGTTCCAGTCAGTTAGAGGGCAGAGTCAGAAGCAGGATCACCACGGGAAGCAGTAGGAGAGAGAGGAGCAGGAGGTGTGTCCCAGGTCAGCTGAGCAGAAGCCCCAGGGGATTGCTGGGAGGAAGTTCTTCTCACGAGGAGTCAGGAAGTGAGTCTGTCTCCAGCTCTCGAGAAGGAAGGTTCAAGGCAAGCTGCACTAAGGGAAGACCTGCTACCAGGAATAGCTTTGGAGAGAAGCCAGGATTACCCCACTACCCAAGAGGCCAGTATTTGCCAGCTCAAGGCAGAGGTCACGGTGAGAGGGAAGTGTTGGGGGATGGACACTCCATGCATGACTACAGCTTAAGAAATAGGTGTAAAGTTAGGAACAAATATATTCCTGTTCAACCAGCCCGGGAGGCTAGAAGCAAAGGCTATAGAGAGCCAAGCATAAAGACAAGCCCTGCAGAGAGAAGGAAACTTCCCTATAGTAACAAAGAGAAGTTTAAAGCTTATAACTGCAAAGGGCAGGGTTCTGATTACAGACATAAGAAGCAAGATGTTTCAGAGCTAATGTTCTGGGAGGCAAGCCCAGGCAGAACCAGCTACAGAGAGAGATATAGACCCAAAGGGGGAAAAGCCTCCAGTGACTGTTATAGTGAAGTGTCACAAGACGCTATAGCTGAATACCGTTCTCAAGAAGGGTCTGATACCAGCAGTCTGAGTAGTGCTGGGGAAATGATATGGGAAGACGCTGCTAGTCTGCAAGAGGATATTCCTATGGATTGCAGTGTCTGTGTTAAATGCAACCGTATGATGTAAATACTGGATGAAGAGAACTCTGTGAATATAACAAGAGAATATACATGTGTCACCACTTTTGTTGCTAAGCTTATCTGATTTAAAGTTTCTGTTTCCTTTGACAATGTCCGAGCGGGACGGGGAATAAAACCCACTTTTCATTTCAAGTTGCTCTGAAAGACTTTTTATTTACAAGGCCAGAGCAATTACTTGTGCATACGCCCTAGGCAACCGCCTATATAGGGCTAAATAGGCCTCTAACCACAGGCCCCATCACAGTATTCAGCATCTTTGCATCCACTTAATACCCCTCCTGCCATTGTCCTCATTGCAATAATTTGTCGACTCACTGTATGTGACTTGCCAGATAGCCAGCTAGATACATTGTAGCTGAGTGTGTTACCTTAAAGTTTGCTGTCCAAATAACTAACTGATTGCTTCAGTATAACGTCAGCAGCTAGCAACCCAGTATCTAACACATACGCTATTACCATCAACAGCATATCTTCCACCAGGACTGTTGTCAGTAGTCAGACTGCAAATAATTAGCATTTTATCATTTCTAGTAGTTATCAGTTGTGTCTCTAACCAGTACCATTGTCAGTAGGCAACCTGCAAATAGTTAACATTATTCCATCTTATCACCGTTGTCAGTAATATATCCTCAGTCAGTACTGTTGTCAGTTATCTGTAACTAGCTCAAACACTCATTTTTTCTCATAGCACTATTGTCAGTAGTACTCATTACTGTTGTCAAGAGTATTCTATCAATTGAAACAATTGCTAGCAGCTAACTAGCTAGTAACTCTCAAACAATTTATTACTGTTGTCAGTGGTATATTATCTCATTACTATCATCAGCTATCATTACTGTTGTCATTACTATTCTCAGTAGTATATTATCTCATTACTGTTGTCAGTAGTACCTTATTAATCAAAAACATTGTCAGTAACTAGCTAGCCAGTAACTCTCAAACAATCTATTACTGTTACTAGTAGTATATTATCTTCTATCAGGTTTACTATCAGTTACACTCACAATTATATACTGTTGTCAGTAGCTTATACCAATCAGGATTGATACTGTTTCTAGCAGCTCTACTTACAACTTCTACTTATAACAACTCCCATTGGAATACCTTGCTCACATCCTCTTACCCTAGTATATTACTGCTTAGTTCCACCAACACCAACCTTTCAAAAATGCCACGCACAAACATCAAAAGAATGAAAATATTCTATATCGGCTTAGTCTTAGCAATACTAGCCATTGACTTAACCCTAAGCCTAAACAGCATAAACCACAAAACAATTCCCATTATTCACACACACATGCGAAACAACTACCATATTGGACACATTTACCAAAATAACCATCCCAGATCACATTTACATAGACTAATTCACATAAAACAAATAAACCCACTTCAAACACACAAGGGAACACACATAAATAATACACCTTCCCTCTCATGCATTCTTATCAACGCACGGTCGATGAAAAACAAACTACCTATATTTAATGATTTAATATCTGACTTAAAACCAGACATATTATGTGTTACAGAAACCTGGCTCTCAGATACCGATTCAGTCTACATAAACCAACTTAATACAGAAGACTATGACACCTTCTACAAACATAGAACTAATAGAAAAGGCGGAGGTGTATTAATGATGACTAAAAAGGTACTATGCGCCAAAGCAATCCAATCCAATATTTCTGACAACATAGACACACTATTAATAAATATTGGCCTTATGAAACTCTGCTTGGTATATAGGCCCCCAAACCAAAAACCAGACTGCATTGACTCTCTCATTGAACTCCTCAGCTCCTCAACTGAACAACACCCTATAATGATGCTAGGAGATTTCAACCTTCCCTCACTACCAACATCGGAAGCTAAACTATTCTTTGACACTATCTCTGACATGGAATATCATCAAATAATACACACATCAAAGGTGGAACTCTTGATCTTGTCCTTCTCCCTAACTCACTCTTCAAGCTAATCAACCCAAACTCAGTTGAATGCACCCAGATACCCTGGTCAGATCACCACATTATTAAACTAAACCTTACATATCCATCCACTAATACTAACAATCACATCAGAAATGTCCCAACCACAAGATTTAAAAAGTTTAACAATGATGAATTTATTGACTTAACAATCCCCCACCTCGTTACAACAGAGACGAATTTAGATGACACTGTCAAAAACTGGCATGACACCATCTACAATGCCGCTAAAACTAATCAAATACACAAAAAGAGCAACCACTCTAACACCAATGCCAAACCATGGTTCAATACTACACTAAAACAGATGAAAAGGAACCTTAGAAAACTAGAACATAACTGGCGTAAATCCAAATTGACGATACACAAAGAAATATACAATAATCTACTCACTAAATACAACGAAACCTTGGACAGCACAAAAAAAGAATATTATGCCAAAATACTCTCAAAATCATATAACAGACCAAGAGAGTTATTCTCCATTGTCAGAAATTTAACCAACCCCCAAACTTCTGACAGCGAAATCACTGACATCTCAGTTCAAACTTTAGCCCACCATTATCAAAACAAAGCAAAATTGCCACCAATGCCTATATACACTATCATCTCGTCACACCAACATACAGATGAATGGTTAGAGTTCGATCCCATAACTAAAGAGACACTAAAAAACATCATCACTGGCCTCAACACCACAACATCTTATCTAGATCCATGTCCAGTAACATGGATAAAAAACACACTACCAATTTTATTGCCCTACATTCTCTCAATAGTAAACCTCTCACTTACACAAGGCTACCTCCCACCATCTCTTAAACACGCACAAATCCGGCCAATCCTCAAAAACAGCAAACTGGATAAAACATCCCCAACGTCATATAGACCCATCTCAAGCATACCTTTTTTGGCCAAAATAATTGAAAAAGTAGTTCAATTACAGACACAAGATTTTCTAGACTCATCCTACCCTCTTGATGAGCAACAATATGGCTTTCGGCCCCGCCATGGAGTGGAAACACTCCTCACAGTTTTAATAGATGCGCTCCTAAGAGAGATTGACAATCCTAAACAGGCATTTATTCTACTGTTCATCGACATATCAGCTGCGTTCGATAGCGTACACCACACAATAATGCTCAATAACTTAAAACAAATAGGAATAAACTCTACAGTACACAAATGGTTTTCATCCTACCTAACTGATAGAACGCAAAATGTAAGAATTGGAAATCAAAACTCTACCACCTACAAGCAAGAAATTGGATTACCTCAAGGTTCAGCGCTGTCAGCTCTACTTTTCAATATTTACATAAAACCAGTCTGCAACATTTTCAAAAGCTTCGGAGTACGATATCATCTCTACGCAGATGATATTATGCTATATATTCCATTCACAATTCCCAACCTACCGCTTCAACTCTTATCGGACTGCTATAATGAAGTCACAACTTGGCTAAAAACACAAAACCTCCACATCAATCACGCTAAAACCGAAGTTCTAATTGTAACCAAGAACAGAACCTATATCCCTCCATCACACATAAGACTCCAAAACCAAGAAATCAAAATAAAAAAGGAAATAAGATATCTAGGTGTTATACTAGATACACACCTTACGATGGAAACACACATCAGCAATACCATAAAGAAAATCTATTTCAAACTTAAAACTCTCAAACAACTTCGTCCACTAGTTTTCACACAGGACTTTATCAACATAATACAGGCCACAATAACCCCTCACTTTGACTTTGCCAATCTAATCCTAATAGGCTTAACAAAACAAAGCATTAAACGATTGCAATTCGCACAAAATGCTGCAGCCAGAATCACATTGAAAATCAATTCCCTTCAACACATATCACCAATACTAGCCTCCCTTCATTGGTTACCAATTCAAAGTAGAATAATCTACAAAACAATAATAACAACATTCAAGGCCTTATATGATCTGGCCCCATCCATGCTATGTAACTTAATACACAAAGAACCAGCTAAGCCTACACACAGAAAAGGACAACTAAGCAGATTAAAAATCCCGAAAGAATTTACAAAAGCCCACAAATCAACAAACAATAGAGCATTTTCGCACATAGCCCCTACTATCTGGAATTCCCTTCCAGAGGAGCTACGAAAGCTAACAGAGATCACAGAACTACGCAAGAAACTGAAAACCTATCTGTTCACCAAACATTATAACATAATTAACTCAATATCTACACTAGACAAAGGTTAAACAGACAATCGGTTGCTCCACGCAATAAACCTTTAACCTATACAGTTAGCACTCTCCAATGATAATCCTTTGACCTCCCCCAAGTAATCCATGTATATATATTCATATATAACTTGTATATAGTTATCGCACTGTTCGGTATTATACCACATTGTTTGTTCTATATTTTATATGATGTTCCTTGTAAATAAGTTCTGTTATATTTCAATGTTCCATGTAAAACAAACTTGATTTGTTAATTATTGTTAACTGTAAACCGCAACTGAACTCTTGGAAGATGCGGTATATAAATGTAAATAAATAAATAAATAAGAGAAGCACATCCAAATTGGAGATGGGGACGTTTTAAACCTTGACTCTGGTATGGATGCATGCACCTGTGTTCCGGAATTGGAGACATAGACGTATTAAACAGCTGGGACGTCCCTGCCCTTGCAATATTCTGAAAAGATGAACATCTACGATGCCGTCCGCCTCCACCTCCCTTGTTAAAACGTGCATCCCCTAAGCTGCTCCTCCCACTGGCAGTGTTGTGTTCATGCAAATAACACAAGAATACTGATCATACCTAAATGCAGATGCCAACAAGACTAAATATACTAGTCTGTTGGATGTCCAGAACATTGCAAAGTAATCTCAATGCAGTCATTGATATAATAACAGCAAGTCTAATGTGATCTATTTGTTCTGACATAGCTGCCATCAGAGCATACAGTTAATCGTGCATTGGGCATCTCTGAAAACAGTCTATACAATGCTAATTATGGACAGTAGAAATAAGCAAAGGGTCCCTATAGCAAACTGTGAAAACACACCCCTATCAAGAATAAGGGACCAATAAAACAAAATGTCAAAAATAGGCAAGATATCAACTTGCCCTAGAGTAAAGTGCTCCCTTCGGTTAAGCAGAAGCTACATATCTCATAGCTGATGCCTAAAAGAAGGGAGCACATTACTCTAGGGCATGTTATTCTGGGGCAAGTTGATGTTTAGACCCCATATGTGGCGTTTTGTTTTACTGGTCCCTTATTCCTGACAGGGATATGTTTTCACATTTTGCTATAGAAAACCTTTGCTCCAACGTAAAGGTCTCAGGCCGCTGTAAGGTAAAATGTTGTTGCGCCGAGGAACTTTTAGAATCCCCTTCCAAGCCTGCTATCCGTTGCTGCCCTCGATCCACAGCAAAGCGCTGGTCTTTAGGCTCTCCTACACACGGCAACGAAGCTGTTACAGACTCGCCCAGCCCAGCGACAGTCTGCGAACAAACTGTCAGCCCGACAGATCCTGGACCATCCGAGCCACTAGCGGACCCCAACTTCAGGAGGGCGCCGAGCTCCAGGAAACCTTCTGGTAAGGGCTGCCCTCGAGTCACCTTCGGTGCCGGACTCTCAGGGGAGAGAGATATGCCGGAGACAGACGCCGAGCCACCCGACTCCAGCGTTCTATCAGCCCGGGACTCATCCCCTTCTCCTACTTGTGCTCGCTGAGAACGCAAAACAAAGGAGTCCATAGGACCCGAGGAAATCGGCATAGAGGTTGGGGGAGGCTGGACGGACTCCGCAGGCCCCTTCCCCTTACGTTTCTTACCCATAAACAGAAAAGAAAAGAAACGCGCTCAGAGCGAAACAGCAACCACCGCCATCTTAGACAAGACTCCTCCCCGTTGGAGACTATTTGGCAGGCTATTCCCTCCTTAGGGGAAGCGATTGTGCCTAAGGTAACTTCCTTGGAAAGGAAAGTGGAGGAACAGGGTTCAACTGTGGACGCTTTGCAACAAAGAGTTTCTGTTTTGCAATTAGATGTCACCAAAATGCAACAGAAGGTGGAGGGGTTTAGAAGAACAAGTGGATGTCTATAAGAAATCTTTTTTCTCCACACAGATCAAGTTGGAACAATTGGACAATTCTTTCAGGTTGAATAATCTCAGAATAATTAATTTTCGTAGAATAATGTCTATTTCACCTGTAGAAATGTTTCGGCTTTATTTAATGGAAGTGTTGGGGGTATCATCTGATTTAATTCCACCTTTGGTTAGGGTGTATTACCTACCTAAGGCTAAGATAACTTTGGCTGAGCCTATTGCTGGGAGTGTTTCGGAACAAGTTAACATATTGAATGTTACTGAATTGTTAGAGAGTTCTCAAAGTGAGGACCCTGTACCTTCTACGTTAATGGTAACCTTTGCTCTCCTCTCGGACAGGGAGTGGCTGTTGAAGCTTTTTTTTTAGAAAAGGAATATACCTTTTAGAGGGTTGCTAGTTAGGATTTATCCTGATTTAGCTAGGACCACTCAGAAACGTAGAAAGGATTTTCTTTTGTTGCGCCCGGGTATTTTGCAGTTGGGTGGTTTGTTTTTTCTTAAACATCCATGTAAGTGTCTAGTAAAGTTAAATTCAGTTTCCTATGTTTTTTATGAACCAGCCCAACTTGTAGCTCTCATTAATGCTAAACGTTCGGAGACCCCGGCTGTTGACTCTCCAGTACTCTCATAATTGTGTAACTTAGTGTGGCAACTTGCTTCACCTTTCTTTATCATTTTTGGTCAATTAATTATTTGGCTCCTCCACTCTTTTGTGGGCTAGGGTGGAAAACGTTTGGTTTATTTGCTTGTTTCTGGGTTGCTCCAGTTTCTTTCTATATTTATTTCTGTGATGTTTTCCTGTTTCTTCAAGAATGTTTGTAACTTCTTGATATATTGTAAAACTTTGAAAATATAAAAAAAAAAAAAAAAAAGAAAACCTTTGCTGAGTTTTCTGACCCCATCACACTGGCACCTGGTGATGCAGCAGTCATCCCTATGGTCCAGGTACTGGCCAGGCATTCATGTCGTTCCAGAATTGCGGCAGAGCACACAGATCCTCCCGTGCAACCCGCACACCACACACAAACGTACTGTCACGTGCACTCACATTAAACATACTTCTGCCAAAATGATTCCCTGGACCTATAAAACAACAGCTGGTATAACATAATAGCAGGGCTGCAAATCTGATCTGCTTTTCTCACTCAAACAAGAATCTTTTCTATGCTCAGTCACATACTAGCCCTACATCAACAGTCCCGTTTTCCAGAACATAGGACATGTTAGGGAACCCTAGAATAGCTCCATTGGCACAAACAGCAAATGTCAGCATAGCCAGAATAAACACACTTGCTCTTCTCAATGTTTCTATAGGGGTGTTTAATATTGTTTCTATACCTTACAACCTTCCCTCACCTCTGCTTTATTTTCTTTACACCTGCATCTTCACCTGCATACACAGCAGTTCAAAGCATAGTTATCACAATTGTTCTTCAATACGGATGCTTTGAGCAGAGCAGATTTTTTTCTAAGTCCTGCCTTCATTACATGTTTCTGCAGGAATAACATGGACATCTGTGGCAAACATCGAAGACTTACAGTGGCCTCTCCTGAATACGCTTTATACGTCTCTGATGCTGGCCACGCCCCCATTTTGCCCCATTATGCCCTCATTCCATCCCCTCCTGCCCACATTCTGAGATCTCCGTGCTAGCGCTGTGTATGTGCAGGACCGTGGAGTTTCAGAATACAGTCGTAGATGTTCCTTTTCGTCCCTCTAGTCCAGTCCCGGAACCATAGAGTTCTGTACCTCCTCCAGCAGCTTTGGAGACTGAAACATGTCATCGCTTTGATGTCACCGGTATAAATAGGCAGAGACCGCCCCTCCACATCAGCTGTTTCAGTCTCCATAGCAGCTGGAGAAGGTGTTGAACCTAGGGTTCTGGGCTCAGTCAGTGGACAAATAAGGCAGAGCTGATTCTTTTATTTAGTTTTATTTAATCTTATTTAGTCTTATTCTTTGATTTAGTTTTATTCAGTTTTTAACTTGGGGTTTTCTGTCTCTAATTAGGGGACGGTAGTGAGTCTGTAGGGCAGGGCTGCAAAGCTCTGTTTGCCTTCTCTGCTCTACTTCTCTCCTTGTTCGTTCTTTTTCCTTTGTTTCTCCTCTCCTCTCTTCACTCTCTCCCTACCTATCTGTGAGCGGCAGGTTTTTTGTTTGGGGGTAAGATCCGGCGTGAAGGGCCTCCCTGCTCCCGATCCCGTGTGAACGGGTGAGGAGCAGGTGGCTGGCGCAGCCGGCAACGAATCTCTGCAGCGGTGGCCGTCAGAGGCTGAGCGGAGGAGGTTGTGTGGAAGTGTGCCTCTCTGCCCCGGAGCTGAAGCCGCCGATTCGGCTGAGCTCCGGTGGCAGATTGAGGGCCCCGGAGTGCAAAAGAGTGGCGGTAAGCCTTCTTTTTGCTGTGAGGGGAAGTTTGCTGTAAGCGGGAAGGCCCTGCAGCCCCGATCGCGGCGGTTTGCGAGTTGTCGGGGACGGCAGGCCTAGACACATGGCGTTCACGCAGGAAGCGCGAGGGTTACATTTTTCTTGTTTTTTTCTGCTCCTCAAGCTCATAGTAGCCGGGGGTTGGTGTTTGCTTCCCTCTAGAGATTGGTGCTGTGGGTTTTTGTTTTGCCTGCAGTTAATTTGTAAAAAAAAAAAAAAAAGAAAGAAAAAGGTGAAATAAACTAAGTTCTATTTAAAGGGGAAGCAGGCTTCAGGCTGCGATAGCCGGTGCTGGAGTATGCCGGCTAGGCCCCGGTGCCTTGTTTGTGGCTCAAAGCGGGGGACACTCCTCAATTTGGGGGGGTGTGGCAATTGCTCCCACGAAGAGATAATGGAGAAGGCACTGGCAGGAGGGCAGGAGTTAGGGCACCTGGGTCAGGAGGGGGTCCTGCCCTCCCCCATTGTTCCCTCGGAGTCGGTAGCCGGTCTGTCTGTGGCAGGTGGTCCTCCGGTGCCGCCGGGGCAGGGGCCGGCAGGAGGGCAGCCTGTAGTCCCTCTGGATTTTTTTGTGCTGATGCAACAGGCGTTTGCCTTGTTACAGCCCGCTATGACCTCGGGTGCTTCCGCAGGACGGGGGGAGAAGCGCCTGGGGGGCCCTATGGGATCGGAGGCAGCAGGTACCCCGGCTAAGAGAGGCAAGGACTCGGGGGTTGAGCGGCTGTCGTCCATGCCCCTGGAGGATCTGGAAGTAGCAGTAGGCAATCTCGAGGAAGATTCAGGTGAAGAGTTAGAAGAGGGGGAGCTCCCGGTGGCGGAGCAGCAGGCTAGGGTGGTCAGAGTGTTTAGGCGTGAAGAGTTGCCAGCTCTGATTGCCGAAACCCTCAAGACTCTTAATATGCCGTTGGCGACTCAGCACTCAGACGATACGTTAGAGGATCTTTTGTTGCAAGCAGTGCGGACGACAAAGCGAGTATTTCCGATTCACAGGGTGTTCAGGAACATGATTCAGGAAGAGTGGGATTTGCTTGAGTCGGCCCTCAGGGGGTCCAGGGCTATAGCTCGTCTTTACCCACTATCAGATCAGGACAAGGATCTTTTTCGCTCCCCCAAAATCGATGTGGCTGTATCAGCGGTTACGAAGAAGACTACGATCCCGGTAGAAGGGTCGTCGGCACTTAAGGATGTTCAAGATAGGAAGCTCGATACGTTGCTGAAGCAGGTGTTCGACATAAGCGCTCTCTCCATGCAGGCCTCTATAGTGGGGGCGTGGGTGGCGAGAGCATGCTTGTGTTGGTCTCAACGGCTGCAGGGGGAGCAGGGAGAGCAGTTGGATGAGGCGGCACGGCTGGAGTCCGGGTCTGCATATTTGGCGGATATTCACTATGATCTGATCTGGGGCCTCGCTAAGAGAATGGCTTCAGTGGTGGCAGCTCGGCGTTATCTATGTTTGCGCAACTGGGTGGAGACAGTTCTTCCAAGGTTCGGCTCAGTAAGCTTCCTTTTCGGGGGAAGCTGTTGTTCGGTGAGGATTTGGATAAGTTAGTTAAGGACCTAGGAGAGTCTAAAGGGGGTCGGCTGCCAGAAGATAAGCCTAAGCAAAGCCAGCTGGGTTCAGCTCCCAAAGGGACGCAGAGAGATTTTCGTAGGTTTTGTTCACCCTGATTTAGCCAGTTCCAGCGGGGCAGGTTCCCGGTGCGGGGTCAGGGATTTCGAGGCTTTCGAGGGGCAGGCAGAGGTTTTGCGCCTTTCTCGTCCTCGACCCCCTAAGAAGTCACAATGAGATGAGGGGGACTCAGGCAGGGTGCGAGTTGATAGTGGGGCATCTGAGAGACTTTTACCCTGCCTGGGTCCACATAACTTCGGATCAGTGGGTGTTGGAGGTTATTCGGGAGGGTTACGCTCTGGAACTCCAACATCCAGTGAAAGACTTGTTTATGCAGTCTCCCTGCAGGGCGCGGGTCAAGTACCGCGGGGTGCAGGAGACGCTTCAAAGATTATTACAGCTTCAAGCGGTGGTGCTGTGCCGCCAGAGCAGTATGGGTGCGATCGGTACTCTGTTTATTTTGTCGTCCCAAAGAAAGAAGGCACATTCCGCCCCATTTTAGATTTAAAGGGGGTGACTCGCTGTCTCCAGGTATCGCATTTCCGTATGGAAACTCTACGGTCGGTGATTGCGGCAGTCAGGAAAGGGGAGTTTCTCACGTCCTTGGATCTGTCAGAAGCCTATTTGCATATTCCCATTCGGCAGGAGCACCAACAGTTTCTGCGCTTTGCAGTACCCATGGGGCACTTCCAGTTCAGGGCTTTGCCATTTGGCCTGGCGATGGCGCCAAGGACATTCACCAAGGTTATGGTGGCGGTGGCTGCTGCGCTCCGCAAGGAAGGGGTGCTGGTGCATCCATACCTCGACGATTGGTTAATTTGGGCAAAGTCAGTAGAGGAGAGTGGAAAGGCCACGATCCGGGTGGTGCAGATGTTGCAGAGTCTGGGTTGGGTGGTCAACTTTTCCAAGAGCAGGCTGGGGCCGTCACAGTCCCTGGAGTATTTGGGAGCGCGGTTCGACACGGCGCTGGGAAAGGTTTTTCTTCCGGCAAAGCGGTTGCAGGGCTTAATAGAGCTGGTACAGAGATTTGTGGCTCTAAGGGTTCCCACAGCGTGGCAGTACTTGCAGTTGCTCGGCACTATGGCGGCTACGATAGAAGTGGTGCCGTGGGCCAGGGGTCACATGAGGCCGCTGCAGAGGGAGCTTCTCAGGCGTTGGGCGCATCAGGTGGATGCGCTCTCGCAGCGGCTGGTTTGTCCTCCAGAGGTGGAACAGGAGCTTCTCTGGTGGACTCAGCGAGAAAGCTTGGTGAGGGGAATGTCTCTGGAGGCTCCGGTGTGGAGGGCCTTGACGACGGATGCATGTCTCACCGGATGGGGAGCACATTTCGAAGGCAGGCTAGCACAGGGGCAGTGGTCGGCTCTGGAAAAGGGCTGGTCGATCAACAGGCTGGAAATGAGAGCAGTGTATCTGGCCTTGGTGGAGTTTCAGTCATTTCTGAGTCAGTCGGCGGTTCGCGTGCTTTCCGACAACGCGACCACGGTAGCTTACATCAATCGGCAAGGCGGCACGGGAAGAGCGGCCTTGGAGGCAGAGGTAGGTCAGCTGTTGGCCTGGGCCGAGCTAAATCTGCTAGCTCTATCGGCGCAGCATGTCGCAGGAGTAGAGAATGTGGAGGCGGACTACTTAAGTCGTCGCAGGGTGGACCCAGGGGAGTGGATGCTTCACCCGGATGTGTTTGCTCTGATAGTGAGGCGCTGGGGGACACCGATCATGGATCTGATGGCGATGTTCGAGTCGGCAAGGCGGTCCGGTTTTTCAGCAGAAGGCGGGAAAGAATGTTGGAGGGTCTCGACGCGCTGACACAGAGGTGGCCGGTCGAGGGTCTGTTGTACATCTTTCCTCCCTTGGCGCTCATCGGCCGGGTGGTGCAGTGCATAGAGCAGCACCGGGGCCAGGTGGTTCTCGTGGCACCAGACTGGCCAAGGAGGCCGTGGTATGCAGATATGATTCGGTTACTGGAAGACAGGCTGTGGCGGCTTCCTCTGCGGGAGGACCTGTTGCTGCAGGTGCCGCTTCGCATGCCGCAAGTGGATCGATTCTCTCTTACAGTTTGACTCTTGAGAGGGTGAGAAAGAAGACCTAAGGGTATTCGGCGGCAGTCATTTCGACGTTGCTTAGAGCGAGGCGCAGTTCTACGTCCTTGGCTTATGTGCGGGTCTTGCGCATATTTGAGGCCTGGTGCAAGGACAAGCAGATTCATCCCTCAGCGGCATCTGTTTCGCAGATTCTTTCGTTTTTGCGGGATGGTTTTGAGAAAGGGCTGGCGGCCAGTTCTTTGAGGGTGCAGCTAGCGGCTATCTCATATTATCGAGGAAAGGTTCAAGGTGAGGCGTTAGGAATGCATGTGGATGTCAAGCGGTTTTTACAGGCCGTGTTGCTCCTGCGGCCGCCGCAGCGGTGTTCGGTTCTGGCTTGGGATTTGAACCTTGTGTTGGAAGCGCTGGTTAGCGCACCTTTTGAGCCGTTGGGTAAGGCATCTGTAAAGGATTTGACGTCAAAGATGGTATTCTTGGCCATTTGTTCAGCCCGCAGGATATCGGAGTTGCAAGCTTTGTCTTGCAGGGAACTGTTTCTGTCGTTTTCAGATCAGAAGGTGGTGCTGCAGCCGGTTCCCTCGTTTTTACCCAAGGTGGTCTGTTTTTCACGTCAACCAGGCTGTTTCGTTACCAGTGTTTTCGGCTAAGGAGAAGGAGTCTATGGGAGGTAGATTGCGTCTTCTGGATGTTCGTCGGTCGCTCAAGCGGTACCTGCGCGAGACTGCGGTTTTTCGTCGGTCAGAGAGGTTGTTTGTGCTGTTTGGAGGTCCGCGGAAAGGGGAAGCGGCATCTAAAGCGTCCATTTCCAGGTGGTTGAAAGAAGCTATTGCAGCGGCATACATTCTGAAAGGTAAGGTGGTTCCGGACGGTCTCCGTGCTCATTCGACCAGGGTGCAAGCGACCTCCTGGGCAGAATTCCGTTTGGTGCCGGCGGTGGAGATTTGTAGGGCGGCTACCTGGTCATCCTTGAATTCCTTTGTCAAGCATTATCGGCTGGACGTGCAGGTGGCAGGGGATGTGCGTTTTGGGTCGGCAGTACTTCAGGCTGCTCTCTCAGGGCCCTCCCGTTGATATGTACTGCTCTGTTACATCCTCTATGGTTCCAGGACTGGACTAGAGGGATGAAAAGGAAGGTGAAATTAGACTTACCAGCCAATTGTTGTTCCTTGAGGAACTCTAGTCCATTCCCGGATCCCACCCAGGTAGTTTTTTGCCTGTGGTCTTGTCAGCCTGAAGTCCTGGAGCGTCTTTGTTTAGGGATGTACCAACTGCTCCGTGTAGGTCACCCCTATTTGTTGAAATAAGAGTTATGTTTATTTTGATTTTATCCTGTTGCTTTAAAGGGGTCCACAGTGTCTGTCCCATGCCATTTTGAATCCTGTCACTGTATTTGCCCTCACCACTTCCATCGGGAGGGCTTTCCAAGCATCCACCACCCTTTCAGTGAAAAAGTATTTCCTGACATTGCCTCTCAGTTTATCCCCCTTGCATCTTCATGTTATGCCCTCTAATTTTACAGCTTCCCCATCTTTGGAAGAGGTTTGTTTGTTCATTAATACTCTTTAAGTATTTACAGGTCTGAATCATATCTCCCCTGTCCCTCTTCTCCTCCAGAGTTTATATATTTAAGTCTTCAAGTCTTTTCTTATGTCTTCTGACGCAGGCTCCAAATCACTTTGGTCGCCTTTCTCTGAACCCTTTCCAGCCTTTTTATATCCTTTGCGAGATAACTTCTCCAAAACTGAACACAATATTCCAAATGAGGCCTCACCAGCAACTTGTACAGTGGCATTAGTACCTCTTCCTTTCTGCTGGTAATTCCTCTCTGTATGCAACCCAGCTTCCTTCTGGCTTTTGCTACTGCCTGCTTTGGTTTCAGAATGAAAGCTCATCTCTTATTACATGTGGCAACAAGATGGGTGTGTACTTACATGCTCGCTGTGTATAGACATTCCCTGGGGCTGGAGTTGATTTACGTGTTAGATATGTATGTTCATGTGCAGAGTACATTGACACCAGCTTCGGAGCAGGTGTAAATTGCATTGGCATTTGTGTGTTACAAGGACTGGTCTCAGGGGTCTAGTTGATAAAGGCAGATGGGAGCTGATGTTGCCTTTCTGAAAAAGAGATGGATGATGAGTTTTTGATTGAATATGAGAGCTGGACATTGTGGCTATAAGATTTATTTGATGACCCTGAACACTTATTTAGTTTTGAAAGTGTGAGTATTCTGGTTTATAGTCTTTCATCATTTTTTGGGCCTTTCTAAAACAAGCATAAAATAGATGTCTTTTTGGATTTTAATATAGGCATCCTGTGATAAAACCAGGCCCCGATACGGTAGATTGAAGGACCGCAGTTCACCTTTCACATGTAATTTGAACCTTATTAGTCAATGTAACCATAGTTATGAATGTGGATAAATTAAATCACCTTGTAAATGCTTTTCAGGTATATTGATGACCACTGAAATGAGACTTAACAAGGGCACCACGATGTTGCCTTTTGAACCTTCATGTATAGCTCACAGTATAGACAAATTATTAGCCACAGCAGAATGTTAAAGGTCTATTGATTGCACAGTATCCGTTTCTTTTAGCAAGCCACATGACTGCCAGGCCAGGCCTATCATTACTGGCACACACAGTAGATGGTGGCATTTTGACACTGAAATAGACCAGAGATGATGTCAGCAGGAACTGAGCCTTTGACCTACCAAATGTGCACCCATGTGTTCTCCCTCTCCATTTATGCCTGTCACAAGCATGTTTATAAAGGTCCATTGTGTTGCTGTCTCCAGGTGTTAGAATAACCACTAATAGCTTACTATAACTAAAATTTCTGCAATATATGTAAAAATGCCCATTGAACAGACTGTCCCTCTGGATTGTTCTTACTGTGCCTTACAGTTGGTAGGGGTGGGAGTAAGAAGGTCAAGGATTTATTTTAGGGTTTTTCTTTCCTTTTTTAAAATTTAATATTTATTAAACATATTTTATATAGAAAAAACACAACCATAAACCACATAATAAACACGACTCAACAGAACCCCCAAGCCCCCCCCAACGTGACTCCCTATTTTTTTATGGCACTCCCACATATTAAGTCAGAAAGGGCTCCCTGACCCGTTAAAACTGTGACAAACGGTTCCGCTGGATAGCAGTTAACTTCTCCATCAGGTACGTGCACAGATTTCCAAAAAAGAGCCACTTCACACCATGCTGCAAACATGCACATACGCACATTTACCCTTATCACCTTGGAGGGGCAGCCCAAGGGTGTTGCAGGGCCATGTGCAGAGACTTAATTGCGGGGCCTCATTTGCATAAATATTTGCATATCCACTGGACCTCATTTGTATAAATGCAATTTATTTTATTTTAAAATGTATATGCTGCCCATCTAAAATTTTAAGTAACTTTCGAAGAAGTCCCTCACAAACCTCTTTTTTTGTCCAAACAACAGCTTAGGGGCATGTTTACTAAACATTAATGTGTATTAAGGGGCATGTTTACTAACAGGCCGGTAAAGTGCGGGTCGCGGTAGAGTGAGTGTGCCGTATAAGGAGTGGGCGTTCCGTCCTGAAGAAGAAAAGCCGTGATTGACAGATGCGCTAAGGTGCGCGGCGCCCGTGTGCGCTCCGCACCTTACCGCAAATGAGAGCCGAACGGGAGGCATATGTGTCGCGCTGATCAAACAGAAGGACAGAGCCACAGCACAATGGTTGAAGCACTGACCAATGGTGCAGGGAGCAGGGGTTCGAAACCACACAATGCGCAATGGCTCGCTGAGGTGTTAGTTTATGAGGCAGAGGAATACTGGGCCAAATAAAGCAGCCCGCTGAGTGTTGTTTTGGCACACATCAAAACTGGACGGGATAAGGAGGCGCGCTGATGTTTTTATGCGACATTTGAATGCTGGGCGGCATAAAGCGTCGCGCTGATGTTATCTGGCGGCATATTACTACTGGGCGGCAGAAGGCGGTGCGCCGGTTACGGCGGCAATCGCATAATGGAAGGTATAAGTGGGGCGCTGATGTGCAAACAGAAACACAGAGCCACAGCACAATGGTTATAGCTCCCACCAATGCTGCAGGGATCAGGGGTTCAATCCCCACAGTGACTAATGCAGACTGCTGTGTGCTGTGTAATGTTAGGAGGCTGATATATAATGGGTGGCATAAGGCGGTGGTATGCTGGGCAGAGAGCGTTGCGCTACTGTTTTCTGAGTCATGTCAATACTGAAAGGCATAAGTGACGTGCTGATGTGCAAATCAGAGAGCAAAGCTGCAGCACAATGGTTACCACACCAACCAATGCTGCAGGGATCAGGGGTACGATACCCAACAGTGCAAAATGAAGATAGCTGGCTGAGGCAGTAGCTGTTAGGGGTAATATTGTTTTAGGAGTACCGTATTGTATATATGTAGAATCATAACCGATAGCAAATACACTCGCAAAGCAGTGTAACAGAACGTCGCCCATAGGTTAATGCAGAGGGCACATGTGAAAATGCAATGTCCGCCATGGCACCCTACAATGTTGGTGAAAGTGTAGCCAAGTGTGCTATATGAGGCAGGGTAAGGTGAGAGCACTGTCCCAGATGGCAGCAGTGTGCATTGTAACGTATGGGAAATGTAAGTCGGTGTGTTGACCAAGGTCTGCCATACCTGATTTGGCAGGGAGGGGCTGCAGACAGGGGCAGGCGACTGATATGAACAGGGGATTAGAGTGTATCTTATCTTGTAAACTGCCCTATTCCCGTTGGAGTACTACAGCTCCATTAAACTCATGCTCTGGGGAAGAAGCCAATACTCCTCTGTTGTGAATGCTGACAACTTGTGCAGATAGTGAATGATGGAGGGGTGATCATGGTTTGAATGTTCCAGTGAATAAGGTTGGCAGAGGCATGTCAACTGTCTGTGTGCAACTGTACAGCAATATGTGGATGCTGTCTCAAAAGAACTACCCCCTTGTGCCAGATATTAATGCACCTTTTATGGTGTTTCAGAAGGCACACACGTTGCTAGGAAATGAAAACCTCATTCTCCACAAAGGCCATGTGGAAAGGCTGTCAACTCCCAAGACACTATTGTATGTAACCCATAAGCTGTGTCAATCAAAGGCATGGCAAAAGATGCCCCAAGGATGTAGAGATGAACCCAGAAACGTAACCCAGTAGCACTAACATCCCTCAGTTGGAATGGCAAAGGAGGTATGTGGCAAACCCACACGTAACACAAGCACTGCACAGAGCTAAAACACAAAAACAATACAAAAGTAAAAGAGGGATGAAGATCAGTTGCTGAACTGCAGAAATCATCCCCAACCCATGTGGCACCCATTAAAATGGACAACCCAGTGAGGGTACAATATGCTCACAGCACACATCAGTACATATATGACCCTCAAACAAATGTTAAACACCTTTTATGGAAAAGCATACAAATATAAGACACCACACAGGAAGCACACTAATGACCACTACCACAAATCACAATGGCTAAACCGGCATGCCACACCAACAATGTGAGCTCCTTAGCAAAGACTGCAGAAAGAAAGAGTGCAGTCCATTAAACAAACCGCCTGCTGACTGTCAGGACAAGCAAACACCAAAAAGTAAGCATGATGAAATGCACATGCAGAGCTGCTAATTACTCATACAATTGCAGTCTGTATTTGTGATGTGGTGCACATGTGCACACACAATGAAATGTTCTGCAGTGGATACAGCATGCAAAAGAGGGGAAATATATACCACAAGGGCAACAGAGGACGGTATGTGGAATATGTTAATAATTTGGATCAGGACATGAGAAAGTTCCACATGTAATCATGTGTAACACACAACACCTGAATCACAGAAAACCAAAACCCCCTGATGTGTTGCCATGTAAACACCCTAAAGTGGGACACCTCTGAAACGAAATAATATGTGATGGCTAAGCAGCACACAGGATGCACCTTGACGTACAGTGAGGAGAGAGAGAAGGGTGTATGTAGAGGTGAGGAACCTGCTGTTACCTCATGGTACAGTCAGCAGATTAGAAAACAAAGGATATAGCACATGTGCTAATCAAAACAAAAACATACAGAGTAGAAAACACATGACTGTAGCCACTCCCAGAAACAGTACACTGAGTACACAGTAACACACTGAGCACACTGAGCCAAGCATACTAAGCACACTGTGTGGCAACCGTGAATACCCAGTGAGGTTACATGTGTCTGCCAGATACACAGCTGTCACTGTACAAGGATGCGAGCACAGGTGGCACATGTACATGTGTGGCAAATGGCCCCAGACAAGTGTTAATGTGATCAAAGAGAGAAGGACTAACCTACTGTTAACAAAATGGCCTTGGACCCAAGCAAACACTGATCAATTCCCACTAGCACCCCATGTGGCCTAGGTCAAGTCATGTAACCCCTCATTACCGTGGAACAAAGACCAGTTAATCCTCATCCAATGATATTGACAAAATAAACAATGCAGTCCCTGGGTCACAAAGACGCAGGACTGAGAAACAGGCAATGCAATGTGTGCCTTTGTATCACCCTGCTCAATCACCAAAAGAGCCACATGTATGTGGAATAAATATCTTTATTGGTATACACATCACAAATAGTGTAGTCAGTGCCATCATAATATGAAGGTGAGTGCATCTCTGATGGAATATTGAAACCCCTCTAATAGGGCATAAATCTAACTCACACAGAAAAGTTAATTCAACCACCACAAATGAAGAGCATGAGATATAATGTGCAGCCACTGCATACAATGCACTGGGCAGCAGACCCCCAGCCCCTACCTGATTCTGCATGCTGCAAAGGTGTAATGCACATATGAGTGCATGTAGAGAGTTGGCGCTGCATATTGAGGACACAACACACATCATGTGTCCCTCAAACCATATCCATCTTGCAACACAGGAGACAACCAAACCAAAAAAGCCTATGTTGAGAAAATGTTTTATTGTGAAAATCACGCTGGGAAAGTAATGTGTGTGGTCTCACATAATGTCTGAGCTAGGAATCAAAGCTGCAACAATGTAGACACAAACTCTCCTCAAAATCACAATGAGTATATGCAACAGGTAGGACAGGCACATGAACACAAACAAAATACAAACTAAACTACCTTCCCAAACCTATACATATACCACCATGAAGGAGGTGGCCCTGCAACCTTTTCAGAGTAGACAGTGTTTGGCCACATATAACATAATACATGGAATGCACAATTGACGAAGTGCAACGGTCACCCACATTGCCACACTGCAAACATCATGTCGCAATGTGAGTGTCTCTACCACAGGGCATAGCCTGGACTGTGCACATGGGAAATGCAAGGTGTTGACATACATGCAGACTGTCACGTCTGCACATCCAACAAACACAATAAGCAGCATCTGAACAAGGAAATGAGGGCCAAACATCCTATACGGAGCCACAAAGAAGTCTGAGGTCCACATGTTTTGTCTCACAAACATAGTCCGTCATATGCAAAAGCACCATCCACAGTGCAACATGAGACAGTGATGCCACACATGCACGTAAACACCCTTGTCACATTGACCACATTAATTAAAGATGGTCGTGTGTCCAAAATCATTGTTGAGGTTACACTTGTAGCATGTGCATGTGGAAAGCAGGTGGACATACACAATAGGAGTGCTCCATCGTTGGCTGTATTGCGCAAACATGGGTGTATGCTTGATTAGGAAGAAAAAGATGAGGGTATCCTGGGTGGCATGTCACACCCAGGGCCAAAACGTAACAATACTAAAACTGTGTTCGAATGGATCAGCTGCACTATCCATGTCATTTGCTGCTGCACACGGGGGAACACTGCCAAAAGTAACAATACTATGTGCAATCCAACAGGTGAGGTTAATAGTGTTCCACCAAATATGGCTAGGAATAGTCAAGCGTGACATGTCAACATTCCACTGTCTTTGAAAGTTCATGTGTGTTCTCAACAATGAGCAGGACTCCCTGCAGAAACATCACACAAACAGTGCAGAGAACACCTCTGTAATGGAGAATTAAGTAGCTTAATAGTAATACTGTCCATCGCAGTCATATGTCTCACTCGCAGAGGTAAAACATCCAATGGGGCACTTTCTGGTGTAAAATGTCTATGGTGTTGTTTCTTCAAAAGGTGGGTGATGGTGACACCAGATGCACTGTAATAGATGTGTCCGGTATGTACTCAGCCCTGTGTCATGAGAGGATACGTATGTTCTTGTGAGCCACCTATGAAAAACACCACACAATGCACACCGTTACACCTTTGCAAATGCACAAGAAAGGTATGTGAAACCACACAGTACATTACTCAACAAAACATTGGTCATGACATCATTAATCCGAAACACACACATGGGTTAAAACATGGGTATGGTCATGTCCATGCTCGTGTCACAAAGGTGTGTCTCAGCTACACACGACATGCATCTGTTTATTTGCACATTGAGGAAACATTATATGCATATAAGACAATTATGATTCATCAAACAGGTAAACATAGATACAAATCTGCAATTAACAAATGTGCAACTTACCTTGTGTGTGCATCAGGTGTATGTCAGCAATCCCATGAACCACTACACAGCAATAAGAGGTGACAGTGAAGGCAGAGAATCTCAGCAGTCCGTGTACAAACAAAAGGTCAAGCCGCTGCTGATGCATGTCCACATTATGGTCATATCTGAAAATAAATAAAGGTGAACATCAGTGGTGAATCAGAACACAAGACACATTTTGTCGCACACCACACAAAACATGTTGATAATACTCAAAATTTAAACAGCACTACGGAAAACATACCACAGTCACAACTGCCCCCCAGGTGCACAGTCCCCTCACAGTACATGATAATGTACTATGCCTGAAGAGTGTCTCATCACACAGGCAACCTGTAATCACCCACACACAAAGTATGCATATTTCTGCAGTCCAGCTGCAACACATGGCCTGTATGTGTCCAAGTGGACCTTTAGACATATAAAGGCCCCGTGAACCGGCAATAATACCCTGTTGTTGGCTTATGGTACAATGTTGGGGTAGGGAGCAAGTGCAGGCAAACCAAATACAAACCTTAAATACACACACATGCAGATATGCTGTAACTGTCACATATACAGTGTGGCACAGGACATGCTGAACACAAACACATGGGGATATGTGTGACAACAGCAAGGGATGGGTGATGGAGCCTGAAGTGAAACACAAAACAACACACCATCTGCCCAATATGATGGAGCAATGAAGATATGTTTTCCACATGACCCCAGGCACACACAATCTCCCTGTACATCCACCTACCCCAACGCAAAGCATATTGGGTGATGTTCAGTCACATGCCAATCCAACACATCAACAGCATCTGAATAAACTATGTCCTGTGCATTGGGAAACACAACAGTAACAAACATGTCATGTTCTACAAGAGTATCACACACTGCACCTTCCTGTCCACAACTCTCATACCCCACACCATCACCTAATGTCTGACTGCTCCCTATCACAATGTATAGATCTCTCACATGTGAGAGGCAGCACAGAGTTGTAGGAGGCTATCCTCAGGTGTCCATAATCAAATCCTGTCCCCATCGTACCTCTGTGTTGTTGTACAGAAAGATCAACAGACATGTCAGAAACCACCATGTTTGCACCTCATCACAAAGTACAGACGAGTCACACAGATCCACTATATTGGCAACAATGCCCCAATCTTTGTGTAGGGGTGTGTCAATGTTGAATGCAAAGTCGCTTACAATACTGGAAACACATATGGAATATGCACGAGTGTCACATGTATGCAGGGAACAAATACAAATCCTGGTGTGTAGATGTCATACCTTGAATCATAGTGACAGCTATTTGCGGATGATCTCCACAGGGAGCTGTCAATGTGTGCGTCATGTCATTAAAACACCAATGGCATGTATCTGTGTTACGCAAACCATGATGGCTGCATGCCATCACACTGTGTGTCATTGAGAATGTCAACGCATGGATAGCCAATATGTGTACCACAGAGAAACAACACTCACAAATGTCTGGGATTCCTTGCCAAAATAATCCTACCCTTCCCTGTCCGACTATCTATGCAATCTATGTAATTAGGACTGTACTATCCTACACTGCTCACATAACCAGACTGTAGATGAGGCATGATGGAATATGTTTAGAATTTATCAGAAAGATATGACATGTAATCCATGAGAATTCTGCCACAACCATAAGCCACCAACACATTCTGTGCTCATCCTGCCCACTGTAACGCACCCCTCGCTGATATGGGGTAGGTTATCCTCTGTATCTGTGTACATATGTAGCACGGTACCTAAGGTCAATTCGCCTACATGTAAATGTGGCAATACTACCTCTCTGGCTGGACAATGCTCAGATCCCCATCCTATAACATGTCCATGTCATGGCTTTCTGGTGCAGTATACATTCCGACACACTGTAGGGTGACATTAACACCCTACACATAGATACCCTAATATCCGCAGAAACTACTACTAAGCATCTGTCCTGTGATATGTATGTCCTGATACGGCCATAATAACAAAGCAACACATAGCCAGCTGACAGGAGTGTAAGAACCAAATGTACACCCCAAAGGTGAAACATATAAATTCAACCCATGGACTAATGTCCCCCAAACGTGGACTGGTCTCACACTGTGAACATCTCACCATATGGCTAAACACTGTTATCCACCCATATCATCACAAAAACATCATTTGTGCTCAACAACAACAACAGGTGCTAACACAGGCAGCCACTAACTGTAATTTTAACCTTAAAAATCACACACAGCCGTATGAGCAACCACCCACATCATCTGGCACCAAATGCTGTTGTGTACTGGCCACATTGTTTGTGCCTCACACATGCCTATATGTGAGTTGTGAATTAGCACTAAAATACTAATGTGGTGTCACATACAAATCATATCCTGACATAAACTGTAACGCTGTAAAACATACACACACATAGGATTAAAAAGCTGTGTGGGTAGGTAATACGCACATGAGAAGATCTCTCCAATCAACCTCCGTCTGACTGCTGTGCCATCCTGTGTGTCACCACTGGCACGTACAGGGGGGCACAGTGGATCTTGCTCCAGATCCTCATTAATCTCTGCAGGGATATTGTGCCTGAGAGCAATGTTGTGCAGGATGCAACTGGCTATGATTATCTCTGCAACAGTCCTTGGCTTATACTGTAAGGCCCCGCCTGACCTATCCAGACTCCTGAAGCGACTTTTCAACACGCCAAAGGTTACGCTCGATGACTGAGCGGCTGGAGGCATGGGCCTCATTATACCTCCGCTCTGCACGTGTCCGTGGCTGACGTACAGGGGTCAGCAGCCAGGGGCGACACCCATATCCTGCATCACCTTGGAAATAAAAAGAAATGTGCGCGTCAATATTCAACATAACTGACATATGTTAAGATGTAGTAACCCTACACAAAACAAAATCCTGACATCAACATATAACCGAACAATTAATGAGCTGTAAAAAACACATATGCTGTTAGAAAAGGAACACATAGCCTAGAAAGTAAGTACACTCATGGGAAATACCCCAAACAGTTCCATCTATACTGTAACATATTGTGTGGTGTGTGCGCGACATGGGTATTGTAATGCATTGACTGTCCACAGTGGCACCCCTGCCAATGAGAGACGATAGTAACGATTCACGTGTCACATGTTCATATTGTATGACTGAACAGTAACCTAGGTCAAATATTCTGCCAGGAGAGGGTGGGAAAAAAACAGAACATGTATGCCATGGAGGCTGGTGATAATGTGAACCATATCACCTAGAGAATCCTGTCCTGTACGGGCAACATATCTAGCTCTAATACTCTGTGTCCTTCGCTGTATATTGCTAAACATAAAATTGTTTAAATACCAATCCTGTGCACTGTGTCTTCCTGGGAACATTCCCATGAAGGTGGGCGGTTCTGCAAACCTGCACACTGGTACTACTGAAGTCTTAACCTCATAGAGATACACATCGGGTACATTACCGTCATGTGTAGCTGAAAACAATTACAACTCTGTATGGCACCCCACACATGAGCCCACAGCTTCAGGGCATCCCCTTTCCAATATGGTAAACTACATGAGGATCACTGGCCAATATGTGGCTAAAATCATGATCATCTACAGTAGGCCAAGGCTACTAGCACCCCAAAGATACTTCGTTACACCCCTGCTGTGACATAGGCCAAATGCGGTGACCATACATTATCCAACACGGAGTGATGCTAGACCTGGAAAGGGCAAAAGCATACAATTTTTCAGATATTCCCAAAAAAACCCCTCATATTATATACTTGGCTCCTGGGTCAGCAACAACAGTCCAGAGTGAGTGTGTGAACCCCACACACACATGAGAAGGGTTACCTGTATGGATGAGCAACATTATCACAAGGTTAAAAATGACATACAAGGCATTATTTGGCAAATGACCCATCATGATACGTGCATCTCATGAGGGCCAAACCCAACCCCCCTCAGAAGGGTGTGTAGCAGTTGATATTACCACACACTATGAGGGATTGTGCCACCAGCCTACCTACATGCACCAGGGGTAGGGTGTTGTCACCTGCAACCACCATGTGGAATGTCTGGGATCATATATGCTAGGAGTCTGATGGTCTATGTTGTTTGTAGCTGCTGTATGTGTACGTCGTATACCCCTGTAATAATCTAAAGATACAAACAGTCCCCAAACAAACACTGCCTCATATGTTGTTCTAAAGGTTTTATGGTTTTAAACGAGTTTGCTAGCTATGATGAGTTAGACATAAAGAAAGTTACACAACACATACATTAACATTACGACACATGACATACTCACCCAGCAAAAATACAGTCCCCATAACGCTCCGCCATAAAATTGTCAGTGAAGCATTGCCGAGGTGATGCAGGATATAGGAGTCATGGGTTGGACCCTGGAAACCTAGCGGACCACATTCAGAATATGCAGATTCGCATCACATACAAACCTGAACATCAGGGGAATGGTAGTGTTTGCCGGTTGCGAAAACGCCACCTCCCTGTCTCTAGGCGGGACCCAGGGCAACCATGTGTGCAATCGAATAGCTCCCATCACGTGTGGTATCCCTGCTAATGATCTCAAAGGACCTGGTTCAGGGTCCCCCATTGTTGCCTAGTGTGGGGAAGGGCTATGTTGTAATTCCACACCGGCTGACCATGGCACGCAGTACGTTGGTGGGAATGACATCGTGAGGAAGGATGGGCGGCTCGATGCCACCCACTGCCAGCCACAGATGACTCGGAAACAGCCAGAGGCAAAAAAATGGTAAAGCAGCAAGGAGCTTGACTAAACCTGGTAGTGACATGGGACCAGAATCAGTCAGGGGCTCGAGGTCAGGTCTTAAATCCTCATAAAGACTCTCCTAACATAGCCCTTGTGCTCAGTCCGGTTTACAGGGAGATGACCTGGGTTCCTCAAGCATTGCCCTGGAAGCTGTGCCCTGGGCCTGTAGAGGCGTTGGCTGCCGAGCCTGCCAACTCGGCACGCCGTACTGTGCCGGTGAACGCACACCACATGGCTGGACCAAACTCCACAGCTGCAGGTATGAGTTGCTGCGGGACTTACACCCATGCCACTGTTCGCTGCAGCCCCGTGGGACACCATCTCCCCTGCTCCGGCAACCGACAGCATCTGCCAACCACTCAGGACACATGCATAAGCCTATATTGCTGCCATAAACTCCTCCCGTCCCACTATCGAAACACACTCTAACAACAACACACAAACTCTAACCAAACACACAAAAAACACCCACTATACAGTCAGCCAAAAGTAAAAACCAACAACTGGACCATACACACCACAACCACATATTATCAATAAGCAATACAAACACCAATACACATCCGCTAGTACAACTGAATTAGACGTTTCGTTCTTCTCCACACCAAATACACACTCCTCCTGCTCTTCCTCTACAAACCCTCAACGTGGGTAATGTTGTGATGGTAATATATGTTATTCTGGGGCCTGTGTGGTTTGCGCACACTGCGGCATGCGCCAGTTGATCGCATGCGATGCCCGTTTGGTGGCACGCGTGCGCCACTTAACGCATGGGCGTCGGTCCAGTGCCGTGCCCATCACGTATGTGCGCCGGCTTTTTTTGTTTTTTTTTTTTCTGTGAAACATCGCGCACAAAACACCCCAGACAACCCATGCGGTAGTCTTTGTTGTGTCTAGGTGCGCGATGCGTCACTGCGACCACATTGCGCACCCGTACAGTGTCTCAGGGCGCATGTTGCGTTTGTACGTAGTACGGCCACCCATGCGTTGGCGAGCACTGTGGCCCAACGCCACGAGCGTCACGCCGCACCAACATGCGAATGTTGCAATGGACATACACATTGGCAATACACTATAAATAGGCCTGAACACGTGCATCACGATTGAGGGTTGAGAAAGGACGATCACAGTTAGAGAGAGAGGGTGTCATAGATAAAGTCTGAAAACAGAGACAGGGGTGGGAACGATACTGCACAGGCGAAAGAAGCACAGTGAGGGAATAACAAAATCTATAGGTAGAGAGGCTGTGGTGGAGAGTAGTCCAGAGGAAGGAGGGAGAGAGTCAGTCCAGGGGAAGTACGGCAGCGGAGCAGAGGCAGTGTAAGATAGTCAGGAGCCAGAGTAGATTCCTCACCTTGTGCTAAGATAATATTTCTGTTTCCCTTGTGGTAATGTGTCCTTTACTGTGTCCTGTACTGTAACATTCTGTAAGTCTGTATTGCATTGCGTGTGTATTGTTGCGCTTTGTTTAAGTGAGTGCTCTCTGTTGAAAGGAGCATTTAAAACATTACAGAGATTTTGAGAGGAGGAGGAGAGGGGGAGAGACGTGTGAGGGTGAGGGTGAGGGTGTGGAGGATGTGTCCCAACCTGTGGTGGGTGATACCCACAGACGCTACAGACGCACATCCTAGGGAGGGGACATGCAGGACCATCTTTTGGGCCACAGCCTGCCACAATCCATGTCCAAACTGGGAAGAGACAAAAGGGTTACCTGTGCCTGGTCCACAGCGGAAAAAGAGCTCTACGCCTTTCAGTGATAGAAGGAGAACTATATCCTACCTCTCGCATGTAATTGAAAACTATGACCTATTATTTGGCCGGCTCAGCAGCGCACAACAGTGGCCACCCGAATGGCAGTAAGTATATGGGAGGCAGGTGCGTGCTGCAAATTGCAGAGGGCAGGGGGCGCCCCACAACGGGATGTGGAAAAGCCTCCAAAGAGGTACTCGGATATAAAAAGAGGGGTGCGCCAGCACATGGTGGCTGAAGAAAGACAACATGCGCATGGCCAACAGGTGGGTGGGTGGCCCTTTTATTCCCATCAATCACCACCATTGGAACAAGAGATGGCAACACGTTTGGGCCACAATCTATCTCCGGGGGACTGCACGGAGGCCCTTGACACGGGCACATCCTGAAGCAAGGCGATGGGTATAGTAATTGCCAGGTTCACAAGTGTTCGTTCCAGGAACACATGCAGTCAGCTGCACAGGGACAACTCCCATACCTGTGACCCCAATCCACACCATGTTTTAAAAAAGTGGGTGTCACATGTGTGTGTTATGGCCATGCACAAAACTGTGTTTGTTGCCATGCCCTGTCACAATTAAGTTACATATGTGTCCCTCGAAAAACCGCAAACTCCCCCCATCTGTTTCCAAAACTACACACAACAATTCATATCCAACCTTGCACATCTGTGATTGCAAAAGCACCATATGATTTTGTGGCAACACTAATCAGGGAACAGTGTGTGTGACATACTATTTGCCACCAGTGCTTCGCTACATGTGCTTCTCAGTGGGGCCACAAGGTGCTGGGCTACATGGGATCCACGGCAACAAGGGGTCACAGTTGGCCAAACATATCCAACAATGAGCCTATAGTATGTCTAGAGACAAATTATTTCAAATGCATAAATTAAAACATAAACAGGCAATGTATGGATCCAAACCAAGTGTAAGGGTGATGATAATTCTCACACATGTGTGGACATATGTTGTACAGATAGGGGGAGGTAATGCGGATGTGATGGGGGACACATGGTTGGCATGGCAACTCCAAATATAAACATGGAAAATGATGCAACATGTGCATGCGCCACACGACACACATGTGCCCCAGACAACAGCTGAACTGACGTAGACAAACCTGTATCGGGAGGGTTGTCATGGGTCGGGTACGCAGCGAACACAACGCACATACCCACCCCATCATCTCTGTGGTGTCTGCTGCCCAAACATATATAGATAGGAGTATGTTGAAACATAGTTGTTTTCCGTGTTATTGTTCAATATGCAGGGTGACTACAGTAAAATGGGAGAGGAAGCAGGAGGAGGCGAGGAGGAGGAG
This sequence comes from Ichthyophis bannanicus, assembly GCA_033557465.1. Lineage (NCBI taxonomy): Eukaryota > Metazoa > Chordata > Amphibia > Gymnophiona > Ichthyophiidae > Ichthyophis > Ichthyophis bannanicus. The sequence continues at coordinate 139,257,674 of CM066035.1, read as the reverse complement.
GAGGAGGACGGTGGAGGGAAGAGGGTGACATTTGACATCACAGGTGGCCCAGCAATGAAGTGTGTTGGAGGATGAACCTGCTGTCTCAGGGGGCGGCAGCACAAGTGCTGTTGATGAGCCCATAGAGCCACCTGTACCCAGTATATCACCACTAGGGGCAGCATCAAGGGAGACACATCGACGGACCCAGGCTGCAAGTATACACCGAGAAGCCCTGACCCTCAGGCGATGATGGCGGAGTTAAGGTCCCATGGCGTATCTGCACCATCGCCCCCGATGCTGAAGGTGGGTGAAGATACGAACAGTCATAATTCCACATAAAACACACAATAGGCACTAGGTGGTGTTTGAGTGGTGAATGTTGAAACATAACAACCACATATATCACATGTATGGCTCAATGTGGTGGTGGGATATTGTTTCTTGAAAGAAATGGTGTGGGGTGTTATAATATATGGTGTTACTATGACGCAAAACAGAATCACCGAAGGTCAGTTGACACCCACAGATGCAGGCCTACAAAGGAATGTTCCGTATAAGGGCCACCATGTTGTTGTCATGAGGAAAGATCAACACTTGGCCTTGCAAAACAGTCGACCTCATTGCAGACCCGCCAGATGTCTGGTAAACCACAGCATGACATCTAAATAATAGTTGAAAGAAACAAAACTTATGACCAATATCTATATCGCAATGGCAACCGTACTCTGTGATTTGTAACAGCACAAAAGAACGCATTACCCACAGTCTGAATCTGCAGGTGTTCAAATTACCATAGAATACTGCCGAAGGAGAGGTTGCGAAAATATGTCAGGTCAACATAGATACGGATCTACAGAGGGGTCTCAACCGTACAGTATATGAAACTGAGGCTTGTTTGGAGAGAACAGTCCTCAATTTCCTCTGTACAGAAAGACATTAACTGAGACTTTAATACAGACCAGAAAAGGGAAAACACCATGTCCCCTTACTGTAAGGCCAACAATACCTCAACAGATTGCATGGGCTGTGAGCCTGTGTGTCCCAGTTAAATTGTGGGCCTAGGTCCCCATTACCGTGTGATGGTCCACCAGTATCATACGTGTCATAACTTGCAATAGGTGTTGTATGCAACCATACAGTAATGAGTATGACGCATGGCTATTTCTCACCAAATGGTTAAACAAGGACCAAATCCGTGAACAATTACTGTGCTGCAAAATAAACCGAAACACATATGACTAAACTACAACATTAAGCTGGCCATGGTGAGACCATATAATTACACCACGTATCCACAAAACATTACCAGAATTGGCACATCACCCCACCCCTCCTTTCCGAATGCAAACATTAGAGCATTAAACAAAGGACCTCACATAACATACTGGTGTATGATAGCAAATTGTCAAGACACAATGAGAAAAATAACATAAACTGAAGACCTCATCTCCTTTACCCCCCAACTACAACAGATACATCATCATAGAGCAAGCAACCAAAGAAATACATTACCTAGGCGAACATGTGTTATTGGAAGACACATAAAGGCAACTAGGGAAATTTGACCACAACACTGTATAGGTACTGGCCAGGGGGTCGATAGAGATATCTGACCAAATCTGTACTGTCATACATAACATATAATCCCTTACAGCAGGGTACAAAATAAAACATACTGAAGCTCAGCCTGTAAGGATCCCATGCTATGTCAAATGAGGGGGAAAGGGGAAAACATATGGTGATCTAAGAGTGTTATGACTGTTTTCCATGTCCTAATTGCGTGCAATCCACGTTCACCAATGCCTGTGCAAGAGTTAGCTCACTCCACATAGTCTGATAGTTATGTGTCAAGACAGCTCTATTGTACTGTTTATATCCACTATACATATGTCACATTTGCTTTAACATACACATTTATCCGTGTAGTAGGTCTCTGACATCCCACACTATCAATGACGTAGTCAGGCCTGCCAATTGTCTATCCTCAACTACACTCACATAAGCAGCTATGTTCATAAGGTATCACCCACTCCCACAAACACAAAGTAAAATGCGTCACTGGAGTAAAGTCGGTAAGCACCATCACATTCTAGTCATTCCCCAACATCAGCTCACGTACATTTTGTATACCTCCAAGCATACATATCAGTTTAGTCATTGCACCAGGCAATTCCAAGGACAAGCACATACGGATAATGTGTACATCCCCACATCCAGCCCGCATAACTGACAATGTAACACATCAGACAATACATTGTCATGTCATAAACCAAAAATTTTTTTCACATAGGGCAGGCCAAACATGATTTGCCGTTCACACAGTCTTAAACACACTATATGGCATCCCCATGAGGCTACAATCAGTACAAACAGGCTTCATGGAGAATAGCAAAGCCATAAACACATAAAACACACGTTCCTGTCGTAACCTGCCCCCAACACGCTCATGTGCATCCTCTATGCCACATATAAGCAAAACCCGGGACCCATACATGACCTGTGCAGACATTCCCAAAAACACCTCGGTACAAACAACTGCTTCTGGCCAATATGAGGTGTTTATGGCTGATGCATGCTGCACCTGACCTAAATAAGGGATATGAGATGACTGTCCTTGCCCAATTCTGTTGCCACGTCAGGAGTATGGGGGTGTGTATGCAGAAGCTTATGGTCATGACTGTTGTGTGGTCCTCCCACATCCTCTTCCTGTATAGTGTTCTCTGTGTTTATATTAAGTTGTAGTACCACTGCGATAGATGTGTTATACCCCTAACCATGTTCCCATAAGACTCAGGCCTATCACATTCGCATTAGTCGTGGCTATGCTGTATTGGAAATGTTGCTGTATGAAGGTGTTTTCGTGGGGAGAGGTAGTGTCCTGACCACCCTGGGTCCCTTTCACAGCCAATCGACGTGTTCTGGAGAGTATTCGCTGTGCTGTGGAGCGGAACACCAGGGCGTTTGTGAACTGCGCTACGGACATTACATGAGGGGGTCGTAGCCATGCCACTAACTCGCTTGTGTGAGGCCCTTGAGGGAATTAACGTGAGGTTCTGATACGAGATGACACCTGCACCACCAATGTATCGGAGGAGGAGGATATAGCCTTGCCAGGGAGAGGGGCCCGACGTGGCAAGCTGTGGCCGCGACAACGCCGTCAGTAACCTATGATAATATAGAAATGTACAGCACGAAACCAAAAGGTTTCTATCGGTTGCACTGTTCAGTTTTAGCAACTATGTACATAGTATTTATGTTATTGCGGATTGGTTTGGGTTATATGTGAAAAGTAGACCATATGTGATTAGTATGTTGTGTGCGGGGTATGTTACATTGGCTTGGGGGGATGCTTGATATGTCTTAAACACATGTTTGTAACAATAGTTTTATATGAGAGAATTGCTGTGATAATAAACAGCCTGTCCAAAAATAGATACATTGTCTCTTTCCACAGAGTGTCCATTTGGTCCCATGTGTATCTCTGAGAGGGGGGTGGGAGGACCATAGGATCTGCAACCAGGTCCACTGCATAAGCTAATTTTGCCACACACATATACTAGCTCAATGATCCACACATACTGTGATGTTTCACTAGCCCACAAGTGTGTCACCACAGCCTCTGCGCTGATCAGCTGACACAGTGTGCACAGACAACCATGTACGACATCCGTGAGGAACCGTGAAACTGTGGAGCCGAAGACCACTCAGGTTCTGAGAATATCCCTCATTTATATGCAGGCGATATATATCTCACCAATACAAATATCATGACCACCTTACTGGTTTGTGTCCCTCCAAGACTGGATTTTGAGAGCGCTGCCTTACAACTCTGTCATGTTACGATTTTATTTTGGGCTGGGTGCAGATGTCACAGACATCGGTATGGTTATTTGGAATGCGTAACATTGCTCCCATGGTCTCACAAGCAGACGTAACGGGTCGGTGGCAATGGCAATATGTTGGTGGGTGGGGAGAGGTGAGGAGGAATATGACACACTCTAGGTACACAGGTGTGATGTCGGAGGACATCTGTGCCTTGCCCACTCACATTCCAAAATGGCCAGAGTGTATGTAATCCAGGTCTCTCAAAAGCGAGCCCTGGAGGGCCGAAAACTGCAGTCACAGCTGAAAGGATATCTCCAATTCATATATATCTATGCCACACTCATTAGGCATATTTCAGACAATGGGACTGCCCTGCGGCTCTAACAGAACCCCGGTCCACCACCCTGTGATGTGGACACAGGGGTACTGTGTTATAAAATGGCCGGTTTATGTTCCATACACATCACCATCTGCAACCCGTCAT